>OW203897.1:10512500-11762500 GCA_934046635.1 Buathra laborator
CTCCGTATGCTGCAGTTTCACTCTCTCTTTTTTTATTTTTTCTTCATATGCCGCTTTCGTATGCGAGCCTCGTACACCGCGCGAACAACGGACGACTTGCAAACGGGGCGCTTGGGATAGAGAGAGAACGCGTGCGCGACCATTCACCATTGTTATATTGCTTGCTAACACGACATTAATACATCGTCGGTGAATTACGAGGTCGTGACACGCCAAGAGCTCTCTCCCTGCTACTACTGCTATTCGCCATACAACCGACGTTGGGGACACAACCCCCTGTACGTTGGTATAGAATATATAGTATACGGAAAGCAGACTTTGAAAAATCGTCCCGACCGCTAAAAGCTACGTGATTAAAATGAAATCGGACTTGGAGGGGAAGGGGGTTGGGTTACTATGTACTTTTGGTTTTGCCCACGTGAGACCCGCGTCTTGCTTTCCAATATCGCGGTCACTTATTCGAGTCTCGAAATAAAACAGATTTATAGTGTCCGTCGAAACTTTTACCTTAATTTGCTCAACTTTTCGAAGCCTGGAATTCTCAATTAAAAACAAAGTTTATTCGAACTTTTTAGGATGTCAATGGAATTGTTCGATACATGAATTTTCCTTGATTGAGTGGTTAGAGAAACTGTAGTAATCTTTCGAATATCTTACATTAACTGTAGTCAATATATAGCTGGTTGACGAGTATTATTGCCGAGCCTCGGTGAACGAGTGGTCCGAGAGCCCGTGCAACAGAAATCTTCGGTACAGATTCCTGCAGTTTCATCGACCGCTCTCACGCCGACGCTTGGGACTTCTCGGTTGCACGTTCGGATTCTGTGGGTTCACTTGCAACGGAGGAGATGGCGCCATATCTCGCGGACCAAAAGTATCGTCGACGAAGAGCCCTGACGCTCCTCGAACTATTTTTAATGTTTCGGAGACAATTTAAAAATCTTTTTTGTTAACGTGAAAAATAATGTTTGGAAGAACTAAACAGTAGTTTTCGATCGTTTAAACTAATTTTTCATTTGTCCAACTAAATGAATAGCTTCTCTAATAATTTGCAGCATTCATTGACAAAAATATGTTTGCGGTAACCGACATTTGTGTTGTGGCAAAAAAAAATCGCTTGAAAAAAAAATTCGCCTCTGAACGCTAATTCGGATCCAAACATCTTTTTTTTCCTCAGTGTTTTTCAAGTAACTGCGGAAAATTTCGAACAGAAAAAAAATTGCGAGGGTCCATAGGACTCGAAAAATGCTGTGATTCTTATTTAATATTTATTATAAAGTCTCTTTTTCCGGATCTCGAGAAATATTACAAAACGTTTTCATAGCACGCGAAACGTAAAAGTACCAACGTCTCGAAGGTTTCACTATGATCGATAAGGTCCGCGCGTACTTTTTGCACCTCGACATCCGACGTTTCGATAATTGCCAGCCGAGCGGCACTGCTGTGTCTCTTACTCGGACTAAATCCCAGACAAATTGAGTGGAGATAAGGCAAACTGAAAAATAAGAAAGACTCCTCGAGATACGGACGAAAAAGCAGAATTATCTGACGATGGTTAGCAGCGGGCGAGGGAGCCAAAGCGTGATATAGATACGAACGAATCAATGGTGAAATAATTCGTTATACAAGCGACGAGTGTGCGAAAGAAGCGTATTAAAAGCCGCTTGCGCTATGCGTCGGCGTGAAGAGGTTTCAGCCTGAATCTGGCTTTGACTTCACCGCTACAGACAGCCAATTTGGGGTCAATTTTCTCATTCCTGGACGCGAACCGCATGCTTCGGGCGGCGGAAAAAAAATAACAGCGAGCCAATTCTCGTGCCCGAAGACCAATATTGTTCAAAAGGGATTAGCTGTCCCGGCAATATTCGGGATTCACGCCGTTTTTTTTTTTTTTTTTTTTTTTTTACGAGAGTCACAATTCTCTATAACAACTACACTAAACGTGAAAAAATTGACAAAATGCTGTTGTAGGTATGTTATATCTTTCGAGTAGTTTTATAAATGAATTATTAATAGCAATATCATAAACTAATTAATTAATAATTAATTACAAATTAACTGGGTATATAATTGAGCCGAATGTTTAATTTTTTTTTTAATTCTTTTTTTTTATTTGCGATAATGAAATTTTATACGGCCACCGAAAGTAATGTTATACATTGCCAAAGACTCTTCCATTAGACTCGACACGAAATTATATTCACGCAAGAATGACCTTTCCAATGAGAATTTACCACGAGTTTTCTGGAAAATGGATAAAGTTTCGATGATCCGATCTTCTATTTCATCATATAATTTATGCTATCCGCAAAGATTATGTCTGTCTGTCAAGCGCGGCGATGCGGGTAATCCAACCCCCGAAGACAACGGGGGTTACCCAGAGACGAGAGTTGTGATTTCGATGCTTAGTCAGAGAGATCGTTTCAAAGACGGTTTGCCAACGTCTTCGTCGTCGGCGAAAATACACGAGACACCGTCGCACAGCGCGCGATCGTTTGCGACGACAGCGAGGCGGAAAATGACATTCCCAAACGACCGGAGTTTATTCCATCTACTAGAAGCGAAGGGTGAAGCAGAGCAGACACGCCGCCAGCATCGGCGTGTCACACTGGCACTCATCTTCCCTCATCCTCGTCTTCTGCTTTCCCTAGTTTTCCCGTCATCCCCCTTGAATATACCTTTCGCATAACCCGAAGTGTATGAACTGCCGCTGGAAAGTTTAGCGACTAAAAATATCCCAACAATTCGGTCTCATTATAGTGGTCGCGGTGGAGAGACTTCTTTAGAAAGTGATGAAGGCTGTAGTATTACAGAAGGCATGGGATACACACCGGTTTCTAGTTTCATCAACCAGGGGGGAGGAGCACAGTAGAACGAAAATACGAGAAGGTTAGTGCAAGAAATTTACCAGCGAAAAGAGAATCGGCGCAAGGTTTGTCCTGATTATCACACCGCTTTTGCCGGACACCGAAATTTCTATGTTACCTTCGTCGCATCCCAAACTACGTTGAGAGTCGAATATATAATATAAAGCGGAATATATTTTATTCTATGACTATGGCTACCATTTTTTTTACGCATCCATTACTTTTTATTATATTATAAATATTTCATTACATAGAAATTTTTAACACGGTTATATAGTGCATAAAAGCTTCATATACCGCTATAAAAAGAAATTTATTCAGTGCATTTTTTTTTTTTTTTGGGATCTCTGAAAAAAATATTAACATCGGTATTAGAAACGTTTATGCATCAACCATGTAATAAATTTGAAATAAGTGTGCGTATAAATTTTCAACAACTGTTTGTAATTCAACAAAACATTTCAATACAATTTTTTTTTTTGTTTTTTTTTTTTTAAAGGATGTTTTATAAATTTTCAGGTTGCCAATTTTTATTTCTGGATACATTAAAAATACCAATATTTTTTACAGCGTAATCCATATTAAATGTTTTGAATTTTAACATCAAACTGTCGCTATTGGGATCGTGTTGCATTTTACCACGAAAAAATAAAAATCTTTTCGTGCGATTTCTCGTGGTAGTCGACCGTTCGTATCCGTGCTGATGGTCCAGCAGAATATCTGTACGGAAACAGTGACAGCGCGCATTTCAAGCTGCAGTGACTTGGATCATACGTTCACGCCAGTCGGTTGATCTGCCAGCGAAAGGGTCTGTCGAGTTGTCTATCTATTTTCCAGGCCTGCCGTTTGCCTGCACCGTTTCGCCTCCCTTTGTTATCTCATTGTCGCCCTTTAGCTTTCTCTTCGTCGCTCCGAGCTCTCCCTCGGGCCCGTTGTCTCTCGCCAGCCAACAAATTATATTCATATTCGGAGGATTACTCTGGCGATCCAGCGGATCAAGACCTTAAAGGGGCTCTAGCTTCGCTAATTATTTCCCAGCGCGCCGTTCGCAGATTGAATTTCTGAACGTTCGAACGCTCGAGCGCACCTCTGGGCTTGCAGCCCGGTATATACTACCGCTCGGCTTGGCTGCTCGTTCTCACTCTCACAATTTCTCTCTCCGCGGCGAGGATGAAATATGAAATTGATTTGTGCACTGGCAACGTGATATCGATTCCACGCCGCGCCCAGGAACTGTATGGCTTTATACGTGATTATCGTGACATTAATTATCGCAGAGGCAGCGAAAGAAAAGTCGTCGACCGCGCTTTTTAAAGTCATGCGAAACTTTGTCGTCAGGTTAAAAAATAAACTTGCTATTCCTCATCTCGCGAATAATGTTGCGTATTAAATCGAACGAAATTTTGAGGCTCGACGTTTAATTGTTAGGTGAAGTCGTCATTAATTTGACGTTCGTACAAATAATCAATTGGATGAGATTACCATTTTTTTGTTACCGATAGAATGAAATTAATCAAAATAAAAAAACCACCCCCACCCTAACAATTTTGTGTTTCCGAGAAGAAATAACAATTCCACATGCTGAGTAGAAAATAAAGTTCTTTGAGAGATCGAAAATCTTTTGTTTTTCCGCAAAATGGAACATGAAGAAGGCTATCTTTTGACGTTCCAAGCATATTTTCGTTCTATTTTTTTATTTCGATTATTTTTTCTCAGTGATCACAAAATCTGTCTCTCATCGTCCGACACTCGACACGAAAATGAGCGACAGAATCAAGAGAACGTAATTTCATTGTCTTTATCATGTGCAAAACGTTTCAAGATCCCCCGCGAGGCGCGGTTGTGTTGTCGGTAAAATGTACGAAATAAAAATACTGATGACACTATGACAGTGAAACCCCCGAGAGCTATTCGCGGAATTATACCGAAACGAAATAGTGGAATGATAGGAGGGCTTTCAAAAGCAGATCCTCAAAGTTTCTTAAATCAGGGAAAAGTTTGTATGGTGAGTGAAGCAATAGAAGTAAAGACTGTATATACGAAAGAGGAAGAAGGATAACCGCGGGAGGAAGTGGGAGGGAACAGAGCGAATGGAAGATAGTAAAGTACGGCTGATACCACGAAACTCTCGACGGGGTGGATCACTTGTCACTTCTCTAGGGATTTTCAGGAGCTCTCTCGGCATTTCCATCGTCGGATCGCACAGCCTCTACAGCAGTTGAGAAGTACCCGGGAATCTTCGAAGAGATAACACGTCTCCGAACTGGCATAGTTTTATCTAAGTGCGTTAATGCCGTAGCCGCGAAGCCTGAGTTTCGCAGACCAATGCATTAAAGCCTCGTGAATTCTTTTGCAAATGCAGTCTCATAGTGAGCTTTCAGCAGTGATAACACATTGGCAGTAAAAACTTATTTATCGAATCTTTCAATTATTCTATCGATATTGCGCTAAATTCGCAGACGAAAAAATGCATTTTTGAATTCATTGCGTATAGATTGCGTGTCGCTGAGTTCTTCCATTTTTGAAGCTTTATTGTCAGACGACGAATAAACCTGCCGCGTCTTCACCTCTTTTAACCAACACTTCCTTTAGTGTCAAATAGTTTCTATTGGAAGTAACTAACTCGCGGCCTCTTTCGCAGCGTTTGCCCACCTTCCAGAGCACTTTTTAAGGGTATTACCTTTATTTCGTTAAATAGACAACCCGAAAGTGGAAAACGAAAGAAAATATTTGGCTTAATGCGACAAACGACGAATTTACGTTGCTCGTTTGGGATCAGTGAAATTGAACGGATTTTTACCCGTTACGAAGGACTTGGGTACTCCGGCAGGAAAGTTTTACCCGTGGCGCAGTCATGTATATTAGCATGTAGATTACTTTCGACAAAGTCCAAGTTTCTCTTATCGTGTTATTGCAGGACGTGAGAGACGGGAGCAGTGAAAGGGCGGAGTGGTTTGCCAGGGTACCTTGGGTGGTAACCCGACACAGCCAACGGTGCGATCCGTGCTTCTTTGTTAAGATTATTATCGATTTACGTTTCGCGGTGTGTTTTTACAACTAGGCTTACGAAAAAAAACTATTGGGAACCTGAGAAAGCAAAGGAAAATTCTTAGTCAACTACTCATCCCGATAGCCACTTTTGGTAATAGAATTATCGCTCTCACGTACACAGTTTACCTCTATGAAGAATTTTTCAAAAGAAATCTTAACAAATTGAATGAAATTAAACCTAAAAACTGTGAAATAATGCCTAATAATCAGAACAGATATTTTTTCCCGATTTTTTCCTAACCGTGGAGGTTATTTTTTTTAAATCAACGACAATGAGTTTACAAAGCGCATTTTTTTTTTTTTAACAAATTTAGACAAAAATTCCTTCATTTTTAGTTCTCTGCCTTTGCCGCATCCGTTTGTAATAACTGCATTTGTATTCCACTTGGGTTGTGCCGATCTACGTTGCGGTGAAATCCCTGTATATTGCTCGCATCATCCTCCCCAAAACTCGAGGACCTTACAGTATCATTCCGTTTCCCTTCCTTCGGACGAAGGGTTCCATCTGCTCGTGGATGCTATTCACCCCAGTCAAGCGCGTATTTGGTCCCCATGCGGCCACAATCGTAACGTAGAAACAATATGTAAAACGAGAAAAGAGAAGCTTTCGTGGCGTATTCTAACATGCGAAACGCGGGATCGAATAAAAAGAATTATTGTCCTTTATTTGGGGAGGACTGATAAATTTACGTCACGAATGTCCATGAACGAGGCTCCTGGGTCGGCGTCTGATGGCATCTCAGGGATCCGATGATAACTTGTTTGGAACATAGAAGTTCAGTTACATATCCTTCCTTTCTGGCGCCTAAAACTGAACATTATCTCCTCTAAAAATTCCTGGTCCTCTCAACTCCGATGGCGAACAACGTCGAAAGGCTTTTGTCCAAAGATAATATAGCAATAATTTAAAAACTCCCGGCTGAGATAGAAGCACAATAAACAGAGTGTATCAACAAAAGAAAATAAAGCAACAAATTATTATCCGCATATGAAGATTCAATCATTGAACGTGGAAATGTCGCGACTATGATATGCCATTGATAATTTGATACTTCACTCTTCTTTGTTAATACAATTTTTTTATTATACTCTTTTTTCACTCAGACGATATTACATTTTTGGATAAAAAAATGCGTTGTCAAAGTATCAATGTCTGAAATGGCGTAGTCACGCTTTTGTCGTTCTCGACTACATATGGCACAACGAGAATTACGTTATTCAGCTGATCACATTTAGACGCATAACTCCTGTCTTTGCGTCTACGAGAGGTGTTCAAAAGGGTTTTGTGTCTATGAAGATATATATAGCATTAGGCCACTCGGTTAGACGGGTTGATGAGGTCTAATAAGAATGATTTCGGAACGTCAGGCACGCCGGGCGGTTCACCGAGGGTCATTCCACCCGAAGTACATTCGGCTCTTGACTATTTTGCACTATCGGTATCGCTAATGCGCTTGGAAAATAACCTTGTTAGGTATTCCCCGGCAAATAAATATTTGAACGTCGCCTGTTTAATTATATCGAAGAGTCAATTATGCGAGATCTCGATCGCATATAGTATATCTGTGGCCCTCGGTTGCGCTGATTCCCAGCGCACATTAAGACACCGCTCGAGTGTATATTTGCATTCGACAGTGTTTTGCGTCTACCAGCGACTCTGTACATTCGTCGACCTCACGACGACACTTCGCTCAGTAGGAAAGTTAGATCACGGGTAGCCTAGCGGGCGCACTCGACTCACAGTGTCGTCTCGCCTCCAACCCAGAGTATCACCTAAGACGTGGCTAATTTATATTCTAACCACTCACCCGGATAACCTGGTATTCGTCTACCTGTTCGCAGCAGTTCGTGTCCTTTAATTATTCGTGCGGAGGCGTCTAGCGATGGCGGATTCCCCATTCCACAGAGCTCCCCTCTGCACTGTGAAATTCTATGTGTCCCTTCTTCTACGGACCGGTGACACTCGCGACCGTTCACGAATTCTCCGGAGTAAACTTTTAACTAAAATACTACAGCGTCGTAATACACTTTTCGCGTATTCCTAGTGATCCTTAATGAAGTAAACATAAACATTAAGAAATTAAAAGTGATCAACTTTGAAGTATTACTGTAGTGATTAAAGACATTTCTACCCAAGTAAATCTGGTAAAATTGTAATTATTTTAATGGGTTGGACGAAGTGTTTGCCGAAATAGCCGGATTATGCAGCAGAACATTTCGCTTGGGTATAGATTATGATTGACGTAGTTTGCAATTGGTGGAATAAGCATTTGGTTATTGATACTCTGGAATCTATATTATTTCCGAATTATTCAATATGTCTATCGTCCAGAATTGCTGTGGCTCGGTACAGACATAGAGCTTTTAGTCGAACAACGGTTGAACGTTAAAGAACGGGTGTACAACCGCGTCCTGGAGATCGATAGTTGAAGACGTCAGCGTGGAACGGACGAAATGAAGCTGCGGATGAGAACGGGTGACAACGGGATCGTTTGAGCGTATAAAAGAGCGACGGAGGTTAAACCGCGGCAGTCAGTCGTCATGGACATAACGCTGTCGACAGCCGAAGGTCCTGTAGACAATGGAGGTTGGTGGTATCGTCGAATCGCGTCCTGTCACGCATTCTATGAACCCTAACGACGAACGATTACTACCCTATATACTGCCGACGATGTGGTTGCTGCTTCCATTCTCATTGCTCGCGCTGACTTTCTTGTCTTCCGGATGTTCCCTCATAAAAGATTGTCATGCGCCGTGGTTTACCAAGACAATCGACATGATCTCTCGCGGAAATCAGTTCGACAATCAGAAAATCGAATTCTCATAAGTTAAGCTTAAGAGAGACCGGTGTTAGTCTGCACCATGCGGTAAAAAATAATATAAGGGTTCACTGAGCGAGTGTGGCACTGTGAGATATTAGTTACCACTGTATGCACTCTAATTTCTTACAGTGCCGTACTCGTTGCTTAAAGTATGCTGCGACTATCCACGGTCTCTTCCGCTGTTTTCAATCGAAGTACCAAGCCGTGGTGTAAGCGGACTATTGGCTTTAGGTGGCCTCCGTTCGACAATTGGTTTATTGTACTAAGTTTATATCCCATATTTCCTGAATTTCGAACCAAACTTTTATCTTTTCTTGCCAAATTCAGCTGTTTGAGATACGAAATCACTGAATTCTAGGCGTCGTTGCAGTAGCAAGAGAATAAAAGAATTCGATAGATGGGAAGTGTTGCCAATGGCAAACAATCTGCTCGCCTTAGACCAATGTGACACAGGTGCACTAACTCCTCGTTGCGCCATGAATCTCTCGCGTATTATAGCCGCCCCTTCGTCGTAGGTGCGAACGAATACGTGAGTCCTAAGAATCCTGATTCATGTCCTTACTCCCCCCCCCCACCGGTATATATGGTGATAAAGCGGGAAGCCGATACAGCGATTTACGACTTCGTTTCTCCAGCGAATGCGGTTGCGGTATAAAGTATTTTCTATTTTTCCACTCTCCAATCTAATGCTCCGCGAAGTTGGAACCATTTTTTTCTTTTTTTGATCGTAATAATAATGGAAGAAGCGACAAATATTCCGAATACTTATACGACACAAACAGTAGACAACGCGTCGGCACAAAGTGGGAAGTATAAAAAATAAATTACTCTGCAGACTCGGATTTTTCTCATATCCCTTTCGGAATACATGCAACCTGACGTAACCGGCTTCTGACTTTTACGAGACACGCTTGACGTGAGATTCGCGTATGTCTTCTTGCTTTCCTCTCGATCCTTGTCTCTACCACCGCGAGCAGTCAATACCAATCGTATCTGATATCCAGCCTTCCGAAATCTCTTTCTTTATACCGATGTAGCCGATATATTGCACAAAGTTACGATGATCCGAGCGATTCCTGGCTAACATTGGCGCGAATTGCAGAATCATATGTATTGAAGGTTCAAGAAAAAAGACAGAAGAATTTTGAACGATGGTTAATTTCGCAAAAATTCCCGATTGAAAAGGAATTAATCTGTAAAAAGCTCAACATTATTTGTGGATGCGAAACAAGTCTCCCGTGTAGTGAGGGCGACGACTATTGCATCCTTTTATTGGCGATCCCCAGCTGCATCGAAGAATTTATCACGGTGTATAAACGGCTCTAAGCTTTTTGTAGATTAACCATTTTTCAGTTATGCGTTAGGTGTTTTATTAGGTGTATTTTTCTGTTTGCAACGATAGCTAAAATGAGAAATGTATTTTATGTGATAACAATATATATTTTTTGTCGTTCGTCCGAATTTAATGACGGGGATAAATAGTCGAGGATGAAAATTTAATGATTTCGACGCGATCCGGCCTTCTTAATCATGTCAAAAGCTAACATTGTTTTCAATCAAGAAAACCATTAACCATTCTCTTTTTTAAATTGGATATGTCCTCCTGAACATCCGAGATAGGAAACTGACCACACGATTAAGTTCTCTGGGCAGAGCACCGACCGGTCAACCCGAGGATCACCGCGTCTGATCCTTTCAAGTAAATGCTCCTCGACCCCCGTCCTCCGGCTTTCGTCTGCTATGTTGAGCCTCGAACCTGATGTTCGCAGAGCCCTTTTCCCCCCTCGCGTCGCTTTGCTGCCTGTCGTCCGACTCTGCGCGTTCCCCAGCAAAGTTTAGTAATTCCTTCGAAATACGAACGTGTCCTTGGGCCGTTCTCAACGGACGTACTCAAAGTCTGGTCGCAACGAAAATCCACACGAGGATTCACCAAGATTTCCTTCACCGGCGGGATCATCGTTGAAAGGGCTGAAGGGCTTTAGCGAAACTTTTTAACGACCAACCCCGGTGGATTCAATCGTTGTACGAGAATTCTGTGAATTGTCCCCGAACGTTGAACTCAAACAGCCCAAAACGCAGCAGAAGGTCTGTTTGATAACCGGTTGTTGGCATCCAGTGATAATTCTCATTGCACTGGTAAAAAATGATATGTCGGCAAAGTAGAAATTAGCTGGAAAAATTAATAGTAAATTGGTACTAATAGGTCTCCAAATAAAAACCAATTGCAATCCAATTTCATATGCAAAAATACAAGTTAAATTTGCATTCCCCCGACTTTACGTTGGTTTCAATCGATTCCTGTCTAAACACTCGTCGTTGAAAACTATGTGTACAAGAAGTATTAATATCAACAAGCAATCAATGTGCGCGCACTGGAAACGCATTGACATCATTTTTGCATTTCATTTTCTCAACAGTATCTTATCATCGTAGAAAATTGATCTTTCTGCGAAGTGTCTGTTGAAAAAATGTCCTGCGTAGGTACAGATAGTACGAAACATTGGAAGCCAATTGAACAAATCTTATGGCAGTAAGTACACGTAGACAGCCATAAAGTACGTGCATAGATAGAGTCAAAGGAGAAACAGCAGAAAGAGAGAACTGTCTCCCTGCAAAGCAACGTCTCGGCAGTAAACGAGCAATTTGAAACTCTACGCAAGAGTCCTCCCCCCTCATCCGCGTCTTGAAGCATTTCGCGTTTGCCATTTGATGCCAATGTAGCTTGTCTCGGGTCTGTTCCTGTTGCTGTTTCCATGTCTCCCAGGGTCGCCTTGTCGTGTTCACTAGGAGCTTAGAGTTTTCCTTTCCCTTCTCCTTTTCAGCTCTCTTCTCTCGCCCTCGGTTCCATCTTACTCGTTCTCACAGTACCATTCCAGTCTCGATTTAACTCGATGGAGAAGTATCCTCGAATCTTAATTAATTCCGTTGGACTCACTGGTCCATTAGTATGTGTACGTGTGTTTGTACGAAATTCGACAGTATGAGTGCCAGACGTTTTTCCCTCGTCGTCTGGTTCCGTATTTCACCCAATCGTGCCCACTACACACTCTCCTATCCCTTCTGTGGACATGCTAGGGGGTATTCCAATTTACGGTCCGCGGGGAACACCCCGTAGATCTTGAAGAGAAAGAGAGAGGCGAGAGAGGCGAGAGAATGAGAACGGTTAAAGATAGAAAAGAAGAAGTCGATGCAGACAAGTATCTCTCACACCAACCAGTGTTCTTCGTAGAGACGATGTTGTACAGAGGTCTAAATATTTGCGATGCAAGCTCTGTTTCGTCGGTATAAGCACGGGAGAAAAGTCAGAGAAGGGGAATAGACGGCAAAGGGAGAGGTAAAAGGAAGCCAGGCACTACGCTCGAGATGTATAGCAGAAAGATAAATGGAGGAGGAAGAGCGGAGCGGGAAAGAGAACAGAAAGGGAAAGGTGCGGGGGGGTGGGTTTCTGCTCGAAGACGGGGTAGGTATGAGGAAGAGTACGTCGTCTGCATAGGGTTGGTTCGACCGCAAACACCTCACGTAGCATCGCGTAGATTAAAGCTTCTCCCCTCCTTCTGGCTCTCCAGTTCTCGTTTATTCTCCACTGCCTGACTGCCTGCTGGCGCGTGTTTTCTGCGTGCAAGAAAGTCCGCTCTCGTGTTGAAAACACACGGGAAATCTTGGGAGTTCTATCCCCGGAGTTGGTAGCCTACAAGCCGAGTAAGGACGAGAAGGGAAACCCAAAGAGAATGGAGCGAGAAAGCTGGAGAAGCGTATAGGAAAGCGTGAGGAAAGGGGGAGTTGGGGAACAAGGGTGAAAAAGAGCCTCGAGAAAAGAGACAGAAAAATCATCTCCCACACGGCTCTCTTCGCCTTGAAATTCTCTCGAAACGCAGCGGGAACTCGAGAGGGACACGCATTCTCAAGATCCAATCCCATGGCTCACCGGTCCTCGTCAAGAATACGTGCTACGCAACGCGCAACCCTATCGACTCTCACTCTCGTTTTTTCCCCAATCGACATTGCGAACAGCGTGACTTTCACTATTATCGCGAAACTCTCGACTTTTTTCGTTTCGGCTCGCAATAGTTTTGGAATTTTGGGGGGAAATCCTTTTAGATCCTCTCAATGACTTGGGACACGCAATGTTCCATTTTCAATTTGTTAAGAATTCTTTTGCTCAAAGGCTTGACCGCGCCTCGGATAGCTGGTCCATACGATTTCCGAAATATCTTAATTTATATTTATTCAGCAATTTCAGCGGATAAACTCTTTTACATAATAGAGAAAATCAATAACCCTACAAAGTACGCATTGAGATATTGGTTAATAATACCGTAAGTCGCGAACATTCTGGCAATAAAGGTTTGAGGAAAAAATTGCAATTCATGGTTTATGATAGAACCACTTGAATTTTGCATTTCCCTCGCATGCTGTATCGAGCGAGAGGTTTGCGAGGTACACGGGTCCCAATAGCACGAATTCCACGGTTGCTTTACGATCGTGATTCATCGAAGCGGGCGCCGAGCCTTTTAACGACCACTAAAGACCATGAAAAGCCCTAACCTTGGAAACGATAGATGCCGCCCCCGCGTGGACGCGAATTTCATGACAGTCATTTCGTCAGATATGCGGTTCCCGTTGCGGGAGCAATAGTGCCTCGCAATTTTTATCACTTCGGTATTTCTCGTGCGTATTTGAACTTTTGGTTATCAAAAAAAAAGCAAAAATGTCTATCAAGACTTTTATCAGTGAAACGGGCATTCTGGGGGAAAAAACTCCACTGTTATGGATAGCCAAGAATAATCAGATCGTTGGGGGTGATGCGATTGACTTCAGTGACAACTTACTCAATTAGATTTCGATTTATCGATCGGGTCTAACCATTCGCTAGGTTTTCAGTGCAACTTTATATAGTACGGGCGCCAGTAATAAACTTGATGCCATAATTTCGTCCTCGCGAGGGCGTAAAAGTGAGAAGCTTGTATGGCTTAGGTTTCGGCCGTAGGTTTCCATGCGCCACCCTAGTCCCGCAGGATCGTTATCATTTTACTAGCTTCCAAAACGGCTCCGCCATCGAATACTCGACGGGATATGCGGGAAAAAGTGAGCTCGGCACGGCAACGGGGGCGGGGGGAAGTCTCGTTGGGGCTTTGACCGGTCTAATAAAATTTCCACATGTAATAGCCTATGACCAACCGTTGGTTGTTCCAATGCAACCGAAGTAGATCGATTTCACTCCGCTCTCATGTTACTTTACGAAGTGTGAATGTTCAGTGCTCTAACGCAGAGAGTGCTTTGCCAATCCCAAACAGGCCTGTTTTCACTACTATAGCGACACGATGCTGTTTCGTACGCTATTAGTTTATTAAAAAAATGTCTACGAAGTTTCCGCGATCATTTTTTACCGTATTACGTTCCTTTGAAACTAAAAACAATTTCCAGCAATAAAAATTATTCAAACGAAGTTAAAAAAAATTAAAAGCTTCTAACGGAGAAAGGAGTATAACGGAGGAGGAGTAATTCGAAAACAATCGTACATATAATTTAGAAAATCAGTATTACATTAAATAAGACGCGCAGAAACGAACTCAGTGGAGAGAGCTTCGTGAGCCTCGAGCATCCTTCGGAAGCAACGGGGATTTGGAATCCTGACCAAACGAGGTTTCTGCGTCGTACAGTGTACCAGAGATCACTGGTGCGTGTCCGAGTGCCAAGCAATAAAGGGATTTTCGTGTGAATGAGACAGAGAATCGGTAAGACGACATATATTGCGGGAGTGCAAAGCAAATAATGGTGTAGACGAAAAAAAATGAGTAGAACGAAAATAAAAAATCTCAGTGTCCGACTCAGTGATTGCATTTTTTACTGTGTTCCGGTAAATTCACTCTGCTAATATGGCGTGGACGAGACCGGGGCAAGTCGAAACACACGCATTTTCTTTTTTCGATTTTTTTCTAAATCTTCGATTTTTTTCTGATGTGTGTTTCGACTGACCCCGGTCTCTTTTCGAAGCATTGACCAAACTGAACTCCGCGGGTCTACCCATCGGTTGGGATATATAGCACATATGGACTTATAAGTATATAGTACCTACGTGGTGAAAAGAAAACCGAGGAGCTCTATTCCCCGTATTCCCGCCGAACCCACTACTGGGTAATGCCCACGAAATGGCACCTTAGTATGATATACGTATCACTTACGTGGAGCGATAATGAAAAGATTTGCCGGGGTGGGGGGTCTTTATGACTTCCGTGGCCGCTTACCCGAGGATACAGTTATACGACTATACCCTATTCCCTTTCCTATATATATCTGGACTATTATATGCTTCGCCACTGTCACCGGTACACACACATCCTTTATTTTTCCTTTTCCCGCTTTTGCTAGCGAGAGTACTATATACTCTGTATTATCCGTTTTCCTCGTCCCCCTTTACGCGCGAACAGTCTCGAGGTACCCAAGGTTTCCACGACGAGATTTCTATTTTCTTTGTCACGTTCCGTCATTTCGTGCGGACTGACCCGTGACGCGAGAACGCGGTGCACACACCAAAGTACACGGAGGAGCAGACTGGGACGAAATGGACCAGGCAAACGCAACGGGAATGCGGGATGCGGGATAAAATGGGGCAAAGGAGGTGAAAATGGTGGAATAGTGGAATGGTGGTGGTAGTGGTGGTGGTGGGGGTGGAATGGATCTAAAATGTTGAAATACAAAGTATAAGTTTTATGTTGATAATTCGGACAATCCGTAATAATTAATAACAAAACCAATAACAATAATTTTTGGTAAAAATATATATATTTTTTTTACATATAGTCCGTTTTGCCCCCAGGTGTATATGTTTCCCTAGATAATTTGTTATGAGTTCAATTTGATAATAAACAGTACATTTACGAATTTGGAATCATGACAACGGTCTGTTATTCCATAGCCGGTCCGATTTGCCCCGTTCTCCCGTACACCGGGATGCCGGACGGTCTCTCCATTCTCGGGGCTATATAAACCCAATAAAGAATAAATGGGTATGAGTCTCAAGATCGAGACCCTTTTTCCCCACTCCCCGCGGTATATCACATTGATCCTCGACCATCTCATTTATTCTCCGCATGAAACAATTAAGAGTTATTCCATCCGCGTTCCCATCGCAAAACAGCTTACCCTCTTATTATTTGCGGATGACAAATATTTGTTCAAAGTTGTCCGAGTGTGGAAGAAAAAGAAACGTAAAATCAAGAAAATCAAAAGTTTTAACGATCGTCGAGGGTTTGCTCCTCGAAGAAATAAGAATCGTCGAGTAAGCGCGAAGACCGGTATGACGAAATCCGCGATATCGAGCAATTTTTAATGATGACCAATGTTCATGAAAACAGCGTCGCGCGGCGCCCCCCGCGTTGCGTTGCCAATTCGTGCGTCGTAAATCAAAGTCCGAAGAATTCGAGGCTCGAGAGTTTTCCATCAATTGCGGATAGGGGAAAACGTGAGGGATAAAAAACGAATCGCAAATCATGTTTGATGACTCGAGTTGTTTCCGTGTGCACGTTTGCAGATGCATATTTTACGGATCAATTCGGCTGCACTGTCGCGAAATAGAAGTGAAGAAAAAAAAGAAACAACTGCGCGTTGATAGGTCGACGTTAACAAATCAATTCTATAAATGGCACGGACAGAGTCACTCGCTCGCTTTATACAAACGACGAGCCGGTGGAGCCCGGCAAAAGAGTGAAATATAACTGTGGCGAATAGCGGGGAAAAACAGAATGAGAAACAAGTCGCATAAGTCTTGCACGAGGAAGCTACCCTCGAATTCAATTCTGCCGATTTATAAACGTCGTCGTCGGGCCGTCCGTATATCGCCGAGTTGTCGAGATCGTCCGTGAAAGTACCGAGCTTGTAAAATCACGTGTCCCTTTGCACGTATAACTCGCGAATTCGGGCGTGAAACACAGACGCACTGTTCTGCAGTGGTACTTGAAGTTGGGCGCTTCGGGTCCCGCCGTCGAAAACGCCGACAGGCCCCCCCCGTGGCCCCGCGCTCATTATTTTGATTTCTTTTTGTCTTAATTTCTTTATTTTTCCTTTGCTGTCCCCCGCCTCCCTTTAACTTTTTGCAAATGATTTAATTTATCGTCACGTCGGGGTGAAACGTTCGCTCGGGCGCGAGTTCAAGTGTCGAGGAAATAAATTTGGCGTGTCGGGAGCACGAGGCATCGTCCCCTCCCCGTCGTCGTGCAGCATCCGCGCCCGACAAAAATAAAACAAGCGAGACGATGCATGGTGCGAACCGACAGAATCAAAACGAGTCAAGACACCAACCCCTCTGTCGACCGAACAAGTTTTTCTGTAGATCTCGGTGTAACTAAGTATTTTTTGGGCCGTAGTGGAACTGGTGCTATGATCCGGTTATCATAAAATCCCAACAAACCAATGAGAAGATTACGGTGGAGAGAAGTACGATTTCAAAATACATCCATTCGATCTGCGATAAGTCGGCAGAGCTTTCGAAGTATTATTCTTCCAATTCTATTCACCCAACGAACTTTCAGGATAGGTGGTCCTTATTTTTTTATTTTCATTCATTTTTGAAACCCAAATAATTCAATCAATTTCCAACATCGGTAAAATGACATAAAAGAATCTACTCTCGTTGGGAATCATCGCGCTTGTAAATGGTCGGATTAACCGTTTTGCACAACCGACATCTAGAGCATCCATTTCGATGCAGATACTCGAAGTTTTCTTTGCTTCTTATCTTACTGTTCCAACTCTAAAGATGGCAGATGCTTATGATTCAGTTGAAACGGAAGAAACCTGAAATTTTAGCTTTAACGCGTTTGATTCTTACTGAACTATCAAAGAACCTTACGCGTCTGTATCGTCTGTAAAAGTTATTTTCAGCGCTGCATTACTGCACTTCGTTCTATGCATAACAGAAGCTTGATGAACCATAAAAGCCTGTCTTCTGTGAATGTTCTTTTATTTTTGTGATCTCATTTTGCAACAGGTTTTTCTCTGTTTCTATTATTGTGTCAAAAAACGCCTTTGTCTTTCGTTGAAGCTACTGTCACTCGATTTCCCGATGTTGAGAATGCATGGAGTATACGAATCAACCTGACGAATCCACGTAACACACTCGACCTTGCAACGGCGCAGGTTTTTTGCAAGAAATAATTGATAGCGCTGTAATGGGTCTTTTTTTCCTCTTAAGTGGATAAGGATCCCTTCCGCTCCCTTCGCAATAATTTAATGGCATTACGAATATCATTGTTTTCTCATCGTGATTGTGGTTCCTCGATCTGTCGGCATTTCATAGACGCTCTCTGTCAAAGCTCAGCAAGTAAGCCGAACCCCACGCGCGCCGTCGTTGCACAGCTCTCCAGGGTGTCCTCTGCGTCGATTGTACGTACGTTCGTACGCCACGCTGAGCGAGCCTCCACTTAGGTGGGGTAATATATCGCGCGCTCGTGGTAACTGTCCCCGTATATTATGTCGACGTTCGCGGACACGCATTCCTGTTGCGAGACCCGTCCCCGCCCTTTCGCTCGACCGTTCGCACAATGTGCCATACGCGACTGGGTCTAAACGATTCCTCGTGTCTGGTTATTTTCGCGATTAATCGCCGCTCGTAAAGCCCCCCGGCGAGCAGTACTCGCCCGAAGCTTCGCCGAGGCTTCCGTGCACGCGTAGCACAAAAGAGGAAAAAGAGGAAAAAGGACCAGAGAAGCGCAACCCTATACAGTAGGACTACTCTGTATGGCGGAGCTATCATACCCTGTTGCTGCAATCGTATTTCTTTCTGTATTGTACCTGCCTACCTATGTTGCTGTACACAACTAAGTGGATATCAACTTTTTTGTTTTGATACTCCGAAAACGAAGAAACTGTAAATCTGATGTATGAAATTGAAATTTATTATCCGTATTAAATATTGTCAGTTAACAGCGTCAAAGAACATTTTACAAAAATTTAAAAACCTTCTGACTGCAAAGGGATTTCAGAAAAAAATTGCATCAACGAAAAAACAGGGAAATAATAAATAATTATTTGCGTATTATAGTAATAATAATATCGCAAATATAATAACAATACCTCCACTCGTAACTCTCGTTTTTTGCATTGGTGGAAAATCGAGGATTGAAACGAAATGTTCTTGAAAAATAATGACCGGTGCTTTCGAATAACTCTTTAAATTTCAAACAAATTGTAACTTTTCTGTCAAAACGTTGAAATTTCAATGACTAGTGATACTAATTGTACGAAAAATTTGAGAATTTGCAGTTCAGGGTACATTAACGTTCGTTTAATGCGTGGAACTTCAAGTGCCGTTGATTCCATTTTCGGAAAGTATTTATTTTTACACATCGGACAATCGTGATGGCAACAAAGATAACTGCAAAAATTCCGGTTGACATATTGTAGCCGTTGAAAATTCGATAATTTAATGAACTTATCTCTGAAGTGATTGTGCCGATAGAATAGATGAGCGATCCGTAATCACTCTAATAAATAAATGCCGATGCGAACTCTTCAAACTGTTGAGCCTTTTTTAAATTTTTAGGCCAATCAATTACGAAAAATTATTGAAAGCTATACATCGTAATTCCATGAGCGAATGCAATTTTTCGTTTTTACGTTTTCTGGAATTCCATCGAATTTCCAACGCTTGAAAAAAATGAATGATGGCATTAATAGAAAAAAAATGAAAATTTAATTATTCGGTCAAATACATTCTTATCGTTCGTTCACCCCCGACTGCGAATCGAGTTGAGTGAGTTGAGGGTTGCGCGCAAAGCGAAAAGAAACAGTACACTGGGCGTGAAGTAAAGTTACCGGCGACTCGTCGACAAAAGAGCGACGTGCCGAGCAGTGTCCAAACGGTGTAGCCGGGAGGAAGGTATAACATGCCGAAGCTTGGGGGTTGCTGCCGGGTGTCGAGACACTTTGCCGTGGAAAAAGAAGTTACGGCTTGTTACGTTCTTGCTATGTTACTGTTGCCCACTGCCGATGCCATGTCTGCTCGCTTGCGTTTCCTCGCGAAGCTGTAAATCTTCGGTCACGTCAGCCGCCAGCATCCACTCGTTGGTTGTTTCGTGGTGATTCCGTGCTGAGCGGTCGCACGCGCTCCGAAACGGACGAGTCTGTTTAGTCGAAGAAGCTTTTTCACTCTCTCGGTATTCGTTCTTTCGTTTCGCGCCACCGTGTTACTTTTACTGTTTTCCCTTCTTCGGGTTCAACTTCAGTGCCGCCCGCGGTCTCGACTTATCACAGTGACGGGCTTCGCTCGAGATGGGCGGCCGATGTCGGAGTCTCTTTAAACGAAACGGCGGCTAACCGAAAAGACTGCGATTTCAAATAAACCGTTGAATTTGTTTTTTTTTACCGAGAGTATGTACCAAATTCTCGCTGGGCGTTCTTATATTCGTCTGTTGCCCTATCAGCTAGAGATTCTAGACACCCGGAGCCAACAAGGGGTTTCTATGTATAGATCGTGCATCGCTCCTTTCGGTATGTACTCGCCGCCGATTTTTTAGGGCCGCTTCTATAATTCATTTTGGTTTCTTCAATTTTCCGTCGCGTCTCAGAAAACAGAATACACGGAGCGACATTGAAAATAAACATGGAGGACGGCTGGTGTACCGAATACAATATAATTTTTACGATTGAAAACTCGGAAACAAGAAGTTTTACATTCGCAAGTTATTTTCGGTGCTCATTCCAGCATTCATCCTTCAACTCAAAACTGTCTACGTCTATGTCAGAAAATTGTAAATTTGCTTATTGCTCCCTCTTTATTTTCATATAGATTCTATAATTATAGTTACAAAAATACCATAAAAATTGGCCCGCCAAAAAATCGTTCCGAGACGCAGAATCCGAAAATAAATAAAAGTTTTCCATTTTGTTTTCTATAATTTTTTTTTTTTTCGTCGCTCCGGGTTTCGATGAAGCGATCGAACGAGAGACTATTCTCGGCGATTTCCAACTCAGAGAACGTAAAATGTCATCTCCCCATTTCGGCGACGATCAATGGCCACCGACGCGTTCACCTTTGGCTATATACACAATGAGATATACACCAAAGGAATGAGATCCATTCGGTTACCGGAGTCTGACAAAAAAAAAAAAAGTAAAAGCGTGAGGTTCATTGGACAGAGTGAAGGGGTCGATCGTCGCTCCGCACACTACCCCCTCGAATCACCCGACTACCACAGCACTACCCCCGGGCACCAATTAAGCTCTAATTGATTTTAACTGTAAATCCATGAGTTTTAAAGTCTTCCTCCGGGCCTCTACGATCGGGTTGCGGTTCCGCTACCGCTGCTGCTGTTACTACGAGGGTGTCTGCCTGGCTTCGGCTATCCGAGAGTTCGCCAGACGGAAACAGTTGTTACCGATAAATTTAAAAGAGACAGAAAGAAAAGAAAAAATAGCGAGGAAGACAGTAGTGAAACAGTCATCCGGTCTTCTGCGTTTCGTACCCGAAAACTCTCCATCCGTTTAATGAGCCTCAATCGTTCCTCAGCCATCTGTCTTTTCGACTCCGCTTCATCTTCTCATTCCTGTGCGTTCATTTCTTTAACCCCCGCCTACCGCGTGTTATTTACCATCGCACTTCATCCATTATCTTTACTTTTTCATCGGATGCGTCTTTTCTGGACTGTAATTCCCGGTTTTATTTGTTCATTGAAAGCCAACGGGGATCTTCTGACGAGTTGGAGAATAGAGAATCGATACCGTCAATCTTACTATCTATTCACGAAGTTCAATAAATTTAAGAGCTTTGGCAGAATTAAATAATGGAAAAGGCCAGTGCTGTTTTTTGCAGTTCCCTATCACCAAAGATTTATTTATTGTTCTTTCGAGCTTTTAACAGTGTTTCATTGTTGTCTGATATTTATGTTGGTGAAATCGACGCCACGTGGACACTAATTTATCGGAATCAAATATCGATACACGCTGTGAGCCGTCGTCTTCTTTTTGACTTTTTCCATCGAATTTTCGATGTTCGACGAAATTTCTTTCGGCGTGAAAAAAAATTAATATCGTCATCGGCACCTGTATTTACAACGTTTTTTTTTATAATGAGTTTTAAATTTATTGATTGTGCTTACGACATTTTGCTGTTTCCAATATGCACTTCAAACCGGGCGGACAATCGGTGTCAAATTTACACAAATTTGAGGTGTGATCGTCATCCTTTGATAGTCCGCGTTTTTTTCTACTGTCCGGAATATGTAATTCGATGATATCCGGCTCGTTGCCCTGAAAAAAATGATCGAAAAAAGAACAGCGGGAATGAAATAAACTTTTTGGACTTCGTGAAAAAAATGGATATTTGATAAAAGTAGTGAATATGGACCGCCTATTTTAGCATAAGATATCTCAACTTCCAAATCGGTAACTCTCATTCAACATATTTATCTTAATAAAAGAAAACATTTTTATTGCTTAAAACAAACCGTTCTACTGTCGATTTTCATAGCAAAATGTAACACTACCATTTGCACGATATCGCCTACTATTTTTTTATCAATGCGTCCTTTTATTTTAAAACGAATGAAACTTAAAAAAAAATGTAATCTATGAAATTTGCGAAATTGGCATTGCTTACCGGCGCGTTGTTTGGGGGCCCAATGTGAAAGACGTGAATTTCCTGATCTTCCTGCGATGAAATTTTCAATGACGATTAAAATACTCTTTTTACCAATAACTAGATCTCGAATGATTCGATCTGTCGGCAAGTTAAATTCGTATCTTCGTACCTTCTTCTCCGCGATGAGACAGGAATGCGTCGCAAGGACGGCGCACGCCAAACACATAAAGAATCGTAGTTTCAGCATTGTTCGCTCGTTGCAGCTTCGGCAATTTGTTATTCGTTTGTGCGATTTCCGATTTTTATATATCTCCGCCTCCTCCTCCTCCGCCTCCATATGAATCATCGGGTGACGAAATTTTTTATAATTTCCTATTATCTCCTTGCAGTGTGAAACATTTTATGGCGACGAGTAATCACCAACTGTATTGTATAGGAAATGTAAAATTAAAAAAAAAATTAAAAAATTACATAATCCGCAGCAATATTGTACATTTTAAAGACCCGTATGATTTGTTTCTGAATATGAAGCTTCGCGGTTAGATTATCCGCTTATCGATAATTGCCTGTGCGCCCCGCACCCCGGTGCGGTGACCGTCACCTATGTGAGTTTTCACTTAGCGCAGGTGAATACGCGCCCAAGTGTTCTGTGGCTCCCGAGCGTTTATCTAAATTGGAAAATTGAAGTTGCCCCCGTAAAAGAAGACTTGCACTGCGAAACCAAGCGCCCCGACAACACCAAGCTGGCGCCGTCTTCCTTGCGGTTTCTAACTAAATTAAAGTAGATACGGCGAGGGTACAGTGCGAACTCCGTTAATCCTCGATCTTTATATCTACGATAATGAAACGAAGCATTCATCATTTTTTAAATTTCCAGTCTAATTGCAAATACGACCAAAAAAAATCAATACCGGCCATCGGGTTGTTACAGTCCCTTTGTGTAGCCATTTTTAGTCCGACATTTAAAAAATTGTAAGGGCTGTATGTCTGGAAAAATGTATGTAAAATTGTAACGACTGTGAGGATTGTACCAAAAATAAAAAAAACAATGAGAACAGATCTTTTTGCTTGACTAGTAAATTTCGTTCGGATAACTAAAGACGTTCTCGCGTTCTGGAAGTGTACATTTGTCGAATTCGCTACACACATGTTTTCACCGAAATAGCGATAAAAAAAGTGAAAAGGAATTAAAATTACAAGATATTAATTTTTTCAAAAATCGCCCAACGTCGAGGGCCTCGGGGCCGTCAGACCCATCGGTTTTATAGGGATGCAAAAACATGTGTTGTCTTTGGAGGATAAAAGAAGTGAATCTATGCAACGGGGATGAAAGTAACCGAACCGCATATAGCTATATAGACGTGAGATATCTAACAAGTAACCTTAAACATGTGTGCGAACGACCACGAAAAAAGGTAAAGGGAAATAAGATAGGCTGCGGAGGGATACAGTAACATGTTTCCAGCAGCTTTATGAAGATTGTCCGGGGGTGAAGCACACGCGTATGCATCTACTCGCCGATTTACAACGCGGCACTATAAAGTTACCACTGTACCAGCGTTACCAGGTATCGTTAACCTAATTACGACGTTTACCATGAGCGGCCTATTCGCACCTAGTAACGTAAAAGCAACAGAAACAGCCGTGTCATTTCTACGCGTGACGAAGAAGCCAAGTGAGCAAAGCACAGAATAGTCGTAGGTAGCAGAGAAGCGAAGAGAAAGAGAGCCAAGACTGAGCGATGGCGAAACTCTCGCGCACACAGGGTGCGACGCTTTGAATTACGATGTAGTTCAGCCACGCGAGGGTAAACACCCCGAACACATCGTCATCCAGCTTTAAGCTCCCCTCCCCATCACCGAACCTAACGAGAGCATCCGGTGCATTTTTGCTGACGGCACTTTGCGCTCGGCGCGAAGTAGACCGGAGGAAGCTCCTTTTTCACGGTTTTCTGTCGTTTCGTTTTTTTTTTTTGTGACCTACACATTTGCAGCGTTTACACATTAACTATCTATCTTCTCGTTCTCACGAATGTCCCGGGAAAATTCTCTAGAATTTCAACTCGTTCCCTCGCTCTTCGCGCTCTTCTACACGGCGCCATTTTCTGACTCAATGCTCTTCTCTACCGCCTACCATTCCTCGCCCTCACCTCTAGTAGCATTTTACGATTAACCTCCCCAAGCCTGTGCGGATGAATAACACCACTTTTCCTTGCGAACCACACAAAATTTTCGTTTTTCTTCTCCGCACGCGAGGGGGAAAGGGTGGAGTATGAAAAAGAGGACTCGGTTAATTACCCATCCCGCGCCTATCGTCCGATATTCGTGCTCGTTTAGCTCGCGGCCGTAACCACGAAGCTTTCCCGTGGTTACCCGCGGCACAGGTTTGGACTTCGGCTCCGCGAATAAGCGAGGCTTGGCATTTTTCTAAAGTTCTTTTTCGCGATAGCTCTGTCTCGTTGATAAATAACTCTCGACTGAAGATGCGAGAAAAAAAAAAATTTTACTAACATTTACGAAAACTCGTGACTGGAAAAGGAGTATAATAAACAAAATTTTATTGTAACAAAAAAGAGTGAAAAAAAATTATCATCCGCGTGAAATGCAGAAATCTCCTGATTATATTGTGCGAATAATTTGTTAATTTATTTTTTTTCGATAATAGAATTTATTGATTATACTTATTCTTCAGTCGGGAATTTTATTAATCCTTGTAAAATTATTTTTCTTTCGTTCTTTTTCGTACGGAACGTGGTGCGATTAATTTCAAAACTGTGGAAATTTAATTTCATTTTTTGTTGTTTATTATTTTTAACGTTATTTATTATTTTTCTGTATATACGTGAAAAATCGTATCGAATAACGTGCGATTTGGCAGTGGAAAAAATTATTCTAAAATATTTGCCTCTTATCGTTGGACCGGAGAGAAAGCAAAAATTGCTCGTGGAGCTCGAATTTTCGCAATTTTTAATTTTTTTTCCATTCCTCCATATGGCAATGGTACGGTCACGCTCGTTAATTATCGCTCGTCCATTAGCATATTTCTCTCGCCCGACTTCTACCTTCGTTCACTATACCACCCTCATTATTCTAGCAATTAAAAATATTTCCAACTCTCCGCGGCCTGCCCTCCTCGCGCTCGAGGGTGCATTAGAAAAAAAAAAAAACATTTTTTTTTAAAATACACATTTCGCCACTAATACATACCTCGACGCGCAAATATTTTTATTTATCCGCTTCATCAGTCAAAGATTAGCGTTTGGAAGTATATACGTGAGGCGAACGGTTTTCAACGGTATTAACTATTCCTTCCCGATCTTCTCGGCTTTCTCGTTTACATTTTTTTTTCATTTTCCTCTTTCTATCTTCGATTATCCAGTATTTCCTCTTCACCTTCTCCCGATCTGCATTTCCATTATAGATTTCATTATAACTTTTTTTTTTCCCCCCGAGAAATTAACATATCTTAATTAAGCAATTTACATTAAAATTATCTTTTTCCGGGTTTTGTCGGACTGGTCTATCGGCGACAATAATCTCGATATTTTCTCCATGGAATTCTTATAAATTTAATAAACTAGAATAGACGTTTTGTCGTGATATAAACGTCGTTTCCAAAAGACGAACGATCTTTCTTCGTAAAACAAAAGAAAATTAATAATAAAGACCTTAATACGTATGTTATTCACTCGTTCAATATCGGTATGAAGTCAAAAGCCAAATAGACGTGTAAAAAAAAAAAATGACCACGTTCAACCCTTAAAATATTCTTTTGCAAGTTTTCCTTGTCCAGTCGCCGTACTCGTTGCGGAACTCGAGCTCCAGACATTACGCAACGTACCGACAGCGAAGCTTACTCCCTCACCACATAAATTTCCCCGTTCGAATAGTTACCATGAAAGTTCCACGGTCGCGTATAGCCCCGTGGCAAAGTTGTAACAAGAACGTGCATAGCGTTGTATTCGCACGTAGCGTAGTGCGTGGCGTGCCACAGAGGTTCGGGACGCGTGCCGTTATTGCAAGTCCATTGTTACCTTCGTTATTGTGACTTCCCTTCTCTCCCGAGCGTACTGTTAATTAGCTAAGCAAACAACCCGCGGCTAGATAATCAATAGTAATAATTGAGTGTAATGTACCCGAGTAGCGAGAGATTACAGCGCAAACTGATACGAACAATAAACCAATGTCATTAATTTCAACTGTGAGATGGGTATTATCATCGGTTGTATGAAATTTAATGATGAATCATAAGATATCTCTTCCGAAAAAAAAAAAAAAAAACATTGCCAGTTTTTTTCAAACATTAATAAAAATTAATTAATTAAAAATGAAAACGGCGAAGGGAATTACGTCGAGCGTGACGGAAATGCTCATTGTGCGCGTATAGCCGGTGAGTTAAAAAAGTTTAAACATAAACCTTATCATATTTTATATATGCACTATGTGTATAGTGTATTGGGTGAAAGATCGGTACGAGGTGGCGTTGCAGCAGCAGCAGCAGCAGCAAAGTCGGCTATACGGTACGTCAGTGTTGCGGATGATTAATGCGCCCGTCTGGACTCTTAACTTGCACGACGACGACGACGTCGAGACGTCTGGCTCTCGGTGAAGGAAGCGAAGCAAGGACCCGGCGAACGGAGAGAAGAAGGATGGAGAGTTAGACGAGGACAACGCAAGACGCGCTCACCGCCCGCATTATCGGAGTCCTTCGTCATTCGGGGCGTTAGCAAAAAGCTTCGTGGCCTATGCCGCGAAGGCACGAACAGACACACAGAAAGCGGCACCCCCTTTGCAGGGTGGCATTGCCGTACTATACGCTTCCCATAGCCAGCAAGTCAGGAAATATCGATGGTATAGCGTAAGAAAGCCAAATCGTGTTTGTGTAGAGAGTGTGGCGGCCATACAGGCGATAGACGCATCGAAAGGACAGACTGGGCGTATATATCTTCGCGGTTGATTTTAAAGGATTAAGGGGATGATATCCAGGTAAATCTTGAATTATCTTGTTGCTCACGCGAAAACAACATTCACGGGTTGAAAAACGATTTTCCAAACGCGCTTGGTGATAGAAGAACAAAGTGAAATCATGAAACTCCGTATCCAACGCATTCAAGGAGAAAACAGACCGTATGCATGGTTGGAACGTGGTTGCAACTTCAACGACGGAGCGTTCGCGAAATTCATTCGACGTTTTATTTGAGAAAAGCCTCAGCTCCATCGTGGACGATCGACCCTTCTCCGAAAATCTATAGTCTTGCGAATGGAAGAATGGAGAAAGAGAAATTGCGAAAGCGAGCAAACAGAGAGAGAGTGAGAGAGAGAGAGAGAAATCGTGGAATATATTGGGAAACGAGGCAGTAGTTGGTAGGTAGTAGGTAGGCGGTAGGTACAATTCGACAAACCGGGTGTGCGGTGCCGAAACCGAGGCACGTACGGAAATCGTTTTAACGAAAGGGTCGCGCCGAACGATTCGTTTCGAGATATCGACTCGAGTCGCACTAATACCATCGATACATCGAGGGGGGTAAAGGAGGGAGATGAAGCGGCTGGGGGAGGATGTAGGGTGGGCAAAAGCGAGAGGACAAAATGTTTCGGTGCAGAAACTCCGAAAATCGATTTAACGAGTGGTTACAGGCACGGCACCCGGCGTTCTATCGTTTTTTTCTCCCCGGACTCTTGTTGCTCTACCGCACCACCGCCACTCACCACCACCGTTCTCTATTCCAATTCCATTCAACGACAGAGAACTCTTCGCTCCGTTGTATAGATGGAATGACACGGCAAATGTTTTTTGCTCGTTAAAGGAGCCGATTCTGATAGACGTGCATTCGTCGTACTCGATACACTCGGCTTGATTGAGAAAATGCAGTGTGTCATTTTGTTTTTTAAATTTTGTTTTTTTTTTTATGATTCACGTTGATGATACTAATACGCGATTTTATTGGAACGATGCCAAGCGTGGAATTTTCGATATTAATTTCATCAAAGTGTGCATCAATTATCGCGTTTCGCCGAAACTATGCGGGACAAGCATACCGAGCCCCGTCGTTTATCACGATACTGTATCGATAAAATAAACGCGGTCTAACAAAGCTCAATGCTCATTGGAGGAAACTCGTCCATCGTTATGAGGTTCCCTCACGCAAGTTTCGAATTTCACTGATTATACGGGAAGCACCCGATGATTTGTCGCATTCCGCGATAACTCCGTTTGCCATATCGTGGGAAGTTTCTGTTTTTCGTAGCCACTTTTGAAGTGTCGTCACTCGACGTCTCGTCGTCTTTTGAAAACAAACTGATCTCTCAGTTTGTGACGAAGAGATGTCTCAACACTCCCGGCGTCTTTCTTAGTCGTTTATGTTCCCTTTGTCCGTTCCGTTCGACATTTTGCTCGGTTTGCTTCGCCCAAACATCCCGCTCGCTTCCCCGTATATAGACTAATTTAGACGAGCATTCCCAACGAACCGTTGGAACTAGAAATCCCTCGGGTGCAATGAGGGATCTCGCAGCGAAGCCGCGCGCCGCTTTGGCCATTGAATTCTATCCATTTATCCGACCGACACAACGTTCGGAGGAGCCGCAAACTTCTAATTTACCCATATGTTGCACGTGCCCCCGTCGACTCGCTCGCTTTCACGCCTTCCAACCCCCCCCCCCCCCCCCCCCCCCCCCCCCCCCGTGCCGCTGGAATAGGTTCAAACTCTCGTGCCTACCGCACTACGTTTAGGATGTACCAAACTCGTTCGAAATCGGTGCCTGCGTGCCATGCCACTCTAGGATGCCTAAATAACCGTAAATTTTAACGCTTCCTTCCAGAGAGAGAGTAGAAACTCTGGGCGAAGGGTCAAAATAAACGCCCTCCGGGAGCAACAGCTTCCTATATATCGTTTACGTTGCTCTCGGCGTTTTCCTCTTTCCTCCCACTGTACGTCCACAACCCCGAAACGCGGCAGTCCTGTCAACTCGTTGCTAATTTATCTAAATATACTCTGTTAAATGTTCGTACACATTTTAATCCTTCGTCGGTTAAGGCACATGCATAGCAATCGTCGAGAGCTTTTCGTAGTTACCACCGGTCAATTTTCATGACGAGAATAACAAGCGATAATAATGTACTGAAGTTTGTACGGAAAAAAACTTTATAAAATACGAAAAATTCTATTTTTTTTAAGGCTGACGGTTTTTGTTATGGAAAAATATTATTGAGCTAAAAATTGAATCACTGGCAAAGAATCGGGAAAAATGTGCATAAAGGTACGAAAATCGAAAAAAAAATTTAAAAAAATTTGAAAAAAAAATCGATGTAAAATATCGCGATACGCCAACTTTGTAGGGATAAGAAACAAAAGGGAGAGCATGTTCTCAACGTCTTCGAGTTTTCGGTAGCAACCAAAACTCAAAGAAGGAGTTTACGGATTCCCAGAAGCCTTCCGCATCGCCACAGGGATTTTCCTCGTTCGACCGAAAAACCGGAAGTCGAAGAAGTAGAGTAGAACGGGTGTGGCATATCCAGTGGAGTCACTGAAGGTATATGTAGTTTCCGGGTTTTGCGTTGGGTGTTTGCGATGAAGGGGTGGGCTTAAGAATTCCTCATCTCCTGTCGCCTCCTTGCCATACTTATCCCTTGGTTTCTCGTTCTACTTGCTCCGCTAGGGCTCGTGCTAAAGCGAAAATCCGCGCGAGAGCTACGTCGATGTTGTCGTCCCCGACGCTTTCGAGGATTCACCGTCGAAGACTCTTCTAGTGTCGTTCTTTTTTTTCTTTTTTTTTTTCATTTATTTCGCAGTCAAGAAAACGGACGAAGCTAGAAGTAGAAACTACTTGCCGCGTATTTTCACGAGAGTCAACGGAGTCGACGAATCGACGGCACGGAATCTGAACGAAGAAGCTTGGGATCGTTCTTTTCTTTTTTTTTCTTGGTTGGGAGTCGTGAGTGAAGTCGTCGTCAGAGATGCGTTAAAGCTGAGTCCTCTCAACGAACCGCATATACACTACACACTATACCAACATTTTATAGCGCATCCGCACTATGGTGCCGCGAACTTACGGTAGGCTACACAATAGGATGCGCACTAATACCTCGACGACAATGGAAAGGATAGGAAAAGCTCCCGTAGAAACTCGAGGCACGTTTCTCCCATCACCAGTTAGCCGCAACGGCATCCCAGACTTTTTATTTTTCCTCCGTTACTTTTATTTTCCTTTATTACTCGAATCTTTTTTTATTTCTTGCAACTTTTCTTCGAGAACCTTTAACCTTCGATAGATATTCTCGAAATCTGTTGCATATCACGGCGACCTTGCGACATCGCGTAGAAATATTTCGAAGAGAGCGCCGGGAATTCGGATCAATTCTTTAGAAACCCACATCTGACGAATCTCTCACAGAATCGAAGGACTTCTTTTGGTAGTACTCTCGGATTTGTATCGTACACATATACTCGAAGATCCGAGACACTATTCGAGACGGGGGATGACATTCTGTAAGAACTTCGTGAAACATCGCGTTATCGTATTCATCTTCAGCGCCAAGCTGTATTTTTTTCGTACACTATTGCCGACGAAGGAGGAGAACGGCCCTTCTCCGATAAGTGGCTTAGCGCGCGGAGATATCCCTTCGTCGTCGAAAGTTGCTTATACGGCCTCGAAATCTTCTCGTCGAAAATCTTTCGAGTTCCATGGTCTCGAGTTCTTATCCTGCTCTTCCTCTCCGTCCGAACCGGTCCGATCCAGTTAGGCCGAAGCCAAGGTTCCACTTCATTGGGTCAAACGAGCCGCTCAAACGTCCTGCGAGAACTTCACGCACTACGATCGGCCCTCAGCGACGTTAAGATCGACCTGACCGAAAACAAGTATATCCGAAGTTTCCCGAAGTGAGAGCCTCCCACGTGCGGATATCACTCTTCCCCCCCATCATTTTTATTTCACCCTCCCCGTTAGCAGAAGCCTCAGACCCGAAAATCCTTGAAGCCTATAACTTATTTCTGTTCCTTTTCCAACGTCTTACTCAACGACCGAGCGGTTTATCCGTAATTTCGCCACTCGCTAATGCGACGTCGAATGTTTTTTCACTTCGAAGAATTTTTTATTTTTTATAGAAAAAAAAAAATCTGTAATGACAATCTTTTACATAGACATAATTAATCTTAACAAAGTCAGTAAACTCAATTCTTCAAGTAAATTCGTATTTTCGAAAAATATCTCTCGACTGCAATGACAATTATGGAAGAATTTTATAATAATTAATTAATCCTATTAATTTTTATTACTAAACAAGGAATTATTTTTTTTTTTTAAGTTACTTTAGTTTTATATGACTTTATTTACTTTCGATTTAATTTTTCATAATTAAGAATTATTTCGTTAAGTTTCTATTTTTTTTTTCGTAATGAATACTTCCCCCCCCCCCCCCCCCCCCCCTCTTCCCAATTCATTAGAGATTGACTAATCGGCGTCCCGAAAAGAAGTTATAAATTAAAAAGGGAAGCAGTCACGAAACCCCGGCGTAAGAGGGAACGAAAAATACTCGTATATATAACAAACAGCGTGATATAACTACGTGATAATATTCCTTTAATGGTTCATTAAAATTTGTCGGAATGTAAACGAATTTCCCCCTAACGACCTGGACGACTACTTCAGCTACAATCTCGTGCTCGTGATCCACTCGACACTCGGCTGTATTATCTTCTTCGTTCTTCGACCTACATACAGTATATGTATATTCTCTAACACGATTATTTCCTTAAAAAAAAAAAAAATACTGAATCGTATAAATTATGGGGAAGCTGACGGGCGAGAAGCTTCAACCCGCCTCTTCTACCAGCGGGATTTGCCTCGCCCTTCATTTATTCAAGAGCCTTTCCAATGCGCGCACCCCCGGCAATTCGATGGTAAACGTTACGCGACCCCCCTCCTCCCGAAGCTGATACCGAAGTCGGTATGCGCTATGGTTCTACGCTCGCGTGAGTCCTTTCAGCCACGGATTTTTCCGTGGTCGCGTAAGCTCTTTGAGCTCGGAATTCAACCCTTCGCTCTCGTTTCTTCGCCGTAACAACAGATTTACAACGTTTCGGCATGCCATCGTTTCCCCGTATCTCTGGCACTACCTTCATAGATACATTGATGTATAACACCACATACTTATCAGGTGGGTCTGTGAAAAGCCAGAAGGAGTCGTCAGAATCGCAACGAATAATCTAAAAGTCGAAAGCGTGTTAAAAATCTATCGGTGCCCTTTTTTTTTTTTGTTGTTTCGTTTCGTCCTTTTTACGAGCAATAGTCATGCCAGTACGCAAGGCCGCCAGTATCGCGCGTCACTGCTATAAACCATCGACTGGAGAGACAACCAAAACAGCCTTACTTGCTGGACTTATGAGGATACTGTTGCGAACGGAGCCCTGTGCTTCATGGCATGTGGTATAATAAAGCAATCCCAAGACACTCCCCCACATCGTTCTTCTTTGGTTATGGCGAACGGACACGTGAACGATTCGACGTGACTTCTGCGCTTTCTCGGTTTGAAAATCTTTCATTATGTGGTCGTTATATCGTCGAGATACTTCAGCTATATACATCAAAATCCAGGATCGACGAGTGCTGCTACTTGCTTTTTCGGAGTATTGGGGAACATCATATTGGAAAGATCGGAAGATCGGAAGATCGGAAGATCTGAAGATCGGAAGATCGGAAGATCGGAAGATCGAAAGATCGAAAGATCGAAAGATTATATTAAAAAAACGCAAAAAAAAAGAATATACCGCATTCGAACAAAGGGCAAACTGGTCGCCTGGAATCATTGATATCATTTTCCCGCTGTAATCTTTTGTCCCGCGCCACACGCGCTGACGATCCAATGGGTGGATCCAATTCTGCATCGTTCAGCCTACCAACTTTTGTCCTGACTTCCTCTCAATTTAACAACGGCAATCCGGTAAATTAAGTGCGCGTCTCCGTCGCGTTGACGCCAGTCTACGGTTCCTACAAACGACACAGGGTTACCACCTCGGCTTCTGTGGCCCTCTGCGCGCGAAGAAATAATGCTACAAGTGGGTTGGAACGGAGATGGGAGAAATTGCTAAGAAGAATAATGGAAAATAGGGGGATGGGCGACGCTAATTGAATTATAGGAATTACCGTGCCTGGTGATTCGCGCGAAGGGGGGGTTCGAGGGGGACGCGCGCGAGCGAAGATTAATGAAACGATCGCGCTAACGAGCCAAACCTTTTGTCGTTCGTTAACTTTGGGTGTTTTACCAACAGCCCAGCTTCAGCGACACGATGACGAGAATCAACTATACACCCCTCAACACTCTCTCTCTTTCTCCTCATCAAGTTACCTAAGCACTCTTGTACTTTGGTTGGTCTCCATATCCGTTGCTCCGGGCATTTAAAAATATTAATTTAATTTTTATTTTGTTTATTTTTTTCATTGTTCTCATTATTTCTATACAAAAAAAGTTTTATCAGTGTCATTCGGTTTTACTACGAATCTACAATATGTTTACTCTAAATGTGAATTCTTTTCATTCGTGTTTTTTTTTTTTTTATTTCGAAGTGAATAACCACGACTGCCTATCTTTATTTTCGTATGTAATGCGTACGAGTTGCTCCTTTCGACTCTCGTTGAAACGAGCCCGTCGTCATTCTCGTAATCGCTCAATCTAATTTCCGAGCCGCTTAGAAGTCGTCTGGTGCTTACTTTTGCCAAGTATCCGTGGTCACGCATTTCAAAGCCACCTATTGCCTCGTGGCAGCCGCGGTGCATGATCGAACGACGTGCCTTTTTAACAACGCTCACGTACCGCGTCGGTGAGCAATAGTTTTTTATTCGAATAACGCGCCGACTCGCAAGAAAGTGGTAAATATCTTTCGGAACTGTAGCCACCAATGGAATTATAAAATAGAAAAAAAAATCGAGAAAAACGCGAGAGAAACGTGAAGAATTTGCGATAGCACTGTATTAGCAGAACTCCGTAAGATACGTATTCCGGATAAAAGAGTTTGAAATTTATCGTTACGTGCTTCGTGGAGCTCTTATCGTCGGCGATTAGAACGCCTGAATATCCGAGACCGTTCGCTCACTCCTCGATTATTTCTTTGTGTGTGTCGGTGCATTTTTTTTTTCTGACGATTTCTTTTCTTCCGATATCCCGCAAAGGTCCAGAGTTGCATAGAAGAGTTTGGGGAAAACTTGTCGAGAGTTCACGGTAGACGAGAGACTCGGTCGGTTGCGAAATGCCCCGGCTGTCGGGAGATTCACGGTCGCGGTAAAAGTCTTGTTGCATCGAGAGCAAAAACAAGGCTGAGTTACGAGCTAAACGGCGAGACGAGAGGCGACGCTTCTCGAATTCTCCCCTACTAGAAGGGTAATTCGAGAGCTATACATTTGAATTTTCTACCATTAGTCCCTTTCCCATCTCGCGGATAGATGGGAGCGAGAAATCGTGAATAGTGGAAGGCGCGCGGAGACTTCCATTAGCTAATTATATTACTGTCACAGCGATAGCGTTAACCTCGAACAATCGATTATTTGTTTCCTACAGCCTCGCCTAACCTTCCAAAAAAGTTTTATTACACCAAAAAAAATCGGGTCCGGAAATGCTATAATTTTTATTACTTTGAACATAGAAAAAATTATTATTATTTTTTTATTGATAGCGGAGTTATACTGCAATAATTAAATAATAAGTACAGTAATTAAATAATGCTTTGGCAATTTATTAATACTTATGAAATAAATTTAAAGAATAAAAAATATCGAATGCTTGAAAAAGTGAAGAAATACAATTTTTTTTTTTTTCGACATCGTCTTTGTGAACGTGTAATTGAGTTGTTTCCATATACAATGCAAATCACACGATTATACCTCTAAAAACAATCGATCGTGCATGATGACGTTTATCGATTGACTCATACCGAGAAACCTTACCCTTCCGAGTTGCTCGGAATAGTAACGAGAGCGAGGCAATTGCACCTGGCATACTCGTGGAATATAGCCGTGCGTGTAATTTTCATCCGCGTAGTTTCTCGCATAGCGTAGTGGAGAACCGACATTACGAAATTTCCATTTCTTATCTCCTTTTCGCCGAGCGTTTGTACTTCTGTGCTACCTATACGGCTTTTGTACCCTCTCGCGCTCTCCTTTATCCCTTTTTCCTCCCCCGACGTGCCTCTCGTGTGCCCGGGACTACACACGCCCAACATTTCTTTGACTATCGCGTGAGCGCGAATCTCGTCTGAAAACGTTGAACGCACCCACGGGTTATATAACCCCCGGGTGCTCCTATGAAATACAGTTTTTATCATTTACACCGTAATTAGCGTCCCCGTGAAGCACTCGGGCTTCCATCAGAGCCATTAATGCCCCGTCTTTCTCTTTAATACCCCCTACGTGCATCCGGCAACTCGGTTGCTTTATCGGTGACCCAATTTTTCATGCTTAATCGTCGCTCAACGGAAAATAAAAAATAAATAAATTATTGCCAACCGCGATCGATCTGGAACTCGTTAAATTAATGTACGCGATAATTCGAGGATAGTCAACAGACGCTTCAGCCGGCAATGCTTTTATGAGATGAATATTAAAAAAAAAATGTGACTTTTTTGCTCCGAAAGATTGCTCGACAGAATTACCACCCTATGAATCTTGAAGCGACACGGCGAATTGAAAATTCGATATAAGATTAAATCAATGAGATACACTGAAAAAAAGGTTTTGATTGAATAAAACGCCTGAGTGAACATAGAGAAAACGATTTGTTGGCGTAACATACCCTGCGTAAGTATAGTGACAGCAAATGCATTTGTTGTCACTATATTAACAAATGTTATGTTAGGCCAACGTGAGGTACATTGGCACAACAACATCCGTTTTTTCGGTGAACGGTTTATGTTAATTTGAAAGAATAACACGGGACTCGGTTACTGTGTTCATCTTATTACAATTTCATATGGAATTATGAAAATTAAAAAAAAATTGATAAATATAAAAAAACTTGAAATTGGCATCCTCTACTTTTTTTTCCAGCGCACATATAGTTCGCTAGAATTTAAAGGATTAAGAAAAAAAAAGTTGCACCCCGCATTACCTTAAAATAAAATTCTATTTATCAAATTAATGTTCTTCATTTTTGTCTAATGTTTCAGGTAAGTTGCAGATATTCCAATCGGATATAAAAGAAGTGGGCGGAAATGATCGTTGAAATATGCGATTGATCGAGGCGGGAAGGTAAGAGTTTTGTGTCTATTCTGTAAAGACTTCTCGAGTCTCTTATTCGCACTGTCTTGGAGCATTAATTCGCAACGATGACGATAAAAATCAAGTAGAAAACGAAATCAGCATCTAACGACGTTTAGGGTCGAGTTAAGTGGGTTAAGGCAATGCGTTCTCCGCCCCTTGGGAATCAAAGAAGTGGATAAAAAAAACACACATAGCAGCGACACCCACATACGAATCCACTGGGATACCGCGCATTGCGAAAGAGCTGATGCGATAGGGTCTCACAGGAATTTCAGCAATTTCCTTCGGATTGTCTCAAAGCCGTATTTTTTGAGGGTGCAGAGACGCTCTACGCTCGAACTGGCATGACTCCGGTGGACGCGATCTTTCTCTCCTTCCACCAGTCGTGAAAAGGGAACCGGCGGTATGCGAAGAGATAGCCCACGAGGACTCGCGCGTAATCTTATTTGCAATATATTATCCTGCTGCTGTTTCTGCTGCGGGCCAAGTTTCCACTCCAATATGAAAACTCGGCTCGAACCTTCGATCTTTCGATTTTTTTTTTTCGGTCGTTCTGGTGTTCGTGTTTTGTTTCAAGCTATTGTTCTCCGAGTTCTCTACGATTTTATTTTTAGCAGCGTGTATTTTCGCCTCTTTGATTGGCATTTTTCGCCGATATTCGAGACAATTATAACACTTATCACAACAATCAGGTATCAAAATCAGCGTCAAAAGTTAGCAAATCACTCGTAACGAAATCAGATAAACAGAGGAACGAAAAAATTGAAAAAAAAAAAAAAAATGGTAAAAGTTTTTTCCGTAATATCGGAAAATTTTACTTTCTTATGAAGAATTCTTTTTTTTGTTTCATTTTGAAGAGAATTTTAAAATTACCAACTCCTTCTTGATTGTACTTTCCGAAATTTTCTACATTTTTTTTCATTCGATGGAATATTTTTGATAACGATATTATGAAAATCGTCATCTCTGTAGCGACAAGTCTTACCGACCGATTTATCTGGATGATCGACATACGGAATAAATTCCTACGATTGCACCGTTGAGGTATACTCAGGATTTTCCGTCGGTAAAAGGAAAAGTCTCGAAGCTCGGAAATAGCATTATATTCGCTGGCTAAAACACCCGCTATCTGTATCCATGCTTTGCCGCAGTTCAGAGATATATGAGCCAAGTTTTCGAGACCGCGAGTGCACGAACTCGAGCTCGAGCTTTCGCGTCTGCTGTTACACGTTTCTGCTTGGGACAAAAGTTTTTGGGAATAAGCCCCGCCGAGGAGGAATACGACCTCGACTCTCGGTGCTCTCAGCGCCTTGTCTTTCGCCTCTCGTCGTCTCTTTCTCATTCTCGTTCTGTTACTCGAGAGCTACACACAGTTCACCCCTTTCGGCCCCCCGACCTCGACCTCGGCGACGCTTTAATTATCGGTTGTAAATCAACGAACGCACAGAGAAAGAGAGAGAGAGAGCGAGAGAGTAGTAGAATGAGTCGTACCGATAAATCTCGGAAGGACGACGAAAGCTTTTGGGCCTTTTGCGACCGCACACGCCAACTGGTATAAATTCGTCATGGACGACCTGGGAATAATGAGTCTCTCGTGATAACCCATGAGGATACGAGATTAAGCACATTGTCGTCCAAGTAAACACTGTGCGAAACGAGTTTTAACGACGAATCACATGAGAAGGTTGGAAGTAACCTTTTGTTTTTTTACTAGTAAATGGCACAGGAAATGGGTCATTCGATTATTGCAACGAAAAATTGTCACCAGGGATACATTTTTATCGAAATAACGTTAAGACAAAGAATCACTGCATTTGATTTTGAAAAAAAACCGCATTATTCGTTATTTTGACGAAAAGGAAAATGAAGAATCATTTATTTTTTATCGCAAATACGTCTTCACCTTCAATAGATAATCGTATCTCTTGAAGAGAACATAAGGACCGAGATTATTCAACAAGGCATAGCCCAACAGAAAACCTCAAGTTTCTCGGGGGTTGTAGAGTCTAAAAAGAAAAGTAGAAGGACGGAATTATGGTTGGGAAAGAGGGGTTGCACACGGCCCTTTCTTCGGCTAGTGGTAATCCCGCTCATGCGAAATGAGTTGATCGATTATTTCCACTTCTCTCGTCGTCGTTTTCTTCCTCGTTCTCGCTTTCCCTCCGTCGACTCGTTCCGTGGCTAATGGAGAAAATATGTACCATTGTAAGATTAGTATTCCATCGAGGTTCTCGAGGATCGACGTCTCGTCGCCGTGGGGGCTATTAATGCTTCCGTTCGTATTAACTTGGCAAAAAAAAAAAGAAAAGAACAAAGTACAGTAAGGGACGAAGGAGAAAAGAGCAAAGAATGAAGAACGGTGATAAAAACACGCGGAAAGATCGTTGTGGAATCGATAAAGGCAGTTCAACAGCGATAATGCCATTTTCTGCCTTTTGAGTTATAAGACAATTGAGTTCATGTTGATCAAACATCTGCTAGACTCGAGCTAAAAGCTTCACTATATCTTATTCATTTATGCTTATTGTCATTTTTTGTTCGTCATTGTCTGCAAGCGATCCAAGCAATTTGAGAGCAGCTGGGAGCCTTTTTTTAACTGCCGTTTGGAAGACAATCAAATCTCATCTGCGATAGTAAACTTATGCCGATTCAAGTTACATGAGACTCTATTAAGAGACAGAATACCCGATCCTTCGCGACGGCACAACGACCCATCGACTGTGGTCGATGAAAGCTTGTTTTGTGTGTCAATTACTATATAGTGTATAGTTTGTCCGTATCGTGTACTCGGCTTGCGCGTTACCCTCTGCGGTACCTAAACTTTAGCGACCTCGGAGGAGCAACTATTGTCTATTAAATCGCGCGAAGCACGTTAAGAGTGAGAGTCAAAATGTACGTGAACTTGACGCACAATAGAGAACAAACTCGTCGAGTGATTAACCCGAGAGGATTCCACCCTCCATCTCATTTTCTCGTACTGTCGCAACGAATCTACTCGAAGTTCCGGAGTGACTGACGACCCGACTGAGACGAAACAGCAGAGCGTTGGCGCGCAAAACTGGGATCATTGAAAGGCTGTTTTCCCCGCTTTTACGAGCACTCGAGGACACTTCATTAAGACATGCCAGTACCAACCGGTTTATATATATTCATGCAGTGTATAGCGTTTTGAATCTGCAATGGAACACGTGATGCTCCAACGCCACGACCCTCCCGAAGACGTTTTCATGCTCTATAGGCACAAAGGGACGAGATTCCGGATGCTCTTCAGATCCAAAGATGTTCTTGAAGAAGTTGGATAAAATCCTTTATGAAAAATCCTCTGGAATACTCGAAGAGAAAGACGTTTCTCTTGACTGCAAAGTATTGTCAAGATCGATGCCAGATTCGCATAAAAAGTGCGACAGTTTGGTTAGTTACGAAAAACTCGTGAGATCAGCTCCGTATTTGTACGACAATTTTTCAGAACACTGTCCTTACGCCAGGTATGAGAATTTCACTGAAGGTGCGAATGGGCGAAGACAAACATAATGTAAGGACGAGGTTCGAGGTGACGTATCATTTTTACATAATCCTGCAACCAGTCATCGCGACAGGTCCTGCATACATTGCAATAGAGACGAAAGTACCCGACGGATAAAATCGCGACTTACGATCCTCGTAAAAAGTCTGCATCATTGGTGAAACTTAAATAATTTATCGTCTATCCAAAGTATGTACCGATAGCAAAGATTATAATATGACCTCCGGTATTACGACGGCCCTATGTGTAGACGCGTTGTAAGCTCAACGCTATATTGGAAATAACGATCTTTGGAGGCCTCGTTTCCGGAAAAGTCTCGTTATTCCGAACCACCGACGCAATCCAAGTGGATCCAAACTTTGAAAATCGTTTAACGCTCTCGGCCAGCACACTAGGTTGCGCATAGAGTGCACGAGGAAAGCTCGTGGGATCGGAAGGATAAGGTGGGCACACGATTTTGCACCCTATTCGCGGTGTGCCATCGGCTTAAGCCTCACCCCCTGCATTCGAGAAAAGCTCAGGTGGGAAACTCAAAAGTATTGACCCGCTTGAGAAAAAAAAGCTTTCAACCCTCGGCGACATCGATCCACTTTCAAAGAGCATTGAGACCTAAACTTCGATTTACTACAATTGCACCAAAGTCATCAGTTGCTTTGGGGTCCTCCTTACGTTGTTCTTGCTTGGCGTATTCCGTTGCAATCGAGACGATACTGTAACCAGAAGAGGGGACAAGACTTCTCATGCTGGCTGGTATAACCTGGGCTCTCTACGTCCCCATACCTCGCGAGCGGATAAAGCTAAGGACAATAGGGTGCTAGCGAGGGCCTTAGGAAATAACGACGGAAGGAGGAGGCTCCAGCGAGCGAAAGCCTACGATCTAACCCAGACAAGGGTAGTTGGCAAAACGCTCTCGACGCCCCTCACTCTTTGCAGCCGCTCGACTCTATCCTACGCGCTTTTCGTACACCCGAAAATCCTGGAATCTGCCGTTAAAGCAGCCCCCTAACCCCCTCGACTGTTTTATAAACTTTCCTTCCCCGAAATCTTGCACAAAGCTTTCTATCTTTCTATGTTCTTCGTCGTGCGAAATATCGTTCCAACCACTCCACAGATTCTCCAAGGACACGACAGCGATGATATCGCTTGGAGCTTCGCAACGGTGGTGATGTAAGACTGAAAACGGAAGACAATACAGAGGTTCCAGGCTTTGGCTCACCCCGACGCGACTAATGCAGCGGGGTCTAAGTTCTCCCCATTCGGAAACTTAGATTTCACATGCAAACGAGGTCTCCATGGCTTGGGGTGGCATTTTACGTCTGCGTAAAAGAGCAGACAGATTCTTTTTCTGAAAGACGATTTTACGTACAGTAGAGATTTAGGTCGAGCGTTCCCTGAGTTCAGTTCTAAAAAGGATTAGGTGATATATGTGTCGACCACCTTTGCATTCTGATAGACAGCGGACTAAGACAGATTTTACCAACTCTTGGCAAAACATCTACTATATCGGCAAAATAGAAAGCAGAGGAGATCGTTCCTAGACAATGAGTCGTCTACATATTTGAACGCGCCGCAGACGTAAGTTGGTTATACAAAGGTTCGTGACGAAAAGCGACTCTGTGGGATATCTTCCTATCCCTCGCACATTTGAATTAGGCTATCCCATCGGCAATCGTGGGCTCCAGTATCCGTCGCTTGAGCTTTCCGATCCTGGTATATCCAGAACCAGTATTGTATCGACACCCATCACTAGACCCGATATACACAAATCACGTCGACCGGTTCACTAGGTAAGGTCGCTGGCCTAACTCAACCGTTCGTATCACAACTATCTCTAATCACTAAGCGCAGGAATGGGACGATGCGCTAATCCGCGAAACAAAGCCGATCTCGAATCTATGCAAATACAATTACCTCTCATCCTGACAAAGGTAGTAGTATAGTTGCTGCGTTGTGTCACGGACCAAGCCGAATCGGTGCAACATCCCTGTAACATCCGAGTGTGCGCAGCCGAAGCACACAACAGTTTCCGGAAGACCCCCCCTCCCAGCCTCTCTCGCGACAAGGGTTACCCGAGGCTCACTCCTCTTGGTTATATATAGCGGAATGTGCGAGCAGAACCAGCCCCGTTCTCATAGATCGGCTCGACACGGTTCTTATCAGCTCGTTCCTCGTAGTACCTGGAAACGAGGTTCAAGGGATGGGATCATCGCTTCTCTCTCCAGGACTATGTTAATGCGATGGATAGGGGAGGCCAGATCCCAGCAGTATTAACGTTCGATCGAGCAATTTTTTACGTGGCCCGCACGTACACCTCCTCATCGTGAAGAGGATCGATCGGTGGTCCATTGTCGGCTATGCTATTCATCCCGCGACGCCCTTGCCAAATCGTCTAAGGGAGAATCCTGGGCCTACGTAACTCTCACCGAGAGATCATTAGACGCGTAAAACACCCCTAGATCGTGATTGTAATATACGAGGCGGAAAGTTTCACAGTCTTTCAAATGGATATAATTGAGATGTTCGATACCCAAACATGTGGTGACTGTAGGTTCAGTTTTTCTTTTCATATTAGGGTTGTTGGGGCATTGTTGGTTAACAGTATATTAGGGGAGGCAGTAAGTATTGCACTCTAAGGGATTGCGTGGACCTTCGATTTTTGTACAGCGTACGTACTAACTTTTTCTGTGTTTCAAGTAGCCTCGGTCTTCGTTTTCCAAAATCTTTTAGCGCAGAGTAATTGCACACCAGAAATACACAATGTCGTAATTTCATTGCAGGCATTTTTATGATTTGGAAACTGTTTTCTTAACATGGATATTGTGATAAGGAAGGGTATTCAGTGGAAGGTTCTTCTTTCGCTAAATACACAAAGACAGTAGATATACCGAAGTTCTCATTTCGTTAATTTAACACGTTAGCACAAATGTACTGTACAAAATGGCGAAACATAGACAGGTTCATTAGTGGACTGGATTCTCGGTCCTAATCCACTTAACGTCCGGTATGCAATAATACAAAGGTGGCGGGGCACACAAATGACAATGGTGGCGGAAGACCTGAAGCGTTCGAGGCTTTGTCGAAATCTCGAGTAGATTCACAGTGTTAGTGTCTCTCGAAGTGTATTTCTAGTGAGGAGAAAACCTTGTGAAGACCTATAATTAAATACTTGATTTTTGGGTATTTACAATTTCAATTTACCGTTTGCCGATTCGTTAATTGACTCTGGAGAATTGAAAATTAAGTTAGTTAGCGTTCTCTTATAAGGATGTGTACACGCTATGAGTCTGCATCTCCACATGACGATACACAGTGCCTCGTATGCATAGAAACTCCCACGTATCCGTCGTTCAATAGTGTAGAAGCCTGAGTGCCAAGAGTAGCGTAATCCCAATGTGGACTCTAGTGAATGCAGTGAGGAGCTCCAGGTAAAGTGGGTATACCCAACGTGACCCTGGATGCCGACGAGGAAACTTAGTTGCCGGTAACGGAACGACGCGCCGGAGTTGGTCGTTAAGCGTTTTGCCGGGTTGCGTTAATTCGTAGAAGCAAAAAGCCGAGGTGGGTCGTCCACCCCCGAAGGGTGTCCGAGGTTACGATCTCCAGAGGCAGCAACACGGGAGCAGCAACTCTCGCCCCCACCCCATCCCTACCCCAAGTCTAAGTACGCCATAACGCTATAGTGCAGCACAATACTAAGGCCGCATAACGATTGCCTGACGTGGTATAACGATATCTCTTATTGTTTCGCGCTCGTGGAAGACTTTTTTGCTGCTTCAACCCTTGCAAACCCGTTGGCTGCGATAATAAGGTCAAATTCCTTTGTTGGGTTTCCGGATGTCTATGACTTGGCAAGTTTGGCTATTCTGAAGTTGTTTCTGCGTGACGATTCCATTTATTTCAACACGGAGTTGACTTCATAATACATTTTTACCTCGAAAAAAATCTCTCGTTCTCATAATTGAATACATTTTTTGTCCGATTTTGATATTTTACGTGTTTCTACTGTACTTACTTTGTCTCTGAAGTCCCTTTATTAAACTAACACCAGATTAGCATGTGAAAAATATCGATATGTTGAAAAAATCCGTCCTATTAGGCAATTTCGTTTCGCGCGAAATAGGATTGACTTTTCGAACGAATAATGACTATCGCGGGCTTTACGGATTGCAGCAAAATTATCTCAAATCTTTCGGCCGAACACCCCTGGCAGCTGTTGACTGCTCGAGAGAAAGTAAAAGATCCTATATAGCGCCCATACCACCCATTCCTAACTCGCGTTGAAGTTTGCAAAGTAAGCGTAAGGAGAGTCGATGAGGCGATTGAAATAACTTTGAGTCTTGGAAAAGGGAGAGTATTCGTGAGAGAGGGTTGCCTCGAATGGTCGGTAGGATGGCTTGAGGAGAAGGGGCGGGGGGGGGATACTGGCAGTAGTTGCCGATGATGGGTTGGTTCGATGCGCAGAGTCGGAGCGGGTAGGGAGGGAAAAGGACGCCTTTTGGCTGTTCAAGACTCTTCAGATTCCAGATACGAGATAAAAGCGAGAAGCTGCGCATAATTATTATCCCAGCGAGCTGAGGCCCGCGTCTTCGGCGAAAGGCGAGAAGAAGGACCAGAATGTAAAAAAAAAAAAAGACAAGGAGAAGGAGTTTGCTTTTCCTCTCGTTTACCGTGCGCTCAGAGCCGACCAATGGGGATGGCTGGGGTTTTTGAAAAGTTACCTCTCAGGTTTTCCACGGACGCAGGATGTTTTCCCAAAGATTCGCATCAGCTTGCACCGTCATAGCGACCGTCGTTCGTGCTCGCCATGGTCTCGCGTCTTCGTCTTGCTCGTTCGCTTTCAACATAGTCTCGGAGATGTTCTCTTTTCCTCTCGCAGCGAAAAATAATCGTTGAACACTCGGCGTGAACTTCCTCCCGTAAAAACAAAAGTTGCGTTATCCGTTCCTTACGGTCTTATCGCGGTCGTTCGACTTCTGGTACACTATCCGGGACAAAGACGGTAGGAAGCATTGAAGATAAAGAACATTGAAGTGGTAAATTCACCTCGAGAACCAAAAATCAGAGTGAAATTTTGATACTTTTTTCCCTGAAAAACTCATGACTTCCGTCTTACAAGAAAAAATGTCGAAAAATATTGATAAATAAAAAAAAGTTGTTGACGTTCAATGATTTTTCTTTTCTTTTTTTACAAAATGGAAGCGAAATAAAACTGGAGTATGAGAAATTGGTAAGAAAAAGTCGCAATTTTTATTTAGAAATGAAAAATATAAATAAAAATTGAAGATCGATAGAAAAAAAATAAAAATTTTCACGACTCGTTGTTGCCATTAACTTGAATAACCCTTTGCATTTACTGGAGAGTGTCCGGCGCTACAAAAAAGTTACTCTTCCGGTGGTTATATATTTTTATGTAGTATTAGTTAAGAATTTTCCTTTTGTAAGATTCTCAATCTTTCGAACTGCCAGGTATATGTATCCTCTAAATAAATCGAAGATATTGCCGGTGCGATCAATAGTACAGAATATACTGCAGAACGTAACTCTTTTATATAGTAAACGGTAAACCCGACGTAAATTGTCTATTTGGTTCGCAACTCATTGGATCGTGTTGTGATAAGAAAGCGAAAAAAAAAGACCATCGAAGAAATCTAATAGTGTCGCGTTTTCCGTTAAATACTGCGTATAGCGCAAAAAGAAATTCTGACCTTAACCGTAGTAGCGATAAAGAACCCTCCTACTTTTTCTCCGTCGATATAAAATCAAAGCCCAATTTTCTCGGCTCGAGGGTCTCGTTTCGTCGTGGCAAACTGTGGCAAAAAAAAAATAGATCGACGACAAAGACACGATGAGGAGTCCCTGAGAACGACGAGCATGTCGTACGCGATGAGTCGAGAACGAGGGACAGGAAATAAAGTTTTATCGTGCGAAGCTTTAAAGGCGAGGATCGATTCCGGGTTTTGCGCGATAAGAGGGAATAGAAAAACCAACTGAGTCACAGCGACTGCTTGTACCATAGAAGGACGAGATAAACTGGTACACGAAAGAGGCTGCTTTCCGGGCGTATCCTTTTGACGAAAGAAAACATTGCATCCCTTCTTTTACGTACTCGTATACGTCCGGGGAAAATAAATCTTTCAATTGTAATTATCAAATCGTAGACGATTTCTCAGCGATTATCGCAATACTGATTCTAATGAGTTACTATGTATACTAAACCAGAGCATCCCTTCCCTGAGAGGGTTGAATTGAATTTTTGTTTCATTACCGATTCGATAAAAAAAAACGATGAATAAAGTGTGCAAACTTTATCAAGAGTGAGGGCGGGGGGGGGGGGGGGGGGGGCTACGAATAAAAAAAAATGTCGATGTTTTAGTGACCCAGAGGCGTGTCGGTCGGCGCGAGCAGACCGTTAGGAATTCGTGGAGGCTTTTTCAATTAAAATTCCTCGCAGCCCACATTTTAATCTCAACGGGTTGGCCGATTCTGTCGGGGCCTGGGAGGTACCTCGATATCGGGCCGACGGATTTTCCATCGCACCTCAACCACGTCTATTTAACCTCGAATCCCTCCTGCTATCTCTACCGCTAGAGTCCTTGTACACGCGCTCGCTCTCTTTTTCCCTTTTTTTTTTTACAGACTCCTATCCACCCTTTTCCCCGTACAGCATAATTCTGCGACTATACAAATTTCCTCCGTGCGCCTCTGCACACCCGCGAAAACAATCGAACATTGAGAGGCCTGATTGCGGGACCTATAATATTTTTTAACCACTACCCTATTGTACTATCCTGATAGCGGCGGATTATTATTGTTTTTTTTTTCGTTCTCTTGCATTTCTCGAATTCGCCACAGGCAATAAAAAAACAAATGGAAAAAAACGCGGAAACGAACGAAAAACGTAACCAGTGTACGGAATAAAAAGTCGGGCAGTGTGTAAAAACAACGCATGCGACACTCGAACACATTGTAGTCACGAGTTCCTCGGCGAGTATAGATGTCAATTTCTTTTATTCTACGCGAATTACATTGTTTTCGGTAACATATAATAATTTCTGGCTACCAGATAACTGGAATAAATTACTTTTGGTTCTGTTATCACTTAATTACTCATTCATTGATTATTTAATCAATCAATCATTTCATTAATAAATCAATTACATACTGTTAATTTTAATTATGATTTAATAACAATAATAGTCATTTAATTAATTATGATTCAGTTCCAAAAATAAACTAATTTCTTCAGATTCAATTTTTTTTTTTTTTTTTCAAAATTACCAACGCATAAGAATCTTACCTTATTTCCGTGCGGTACAAAAGACTTCGTAATGGATTACACATTCGAATGACACACCGTTTGATTCGCTTCGCGTTCCCGTAACTTTCAATGTTCCATTGACCCGTTCACTCGAATCGATGTCGATCTCTCGCAATCCGACTAAAAAAAAAGCGTAACGCGTATCCAGTGAGCGTTTCATTTTTTAACGTTCCATCAAGATATCGGACTGTAAAGCGCGGTCGGAGCGACAGAGATGCATGGATAGCGATGGTTCTTCACTCAAATACACAATCGCTGGTATCGGGTGATTCCGTATATTGAACCTCGGGATATCAATCCGGACGAAAATGCGCTACTGCACCCAAAGTGTATAGCAGCGACAGCGCTCGCGGTGCACCTCATCCCTTTTCACTGTATCGCATCGTATCGCGTATACGCAACGAGTGTTGGTCGGTACAGTTTCTACCCATAGTTGCGAACGACAAGAGCATAGTTCTGTTGTTGCTCTTCCCTCTCGAGCCCCCGGGAGGGAAGAGGGACAGGAACACCGGGAAACTCGCGGGATCGCCCATCGGCCTGCAACACACATAAATCTTCACCGCAGCCCGCGAGCCTGCGGAGCTCTCGGTGCATTACGTGGCTTATGCGCCACGCGCGTTTTACGACGTGCGTCGAATCGCATTTACCCCGGATTCGGGAGCTATGTATATTCAAGCGCGTAGCCCGAGTACCTGTGCATACAATGCTACAACTACTTGCTGGTGTAGTACACGTTTCGTCGGCTATTTTGACGACTGCGTGCGTCCTATCACGCCGACGCCATCCTCCCAATACGCGTGATTTCACGCTGGACACGCCAATCGACGCGTTCCGCAGCTTCAATGGCGAATTTTCGGACCCGTCTGGGTATTAAATTTTCACGTTCACAGCCTGTAAAATTCTCTGGCGTTATGTATGCCCGCGTATTCCGTAAAAATCTCATACACCACCTATTTTTACTTTTAATTCCGAATGAACGGATGTGAAAAAAAAAAAAAAACTGATGTTGCTAACGTGAAAAACGGACGTTGATGAGTACATTTATATACTTCGTGTTTAGAGAGAAATAACAATTTATTTTTAGTTAACAAAGCCATAGTTAGATATGACGACATTTTTTAAAATTATTATTAACCCATATCAGTTAAATTAAGTTATATTTAATTGGGCTAATTGAAGCTCATCAACATTTTTTAATAGTTAACAAATTTCATTTGTTTCAACGGAGATTTCATTACAATAATCAAATATTTATATAAAAAAACTCTTTTTTCTGCATAAAAATGAATAATTGCGATAAATAAACAACAAAAAGCATTATTGGAATTGATATTTTTTTACGAATTAATTGCGAATAGATTTTTTTCGTCGGCGATCAAGATCATCGCTCGATTCTGGGCATTCAATGTTGAAACGATTAAATGTGAAAAAACAAAAAAATTAACGCCGCATTTGTAAGTGATAGGTGTCCCGTTCGAAAATTTCAGCTCGTTTGAACGATAATTCGGTGAAAAAAGGCATTGATTTTCTTTTGTTTCACTGTCCCATTGTACGTCGATGTGTTGAAAACTTTTGTGGGTATTTTTTTTTCTATGAACACTTGTTTGCCGATGATTTGCGGGTCTCGTTTGTGTGTATAATTATCGGAATGTATTTTATAACTGTTCGAGGAAAAGCGATTCAGTCTCGTGCAGAAACCGGGGAGGGTAGGGGGTGGGATCGTAAAGTCAGCTATGCGTGCGCTCTCGGGCCGGCAGTATAAAGGGGCTATATACGGTTGCTACAGTTGTACAGTGGCTTACGTATAGGTGAGTTTGTAGTGCGTGATTGCGTGATGTAGCCGTGCAAAACTGTTGCGAACCGTTTCCTTCCGATCTTGGAGAATTACGGATCGATTTTTGTTGCACGGCTTCCAACTAAGGCTTGTTGATACTATAGTATACAAACATATACAGCTGTGCGAATCGAATTTGTTGGGTCTGGTCAGGAGTCCTCGAGTCTCATATAAATATATTTGTCTACTGATAAATTATTAATGATTTCGAAGGAATAAAAATTCTGTACCGTTGTTTGCAAGGTATTCGAAAGAATTTTTTTGTTTAAACAGAATTAAATTTTCTTTTAGAATTTTTTAAAAATTTAATTAAATTTTTTTAATTTTCTTTAAAATTACTTAAATTTAATTAAATTTTTTATTTTATATATTCTTTACGATAAGGACACTTTCGAGTGAATGAGCAATGAGTAATGTTCGATCGAGAGAATCGAATGAAATCAACATATCTTTCCTCGTCTGGTTTCACACTGTCGCTGACGGATAGATTCTTCCCTCACGCCGACGCTTGATCTCTCCGGGGAATGAGCGAAGATGCTTAGACGCGTCGGAGATTTGTGTATTTTGACGAGTTTCGGGCTCGTCATGGGCCGGATGTCTGTACTTCGGTTTGGAGATGAGAAGCGAAACGCCACCAGCTGTCCCCGTGCCATAACCCCTCGGTCCTTTCTTCTCGATGTAATCTTCGATCTCCGCACAACATATGCTTATGTCAGGAAACTATACCCCGTTGTGGTTCAGTCTTAGAGATGCAAGATATATAACATTTATCAGCAAATTACGTGAAACAAGTCCAAGTCTGTATATAAATCGGTCTTAAGTTTGAAATTTCATCAAAAATTGTATTTAAAAAAAATTTGTTTATAATTTTCAAAATGCCTAAAATAATATATTAATAATGATAATAATATTAAGTTTGTACCATTTTGGCTTTTTTTAGTCAATTCAATTTTTCAATACTAAAAAAAATGCATTATTATTTTTTTTTTTCTAAACTTTCATGAAATTTCGATAAAAATATTCGGTACTTGGCGATTTATCTCTTTTATTAACAAATGAGATGGAAATTATTGATTTTCAATATGACAGCAGGACGAGTACAGAAGTTTAAAAATACGTATGATCTTTCGGGGTTAATAACTCCTCATCGTTTCTGTCGGGTATTCACCACAATCGGGTCGACAATGTTTCTTCTGCTTTATTTTTTGTCACTTATCTTTCCGAGAAGATCCAACGACCGTAAACCGTTAATAGCGTATAATTTTTCAAACCAAAATTGCTTGAAAAGAAATATATGAATAAATAAATATAGTCGAAGAATTCCCGGTTCGTTGGATCCGTGCGGTTCAACGGTATCGTGGTATCAGTAGGAAAGCTCTCCTCTGTCGGTCGTCGCGCTTGCGCGAGCCGGTTAACGTGTGCCGGGTGGCTCTTCTACTGAGGCGTCGTCAGTAGCGCGGCGTGCGCCGTCACACTCGCACGTTCGTTGGGAAATACGATCGCACGGCCACGCATGAGCTTTTGACGCACGGGGTGACCACCCTTAAGTATCACCTCGACACATGTAAAATGCGTTAGTAACGAAATTAAAAACAAACGAACAATTCTCATCAAACGAACAAATAAACGAAACGTTTCAATTTTTTTGTTTACCAGTGACCAATAATTTCGAGCTTATTACCAAAGAGAAACAAAAAACTATTTCCAAAACTACAATCGTCAAAAGTAAAGATTTCCTCATTTTTTTTTTTTTAGGTTTTTTCTTGTCAATCGTAAATTGAGTACAAAAACATAAATAAACGAAAAGAAATAAAGATATACGTATATAAAGGTGGTGGGAGTGCGTGCGGCGGAAAAATCGTCTTAGACGTCATCGAAGTTTCTCGGTGAAAAAAAAAAAAAAGAAAGAAACTTTGACGACAGAGAATGAAATTACTAACGAAGACGAGACGTGTCGGCGAAACGGAAGTCGTAGGCCTGCCGGCGAAGAAGTGTACGTGACTCCGCTTGTAGGGCGAAAAAAAAACCCTACTGCAGAATAGCCGGGGTAACACACGGACACGTTCTCGACCGAGAAGAAAAAGTGAAAGGGCAGAAAAGTACAACCCCCTTCGACTCTGTAACACCGAGTTATCTCTGTTTTTCATCCGACGACCGCGAGTTTTTTTTGCAACGTGTGGATATTCACCGCATCGATATTGCATCGGGAGCACGTGATGCATCGCTCGAGCCGCAGAACGGCTGAATAAAAACCCAAATAAAAAAAAAAGCATCGCACAGAAAAAAAAAGGAGAAAAAAAAAAAACGAACGATAGAAATAAATTTATCAAGTGCCAATGGAAACGAACGTGTGAGAAATAAATTGATGCAATTGCAGTTGGATGCTGCGAGTATACGCTGGAAATGAAACGTGAACTCTCACGGGTCTGGACGAACGTAACGGTTAATGACATTTGACGCGTCGTCGAATACCCGCGGTGCGCGCGGTACTTGGTGCCATTGGTTGACCCCGGAGAGCAAATCGTGATCAATTTGATTTTCGTAGTTCGAACGAGCAGTGTGCCTCGCGATATCGCATCACCTGTCTCCGTTCCACGTTGCTTGTTGCTCTTGTGTCGGTGAATTTTTTTTTTATGCCATTTTTTTCACCGACTCACTCCGTTTCCAATCTCTTCCATTACGAATTTGGATATAAATCTCGATTTATGGCGAAAATAAAATAAAAAATAAAAAAATTCCATCGAATTTATTCGAGAATCGATCGACTTGAGGGGATGGGATGTTGAAAGAAAAGCACCAATAACACGAACAATCATCGAGTTTCGCGCTGATTGTCCAAACTGAGTTTAGTCCATTGACCGATATTATAACGGCATAGAAACAATAATTCTTGTTAGTCGTCTCATAACATTATTTACCTTTGTTAATTATATGATTACAAATTACGACGATTGTATGTTGCAGTTTCATTGAACTCGTTGAGATTTAATTGATCCGTTGATATATAATATGTTTTTTTATCTTGCATTACCGTGGAAGTATGTTAAACATTGATCGTTAAAACTTTTTATTATTACGTGGCTTCCATTTTTTTAAATATTTTCAATTATTGTGCCGTTGACGGGATACGAATAACAGTTTGTGAAAAAAATAAAATTAAAAAAAAATGAAACTAATGTTTACTACGTGAATATAAAAAATTTAAAAACTGTGTTTACCGGAAAAATCTGATTGCGCGATCGGATACAGTGAAAAAAAAAAGTGTACAGTGGGAGTTGAATAAGTTACATACATTTCGGTGAAGGAGGGGAAAAAAATTGAATTCGTCATGGCGACCGGACCGGAAGGAAAGGAATCACCCAGGTAAACGAAACCGAAAAAAAAATTTTAAATCATTTTTTAATCCCCCAAATCTCTCACTTCACTTGTGGTTTCGAGGTTTTTTAAGGTTTCGAAAATTTCGGAATAAACGAAAAAAATTATTAACATTTACTATAAATATTAAAATTGCCACTTTACAATAAAGTCGAATACGTAATAAGTTTGTTTGTAGTAAAAAAAATCAAAAAATCGTTTCGTTTCGGCAGCAATTATTTTTGGACTATCTTCATGATTGTGTCCAATTATTTGTTGGTCGAGCGATTTTCCGGATCCGCGAGCGTACAGTAAATTAGAGTCGACAGGAGAGTCGAGGCAATTGTCTCGTTCCATCGTACGTTTCCCCAGTTACAGTGGGAACTGCGGGGCGGGGGGGTTGCTTTTCGAATCATTTTTGCTGCGCTCCGGACTGCGTTAAAATTAAATCCGCGTTTCCGATAATAATCGAGGCACGTTCATCGCCTCGTCCCGAAGGACAGTCGGCACGCTCGACAATGTGTAAACCCTTTACCCACACTTCGCATACTTCAGTCGCGTTGGTACCGTTGCACCGCGTGGATGCGTTATCCACTCACGCATACATCGTTCCACCGATATAACGTGTGTATACTCTATGCGCGTATTTACAAATACTCTAATAATTCGATATACGTATGGATATTATCCATCTATCCCGCGCGTCGCGTAAATTGCAAATAAAAGTTCACGTATGTTGATTCTACTGCGCCAGGATTGGGGGGCATAATAACCAATTAAAATTACGCACATTGCAGTCCATCCTCGCTGCATGCAGCGTTAGACACGACAAATGTAATGACTCGCTTCAGCATGCGATGATTTTGGTCACCGTGTTCAGGGTCAATTAGCACTCGTTATACCACGATACACAATTTACAAAGCGTTTTATATTTTTTTAATTTTTTTAGCTGTACAAAAGAATTCATGGATCACAAACCACATTAAATATTGTCATCTCTTCTATTTCACTATTTTTTAATATTTTTTATCTACCGCAGTAGATTGCTAACAATTAAATTCGTCCTTTAATTACGATTCTCGTATCAATAGTAAAAGTATGTTGAATAAATACCAGAAATATATAGGTCAACCTCGATGTATATGGGACAATGCGATCGAAAGACACGGAGATCAATGGTCTTAACGCGATTCAGATGAAAGTAAGAATGTCGTTATAATGGAATATTATTGGACTCGATGGTTCCATTTCTGACACTGAAGGTGAAAGATTTTTTTTTTTTTATTCTTGTCGTTTTGCAATCGGCGTTGACTGATGCGTAGGCGAGAAATGGGAGCATTGCAGCAGAAGTATAGCGATGCTTTCTAATATTCCTGACACCGTAAAAGAGGCCGGTTCGCGCGCGCGAGGACTTTTTCCTTTTTTTTTTCTTTCCTTTCTGTATTTTTTTTTCTTTTTTTCACTACTCCGCCTGAGCGAACTCCTGCTGTCCGGGGTATTAGGAAACTCGCTTTCAAACAACGCTGCTGCGCATAGTACACGCCACACACACATACACACACACACTGTGATGCAGCTGGAGCGAGTGAGAAATCTCGGAATGCCCGGAGGGCTTTGTCATTTTCGTCGCGCACGCGAGCTGCCTGGTTCGAGTACGAGCTTTTCCGCGAGCTTTCCCGTCTCTGCGTTAGCAGGAATCGCCTAGAGCAATGAAAATACGAGAGCTCAGCCCTCTCCTGTCCTCCTTCTTCCCAACAGCAATCGCTACGTCCCTTGCAATACCTTTTTCACTCTTTATCTTTTTCTTCTTCTATTTTTAACGCGAGTTTTAAGGTCTGTTGGCACACAGTTTCTTCTCGACTTTTCTGCGTATTTTTACGACAGTATCGCTATCACATTTACTGATTCTTGTATTTTATAGGCAAAAAGAAAATGTCTCGAGAAAAATTATCATGAGAATGCAGGACATTCGATTATAATATCGAAAATAGCAAAGATTGTCTTTCAATATTTCAATGCTTAATATTTATTAACATTTTATACAATTTTTTTTTTCCATAGTACAATTGATAAAATGGCTCTCGATAAACCCAAGATATTGAAGTTAACTGCCAATGCACGATGTATGGTCTTGAATATTGTAAATTCTCCGAGAGCTCTTTCTATTGCTCCATTGCGCCATTCGAAACTTCCGCGAAGTTTTATTTTACGACAAAGATTCGACGGAAGTACGGAGAGGGGAGGGGGGGGGGGGGGTTGATAAGGGCATACGAAAGAAAACTAATGATTTTCATTGACGCATCGGGACGCCAGTCCCGGTGAGGTCCCCTGCTTTCTCCTGTCGCACGGGTGTCCCGGGACACTACGCCCCCGCGTGCTTCGCTAGTACCCGAGCCACGGCGGCAATGTTATCGCTACAGCTACCTTTGTACTTTCGCTTTATTTGTTTGTCCCCGGGCCTTCGTGTGTGGGCCCTGGTGTGCGGGAGGCGCGGAAGCTTTCCCTCTTTCGCGCAACTCCCGTTGGATTCGCGCGCGCGGTGTTTGCACGAGCGTCGCCGTTGCTCGTCGACGGCGCATCATCCCTCAGGACTTCGCCATTCCCCCGGCTCTCCACAATCGCCGAAGCCCCGACGCGCGTTAGAGCCGAACCGAACCTCCGCGCTGTGCTCCGGCTATGAGTGTACCGCTGGACACCCCCAACCCAACCCATTCTTTTGCGAAGGGTTCGCATCGCATCGAGTATTCCCATCATCTGGCACGGGCTCCGAGAGACACGGAAATAAAAGAAAGAAAAAAAAAAAAAAAAAAAAATCGAACGAGAAAGGAAAATACAAAATAGCGAGGAAGAAAAACAAAAGTCGGATATTAACTTTGTTCGTGTCCACAAAGCTCCCAGTTGGTTTAAGCCAAATAAGCGCTTTTTTCCCCTACAATTCAAGATCAATTTGATATTAAAGTCGAAGTAACGTAGACAATACAGTTATCAATATGTGAAGTGCTTGGTGGGGATCGGGATTGGATGCTAATACTCGAACTCCTCCCTCGTGATTAAATATAGAGGGGTTGAGACACTGCTCATCCTTTTCATGCAGGTTTTCCACCACTGACGTCGAGATTATTGTCTTTGTATGGCCAGCGAAAGGAATAATGTACCTTAGCGTTATCAGATTTTTATATCCGTTCGACAAACTTACCGCATCGTAATTTCCGGCCTTCAATCGTCTCGTCATGAAAGCACGGAAATGGCGAAGTTTCTTTATCCTATCGTTTCCATACTTAAGGGGTCGTGGATCAAAATTAACCACTTTAGGGATATATAGAGTGATTAAGCGAAATGATTCTTTTCATGGTACGTCAATTTTATATTGGGAAACAAAGAATGAGACAATCGGATATACAGACCACTGTGTATGATTGGGTAGTTGGAAAATGATAGTAACGAAGTCTGTCGTTTCTACTCGAAAGTGATCCCTTCTTGCGAAAAAATATCCCCTTTCCTCGTATGCTTTCTTCACGACTATCAAGAGGAGCTCAGGGTGGGGGGGTGCGGGAGGCAGCAGTACCGAGTGTCTCGGTGTAGAGGACTAACGAATGATTCTTCGAGGATGAAAAGACAGTGTGCCGTCAGCAGAGGTACTCGGTGTATCTCGGAGGCGAGTAGCGTGCTCTCCCCTGCCACGGTGGATTGGAATGAGGAAAGACTGAAAGGCCCTGTCGACGGCGAAACCTTGTCAGCGAGTCTCTCGGGAAAATTGCACCGGCTAAAGGAACGACGGAAGAACGTAATTTGTTTTCCGGCTTCCGTCGATTTTATTTTTATTTTTGTGTATTTTTTTTTTTGTTTTTTCCTCCCTTGCCTCAGAGGAAAAGCACTCGTCGTCGCTCTCGCGTCGAAGCATCTCGAGGAGATTGAGGCGAGTCTTGGCAATCCACTCCTGTCGGGTAATGATTGAGGCTACGGTCGCTTCCTCTTATGCGCTTCCATCCCCCCTCTGCTTCTTCCACATAAAATACTGCATCCCGTTCTTCCTTTCCTTCCATTCTCTCATTCACTACAAAATTCTTATAGTCTCTATCACTCTTATCGTTCGCGCTCATTCGCTTTTACGGATAGTAAATTTTTTTTTCACGGTGAATGTAATGGGATGAAAGAGGGCTGCTGCACGTGTGAAATAACGAACGACACAAAAAAATATATAGACTCATTATTCCGTAACAGAGAAAGGTGGGGCAAAATGGACCGCCTTAGCAATTTCATGAGTTTTATCGATATACAACACTTTTCCATATCTTTTGCACAAAATAATAGATTTATCACATGTCTTTAGAATATCAAGACGGGGAAAAAATGGGGCAAAATAGACCATTATTAACTTTCTTTTTCCTTATTAACTAACTGCATTTTTATTTCGTGTATTGGTCCTTTTCAACCCAAACAAACCCAAAAAAATTGCAGCATAAATAATGCCCATGAAACTTGAACATCGAACTTTTCGTAAATTTCATGAATTTTAGGTTTGGTCCATTTTGCCCCAAAATTCGATTTCCACGGCTGTCCCATTTCGCCCCGCGTTTTCGTACTTCTCTCTTAAAACTACTCCGGGCCATAATCGAAGTAAAAACAAAACAAATTTTTTTTATATTTTTACACTCGAAAGCGACGATCTAACTGTCATATAATTCGCAGTCGTCACTCATTGAAGAACGTCGGAGACAAGAGTACCGAGAGAAGCTCAACGATAATGACGGAAGATTGAAAAACTTTTGCCGTCGCTCGGGATGAGCTCTGTCCTCGCGCAGATTATTTTTTTTATTTTATTTTTTTCGTTCTCGCGAGTACTCGAGGAGAAATCCTTCTCTTTGCTGGACGGAAGAAGAGATTCATCGGACAGTTTGGAATCGTTGCTACAACCTCTTTCTTCACACTTTCTTCTTCGTGCCTTTCATTTTTAGTCGTTAATTACAAGTTTCTTCATATTGTCCAAGCGAAGTTCGTTCTCGAGTTCACTGTCAGTTCGGATAGTTTCCAGCTTTTTATTTTTCCCGCTGCTGCAATCCAGCCGTGTATTTTTATTTTATTTCGTTGATTCTTTTTTTTTCCATTCTTCTCATTTTTCTTCATCTCGAGTCTTGCTGGGTTGTTGTACGTGGTGTACGTGATACGGCCACGACGAGTGTGTTACAGAGAGGGTAATGGTGGCCCGAGAGATTCCAGGCTCGGTCAATGAAAAGACATTGTTGGGAAGTGCGAGGGGCAAGAGACCGATGAAGAAAGCACGATACAAGGTGGAAAGAGAGTCGTCGGAGTGAGGCACGCGACAGCGAGAGTGAATGAAACGCGAAGTGAAAGGAAAAGGCGTTCGATGAGGCGTGGACCTCGAACTCAACGATGAGAATCCAACGATCTCCTTGGGCTTCTTTTTTCTTTTTTCTCTCTTTTTGAAAGCACCTTTGGAAGGCAATCGAGCCATAGGGCTGACCCCAGCCTACCCCCCTCGCTTTGCGCAGCAACGATTACGGACTTATTTATCGCGAGTCCATTGTCCACCACCATCGAACCTCGAAGATCCCCGGGTGTATTATAGAGTGCTTCGAATGAAAGGTCGCCGGACCTTTGGCTCAAGCGAGCCGAGGGTTATCGGTCATTGCTGGTCGTCTCTTTGCCCCTATCCCGTCTGATCGAATACCTTTAACCAATTTCGAGTATCCTGAATAACGTCGTAGCTTTTTCCATCAGACTATATTTGGGAATTATTTTAATAGACACGGTAATCCATATTACTTCCGCAAATGCCACGAATGACCACAAGATTTTTCGGTCAATGAACCAATTTCATGGCATTTTTTTTATCGATACAAACGCATCAATAAAAAGCATAACTCGCATTCCGTATCTTCAACTCCGAACTGAAAGGAAACAGTTTTTATCTTTGCCCATTTTGGATTCAGTCAAGAAACGCGAACGGAATATAAAAATGATAAAAGCCTCCGGTATTCATGTGTGAAAACTCGATAAAACACTAATTTATTCGTGACATTAACTTTTGTCAATGTGACAATCGACTATTCGTTCTTATCTCAACGTCGAGGTAAAACGTCGAATACCCATCAAACATTCGTATTCGTGACGAAAGTATCGCTTATGAAATCGCGAATGAGTCGAGTGCGAGAAAACGATTGACAGAAAAATGTCCAATAGAGTAATTTCAATGAAAACCGATATCGGATATCATAAATGATGCGAATTCGCCTGCGCGTTATCCCGTCACGATATCAGATGGGGATCTCCAAGCCCTCGTACCTCCGTTACGGATACGCGATAGGAATTATGTTTCCACGTTTAACGCAGATGTCAGCCGAGACTATGGAGTGTGGCATTACCTTCGGCAACGCGATACGCGCTCCATTATAACGTCTACACCACTCGTGGCACCTATACACCCCCGCAATAATATAATTCTATACATCGCGTATGTGGACTGCTTCCAGACGCTTTTTTTATCGTCCACCTTTTTTTTTCGAGCATTTCGAGTCTCGTTTCGTCGCCGGCGTCTCGTGTCTCCGAAAGTGCGATGGAACCGAGCCTCGGCCTACTCGTCTTTCCGTGTCACTATTTCTTCACCGTTACGCTCCCGCTTTTTCCCTCACGGTCGCGAGACGTCTATCTTTTTTTTTTTTTTCTTCCGCGTCTCGCTTTCCGCGATTTTCTCGCTTTCGTTCTTACCGCCGAACTGTCCTCTACGTGAGTTGCACACCGATCATCCTACATTCGTCGCTCGATATGTACCCTCCGGTGGTTGGAGAGGTAAACCGAAGAGCGAAGCTGCGCTCTGGTGTGCTTCCCTTCGGCCCCCGCCAACCACGGATCCCGAGGACTCATCTTCGTCCCCGACTCTGGAAAGTCTCGTAGCGAGACTCTCAAGCTCCCCGAACGTCTCCTCGCTCCCTTTTACACACAGACAGCCAACCCATCCAGCCACCCTCGTCCGAATGGAAAAAAAGGACGAGATATGGAAATAAAATCAATACCATTGTTTCGCGGCTCACCAGACAACCGCTTCGACTGCTCTTTTTTTTTCTTTCTTTCGATCCCATTTGATTATTTACGACTGTCCGTTCACCCCCCGTGTTCTCTTTTCTCCTTTTGTGGAAGAGAAATTACGGACACCTTGAAAGTACTTTCTTACAGATGCCGACTCGTGCCTACTGGCTGTGGTAAATTCAAATGCAATTTGACATAAATCAAGAAAAAAAATAAAAATCACGCGATATAACGTTTTATTCGAGATACATGAAGGGTCTGGAAACTCGTGAGGCATAATATTTCAAGACGATTTATATCCATATATGAATGGATATTGAACTGTCGTTAAAAAAGAAAAAAGATGTGTATTATTATTGTTAGTATTGTCCAGACAATGGCTTTGACCCATTTAACATGGAATTTTTGTTGTTTCATTCGGTAACAGTTGGTACAATGAAAAATAATAAAAAAAAGAACTTATAATAATGATGCACACCGCTTATCGGCGTGTACTTTATGTACTCGAGTATCGCGCGGTGGAGTAGACGAACAAAAAAAAAATTAAAATGAAATAAAAAAAAAGGGAAGTAAAACGAGCGAAGGGAATATAGAGGGAAAAGACCGCGGGGCCCTAATGCTCGACGGACGAACGCGAGAGAATGCATTCCCGCCCCGTTCGTCTGCCTATTACGTTACGTCAAATCCCACGCATCCATCAAACGCTCAGCGTAGGATGTGAACGGAGAGGAGGGGGTTGGGTAGCATCTACAGCAAACTCGGCGGTAGGCTTCAACCCTCAAGCGAGAAAGAGCGATATGAAACGAAACGAAAGGGCGAGGCGAGGCAAAAGAGGTGAAAAGCGAGCGAGAAAGCTGTGGCGCACACTCGCGCACGCTGCTCCTATCCGTTAATATGTGGGAGACCAACGGAGCAGAGCTAACAGAGCAGAGCAGAGCAAAGCACCAAGCAACCGGCTGATATGTATCTACTCAGACACGAACACTCGCACGAGCCTGACGTCCACGTGCTCGGCCACTCGTGTACGCACGCACCTATCCAATCGTTCCCTCTTTTTTTCTTTTTCTTTTTTGACGTCCCGCTTATCCCAAGGGATTCTCGTGGCGAACAGGCGTGTACGCACGGCGAAACGTGACCCCGAACTGACAGAGGGCTAATGACAACTCCGAAAATATGTATTTTCTATATGTCACAAAACTCATTTTTTTTTCGGGACAGTGAGACGGTATTGGGAAGTCACTGGAGAAATTCACAAAATGCGCCGCTTCGAAATCTTTAACCCTTATTTGTAGCCGGAAAAATGTTTCACTCTAAATTCTAATTTACCGGAGTTTTGTAGAAAATTTATCCATTTCATTTCGTTTCGATGAATTTGTTTTTGGATATTTCATTTTTTTATTGTACGATTTAACGACTTAATATTTTGATAGATTTAAAAAGATGAAATCGTTGAGGTCGATACGGATTGATCACTATGGACGGAATAATTGCGCGTTTGACTCCTTCCCAACCTGTTTAAGAATTTATTCGTTTCTTCGTCTCGTAAATTAGATTTTTACGCGTGTCTCGCAGTCGTTTGAACTCTTCTAAACTCGCCACACAGGTCAAACGTCGCGTTAATTATCGCGTACGTATATGTTGTTACGTTCGTACATTACTAACTCATTTATTTAAACGTCTACGAGATATAAACCCGAGGAAAAAAAGGAAAGTAGCGGAACGATCGGTCAGTGTCAACGGAAACGGAGGTACAGTCACCCGTCTAATAAATGAGCCATTAAAAAGAAAAATGAGCCAAATAACCCTAACTGCCGAAATACCGAATGAGGCGCACATACGATTAATTTTCAGGAGTCTTTAGTGAGTTTTTACATTTTTTTTTTTTTTTTTTTCGAGATAATAATTAGAGTCGTTTCGTTCACGTAATTGATTATCGTCAGTTTGTTCAACGTTGAGTTTTTGGATGCTACAAGACGAGTGCGATAGATTGCTGAATTTCACAAAACTATTTCAATCCCTTTGTAAAATATGAAACACGGGTTCTGCGCTTGAGAAGCCGAGGAACAGTTAGCTTTGCGATGCACCGACTCGCGCGTTGCAAGCGCGGATTTTAATTTGCCGCATCGCGAGGTTTCGTCGCTCCGGATATAAATTACACGCCATCTTCGTGTGAGCGCCGACGTTAAGCCACACGAGATACACCGCATATTCAGCGTAGTTTAATACGAACTCCGAAGCGCGCGTGTGATATTTTAATTGTTCGAAATTTATTATCACCACCCAGGAGTGACATGTCGGACTCTTTGATCCGAAACGGCGAACGTACGCTTTATTTACACTCGCGAGTAACACCACACGGATATTATATGAGGTCTCGTTTACATGCGTGACTTGTCGTATTGTCTAAGATTTGTCAATTTAAACTGCGACTCTTGACTTCCGGATGTAAAAGATAATTGGATGCTAAAAATGGCGAAACGATCGTTGCCTAAGTTTACGCGTATATTATTCACAGACTGTTCGGTTGCCAAATTAATAGCAGTTATTCGATACGAATAATGGAAATAAAAAAATCTGTCAATTACGTAACCACTATTTTCGTAAGCCGTTACTAATTTCAGTGCATTAAGATTTATCTATTTTCTCCCAACGTTATCGGAAAAATCTCATATTAACTCCATATCTAAGAGAAGAAGAAGAATAGTCGATTCTCCAATTTGCGACTCACTACTCAATTTCCTGAAATAGCTACAGATGATTCGTTGCCAGTTCAATAAACTCTCGAAATATTTCGGACCAAAAGTAACGCGATAACATCACAAAAATAAAAGGAAAACCCGAGCACGTTATCGGTATTTAGGAAAATTCATAAATATAAATGAAAACAAAAAGATAATTTCCCCAAATCTGGTCAGACGACAAAGGGCTTTGACGCAATGAAATGTGCCGAAAAATCCTATTTTCTGCATGCAATCGCCCTCTGCATTCTAATTATCGATGTCACCGTGAAGAAATGACAGGCGTATCACGCGATGTTTTGTAATTTTCAATCTCTCATTCTCTCGAACTTTCTCTGCTCAAAGTTCTCGTCAAATTGCCCTTTTCGCTCATTCTTCTCTCAATTTCTCCTCTTCATTCATCCCTTGTACTCTCAGACGTCTAACACCCAAGGGCTTCTACGTTTAGTTTTCTCTGCGTAAAGCTTTCGCATAATCTTACTGTTCACTTTCTGCAACTCAGTAGACCCCGAGACATAAGATTACATTGAGCAACAAGCCGTAAACGGGAAAACGCCTTTGTTGTTTCGCAAACGCGTACGTTAGTTTCGACGCTAACGATAAACCGTCGAGTGAAAGTGGCTTGGGCATGTGTACGTGGACCAACAAACCGGGGGTTTCGCCCGCTTGACGAGTTAAACTTGAGGAAATACCCGAAGGAGTAACCGCGTCTGGCCCAAGCCTATAAGATCGTTGTTACTGTTTTACAAGCTTCGTCGAAGCGACTGGTGTGGTTGCTGGCGGACCTGAAAGACGGACCCTGCTAGGGTTGCCTGTACGGAGCCAAACATAGGTAGGGTAGGGTGTATCAGAAACTCCCATCCCCCACCTGCCGCTCTCTCATTCTCGTCCGTTCTGTGAACTGCCAGAGCAAACTGGAGGGTTCTGCTGTTGCAACAAGCGTTGTTTCTACCTCCCGACATCTTCGAACAGCCAAAGGATCAGCTTTCTCCATCGTGTTCTCACAGTCTCGATCATTTCGAACCTTCGCGGTTGTATCGCGATTCCCTCGAGTTGAATTGTTTCAAATACCGAACTCCCCTTCCGTTCCAACGTCTTCAGACTCTACTCAGGATTTTTCTTGTTCCGTTATCGATGATCGACGTTCATAAAACGAACGAACGGATAACGCGAATAAACATCTCGACAAGAGATAATCCCTGTGCCAAATCGATATTACCCTAGTCCGGGAGGATTCGCGGAGGAGCACTCTGTCGCTCATTCGAAATCTGCAAAGCCACGAGACGTGACTAGTCGCGTCAGTGCATTATCGGGACTCGGCATGAACGATGGGACGACATGAAATCTCCCTCGAATATCCGTTAAGAACAGAGTGCATCACGAGTGGGTACGACAGTATGTAGAGAGAAGGCAACCGAAGCAGCAGCAGCAACAGCGGCAGCAGGCGACGATATCGCGGTATCGATCCACCACTCTACCTGTCGGCCCGTAAACTGCGAGCTCGGTGTCAACATAACCCAGAACTGCGTGGCGTCTGTCGGTTGGCAGTATATTCACGAAGGGGTGGCGAAGTCGGCGAGCCTAGGCCCCCCTCATACCCTCTCCTCTCCCTCTCATCCCTCTCTGCCTTGCGGGATGGTGCGGGCTTTTGAAGTCGCATAGTTTCCAGTAGCGGCACGCAGACGTTGCGTGTCCAGGAGCGACGTCAGGTTCCTGCTTGCTTGCACGGTATAACTCCCCGACTTCAGCTTCATCACGTGGCATATATACATATATAATGCCCCATACAACATGCCCCCCCTCATCTACGCTTTCTTCTTCCCTTTCGTCGTATTCTCTCGCTCCTATCTTTCCAATCCACGGCAACCACACACTATAGCCGTACTCTACACCGAGTGCGAATAGTTTGCAAATTAAGATTGTACAGGCTTTAACCCCGTTGCTGTAGAGTTAAAGAAGGAAAAGCGATGAGCGTCTTGCGGCTGTAACCCTCGACTGCCGTGTCGTCGCTGTCGTTCATTGGACCCGAACATCACGAACGGAGATGTATTCATCCGGGAACGTTGTCGTTATCGCTCGTTCAACGAGCCTGAGATTCCGACGTTGCACACGTTGGATTCGGAATTTTCAGTTAAAATTATTCTCAAACGGTCCTCTAACCATTGGAGTATTTAAAAATGTTCTTCCCTCGACACTGGTCCGACCGTAGAAGTAACGAATATGTCGGAATATATATAAAAAAATCTTTATATGCGCAATGCCAAAAGTTCTATATCTTATATATACTTCGAAAAGTTGTTTGCTTATAACATATAGCACGTCATAAAGCAGTAAACTGGTTTGCAGGGAGTTCGGGGGTTTTTTTTTATCACTTACAAAAGTATCTTATATGTGTAGCTATATCGTATGATCTCTGCATGTTGCTACACGCAAGTTATGATAATTGTTTTACGCTTCTCCCGTTCTTCCCTTCGCTGATTTTCACCATTTATTCCGGAATAAGTATCTACGTGAGCCGCAGGAGATTGCGGTACGGAAAACGGCTTTTCCTGGTCGAATAATCAAGCGGTTCAACCGTTTATTCGCTTCATCTGCTGCACGTGCGCGATGGGCGGATAATTTGTTATAAACGATAAAATGTTTATGTATATATAGATACATTGAAGGAAAAGGTATCGTAAGCATACAAATTGGTTTCCGCAATAACTCAACCGTGTAAAATTGTTCTTGGCAACTTTCTCCGCTTGTCTCGTCTCGGTATTGCCATTACTTATATAAACATTCCGGACTGTTCTCTCGACTGTGAACACCAAGGGCTTTTCCTCCTCTCGCTGGTCCGCTGAAGCGAGCACCTGTCGGACTCCATCTGGTCTCAACTACTCAGAAGTCAGCCGTGGCTGACCACAACAATGTCTATACTACTGGGTTGGTTGGCAGAGCGGCCTGTACACGCGTAAACGGACGCGGCTACGAAACGTAGACCAGCGGTGCGCACGATAGCTTACCGTTGTGTACACAACAGTAGTAAGGCTGTATCGCCAGTAATGGTAGTAGTAGCGGTAGCGGTAGAAGTAAACCGACAGTGGCGGAGCGCCGGCGAAAGTGAAGTAGATCCCGGTGGAGCCAGTCGTAGTCCTTAGTCAGGATCTCCCAAGAGATGAACGACGTCTCGGCAGGTAATTGCATGAAAGTCAGAGCCTTAGGGGTGGTACCGGGTATTCTGCCAGTAGATATATACAATACCACAGTGTATTATTATTGCCTGGTATCATCGAGGATACTTTTAGTCTGTATTTCGTTGCCCGCTGCTTCAGCGACCGTGGACGACATGCGACGATTAATAATTCAATTCGACAACAAATTACGACCCGATTAAGCGTCGGGCGTAGATAAAATTGCAAAGAGTCCTAGAAACTTGGAAAGATTAAAAAAAAGTCTCACAAACAATAATACTGTAACAGTATATACGAGAAAAAAAATTCCAAGTCCGTATCTCTTATGCTAATGTCACCCAGACCTCCGGATATTGCGAACCCTGGATCGTGTTTCCTACCTACGCGGATAAAAGTAAAAGCGAGTGGAAGGGGGTTGTAAAAAAAAAACAAAAAATTAAAGCCCGAGCGAGCGACGTTACACGGTGGCCAAAAGCCGGTAGCGCATGGCTGAGAGCTTCACCGCTGCAGTTGTGCTACTCCCACGTTTCGACTTTATTACATCGAGATAGAGGAAGCTGACTCGAAAGTTTGGCTCGTTCGAGTTGAGTTAAGCGTGTAATAGGAACCTGTCGGTGTCTGGACCGGGAGGCGGGTTATACGCTAATACCGTTATGGAATATAGTCAGGTTTATGAAAGTCTGACGGTGATTCAATGTGGTCATCGCTGTAGCTTCGCGGACTTCATCTTACAGCAAACCAAGAACTTCCCTATATACCGTTATATCGTACACTTGAAAAACTTTTATACCGTCGTACTTCGCGATTACAAAAATATGAAAATGTCTTAATTAATGTGACTCAACAGCGATGATTACTGAAAGACGATAATCACGATTTTTCGTAATGAGTTCGCGAAAAAAACTCACGGAGATCACGCAGAGACAAACGTTTCCGTTGTTACGCTAGCAACAGAAACAAAAAATTCATTTCTCTTGGAGGTATGAACACAGAGCAATGCTGTGTCCGTGGCTGTAGCGAGCAGTGGCGGTAATTTGTTTTTACCGCAGGCTTGTACACTCACCGCGTTGTATTATAAAAGTAATTCCACACAACAGCGTCGAAATGCGACAAAGAACCGGGTGGTACTGCCAAAAGCAAGTGGGAGAGAGTAAATGCGAGTGAAATAGGGTGAGAGATAGAGCGATAGAAATATAGAAAGATAAAGTGAGGAAGAGAGAGTCAGAGAGGAACGAGAGCCAGTCGGATGCTAGAATTACCAGTTTTGTATCAACGCTGCTCGGGCATAGAGAACGTTAGCAAAAGAGTGAACCAGACAGAGAGAACGGGCTGTTTATTACTGGGTCGGCTTACCGCTTTGATCTCTGGTGGTATTTAATTAGCTTGTTTTACTGCGCGTTCACCCTTTCCACTGTGCCTCCCAAAAAGTCTTTCCACCCAACCGAACTAGCTTCGGACTTCGTTTTCTAGTTTTTCCATAGCTGAACCGGCTCTCTCATGGCTGATACCATTTACCGGAACAATATTCAAAGATAGAGACCAACACCTCTCCAACTTACTGATCAGGTCAATTGATTGATCCTTAGATCGATTGATTGACTGACTCCCCATATCTGTCGCCAATTTTGCGGTTGGATTTCGCGACAGATCGATATTTATTTCGAGGTTGTAGAAAATTGCGTGTTTTAGGAACTGCCTCTGCAGCAGGAACCGTGGCGCTATGCGGTGTTAGCGTCAGTCTAAGAGCGTATAGCATCCAACAAGAGCCATCATCATCATCGTTCCTCTGCCTTTTCTGCGCGTCTACCTTTCTACCGTTTTTTCTGTCTCTAGAATCGCTTACCCCGGGTTTCGCGGCTTCCACTGCGGTTTATTATATGAAACAAGCCCCGAGGTCCTTCGCATCGGGGTTTGACATTTTTAAGAAATTCCTCTTCGTCTGCTATTCGCTCGTATACCTCTTCGCCTTTTCCCTCTGTTTGCCCCTCCGCGTCTTTCCCCATTCTCGAAGGCTGACATTATGCTAACCAACGCTACGATCCATCGAGCGGTATTTCCAAGCCTTCGGTATCTCCTCTTTCTCCCATCTTCACCCTCCGCGTCTCTTGATCTATGAGCTCCCCGTCCGGCCGTCTCGTCACTTGTTAACACGTACCATAGCGATATTCCCATAGAGTGTTATGTGCATACTATCACGCTACTGCCATCTCTTCCGAATTCGACCCCTCAAGCACCAAGAGAATGGGGGAAGGAGGAAGGAAGGTAGAAAAAAAAACTGATGAACGGAGAGACAACCCTCCCGTTTTGCTGTCAAAAAGTTACAGGTCCCCGCGGGCGAGGAAGCGTTCCAAGATCCCTGACGCTCGCGTTATAACGCCGACTTTGGAATTGTCTTTCCTATATGCAATGTAGCGTAGCGCATAGGGTTGGTGGACATGGGACCGCCACACCGCCTCCGGTTGTATACTTATGCGATACCAGCACAACGCATGCGGAAACCTTAGTAGAAATATGAGAAAATTGTATGTAATGCGACTCGAAATCCAATGTGGTTGCAATCGTACCTATCGCTGGGTTGGCGCGTTCTTGGCTCGTATTTAGAGTTGTTACTTGAGATTGAGATAAACAGGGAACATGTGCAGTGGAAAAGTTTCAGATCCGGTGACAGTATTTGTTTTTTTTTTTCTTTCACGGTTTTTTGAGAAGAGATCGTTAAAATTGTTTTATTGCAACGAAACATGGAATGTACGAGAATTTGATCAAATCGTATGTTACTCCTTCGTAACAGCATCGATTTAATATGTTATCCTCTGTATTCCCGCAAAAAAATCTCGATGACGAATCCCTTGAAGCGGTTCTTCGCAAGTTTTGCGCTCTCCGTTGGCTCACGAAGTGAACGATGTATCGACGGAAAAATATGACATCTTCGGGACATAAATTCGATAGCCAACGAAGCAAATAATAACTGTGTGTATGAGGCAACACCGTCGCCGGCAATCGAACGATCAAACGTTTATGGCTTTTCGTCGGGTTATGAAATGCTATTCGATTTCGACGTCACTGTCGTTGGCGGTCCAGCGTCTGTGTATTTTTGGCATATGTCGATTTTTACATATGGCCAATAATGAAACGACATCCAATAGTAAAAGAGACAAAAAGCAACAAAAAAATGCGGAATACGACGTTATTGTAGAAACGAGCGGAGGACCGATGAGTGCGACACTCCATCGATGCAAAGCCTATTCGCGAGTCGACCCGTATCGACAGACACGCGACGCTAAACTGGCAACGATCAATCGATTACCAAGAATTATCCATCTCTCCTAAATCCTCTCCCAAGTCTTAAATTTACGTTCATTTTCATGAAGCTGCATTGTGCAGTATCTAATGTTGAACGAAAAAAGATTTACCGGAAATTGAACAATCTTTCGAATGGATATTTCTCGGTTCTAAACCTTCTTGATGCGAGTAGAAATAGTCTAGCATTGCCGTCACTCGTGGTGCACTTTGCAGACAGCAAAGTTCGTCGTTGGCGCGGCGGGGGCCGCTCGATCCCAGAACTTTGTCGTCGTCTTCGTACTACGTTGCCTGGTCATGTCTAACTCGCTTATTTTCAAGGCACTTAGACACTCGGCAAGAGGGAACTCGTCGTGCACTCAAAAAGACGATTGGGGGTCGCTTTCGACTGTCGAAACTATCTATATCGAGCAAAAGCAGAAGCAGCAGCATCGGCTGGAGGTCTCCGATTCATCACCTATAGATCTGTATGTTGGGGAGGGGTCGGAGTAGCAAGCAAGGAAGCATCCTGAGCACAGACAGCAGAGTATAGATAAAGACACGACGAGGGAAAGATGCACCCGGCACTTCGCGTCCCTCGAAGACTTCCATTTCCAATTAAACTTTCCCTCGCGGACCCACAAATCAGACTTCCAATGATGACGTCTTCAACCTCTCGCGGATCGTTCACTCGTTCAAATATCTTGCTCTATTGAGTTGCTGGTTATGGCGCGAGACGTACAGCCCGACGGGTAAGCTTACTCCTGAAGTTTATCGTCAACGACTCTCCCTCCCCGTTGGTCCTTTATTCCTTCCTCTTTTCTTTCATTCTCGCGACGGCGCTCGCAAGATGACAGTCAATATTTTACGTCGACTCTTCTGAATTCTTCGAACTTCCCTTTTCTTCGCGACAGTTTTGTCTCTTCCATACATATTCCTGACGAAGGAAAAAAACCGTTTTCTTGGCTTCGCCGAAGGCGCGCTTTAACCCCGTGAAGAGCGATGGTTGTGCTTCTTCGCACTCACGCGACGATAAATCAGACTAATATACCAAATTGCGAAGTAACGCGGTATGAAATGAACCGATTGGCCATCGGCATAGCGTTACACCGACGTAGTTTCGCATTACTACATCTCATGTTGGTGGGGTTGGAGTTCTCTTCGGCAGCTTGCACTCTCATAGGCTCTTCTTGTTCTCTTCATTATTCTCGATTCCTTTCATTCTCGCGTGCACCTTGGTCTCTAATTTGCTCAACTTCGTCATTTTTGTATTCTCACCTTCGTGTTTGGAATTCCGAGCGACCTCTGTGCCATCGTTTTGCATCTCTGTACCTACGTTCTTGTTTTTCTATCGTTTCCTATTCGTTCAAACGATAAATATACGGATTTTCATTGCGCACCCACACGCGTATTTTGCGGCTCTTTCCCGCGGATGAATTCGGCACCGTCGCGACGTCTACTAGCCGAAATACCCTGTGTAGCTTTGGATCTCTTCTCCAACCCCCTGAACACCACCGCCTCCCCCTTCCCCTCCTCTCCCCCTTGATGAATACTCGAATGGCGACAAAAGCTATCCGAACGAATTCGTCGGGTTGATGTATACGTCGACCTGGCAAATTCGCGTATCGGAGAGTCTCATCGATAGTCACGCGGCTCTCTCTCTCATACTCCTTTGTTTAGTATACTATCGCTGTACCGCCTATATAAGAACCATTGTCGCAATGTGATCTTCGGCAAATCACTGCCAATTATCGTTTATATTGAGTTTTTGTTTTTGCACTTGTCGATGCGATAAACTATAAGTTACGATTAGTAATCATAATAACCGTGTTAAATTTCATGCCGGTTTTTTTTTGTTTATTATGACAAATCAGACATTTTTTTTCCTTCATTATTAATTAAATTCTAATAGTGTTTCTACTTATCATTATTGATTAATAATAATGCATAATACATTATTATTATTTATGTATGTAATGAAGAGAAAAAAAAATGGTGGTTTTTTTTTTATAGAAAAAAAATACAAAAATGAAATGAAACGCGAATATATGAAATTCGATGCGGTAATAATTCTTCATTTTTCCATACCACGCTTCTTTTCCTCACACTCATTGTTTCCCTTCTTTTAACATATACATTTGTTATTTACGTAAATGAAATTACATCCGCGCACGCAGAGGTGAATTCCACTCGGTGCCTTTCGTGATACTTTACGTTCAACTCTTTACCTTTCACATTCTTCTTTCGCCGTTACTATGTGTACATACCGCAACGGCGTTTCGTCGAAGAAGAAGAAGAAAAAAAACAACAAAAAAAACGGCACTTGGCTGAAGTGAAGGGAGAGGGTGCGTGGGACTTGAACGCCGGCATCGAACGCATACACTAGTGAGCTCCATCTAGGACGACGTGTAATACACGAGGAAGCAACTACGGAAGCAATTCAATCAGAGTCGGTAGGAGCCAACAGCTGAGACCAACGCGACTTCCTTCAGGGTTGTTTCATCCCAGCCAATACACCCGTTTCCTTGCTCTCCCGCTCACGCATTCGCCTTACATCCCTCGTTGCTCTCTCACCCCTTTTACCCCTCCTCTTGAACACATCCACGTATTCTCGATCTTCTTGTCACGTTTTATAGCCTCCGATGTATCGCAACTATTTACTATATACCGAACCAAATGCGGTTCCACGCGGTTGGTACAACAAAACGATTTTCTTCACAACTGTGTATATTGGCTCTGCTTCAACACCGATGTTATTATTTTTATTGCTTTTTTTCCGCGCGGTGTGTGTCAAAGTGTTTAACGATTTATGTGTAAACCGTGAGAATTCTTCGGGACCGGCACTCGATATAGCATAAAAGACAGAAAAATATTAATGAAAAAGATTCTCCTTGTGAGTCCGGCGAAATCTATTTCAGGAGTAAATCCGTGGATCATTTTTTTCGACATTCTCTACCGCTGTTTTTATTTCATTCTTTATCAATACGATCTGCAAATTTTCCGAGTTTAACGCAAATAATTTATGTCACTTTAATTTGCATTTCATTTTTAATTATTGAAAATTCCACGAGATTTCGAAATACGCGAAGTAATATAGGATTAATGGTTTGATTGAACTTTTTTTTCATTAAAAAATTATAAAATAAAAATAATTCTGCAAAAATAAAAAGTTGCCAATTGAAGAAGGAGTGTAATAAAGAAATTGTATTATCAACAAAGAGTGAAATAATCAATGAATTATCCGTCGATTACAGTCGCAAGACACACAATGACCAATTAATCTACCTATTATAATATACGAATAATTATTTGTTTTTCAATTCTTTTTTTAAATTCGATTTCTCTATTACATTCCTTTTCCAGTCGGGAGTTCTTTTTTATTTTTTTTATTTTTGTATAATTATTATTTTAAAGAGTTTTATTTTCGTGGATAGCCTCCGGATGTTTTCTCACATTTTTTATAGTTTTTGCCTACGGATTATCGCATTAATAGTCGATCTACTATAATAATAACTTGTGGGGTATTTATTGACTTGCAATTCTATTTTTCTCCTTTCATCCATCCATTTAATCCATTTATTTGGCCTGGTACCGCGGAATTTCGGATAACGAGATGTGTTTGAACGCAGCTTATGTCGGAACGAAATCGAATCCATCACCGGATATTGGCGGGGTGGGGGGACGGGGGGGCAGGATGAAGCACCGGGGGTTTTCGATTGTAGTACGACAATACCTAATACCTATATCCCAACCTAGAGAAATGAGGGTAGCGCCAAGCGGTGGGACGTAAGAGCTGCCAGCGTATGCAGGGGTCCCGCTTCGTGCTGTGGTCCGCATCTGTTTCTCCTGATTGACGCGTAGATTGCGTATCCCCGACACGCACCTGCGTCTCTACTTTTCCTCTCTTTCTTTTCACACATTTTTTTTCGCGATTTGTTTCGCTTCCGATGCACGCCATCACACTGTGCTTTTGTGCGAAAAGCATCAGCGAAACATGCAGTGTACGTCGGAAGTGTTTTTCCAGATTGCAATACTTTGACTCAGTACCTGCGGTTACCGCAGAACCCTCGGGCCGTCGACTTATCACGCGAACGCTCATTCGACTTTATACTCGTCCTGAAACTTGCGGTGTACCCGTGGACCGCAACCTGCAATATTCGCAGTCGCACCAAATGCAATCTTTTGTGAACCAATTAAAGCTGTGATTGAGGATCAGTGTGACTTTGGTAATCAAATACTTAAGTTTAACGACTTATCATGATTTCGTTGAAATCACTGCGGAAACAGTCGAACTGCAGGTTTAGCAGACGAAGAAGGATTTGGTGAAAATTTTTGGTTTTTTTTGTATATTTTCAATTCTGGATGTTCTTTCTTTCATCAACAGAATTATGGATTAATTTTATAAAAAGTGGGAATGAATTTAAAAAAATCGAAAATTTGTACACAAATTCAACGCCTTTTCTATTTTTCTCCGACTACCAATCTTGTGGAACTATAGAGTAGCCGATATTATAAAATAGGAATTTTCTTCATCACATAAAGCGGTTAAATTGAGTAATTTAAAGCTTTCGACCGGCGCTTTCTTCGCAAGTCAACCCGGTCGCTCGTTTGTACGTTGCCGTGCATACAGAATTATCATTATTAGAAAAACTAGTGCCGAGAGGAGAAGTAATGGAAACTACTGAAAACACTTTATTCCATTTTATTTTCTTTGCTCTCATCAAAGTCTTATTTATTTAAGCGAAGAGTGATTTTTTCTCCCGTCCTCGCCTTTACCGGGGTCTCTGACCGAAGTATACGAGAGACTTTATTTTCTCTTTCATTTCGTTTTATTTCGCTCCGAAAAAAAACTCTCGCTTCGTTGAGAGAGAGAACACTGTTGGTAGGTATTCTCAGAAGTCAGTCGGTGTGGGGTATAGGTATTTCGACGTTTCTGTTTTTGTCTCTAACATTCGTGAACTCCGGCCAAAACTCACCTTTTCCCGAGAGCATCTCAATAATTCAAGGTATGGATTTTGAGTTAGGCGAGAGCTTCCTTATTTTTTTTTTTTCTGTTTCTCGCTTCTACTATGGAAAGGAAGAAATACCCTAAGGGGCGTAACGCGAGTTCGCCAACGTTCCTCTGATGGATCCAACGTTAGTGATGGATGCCTCGCGCGCCTCTTCCACGCAATTTCATTCTCTACTCCGCGACCCGCTTTGCCTCCAGGGCTTTCCATTTCTCGCTCCAATTCTATGTGTGTTATCCGAAAAAAATAAAATAAAAAATAGTAATGATAATAATAGAGTTTACTATTTTTCTTAAATTTTTTTCCTAACGAAAACTATGTTTGTAGCTAAATAATAATAAGTTCTAAGTCTCAAAATTAGAATAGACTATAAATTATAAAATGCACTACTCAAAAATACAAAATTCCCTATAATCCACCCATTAAATATTTCTAATTTCACACTGGTAGTCTGTTTTTTAACGTAGGATCTCTCGAAACCTTTAAAATTTAAAGTATCTCTACCAGAAATTTGTTTCCTCATAAAATTAAGTAGTCGCTTCCGAACTGAGGTTTATATTTTTACGTTATTCATTTGGTCACAAAAAAATAAGAAAAAAATAGCGAGGAAGATCTCGTTTAAAGAAGAAAAAAAGCAACAAAAAAAAAAGGCAGAATCCCGCGGCACACGATAAAAAGTGACGTCTTCCGAAGCTGCGAGCGGCTGCGACGCGTTACCTCTCTGTTCGTTAAAGTTTCGGCTCATAAAACTGGTGGCTTGCCCCGGTCTGTTTCTCAATCGTGCGCAGGGGCTGTCCTTCTGTTGAGTTTTCGTTGGTGTGGGAGTTGCTACTCCCGAATAGCGTTGCCGAAAAAAAGGTATATAGAACTTGGAATAATTAAAACGAGCATAAAAGTCAGGACTCTTAATGTGTCGTGCAGCGAGCCTACGAGACTCGTAGCTCTACTCCGAGAAAGAGCGAGTAAGCAAGCATAGTTCCGGGTGTGTGACGATTTTCCAGGCTGTGCTGTGCTCGTTAAAATGAGATTCAACGGAGCGTGAGTGGGGCGCTCGTTCACAAACTCCGCTATACATATAATATTCACTCTTTAATACTGTAGTATACTTGCCTGCTTATTCCCGCATCCACCCTGCAAATCCACGTCGGGTCTCCTCTCGTAGCTCCGTTCCCCACTTCAAAGTTACTCTAACTGTATAATGTCAATGACGCTTTTTGTTCTGTTTTCGATACACTGAATAAATACACGCGGGACACGATGCTGCAACAACGTCACAATAATTTATTAAAAACAATGCGTTGCAGTCATAACATTTTAACAATAACATTTTTTTATATTTAATTACTTAATCATATTCGAATTATTTATAAATAAAGTTATAATTATTTATCACTTTGATAAAAAAAAACATTTTTTTATAGAGATATTCAATTTTTGATATTCCACATGTAACGTGACTTTTTTAATTTATGTATCGATTCATTTATGGAAATCATAATAATCTTCCAATATTATTTTGCATACAAAATCGAAATTGCTTGGTGCTCCTATTTCCGCGATTATGAGAAACGCAACGCGTTGCGGGACCGTGCGGAAAGTGGATTATTCGTCCGTCGCGTAACATTCGCACGGGAGATTCCCCGGCGCGAAACCAACGCGTCCCGGAAACGGCGGAACATAAAGCAAACTATGGTACGAGAGCCGTTGATAACCCCCAATTTTTTTACAACATTCTATCCGCATACGCCTTTCGCGACGGTTTGGCCGTCGTTTACTCGTTTTTTTTTGTAGCTTCGTTGATGCACTCCCTCACTTTCACTGTCCCTCTTACTCTCTCGTTTCCATCGCGAATTCACCACCGACGAGGAGGAAGAGCATCACCGGAGGCTCGTAGCAGAACGAGGGCCATGCTCGCGCTCCGGTATTTCCAATTTCACAGAGCGTGGGTTAACGAGGCCCGGGGGTTGGAGCGGAGTTAGGGCCACCCTCGAGTCGCCCAGTCGCCGTGGCAAACCCTCTCCCCCCTCCCCCCTTTCCCAAATAGAGGTTGGGTCGCACGCGTCCGTCTCCACACTACACTCTCACTCGCTTTTCCGTCTCTCTTGCTTTCAGTTTTACCCACTATCTACTCCAACTGCTTTTCGTCCCACTCGCTCTAGCGCCGCAGACACCCCCTTTAAACGGGCACCCTGGGTGCCGGCACGAGAATCGCGGTGCTCTGGAGCACCGCACGGGTTCCGGCACATTACCTGCGCTGATTACCGACCCGAGCTGCGGAGTATGTCACCCAGTCACCCCCGAGACACATACCTTTCGAAGCAGAGGTGGCAGTGGTAGTTGCCCCGGGCAGCAGTCGTCGAAAGCTATCATCCCTCCCGCTCCCCACTTCTACCCTCTCATCTCAGGCATCAGGTGAATCCACCAAAATCTGAAGATTCTGCATTCCGAAAAGATTTGCCAAAAATTGAATGCACTGATAGTTTTGACGATTTTGTAGTCACGTCGCTATACCGAAACCAACTTTGACAGAGGGGGGTGCAATGTAATGATACGACGAAGGAATTAACCGCAATGTTCTTTTCGGCATCTGAATAATTTCGGCATTTGTTGATTTTGCGTTCCAGAGCTGCGCAAAAGTTGAATCTTTCCTCGAGTCCCCACAGACGACGAAGATCCGGCGATGAGAATATGGGTCCCGACGAACAACCGCTTTTCCCGAATGGATACGCAGCCCTTTTGCTGAAATCCCCACCACCCGCGCCACCGGCTCTGCTACGACGGATCGGCGTTAAAGAACTCACCGGTGTCGGCAAGGTAAGCTAAAAAAACGTATATAATCGTTGGATCTTAAACGAACAAGACAATTAGTCCATTTAATTAAAAATGCATTATCGAGTCATTTATATATCGAGTTACAAGGGCACTAGTGACTTGTAAGCAGCTTTACGATATCGAAAATGCTGGAATTTCCGCGGAAATACACTATAAAAAGTTATTAGTTGCGAGAATTAACAGTTAGTCGGTACAAAATCCTTTTTTTTCTTATTGATTAGTTATTTTATTTAAGGTTCCTTAATTCTTTCAATTTTTTCCAATCCACGAATTTTGTCTCCCTGCCGGCTACCAATTGCTTCAATAACTTCGTTTCGTGACTGTTGTGTAATCGGACGCGACAGTTATATTCTCAAACTCGGCACACGTGCGTGTCGCTCGTGACGAAAGTACTCCTCGAAACGCTCAACGTTAGTTGATACCGACGTTGCATTTACGTGGCAAACTTTGTAATATTATTTTGTCGGTTGTGTACCTTTGACGGGTCTCGAGCGTTAAGCCACCTAACGCGAACCATTTACACCGGAAACGTGTTCACCATATGACATCGTCAATAATCGTACATTGTCACGCGTTTCAACATTCGTATTTCCAACAACTCGTTCGCTGTTTTGTTGGGAGATAGACGACAAAAGCCGAACACCATCGTTTCTGCGGGTATATCGCCCCGCGTGCATCCTTCATACCATTAGTTCCGAGTTCGGGTTCCATGTGAAACTTGGATCTCATCTATGGTATAGTTATACTGTTCTAAACCTTTTAACGGTTCGCTCTATCAACTTCTCTTGCCGCAATCCCTGGGAGATTCCAGAAGCAATACGGAATGTGTCGCGACGTCGAAACCCCCCCCCCCCCCCCCCTCCCCTGTCTTTCTACGCGTCTCGTTGTCTTCGACGCTACCGTGTGAAGCCAACTTCCTTCAGGTACTTGCGAATGATTTGAAATGCAAATGAATGCCTTTTCGTAAGGAGAAACTGTGGGTGGATGATAGAAGCCATGGGTCTGATCTGCACACGAGAATTCGGGTTTTCCTTTCTCCACTTTCGTACCCCGCGGACGGGATACATCTCGCAAACCCTTTCAGCTACGACCTTTCCATTGACTTCTACGGGTCCACGTATTCGCCCGGAATATACGGTGTACGTTACGTGGCTAATGACGAACCTTTAAAAGCTTTGAAGACAAAATAAACTTTGTCCGAAATAATTTACCGAAATTTCATAACGGGAATGAAGTTTTCTCAGGTTTTATTTAACAGTTCTCAGGCATCTGTGTTCCCTGTTGCATTGCTTCCAAAACTGACGATTATCTATGTTATATGCAGTATATTTTCGTCGTTTTTTTTTTTCATGTGGGACTCGAATTCTTAGAAATAAAAATGATACATACTGTCATGGAGGCCACAGTCTTCGAAAAAACGTTTTATTCCTTCTAACGTTTTAGCAAAAACGATTTTTTCGAAACGCCATTGTGTGGATTCTCGTCGATGTAGGGCTGTGAAGATTCGATGTGTCTATGTGTCCGTGTAGCCGAGATTAACTCTCGAAGCCATCATTCTAGCAGACGCAGAAAGTGAAAGAGGTTCGATGGAGACACGGAGACGGAGCGCACAGAGACCTCCGTAAACTGCGGCACCCGAGATCCCAGTAGACATAAACCGTCCCGGTGCATTCGCTCCTCTTCAAGGGAGACATTGAGGGTGGGGACCGGGTTGCAATCTCGACTATCAGCAAACACCCAAAGCTTAAATATTTGCCAGAGGGATATATCGATAAGTATCGCTAGCTGTGACAAACGATTTTTCGCTCGGGTCCGCCGGTTTAGGCCTCCGCGTTCCCTTTCTTTTCGTTTTATTCCTTTATATTCCTCGCCATTTTTTTATTCTGTATGTGATTTACTTAATTCCGTACAATTGATTTGTTGGCGTATGAATTTTAGCCTCAAGAATGTTTAGAATTTACTAACGATTTTTCGCGAGGAAATACGATGATAGATTAATCCAAACGCGTATAAATTATTATTATTTTTTTATCTAGTGTCGCCTTTTTTTTTTTGAGTGAAAAAATAAGTCAGAATAATGGGGCGCATCGACTTGATCAGTCTCGTCGAGAGTGTAATATTGTAATTTGAGAATTAAGTGGATAGTTTGCGCGTGTATACTACGCGAGGGAAATTCATCGGAACCGAGAGTAATGAGAGAAACTCGTGGCAAGTTGACGTTGTTCAACCAGCCAACGCCAAGGGATTGTTGAAAATTTATTCGTTCGAAATAAGGGCTCATTGTTTACCGGCTGGCGTGGCTAATTAAAATGGCGAGAAAGCAGGCGAATGAGCGAGTTGGGGAAAAGTCCACCGCGCAGCCTGGAAGGAAGAAGGCGGTCCGTCCTTTTGAAACCCGAGCCCGGGCCCCGCGCGCCGTCCGTTGTTCTCCGCAGTGAAAAGCAGTCGGCAACTTCTCGAGGCTTCTCTTCCTCGCTGCAACCCTTTTTGTTTCTCGTCGTTTCGTCGCTGGGCTATGCTCCACCGTCGTATCCGGAAAACGAACGTTAAGTTTGCCGGGTCACGGTCGGGGTGCAAAAAAAAAAAAAAAAGGAGAAACTGCAAGTTCGCGTGCCGAAATCGTGTGGCTGGTCGTACAGTGACTTTTTCTACTGCCTTTCCCTTTCCGTTTACCTGATTCATGCGGCGGGCCAAAAAATACATGAATTATTTTTGTGAATTCCTTTCACCGTATTAAACCCGCAACAGCGAGATTTATCACCAAAAATTGTTGCATAAATAAATTTTGGACAACTTTTTTACATTTCTATCAATATTAATGCAAACGGAGTCGAAATTTTTTTTCAATCAAAAACTATTGCAGGAAATAAGATAAAATTTGATTAACTGAAAAACACATATATTAAGAGTCTCAGGAAAAATATTATCAAAATATATTCAAAAATAAGAAAAATATGGCTGCCGGAAGAGTCATTAGCATTTTTTTTTTTAAGACATTTGGCACCGGAGACTCTTCAATAATTTATGTAAGATTCTCAACACATGTACCTTTCAGTACATAAAAATAAGTGTCGATTAATCCAACAGCTTTTGAGAACAAAAATTTCAAAAATTCTATTCGGTTCTTGAATCACCAAATACATTGCTAAACGTGTTCCGTAACTGATTTTTTCTCGTGTAATCATCGCATTCTAGACACTGCTTCTTGGGACTCTAAGTATCGTCACAAAATTATGTTCCATTTCATGCAACATTACTCCAAGTCTTATCAACGGTAATTTCATTCGGTGGATTGTGGGTACACGACCCATATGCAAATGCAGATGGTTGGTAGAAAATTGGAGACGCAGCGAGTCTCTGGCTCCCTACGTGTCTATTCAACGTCCAATTTAGCACTAGGAATATCATTGAGCTCAGTCGCGTTCTACCAATTTTCCCATAGCACCGGTGGGGGGTACAAACGGTGGTCTGACGGTTCGCAATGCAGCGCAGCACGCGTCCTCCATTCGCCTCTGGCGCTACTAACAATTTCTCACGCGAGTTCATTGCCGATGGCGTCTCGGGGCTACGGATAAGCGGTCGGCCGGTCATTTGACTAAATGAAACGAAAGTTTGGTAGATGAGTCCTCGTGCTTTCTTGCCCCGAGGCCTCAAGTGTTATCGTTTCACCGGCGAAAATGGACGAATTAAATTAGACCGAGGACACCAAGATGGAAAGTGGAGAGGAGAGCCATATACTGCTCTAAATGTCTCTTCTGCAAGGCTGAACCATCCCATAAAATTTCAGCGAAAAAAAATACGAGTAAAGTTCAAATATATGTCTTCACTTTCGTATCTCCAAAATCGAGACAAGATAAACGTAATTCGCCAGGACGAAAGGGACATTGGCGTCTGCGTTTTCTCCGTCGCGTCGTCAGCGATTCATCTCGATCCGGTACACGACCCGTAGCCCCCAATTTACGAAAGAGACACGGAATACCCCGAAAAATGATCGTCCGATAGACTGAATTCGGTAGAGAGAAGGAGACACGAAGCCACGAGTAAGGGAAGAAATACCGGAACCCCAAAGGCCGTGAGTGGTTCTGCTCTTTGGTTCTCTTCAGGATAAAAGTGAAGTCAATACCGTGATAGCGGGAGCGTGATTTTTATGGGCTCGTAGGTCTCCTGTATTGGGCTATTTTCCTGTTTTTCATGGGGATTGATCCTTTCTCTTTTGGCTGGTAAAAGACGAATGTGGCGAAGACGAGAGGCAGAAGAGACTCTCGTCCGTCCTGGGGTCTGAATTTCGCGGGGATAGTAGAGAGACAGCAATGTAGGGCTTGAAGAGATAGGGATGAAGAAAAGGGCGAATCGTTGGGACAGCCGGTCCGACGAAATGAACCGTAACCGCGCAGCTGGTCATGGTTCCCACCCAGCTCGGCACTCCGAACTTCCTTACTCTCCAAACAAGTGGAAATAAATAAAACTCCGCTCCGAAATAAACTTTCCCGTCGGCTAAGCGGATCGGACACTCTGTTGAACGTAAAAAAAAAAGCGCGAGCCTCGGCTTCGGTCGATCATAGACACTATATCCTCTGATCCGTACAGAAAATCGTCGAAGATCGCAAAGACCGACGTCCATTCCTCTTCTTTTTTTTTTCAGATCTGGAAAGTGTCCAGATTTGTTGGAAAAGAGGAGAAGAATTTCTGTTCGATATTTGTTTGAGAACCATTGCGTAATCTCATTGAACGCGTATTTCCGGTCAAATTTTCTCAGTTCCCGCATTCAGAAATCGGCCCTCACTCTTTCTCATTCCACGCTCGCTATTCCCCTATTACCGGACCATTTCGCAGAGAATCGGAAGGAGATCGAATTTTCGCAAGACTCTCGCTCTCATTTCTCTCCCCTATATCCCTTGTATACACACACATACACGAGGGCCCATTCCCACAAGTGTTGTAGGAATTGAATTGCCAGGAATCCACCGTTCTCCGTGCGATTCCCTCATACAAACATGTATAGTATATGGCAAAGGCGAAAGGAGGATCCGCGAAATGTCAGTCAATCAGAGCTGTCATGGAAAAAATACGAGGTTTTTTTTTCAGTTCAAATCGACTCGATTTACTCGACGGTGAAATAATAATGACCAATTGTCATGTTGATCGATACATTTCCCATTTACTTGACATAAATATATTTTTTTTTTCGTGTTTATCAAAATCGTTTCGTAAAACATTAGATCGATCGTCATCAAGCGCGACTTTAACTTCGAAAGTAGGGAAAGTGCAACAGAAAGCGGATTCGTGAACACGATGAAACGGACCGAAGGAAATGCACAATTTATCCCTAACATGGGGCTTTGAAGGTGCTGACCAGCAGGTCGACGTCTAGCGGTCGTGGAGTTGGTCAGCGGTTCGGTCGACATTTGCCGAAGGTTTATTGAAATGTCCGGTCTTATAGGAGAGACCGCCCGCGGTCGTTAGAGAGGGCAAGGTGAAGGGACTGGAACATCCCTGGTCGGCCAATGTTGCCTACCGCTGCGGACCATCGCCTCCCCTCCCTTCTCAAACTCTCGGGACCCTTCGACCTCGGAATGCCTAATGAGGACTCGTGATTTCCGCTCGACTCGTCAGCCTCAAAATAATCGAGACTCGTAAATGCTCCCATGAATCTTCATAGACTTATATGGGAGGGTCGGAAGTGACGAAAACTCGGCAAATAAACGCAATAGATTGAATGAAGGCGATTTTTATATTCATGATTTCTGTACCGCGATATTACGATTCGACACGGAATAAATCGAGAACCTATCCAATGAGATCGAAAGAGCCAATTGAAACTATGTGTTTTGCCTTTTTTTTCTTTGGAAACGATGAAAAAAAATATCTCAAAAAATAAAAAAATGTCCAACTGAAAATGAAGTGTAAAAAAAAAATTGTAATACCAAAAAAGGTGTGAAATAACAAATTTCTATTTCCATGTTATATCAGTCGGAAAATTTTCACACTCGATAACGAATGAATCTCGCGACTATAAGATACGAATAATTATTCTTATTCAACTTTTTAATGTTTATACAATTTTTTTGTTACATTCTTTTTTCAGATCAATTCTCAATTTCATTCAACTTTGTAAAATCATTTTTTTTTTTTTTTCGAGATCGCAAACTGATTGTCGTGTACCACGGTATAGTGAAAGCACATGCATATTTCGTGTACTCAATTTTACTATAGCAAGGATCAGAGGATCTGTGGAAATAATCTTAATAATCAAGTGTGTGCCAATGCACGGATTGCGATCGCGCGTGATCGGGAATGCGATATCGAACCTCGGATAACCTCTATAACGCAAATACATTGAACGCGAAGGCTTTCCAATAGATTTGCAACTGTGATACTCGAAACTTGGGAATACGTCTACTCGACGCGGTATGCATTAGTTGCGAAAACACTAGGAGCTCACGTGCGCGCAGAGTACACCGGTAGTGACGATAAAGGCGATCGGGCGTATTACAGTCGGTTTCTCGCTAGAGTGTCGATGGGGCGGTTTGTGTTTTCATAATTAATTTAGCCCCCATCCCCCGCCCGTATCTCGATGTGTGACGTTGGCGAAGGTGGACCGACGACGACGACGAGTGGAGAACGTCGACGTGGTGCGGGGGCGCAAGTAGGGAGTGTTTGCGGACGGTCCACGGGGACTCGGGAAGGGGGGTGGAACGGGGAAGAACCCACCGTCACCGCTATCTCCATCCGGGTGCCACGTGACTCCCGCACGATAATTGGAGGTCGGTGCGGTTGCGGTGCTCCTCCGGGCGATCCCCCGCAGGACAATACTATCGGCGAAGCCCGGAAATACGATCGCTCCGAGTCCGGAGACCGTCGCATCGCCGCGCGGTTCGACTTGAATTATACGGATTTCCGGCTTCGTGTGTACACAAGAGAACGACGATGAGCATTCGGAGAAGTTGAAATTAGAGCTGTGTATCCGATGATGAAACTCTGCCGAGCGTCGATTATACAAAATGGCAAAGTCGAGATATCTCTCATAATTAAGCAATAATAATAATCGACTCTCTCCAAAATTATCTATTAATTAAAATTAATTTTTAAATGATATCATCACAAATATCATGATATCTAATAATCACAAAAATAATCTATTAATTAAAATAATTTTTTAAATATTTTTCTATTATCAAATCTAATTGACTAATCACGTGTCACGTTTCCGCGACACATATTTTCGAGTTACTCAATGCACTACATTACATATCGCGATTGCTCACTAAATTTTCTATTTTTCTGCAAAAACTTTGTGGGTGAAACTATCGTATGCGGCGAGGTGAAATAATCCGAACGATGAGAAACTGTGATTCGTTGATGCATCCATCGTTCCCCCCGCAGGCATTGAATTTCCCTTTGACATCGTGCCGCGGACCAGACGACGAACGTTATATCGCGCGAGCTTTCGCTATTGCTCCCAGCTTCGTAATACAAAAAAATTCCGTTATCACGCTCCCTCGCGAATGCGCTTTTGCTGACTGTACACGCAGAGATGCCTCAAGCGGCGAATCCACGGTTTATCCTCACCCCGTCCTGTATTCCGTTGTACTATTTTATACCGCACTATATTATATACGCTATTACACTTTCGATCTCGTTGGCCTTCCCGGCGAGTCGGCAAAAAAATCCGAACGGTGCGTAATTTATAAAGCGCAATTTATCCCCATTTGCCGGACAAAAGTGGCGCGAGGCGCACCCCTCGTTCATAGGCACCCGTACAGTTTCCATACCATTCACATACCTGAATACACCTGCATAAACATGTATTTCAAACGTATTTCTGGTTTAATTCTGCAACACGCACGAGCCACAGGGACGGCCTCGTTCACTACAGTTGCGGTTCTCCAGTTCTCGTTTAATAAACTAATTAACAATAATCACGCTGAGTATCCCACTGTACGCGATCCACCCGAACGCGCGTGCGAATTTTACCGGTGCGATTTTGGATACAACACATGGGGAATCGTTTCGCCGTGGTAAATATTAAAATTCTTCGTCGGTATAGAGAGCAAATGAAATTGTTTCGTCGAATTATAATTAAGCATACATTTTTTTTTTAAATATATTTAATTAATTTTCTCCTCACACATGGGGATGAGGGCAGTTGAGGGGGTTCGTCGGTTCGCACGGTTTCGCCGAGAGCTCGTTATCTGTTTATAATTCCACTGTCATCGTCGCGAGTTATCACGGGCGGCACGTATTCGTTTCACACATGGGGCCGAGTCTCTCGCCGGCACGTATTAACGCGCTCGGTAAGCCCTCTCAGTCCTTAACTCTTTCGGTCTCCAAGGTGGAGCTTATGAATTTATTAGAAAGTTTTAAAACGCGTTGTACAAGAGTAAGGCTCGTGTCCCTGAGCTGCGGACGGTAGAAAGGACCCTCGGACTCACCTTACCCTCTCTACTGTATTTATGAGGGTTTGTTTTAACTTGTTAATTTATGCGCGTCTCCACCAACCAACGGAAGGAAGTTGCAGCGTTATAAATAATTAGAGTCCTCGGGCGCACGTTACTCTTAACACTAATGCGCTTTTGTACCATTGAAAAAAAAAAAAAATTGTTTAATGACATCGAAAGCTTTTGACTTTGCAAGCGTTGCTCATTCGCTTTCATCGTCTCGCGTACCGCGCAGTGGTTATTTTTATGTAACAAAACGTTAACGAGAAACGAGGGTGACTGCGTCAGCACTACCGCTGGATTTCATTTCGCCCAACACGATCGTACGTCCAGCCCTTCTCTTGTTTACTGCATTGACTGTGCGCAACAGATGTCCTGTGCGTTAATTAAGAAGCTGTTTCGCTAGCTATTCATTGTGAAAGAACTTTTGTCGAGCTGAGAATATTTTTAAAAAATGTAATATTTAATTACAATATATTTTTTTTATTGAGACAATTTGTTTACGATAATTTTTTTTCATCAAGATACTTTTTCAAAATGTGTTCAATTTTTTTTTTATTCATCGTAAAAAAAAAAAGATCGAAAATCTCCGATAGGTTATGAAATTCAATTAAACGTACGTATTATCTCACACACTGAATAAGTGTGTTAATATTCCCCACTTCGGCAAACGCGACTGAACCACATTCCGGGCGAACGATCCCGTTCAATTTTCACAAAAGCAGCGGTGAGCTCTCGCGTTGGAAACACAAGCCGGGGGTGGTCTTGGTGCTCTCGAGGTTGGCGGGGGCGGTCGTTGCAGCTTTAATAAATGTCCCTGGCGCGTGGTCGGCAAGGGTACAAATCGCCTAGAACCGCAGACACAATGCTTAGTAATGGTGACCGACGATTCCGGTGTGCCGGAGGCTGCTAACCGATGCTACGAAGAAAGACAGCGCATAGTGGCGAGCATGGAATCAAGCGGGAGCGAGTTAGTGACCGAACTGTTCTTTGACTGGTGGTGCTGGTCCACCATCGGCTCGGCATTCGTTATGTTCCTTGGGCCCCTTGCCTATTCAGTGCGATTTGCCTCACGCACGGCTCAACGAACAAACGACCTTAATTAATCGCGCGTACGTTGTTAAAGGACCAGCCGGTTCCTCCCGGCCAACTCGCCAGTGACGTTGATTTTGTCAAATTGCGCTTACGAAAATTATCGATTCGCGCGGCAAACTGTCGTTTTTTTTTTTTGGCAATCCGTAATTCGATGGCTGAAATTACTCGCGATAATAATATGGATGCAATGAATTTTTTTTAGGAAATACGATGTTCGATATTCTATCAAAAAAATATATAGGTCCATTGAAAAAAAAAAAAAATAGCTGGAGGATCGTTGGTACAACCTTTCTGAGAAAAAAATCGTCTGTACCTGCTATTGTTTTTCTCAAAATAATTGTTAGTTCTCCGAACTACCTATTTTTTCCAACGTATATCCGTTCGCCTAATGCGAGGACTAAAAAAATAATACATCGAAGCATCTAAAAAAATAAAAAATTGTTAAATCTATAATTTTAATACGATAAAATCCTTTCGAGGCAAGTAAATATAATTGCGCGTAAAAAATCCGATGGTACTTTATCCCAATGCAATCCTGATGTGCATGTAGCGATCTTATAATCAGTAATGTAAAATTTATATGACTCTGAGCGCATTGACGCTCGAAAAGCTTTAAAGGATTCATGTAGCGGGCATCTCTCGTATTCTCTTTGAATTTCATGCTTTACGGGGCCATGGTCCTCGGAGCATCGTCCTTTCGAAACTCGTCTATGAGCACAGAGAGATGTAGAGTGTGAGAGAGGTATTGCGAAGTTTATTACCGGACCATACACCCGGTTGATTCTGCTACAACGGAAGAAGAGCAGAGGAGTAGAGAAAAGCTTGGGGAAGGGCTCGGCTGAGTGTCTCTACGGAGGGATAAAATATACAAGGACCCACTTCTCGGCCTTTCCCAGCGCGTATACTGTCGCCCTCTCGTATTTCGTGTCAGCCCTTGTCAGCTTTGCTACTCTAATATGATACAAACGAGACGATAGCTTCGTAAAAGGAATCTATAGACCCCCCCCATTCGATGTCTTCGAATACCAGACACAATACCTCCCACATTTTTCAACGATACTCCTATTTCAAACAGCTGTATTGCAGCTGTATATCAAAATGCAGTTTATCCGCAATCGCGAAATTAATGTCAGCCATAGTAAAAAAAATATATATATCTCTCATAATTTCGTAATTCGTGTAGCAGTCGTTCTTTCCGACAAATGCAGAATCCGTTCGAGGCTCGAAAATCCCAAAAAAAAAAAAAGGGTGCCACTCTTCAGGACGATGTATGAGGATTGACGATAAATCGAACGAAAGGAGAGAAAAAATCGCGTTGCATGAGAGGTTCGATAGTCGTCAGTGACTATTTCGCTATTGGTACAGTAGAGTCGCGTATATGACTAGGGAATCGAGTTGCACCACGATCCATAGCGATGAAGCGAACGCATACAAACGCTGGACGAGGCTCAAGAGTCGAGTGATAACAAGGGATGGGCTTCGAAGGGGGTTTTACAAACGCTGTAGATGTTACAGAATAGTCTCCACAATATTAAACTATACATGCATACGTGTTAACAGAGTAGCATGCGGGAGTAGCCAGTCTAGAAAGTGCGTTCAGCCCTCTGGTGTAGGACTCACCCTCCTCCCCCTTCCCGACCCCCAATAGACCAGGGAGATTTCCCGGCTTCTGTTGATTCAAGTGAGCACGTGATAAAAATGACAATGATGAGTTAATGCAATAACAGTGTAGGTCTGGTTCTGACCCTCGGGTGAACACCGCGCTGCCCTGTACTCTGCTTCTGGTCTCCTGTGGACTACCGGTCCGTTCGACCGTTTCGCAATTCGTCGGGACTAACCCTCGGGGCTAAAACGTTCTCCCTCTCCCGTTAGCGCGAACTCCGGCTCGCTTTCCCGTGTACTCGCCACGTACAATCGGGGGTAGTGTCGTATACGCGTAGGGCTTACGGCAGTCGATGGAAAGTGGAAAGAGTACCGACGATCGTTCTCTCGCGGCCCAACCCCCAGTGTGCCCACCGGCAACACAGAAGTCCAGCAATGGTACAGCAATGGAAACGGGTATTTCGGTATTTAGTACAGAGACGCCAATTTACTCCGGCAACCCGTGGCATTTCACCCCCCACCCCCTCCTCCATTCCCATGCCCTTCCATCTCTCCCTTTATCGGGTGCTAACTATACAGTATTGGACTGACGCTATAAACCGTGATAAACAAGATTAATACCACCCACACTCCTAACTTGCGATTCATCCCATTCTCACCCCTGGATTCTTTCTTCTCTCACGTATTTGGACGAATATGCTGTACTACGATCCGCTCCCCGACCGCCTCCCCCACCTGTCGCCAATATTCTTCACTGTTTTCGGGAAAACGGACAAACACGTGACCTGCGAGTATGAAAGAATCAGCTTGAGTCATCATCAACCGGAGGGGAAAGAAAGATTAACTTCATCCTGATACTATTAAATTGTCTCACAACCTCTGATAAACGCGTGCTATAAAAACTATTCGTATTCTAGAAAGGATGCTGTACCATTGTATCACACTAATAACTTAATATTCCATCCTACAATGGCAATATGTTGACAATACTCGTACCTAAATCCTACGCGAGTTAAGGCTCAATTTTTGGTATTAAAATTTTTCATTCCCGCACGAGAGCCAATCCCCTGTCGAAATGAAGTACCTATATTCTATATATTCTATATATCTGCGATATATCTTTCAGGGTATATGCTATATGCCTTTTGTCAATTTGGCCATATAATGTATTGGAATAGGGGAAGCAATGCGAGTAATAATAGATATCTCCATTAATCCTCTTCCGTTAATTATTCCTCTAATATCGTGAAGGGTTGCCCCGACCGTGATCACTACGAGTATTAGGTAATACTCATCTAGAACAATGGAGCTGTTCAGAGTATCAAGATAATTGCCCATCCATTTCTCTCTCTTGTGCCCACGACGATTCACGGAGATCTTGCCAGCGCATGCTTCCGGAAACTCAGCCAAGTCGATTTAAAGTGCATTATCCATCGAATCGAGCAACGAGATGGCTCTCTCACTCTGCCATTCACCAACTAGAATAATTTAGGATAACGAATGCTTCGGTTGAGGTGTATAAAGGGAAACGTGGAATGAGCACAGAACGCGAGTGAGATTGAGCAATGGAATTGCTTGGGTGGGGGAAGGGATTTGTACCATGTGCATGCATAGTCATCGGAGTCTAGGCGAGAACGGGAGTATAAGCGGGGTATACGAGAACCCGGAGTATGTACCGTGATCGCCTCCCGCCCGTGTCACACCGACGACTCGGATTTGGTGCTTGTGGTCGTTTTTAGGAGTTAATTGACCGGCAGACTGGAGGGGCCAACGGCGCAGGTTCAACGTTAGCCGAACCGCGCGCACGGGGCTGAGATCCGTTGCATAATTAATCCTCTGCCGGCTGACCTCGCGCGTGTGGTGCAAACCCCGTCGTGCGCTTCCCCCTCGACCTAACTCCGCACGGAGATTCCACGATTCCATTGGTGTTTGTGTATTTTGGCGGTTGGTACCGTTTGCCCGCGCAATAGTTTCACTTCGGTGAGATATACGTAACCCTCTCAGTCTTTTGCTCGCTATCTCCCTCAATAGCTTGTCCCTTCTGTTTACCCTATCTCTCGGCTTGCTGACAAGACGCCGGTGTATATGCCTCTCGTGTTTGCACGCGTGTATATTGAACGAGGACACGCGTGTGTGGTCTACTGCGACCTACGGTACTGCACCCCCTCGAGCTTACAATCCATGAATCCCGTTCTTGCCCCCCCCCCCCCCTCCTACCCCCCTCCCACCCTCGTCCCCTCTGCGACCTAACTTCCTACCTATACCGCATGTTCTGCATTTGCGTCGCGTGTGTCCTAAGGGATTCTGGATGCCATGACCGGAAACTCTAGGTATAACCTCGACTCGAGCGTCCATTGAGCCCAGCGACAACCTCGGGGAATAACTGCTCCGAGAATTTTCAGTCCGACAGTTATCTCTCGGAAGGTGCATTTACGTTTTGATTCTACCGAAGCATGTATGGAGCCGACGAAACAAATATGCCGGCTAGACGGTTCGTACTCCGCATATCTCGCATATTTCGCGTATCTCGTGCGTCTAAATTCACGTGGGGCTTCATTTCTCAGAAATAAAAATTTTGTCCGCAAAAACTTAAACAAGTTGCAGCAGTTTTTTCTTTTACTACGGAATTTTAATCTATGTATTACGCAATAGATTTTATGGCCGCGTCTTGTATCTTTAAGGGTTGTATTGTATTCACATAAGTCTCTCCTTTTTTTTATATTTTTTGAAACCCTTCATATACCTTTCAATTTAAAAAAAAATGGATTTTATTATCTCCTATAATTTTGTGATTTTTTTTTTATTTGACTTGGTTTTTCAACTGGAAGGTAGATGTACTCCCGAAGTATATATATCTCGAAAATATTCCTGTATTAATTAGCGCATCATGCATTGAAGTACACGGAAATTAATTACGGAAGTGAAAATTATATTTTCGACTCACAAAGAGAATATTTTCATCGATCTTTTGTGGATTATATTACAGTATGGTACCTATATGTTGTGGAATAATGCAATACAGGGCCGACGCAGAGATTGCAAACCCGAAAAGCGTTCGGGGCTCAGCGATGAAAGTAACTGAGCCGCTTGCGGCTCCGAAAATATCGTCTTCTCCTCTTTCCTTTTCTGTACTGAAATGAACCTAATTTTCATCCCTCTCTCGACTCTCTACAATCTTTTGTAGCATCCTGCGACAGAAGAGAGTCACGTTTCGTGCTTTGACTTAAAGTCCTCCCATCCCCGCGGTGCATAATAATTAATTTCTCGCTGCAGGGCTCACGGCCATTAGTGCGTGCTTTGGAAAAACTTGAGGGATAGCTTCGTTCGCTTTCATCGTGAGGATATCTTTTTTTTTTCGTCGTTGCTATGTGCCTGTGTGGTCGATAAAATGCTAAGAGCAGCGACGAAAGTGGTGAAAAAAAAAGTTGCTGCAGTGTGATAGAGAGTTACTCGTTATTTTTTCGTCACTGTCGACGACAGGATGCTAGAAACTTCGTGATTCATGTTTACATCCCGTGGAATCACATTTTTATTTTATTTAGCAACTGTTATTCCAATCAAAATAATTTCATTTTTTTTCTTCATTCATTTTTCGTTAAAAAAATATCGTATCAATGCTTTTTATGTAGTCCTGCGAACGGTATTCTTTATCAAAAGGTTCATTTGTACTGAGCATTTTTCCGAACAAAAACCCAAATTTACAGCGTGATGATACGAATTGCAATGCACTTACAAACTTTTACATACCCGATGTGTCGCGCGAAAATACGGATAAAGAAAAAGTACACTGCGAAATACCGGGAAAAATTCGTAAATCCACTGGAACGAGTTGGTGAATGCAGGTGGAGAGTTTTGTACTGGCGAATAAGAACCCAACAGGGAGAAAAAAAAAGAGAAAAGTATCGATGGAAAAGTTTGAATGAAATTTTATCGGGTGAACAAGATTCCTCTCGAGTCTCTTTCGTCTTGTGCAATCGTGGTATTCGTGTGTGTGTATGCGAGATGCGCGTTGATACACACGCAGAATCTATCTAAACCTCTACGTCCTGTTTTACATTTAAAACGCATTACCTCCGAGTAGAGAAAAAGAGAGAAGGCAAGAAGGCAGCTTCGAATCCGTGAGGCGATAAAACGAAATTAATGGTCGAGTAGGCCAAACCAGTCCGTTTGCCGATTTCGAGATATAGCGGTATCGAATCGTGAGAAAAGAGAGGAGAATTGGGGGATACAAAACGAGGGGGAGAAAAGCGGAAAGTTAGAGAGCTTTTCAGAATTCGGAGAGTGAAAGGGTAGTCGATATATAGAGGAGGAGAACGCGTATAAAGAAACGCTTATCGTGATTACGCGCGATCGGAGGAGCTTAAACGCCGTCGCTAGTTTACGAAGTTATACGAGACAAATGGAGTATAAGTACCGGAAAACATAAGCATCGAAAGTTAGATTATCGGATATGAATCGATCGAATCGACAAGCCAATAGGTGCGTCTCGTATTATCTCACTTTCCTCGACGAGGAAAATAACGTAAAATTTTTTTTTTTAATAAATTTCATCGTGATTTTTAGCGTCTTTGGCGACATTATTTATTTATTTTTTTAATGAAAAAACCTCCCTATTATAATGATTAATTGTTAGAAGATTAATCGATCACGAATACGCGGTCAATTCACGTTATTAAAAGTTCCTATTGCATAAATCCGATTGGATCTTTTCTAGCATTTTGGAATTTATAGAATATAGTTTCGGATTCCATTCGAAGTAATAGAACGCATGTGCTCAGGTTAACAGGTTTTCCCGATATTTCATCGAAAATTTTCAGCGGATGAGTATTTTCCAATAGAGTAGATTCATGGATAAAAAAATTCGTCAAAGCATCCGCGTCAATACGAAATTCGATACTGCACTACACGTTGTAAATGAAGTAACGCGTCATGTATGCCACGAAAAAAAATGAAATACGATCAACTGAAAAAACAAAAAACCTTTATAAACGAATTGGCTATGAGTCGTGTTGAATTTCACAAAACTATATAAAACAATATATCAATTTTTCCAATTACTCAGTTTCAATCATTCACATTTTTTACATTTACGAATGGAGAGAAAGATATTCGCCGTTTTCAATTAGCAAAGTGGCGCAGAGAGTGTATTAAAGTTAACAATTTCACTAAAATCGTCCCGCCTGAATACGCGAAAAAATGTCTAATTGCGCCGTATGCCTTTTCCTTCTTTTCTTTTTATTTTAAGGACAGGGATCCGTGTTCGCCTGTAAGGTGCTCGGCTGGGTTATGAAAATTAATTCGGCAACTCGCTATAATAGGTCCCCCACCCGTGGAGAAAGTCACGGGATCTTACCGGATAGCACTTAGTGCCAAGTACACGAGTATTAAGCGTCTGCTCCATGAGCGCGGAGCATCTCGAGAGGCGTCTGGACTGCGTATTACGTGAGTCGTCGTGGAGGTCGTCGGTAGAAGGGGGTTGGGTTCTTTCGCGCAAACTCCATAGGGAGGGTAAAAACGTTGGAAACTTACGAAATAGCCATTTCCCGGTGAAAGAAAAAAGAAAAAAACGAGGGAAAGTAGAAGAGAGGACACAGAAGGTTCGCAAATATAGCGCAGCACTGGCCGTGCAACTCGTTTCACGTGGGGGTCACGCGTTTCGTGTGAGTGTGAAATACGCCACCATCAGAGGCTAAACGCGATGCCAAAGGCGCCTCGGTAAAGCGAATTGTTGGCCGACTATGCACGTTGGGGGTGTAGCGAAATATGACTCGGTTCACCCACGATAATAGATGAGCGCTATTAATTAAGTAGATTAAAGTTTAAGTGGTCGTCATTAGCGAGCCAAGAGCTATCTTGCAAGATGGGAGGTAGAAAAAGTTGAAAAATAAAAGAACGAGCGAACGAGCACGCAACTGAACGATATCAAAGGACTCTTACATTGTAGCGTATTTTAAATGGAAACGTATGTTTGTTGTAGAATAAAATTAAGTTTATGCGGGATTCATGGTACCTAAAAACATTGGAGGAGCCATTAGCCTTTGAAACATTAATCAACCAATTCCGCGTACGACTTTGAAAATTTTTCACACTTAAAGGTCAATAGTAAATAAAAAATCGCGTGCATTGAGATGCTCTCGGATGATATGAACGCTGAATCCGAAATTTCGGATTACAGATTTCCAGATGTCCAGATTTTTGGATTTCGCGCTCCATAGTTTACACTCGAAACTTTTTAACGTCCCTAAACCTGTAACAGGCACTCGTCAGGCGCAGGATAGCGAAATCCTGGCATGATTGATGCATCGCATCCATTGCCGTAGGATTCGATGTCCGTTTGTCTGGAATTGTCACAGACGTCTGTATGGACAGTGGATAACCGACGATAAAACAATTTTTCAGCAATTTTCTCAACTCGAAAGGAATTGTTAAGAAAAATACGACAGAATTCGTCGTCTTCGCGATAAGAGGACTTTTCTCCGTAGGTACTTTGACTCCACCCGACCAATTTGGTTCTCTCGCACCCTTTCTTCTTTCTTTCGTATTTTTTTTTATTCCCTTTGCTGTCGGTCCACCGTGGATCTTTTCGGAATAAGTATAGTAAGTCCGTAAGACCGTGTCTTTCGCTTCCCGCTCGAACCTTCCGCAGGAGGTTCCCCAAGGGACTTCCACTCGCTACGATCGTACGAGTTGCGCCAGAAGGCAAGCCAGACACAGAGGCAAAAGATCGACCGAACATACCGAGAACGTAGACTAACACTTCGAAAAAAAAAAAAAACGTAACTGACTTTGTAGAAATTGCATTTGATCCTTAAGAAATGTCTCTCTGCACACGGTGCGAGAATAATGCTTGAGCCGAATAAGTTGGGAATTTTGGGCTTTGGGCTTTTTTGCGTATCTTCTTTTATACTTTATTTTCGTGTTTTATCAATATCTCATTCGTATCCCTATTTTTTCGGACCATTTAGCTCTTCAGTTTGAATCAAAAACTTCTCTTCAAAAAACTGCAATGTCGAATCATTGCTCAGATCATTTCACATCGTAGTCCTGTCGTTTGTCGTTGACTATCAAACTTTTGGTAATCTGACGCGAGTCCCAGCGAAGTTCTAAAATGTTTAAAAAATGTATGGTTTCACGGCTAAACGTAACTAAGAGCTCTTCTTCCGTCTATCTTCACGATGATTAAATGACCAACTCTCGACCACGGCGAATTGCGAATTTACCAGATCTCGACGGCGAATGAGAGAAATCGTGGAAAAATAGAATCGCGGCAATGGAAGAGAATCTCGGGGATGAACAGCGGACGGACGTACGGGACGATTGCGATCCTCTTCTGTCCGTCTCGCGGGGTCAATAATCGATAGACTAGAGACGAGAACACACCGTTGTTGGCCCCGGGCACCCCGAGGCTCCTGCGAACTTGTCGCTTTCACATTGGGTGTTCCGGTGCGCTGCTCTTCCTTCCTCGTCTCTTCGGTCTGTCGTATCTCTTGCTTCCGATGAGCGGCCACTTGACCACTAACAGAACCGTTCGCACGACCCTACGGCTGGTCCAGTACCATCGCTCCCGCGGGACTTTAATAAAATATCTGAAATACCAATATTGTTTCGCGGCCATCTCGACAAGGACCAACGGAGCAGCTATGAGGCATGAGGCGGATTCTTGGGTGCGAAATTGAAAATAAATTAATCTCCGAGTATCGAATCTTCAATTTGTTTGGGTTATTTATGTAACACGTGGAACGAATCGTTTATTGTGGTTATTGCCGTTTCGTTTCGACGATTTTCTCATCCATCGCGCGGTCTTCGCGACGGAGAATTACTTCATTCGCTAATTGTCGTTGTTGTTATTTTTGATTAAATTGATCGCAGTCCGTTGGATAATTTGCGGAGATGAGTATTTCAGTCTACAGTTAGTCGTTCGACACTTTGAACATTTATTTGAAAATGCTGCCGCGTCCGACAAATAGGATCACGATGAACAGCAAACGTCGAGCGATATCGAGTTTCTACAGTCCTTCGCTCCTCAAACTCCAAACGGAATTCAAAGTGTCACTCTGCCTTCGTTCATTCGTTTCTCTTCCACTATTTCTTTGGCTGCTCCTTGCTTCGCACATATATACTGAAATATACATCAATATATATACTATACTACATATACTTTGTATATAAGTTTGACACGAACTTTTTCCCCTCATCTCCCCCATCTTTTGAGACGGATTTCTCGTCGTCGTCGTCGTACGTCCCTCCAGTCCCCGAGACGAACTTCGAAGCGAGTTGAAAAAAAAGTTGAGAACTCGGTCCTCCCTTAACGAAGGAAAGAGGCTTAAACAATACACGCTCGTCTCTCCTCATCTCCGTGATTTTATCTCTTCCGTTTCTCTTACTGTTCGCCGTCACTACTCTTCTTTCTCTTTCTTGTTCTCTTCTTTCCCCTTATTTCGGTTATTTTCTCGCCGTCTGTAGACCCCGCGGTTCTCGAAAGCAAATCCTACCCGGGATAACTCTCGTTCTCCCCTTCAGATATCTTTCTGTCGCTCCGAGGAAAAGTCGAAGGCTCGTCAGACATATCTCGTGAATCTTACACTCAACTGTCACGAAATCTGACGTTACTCGGTCGCTTTAGTTTCATAATTCATCGATATCGTGGGGAAGAGATGAAAAGCATGGGGGGTGGGGAATAATACATTTTTGGGGTACACGCAAACTTAAACCATCGTGATACTCTTATACATTTTTTCTTATTCCCCTTCAATTTTTTTTAATTCGAGGATATAAATTCATGTTTTTTTTTTATTGGTATTTTTTTTTCGGTCGACAACAAATCTTCGATAAAAGCAGCAACTCTGTTAGTTTCGTATTGAGTTTTTTTTTTTTATTGGAAAACGGATCAATGAATGAAACTTTTGCGCGATCGTCAACAACGGTGTTTGTCACTGAGTAAATAATCAAAGCAGAGAGGAAATTTCGAGGCCGCGAATTCGCTGTATCTTTCGTTCCCTTAAAATACGACGGAGATTCGATCCAACGTAAGAGGGTCGGTTAAAATGCCGGCACTTCGACTGTTGCGAAGGGATGATACTTCTCCGCGCATAAGTTTAAGAAACGTGAATCCATTTCTCCGCACCTCGCGCGCTCCAGATACTGACACACTTGGGCGTAGTTCCGGTATTTCCGTGCGCGGCCCACAGACCCGCAAGGGATATTCAAGAAGAACGGAACCCTTCGCTCGAAGGGTGAAGAGCCTTCTTTCTCTTCCCTTCTCGCGTAGGCGCAAGGGCTATCTGAATTGTTAATGCAACGCTCCGATACCCTTTAAATTTCAAATCGAAGCCGGCGATATAGCTTCGCGGAATATGAGTTAAAGAGAAAAAAAAAAGGAGTTTCTTCTGCACAATATATATTTTTACTTCACATTGTTCAAAATATTTATTGCACTTTTTGTTTTACACAACCGAATTACATATTTTCACGAATTTTATTTAATAAAATTTTCCGTACCGCAAGAATTAAAGATCGAAAAATATTCTACAGAAAGCTTAAGACACATTTTTCGGAATTTTTTGTCCAATAATATTTTTTGATCTCCGGATCTCAGGAGAACTTAACTATGCAATATTTCTTTAACTACCTATGTAATATAACTTGGCATTTCCTCCAGAGAATCGTACCGATGTCAGTAATGATCATGAAAATTAAGACAATTCCGTAGAGTATCTCTGTGAGAGTTTCAAACTCCCGGAGGCTCGTATGTTACATTCTAAGCTATTGTAAGTTACGTGCACGCGAGCTTCTAAAATTTTGGTTACAAACCAGAAGCAGTGGTCCTGTCAAGGGCCCGCCGGCGACTCTAGAGAAATTTGCGTGAGTACACCGAGCAGTAGCAAGTGGCACCGGTAGCCTCGAAGTGCGTAGGACGAGCCACGAGTTAAAGTTGCTGGAGCGCAGCAAGAGAGAACACCCCGTACAGCTTGGCCGCCCCAATTAGTCGGCGTGCGTCGTGAGAGTTGAGATATTCATGGTTGCCTTTGAATCCCAGAGGACTCGACGGGCGATGCTTAGAACACGCTGCATTAGCTGAAAATGATTATTCCACCTCTCCCTTTAATTTCTAATACGATTGTTCGCACTGGAGGCATCGAACATTTATCGTAAAGCCACTGACTATATACCGTAAATAAATAAAAAAATAGCTAAACAAAAAAAACAGCGATCTTTAAGAATACTGAAAATTAAAAAAAAATTACATTTTCAATATCAATTACATTTTTGATATCGATTTTTTAATATAAAAAAATTCGTAACCAATTTTTTCGCCGACGAAAACATCGACGCTTAAATTTTCCATTTCCACCGTCGAGTCTTCTGCATCATCTTCGGTGAGTCTTTCGCCAGAGAGAGCCGCAATATCCGGCTCGACCCCGGATATTGTAGCGGGAAGCCGGGGCGTCGGTGTTAAGAAACAGCAATAGCGGAAACGTTGCATCGAATGCGCTAAGAGCGTGTCCAACGGCGAATCTCCGTCGACGTATCCTTAAACGAAACGTCGAGAGGCGCCAAGGCATTCCTGCCTTCGTTTCGTTTCTTCGCGGAAAAGAAAACGACGAGCAATAGGGATGGTGAAAACATGAAAAAAGAAAGTTACGGTAGAAAGAAATATTCGAGGAGTCGAATAGAATGAGACTTTTCCTCGAAGATTTTTCGATCCTCCTCAGTGGGCACTGACCGTGGTATACGATACCGGCTCGCCTCCTCCTTGGATCTTTATTCTCGACGTTTTATATCCTTTTCGCAATGGCAATAATAGAAGAATTCGGTATCGACTCCCCGGTGTCGGATTTTTCTCCTCTATTCCGGAAAGCTTATACCGTTTCGTTTCTTGGCCTCTCGACTGCTAATACCATCTCTTCGAGATTCGCAAGTGATTCGAGATACGAGATGAGATGCCGTGGATACCTTCAATAGTAAATTTTTTCGCTACGCGATCTTCAATCCGTTTTGCGATAATTGTTTAGCGAAATGTTTCATCAACATTTTTTTGCATCTCTGTGAATTATCTCAACTGTGACAAATACATGCAGCGTTTCTCCACGTTCCCGATAAGGGAAAGCCGGCGAATACGGGTCACCTAAGGGATAACTTTAATTATTTCAGCTATAAAGCAAAGATTTCATACGAATCAGATGTTGATTAGCAAACGCTCGCGTTTGACGCTATAAAATTATTGTCAATTGAATTTTTTTTTACTGGTTGTCGATATCATTGCTCAATTATTTTATTCGCCCACTCATCCCTAGTAAATGAATTTTTTTTAATTTCCACTCGCAACAAGAAATCAATGGGACGGATTATTCTCGTTTCCTGTGTTTGCTCCGCGGAATTTTACTTTCCGACGGTTGTTAATCTTCTCGAAAAGCGAAAAAAAAGAAATACCGACGATCTCACCAAGGCGTTACGCTTTCTTAGATTCTCGTTCTGCCCGTATTATGTATATGTATTATTTACCTAAATGGGCATCTGTATAGTATATGGATATAACGACAATATGCTATATTCCAATACTGTCGTATCGACGCGGAATGGAGCCCATCGGGACAGTACCGGATGTATTATTAATCCCCCGCCTAACAATGAGAGACCCGATGCTGTGACGCGATCGGAGGGGCCGTAGGAATTCGAGAATTGGACCCACCCAAGAGCATTCGTAATTCTCGTTATATAGCGAGACAGACGAGAGAACACAATATATTCGAGTCTCGACGCGTGGATACCTCTGTCTCGTTTTCGCCTCATCAATGATTGATATTTTATCCGTTGTGCTTGCCGCGCTGTCTGTTCCTAACGCAAACCTCTATTTTCTCATTCCCGTTATCGCAGAACTTCGTCATTATATTAATTCACAATTTTGTTTTAATTTCGATGTGATAAAAATACAATAAACTAAAAGGGAAAAAAAAAAAATGAATAAAGAACGACGCCTTCTTATTATCTGTATCTGAACCGACGAACGGTCCGGTTAAAATTGAAATAATAAATTAACATAAATATTAATCGTTAAATTTTTGTCAATGCGACGAGATGCAAAATCTTTTTCATACAACCCAACTACACGGGACTTAATTTTGCTGAGCGTTGAACGAAAATTCTCTTGATACTAATGGCGCCGAAACTTTGACGCAGCGAATTGAGGGACCGCTTCTCTCGTCTACTTCTTTTTCTCCTCCCGTTACGGGAATGAAGCTGCTTTTTACTATTTTTTTTTCTTTTTTTTTTTACAAACTTTTAAAAGGTGTATCGACTACTTAATATCGCTCTCTGTCTTTCACGCTCTCTCGCTCGCTGGCTTTCTCTCTTGAAACCCCTTGAGCGGCACTCGACTCCCCGAGGACCGAATGGGAAAGGCAGAGTTTAGTTGTTTCGTCAAGTAAAAGAGGATTCGCACTACCGGGCGAAGCGAGAGTCGCGATGAGTCCATAGACCATCCCGCAACCCGTCGGAATGACCCTTACCGCGGGGGGGAGGTTTGAGGGTGAAAAATTTAAGTGCATAATTAAGCGAGAATGACAAAGTTCGCCCGCGCGCATCAGCGCCAAAAAAGGGGGCGGATGGAATTGTGCTGACTGTATAATTCCGCTTGCGAGCGAAACAAAGAAAAAGGGATCAACCTGAATCATTTGGGATTTTGCACTCCCGGAATGCTGTAAGGAATCCTTCGCGACCGCTATTTAATGCCATTCCCGCTACACACAATCGAAAGTTTGATCGTCAAAGCTGTAAATTTAATTATCTTCGCGTAATGGAAATGAAATCTGGCTTCCAGTGCGACAGTGGTAAATAATAAGCATCGTAAATGATATTTTTTTATTTGTCTACAAAAAATTAATCTAACTGTGAAATAAATTTCATGAAAAAAAATGAAAACTACAATTTCCAAAATAATTTTTTTTCGTAAATTTCAGCGACAAAAATTATTCTAATCAATATTCAAATTTTTAAGATATTTAAAAAAAAAATGTATAACTAATTATTTCGACACAATTTGGAATATGGATTTTTTTTTAGATAACGACGAAATATCATAATTTTTCTGATAGCACGATTGGCCCGTCATTCATTGCGAAGTTAGGTATTAAAATCTATATTGTCGTACCGAGTCTCGAAGAGTTCTGCTTAATGAAGAAATGAAAAAAAAATAACAGTAATAAAGGAAAATAGGGGGGTGCGCGCGGTCGCGAGCAAGCTGAGTCTGCCTGACCCACTCTTCAATTCCATCAACCCTTAAGCATCCGGCAGACAAGTCAGCGCAGCGGGCTTTCCACCCTCGAGAATAAGGGCGTCCGTCAAACGTCTTGTTACGTTGGAGCAACGACGCTCATTGGCGCACCGCTCCGCATCCGGCTCATTGGCTCTATGCTATTCTTTTCTCGGGATCGCTTCAAATTCCCCCATCTCTCTCAATTTACAACGCTGGGTACAGCACGGGCTTTGTATCTCCATTTAATCGTGACGTCTATCCGAGTCCGGAGATAGAGACAATAATAAGCTTAATAATGCGACAGTCTACCCTTTAGAAAACCACAGTTGCTTCATCATTCTATCAAAACATCCAAACAACAAACCAACCAGCGTTACCATAATCACCGAAAGAATGCCGAAGGGCATTAAAAAAAATCAGCGAATAAACACTGATTTACTTGCACCTTTATCCAATGAATATTCTTTAATTTTACCAAATATTCATCGAACCGGAAGATTCTTTTCTTAATTATCTTTCAGTTGAGAATTTCTTTGCAAAATGTTTAATTCCCTTTTTGTGATTAACAATTATTCGCACGTACGGGTACCGATCGACCGGTATTAATTCGCCGGTGGTAATAATATTAAATCAATATCATCGTTATCTAAGAGATTCGCCCCTAACGGTAGCCGAGATTTTCGCTAAATGCTCATCACCGTATCGACAAAAGCATTAAAGCTATCGGTGTCGGGTCTGCGTTGCTTTACGCAGCGCGTTGAAACGTTCAATACCGTATGCGATGACGCATTTCCAACTCAGATAATTCCAACCATCAGGTAAGTTGAAGATAATACCATCAAGTAAGTTGAATTTCGACCCTTCGCCGGGTCCGTCTACCTGCTCGGCGAGGCAACGGCGCGCTCCTTCCCTTTTCATACCGACCAATAGAATCGTTGCTACAATTTATGTGACAAAGAGGGAACGCGGCGGAAAGGGACATTTTTTCCGGCGGAAGGGACAGCGGGCAGGTACTTCAGCAGGTATTAGGATATTCAACTTATCTCATGGTGCCTAATTGGCTGAGTTTCCGAATCTTCAACTTATCTGATTGCCTACTGTACTCTGTTGCAAAAAGTAAAGTAACTGTATGAAGAATACCCTGGATATGCGTCAAACGCATCCCCTCTAAATATATGGCTATGATGTTCGAGTTTCGTGTTTGTCAGATATCGGGCGCACAGTATAAAGTGTATAGGTTTAGTGCAAAGAGACGGGTACAACCGTCTGGCTACGTGGATAGCGTATAACGAGAACTCTGGAACGATGAATTGTTAATGGCCGGAGCTTAGTTGTACTTTGAATTAACCCACCCGTTCTGTCGGAGTCTGTGACGATAGAGAGAACGGAACGGCGGAGTTGTGACGGTAGGACTGTCCGTCCCATTAGTACATCCGACCACATACACGATAACCCGAGGGGCTCTGCTGATAGAGGGTATCATACTGTGCGCAATAAATAAATATGAGTAGCAAAAGCTGCTGCAGGTCGTCGTCCGCAGAATCGACAGTCGCCGCGTTCTCCTGTTCCAAGGATAGACGAAATATCGTATCACGAAAAAATATTCAAAGACCAAAAATTCTGTAATAAAAAAATTCAAAAAAGATTTTCACGAGGATGTTTTTGAATATTTTGTCTACGATATTTTGTCATGTAACCCGAAATGTACCGAGTGGCATACACGTCGCTGTCGCTGCTGCTGCGATATAGACCGCTATAAAATGCATTAAAAAAAAGAAGTTTAAAAAAAAAATGTCAGAGTAACTATTTCAAGGCTGTAACCGCATGTAGCGAGGAAGCTTTGTTCCCGGGCAGAGGAATACTTTACCTATAGCGTAGCGTATACTTCATTTAAAAAAAAATTCTTTTTTTGTCATTTTTTTTTTTTTTTTTTCCGGCGCGTTCAATCTCTGGCCTTTCGCGTGGGTAACTCTGCCGTTAGCATTTATTTTCGAGATAAATTTTTGTTTCGCCGAACGAATGTTTCTTTCGGAGTCCCTACGGTATTAATTCTTCTTTTTTCACCGTAAAATGTTTATTTTCGTGATTTCTAGACTGTGTTTATTTGCATTTGTTTTTCCGGCATTTATAAACTGCTGTGTGGTGAATAACGAATGTTGTCGCGTCAAGTGGAAGATTAATTTCATAGGAAAATAACGTAATTACATAATGCTTCAGTCTGATTTTTACTCACGAGATTCGTAATCATCAAGCTTTTTCCGCGCGTGAAGCGTAACCCACATTTTATTAAAGATACGAAACAATTTTTTTTTTTTTTCATCGAAGAACGAAATGGCTGTCAATTTTTGTCTTTCATTCCAGTCCCCCGCGTGTGCGGATAACATGTACGATTATTTACGCACACTTTCGGAATTCTCACTGTTACTCGCTCTCCGGTTTTCAAATTTTTTTTTTTCGAACTTTCCGATTTTTGACGCAGTGTGGCGCTGGTTTGTCGGGCTGTCGAAGAAGTATATGGTAGGGCAGAAGATAGCAAAGGTAAATAGGGTGAAAGTATGGAGAGAGGATCCACACGGGAGTCAGGGAGGGCGATGAAAGTGATGATATGTAAAGAACCAGAGCGCGTTACAGAGAGAAAGAATCGTGCGCCGGGTGCGACGACACTCTATGCGTACGTACGTACGTGTTGCCGCTCTTAAAAACTGCCTCGCGCTACGCCCTACCTACTCGGCGGGTCTTGCCGGTATATATTTCTCTCGGCTTTCAGGTTCATTCCAATGGCTCTTTCCCTTAGTAACTGCCGTTGTCAATGACATTAAAAACTGAAAAGTTCCAATTATCGTTTTGAACTAATTTTTAAAATGCTACACCCATATTTAAATGCTGCAAAATTTGTACAAAATATATTTCGCGACTCTAGAATTAAACATATTAATTAATGAAGTAATTAATTATTCTGTTTAATTCCAGAGTCGCGAAATATAATTCGTGAAAATTCTGCAACAGGTAATTGAGAGCATAACATATTGAAAATGAATTAATTCTTCATAATCTCAATAATAATAAATCCCAATAATCATTAATTAATGAATTAGTAATTTATGAAACGTTTGGCGATGCGGATACTATTAGAGACGATTTCTTAAGTAGATTATCGCGGCATGTATTTGATGTTGAACGCTCGCGAAGCAATTGAGTTTACCTTTACCATTTGGTAAATGGTACTTAATACCGTATGTTAACAGTTTATATACGCGTTCAAATAGCGGAAAGCGTATTGCATATAAAGTTGTTCCGGTGGGCGTAGGATGGGGATGCAATGCGAGAGGGAAGAGGGTTTTCCTTGGATTTTAGTTGGCAAACATCTATAAAGGATTCGGGAAAGTAGACGAGGGAAAACATTGAGAGGGTCAGAGGAAGAAAGACCGATGCTGTTTGTGCTGCGGAGCTGTACCTACCGTTCGGGGGCAGCGTACTGCACCCCCAGGTGCTGTTCCGTTACCGGAAGGGGTGGTCTAGCAACCCTTTCGGAGTAATAATCGGAAACGATACCCCGGAGACTCGAGTCCTGCTATGGACGGTATTAGAACGAATGGTAATAACGGGAATGATGCATACTAACGATGTTTATAACCCATAGCTATGTATTCATAGCTATGCTCCATTCTCTCGACTCAATAACTCAGTACTTGTGAACCTCGATCGACTTTCTCAGGATATCGTTACACCATATAAATTTTAACAATGACGATTGCAATGCATGGCCGGCCAAAACGGGTACTCCGAACAAATACGATCCATAGAAATAGGAATACTTGGAAAAAGAAAAAATGAAATAAAACTTGAAAAAAAAATTGAAATTCATTTTTTTAAATGGCTTCTCGAATTTCGCCTGAAAACAAAAAAAAAAAGATTCCAGCAATTTTGCACTTCTTCCACTAGAAATCGATTGTACAGAGAACCATTTTTTCAAACGACTCTTTTCCCCCCCCCCCCCCCCCCCCCCATTTTGCGAATAGCAAAAAAAAAAAAAAATTGCACAAAAATGCGAAATGTGTCAAGGCGTCGACTGTAACGTCGGGCTCGGTGATGCGACTACGAACGGAATTAGCTTCATGTAATTAATAACGTAGTAACATCCGTACTACGTACCCGGGCTTCCCTATTATACCGAAAAGATGAAAGTAAGTTCATTCAACGCCAAATGCTCGGGGTTGCTTTTTCGCAATTTCATTAAGCTCTTTTATTTCACCGTTTCAACGTTGGTCACCCCCTGGCAGCTTCCGGCCTGCGTATACCGTTAGTCCGGTAGCCATGCGTGCGGGAGTCGGACGAGACAGAGAATCGACTTGCTGCCACGATTCGTTGACGTGGGTGGTGGCAAACGCGAAAAAAAAAAAAATGCAGGATTCGAAACGAGCGAATGCGCTGGTATGCGAATGGCTGTACATGTTACCACTACTTTTGCAACTGAAGGATAAATCACTTTTGTCCGATTCCGGTTACATTTGGCACATGCCGGAATCGAATGCCAGCGCAAATATCCTCTTCCTTTGTTACCCTCGTGGTTAGCAGAGCGAATAATCGCGTATTCATTCGCGTTTGTGTAACCGGTTACTACCAAAAATGTGTGATTTTCCGACTGCAGAGAAACGAAGATGTTATCCAATTTATGAGAAAAAAAAAAAAACATTGTTCACTCTTTGACGAATAGGGATAACGTGTTTTTAAGAGGGTACATCTACCTGACGATTTAAAAAACGAGTTGAATGTTCGATTTTTTTTTTTTTTTCGAAAACAATTGGAGACAGTAAAATGATTTTTTTTTACTGAAATGTACGTGAATCTTACAAAAAAGAAATGTCGGTTTCCATTACCGAGTTCAACTTTTCGTTCGGCACGTCTGTCCATATTTAAAATATTTAATGTCATTGAGTGTCGATATGGCTATTTTATTATTAAAGACTCAATCAATGAAAAACGGACAGCGCGACACGGCACAAACACTTTTCGATGTCGTTATTAGATCGAGAATCTCGCTGTATAGTATCGCGGAGTATATTCTGCGAACACCGCTTCGGGATTGGCGTTGAGTGGGCCAGGCGCGGCAACCAAGTGAGAATGAACGGAATTTAGATTGCTTATTAAACGCGACGAATAAATAATGCCCACGGCAAGATTGGTGCGCCGTGACCGGTGCGCGTCGTTGAGCTTTTTGTTTTTCAGCCGGCGAAAATTTCGTTATCGGCCGCGGAGTTTTTTTTCACAGAGGTCACAATGAGCAATAGAGTTGCCCGACGTTAATGAAATTTCATTTAATAATTTTGAATCTAATTGAAAAATTTTTCCATTGCGTCCAACAAAATGTGGTAATGAACACTTGTTCGTCATCGTGGCATTTCCACTTCTTCAAGTTTTGAAGAAAATCATTTTCGCTGACGAAAAAGAAATGTAGCGTCATTGAAATATGATTTATTCTTGCAAAACTTAAAAAGACGCCAGCGTTGCACCGAAAAATTGTATTTATTCAAATAACAACTATGATAATACGCGTGCGAATGATGCAGCTTGTAGTTAGCCCGGCGTTGCGCAAGTACGCGTGCATAGCAGACCGTAGAAGAGCCGAGCGTTGGCCGAACGAAACAGCGCCGCACTCGCGCGCGCTGGTTTGATCCTTTTGTGAGAAATAATTGAGATATGAAATACGAGAACGGGCGAGAGAGACCAGCGACGCACACGGGTTTTGACGACAAGAATTCCATTGTTTCAAGGCATTCAATCCGCAGGTTTCGGGCGCGAGAGCAACGAAAGAGAAAGCGAGACAAAACGAGAGAAAGTGCGCGTGAGGGTGTATATACTATAAGGGAGGGAAGGGAATGCCAAGGGATGGAAGGGCTTATGCCCTGCTCACCGAGAGATTGCGGCAAAGCGATGGAAAGGTATAGGTTTGCTTAAGCTGAACGGGAGGATTAGTACTGTTCGCTCTTGAGAGCTATGCTTTTCGAAATCCCACTCGTTTTCTCCATTTCCGTGTATATATATGTGAATATATACTATATATAGAATGCAAGAGCGACTAAAACGTGCGGGCCATCTTCATTTTCATTCCCGGATTCTGACTATGAATATTATACATATATTGCATCCGAAAAATAGTTTAAAGCTTCGCGTAGTGAGAGATCTGCAATTTCTTTTGCGTGGATTATTCGTCTGGCCTCGTTGAAGTGGCAAAGGATGGGATGAATGCCGGATTCCCGACAAATATGGAATCAAATGAATCTATTCACTATTTTTTTAGTGGCGAAAACTTCTATAGGTTGATACACAATGTATTGTATTTCAATAACGGCGGCACACTTAGAGAACCGGATTATTAAATTTCTGAAATTTTTTTTTAATCCTTTGTTTTTGTTAAAAAAATGGTTTGTTAACAGAAAAAAATGGTTGAGTCGTTGAGAGAAAATATTTTGGGACGAAAAACGTTTGTGAAGTCTACAAGTCTTTTTGTTTTACTGTGAAAGATTCGCGCTTTGACGACATTGGCAAAGTTGGTACATTTGATCAACACGCGAGTCACTATTTGATGGTTATCGTACTTATATCGACGCTACAGCGATAAAAAAAACTGGCAAATTTTTTTATATGTCGTCTCATAGCCGAATCGTTTATTACTTTGCCTCGTGATTCATATTTTTTTTCCCATATATTTTTCATCCATTCACATCGATGAGAATATTTTGGTCTCGCGGATCCTCATAAAGCTTGATACCGGTGAGAGAAAAACCACCACCAAACGAAGCGAATATACATCGTTGGGGTATGTTGGTAGGTGAAAAATCGCTCATATCGATATTCGATAGTCGATAGACTCAAAATGCTCAATATGTTAGCATAGGGAGGAGTAGAAAGAAAACCGATGGCACCCCGCGTTGCATCCCCGGGGTTGGGGGTGTAAATGTGAGGTTGCGTGCCAGACATCGCACCGACACATCTCCGTGATGTAACCGTTCTTTCCTATCGCCTGGGATAGTCAAACATACGTCGCTTGGCTATTTATTTTCCATAGACTTTTTTCTTTTGCTCTCTCTCCTCCCGTTTCGAACTATAACTTTGCGTTTTCCGATTGCCGCGCTTACGAAAAAAAAATATGGACCAACGAGACTCTCGCGGCGCGGTCGCGTGTCGAATGAGAAAAAAACGCGAGTTGAAAACAAACGGGAGTTTGCATCCGACGAAAGTCGTTTCCGAGAGTAAAAAAAACAACCGGCAACTTAACGGACAGCCGGCATACAAGTTTTAATTAATAGACTGTCTCGTTCACCGTGTAACTGATAAATCTACACTGTATCAAACCATTTACTCTAATCATTTACGATTTTTTGCTCAAGTCTGATAAATAACACTATAAGAAGATTACTGAGTATTTTCGGAGGAACAAAAGGTAGCAAATGCGTGGAAGCAGAGAAAAGCGACTCGAAGCGGAATGTAGATCGGTAGGTATGGCAGTCGGGATCGCAAACGATAGGTAACACCGGAAGCAAAGTGTTGTACAGCGTACTCCGGGGGGCATTTCGAAATTACGTGGATTCCTGAATACTAAACCGGGTGCAAGTGCCCTTGTATCGGGTTGCCTACACCATGAAAGGCTGCCTCGCCCACCTTGTACCATATAACGTAACCAGGGTCTCCGGGACGTACGGCTAATAATTCAGGAAGAACGGGCGCACGTGTAACGGCCCACGCTGTACTGCAGCGCTGCATCTGAAACATCCGAGTTGAAACCGGCCGGGTGGGTGCCATTGCCACGAATAGAAACGGGGGAAGCAAGCCGAGCGACTGCGGAACGGCTTTGTAAACATGTTGCATGCGCGTTAGGTACACGAAAGCAATTACCGATACACGGGGGAGGTTAGCCCGCGGCAGAAGAGCCAACGAGCGTACAGAGGGTATACATTCTCGAACTGTTCGGCGCTTGACGAAGTAGAACATTGAAACGAAAATGTTGAAATTGTATGAACACACGAATAGCACCGGTGAGTAGAAAAAAAACGATCTTCGAAAATGTTGACGATAAACAACGGCTTGATTTGCCGATTCAAAGAAAAACTTGTGTGCATTTTTCAACATCAAAAAATGGAATAACAAATGAAAAAATTCAATTTCCAAAGGTTTGCGTTTACCGAGAAAAACGATAAATGTCATTCTTTGAAGCCACAATATTAGTTCCCATCGACATGGTGTAACGATGTTTATTTGAAGTAGCAAACTGTACCGCTTGTGAAAATAACAATCTATTTTATACAACGTAAAAGAGAAAAGTAGAGAAAGCAATTGCATTTCGATTCTTTGAAGGCGAATGGTGATAAAAGGAAGGAGCGTACGGAACGATAAAAAAAAAATAGCTGGGTGAGTATATTAGTGAATGCATTGTGTCGGCTGTCGGATAAGAGAGGTCGCGAGGTCAGGGTGCAAAAGCGTTGGGCAAGAAGAAAGTGCACATAGCCACGTATACCAGCGCATACCCAATGGTCGTCGCGTGAGCACTCGGGCTTAAGTCAGCAGCATAAACATGCTGTGCTTCCGAGACGAGAATTGAGTATAAGGAACACATTGTACAGGTTGAAGCCCACCGCACTGCGGTGAGACTCGGTACGGTAAAGCTTCGTTCTCGTCTCACGTGTTTACCATCAACCCTTTGTACTTTTCTTCCGCTTTACTCAGCCTCCTTCCCGTCCCCTTTGCCTTCTGAGCATTCAGGGAGCACTTGTTCCACTCTCGGCAACCCTCTTCAGTTCAATAATTAACGATTCTTAATCGCCCAAAGAGGTCTTTGAAACAAATTCTCCTTTCTCTGGTTCGAATTTTCTCGGGGACTTATATCTTAAAGATTTCTCTATTTACAGTATTTTCTTCATTCAAATGTATTCAATATTATAATGTGTAAATGGTATCAATTGTCCTATTATACTATTTAACATACAGTTTGATAGTTTACTATAATCCAACCTGATGCCTTCTTCCGCCGCGGTAATTTGTATTTCTTTGTTTTTACGCAAAATTGGATCGCAATTGAAAGGTCCAGTGAAAGGTTAAGCGTGAACGGACCTAAAGTGAGTTGTTCTCTTCGATGGGAGTTGATGATTACGAGGTTGCAGAGTTGATGCCGAAAGCAGAGTTCATATTTACACGCATACATAGCGGGTCGCGTGCCTCGAGGCATAATGCCAGCCGCATAGCAATACATTCCACGCGGTCGGGACTCGTTCGTTCACTTCCATGCTGGATATAGTAAAAACTCCCTTCGGCAGGACAGCGTATCCGCACCCCTTTTCTACCCCTCGATGTATCGAGAGACAGCGGCAAATATATCAATGATAAACGCCCATAACGTGCCTTTGCTATCTTCAAAAGGCTCATCCCATTCCTCCACAGGTCATTCTCGAAAGAGAACCCGGAGACTTTATCCCCCTTCTTCGCAAAATCGGAAGCAACACAATCCCATCATCAAATGGATATTATTTCTGTATCGCTTATCGCGTTTTTCTTCAATGACGTCGAACGATATCTCAAATCAAACGATTCACAATTGTGTATCTCGTCTTTTTCTTTTTGTTTTGTTATTACGCAAAGCGCTATTTCTACCTATTCTTTCAGAACCTTAAATATGATGAATTAAACATTTTTTACATCGGGTTGTATATTTGAAATTAAATTAAGAAATAATAAAATTTATATAAAATAAGGCGTTATAAAAATGCAACTAACAATTATATTATTTTAATATTTGTTGTTATACTACGCTGGTCTGATATTTTGTTATTCGCTGTGCCTGCGAGCTTTTCTAGCGATTCGACGAAACCTCCCAAATTGTGTATTGATAGTTTACATGGTATCAGTCGACGCACAACCATATGTATTCCTATTTAGCGCTGCGTATACAGATATATCAATCGATCTGCTTCGATACTATCGAATCCGTGACGCTTCCGTAATAGTGAAACAGTTACTTCCATACATTGTATCACTGTAATGGAGAACCCGTCGACGCGAATCCGTAATAAATATTATGAATATGAAACATCGATGGTGTGACCATCCATATTCATTTCGAGTAGACAGGACCCTGCTGTCTATTTCTCTATATTGCCACCGCTCTGTCACCCGTTCACTGGCAACTTGCGTACTCCCCCCCCCCCCCCCCTCCTTCTCCTCCCCCTCATTCGATTGCGACTCGCCGCGCAATATCCACTTATGAATATATATATTTTTTTAATTAGTATAAAATTCGTATGATTTTGTCATTCGGGACGTGATTCATCAAACCTTTTTTTTTTCTTGTTTGTTCCAGGTATGCATCATACGAAGCGAATTTTAGGCCAATCGAATAATTTTTTTTTTTTATTTTGAAAAAAAATGTCGTGATCGAAATTTAAACAACGATCGTCATCGCTGGGTATGTATTACCGATCAGTTTTCTTTTGAATGTTCGAACAATGTTCTTGGGTCTTAATCATCTTATTTTCGATGCATATTTACCACTGGAGCGTGTCCTTTGTCAAACGCCTCGAAAAAACCATTTCACTTTTTATGATTCCATTTTTTTTTTTTTTTTCAACTTTTTTTTAACTCTATCATTTTATCGTCCAATCGGATGACTAAATCGCTTACCGGATAACGGTCGTTGTAGAAATTATTCCTCAAAGCCGAACAATGCAACATTCGCGAACGGAAATAGAGAAAGTGCCTAATAAGCCCATCAAACGTTAAAGGGGTATCATACAGCTATAGTAGTATTAGTTTATAGTGGTTGACTAGCTGCCGATCAAAGTACTCGAACGCGTCGATGTATCATCCATTCGCCGAGTCGAGAGTTTGACTACTTTTTACATGCGTAAAATTCGAAATCCTCGTGAAATTCACAGTCCGGTATGCATATTCCATTCACTCTTCGAGTGAATCACGATCGAATTGTCGTGCGGATACGAATTATTTCTGCCTCACCGGTACTACGGGATTACTACGGCAATCCCAAAGCGTGGATTACAGGAAAAATATATATTGGCGATTTCGATAAAGGGAAAGCGCGCATTAATTGATGAAACGGAAAATTCAAAGGTATCCGGGATTGATCGTCGCGATGCCGAACGCATATTTCAATAGCTTAAATCGACAGGGAATTATGAATAATAACGATAATACTCGTACGAAGCTTTTGCGTATTTTTTTTGTTCGTTTATTTTGTCTGATACCTCGATGTAAAGCGTTTCAATATTCCCCTTTTAAAATTCCACGATCGATACAGGAAAATAAAAAAAATAAATGAAATCAAAATCTTTAACTTGTTCAGGAAGCTTTTTTACGTCGAGGCGAAAAAGAACTAATCGTGATAATAAAATCACTTAGCGGTTGGTAATTGCCGCTCGGAACGTCCTGTTGCGATGGGAAAGCGACGTTTTTCGTCGAACGGTATAGCAAGTACTTCGAACGAACGAGAAACCAGCGAGAAGCAACGAAAAAGAAAAAAAAAAAAAAAAATGAAGACACGGTGCGGTGATGCCGCGCACGTGTCGCTGTCACGTAGTAACGAGTTGAAGCGAATGGTGAAGATATATTCGAGAGAGCATTACGGTAGCTGAACTCTACGACTGTTCACGGTAACGATATTTTCCGTGAAAGCAAAGTACTTCGCAAGTCGCTTCGAGTTTCAATCTTCATCCATTATATAATTATTATTTTCTCTAGAAATACGTAGAAGGCATCAAAATTTTATATGAAAATCATCCCACAATCGATCAAAATATCAATTCAATTGTTATCATTAAAAAACCATTTAGAAGCTCATATTTCATTTCAGATTCAAACACTCTTCTGATCTCTTACTTTTCAGCCCAAAAATAAATAAACCAACAACCACACAATATTATTAAAAAATATTAAACCATTTCGCGTGGCTAACTTCTGCTTCCCGAAACAATAAAAGAGATTTATAAATTGACCAAAAAGTTTGCGAATTCGCAATTCCCGATAAAACGATCAACTCGGATCGTTGATAAAAATTCCTATGTGTGATCGCCATTTATTTCTAATCCGTATTGTTGCGAAAACTCAGTTGTATTTTCCAAATGACAGAGTTCTCGATCGGATAGCGATGCGCGACTCGAGTTCGTAGCAGCGAGCAATACGTAAATGCCGGTGATTTGCCCGGGGATACGTTCGGCGAGGGGTCATACGAATCTGTCCGTGTGCTTTCGGGGTTCTCGTTCGTTGATTCTCGCTCTTGTACGCCTTGCTTAACCGTCTGTATGGTCTTCTATACCGCTGCTTTTCCTTCTCGCAGTATTCCCACCACGAGTTTCCAGGACTAATGTTCCCCGCGGCGGGTATTCGCCATATCCGACGAGGGTATATAGGCAGTACTTTCTCTCGACCTCTCATACTCGCCGGGGGTGCCCAGTGTTACGAAGGGGAGGGGGGGAGGGTGGTTCATAATAAAGGCTCGATCTTCGAGATAACGATAAAGGCCGCTCCCGCTTCGCTCGTCTCGCACCGCCGGGCCGTAAAACGCTTTACATTCGCAGTAAAAGAAACGTTAATCACGAGGCCACCCGAGGGTAAAGTGTACTCCCGGACTTCAAGCTGTAACGGTGTGACTTTTACTGCGCTACTGCCGCTAACGTCCATTCGCCGAGCTTTACATTATGATCAACCGCGTCCCGTTGAACATTAAAGCACGAAACAACTAGCGGCCGAGCCATTGTCGTCAACGTTTATAAACACGAAGGTCTGCGACGGGTGAACTTTGCAATTGATAATGTCCATCGGGAGACTCGTAATTATGATACGCCAAGTATCACCGATCTGTGTAGTCATTTTTTCATACGCGTTTCTTTACGTTGACGATGCGTTTGCGGAAAAAAGTCGTTGGGAAAAAGAAAAATAGTCCGAAGAATAGAACAGCTGAATAAAAATAATTTTACGTACACTAAAAAACTGTCGAGTGAAGAATCTGTATAAAAAAAAATTGAGAAAAAAAATTATTCGCACATTATAGTTGAATAATTTATTTGTCACTTCGTATTGGAATCTCCCGACTGTAATATTCGAATAATTATTCGTTATTTTACAGATTTTGTTAATATACATTTTATAATTTATTGCAAATTAAACGCATGCGAATTTATCGACGAGAATCGGTCGATAATTTGGAACAGAAAATTTTATGTGCAGCAAATGTGTGAATCAATCCGGTCATTAGTATAATGAATAATCGAGTACACGATGGAAAATTTCGCGTCAACGCGTTCCGTGGCTTACGTCGAAAATTCATCGTCTTCGATTTGCCCGAGTCGGGTCCTCCATGGTATATGCAAACCGCGGGGATTTATGGTAATTTTTTCGTTTCGCGACAGAGAGTTTCAACTCTCGGTGAAGAGCGCAAAAGACCGAAAGCAAAGACGGGGAAAGGAAAAATCCATCGATAAAAGCTTCGAACGCGTAGGGGCTATATACGTAGCCACGAATGCGCCTCACTGGGATATTTCACTGTGAGATAAAACGACGGTAGAGATGCGACGCGAGTCACGTAATATTCCCGTCGTAACGCCCTCCGTAATTTTTCCGTCTCTCTGGCTGTGGGCCAATGGTCACGGGAACTCGGTAACGTTGGCACTCGAGGATACGAGAAAGAAAAGAATAAAGACAGAAGAAACAAGCGAATAGAGAAATTGGGAGAAATTCACAGAAACAGCAAGAGAGATGCTGGGAATAGGGGAGGGGCCAATGAAAAATTGCAGACATATCGAAAGGAATAGCAAGTAAAACGATCCCTCGATTCCTCCTATCCCTTTATCCCATTTCCGGTACCGCAACTCTCGATCGTGCGGCTAAGACAGTGACGATATTTTTTGCGATTAAGGAAACGGGACGAAAATTGATTTGCCACTGTTCTCCATCGTATTCCCAACCGGCGCGCTCGCTTCTATACGGGGGGGGGGGGGAGGCTTCGGGTGGAACAGGCGATTTCCGCCGATCGCAGTTTCCGTTGGCGCGAAGCCAAAAAACATACGAGTGTGCAACTGTGCCGAGGAATATATAGGCCTCGGAGAGGATCGACAGGGTGGTGGAATCGCGCCGTACGTTTCGTACGCTCAACGATGCCGGGGGTAAACGGCCCTCTCGAAAAACGTCGGGGTAAAACTGCCGGGCGAAAGTGCCAACCGATAAATATCGAAACACTTAGCTTCTGTTTTGATAGTGGCTGCATTCACGCGCCGACCAGCCCACGGGCTTTTTCCCTTCACCCTTGACACGTACATTCATATACATATATCTATATATATATGTGTCTATTTTGCTCTCACTGCCCATCGCTATATTACAGCTGTCCGGCTCTGTTGAATCCTACAGTATAAGCTGAATGGTTCTGTATCTCAAGGCTTTTCACTACTAGATCATCCGTTCGATTGCAATTAGACTACACCAATTGCAACTATAGAATTCTCGCTGAACTTGGGTAAATTTCATGTTTCCGCTTACCTACTCCCTCCATCTCTTTGTTTTGTGTTTCGACCAAGTTTCGCAAACGAGAAACAGGTGTATATAAATCCTAAAGCTGCTTCGAAACACGCCAAGTTTCGGCTCAATAGTTCGATCAAACTGCGCTTGGCACAATGGAAACAACACACTAAGCCTTGCAAAGTAATGCCTGCGGACATGCAGGCACGCAAACATCTTAACTACAACCACGAAAATGCAATGTTGTGGCGCAACAATCTGTGTACAGGGGAGTGGAACAGGATCGTGTGGAAACTTCGTAGACTAAAAAGGATCAAACTCTATAATTTTTTTCTATGGAAAAAATCTGTAGTTCGAAATCCAAAAAATTGTTGAAAAAATTGCATTTTTTTCCAATTTAAAAAAGAAAGAAATGAAACTACTCCCGCAGTTTATGATTGTTTTTTTCACTTAGTCAAAACAACAATACGAGCAAACAATCGCATGGGATTGATAATACGATGTGTTTTTACATATTAAAAAAATGTAAACTGCTTTTATAGCCATAATTGCCATTATAGCCATAATTTATAGAAACTCCTCTTAATGTCATCATTCCGACAATTGGGTTTTTATAGAACTCTTTAGTTTCCGATTCCGTTTATTGCCTCATTTCTTATCCGAATACTCGTGTGATGTGGCGGACAGGAGGGTTCTACTTTTAAACGACGTTGAGTAGGGCAGCTCATTTGCGATGGCCCCGGAGGATCGTCGTCGGTTTTGCGGCGGGGAATGGCTTGCGGTAACGTTACAACAGGAGGTGGGAGGGTAACGGATATCCTATTATCCATTAACGCGACGCTGCCACGCGACACCGACGGTAAACTCTCCGAGCAATAGCATCGGCTGGTGCGCGCGGCCACCGACTCCTCTCCCCGGCGACACACAGACCGGGTTCAGGATGCCCAGACCAAACCGACGAGAGAACGGCAAGGGATGATGATGAGGCCAAAGAGGAGAGTCAGGATTTATCGATTTCGTCGGGGGCTCCACAGTGTTTCATATTTAATTTTCGGATATTTCCCGGCAAATTCCGACTGACATCCCGCGATCGATCCACCATAAACCTCCCCCTCCCTCCTCACATATTATTCAGCGGTCTGTCCGAATGGTGGTAAATTTCTACTATCTGTGAGATCGTACGTGTCTGGATGGGATACATCGAGGGAACGTGTGATCCCTCATACGATACGTGTGAGAATGCATATAATGTTCATATACAGTCGACCGTGTTAATTTCGATATATAGGTATGCCGTTTGTGGGGCTGTGTGAGTTTTGTTCCTGCCACTCGGATTACTCTAATTTAGTCAGAATCCGGGACGAGTATCAGACGTTCGAGATGGTTGGCTCCTGTGTAGAATAGCATTGCGTATAGCCCAGAGCTAACACACTCATCCTTGCCGCCTCCTCACTTCTCCCCGCTCACTGAATAACCAATGTGTTTAATGGAAATTCAATTAACCCGGTCGAGAACCCCGCGGGGTCGACGTCCCCGCACGGCTCCTATCTATTTCGATTCTGTCAGTCTCAATTCTCAATCTCGCGTATAGTCTCTGTCGCCATGCGACTTTTCATATGAGTCTATTTTATCCGGTGATCTGTTACAATGTTCTTAGCATCAATCTATGAAATCAATCAATGAATCAACCTATGGTTCTGTGGGTTACGATCGACTATGTGAAGATTATACGCATTTTTGAAGTCCAATGAGTCGCAACGATGTTCTATGGTGATGTTTTATGGATGTTCGTAGAACAATGATGTTCGATGGATGTCCGTAGAACAATGATGTTCGATGGATGTCCGTAGAACAATGATGTTCTATGGATTTTCGTAGAACAATGGTCTTCTATGGATGTTCGTAGAACGATGATGTTCTATGGACGTTCGTAGAACAATGATGTTCTATGGATGTTCGTATAAAAATGATGTTCTATGGATGTTCGTAGAACGATGATGTTCTATGGATGTTCGTAGAACAATGATGTTCTATGGATGTTCGTATAAAAATGATGTTGTATAGATGTTCGTAGAACAATGATGTTCTGTGGATGTTCGTAGAACAATGATGTTCTATGGATGTTCGTAGAACAATGATGTTCTATGGATGTTCGTAGATCAATGATGTTCTATGGATGTTCGTAGAACAATGACGTTCTATGGATGTTCGTAGAACAATAGTGTTCTATGGATGTTCGTAGAACAATAGTGTTCTATGGATGTTCGTAAAACAATGATTTTCTATGCTTCTATTGTGTTCTTCAATCGACTGAACAAGAGATATCACTACTCCGGTTATTCCCGAATTATATAATTCGCTTCTTTTGTTTCTTTCGTCTCTTCACAAGAATCTCTGTGAAACGACATTCTCTTGACAGTGAACGTTTCCGCAATAAGGTCTTGTCGAATAATGTCGCTTTATGATAATCCACGCTTCGGCGAAAGTGCTCTTGTAATAATTGTGTTTGAATGCGTCAAAATCACGACGGTCGGACGTTATTTGGTAACGGGCCAACGATTTATCGAACTGCCGCCAACCGTGTTCGGTGATGGTACAGTGTCTGGTCGATTCCGCTCAACAACCAAACAGTACAGGACCAACACCGGCCACAGAGACTCGGCTGCTGTCATTACGTGGGTATTATGCGGTTTTGAGCGTTTGAACTGTTAATCAACGCCACACAGCCCGACGTGCGCTGTCCAGTACCGCTCACGTTTACGAAATGTCGGTGCGTACACGATGTCCAAATACCTGTAACGTAAACACGCTGCATCGGGTGCGACGGAAAAAATGTGGTTTATCTTATCGTTTTTTTTGCTTCTCCTCTATTTCCTTCGTTTTTTAATTCCCGACTGCCTGCGATGGCAACAGACGGAGTTAATTTTATAAATGCCAGATATTTAGATTCTATCGGAAGCATATCTTTCAATTTTCATTCTATGCATTTCTATTTGTGGCCCTTTTCAACCATCGTAATTGTTGTTGTTTCATCGGCATATCTTTTTAGACCTTTATTAGCTTCTATCTTTATTTCATTGAGTGTGAATAACACGAAAACTTTTCGCCGATTGGATGCTGGATGTAATTAAATTGTCAGTTTGATAGACAGTCGACGGAAATGAAGGGAGCGAAATGGGGGGGAGTGAGGTGGAGATTTCTTAACCGCATCGCATTATCAATGTAAGTCCAAATGCTTTTAAAACATAGGGGAGAGTTTCATTCAAACTGTTATTTTCCGGATGAATTATCCATTTCAATGGAGAATTTGAAATGGACGACCGAAAGAAGCATTTGCAGTCGTCACTATCGGTTTTTTTTTTTTTTTTTTTTTTTTTTTTCAAATAGTATTGTCGTCTGCGGCAGCTGGACCTGTCTTACTAAAACTACATGGTCGTTCATGTGCCTCTGTCCCGAGCTAAAGTACATCTATTTCAAGATTTTTCACAATTTCACGAAACCCAGCAGTTTCCTGGCTTGAATGGCGGCCGTCCCGAACATCGCATTTTCGTGTTCCTTCAACCATCTTATTTGCGTAATGCCGGTCGGTACCCTGTGGGCGAAGATTGCGAAAAGAGACGAACGCGGTTCGGTGGTTCAAGATGCATTTTATACGCGACAGACGAAAATCCCTGCAAGATTCTCGTCACGAAACACTTTTTTAACAGCAACATGTTTTCTTTTTTTCGGGAAATTTATTTGCTTTCAAGATTACCATAAAATGTAGTCGATTCTGTTAAAAGATCGTAAACATTTAGAATGGAAAATATGGAAATCTAAATAATGACGAATCTTTTTTTATCGCAATACAATATTACATTTATGGCTTTTCGGTCACATTTTTACGTCATTGAATACATTTTTTATTTTTTTTTTATCTATGTTTTCGTCCGCTGTAGCATAACAAGTTTATAATGTTACCGTATTGACGCCCTGAGCCCTACGCCGCGAGATCAAATTTCCCAATAGTTAAGAACTTCCCGTAGACACAATTAAATGAGTTTATCTTGTTATATTTCCACGCTGAGAAGACGATCTTTATCGATCGTTTGCTAATACTATCGATCGAGAGCAACGACGCAAACACCAACGATGCCGAACCGTTGATGCATCACGTCGGTTTACGCTCTCAGAACAGCCCGGAAAATTCGATAATTCAATGAAGCTGCCGTCGAAACGTCAATTACTCCGAATCATTGATCGACGCTTCAACTAACTGCAGAAATAACAGCTGCGGCCCATGCACAATTCACCCCCGCAATGCAACATCGTCCAAAGGTTGATGAAAAATTGTGACGATTCTGTCTAAAATAGTGAATAATTTTTCATTGGCGGTAACAATATTTGGCTCGGAAATTTGTCGGTCGACGCCAGCATCAGTTTTCCATCATGAAAACCCTGTTTCGAGGAAACGACACCGTCGATTATTGACGAGGAAAGGGTTTCCTTTATTGAACGCGATGTTAATATTTTACGAATGCTGCAATTTGCATGAAGATTCACTTTCTGAGACACAAATATATATTTCACAACGTGACGTCGTGCGATGGCTCAATGTGCCCTATTGGCTCATGTCGCCCCATTTTTTCTGTACTGTAGGAATGCAGAAATTTTGACGCATTTTACCGATATCATATCGATAATTTACTAAATACCCACGTGTCCCGAATTTTTTTGCAATGGCGAGCAAAAACATTTTCGCCTCAATAGTCCGAAAAAAAAAACCGATCGTTCTTTTTTCCTAGTCTGGCGAGCGGGACAAGTTAAATCGAATCGACGAGTAGTGTATTAGAGGGTGACGTATAGAGTAAAACTCGACAGTTTACTGGTTTTTATCGGGGAAGCGATACGAGAATGGCCGGTCGGTCGCAACTGCCCCATGTACATCAAGTATATACACAGTCCGATAATATAGTATCCCGGTTAGGTACGCATTGGCAAGAGGCTATAAACCCGGAGTTGCGAACAAATCAATGTGAGTGCCGCTACGAAAGGATGTGGCGCGGAGAGCTTCGCTCTTCTATATCGTGAACACATTTATCGGTACAACGACGCGCTTTCGGTAGAAAGATACCGAAAGTGGTGGAAAAAAACGATATTAAACGGAATTTCCCGATCGAAATAAGGAGTAACGAACTTCGACCTCTTATTAACTCGAGCATTCGGAAGGGGTGAGGCGCGAGACGGGGGCGGGCTAAGAGTACCGCGACGAGGAACTCGAACCTATCAATCCGTGCGTCAATAAACAACCCTCTCGTGGGACAACTACCAGCATCCCGGTAACGTCGCTTGATGCGTGCAGCTACTAGTTGGGAAAACTCAAGAAGACACTTTCTGGACAAAATGCGCTATAGATTCTAGAGAAGTCGAGATAAGAGAGGACCGGCAATGAACACGGGCGACGGATATCCTACTATACCGTGAAGTCGTGCCGAAGTCGGTGAGAGCTGAAGATCCGCTCTCGAGAAAATAAAAAAAGTAAAAATAAATTCGACGTCCGAGGAAGAATAGATTTCTAGTATACTTCCCATATAGTGTATATATATATGTATATAAATCTCCGTCGCACGTCTGCGCAACCGATGTCGAAGAACTGCACTGCGTTTGACAATCCACCGTTTTTTCACGCTTCTATCATATCTCTCGTCTGTATTTTCGAACTCCGCGAAGTTCTTTTTTTTTCAACTTTTTGCAAGGATCCTCCGCCTGTTCTACGGGTCAACATCGGCAGCTTCGCTGACTCGGAATTGTATTGGTACATGTTTGGTAAAAACTTTACGAATGAAAAGCGTCGCGCGAAGTGACCTCTGCAAGATGCGACAGAGGGCCCTTCGAGAATTCCACTTCTTACAACGTCTCGCTGGGTTCGGGCTTTATCGACGAGTCTTCCGTCGCGCGTTGAAAAGCTTCTCGGACTTCACCGCCATTCGAACGTCGAAGAATGAGTTCGCGGAGAAGGAAATAGTCGAAAAGTTCATACGAGTCTCGCGAGAAATACATTTTTTTATCGGTATTCCGAGTGTATTGGACGGTATAACTGTAGCGCGGGGGAGGGAAAGGGATGGTCAGCGGTTGGGATTCTGGTACGAAAAGGGTTCACCGGTTTACCGAGTAACGCTTTGCATCGATAAGTCGCACGGGTTTATCGAGCAGCCACGCGCGTCCATAGCAGCAGACCGAGAGAACTCGGGGGTTGGTGAATGGCTATTGAGCGAACAGCCGTTTAGAGCAGGCAAAGCGCATTGTTGGGTCCAGACATCACGGAAGTTAGCTCCAGGCGACCCCTAAATCTCACGGCGTCGCTTTTACCTTGAGAACTTGGTATTTCGCGCGGATGTTACCGTTGATCTTTAGAGTCCTCCTCTCTCACTCTCACTCTGATGTTCGGGTGACAAAAGTTAGACGGTCTCGTCGCGAGTTTAACGGAATTGTATGCAACACGTCCGGGCAGACCGGGTGAAATGTTCGAAACCTTCGTCCTGACCATAAGTCGAACTCGACACTCTCGAGTGAAAGATCTCATGCATTTTTAACTCGCAAGAGCTCTCAAGCCACTAGCCGAATCGCACGTAACCGAGACTCAGACGTGTTCTTCGTCCTGCAAGGATATAGTTATAGTCTTGCAGCCTGTAAAAGTGTCAGCAATAAATGCGCGAATGGAGACTCGATGAACATGTGAAATAATTCATTATTCGATATTTCCCTAATGCTTATGTTCCACGGAAATATTTACGGATATCGCACAGGTCACATGGCGAAAATTGATATAAAAAAAATTAACTACCCTTTAATGGGGTGTCTGGAGACTGACAATCGTATATAATCGTTTCATCTTCCCCATGGAGAACGTGAGAAATTCTAATTTCCTCGCGGAAGAACCTCAGGCGGAAAAGTTTTACGTATACTATGTATAAATTTAGGCACATTATTGAAAATATATAATTTGAATGTTTAATGTATATTCACTCTATATATCAATATATATACTCGATATATATATTTATTTACCCATAATAAATAATATAAATAATATACAGTTTATACATAATTTTGCCGTTTCGTAACTGAGTTTCAAAGCAATCAACTAGAACTGACAATTAGGGGGGGATTAATAAACTCAAGCCCCCTACGCAATAACAGGGGATAAGCCATGACAATCGGCTATGCCGCTGAGCTAAGCGCCCTTTCGATAAAGTCATCGTCTGGCCGTACGGCAGGAGGATAGTTCCTTAATCCGCTGTGTAACTTTCATCCCTTTGGTGATTCCAAGATTTCTTAGAGATACAAGAGAAATCCCGACACGTATGGAACTGCTGAAAAAAAAAAATCAAACCCTTCGCTGAAAAATGAACACTCGAACGCTTGACGCCTTACGGTGAAAATAAACATCACGTTAACCTCAGTACTTCGGTCGATTTACCGTATAAAAAAATCGAAAAAATACGGTAAATTAAAAGAAAAATAATAAGGGTAAAAAAATAGGGTGAGTTATTTGAGCCCTCATTCGACGCTTAGCATATTCATACTGTGCGGCGAGGCTATTCGCGGAGTTTTCCGGTGTCTGACCACCATCTCGCACCCACTACATATTCATGAGAGTCCCGCCGAGCAGGGGGTTTGCTGTTCACTTGGGCGGTCTAACCCTGGATGCTAGCTAGCAGAAACGTAGTACGGATGGCATGCTTGAGGAGGTCGTGTGTCTCGTTCGCCAAGTCCATCCGGACCAGTGGAGAAATAAACAAGGAATCGCCGGTCTCTCGCAGTGTGCCCGACGGTCACGTCGAAGGAATACGCTATCGCGCTCGTCTTCTGTGGCTCGATACGCGATATATATTCCACTCTGTTTAGAACGAGAGAAATATCGCTGGCGAAAGAAAAAAAATAAAAATAGAGAGATTCGATTTTCCATTCCATTTTTCCGTCGACTGTGCTCGGAATAATGTCCCGAGACGTCCCGTCGTTCCTTCCATTTTCTTCTTCTTCTTCTTCTCTGTCTCTCATGTGATCCTTCGCACGTAAGTCGCGCATGAAAGTGCAAAGCAATCGAGCGAGTGACGCGACCGCATGGTCGGACCGAACGAGAGCCGCGGTCCTTCGTCTGGGGGTGTTGCTGCTGTGTTAGCCATGTTATGGTATTCCGTTGCTTCTCGCGCTTCTAGTTTGCCATGTAATATGCACGAACGATACGAGACGCGAAAAACTTGTCGAATATATCATTCCACTCGATATCCACCGAGGGGGTGGGCTCCTTTCCATCGCCCTACTGCCGCGACGTGGCCACTCTGGCAATGCTATATTCCATACCAACCGACACCCACCGACATCGAGAACTTTATTCAATTTCGCGTGTTGGTCAGGACGATAAACAACCTCTACGTGCTGCGCCCCCGCGGAGGAGCGGGACAGACGAGACCCGGGCAACTTCTCGCACAGGATATAAGAGCCTCGAGACCGATGCCTCTCGAGAAAACATCCGCTGTACACGTAGCGCATTTTCTCTATATGCATACAGTAGGTCGTCGTTGTAAGATTTATTAGCTTACCAGATCATTTTTTTTCCTTGGGTCCCGTCAATTTTAGTTCTCCGTAACGTTCCGCAGCTTCGAAAAGATTTTAAACTTCGTCGAGAGCTTTCGCGATATGGTACAACGAGTTTTCTGAAAGAGACTTTAACGCGGATTGGATCTCATGTAACTCTTCGGTCATCACTTACGATTTGAAAATCTAATTTTTTTTTACCGGAAGTGGCGTCACGGAAGAAATTATGGAAATTGTACAATTTCGGAAAAATGCATTTTTAATACAAGAAGTTACATAAAAAAAAAATTCTGAGAGACAAGCGTGCGAGCCGTAAAAATTGCTGGTAAACGAGAAACAGCAACAGTGTCCCGTTTCGCGAAGCTTTTCGAACGGAAACGACATTCTCCTCGTTCTCTAGATAATAATCGATAGAGCGAAGACATTCAAATGTTCGCGACTAGCTATGGCATACGGAAAAAATACGCGAGACTGGGGTGGGAATCGAGGGTGCAAGAGACGCGGCTCTAGTATCAAACCCGAGTGTATAGACCATAGTCCATATATATATATATAGACTCGGGGAAACGCGGCACGACTTGACTAAGCGTAAAAGTTTAATGTCGAACGTAAAACCGTCTGGTACCGGAAACGAACTTTAGCCCACATTCTCGACTTGCTGTGTCGATCCGTCGTAAAAGCGTGAGACGCTAAAGTACGAAAGTACGCGGGTAGGAAGGAGGAAGAGGGGTGTGTGACTAGCCGATGGGGAAAAAGACGTGGAAATGGAGTTTACGCTTTCATCGACATGCAATAACAACCTTCTCCTCTATTACATTTTGATAGATCGCGAAAAGTCCTATAGCGATACTAAGGCCGCGTTAAGTCCGCTATTTTCCTCAACAATGTTTCATTCCCGCAACCTTATAATATCTTCGAAAACTTTAATATCTTAGTTACATAGTGAAGTTTCGATAAGAAGCGTGAATGGATACAAACTTTGGCATATCGACTGGAACTTCGTACGGTTCTTGGCTATAAAATGAACGGCAGCTAATTACTTTCAATAGTAAAGGGAAAAGTTGAACTGATCGGTATTACGCACCCTACTTGGGTTATACCGGCCACCGGTTTTTTTCCATATTAAACAACACTGGCGATCCATCGACCTAATAATGATCCGAGTAATGGATTAATTATCAAAAAATGACTCAAAAGTTTTTTTTTTTGTATTTTTTTATTTACATTTACATTTAAATAAATTTTAGAAATGACGACTTCTATTTTACCGTAAAAGTTACACTTTTCAATACTTTTAACTGTACCAAACCTATTAAGCGTTCTAAAAAGTGTTCTCGGCAAACTAAAAAGATAAAATTAATTACCTTACGGATTGTGAGTGATGCAAATGATTTATTTCTTAAATTTACCGCTATAAATTCGATTTCACCAACGCATTCGATGATCTGATCTATCGATCTTATTACAAATTTCGTCCAAAATCGATTAGTAACGAGACGTAACGATCGAGCGATCGTCCTCCAGAGATAGCGAATGAAATTCCTCCAGGAATTCGGGAATCATACGATAATCAATACCCAGTGATGTCTATTGATAAAAAAAAAGGAACAAAAGATGTTCAGCTTTTCGATCAAACAGCCACGAGCGATATTCACGGATCCGAAAGAGCGCGTTATAATTTTTGTGAAAAACAATTGCGTATGATGCATAGAGGTCAGAGGGGGGTTACGAGTTCGAGGATTGGCTCTTGTCGAGCCGTGCGATCTGCGCCGGAAGCGCACTCGTTCAAATTTAAAATTCAACCATCTGGATTATGCAAAGCGAGCGAGAGTATAGCAGGCCAGTGACTCGGGTGGAAAAAGGGGGGTGGGGGAGGAGAGTGACGACCGGGGGGAACCGGCGAAGCAGCGGAAAAATTGATTCGACCGTTCGAGCGCGGGAACCAAAATATGCGAACGGTTGCCCCCCCCCCCTCTCCCTCATCGGCCTATGTGGATTTCCGTTTGAGACCTCTATCCATAGGTGAAGCCAATTCACGATGTGCAATTTTTTTCGATAAACCCTCTCAACTTTTGGGACTGTGCGTTGTTTGCAAGTGTCAATCTAATCTTCATATTTCGTGTCATTGTAATGCGGCTAATCGGGTTGTTATTATCTGTATAGATAATCAACATTTTATTGATCTACGATTATTGGCATAAATCAAAAGCAATCGTTATTTTTTAGTTGACTCACGATTCGTTATTCCATTTCATGTACAGTATGTACGATAAAAATAATGCATCATGATGCATGTGATATGCACATCATTACCCTTTTATAGATCTCCGGAAATAAGAAATAGAAATCGGCTGAAAAAAAATACGAAATATTTTTTTATTGATTTTATAACTTCCTGTCTCTGAAATATTAATTTACGATTGCCCGAAAGTCGCTTGTAAAGTTGGATTCACTGTAAATCGTATTTTGAATTCTACGGTAGAAAGGGTTAAAAAAAAATGGAAACTTGTTACCTGTTGACAAAATCGAAATTTTGCGGATGAAGTTTTAGCTATAATGGCGAGTGCTTCATTTCTTCGATAAATTCAATTAGTTTAACGTCAAAAGACGCAATATATCAAATGAGATTACGCAACCATAGTCGGTCTAGTTGCCTCGCTAATAGGCAATCAAAATCGTTCGTCTTTGACGAGGTCGGTTGTAGGTTCTTATATCGCGGTGACTCGACTCTCCCCGAGCTGCAAAGACTTTCCGGAATTTATATTTCGACAAAAACGCGAATAGCTGTCGTCCCGGATCGCGAGGACGAGCGAGAAGCCTTTCATCTTGTTACGGATGGTCTATCCTTTCGATTTGTTCGTCTTCTTCGAGTCGTCGAAATTTAACGCAAAAGTCGACGACGGCCAATGCTCGGCTCGCTTCTGATGCTTCGTGGCTTATCGTTAATTAGCAAACATAACAAAATCTTCGGATAATTGGCTGTAGAATAATGATAAAAACGCAAAGACACATCGATTTGGAAAATTTTACTATCTTATTGAAAATGCGCGGAATCTGCTCGTAAAACTCTCATTCTGCCGCGAGAAAAAGAAATCATAAAAGTTGGAACGTTTCCTTCAAATTTTCAAAGAATAAGTGTAAAAAAAAAAAGAAAATCTAGAAATTTTTATCTCGCGATAAAGAATCATCGTCTATGTTAAAAATTAATAAAAATCGACAACAATATCCAAACTTATCTGCGACGTATCGTTACGAATCCGATATAAATTTTTTTTTTAAATATTAATTTTATTAATATTATACGAAAAAATATACCATAATAAATAATAATAGTAATATTATTCATTTTATTATAACAGTATTTAATATTTTATTTTTTCTATTATTATACATAATAATAGAAGGTTTCTCTCTTAGAATATTTTCCATACGAGAATAATATGCGTTAAAATAATCGGCGCAAACGAAGCCTCCAGGGAGCTTTGCGTACGAATTATTTACGAGTTAAATAAAAGCAAACAACGAATGGTATGCCATTGAATTCAACGAAATCGATAATTCGAGTGGTGCCCAATTGCATCGTCTCGTCGACTGGAAAATTTGCCACTCACTACCACCGCGGCTACAGCGTGCATTCGTACGCCTCTCGTTGCGCTTTCGAATCCTCATCCCTTTTCCACGCTCGCGTTCGGGGGCTCTTCGGGGAATTTCACGGGGAGTAATCGCCCAACTGGAGATGAGAGACAATCACGTCTTCGATTGGACGTACAGAGAGAAGGAATTCGTGCGTGCAAAGCATTCGCTTTTCGAGTCGGCTAACGGCGATTGAGAGGGCCGCATTCTGCCAGGAATTTTTATACGAAAAATCGAACGAGATTTCGGAGCGGATCTCCCGATTGCTGTACGGGTTAATTTTTTTTTACTTTCATCGAATGTATCCTCATCCGAAACAACGATTCGCACGATTTCCGTCCGCTCGTCGCGCACAGGGTCAATCGCGCCAAACGGTAATTGCCAAAATAACGGAGAAGATAGATCGTGGAATGTCCATTAGGGTCGAACTGAGAATTCTATGAGCGCGTGTAGGGCGCGCGCGCGCGCGTTGTATTGTTCGAATAAAAGTAGAACGATTAATATTAATTCAAAGGGAATGAGGGTGCTGCCTGCTTCAACGTTACCGCCAACATTAATATCAATGTGCTCTGGGATATATCGCATAAGCACGTGTGCGTTGAAAACGGATTATATTACGAAGGTAGCGACCGCCCACGTGGAGAAGAGCCCTCTCCCCATTTGCTTTGTCGAGAAATCAGAGGAGACACATTCAGACCAATTATGTACTATAAATATACTAATTATCGTAGGCTAAACGAGGGGCTTGGTAATCATATGTTTTAATGTACATAATAGTCGCAGTGGCCGCGGTAATACTGAATAGAGCTTAATTACCCTTGGAACACCACACATATGTTTGTATCTCTTTGATAGAGGAGATTCAGCTAAATTATGGTGAAGTTCGCCAAAATATGACTTTTTTCCACCCATAAAAAAATGTTAAAAAATTTTATCATGTTGAAAAATGTTTCGAAAGTCATCTTTTATTCAAGATTTTTTAGAAATTATGTCGTAAATTACGATTTTGGAGTTTTGCGTATATGCCGAGGTATTGCTTCGAGTCATTGGAAACCTGTACAAGTGATACATCGATACGCGAAGAATTGTTGATGGATGGAAATACAAAAAACGAGGGAAAGGTCTTCCCCTTATTTCAAGAAGCCACCTATATCGTGTTACTTCTTCGACTTTCACCCTCTGCTATGTGTATCGCAAACGATCTTACCTCGGGGCTTTTTTTTTAACTTTCTCTTCTGTCCTCCGGCGATAACCTACCAAACGCACGCAGGGTTCCTCCGCGCCATCTGAAAAATTACGATTTTATTCATGAAGCCTATCTAATCCGATCACAAGCCGAAGCCCGACCAGCGTTCACCCATCAGACTCTCAGTCACTCTCACTCTCATTTCGAGCATTCAATCGAATCTCGTTTTAAATTCAGCGAAGGTACTCTCGATAGATACCGGGGCGGGATTTCGTTTTTTCGTTTTATTTCTGAAAAGAAACGTATTCATCGTACGTGAGTCAAGTATGAGAAAACAGTGATCAGTTCATCATCAAGTAATCGTCAATTAGCCATAATTTCATTTTTTTTTAATTCAATTTTTTTTTTTTTATTCCAATGCCCCATTAAAAATGATTTGTACCATCGGAGCTTAAAAACTCGACGAACGAACGATTATAAAAAAAAAAAAGGTCGATATTATCTTGTTGATTTATCAACGGGGTTGTTAATTATTTTTTTCGAAATTGATCGCCCATTTCCGGTTAATAAACGTGTCGACAGCGGGAGGCGCCCTTATACCATAGCGGTGTAAATATGTATATTAACCACCGTGAGTTTAACGCCGAGATGGAAGAACGAGAAAGTTTTCCCGCGGTCGTTAGTCTTGATGTAGAGTTTCGCCATGGCGACGGCGGATGTTCACCGAGAGTAGAATACAACCCTTTAGGCAGTTTACAGTTTAAACAACAGGCCCCGGAGCTGTATTTATAATAATTAGGTGGCGTTGCAAAGGCCGCCGGCTGGGTTTATATTAAATCAAGAATGAGATACCACGCGGCGGGAGTACACGATTTTCTCAAGAAACCACCACCCCTTACGGTGGGAAAATACTCAGCGCGGTAGGTATACGTTCCGACTGAGTATTAAGGCTCTCGGGTTGTGTAGCTGCGCCCTAAAAGTGCGCATACGGTAGTAACCAGACGTCACCTGACTACCAGGTTAACTCCCCGTTGTCTGCGAGTCAAGACAAATGCTTAAGGTTTCCTCGGAAGACTGCTCCTGCGACGGCTATATTGTCTGCGGGGTGACGGAGGCATCGCTGAAGTAGAGTGCTGCTGTAGCAGTATCATAGCTCGTAAGTGGAAAAGGGAAAGTGCCGCAGAAAGACAGGAGTCTAGAGAAATAACAAAACGAAAAAAAAAGCGGAAGAAATCGCCGGTCAGGGTCGGTGAGTGGTCTCCGGCCTCGTATCTCGTGGTAACGTATCCCTGGCTCCATCGTATTACCCACCACAGTTCACTGGCTCTGCTGTTTTACTACGACTGGTAGTGGATACAGACAACGTCTGTGGTACACCGGAACAGTGTGTTGTATCGTAGACTCGCGCGTAACCGTCCACTCTGTTGTACGTATCTTGTTCATGGTACGATGTCGGTGGTATAGTAGCGTCTATATGCTCGTCGCTAGTTGCGTCTCGAGAAAATACTTTTCAAGAGACCGGTAGAAACCACCCCCTTCCTCCCCCTTGCCGCGAGAGCAGCTGGGTCGCGCCGGGAGAGTAGAAAGAACGCTCCAGCCAGTTGAAAGAGTCGGGTCGTCGTTAATGTTTAAAGGGCAGCAGTTAGTAACGAGCGAAACTACAAATGGCTAGCGCCTTGGATGCTCAATTATTCAGACAGGGTCACGTTAAATATGTAGCCCTGGGAGGATTCACGGAGACGGCCGGCCACTCGAGGTAACCCTGGGCACAGAAAGAAAGTTGGAAAACGTTGGAAAGGATCAGCCGAGATGGGGTTCAACGACTTATCGAGCAATGTGAGAATAGAATTGATCCTCATCGTGCGATAAACTTTTATTGCCGCCATAACGTACGTTAAGTCACTCGGAGTTTTTCCGATATTCTATCAAAAACCAAATATATATTTCTATATATTTAAATGAAAGAAAATATTTATCCGTTTGTCCTACTTTTTTTCATCGTTTTTTACATTTTTTGCAATGTCACTTCCGGTTGTGAAATCAACATTTCACAAAAAGTGATGTTACAGAGAACTTTCATTTTTTTTTCAAATTTTTTTCATAATTTTGTTTTTTTGTTGTTGTGAATTGTTATAAATTTCTCTGTGACGTTACTTCCGGTAGAAAAGTAGATTCTCGAACCGGAAATGACGTCACAGAAAAATGTTTTTTGAGACGCGAATGGCCCGAGCGTTTAAGCCATCAAAACTGCTTGTATATATGTATATTCTTCGATAATTGTTATTGTTATTTCTGTTCAACTTTAGATTTCAGTTCGTTGTTTGTGATTATGATTGTCGATTTGTTATAGAGAGCTTGTCTAGTGTTTTTGCCGTTTCTTTGAGGAAAATATAACGGCGCTGCGATTTCGATATATATCGATATATTCTTCCATTGTCCTTTTTTTTAAGAGCTGAATAACACGCAACGAAGACCAATTTTGTTCGCGTCCGTGAATGGAGAAGACAAAGCTCACCCTCAATGTGTGTGCGCGGCTTTGCGATACCGTTTGCACATGCGATGTTACAGCCCCTCCGGTAACGCGAACGCATAAAGACTTCGACCGTTTATATCAGTGTCGCGAATGGGCTAAGGGGGGTGGAGGAAGCGAGTAACGAGAAATAAGCAAGGGATGAAGACGCGCCCGACGCTCGGTGGTCGAGATTTTCAGCTTTGGGCTGTGTCTCGTTGAACTACAGGGGAATTATACACGAGGGTAGATCCCTCTGGGCAGATAGTCGCGACAAATTTCACGAAAAATATGCTCTGCCCTGTGTGCGCCCATCCTAGAGGATCAAACTCCTGCGCTATAGGGTGAACGAGTGAGTGCTCTTGGGTTCTTTTTTTCCTCCTTTTTACACGGTATCTTCGCTATGTGTCACTGCTGCTATCCGCATCCTTCTTGCTCCGGGTGTTCATCTTTCAGCTTCGTACTCAGCGAACCCGTAAACTCTTGACGACGCGCTGCCAAGGGAGGGAGCAGGTAAGGGGCACACAGGAGGAGTACTCCCGCCGGTGATGAGAAAAATATCTAAACGTAGATCAAGTCTGACGAACTGTCTCGTTAAACGGCTTGAGTGCTCGGGTCGTATGCCTTGTCGGGGTGGATCTCTTGGCAAAGCTGAGGCAAACGGATAACCGGCGGGTGACTATCTGTCTTTTACTTCTTTAGCTTTCACTTTTCTCGTGTTCAGGCATCCGAAAACGAACTATTAGGGAAAATGTATACAGTAGTAGAGACGGAAATTACTTTGACGTTGAAAAGAAAAGGAATTGTATATGTAGAGTTATTGATATATCGATAACATATATAGTTGTTGAAGCAAAAATGAAGGAATAGAAAGCAACCTATAGAATTTGTAAATTCGAATTTCTTTTATTTGATTAAAATACAAAAAAATCTGTAATCCGGAAAAAAAAATTCCATCAAAATTAACAAATTTTTTTTGTTGCAAGACTATTTAAAATTTCAAGATACATTTGTTTGAAACTTATTACACGGCTTATGCATAAAAAGCTTCCAATACCGATATTGAAAGTAATTTTTTTCAGTGAATTTCATAGATATTTGATAAATGGAGCGATTAATGAATGGAAATTTATATTTTCTCCACGATCCGCACGATCGAAAAACGATATTTCGATAAAGTAACGTTCTCGGAGACGATTTGAACGGCGATGCCTTTCGGAACCTTCACTTTCCTTGAAGAGTTTTACGCCTTTTCTTTTCTCCGCTGATGCGGAGAAAAGAATGATCGAGAAAAGCGAATCATCTTTTACGTCCTCGCAAGCTGATGGACTGCAGTGTGTCATTTCACGACGTTACTGGGGTATATACCTACACATCCAACGGCGTCGAGAACTATACCGCGCGGATCATAGGAGACGGAAGTCGTAAAAAGCAATCTCGAAGTCTCGTGACTTCGGCACGAAAATTCGTAACGATCACCGGAGCTCGGTGCGTTACGTTTCGTCAGCAGGTGGGATTTATCATCGGGCCAGCAGTTCTGTTGCTGCTTCTTCTCGTCCCGTTAGAGTTTTCCTCCTACGAGAATCGTGCGCCGAAGCTTTCCCCAAGCGACAGCTGCTACGAGCTCAAGAATTATCAGTTTATGACGAGTTCTCGTCGCTCGGGCGGGCGCATTCGTTTCGGTTCATACGGCCACCCTATGTTCGACAACACGAGATGCTACTGAAGAGCCGTGAAAATTTGGAATTCGAGTTATATATTGTCAAAGGAAAAGTCGAAATTTGAGACATAAATCGTCTTCAATTATTTCGTAAATCTTAAAAAAACAATTTTTCTCTCAAAATCATATTCTTATATCATTTATGGAGAATTAAAAAGCATAATTAAAATTTTGTAAAAAAAACCCTTCGACTGAAAAATCTGCAAAGTAATTTGCAAAAAGTTGAATATTTTTAAAATATAATAATTATTTTGTTATTAAATATTATTACGTTTTTTATTAATTATTTTAGTTATTCATTTTTTTATTCCTGACAACAAGTTTCGCCTTTTTTTCCAATATTTTCGTATATTTTTTGACTCATCTAAAGATACTGCTGAAGATCGTCGGAACGAAGGTTTCTATTACTATAGGGATGGTGGGGATGAGCTATAGGGACGGTAGTGCGGCGATGGCAATGATGATACTACGATAGGACGGAGTACAGGAAGAGAAGTCCGATCGAACGTTTCGTTTCATGCTTTGTTATTCAGCGGATAACTATCGAGAGGTATCGCGCTCGTGCGGACGGAAAATCGATGTGTAGTATGACGGGCACACTACAGCCGACTGGTCTCGCACATTCTTTGATCGCTTTTCGGCTTTTGAAGTCGCGATCACTCACGCTATACGCTCGTGAAAAGTACCGAACGAATTCGAAACAAACAAATTGTTTGTGTCCACGCCTCTCGATGAAAGTCGACTGTCGGTCTCTCGTGCTTCTTCGATTTCTTCATTCTCTTTTTTTCTTTATCCCATTTTTCCCTCTGCTATCTGAATTTTCTTTGCTCGCACATTCGCGCGTCAACCTTTACTTCCTTTTGCTACACGCATTTGCGTGTGTGCGATGCACAAGTTTTGTCTAATTATCGCCTCGTAAAATCATTAAAACTTCGTTACCAAAGCAATTAAATCGGTCGCATCTGTACGAAGACCCGCGAGGCAAGAAAGCGTAAAATTCGTCGAGGAGCCAAAGGATATTTCGTATGCAGAACGTGTTTGTTACGCTTTGTTTCTACGGATATAGGAAATCCGTCATGCGAGTCACGATTCAATCGGAACTTCCAGCAACTCTTCTCTGTCTCTGCCAATTCTATTCCAAAAGCTTCGGACCTCCGGATCACGTAATTTGCAAAATAATAGATTACACCGAAAGACCGATTGACGAGACTGAAATGGACGACGTAAAAATCCATGTTGTGAAATTTCAGACAAGAGACCGTTCCCTTATTGGTACGCGCGATTTTGGACACTTTACGAACTGCTGTACATCATCCCTCGACACTTATTGACTCTTAGGCCCGAATTGAAAAGTAGGCATCGCAGCTTTTTCAAACCCCACCCCATTTCTCTGGGCTTACACCCCATTTATAACTCGACCTACGCGTTGAGCCATCCACCATCACCCAGTATTTTGAGTGTCGTATACCTGGACTCACCATTCGCACCCTCGAACGCGCGCGCGTGCATTCACACACAGACGCGCGGCAGAAGGGCGTGAAATGAAAAATTGCTCGAAATTTTGGGTGTACGCGAGAGTCGCTCGAGAGCGGCGGCGGTAGCAACCCCGTCGAGAACTTAACTCAATAAAAGGGTGAGTGTAGGCACGCGCCGCGGAGTAGAAAACGTCGGCAGAGGGACAGAAAGAAGCAAGCAGTCCGGGGGGCGGGAGGGGAGGATGAGATTGCCTGAGAGAAAGTTTAAGACCTCTAAAACAACCCCGTGATAAATTCACTTGTCATTCTTTCGTAAAATTTACAATTCATTCCCTGAAAAACTAAGTTTTTTTTTTCCTCTCGTCTTAAATGTATCTTTTCCACTCGGAAAAACGGGGAGAAAATGGTAAATACAATTCAAAGAGCTAATAAGATAAATCGAGCGATCGGTAAATAAAAATCGATCTTAAAAGCTTAAAATAATTTTACTGACCGGAAAAAATGTATTTTAAGCTTTTTATCGATTAACCGTTTTTCACTCGGGTTTTTTTTTTTTTGACAAAATTTTAGTTTTATTCTTTTTACCAATGTGAATAGATATTTCACATTTTTCGGAACGGCGAATATGGAAAGTGATAATTTTGGAAACTACGATTTCTCCACGATATTCAAGTATTAATATTTTAAAATAACTGCGCATTATTCTCGAAAAGCTTGGCTATACGTTCGAAGATTTATGAATATCCTGTGAGGAACGTCCGACTATTTTTCAGGTTGATCGTTTGAATTCCATGTTATGGGAGTGCACACGAGAATAGCTTGGGTTATATCTCGTATGGAAAATGGAGTTTCGAGTTCGGTATCATTGTGCCCCCTGCGCGAAGTACTGTACCGGGAACAGAAATAATCCCACCATTCTCCGCGCAAGATGCATAGACCGAACGCGGCAAAGTCGCGATAGAGGGTGGTGCCATTTCGAGTAGTATCTTGAACGGGTAAAACCATCGGCGATAGCCCCGAATTGCCGCTAAATTAGCTGTACCTTCAAGTGGAATCTCATAAATCGTCTCTCCGCGTACATAAGTACCGCGTGCAGACTGCGCGACTTGGTTGGAACATTTACGTTTGCGTCGAGCTTTGAGACACTTAGTCTCACAGGCCAACGAACTATTGCTATTTTAGTGTTTTCACTAACAGTTTTTCACAATGAAAAAAAAACACAAAAAGGCAGAGAACTATTTATTTTACTTGCATTTAATGCAATTCGCAACTAACGTTGCCGACTTACGAATGGAAATTAAATGAAATGAAAAAAAAAAAAAAAAAATACATATAATTTTATCAGTCATTCTTATTCATGATTCAAGAGAATTCGCGATTAGATGGGACATCCGATATTTAAGAAAACTAAAACTTGCATCAACTAATTATTTTAAGTCGCCCAACTAATTGTTAATTTTTTCAACTTGTATTTTTTTTTTTTGGGCCGACGATTTTGCACGTTGTTATTTAATTCCGAGACTGCGTTGATTTCGTTGACGCACGATTCTCCTGCTGAAAGATCTGCGATATTATTGATTACAGTTATTTAATGTCTGCACCGAAAAGGAAAAAAAAAGAAAAGAAACAATGATTAAAGTGTACTTCTGCTGTGCCTGCCGTCAACGCTTGTTTCGCTCATTTTTGCGAGAATAATATCGGCGCTCCTGCCAGTCATCTGCGTGACCAAATCTCATAAGGGTGCAACCTGCAATCATTAACCTCTGCTACTCGGATAATTACACTGTTCCCTCTCTTTCTCTCCCTTTCACTCTCACGAGAGCCTTTCTCTATATCATGTTTTTTTTTACTCGTCGCGCGAGATAAATGTACGTTTGCGAACGTCCATCAGTCCCGCATGCACGCAAAATCATAATCGAGCTGAGTTCTGCTCTATCCACTTGTACCGAATAAAAGTTACTCGATTTTGCTCGGGATGAAGAATTGATTGCGAAACATTATCACGTCCTATCAGTCGATGTTGGATTTTACGTTAGTATTTTTTTTTTCCTGTTTTCTTCCCATTTGCTAACGTGAGTCGAGTTCTGTTGAAATTTAAAAGCAATACGTTGATGCGGAGACGAATGAAAAGCAATTATGCACCTGAAAATTCGCGTGACTTACGGCGATACAAGGATTAATAACTCGGCATTTAAAATTCGCCCGAATATTGTGAATTCAGTATAAAATGGGAAGGGTAGTGGCTGTTTGATAAAACATTATGTTTAGTTTACGGTACAATTATCAATCGATAAGGCAGTCGAGTCAACGAAATTATGGCGACGTTCGCCGAACTATGATTTTTTCTTCAGCCGATACAAAAATCTAAAAAAAATACTATCATATCGGAAAATGTTTGAAGAATTTTTCTGTCAGTTGAAAAAGAAAAAAATTCAATCGGTTTGCTTGGAAATCAGGTTTAGCTGTCTTCTCTTCTGCGTATAACAAAGAATAAACCGATCAGAAAGAATTTCACTTTGCGACATCGCATTTGACGTCATTTTTTTTCCATCCGGTACAAAAGTTCTTCAAACATTTTCCTATATAATAGAATTTTTTTAGATTTTTCTGACAACTGAAGAAAAAACCATAATTTGGCGAATATCGCTATAATTTAGTTCACCAGACGCTCTTAAGAATTTTGTAGATTTTTTTGTCATTTAGAAACCTAGTCGTACGTTGGTAGAAGTGCCGTTGTAAAAGTTTGCCCGATGGCAGCCAAAACAGTAACCCCGCAATATAACAATAATAATAATAACCGCTTCTTGTATTTCATCGTGGTCTCGAAGGTCTCAAGAAAGCGATATCGCTGCGGGCGCTGGTACGGTAATGCTTTATTTCCTCCCTTCGAGAAGACTTCTTATATGTCGATTTCGTTCCTTCTTTGGTTGATTTTTCTTCTCCTTCTTCTTCTTCTTCTTCATCTTCTCGAACCTTTTTTTGCACCACTTCGTTCGTGACCACCACCAGCAGCAGCAGCACTCGCTTTACTTCCTGCATCGACGCATTCTCGAACGTTTCCTTTAATTTCTCGAGAGAAAATTGATAATTCTTTTCCGTGGCATTCCTGGCGTGTCTCGCCAATTGCCAGTTCTTTCATATAGCTTCAAGAACACCCAGCATTCAAACTTCCTTTTATGTTCGCTCCTTTGCTTTCTATTATCTCCGGTTTCTTGAATTACTGAACGGTTTATCTACTTTACCACTTTTTTGTGTTTCCAATTCGTGTTTGTCGCTTTCTGATTTTCAAATGCCCAGTCGTTATCAAAATTTGTCTAACTTTCGAAGATGCTGATGACATTATTCCATTACTCGATTGATTGGTACCCGTTGCAATTGGGCTTTAGTGGGCGTATTTAATGGATCGATATGGAACTGACAAGAATTATCGCTATCGTCCTAACCATTGCGTTTGATTAGGTCGCCCTCCGTTTATACGCGAGATATATGTTCTCTTCAAACCGGAAATCGAACGGTGGTGGGCCTCAAGCGAGTCACTAACACGAACGGATTTCCTCGCTTTCCTACCGCTGATAGCCCGACGTCTTCACCGGGTATCAACCACCTACCTTGTGTGTACGTGATTTGAGAGCTCTCTCCATTCGTACTACGCTCTGCAAAGCCAATCGTCGCGTCTTCCTTCGAGATTTATTGCAGCATGGCTCTAGACCAGACGCGAGCAATTTACATTCCCGCCAACATGCCTTTCGTGCCCTGTAGGGCTTACGAATTGATCTGCACTGATCGACCGGGCGACGTCTTTCTCACTGGTCTACTTTTTCACGTACACCAGTCATTTGCCTCACTTACGACAGCATTACTATGCAACTGAAGGAAATCCGTTCGATTTTCTACAAAATTTACGGAAATGTTGCGTATATAAAAAATAATCAGAATTTAAAAAAATATAATAATAAATGAAATGATTCTCATTGCTTATGACAATTCGTCAATAATTTCTGAAGAAGTTGAATTTTTGTCAATATTTTTTTGGCAAACGAAAAAAAATTGCTTTGCCGAATTTCAATTATCTGTATATCTTAATCTGAAAAGTCCGTTTTAGTGAAAAAAATGACTATTTTTGATGATCAACGGAAACCTCGTGAAAATAATTTAGAAGTGAAAACTAATTTGCAGTCGTAAAATTTTTTTTCTTACCGAAAGTTTTCACTCAAGTCAAAGGCGTTCTTGGTGTCGATAGTTGCCGTTCTTTGCCTCTTGAAGGCTGATCATTCTCGAGTTTCTCTTATGTTCCGCTCTCATCTTCGCGTTGGAAAATGTTGAGAGTCCGACGAGAAGCCGCGCGCGGCTTTAACATTCAAAGCGGAGGATCTAATGGACCCCCCGTGTCCACGATTATGTTCAAAGATGGAAGGAACTTCAAAGGATAGTCGGACGAGCCCCTTCGTGCTCGTGATGCTTCCCTCATTTGCATCCGGAATTGGACACGAGTCCAACTCCGCACACATTCTTCTTGGATAAGCCTTATGAAACCACTGGCACTTCGTTTCGTTGCGTGTGTCGTTCGCCAGGACCTTATACAACGAAAGACACGGAGGCTTTCCGAAACATGTGAAATTGGGTCAATGAATTTATCGCGAATTTCTCATCATCTGCAGAAATTCCCTGGTATTTCATACAAAATATACAGAATTGTTGCATACGTAAATAATAACAATAAAAATAAAATAAATAAATAAATAATACTATACAATAATACAGAAAAGAGAAGAGTGCAAAACACATAAGAAATTGCTGTGAATCCTGATAAGATTACTACGATAAAAAATACTGCGTTTGTTCCCCAATTATTTTTCGATAATTGAAATTCTCACGTCATGACATCTTAATAATTGTCAAAGTACAGTCGGTGTTTTGTAGTTTCGGGGAGATTCCACTTACGGCTGTAGTTATAGCCGGAGTACCGAAATCGTGAACGGAAATTATGAGCTATCGGAGGAATCCGATCACTCAAGTGCGAGGGTGCGAAAGTGGGATCGCAATTCGATTACCATCATTACGAGGAGGGTGCAATCGAGTTTCGTGGTGGAAATACCTTCGTCTCGCCCACCCTTCGTAAAGGGTAAGTTCCGAGACCGCCAACGTTTGCGCACCAAGCAGATGGATATGTACTCGGAAAGTTATATACGCGTGTTAATCTCGTTGTTGATAGTTATAAATTTATCTTTGGTCGTTGAAATTGCCGATTGAAAATAAGTTGAAAAGATCGATGCCAAAAGAGACGTGTAATCGTGAATCGAAAGGCTGCAAGAAATAAAGAAACCATCGTATTCGAGAATTTCTCGAACGTGAACTCGCGCGTTATGTCTACGTACGAAGAAATATAACGACGCGTTTTGACAATAAAGCACCAGATAGCTGTAGGATCGATCGTACGGTTTGCCAACGTGACGGTGGGAATCCTCGTCGCCAAGCACCTGCGATGTTACAACTGTCGTTCTTATAAATCAGGGGGTTGTTGCGACTTTTTTTTATTTATTTTTATTTCACAGCCTACATGAAGCCAGGAGGGTGTCGAGGCTGAAAATTGATGGCGCTCATACTTTACCAGGTCTGCACTGGGAGCCGATCTTCCAGCGGCCTTATCCCCCTCCCTCCCTCCACGACTTACCGTGACTGGACTTCCCCTCTCGTAATCCTGAGTCTTAGGGGCGTTAAGGCCTGAAACGACCTTAACTTCGCTGTCTTAACGAATCTTTTCTCGTTCCTTTGGCTTCGTGAAATCGACGAGTCCTCGACGGTACACGGTGACTATCGTCGAGAACTATAAACACGTACAGAACCCTCAGGGGAGATCTGATTAGTGAGAGTATTTAATCAGAGGAGAAAGATTTATCGTACCACCGTCTCCTCGTCGTCGCTATTCTTTTACTTATCTCTGTAAGATAATACCGAGCAAATGGTCGTAAACCAAACGAAATTAAGTAATCACACCCGCATGGAGACTTCTAAATAACATATAAAATATTGTGTATCGGTTTCGCGATTTATTCCAGTCAGGCAAAGAATCACGCAGCTATTCGTCAAGCATTGCCTGCAAAAAAACGTATTCCCTTTACTAAAAATGTGCAAATTTTTATTGTAAAAAATTTTTTAAATATTAAATTAGATTTATAAAAAAATTAAGTTCTTTCGAAATTTATTACACTTGAACTTAGACATTTTTTTCATATTTTTATAATTTTTTTAACCGATTGGAAGAAAAACGAATTACTCAAACGAAACGGTTCGTCAAATTTGGCGTCGAGCACTCAGGATCTTGAATCACGTCACATTTGGTCCACATGCCGATTTAGCGCGATGCGTCTGCGAGTATTATTGGGTGATGTACATCCCGCTGGAATTTGATAAACGAGCGAAGCAAGACAAGCAAGTAAGAGCTGTTATGTAGTATACAAGCCCACTGCTGTTGATGCTGTTCCTTTCCACATCGCTTGACACCGTCATATCAGGAATAATACGTAGGTACCTCGGGCACCATTATACAGCCATTACGACGTCACATTGTTGTAAAGTCCACGGTAGGATGATAGAAGGCGGAGAGAAGCCGACGGTGTGGGGTTAGAACTCGGTGAGGTTGAAGCAGGAAGACGTGGCGTGTGGCACGCTCCCCCGCAACAACTCTTGGCGCTCTGCTTCTCTCGCTATCGCGCAATTGACTGACAACCCTAACTGACGTATGCAAAAGCAGCTCTCATGCAGCGCACTCATGATTCCGTATGCTTATTACACGGATAATCAGGTGAATAATGCGCCTTCGCAGTGCCCCACGTGCCAAGCTATTCAAAATATCAATAATCTTTAGTAATCAACTGCTGTGTCCATTTTTTTTCGGCTTCGCAACGCAGGTGGAGACTGCGCGTCTTCAACACTAACTCCGGTAGATCTTAGTCTTCGGATCTTTGGCAGTCAAAAAATGTACGCAAAATGTAGAAGACTCTCAGAGAACTGCAGACTCATCACAGAAATCTCGATGATGTAAAAAGAAAAGTTGATCGAGGGGTTGCCGGTGATGGAGTACGATTTTTTCCGTGTCATTGAGAACCGAAACTCAATAGGTTTAGGATGCTTCCGTAGAGCAACGCGGTAAAAGAGCAGAAGTAAGCAGGAAAGTAATAGAGGCTTACCCCTGACCCATTTCGAGAGACAGGGTGAAAATTCCGAAGGACCATGAGGACGCATCGCCCGCGGGAAGTTTCGATGCTCAAGTAAAAGCCATATAGCTCCCTCCCTCTTCGTAAATTTTCCGTCACGGTTGTTCCAAAGCAGGGATCGACTTTCCTCGGGGGCCCGCAGGGCAACGATATTTAGATACGGCAGAGTCGACAGTCGTATAGCGATGGGGGTGCAAAGGGGGTTTGCCAGCTCGGTTTTCGTTCCACATCCAAGTACGAAGCCGAAACAGGCTGCGGATACATCGAGACGCGTCTAGTGTATCCGTTTTACCGTGCAATTATTGGCCATTCAAGCCACGAGTGTTCAACAGTCATTGGCAGACTTCTATCTCCTTCATTCCAATATGTCTAATATGGCGCATTCGCAATAGAGTGTGGCAAATTGCTGGTGGGTTGCCAACAACTGTGGTTGCGCTTATCTGATGGGTAACATCCTATCTACCATCGTGATACCCAGTAGCCACGTCTCTCGACCCCACCGACGTTGAGACAGCCTCGGGCAGTGCGATGATGCCGTTACTACCGCTTTAACGAAGGAGTTCTCCCGGCTGGAATCGTCGGGGTGCTCAGAAACCCATCTCATTCCCTCTTTACCATGGCTCGATGTACACGTTACTGAACCACACCTTAACCGATCTTTCCTACGCTTATTGAAGCTCGCAGAGTTCATATTTGAATTTGTCTGCAATCCTAGGATAACTCCCACTTTTTGATGGCAGTCCCTTAAGTTTCTATTGTTTCTTTGGACGACTTTGCTGCATTCGGATCGCAGTCAGTGCACAATACTTGCCAACGCTTACCGATCGATTAATAGGTATCGATGGGGACGTGGTCTGCGTAGAGCGAGAATTCCAGATATAGAAATCGGATTAATTTCCATGAATTGCATCGCATAAAGCTCGCCAGTAGCTTAAAGACTTTTAGGTGATATAGAAATCTGACGCACATGTATCTATGCATCCAGTAACATAAGCCGGCTACTATCCGAATCGTAAATTGGCGGATAATGCCCCATCGGTGAGAGCCCTATAAAACATTTATGAACTCAACCGTTTTGAGGCGTGCGCTGTCCGTTGCCGGAAGGCGACGCGAATGAAGCACTCCCGGGCTTCTGGTGAAACTGAAAGCTGTGTTACACGACGAGTCCGACGGATATGCGACGGATTAACGATGCTTCCCCCGAGGATTAACCGTTCATGGTTCCGTATATGAAAATCTCTCTATTTCCCAACCAGACGAAATTTCGGTATACTAAAATACAACTACAGTAACGTATGCCAGCTGAAATATTGGACGCATTTTGTTTTTGTGGGAAATGATAGAGATTTTATCATTGAAACAATATATTGAGGGCCTATCGTTATAATCAGAATTGACCTGTCGATATAAACACTTTCTTAATCGACGAAATCCCGTTTATGTCTCGTCTTCGTTTTTTGTTCATTATGCTAGAGGGCCAAACCTGTTAAATTTATACGATTCTGTAGGTTGATGCCGTAGCATCTTAAGCGTCCAGTCGTAAATGCCATTTAATTTGATATCGAGTCGTAAACCTCGACGAAAGCGTTGGCTTTACGACCGGAAACTTCAAACAAGATTATCATCCTTGGAAACGACAGAGCGAGACTCACCCCTCTGCCGTCAATAATCTCCGCGCTTATCGACCAGTCGGAGAAAAACATTTCTTTCATTTCCCCTTTAAAACCATTAACATCTATTCTGTTTTTGTAAATTCTCTAGACGTTTTCAATTCTAGTGGAATGAATTGCTCTATATTGTACCGTATATCTATGAATTTTGCGAATGAACGACGTTACTTCTATAACTTCAAGAGAAGCCGAATTCTGCGTGGAGCAGGCTGAAGTCGTTGGACAACAGTAATTCGGTGGTCAATTCGCTTTTGAAAGCTTTTGGTTTCCAATAGTATGAGAACTTTGATGGTTACATTCACGTTCGGTATGGACATGTTACACGAGGTTTACAGCTTCTACTATTCTCCGCAGTGACTACTACACTGGCGACAGATACATTTCCGAATATACAGCGGAATTGAATTTGTTGCTGGGTAGTACTTCCATCGGAGTTCCCAGGTAGATAGGCTTTCGTTCGGTAGTTTGGGGATGAAGTATCACCAACGTCCACGCCATTCCATATACGTTGAGAAACGCGCGAAGTAATAAACAGGAAGCACATCCGGTGGTCGGAATAACGACACCAAAAGGTTGATAGTTCAGAAGAGATAGGACACTGTCGGGATATGCGCGGACTTGCCAATTATATTTTCCTGGCTTTGCCACCGGTATGTACGTCACGGACATCTCCCAGTAGGAGTGATATCGCGACTCGTATGACTGGACACACGACCGTCATATCATATTCCCTTCACAAATAGATATCCGCTATGGTCCGTAGCGAAGCGATGCTTTCAATTTAACGATCGGCTACGATTCCAAGCGGGTCGTCCAGAGATATGCGGACTTAGAATAACCTGCTTTCTTCTACCTTTCGCAAACGATTTTTATGACGCTACTATGAACATTGCAACTCTGGAGTATAAGTTTACCGAAGAAACGAACGGATTCACAGATTACCGATAGTCTATTAGCGAACTATATTTACTACCGATCTTTTTTACAATGTTAACTATATTTGCTACCGATCTTTTTTACAATGTTAACTACATTTGCTACCGATCTTTTTTATCAACTGATTTCAAAGCACAGTGAATCCTACCCCCTGTCGATGTTCTGTATTGAACTGGGGGTGGGCAGATCTTCTAAACATTCCTGCCAGTTTGCCATCACCCGAGCGCATCGCAAAGCGAGCCGATAAGCGATTGAACCGTGTATAGGACGCACCCTTCTCTACACCGGGTGTATGCAATACACTATGTGCTGTATTATAATCTTGTGATTAAAATCAGAAGGGCGTATTTGTTACGTATAAATACGGAAGATACGGCCAACTGGGCCGAGTCACGCGATATATACAAAGCAGAGAGACACGTCTACGACGTCGAGGCGATCGATCCCACGGTTGCACGCAGAATTTCCAACAGAAACTGCTCTCTGCCCGGAGGCGGCATCAGACGGGCTCCGATGAACCGTGCGGCTCTCTCGCTCTGTATGGAAGGTTTATTTCCGGTCTCTTGATCAGTGCCATACCGATCGGCATTCTCCTCGGACCCAACCATCGGATCTGCGAGAAACTGCGGAATACGCGATTGGATGAGGTGCCACGTGAAAAAAAAAAAAGTACACCGTAAAAAAGTCGCCATTACCATCCAAATGAAATCTCGAAACGCAATTTCCTGAAATACACACTGAGGACGAAACGTTGGACAATCTTCGAGATGTTCTGGCTGATTAACTGAAAATCTTTATATTTCAATTCCCGCGCGAATATTGAATTCGTTTAATAAAAAGAAAAAGAATTCAAGAAACGAATCCACTCTTTCTACAGGAGAGATAAGTCCGTTTCGTGAATATTCTATGTTCGTTTCACTGTCGCGTAGCCTGCAGCTCTCGAGATGCAGACGCGGAATCGATATCTTAGTGTATACGCGATAATGGACGAAAAGGAATTCGATGTAACGGCAAACCGGCAAATCGAGGCAAACAATGAAACGTTGGATGGCGAAATAGCGAGGAAATGCCAAGCTTTATCGAAGAAACATTTCAGCGCATCTCGGTAGCGAGAACGATGTCTAATTGCTGCTCCATATTCTGTTGGAGGGCTTACAATTCACTCCGTTATTCATTGTCCTCGATTTCTACGGTTGTGTATCCTCTCACTGAAATGGAGATTCCTCGATCTTGATACGTTCCGCAGTCTATTCATCGGCGATAACTAAAGTTGGATTAAGGGAGAAATCGATTTCGCTTGTATTGATGCCGATACGACAAAACGTGACGCGATTACTCGTCGAGAATAATCGTAGCTTTCAATTGTACAATTAGTAGTTTTCTTCTATATCTATAATGAATTTTTTATTTCTATTATGATGATAAAAACAATTAATATCATCGTTGCAATTCCTTGAATTATCGAAACGATTTGTTTAATTTTGCGATATATTGACCGAATAATAAATAAATTCTTAAGTTGGTTCAAGTTATTCATCAATATACATAAGAAATATACTTAGGGGAAGTGTATTGGGCTGCGCAAAAGCTCCGCTATCGATCGTTCAGCTATCGCGAGAAAATACAATCTGCACTCGGATCGTATGAGCTCTATAAACGTACCCTCGTCTTGCTTCCATTAACTACGTAAAATGCGCCTGTCAGATAATTTTAACGAGGCGATTGTTCTTTCCGCGGTGATGGCAGAGAATAAGCGAAGCGCCGGTTAATTATTTTGCCTCCATTTTTTTTTCATGAAATATCGTTCATCAAGAATTAATAAAACACCGGAAAGTTACGAAGGTTTTGCACGGTTTTTGTGTTACACCGATTTTATTTATTGGTTCACATTTTTTTCGCGTTTACAATTAAAAAAATAATAATACCGACGTTCCAGCAACTATGCAAGAATTTCATAAAAGTTACAAAAAAAAACTCAATTTTCTTTTTCCAGGTGAAAGTGATGCTAAGAGTGTCGTCAGGCGAGGGTGGAAGTTTCTTCAATGCCGATAAACGAAAAAAGCAGGTTACCCTGGTTGATCCTTCGTCGGGTCAGACATCGACAGCGGAAGATAGACGACCAACCGTTGCCGCGCCGAAGATGTTCGCCTTCGACGCTATTTTCACCGAGGAGGATTCTCAGGTAAGTTTTTTTTTCTTTATATTCCGACAAAGTTGTTATGAAGTTACCGAACTTTTCTATCGAACCAAATATGTTCGACGTTAACCCAAGAATCGAATAAAAATTGAAGAGTTTGAGAATTGTTTGCAGCGATAACAAAAAAAAAATTCTTAAAAAAAAATTTATTTTTCGACGCCGCTCCGTCTATTATTCATTTTGATATTCGAACAACGTCTCGATATAAGCATATGACTTCCTTCGACGTTCCTACAATTCGACGACGATTTCTCGCAATTGTCGTATTCGAGGACTCGAGAAATCCTCGAAGATCTCCGAGGACTTTTCGACTTTGGTTACGATACCGGAGACGTAAAGCAGAGAAGCAATGTTCCCGTAGTAAGTACGCAGGAAAGACGATAGGAAGCTGCGACGTGTACGTGCCGCATCGTGTCTCCACCGCGCCGCGTTCATCCCAGTAAACCGAAAGCGGTACGTCCCTGCCGGGCGCATAACTAAACTAATTTCCCGATCTCTAAACCCAACCTCACGTTCTACTCTTCACTCTTCCCCCGCATCCTCCACCAGACGGTACAAATCCCTCCATGCGAATGTTGCTCTTCGCTAGTTCTCGTACGGATTCTTTCCCAGTTTCCCAGGCAGCGTACACCTCGTTGCGCTTGTATCATTCACCGTTGTAAGTTTATCGAAACCTCTATGATTATAATCTTCTCGTTATGTGATCGGATATGAAAACCGGCATCACGTGAAATCAGCGTTATTCATTCGAACGACACATGTTGCCGTAATACATCGAAGAAATATGTAGACAGGGAGTGTTTACGCCCCTTGAAACTCCCGACTACAAAATTATTTCTAGTTGTTCTGCAGTTCGCCATTTTGTAGGTTTCGTTGTTTTCGCAAAATATTTATTTTTATTTTTTTTGCACCGGAAGTTTTAACGTAAAGTTGCTGTGACGAAAGAAGTGTAAGTTCCCACTTATCCTATGGGAACAAGTCCAGAGATGTAACTACTTCTTCAATAACTCTAGTCTTCCTTTACAATTCAAACGCTCCAATAACATCCAACGCATACTTTTATCATCTCTCCCAAAAGAAGCGAAGAATATTCTTCCTCAATTCCATGTCGAGGCGCTGAGAGGTCGAGAGTCCTCGCGCCTTTGATTCTCGAGAATTTCTTGATCGCCCCTCCGCTCTCATGATGCCGTCGATGAGGGTTAACGGGTTCAGAAATATGCGTGACGAGGAGTGTCGAGAAAATTCCAAACAATACATATATATAATGTGGATACATATACCAGTCGCACCTAAGGTCAGGAGTATCGAGGTATTTCGAGATATTTCGATTGCTCCTCGGGGATATTATCGAGCGTTGGATTCAAATGAGCTCGGAGCTACGGTTTTCAGTCGACTCTACTCTCTCAGCGTTTCGTTCTTCCTTGCCATTCGTCCCTCGGTTGGCTCTCGGCGCCATCAAGGACGAGGGTTCTCCTGGGACCATGCGGCCGTTTCCTCCGCCTCCTCTCTATCCTCGCTTCGATTTCTGCACCTCCTCGTCGGTCCTCACGAATACAGCAGTCTCGGTGCCCTTTCACTCGAGTCGATGGCGTGTTTAGAAGAACCAACATAGAACGAGGGACGAGCACCGGGTGGGTCGAGACTCGAAGAGGGAAAGAGAAGCGTAGTCCTAGATAAAGGAGACAGACCAATCGATTGATTCGATCAAATGCCTGCCGCCGATTGTCATCGAAATACACAATGGGGAGTCCCAAGCCGCTCGACTCTCACTCTCGGAACGGATTCCTGCTGCCCTCCAGTGCTGGTGCAGAATTGTCCTTGTCGATTTCCATGGACCTCGATCGCTTCGGTAGACTTCAGTGATTCCGTTGCCCGACGAATCGGTTGGCCGGCTGATCGCCGAGCCGTTTGATCGTCTGTGGGCAAACTATGGCTTGTCGAGAGCTCGATGGTCAGTGGACTAACTATGCCAAACGCAGACTCGTTATCGTGTCTTCTTTCTAACCCTCTGCCTTCTACCATATTTCTATTGTCTCCCCTGTTTGTTTCCGCTCGACTGCGTTCTGTATTTGGGTACAAATATTCCGGACTTTTTAAGGCTCTGTAGTCCCAATTGTGATGGAATTTTTTCAAATACGAAACTTCTCACAAAATTGGTACTTGTGTTGGTGTCTCGATATCGAAGTCTAGTAGAATCAATTTTGTAACGATGGTCTTTCTAACGATTCATTTTTTTCCGCCTACTCGTTACTTACTGTACAACTGAAGTTGCAATATTGGAAAATTGCATTGCATCAAATCAAAATCCATTTCTTTTACAACAAATAACATTTTTAGAGGGAAAGGTAGAAAAGTGGCCGTATCCTTGGATCCTTATTCTTAAATCGGCAATTCGAACACAGGCTTCATACGGAGATCCAAGTCTTCCGTTTAATATCGACCAGAGCAGATATTACTGTGTTAGTCTCTTCAACAATGTACCCGTCGCCGCGACAAACCACGAGACAAATATGTGCACTAAATGAGAGGAGAGAAGCTGTAGTGGGATGGTACAGCATGGATTCCCTTGTTGCAACCGAGAATCGGCCCCCATTCCCGCGCCGACAGGTGTTTGGAGAGAGGGTTCTTGCACTATACCATCTTCAACCGTTCACCCACTCGAATCATCCGGGCAAATGGATCCTCAACCACTGTCGATCGATAATCTCATGAAAATTGCCTTGAAACCGTTCTCGCTCGTTATCGATCCCGGGGTACCCAAGTCTCACTCTCCGAGGCGCGCTCGTTTCCTCTGTCTCTTCCGTAATTAGCCACTCTCGCTTCCCGATCGCTTTTCACCCATTCGACGATAATGGCGCACGCGAAGACAAGGGGGAGACTACGCCGATCGCTTATGCCGAGTGTACGATACCAGTGAAGTTGATTTCTCTTTCTTTCCCTCGAGAGTTTCGATATTCCTGCGGAGGCAACAGATAGCCTCCGACAATTCACGAGGTTCTGGATATTGAGAATTTTTTTTTTTTCGTTACCAGAAATGTTTCGTTTCGGTAATATAATTTTTTTTTCCCTCCATGAAATGTTTACTTCTATTTCCATGTTACTTTAGATTGCATTGAAACTCGCATTGGCTTCGGGAGGTGATTGCAAGCAAAGAGATGCAATTTTGCGTTCCAGAAGGTCTCACGAATTTTTCCGTTGCGGTCGGTAAATTCGAAAATATATTATTTATTCAGTACACCGCGAATGGGTTGGTTCTCGAGATAATATATGTACATATAGTATATGTATTTATATGTGCACTTACATAATACGAAACATTGTCGGCGAGAATACGTGTCTTTGGCTTCGACGATCCTGCAAGTTTACGGAAACATCGATGCGTAAGACACACACAATAGAAAAGAGACACAAGCGGGCAACTCACGGTGGCGCTACGTAGTAGAGACTTTTCCTTTGAAAAACTTTTCTCTTTGTAGTTCCAATTTGCTTGGACGTCCCCGGTGGTCGTGGTCTTTTCTTTGTCGCTCTTGTTCTCCTTTTCGTTCTGTTCTTTCTTGTATGTCTCGCTTTTCTTTTCTCTCGATGGCGGGTCTCCCGCACGACTCGGCTTACCACGCGCGTAAGGCAGTTTGCCAAATACAATATCCCGACAAAAGGAACCGGCGGAGGAGAGAGTAACTCCGGAGGATGTCGGGCCTTGGGAATCCACCTGAAATTACTTTCACACCATCTTATATTTTTCCTCTATCCACTCTGCTTATACTATCTGTAGCCAAGTCCACCTTTATTCTCAACAATTCCCCCCTTTCCCTTTCTTCCTTCATTCGAGTATATTATAGTAATCCCTTTGCCTACCCTCGTTTCTACTTCACGAAGTAAAACCCGCACTCAATATTATCCACAATGAACCTCCAACTTCCGTAGCGTCGTTCCGCTCGCAAAAAAAAAAAAAAAAAATTATTCATCTTTTTTTTTCCCTCACTGAGAAGATTGTGAATATAAATTAACCGGATGAAACGGTAGGTGAAAAATAAGAGGCAGAAACGAAGTGTAATTTGGACAGAGATACACAGCAGCGTCGAGTACCAAACACGTCGAGCACTATCGGCTGGTCAGTTGGATAGGGACCGGGTACGGTGGTGGATGGGCAAATGAAACCTCTAGCTGAATCAACCGAACATCCATCTCAATTACTCGTGGCGTATATAGACGCTCGACACATATCGCCACGGGCTGCTGCTGCTGCAGGAGTACCAATAGCACCTACAGCAGAGAGCAACCAGAGAATCGACTCGACAATTCTATCGCGGCCCACTCGCATCCAACCAGGACAATGCATACCATCCAGGATAATTCACCGGAGCCATTATGCCCCGGAGGTGGACAAGGGCTTTATTATTGACTTACGACTAATAGTCACGCTGTAGATTACGCATGTGTGTGCTCAGCCCGATGCGTAAACCGCGCGAATCAATGTGTGTTCTTGCATCTGTATGTACGGGGTTGGCAGGGCTAACTACCTCGACTAAGGCTGTCGAGAGACGAGTGTGAGCGAGAGAATCTTGAGTGAATGACCCTGACTACTCACCCCATTTGGCCGCGTCCATTACCGATCCGTTGCTCATTTGCCGCCAAATGCTTATTGAACGACCGCACCTTGCGAAACCGATAAGCCGGTTAGCCTTTGACCAGCTTCCTCCGAGACCTCTGACTAGTTCTGCCCTGTCCTACACTGAATATCGTTGAAACATGCGCATTGAATATCCTTCGATATTCAAACAATTCACTTTTTGAATGCCCATTTATAGGCACTGGTTCCTTGATTGGCAGAATCTTCCGACAGTCGTTAACGCTTTGGTATATCGAAAAATGTGCATTTGCTGAATTATGATTACTTGCATTGACAGCACATCTCCGCAAGTCTAAAATCTCAATTCTTTCACTGATAAGGATCAGGCAGACCGATAGATCGGTAATCATCGGGTTCGATTAATCTTCCAAGAAGGAATCAGAGGACCAATGTTCAAAGCCGGCAACTTGATGGGAAGTGATAGGGATGGGAAGGTCAAGGAAGCTAGGCGATCATTCTCGATGATACGGGAAGGTATAGGATGGAGGAAGTTGGAAATCAAGAACGACAAACGATAGCGTAGACCGGTCGTGTGTGCGGTCCGGGTAGAGTCTGGAACGTTAACGGAAATCGCTATCACGCAATAGTAGCTATCGTACAGAATGTATAGCATGTCGCTCTCGACTTTGCGTCACCCGGAGGGATCCGTATTGATGGTTGGATCGTGATACCATTCCATCGCAACGCGGACGTTCCCATTCAGTGACATGCAGGGCGATACCTATAGAAAATTTCGCGGGGGGGAGTTGCGGAAACGGTAACGCAGTCACGAGAAGACCACGAGACCACGTAACCTTCACACAAAGCATCGACCGTTCATCCCTATCGTCCCTTCTTCAACGTTCCATCAGTCAGGTTCACCCTTGGTCTTAACAGATTTGCCCAAATAGGCACGATCGAAGCGGCCCACTGCTAACCGGAGGCGAACGGACCGGTGTGCAATCTGTAAACCGATCATACGGGCCTGTGGACGCCAGCAGAACACTAAACCACCACGCCATCTCTGTTTCTGATGGCTACGTGTCTTTATCGCACCCCTGCTTACACCATTGCGTTTTGTCTTCATCTATCAGACTTCCTTTCTACCTTCGCTTGATCCCTTTCGAGAGGCTCCATGACTCGGGTAGATTTGTTGGTCATGGGAAACTTGCCTTGCTGTCCATCGCAGCCCACAACAATTTACATATTACAGTGGTATTAATCTCCTTCGTTGTGATGCCACGAATGCTGATGAAGTTTGACAGGCTTGCCTGGCTAAGCGGGATTCAGCAAGAGGAACACAGTCGACGGACGAAGGGGGGTTCCATACCACGAACTCTAGACCACTGTCCGGGTCTGCATTGTTGATAAGCTATCGTCTGAAATTAATTTGGTAGTGGGACATAGAAACTGGAAAGCCTCTGTTATATCTATCAATCTATATCATCCCATCTGCCGTACGGAACGGTTATTCAAATTTGTCTACAACGCAAACGACGCGATAACTAATTTCTTCAATGGTTCAGTTTATGTTTTTCCGAAAACGTATCTAAATAACGTTGAAACAAATCATTTTTTTCGAAAAATTCAGTAAAATCTCTTGCGTTCCTTTGCAAGGCAATATTCCCGAGTTATAATCAACCGAATTTAGTTTCCATCCGTGTTCAATAAATTCCATTGCAAGGGTAGGGGGTGGGGGTAAAACAGAGATTTTTATTCGTTCGTTCGTTCGTTCGCCTCGTCGGAAATCCTATAAAACGATGAATGATCGTCGGATACGCATACGCAGTTCTCGCTCGTATACACAAATCCAAGCGAATCGAATCGCAGCTGTGCTAGCAGGGTGCAATCCGGATAACTGCGTGAAACGAAACCCCGTCGCCCCGTTGCGGGTACGTGCGAGTTGGGTATCTACTCTTCTGCCCGATGACTGTACACCGCAGTGGAGAGCGTCGACAGTGGTTTCGATTTTGCATCCCTCAAACCGGTGCGGCTGCGGGAACGGCTCGTACTCGGTATGGCACTCTGGCCCCCTCACCCCTCCCCAATTCCAACCCCCCGCCCCCTTCGCGCTACGGCTTTCGCAAATGTTTTTTTGATCCCTGGGCCTGGGCTGTGTCGCTCGCTCATGCTTGTCGAGCCCGAAATCTTGCTCTCTCGCTTTGACTCTCTGTCGTATACAGTTCCTATGACCAGTTCGCCAACTCGCCTCGCCTGGGGGCGGAAGAGCGAACGCACTTGCTGCTCCCCAGGCGCCAATGACGCCAATCTCCCGTGTAAATCGCGACATATTTCACGACACGTGGAAGCCGAGGGTACCGAGGACTAGCAACCAGCGAGCCAACACTCCACCACCACCACCGCCACCGACGCGCCCCCATTCCCCCTTTAGTCTCCGCTGTCCTCCAACCCCTCTACGCCCACGTTTCAACCCAACCGAAACGCAACGCCGACTAGAACGCTTCTCCGCCAAAGGGGACCAAAAAGTTTTCAAGTTGTTATACCAGCTCTCCACCCTCTGATGCTCTCACGCCTACCGAGTTACAGTGATTTTATAGCCAAATCTAGAACCTCCAAAGATTTCAGCGTTCTCCAACCCTGAGCTCATGATTCGTCGAAGAAGATATTGAGAGGGGAATGGCAATAGGATGTGCGGTTAAAATATTATCGGTTTATTTTTTTTCCTGCGCTCCAACGCCTCGATGTACGACTCCTTCGGTGGCTGCTATTTTTCATTTCTCATGCATGCGTAATGCCTACGCGCTCTCTTCTTTGCTACTTGTGAAAAAAAGAAAGGAACTGTTGTCCCTTAACTATGACGCAAGCGATGATACAACGCTTGCGAAAACTCGATTTAGAAAACGTTTCCATGCGATTGAGTCTCGTTGGAGTACATACCCAATGCCTTGAACAGGGGTGGCGGTGATTCTCTCTTTTCGGATTCTTATTTCACGGGTGAAATAACTGAATGAAGGAAGCATGACGCACTCGCATGTCCGTTTAGTGTCAGTGCGGAAGATGATCCGGTTAGTATGCGCGTTGTATAACGCCACCAACTTCCCAGATCTGCCGGATTGTCGCAAATTCCACACCCCAACCCCATCGCCGCATTCGTTTCTCCGCACACCCTTTTATCGTGTTACTTCGACGCTTTCTGCCCGTGAACAGGAGCATCTGTACTTCACTCCTTGCATTCACATTTTCCTCTTTCCACCTTTCGTTCCTGCATTCCTGAGATACGACACAACGTAACATACCGCTGCCATTGATGCACTGCGGTCATCAATCTGTCGTACCGTTTCTTCAGAAATCTGCACTCGACTGAAGCTACCATTTATTTTTAAAAAAGTGTAACAACAAATTATTATTTAAAAAAATGTATTTTTATTATAAAAAAATTCTACATATTTAAGTACCATCTGTTTTTATGTACACGAACGGTAACGCGATGTGGAATTTTATTGTAATCGAAAAAGAAAAATGTTCCGCGAGTGCCTCGAGGGCGCAACATTACCTTGCAAGATATTGCGAATTTCCAATGCGCATTAAGTTTAACTGGAATTTCGATGGAAAACAAAAAAACGGAGTTCCCGCGAAAAAATATTACGGTAAATAAATGTATGCATTCCGGAAGGTGCAGCGTAAAATGTGCGCTGCTCGAATTTCGCAAGGGATTTACACGAGGGAAGTCCCAAACGTGCGACCCGTTCAACGCGGCAGTTCAAGCCTTTCCCGACTTTTCCGGATGATGTTGAACGCGCGCTTCGCTCCTTCGGGGATTCTCCTCTTGCCGTGTCCTCTCATCGTCGTTCATATCTCCCGTTCTCTCCCTTCCTCGTCGTCATACTTGTTCTCGCGACATTTCGATTTCGCGATTTTTCACGCCTCGTCGACTCGACGAGGCCCCTTCTGCGCTATGCACCGTGAATCGAACTTCAGCGCTCGGCGTCCCTTTCAACGATCTTGTTGTCTTATTGTCTGTTGCTTGTGTATGAGTTTCGTACGAGCGAAAAGCAGCATCGGGCGCATAGTTGTACGAACTTCTGTAAGTTCACACCCCTCGGCTGAATATGTGTGTTGTCACAACATATATAATAACGAGGAAATCCGCGTGTCGAGGGGTGCGGAAAGGTCGACAATTCCTTCGCGTTGTCCTTCTTGTAGGTGTATATATATCATCGCCATTCTTTATCGCGGGGTTCGATTCTTCCTCTCTCTTCTCGGAGCTTTTTCTCCCGGCTTGTCATCTCCTCCGAAGTGCAAATGCTTCACGGGAATCTCGAGAATTGAGAGATCGTCACGATTGTCGAACTCCACGCGGGTGGAGAATGGTTAGGGTACGTGGGGGGGTCTTTCGATTATTTCCCGCCATTAGACGTCGAAGGGCTTCCAGCTTTCGTCGATTCCCTCCTCGACAATATTCCCGCGTCACTGCAACCTTACACCGCGCCCCTGGCTACGCAGAGAACATTTATTTCGGAAACTCAGACCAGCCGACAATACTTTTACATTCCCCGTCGTGGAACTATGGAAATTCGAATCTTCCATTTTCAACGTTCCATCAGTCTTTTATTTATTTTTTTTCGTTCCTTCCGATTTGAAATTTGGATTCTAGCGTCAAATCTGTATTTGGATTGAAGGGGTATGAAATCGTAAGTAGGGTGCGTTCTGTAAATTGGCAATTTAAGCGATTTAAGCGTTTAGGGATTTTAGATGATTATGCATTTTTTTTTCCTAATAAAGTTTTCCTTTGGGAACCCGTCTTTCGCTCACTCTCCCCTAAAGGAAGGTATAGCAGAAAAAATTTAAAGGCAACTTCCCCTTTATTCTACTGTGCGAAAAACCTCTCTAACTACTTGCAAATGAACTCAGTAGTGCAAACTACACCTGTCGCAGACACGGTTAAGTTTCATGAAACGACACCCTTTGTTCATTTGGCGGCCGATGGAGAGATTTAAAATTCATCCCGCCCTTCGACGACGCGAGAAGGATAACGCTGCATAGGCCCGTTCCGTAGTTTCGCATAGCTTCTAGACGTATATATATTTCTCGTTGAAACCGCCCCGGAGTTCCCGGCAATGATTCGTATTCCGTCGGGCTACGCCAATATTGCGTTACCAGAACGCGTCCTGCAGCTCAATCCCACAGTGTGTGTGGGAGCATCAGGCATCAGCGGTGCTCTCGTGCGAGTTGCCCTTTCTCACGAAGAGAGCATCACGAAAGGCAGCGAACCGATCACGTTTCTAAGTCATACCTCGCACACGATGAAACTCCGAGGTATCGCGCGGTCTCAGACCGTATTCCTTCGGCTCCTTCTCTCTCGCTTTTAATTTACACACTCAACGGAATTAATGGCTCCACTGGATCTCATTCTCAAGCCCCTAATTGAGACTTGTCCGTTCAGCAAGGTTTATCTCCTTGCCTCCCTTCGAATTCTCCGATTTTTCATCCTACGACTGTTGAATTCGCGATTTACGAGATATTCGTTGACGCACCCCGTCTAAAGAAGAAGGATTCTTCGTTTCGTCATTATCTCTGGAGTTTTCCACTATCAATTCTTGAAGCTCCTTGGCGACATCCGTACTAATCGACGCACATTTATCCCGTGGATATCGAAACTTTAAAGGTTGATCTATCCTTATCCTTCTAACGTCTTCCTTAGAGAAGATTGCCTGACATAATAACCTTCCGTCAGCACACATATTTTTCAAACCTTCCGTCTGCTTACTGGGGATTCAGCTTGGGGATTCGAAAAAAAAAAAAAACTTTGAATCTAAATTTATTTTATCACCAATACTTTTCATGGTCCCATAGCTGATTAAGAGAAATATCGATGATTTTTCATATTTAAACAAAAATATTATTATTATTCTTATGTCATAATAATATCTTTTCAAATATTTTTTATTTTGAAAATAAAAAAACTCGAAACTGAAATCAATCAATCAATCAATTGAATTGATGGAAATTGAAAAGTCCTGATTGATTGATTGGAAAAATAAAATAATTGGCTACAAAGAAAAAATGTTATTAATAAAAACAGTTATGAATAAAAAAATTTGTTGGCAGCAGAATTTACGAAATTTCAATATCCACTGTGCCTTCTACGCACCAGGGTGCTGTCTGAGAATTAAAAGGATTAATTAATTTACCATCATAACCACAATTATTTCAATTATTGAAGCGCCTTTCTTCACATTTTATTGCCACAATCCGCCACATGCGTACCCATTGTGTCGTATACAAGTTCCGAACGATCGAAAACCTGTCAGTGCTTATCAAAGTGATTAGGTTGTGTAAAGGTTCAACTTGAGGCATCGTATTCATGCCATTCGCGTCTCTGTTATCCAAGGATCGCCAACAACCGCCCACGACGAACCCTTTCGAGGTCGTGGTCGTCGCCGGTTGTAGTCATGTAAATTTCTCGTTCGTCGCCATGTTAGCACGAGAAGCAAAAGGGCTGTTACCTCTTCAGCGTATAGCCGAAGGATAGCAGCGGGCAAACGCGCGCTGATAGCAGAGTCCTGCGGTGCGTCGAGGACCCCGTAGCGCAGGAGAGAAATTTCCCTCTTCGTATCCTCTCGACACAGCGGGTAGGTAACCCGCCGCCCTCCCTCCCTCTCTCCCTGCCTCCGTCGTTCCATCACCAGCAATCTCTTCAGTTCTGTTTTCTCATCCTCTCGCCTTGTCCTCATTTCCCAGGCTCCTCTCTCGCCCCTATTGGGAGAACCCTGGGCTCTCTGTAGCCGCGCGTAGAATCAAGTGTTTGAGATTATGACGGAGGCTCCGGTCACGTATTTCATTAACCGTCACGGCTGGCTCCGGGGGCCGCTGAAGGGGAGAGCAAGTGGCCTCCCAGTAGCATCCGAAGATCTACGCTTTGGTGCAAAGGGCTTGTGGGGCCGAAACATCGCACGCTTACTGCACATAACAGCGTAGTTGGCATCGACGAAATGTGTTTGCCTTACAGTTTCTTTCCCCGTGAGAGATCATCCTGTTATAATTATATGAATCTTCTTCACTGTCTCGAGAGCTGTAAGTATTGTACACAGCATACTCATTGGCTACTTCGTCAACTTGTGCTTCTTTAGTGTCTTATGAGTACGTGACTGGGCCTCTCAATTGTCAATGATCAACGAGACGACATATGATTTAATAGAACCTTCGTAACGTTTCTGCTTAAGCTGGAGAATTATTTCGCTCCCATTCGCTCCCATGATGAAATGTTGAGAGACGAGATGGTTAATTGATTAATTTAAGAAAAAAAAAAAGTTTTTTTTCTCGACAAGCTGTATTCTCTCATAGAAATCGTCAAAAGAATTATATTTGAAAAAGTAAAATCAAAAAAATATATGATGAATTATTAATACATTTTTAATGAATTCATATGTGAAGTTATTATTATTATATTATAATATACAAATAAAATATCTAGCGGCGAAAAAATTCTATATCTTATAGATACTTCAGTGCATTACTACTACGTACTTCTAATTTTTTGTATGCGAATTCAACGTTTCAAAGCATAAGAAATTGATGTCCCGAGTGAATTTCCGGGTTCAAAACGACGAAAAACATCGCGAGAACCCTCACCCCCCGTGACCCAGTCGAAATGTCTCGTATACGATAGACCAGCATATCGTATTGCCCGAGGTACAAGAATTCGGGCGAAGGGCATCAAGTATTTCCCTCTTTTTACGGAAAAAAAGAGAGAAAAAATACGGTACAGCCCTTCGAGAGATGCCAGCGACAGATTGGAATTACCATATCGGAGAAGGGACCGCTGGACTCCTTACTTCCCATTTCTATAATATCGCGACGACGATTGCGAAATAGCGACGTCTTCGTCTTGTTCCCTTTCGACCGGTCCGTTTTCTTTGGCTTCCTACCGCCCCCTTCGCTATTTCGTCTTCTCCCTCTGCACTACGATGTTACGTAGTGCCCTCGTCATTTTCCCTTTCATCCCTTTCGCGTAGCCGTACTTTTTGAATTTGCTTTCTCAATGATGGCGAAAATAAAGAAGAAATAGCGAAAGATCCAGCGGACAGTAAGAGGGAAAAGCGAAGGGGGTATTTTCTGTGCGGAATACCTTTTGCGTCCCGTGACGCTCTCAGCTTTCATCTCTCGTTTCCCATCTCGGCTCATCCGATCCTCGGCGGTCCGCAAGTAGATTTCAATCTTGTTTGGTCGACGTATCGTCACGTTCTGTCTCACTCTCATTCTCCCTTTCCAATCCTCCGCGGAATAAGATCTGTGCCCTTGAAGGCCAACGTCGCTGATGTGTAATGCCGGTACACCGATAGTCGATCGATAGAGGCTCACTGGTACATGTGTACCGTGCGGAAAAAAAAATCACCATGAAAGAGAGCGGGAGGAAGAGAAGGAGAGAGATGGATAAATATCCGGAGCAGATTCTACAGGAAATTCGAGGATTTCCTTCTCTCGACACCCTCCTCGATGGCCCTCACGCCTATGTAAAAACGCGTGTACCACGCACCCCTCAATACAAGTTCATTCCCAAACGAGTGCTACAGATTCGCAACTTCGCCCGCTAGCGAATCGATAAGATAACGGTTATGAACAGACGAAAATGTTTTCATCAAAAAATAGCAATCATTAAAAAATGATCATTAAAAATGCAATGATTCAACACTGAATGCCGATTTTTTTCTGGACGAGAATCATTCCTTCGAAATCCATTATTTTTGCGCCCCTAACAATTGTAGATTCTCTGAAATATTAAAATTCCGAGAATTCACGGAAAAAACACATCGGCATTTATCCTGAATATTTCTTTGATTAAAAAAAATGCGCAGTTCGCTTCAATGTACACGAGAAACCATGAAAATCTCTTTATACCAAAGGTGATTGAAACTTGAAGGTGGTGAATGAGCCAAAGCTGGTTGACTCCGAGACAGGCGTTCACTTCCTCGTGAAGCCTTCGGGAGAGCGCTTGGACTCCAGGGCTATGAATATATTACCGAGAAAAACGAGGCGCGATATTCAGGGGGGAGAGGAAAAGAAAAGGAAAAGCGAGTAACCTGGGTGTACCACCGTTGGGTGAGAGCGCCCCGGAGTTCATTCGACTTGGGTAGTAACCGGTCCCCCTCTTTCGCCATCGTTCCTCCTTTCTTAAACACTTGACGAGAGCGGCCAGTCATTATTCTCGAGTATCCCACACTTCTCACCCTAGTTTCGCGACCGCGCATTCACGATTTTTAACACTCCCCGCTTTTATTTCACAGTCGAGTTTGACTGTTGCTGAAATACGAAAATGTATGCCCCGTAAACGAAAAAAATTTCAAACTCGAAAAGTCATTCGTTCGCCTAAGTTTTTCGCTGCGATAATATTTTTTGCTTAACCGGTACTTCATTGTTACCCTTAACCTGCATTACTTTCATTTCAGACCGAAATCTGCTCGAGCGCCCTTACCGATGTCATCCACGCCGTCATCAATGGAACTGATGGTTGTCTATTCTGCTTCGGACATGCGGGCCTCGGTAAGTTTTAATAGTCTCATATCTTCGATAAATCGTTTAAGTTTTTAAGTTGACGAGAGTCAACCGCAATATGATTTTAAGATGATACAACTATCTAAAAATCGACCCAAATGATACATTTTTTTTTTAACTATAAGAGATAATCAAATGATTTCTTTTTTAATTAAAATTAAGAAGTGTTTCGCGTCTTACAAAAAAAGTTGTTAACGGATATCGAAAAAAAAAATGTACTACATTAAGGGTGACTTGATAAATTACTGCGAAAAATTACAGCGCTCTCGCAAACTACGGTTTGCTAAATTTAACAAGACAAAAAATAATCAAGAATTATTAAAAGTTAAAAAAACATAAGATTTATGCAAGAGCATTGGAGTTATGGGGGTTGCAGAGCATTTGCTTAGAAACAACGGCTTGCATTCTTCCTACCGAGTTGGAAGGAGGGTATGACCCGAGATGATATCCTTGAATTTTTTTTTTTTTAATTTCTTTTTATATTTTCTTGCCTCGAGTATCCGCGCGCTCTTGGACGAGGGGGGTAGAAATTCACAAGCAAAGAAGATTACGCAGAGGGGAAGGAAAGAGGGAAAGAGGGGAAAAGGAGTATAGTACCTCGAGTTTGACGTTTCCATAGACAAAACGTCATTGTTACCTTGACGAAAATTCATCCTCGACGTAGACGAGATAATTACGTAAATGCGAGCAACTCTCGAGAGGCAAGAAAAAAACGTTAAGAGTATACGACGAGGAATGGGAAAGAACACGAAACGAGAAAAAAAAATGGCACGGAAAAAGAAAGTTGGACGATTCACTACAGTTTGGCAAAGTAGCAGAAATATCACCGAAAAGATCGCGGGGAGTACTTTGTGAACATATCCGTAGACGAGCGCTCAGTGTTCGCGTAGAGGAAGTGTCACACAACATTTGGGGAATGCTTTCCGAACGTGAGAACTTACACGTAGCGCTAACAATGCTGTAGCCTCGACCCACTTTGAGAACTTATTTAGTCGAGCAGTCGTGGAACGTTAGGAACTTCTTGTTCTATCGAGCCGTACAGTCCGCTCTCATTTCGTGGGGTAATATCGAATTCCCGGACGTTCTCACTTATCTCGCTACGTAATATCCAAAAGTTCGGTGACGTTTGTGAATACTGTGGCTCTTCCGCTTTACCTGTTAGAATCAATTGCCGCTTCCGGCTTGTCGACCCCGCGAAGGTTCAATGATCTTTAACGATAATCGATAACACCGGAGTTAATTTAATCAAATTTAGTTATTCTGCGAAACAATCCCTTGCGGTGTGAAGTGAAGTGCGCTGAAGTGAAAATACGGAAACTTTGTTTCCAAATAAATCGGTGGAGAATTTTTTTTTTAACGGGCAGAAAAATTCTTCAAATATTTTCTGATATGATAGATTTTTTTTAGATCTCTTTTCGACTCCCTTTATCAGCATCTTCATTGCACTTTTGTTTCTAACGATTTTTTCATTCTTAACATCGATTTTTTTTCCTTAAGGAGCAACGAAATATAATAAAATTTATTTGAAAACTGATTTCAAAATTCAAAGATTTAGCATCATAATATTCAGTTATCCGGACTGTTTATTTCATATCCTCTTCTCTTGCTATTCGAATACACTGGGCGAGAAGAAGCGCTCGGGTGAAGTGTGCAGCAGCAACGGCAGACACGAATTTGTTTTACATTTTAAGTAGTGATATCGAGTTTGCATGCAAATGCATGATTATAGAGCAACGAAGGGTTGGGAATGATGCCGAGAAAGTGTAAGAATGGTAAGGAGGAAATAGGAAAGAAAGAAGACCGCGAGAAGATTGTGGACTGTTGTATCGGTAGATGGAGCAGTAAGACGAAGACTGCAATAAAAAAAAGATTATACTATCGCGCTGGAAGAGTGGAACGAGGGAATGGAGCAGAGCGCGATAAAGAATGAGAATAAGAGACACGAGTGATAAAATATGCTACTGGGACAAGTTTCCAGTGCTTTTCGGGTTCTTAACGCAGTATCGGATTATCTTTGCTCTCCGGTCCAGTTATTCACTGAGCGAGTTATATACGCGCGATATTAAAGCCACGAATATCCAACGAGACGTTATTCTCTTGTGGCTCTCCCTCTCCCCCATTCCCCCCAATTTCTTCTTCTTTCATTACCGTAGCGAAGAATAAATGCCGACATTTTACCCCGCCTTTCCCAAGCGCGAACAACCGCAATTCGTTGAGTAAACGAAGGAGAGAACCAGTCGCGACGCCCGCTTGCGGTTTATGTATTTATTTTCATAATTTTAATACAGACGAGAAAACTTTGAAAATCACGATTATTTGCATAGTTTAATACTTCGACTATCCAATAGAGAGTCAACGAAGTTTATATCAAATTGAATAAATAAATAGATAAGATTTTCTTTATTGCGAAAGAGAATTCCGGGCCGTTAGCGTTATTCCGTGGAATTATTTCTGTGATCGGTCATTCATGAAGCTTCTACTTTCACTGGTCAGCGTGTTTGTGTTTGGATTGCCGTAACTATATAGTTACGATAATGAATGGAAGGTCAATTGATTATTTTTTCTTTTTTTTGTATCACTCTTCCTCGATGTATCACGCGCTCTCACTTCGAAATGAGATAACAAAACGGGGCTCCGATAGATAAATCGACACTCGGAGCTAAAAAAAAATTAAAATTCTTGTCGACTCATTCAATTTTTTTTTCTATGCGTATGTCCGATGTATTTTTTTTAATTCTGTCCGCGAATTTATTACTTATTGCAATTCTGATAATAAATGATACCATTGTATTGTTTTTAGTGTTTTCGCATTTATAAAACGTTTTTGACCGCTTCGGTGCTTCTTAATATTTACACATAAGAGAAACGTTCGATTTCACGAGCAGCGCTTGCCTACGATACGGCAATATGACGTATATGGAAAATCGAAGCGCGACTCGTTACATTCATGCTACTGGGGTCGTTAAAATATCATCAGCTTCCTCGTATCGTCAACGTTTAAACGTTCAACAACCATAAATTTCTCAGCCATTAAATGCATGCCGCGCGGACACGTTCTTTCACGCGAGATTTTACACATGTATCAAAGCGTCGGGGAGCACACGTGCGATATACAGCGCGGCGCACTTTAGCATATTTGCGAACTCGTTGTAGGTACGACCGTGCGAAGTAAGACGGGGAATTTCACTGGAAAACTCTCGGGAAATATAAAAGAAGAAAGCAACCGGTGCAAATCGGCTGAGTCAGCAAAATTTAAAGCTCAAAAAATGAAAATCCACGGAAAGGTGTATATCTATCCGATATTTCAAAAATCGAATAAAATTTTTTTTTTTCTCAAAAACTACATGGGAAATAAAATAACTTCTCTTTTACTGAAAGATACATATATTGAGTCTCTATTGAGAGTCTTATTAAAAAAAAATGTTTCGAGATATTGAAAAAAAAAAAAAAAATGTATATTCGAGACTTTTCGCGGTCGACACATCTGAATTGCATTAAATGCTGAAAATTTCGCTTATCGAAAATTATTAATATTTTTTATTGAAGTTCCGAGTGCATTTCTGTATATTTATAATATACCGATATCAGCCACGTTTACGTTGGCTGCTTGCGAAACGTCGAGCTTTTATAATTAAATAATAACATAATTCACCGTCTTACATCGAGACAATTAAATACGAGTTTAAGATTCAACGTTTGCCGCTGGCGCGAGCGGGTTTCCATTATTTCGTCGAGGCGTGCTTTCGCGTTCCCTTCCTACTTTCCGCGGAACTCCCCCGACTATCCTTCTTTCTCGCTGTCTCGGAAAGGTCGTATCTCCCGCTTTTGTCGGTATATACAGTTTTACGATTTTAATAAGAGTACAACGTACAGCTCTGTTGCTTTACCATCAATAATACCCCGAGCTTTCGGTCCGATTTCCACACCGTGCCGACAAATAAATCACTCGTTTTATTCAATCGAGAATATTGAAAATATTTTTTAATTCACTTTAACGTACAATTTTCTCGCGTTACTCTGTAGAGAATTTCGTTGTATTATCATACTGTATCGGTATCCAATGGGCGATGATCATTTCGCAATAATTGTAATGGATTCGCTAACGAGACTCGTTAAACAATCCAATTAATGATATTCATCATAAAGTTATTAAAGCTCGTCGTGTATTACGATACGCGCTTGTGCGCTCGAGTAACCAACACTTTCATACATTTTCGATCGGAATTATCACTCTTTCAGATAATTTTTAAATATCGTTTTTTTAATTTTTATTTTACCCGATTACCATCGTAAATCGCATTGGTAAAGATTTATAACAATTTTATTCAACTCTCACGGAATTACCATATTTTTTTATAATTTCCATACAAATGTCGATTTTTTTTTTTTTTCACCCGAACATCTTTGTAAATAGGTTCCCTAAATATACGAAATAATGTCGTTAAACTGTGTATATGTAAAATAAAGATTTGCCGGTGTCTCGAAAATCGTAAATTCGACAAAATTCAACCCTCGAACGTTAATGGGTTGACAAGCTTGTCGCGGACAAGCTGTCGGTACGGGAACCAATCGATCGATTATTCGTAATGATACATCGCTCTCGTTGTCATGTATCCGAGCGAGAGATCTCGTTTATCTCGTTACACACCGAACCCCGTGGTCATTCGATCCTTTATGATCGAAACTGTCGCCGAGCCGTGCCAATAGCGCGACGCAATCACACCAATCCAGTCCTGTATTACATCCGTCGACTAAAGTGTAAACAAATTAATCACACGACGACGCACGCGGTTCGGCCACAAATCAAATATAGCAATTATAGAGCGACCGATTGAACATCGTTCGGCAGAGTTGAGTTATCCAATACCACACGGGACTATTCCGGGAGTAATAACACTCAGTAAATTAGTTGGACACGACTGTACGAGCGACTACCACCCTTTCCCATCCCCTTCTCCTACCCCTTTCACCACCAGCGCTATTATAATTATTCCGTACGAGCAGATAGATCGCTCGTACGAAATTCTGTTCTCGCGAAATCCATCGATAGTGATGTTCCGCCACAAAACAAATTTGGATTATGTAATTTCGTGTGTCTCAGGAAAGTCCCATACGATGCTTGGCACACCGGAAGCGGGCCACACCTTGGGTGCTATACCGTGTGCCATAGCTTGGCTTTTCCGAGGAATTTCGGAACAGAGACAACGGACTGGCGCGAGATTCAGCGTAAGGGTCAGTTGCGTTGAACTCACGACTGGACAACAACAGTTAAAGGATCTCCTCGCCGCCCATGCCAATGGTGAGTAATTTTTTTTTATATACATATAAACTACGCAGGGCTCAGGTTGTCCTGAAAAAAAAAAAATACTTTCCACCGATGCATCTTGGTCGTAGAATTACTTTGTAAAAAATTAAGAAAAAAAATATTTTTATTTCAATACACATCGCGATACAAATGAAAAAAAAATGTTGAAACAAAACACGGCGTTTATTTTAATGTTCTATAATTTTTTTTCTTTTTTTTTTTTTAATAAAATTTATTTAAAAATATTATATTAAGTTGAAAAACACGTTGAGAGTGTATTTAAAATATTAATCGTGTTTCGGGGGTAACGAGTTTCTTCGAAACATGAAAACGTTTCTCCGGCACTCAAACCCGCCGTGTCTGTGCAAACGTTTCCCCGAGATTGGGGGGAAGGGGTTGGGGAAGTGAGAGAGAGCTCTTTCTACCCCTAAAGCTGCAGCGACAGCGTACAACCAACCGTCGGTGACAATAAACGCTCGACAGAGCCAAACTTTCGTCGTCCGAATCGCCGCGTTTCAAGTAGCCGGGCAGAAACTCGAATTCGTGCGGCACCAGTGCCGGGCAAGTGGTTGCCACAATTAATTTCGTGCCTCGAATAATACCGGCTTGCATAATCGTTTAGATTAATTAGAGCCAAGTGCGGACTAGTGCCGCGTCGTAGTCTCCGTAAGTGTCGTCATCGTATTCTACAGATTCGTACATGTCGTCTAGACGCGTCGGGGGACGTTACCCTTCTTGTTACCTCACCTTGTTTCTGCTTTTACTTGTCCCGAGTTTCAATGGTTCTTTCCTATTTCTACAATTCAAATTCCCCCAACGTGTAGACGATTTTTCTTTCGTTTTTTTATACACATTAAAGAAAAATGAACAATACAGTGTACAATTTGTACCGAAGACAAATTGCGCTTCGTCCAGTAGACAAATTATTGGAATTTATTCAGACTTTAGACATTTTTTGAACCGATCGATATGTGATTTTTGGGATCGAAGAAAACTATTATTATTATTATTTACGCGGAGCCGGAAAACTTGTTCCATGTTGCAAAATGCGGGAATTCGTCTTCACGAGATACGATGTTTGTCGCACGAGTGGTCATCGGCAATCTTATTCGAAACGACTCACCGCACCGCAATTTACGATTTCATGATTTTCCTTCCCTTTTTTTACGATCATCTTGGATAGCTCTCGAAAAATTGCTGGTCTAATAAAAATTCGACTTGGTAGTTGTCGAAGGGGAATACAGTACCAGTGTACCAGAGGGTAGAGGAGGGGGGGAGGGGTGCTGAAGTGATAGCGAGCGAGATGCTTGAAGAGTGCAGGAAAAGGAGGAAAAGTGGCCAGAAGTTCCGGGATTATTCGACGAGAGTGGATACTCCGTCGATGGTATACACGGTCGAGCGAAGCCACGAGAAGGGTCGATATCCGTTTCTCAAAATCAACTACTGTGGCAATCTCCTCTGTTTTCCGGCCTCTCGAGTATCCGCAACCTTTCGTTTGCTCGGCTGCTTCTTCACGATCAGCCGAGATCGCGTTTTCGAGTGGCAATCGAGTAGCCGATAGCTAAATGACTTGACAACAGTTCGACCGGCCGCATCCGCGCGCGACGAGATTAATAATCTCAACCTAATCAGCGCGTTGCGTTGTCAACTGGAGTTCTCGTAAATGAAACTGCAGATGACAAGTTTTTTTTACGATAAGGATGTACCCGTGGGGATTGTCGATCGTTACCGGAAGTTCAACGAAGCGATCCGGAGTCCTTTCGTCCAGTAAATCTTTCCGTTGTGTTTGATGGGGGAAGGGATTCGCTTTGGTACATTGGGTTCCGGGGGTTATATATTTTAGTTCAGTGGACAGGCAGAGACTAGTCTGTTGCTACGGAAATGGATATCTTTTGGGAGGACGATTCAGTAAGACTTTATCGACAAAGACCCTTCGAAGAGCAGCTTAGACGAACTGTAGATCTCCCGAACGAGTAGTCTGCGTTGGAATTCAGAGAACTCGAGTTATCCTGCGACGCCGTTCATCGTTCGCATGCAAATTTGTTTCGAGACGATCCTCGCTTATCTTGCACCGCGTCGGAAACTTTTCAGCTTGTTCCAGGCAATTGCCTCGCGTCTCTGAAGTTTTATATGAAATTCAGGTACAAGTAGCAGAATTTCCTTTTTTTTTAGTCACGTGATTGGACCACGAGAACAGAAATAACAAAATTTTCATATCTGCGATGCGAATCGTATAAATTTATCGGTCGAATTGTACAGGATTAATGACAAAGGGCAGTTAATTAGCGAAAGTTTATATATATATACGCAATTGGACGGAATTCCGACGTTGGGCTTAACGTTAACGCGAAAAAAGTTATTAGAGTCTTCGAACTCACCGGGGAGCTACGAAGTGATTCGTGACTTTCCACTTTGCCTCGATTTCTCGTCTCTCCCGGTTTTTCCCCTCTCTCTATCGCTTATTTTCGGCTCACTGACTGCCAACCATGAGCGTTGATTCGAGAGGCGACAAAGCTAAAAACGCTATTCGCTGAACCCGAGCTAATTAAGCACCGGGAGTTTCAATTAATTTTCCAGCTTATTAAATAATTAACTCTCGCGTTCACCCGGTGGGGGAATCGTCGTTTTGCCGCTGAATGCGCGCGGCCTTTATCGCGCTTCCTTTTCTCTTGTAGTCGGAAATTCTCGTTTTTCTTCCTGGCGCAGCGTTCGAGACGAAGCGCGCGCCAATCCTCGCGAAGCAACACGTTTAGAACGCTGCAAAAACCCTTCTTGCTGCATCTAATTTCGTTCGTTTCCTAAAGTCTTCGAGTAGTTCATTCACCTTTTTTGGAACCGTCGTTGCTCTTCTCGAAGCTTTTTATTCTCGTTAATTCGACTATTAAATTCGAGAGATACGAACTAAGGAAGCGAATGATTTTACCATTCTTCGGGCAGAACTGAGCGGAAGCTTTAAATTCGATAAAACTATTACAGGCGACTTTCTAACAATGCAGAACTAATATCTCTGGTTAGAAAATTTCCAATATCGATGAAAAAAAACTCGAAACTTTTTTGGGCAATTTCTCGAAAAAAATAAAATAAAATTTATCGCAGAAAAAAATAAACGGAAAAAATTGGAAAAACGATTAGTCCGCATCGCCCCCTGCAAATTCAGATTTTCACCTAACTACTATGCAAAAATGCCAAAATACACCAATTACCAAAAAAAAAAAAAATCTGAAATTCTTGGCATATACCAAAATTAAAAAACTGCGTTCGTGCAAGTGGTCTATTCACGTCGCGTGATAAATTTTGCATCCAAAATAGACCAAGAAATTCGTGGTTTGGCTGTCGCAGAGGGAGGAAATTCTATTCCCGGAGACCCATGCAGGGTTAAGTACCAAAAAAAAAATATTTTCAAGTACTTTACATGACTTTTACAAAAAAAATAAATGTTTCTTCATCCCACGCGGATGTTCCTCACGAACTTGAACCACAGATCCAACAGACACATTTCGCTTTAATTATCGCAAAGAAAATCATCATATTACCGTTGTTTCTTGCGCGAGTTATAAAATCCTCGTTAAACGATCCGTTGGGATACCGAAAAAAAAAAAAAAAAAAAAAATAGAAAACCCGCGATGTACGAAAACCAGAAGCAACGCAAAACCGAAGCGTAACAGACGAGAAAGGAAGGCGGAAAGCGATATAATGGCCTCAAATATGTAAAAAAGAAAAAAACAAACAAACAGAGAAAGGCTCAGGATGCGAGAAAGGTCTGAAAGAAAGTGAAGAAAAAGCGTGGCAAGGGAGAGTGGATGTAGAGAGTGAGAGTGAGAGGAGCTTCGGTCGCCCAGAGAGCCGAGGAATAAATTAGAAATATTAAATTAAACGCTGTTTCGAATTAAAAGCTCCCATTCCAGGGTCCACCCGCCCACCCCAACCCCAACCTCTCCGGTTATAAATAAAGTTAGCTGGTAAATGAGCATTCCCGAGCGTATTCGCAGCGCGAAGTGATTTATAAAATCCGCGAAACTGGTGCGGAACAGAGAGGCACAGGGCGAGCGAAGCGTGCATAGACACACGCGTACAAACAGTGGCCGACGTATATCATAGAATATATACATATCTATATATGTGTGAAGCGGGTATAACATACCGTACAAGGAAAATAGGTATATGCCTGGGGAAACAGTACACTGGAGTGCCGGTAGACGATTCTTTAGCTGGCGTGTTGCTGAAATTCATGCCGCGGCTGCTTATTACGAAGGCTAGCTATAGGCTCTCGCGTGTCTCGTACACCCCTATCCGCCCGAGTAACACGCCCGCTGTACTGTGCTAGAAACGCGTCGATCCTCTTTCCAAACCCACTCCCCTGCCTCCTCTATACTCGCCGCTGCTTCATCATCCCTTTTATCCTTGGAACGTACGGCGGCGTGCGCTAGTATATCCTATATATGCTCTGTGGCGGCTAGCGCCGGGAGCGGCGGCGCTTATTTCGCGCGAAAACGGAAATGTACGGGCGTATAAACCAAGCGAAATGTTCTTTAAGAGCGCATAAGGTGTACGGTTCCGGGGAAAATAGCAAGCCAATAGGGAGTTTCCCGTTGGCTTAAGCTCGCTCCCCCGACAACGCTACCCCGTTGCCGCTGCTGCTGCACACTCTAATTCGAATCCAGTCGCAACGTTATGGCAAGCTGGACTGGACACAGGGTGAAACAGATTTTTTTTACTGCCATCGATGGAGGGGTTGGCAGAAAAAAAAAACGAATTTAAGTGTACACAATGATGGAGACGAAGGGGAAGAGAGATATTTCAAGATATTCCGAGTGAACAATGCGATTCATCCAGAAGGGTAGTATCGTAAGTTCCTCGGCACGCGAAACCGATGTGAAACTCAAGTTCGGTAGAATTTTCGTCGAAGGAACGATCAACCAAAATCCTTAACATACATTTTTTTTTCAATCTTTCGATGACAGAGTGAAGAAACTGACGCATCCATCGATAAAAAAATGTAACAATTAAAAAACAAAAAAAAAATTAAATTTTGTAATGTATTTATTAATTATTTTTTGATATTCACTTATTTATTTATTTATCAATTACAAAATCAACTGAAAGTAAATAATTTTTTTTAATTGAAAGTTTCTTTTAACTGCCAATGACTAAGCCATTGCGTTTTAACGAGCGTTATGGATGAGACGCTTTTCGGAGCGAAAGACCCATCGATTACTATACGTCTGTATGCCGATCGCGAGACACGGAGATTCCCCCTTTTTTTATTTCATCCCCGAGTTCGTGCTGCGTGTACAACTTGTGGTTAAGCCAAAGCGGCTGAGAGAAGAAAAGTGAGAAAGGAAGAACGTCGAGGCAAGGGAGGTATATAGAACAATCCGTACTACCGCACGGCACAGATGCTAGCGATATTACTGCCTTTCCCCCCGGTCTCTTTTATGGATATTGCAGCGCAGTGGAGAAACCACCGTGTAGTACAGTCCTAGTGCTGTAGGGAAGCGACCTTCTTAAGGGCGTATACAAGAGTGAGAAACCAGGTTCTCGCTTCCTTGGGCTTTTCTCTATCGCGAAACTACATGGGGATTGCCACGTGCTGAAATATTATTGTATTACCGCGTGGCTTCTTGTTGCTCATTGTCCCCCTCTCCTTTCCCTCCCCTACTCGACAGTCACCTCAAACCTTATCTACGTTATTCTCACCATTTCTAACGTACGAGTGAAGATACTCGAGAAAAGCTTCTTAAGCCCCCGGCAAAGAGAATTTAAGACTTGATATTTTTAAAATTGTATATATTACGAATAAAATAAAGGTCAACGATAAACCCTATAATTCGCGATGTTCGCGTCTTTCGAATAGACACGCGAAATATATTTATTTAAATCGAAAAATATATATAACTGAAAAAAAGATAAATTAAATGGCGTAGTGAATTTTTCCCTCTCAGTCTTTATCATTGAAAAACCTCTGCAACTTTTCTGTAATACGTGTAAAACGGGGAGAAAAAAGTATATAAAATTCGCTCGTATCTCCGTCGTGGCTTTCGTCTGGTCATAGAAGCTTCTCGATGGGCGACTCCTCTATTTGCTTATATCTAACGGCACTTGTATCCCTTTTGTTGGTGTCTGGGGTCAGCTAACAGTTTACATAACTATCTACAACCCGCACGTACGCGCGAATGCGAAAGAATTCACGACGCAACATCCATGCAGGCGCAAGGTGCATCGAAGTGCTCATGGAATACGAGAAATTGCTCCCTGGTGGAGGGGTGGAGAAAACATTTGCTCGTGAATGAGTGGTCCCTGGATAAAACGTTTACACCCCTCTTCTATGTCGAGGAAGCAGCGCGGGGCGCACCTCTGGGATCAGAGAAAGACATCGACGTGGAGCGGGGGGTGTATGTTGGATACTTTGGTACCCGTGGTACGTGGGCCAACGAAGAAAGGTGTGAAAAGCTCCTTTTACGACTGCGACGTCGCCATCTCGTAGCTTCTGTATCGACCCGACTGTCCTCCCATTGAACCACGAAATACGAAATTCCCTCTTCTACATCTCACCCTTTTATCCCTCTAAATTAATTTGTTTGTTCTCTGAATCTCGCTTTATCGAAGATCTCGGTTCAGCTCTCTATCGCCCGAATTTCTTCAAATTTCAAGTAATTTTGATCTTAGAATGATTTAACAAATAGTCGCGAGATTTTTTCATTTTTTATGTCATTATGTGTAATTTTCAACCCTCAGATGATCGTTCTAAAATTCTTATCGCCGATGATATATTAACTATCTATTTCCAGCTTCGAAAGCATTTTTTTTTCTTTTTTTTTTTAATAGACAATGTCACGAGACAGCTGTCGAGTTGCGGTTCGTGGCGTGCAGATCTCGAGACAACGCTACGTCACAATTGCACGATAGTCAGCCGTGTGTATACTTGAACACGACAAGCGAAACGTAAACGGGCATTTTACGACACGCCGGTGCTGTTTCTGTTTGCCGCTGGGCATCAACCACCAAGCCACCCTTTACCACCCTTCTTCTGCCCCCCGTTAGCCACAGATGGAGGAGCACCCGGAACTACACGCTCAAACGGCCCACCCACCCCGGGCAATTACGCTTTTACGCTGATCACTATTTACAACTGTGTGTTCCCCCCATTACCTTGATTATATTCGCGGACGCGCACAGTAAAGTCCACGACCCGCCGGGGCTTCTGGCATAGCGAATATCAACGTAGTTTACCACCTGTATACTTTCATAACGTATCCTCTATCCACGCCGTTTGCGCTGGTCTACCAAGTACGGGATTCATACCCGCGTTGTAATACCTTGTAATAACGTCCCGATAGCGAAACAGGACAAAGCAAGGATAGAGAAGTGTCTACCGCATCGCGCATACGAGACTCGTCACTTGTCACGAAAATCCCATATTCTACGAACGGAGAGTGAAGCCTCAAAAGATACGAGGTGACAATGTAATGCCGATGTACCTCTGTGATACCATACATACCTTCCTCGCAGGCGTCGAGTCAGCTAAATTATGGCGATGTTCGTCAAAATATGGATTTCTCTTTAGCCGACAGAAATTTTTGAAAAAATTCTATTCTGTGAGAAAATGTTTGAAGTATTTTTCTGTCGGTTAAAAAAATGTAATGTTTTCGATTTATTGCGAAAAAACGAAAAAAACATGAATTTTTTTTTTTGCTTCTCGAAAAATACGAAAAATTGAATAGCTGAAATTTTTATCAAAATGGGTCGTGACATTTTTTTTTTTTTCGTCGGATCATATATCTTGTCTGGTTAAACAGAATTGTCTTGTTTTACTCCTGATTAATACTTAAACAGTTAATAAAAGTAATATATAATAATAATTCAATAATAACTAAAGTAACAATAATCATCAACTAAATAAAAAGAATACAATATGTGATACTCAATAATTCATAGAGATAAAAAAAACCTCCGCAAAAAAAAAGTAATTATTTTCAACTAAAAATGTTGTTCTGGGGGTGGATAGACGTTTACAAAGGTGTTTCGTTATTCTTTCCAGACTCCGAACAGTCGCCCGCTGTCTATCTGAGGGACGATCCGCTGTTTGGTACCCTTCAGCTCCAACAGCACAGCGAACTTAGAGCGCCGACTGCTGAGCGTGCAGCCTTCTATCTCGACGCCGCAGTAGCCGGACGTCAACGGGAAGACGGCGATGCCCACATGCTTTATACCCTTCACGTATACCAGTACAGCGTGGCTGGCAAGGGTGGAGGTACGTGTAATCGAGACTCAGCACCTCCGAAACGGCGTTTGCTCACGTTTAACTCTCGTAACATTTCGAACGGGTCAGCATGCACGGTATGCACGTCGTGCATCTAACGTCCGCTTAATATCCGAGACCCTTCGGGCGCGGAAACCGGAAGTCGTAATTCAAATAATTATTATGCCATATTCCGCGTCATTATATTTTCTGCGACATCCGCGTATCGCGAACATTTTATATCGTCATTGTGCGACTGCATAAAAAGAAACTTGAGCACCAATAAAATTTTATCGTCCCCCCTATTTCATGTACAAAAGTCAGAACTTCGTACTGCCGGTAAAGGTCTTAATGCGTTTTTCTACAATGGACATTACAAAAGTACGGGAGAACGGGACAAAATGAATTCGTGGGGCAAAATGAAACCGAAATTTACAAAAATTGGAAAAATGAATTATTTCCTAATGCAATGGAAATTTAATATATACGAATAGGAAATACAAAAAAACGACAATCACGGCGTATTTAATAACTTGGGGCGAAATTGATTTAACGGATTCCAGAAATAACAGATATTAAAAAAGTGGATCTACTTCGCGGTGCAATTAAGTATTGATGATGATCCATTTTGCCCCATGTTGGTTTTATTTTATCCGAAAAAGTAAGGTGAGACCAGTCAATTAATTGGGTATCTTAAAAAAATGTAAATATGTCCCACAATATTATAAAGCTTCGTAAATGACTTAACTGGTCCATTTTGCCCCACTCTCTCCTATGAAGCCGGTACTATTTTTTTCGATTATCCGATAACGAGAATAAATAAACACAAGAACAGGACAATGTGTGAACCTCATGTGAATTTACAGTTGCCGGTGGAAGAAGTAGACTTCATCTGATGGATCTCGGTAATTCGGATCGCGGCAAGGCATCCGGTGGAATACCACTCTCAGGTCTCGGAAACATCCTTTTAGCGATATTCAACGGCCAGAAGCATTTGCCGTACAAGGAGCACAAGTTGACGCAGTTGTTGAAGGAGTGTCTTGGATCGTTAACGTGTCACGCGGCGATGATAGCTCACGTTTCGCCGAATGCCCAACACTACACCGAGACGCTGACGACCGTGCAATTGGCATCAAGAATACACAGGATGCGAAGAAGAAAAATTAAGTTCGTAGGCGGCGGAACGCAGGGTACGGGAAGCGGTGGAAGTTCCGGCGAGGAAGCCGCCCGACAGACCAGTGAGTGCGATCCAAGTTCCAGCGATCTATCGGCCGACACGGTGATCTACGTTGGTCCCAGCGCCGACGACGCAACGGACGGTGAACACCCACCGGTCTATCTTCCGAGTTTGAATTCGGGGGATCAGCGTTGCGCCATGGGACGAGTATTGCGAGGATCCGCTGCCGAAAGACCGAGCAAAATACCCGAAGAACGAAGTCCCGCGCACAAAGCAACAAAAGTCGTCAAGGCGCTTACGCAAACGGCATCGAAGCAGACCTCACCTGCGCACAGCGCAACACCAAAAGCGAGTCCAGCGAGAAAAGCATCGGGTACCAAGGCTTCGGGAGTAAAGGTATCAGATTCGCCGACTAGCAAGATACCGGTCGTCGCGCCGAGCGGTGGTTCCGACGAGCAATGGATCGACGGTCCCAGAATCTCGAAATCTAAAGTTGCCGAAGCCCGACACATGCTGAAGGACGCGCATCACAAGAGGGAAACTTGGATAGACGGTCCGATGCAACTCAGCGGACCGCCGCTTCTTCACAGTCAACAACACTCGTCAGGTTACGGTTTCATGGACAATCACAAGAAGATTATGATCAGAAAATGGGTGGAGAATCAATCGTCGCAGATTCAACGAGCGAAACACACCACCGCGCGAAATGAGTCGAAAACATCTGGTCAATCGTCAGGGATATTCAAGGAAATGACGAATTTCAAGAGTTGCGAGGACAACGAGGATGAAACATCACTTTCGACCGTCGATAGCGATAGCTTTAAGGCAACGGATATTGAAGATATAACCGAGAAACTCGGCGCTAAATTAAATTTGCTGAATGTTAAATCGAATACGGATTCGGGTCTCGACCTCACGGCAAGTCCCGTTATGGAAGATAGTTTGGATAAAAGCAGAGTCGACACACAGGAGGACGAGGATGACGACGAGGAGATTGTCGTACCGCCGCCACTGCCCCTCATCGAACCACTAAGCAACGGCGTCAGCCGTGAAGTCTCCATGGAAAGCCTCAATCTATCGCACAAAGACATAATACTACCGTCGCGGCATTCATTGTCGTCCGAGGATGAGATACTGGAGATCGTTGAGGTCGAGGATCTCGAACCCGTTCCCATGCAGGATTCATGTCTTCAAGTTACCGAGGAAGACATTGCCCTTTGCATGGGAGAGAATCCACTGCCGGAAAGCGATCAGGATGAACATCCGCTTAGGATACTGAGTCAAGAGAATCTCACGATAGTTTCAACCTTCACTGGTGAGTTTACTGTGTTAATGAGTTATCTTGGATAGTTTAACTTGGAAATCCGAATTTTTCAATTCAGGATTTCATTTTTGCAGAAATTAAGTTGCGAGATGTAACAGTTGCAAAAAATTGATAGAATCATTTTTTTCTTACAAAATAGTTGTCTCAACAAACATAATTAGTTTTATCAACTAATTAATTGTTTATGGAGCATAAAAATGGATTATGTATTCTTACAATTGGTTTATTAATCCTATTAAAGGCGTCGAATCAGCTAAATTATGGCGATGTTCACCAAAGTACGGTTTAGGCGTTTTCACTTATTTCCGTTTAGTGTATTCAGCCATTCGAAGGCCAGATAAATAAATGAGACAAATTCATTCTTGCAGACTCCATGTCAGTGATGTCGGACACCGAGAGATACAGGCCGCACTATCCGCCGTCCGTCGGTGCGGGCGTTTTGCCCCGACCTTACTTCGACCACGAGGACTTTCTTGAACAGGAGACCAGACACAAGTTCGATCAATTGGCACGTCTCCATGAACTCTACCAAAGTAAACTCGCCCTTGCGAATGTATCGAATTCGGTGACTTATCAGAGAGAAAACTCGTCATCGATCAGCGTTCGCGACACCCCGTGTAAGTATATTTCCCAAAGTACGGATAAAACTTAAAAATTCTGGTTATTAAAATTATTTCTAATTAATAATAAATTAAATCATATGAGCGAAGTATAAGAACAAACATAATTCTATACGGCAAAAACTTATCTCTAAAACTTAAAAAAAAAAAAAAAAAATTCTAAAAATCTTATCTTTCAAATTTGATATTGTCTCTAAAAAAAATTGGCGTTCCACTGGTAGCGGTTTATAGTGTCGCTTGCAAACAATGAAACGCCAATTTTTTTCAAAGACAATAGTTGTTGCCGTATAGAATTATGTTTCTCCTTATATTTGGCCAAATAGAATTTTTAAGTAGTTGGCGTACTTATTTTTTTTCTTGAAAAAACTTTGCGAAATTTCACTTTTTATTGAAATTATGATATTATTTTCTACAGCATTTTTTTTATGAACATTATTTCATTAAAATATATTTTGTCAATTGGTTTACATGGAAAGGAAGTTTACGGGTTTTCAATTATACTGTATTACAGTCAACGAATACTTCCCATTGCAATGTCGACAACAGACTCGTAGTTTATCCATCGAGTGCCATAACACGAGGGCTGTAATGTGTTTCTAAATTTGAATGAGTCTCAACGAATCGTTGTATCAAGTCGAGTGTCGCGTGTACGAGAATATACATGGCGGGCTTCTGCTCTGCACGATATTGCAGTGTTATGCAAATCAACGTTTCAAGTGGTACGACACGATTGGCCGACACCGTATTACGAGTTCGCAAGTTCACAGTCACGGGGAAACCACTGACAATCGCTCTGTAAAAACGTTATTTCGTTTCTTTTCATTTATTTATTTTTCACGGAAATTCGGAGTCTTCGGGGTAAAAGGGAATTCCGTATTTAGGGAAAGAAAAAAATTCGAAACATAATGCAATTTAAAAAAATGCCATTAATAGTGAACAACGGATTCATAATGTTAATTTCATAATCATATTGTAATAATTTCCCTCTTGAATCGCATGACGTTGAAATGCGTAACACGACCGCGCCACTCGCGCGCGCAGATACAAAGTTCTCTCCTCTTATCGTCATAGTAAATGGCAACAACAGCCTTTAACGCAGGACATTAAATTTCAGCAGCCACAGTCTTCCGTCCACCGTCGCGCTGCCAGTCCCTCTCGCTGTCCGATGTCCTGTTCAACGACGCAGCGAGCAATCACGGTAGCATTTACAGCGAACCGGCGTACATAGCGGGCAAAAGCGAACAGGAGAAGATATGCGACAATTGCCGTCAGAGTATGTCGCGTCCGGCAACAGCATCGTACTGGTATCCGAGTAGCGTCGCCCATCTCGCGAGTCCCCGAAGATATTGCGGTAAACTCGGCGATTGCAATATCTCGAGTCTGCGACATCCCGACGGTGCGTCGAATCCGAATCTCAAGGAGGAAGTCGAAAGGATACCCGGCAACGGCGCCTCGGGTTCCGATCCCGAGGAGGAGTACGTCGAGGCCAAGAAATTGTTCACCACCGCCGAAAGATCGGAGCGAACGGTCACTGGGAAGTCCGATATCGAAGAAGATATCAAAGTACCAGGTATCCAATAAAAACATTTAAAACGTTTTTTTCTTACAAATTTCTTCTTTATGAAAGTCTTGGAATTAAATTAAATTTATTTTTCCGATTTTTCTCGAAATGTTCGCATTTTTTAATGATTTTTTTTTTTTCAGCAGCCGTTCCCCTGCAGCTCTCAATTCCGTCCTCAGTTCCGTCCTCTGGACGTATGCAGCGCAAAATTCTGAGTCTCGGATCGTCTCTCGGTCTCAATAGAGAGGGATACGATTCCGGAGCGGATTCAACCCCTCGCGCGGCTAAATTATCACCCGCGACGCTGTCGAGACATCGAGCCGAAAGTTCGGGTTACGACAGTGTTGTACGAGACAGCGAGACTAGCAGTATAGCGAGTGATTCCTCTCGGCAAACCAGCGCTCTGCAGGAACATCAAGGTAATTCGTCAGGAGCAACTCTCCGCTTTTTGTTTCTTTCACGAATGTGTTAAGTGCACAAGCGAGCAGATCGTTGATTTTAAAAATATTGTAATCACCCGCAAAGTTTTACTGATATTTGCATTTTTTTAATAAACTTTTTCTTTTGATTTTATTAATAACTCGACTTTCGCGTCTGCGGCCTATCGACTTTTCTCAAGATTCGCGAGGGATCGAAATGGGGGAAAAGAAAAATGAGAATGAAAATAACTAGATGCCCGCGCGGCGAAGGCTCGAGCGGCTCGTATAATTTCTCACTATCGTCCGCCTCTCGATAACGTTTCATTAATCACGAACTCACGCTTCGTGTCTCGAAACGCGGCAGATCGACGCTCGACTTTCCATCGTTTCATCAATTTTTAAAGTGTAACTCGACGTCAAATCGCCCGAGATATTTCCCGCGTACGAGACAATTAGCGAATTATCGATTTCTTCGCGGAAAACTTCGACGGGAATTCCGCATTCGCGTCCAAAGAGTCTTCCGAATTACTTATTACCAATGAAACAAAACTTGAGGTATTAACTCTGTTTTTCAGAAAACTCTCGCAAATTTGTCGGATCGTTGAAAAATTTCATTTTTTTTGCCATTTTTACATGCCGTTTGTTTATATTCACATGATAAACATTTTTCCAAAATTTTGTCCGTTTCGCAATATTCTTTCCCTGACTTTTTATGAAACTCATTTAATTTCGCACATAAGTAACACGAGATCAGTATTTTATGCTTATATAACAAAAAAAAAAAAAAAAGTATAGAAATAAAACGCATAGAAAAACTCTAAAAACGTTCCCCCCGTACGATGATTCTTCTCAGGTGGTGCACTGGGCGTTCTAACTTCGACGTTGTGCGGGTGTTTCAGCGGTGGGACGGCCGGCGGGAGGGTGCGGGCCCCTGGCAGCTCAGGGGCATCTAATGCCCGCGGGGATTCTCGCTTACACAGGCGAGGACGTGGAAATACTGGAGCGACGCGCACGACTGCGCTCGGAGCCCCGTGGCACGATGTCCAGGATACACAACCTGCGGCTGCGCCAGCGCCTTCTTAGGCTTGAACTGCGACAAGCCAAGAGGAGACTCATGGTACCCGACGATCGTTGGAGTTACGAACGTAAGTATTTCGCCGTTTAATCTATTTCCAAAAAATTCGAAAATAATCCAAAATAAAAAAATAAAAAAATTAGAAGAAAATTTCACCCAACGAAGAAATTATTTATGAAAAAATGTTTATGCGAAATCTTTATAATACCAAAAAAAAAGTAATATTCAAATTTCATTTTTTCGATTTAAAAAAAAAATCAAAAATTTCTAAGGATAAAAAGAAATTTCCTTAATTAATGAATATATTAATGAATCCCGTGATTTTTTTTTTGTTTCTCTGTATCCGCCGCAGTTCACGTTGAGGACAGCATGGATTGGCAAGATCCGTCTTTTCTCGAGGCACTGGAGTCGGAGACCTTTATTCTGCAGAAGAGAGTCGAGGCCTGCAAGTCCCACGTGCTTCTGGTCACGTGTTTCGACTCATGTCCCCTCCGAGGAAGAAGGCACGTCGAACCACCGCCGGGCATCAGAATAACATAACGGAGACTCGGATCAGCGCGCTGGACCGCGTGCTGATCACCGGCCCGGGGATAGCGACAAGCGGTCCTTCAACATAGTTTTACGATCATTGCGAGAAAAAAAAAGAATCGATCGTTTCGCGAGGAATGAGAGTTCGATCGCGAAGGTGCGTCAAACGCAGTCAACTCAGTTCGATATCATTCATTCGCTTGCAAACCGATTATCATCGAATCATCACCGTCATTATTGCACACGACTGGATAGAATAATCCTCGCGCGTCAGCAACGTCCGACTGAGAGTTTGGGAGGAACCAATTATATGGCAACAGGACTTCCAATAAAGACTGCCGGCCATTGCCAAGTTTTAGTGTAACGCCGAACGAAGATAATAATCGGTATAGAAGAGATACGCGGACGGGATAGAAAGAATGTATGAAACAAAAATCAGCGTATCGTCGATCTCGTGCCGATACTCCGTTGCGGCACTGAGTCATCGAGATAAACGCTGATTTGGGTGAGCGGTACACTTATTGGTAATATCTCGATTATCGGGAAAACGATCGGCAATTTACCGATATTTACCGATCGGCATTTTAACGATTTTTACCGATCGGCACTTTTTTTTTCCTATCAATCGTGAATAGTTATTTCACGGATCATTATTGCTATCGTACCAATAAAAGTACCGCTGACTCCACTAGCGAAGAATAGAGATAAATTAAGTACAGACCCTCGAAGACATCGGTGAGAAATTATCATTGAAATTTTATCGTAATCGTCCGAAAAACGAATTATTCTCTTTGACGAGTCATTTCGTTGTTTTTTTTTTTTAATTTTAATTTTTTTTTAGTACGAAAATCGAGATTTCGATCGGCAGTGGGGATAGTCTTCTTAGTAATTCCATAAAGTATCGATAATCGTTGAGCAATCGATACAATCGAAACAGCGCTAACGTTCGTATCGACTTTTCGCGAGAAAAAAAAAAAGAAATATTGTTATATAGTTTTTTTGTTATTAGTACAATAGACGAAATTACGGGGATCCGAAGCGATCTCGATTTTCGTTCGCGAACGTCTAATCGTCGTTACGATTTTATAAGTGAAGAAGAAAAATATGAGAGGGAGAAAAACAATGAAGAATAGCCGAAAAAAAAAACGATTCAAAAGTAGAGCCCGTTAATCGGGAATCGCGCGAACGCCATATTGACGAACTGCCAAAACAAACAAACGAACAAAAATAAAAGAAATGAGAAAAAAATAAAAGAATGAAAAAAAAAAAAAAAAAAAAATTAAACCGTTATACGATTAACAATTAATTAAACGAAGAGATGCCGTTATTGATATATTATTACTGCACGCACGTTCATTCGAGTAATATTATCGTAGCTTTAATCGTTAATCGCAGTTACCGCACGTCGTAGGGCTCTGTAATTTCACTTTAGAGAACAAACACACATCGACACACATACAGATACACATACACGAGTCGTTGAAAAGGAGATAAACGTTTAATCGTAACTTTTCTAATCGCAAAAGATAATCGAGATTCAACGAGATAAATTGAAAAGCGACAGAAGCGCTTACGCGTGCTGATTAAATTAAAAAAAAAAAACTTTACGAACAACAGATTTTAATACGAAAATATAACAATTATGAAGAGGTAAAACACACAAACACCGACACACATACGAGTCGTTGGAAAGAAGACTTTGGCTTTTCAATTTTTCTACGATGAGTCGTTAGTCGATCGATCCAAACACCCGTCTTTCTCGTCCAAACTAATGTCGGGATTTCCGTTCGAGTCGCATTACAAAAAACAAAAAAAAAAAAAATATAGCAGATCGTTGCTAAAGCGAAGAAAATCCAAGCAATCGATTCAATTTTCACGCGACTACGACGGAAATACCTTAACGTCCAGTCCCAATCAGTCTGTTATCATTTGTTCTCATTGCCGTGAAACTTTCGAACTCTATATCTCTCTCTCTGTCTCTCTCACGGTGAGAAAAGGAATAAGAATCGAGAGACACGAATGAACAATCGAAAACGGCCGTATCGCGATCGCTTGAATAACGAAAGTTTCGCGACACGAATGGCAAACAGTTGTGCATCGAATAAGTCCGTCTGTCGTAAAATGATAGTTCTTCTACATCCCACTAAAAAAAAAAAAAAAAAAAAAAAAAAAAAAAACATCTTTGTATCATAGTACTTGTACCATATTTATATTTTATATGTACAAATTAGCAACGTAATTTCTTGTAATAAAGATCAATTTACAACGTGCATACGATTTCATATTATTTGTCGTTTTTTATTGCCAAAAATTTAACCCTTTTATCAATATTTTTTATTAATAAACAAAAAAATAATATATTTAAATTTTTTTATCACAATTTATTATATTTTTTTTATCATTCACTTAGTCTCTTCGATATCAACGACGGAATTAACTGTATTCGCGGAACGAAGCGAAGAAAAAAAAAAAAAAAAAACACATCGAGACGCCAGAGGGCGGAAACGGTTTCCACATAATTATGATAGGAGTCGGAAAAACATACGGCGACTATGCAAGTTGAAATTCCAAAGACAATTGTTTCAGATCAACGACGCAATACTGGGCACATGCCATTAGGCATAGACATGTGCAAATGTAGGTCCACCTCCGGTCGTCTGCCGGACCATTCGTAGCCATCACGCATAGTACTCCGCTCTCTTCGTTTCACAATATTTCCGGACACCGGAATGACCGCCCAAGTCCGCGGACTAAGCGCAATTACCAACTCGTAAACCCTACGCAGCTGCAGCGGGCAGCCAGCGCGGTGCCGCAATGGGATGCAATGAATTAAAAGGTTGTTGAAAAGATGCGAAATCCTTTCGAGTCATCCGATGCGTCTTGGTGAATGTCCCCCACCATTGGCTGAAAAGCCAGACGCTACGACACCGTCGAGAGTTTGACTATGAAACGAAATTCATAAACTCGAAAAATAAGACAATTCTTTTTTTTTTTTTTTCAATTTCATAATTTCCGAAAATCAACAGATTGAATAATCCTTTTTACTAAAAGATCGAAAGAAACTTAGAGTTACGATTTTTTTTTTTTTAAGAAAAACCGTTCGCCAATAAATAAAAAAAAAATATAAAAATAAAAAAAATCATTACTTTCACTTACTATATACATTTTTTTAGAGTCCATTGGGAGATAATAGAATTTTGCATGATAAAAAAAATGACATTAAAACACATGTGAAATTTTTACAAAAAAATTAATTTCGCGGGGAATAGAATTTTTTTTTACCCCGCTATTCTTAGGGGGCAGAGAAATGGTACTTCTTGGAAAAAAAAAATTAATGTACCGAAGAGGTACATTTCCTTGATCGTCAGATTGCCGCAAGTGGTTATAATATTTTGCTGCAAAGAGCCAATGTAGTTTCGGATAGTGTTAACGAGGCTCGATGACCGATGGACCATTGACTCAAGACGAGAGTACCGAGAAGTGGTTGCAGCATATTATATATATGGCAGCACCATAACGACAGCGTTAGATAAACCGCGTCGGGGTCGTTTACGGTGGTATACGTCATCGTCGAGTATTGTGGGTCCGGACGAGTGTGCGGGTACGTTAGTTATTCGGAGTAAAACGGCCTGAAAAGCACACATAGAGTCGTGAGACTATCCGATTAAACGAGACGTGGCCCCCGGACAAGAGCGCAAAGGCAGCGGAACGGAGGGGTGGGGAAAACGGAGTCATCAGTCGTCGCAACTCGCTGGCAGATCGGTTCTTCTTGCCTTTGCCACTCGAATTTATCGCAGTGACGAGTTTGTATTCCCCAGACGAGTCGAGAACGCACGAGAGTACGGGAGTCCGAGAGCAAAGACGATTAGTAGTTGGTGATCCGGCAGAGTGTTCAATATTTTCGTCGTATCAGTCGCGTTTACGAGAGAACGTGAAAAACGCACTGCGTTTACAATGGAACGTCGGGCGCGTTTCGGGCTCATGGTTTCGCTCCAAATACTGGCGTTACTCATTACCGGTGCAACAGCCCTTTCGCGGGAAAATCTCTATCCTCATACTGCTCCGGGACCGAACACTCTTAGAACCGACGAGAACGGTCAACTTCAATCGGCCGAAATTAAGCTGAAAACACCGATTGCATTCTTCGACAGGATCTACGAGAAAATCTACGTGAGTTGACGCTATTTTTTTTTTTTTTTTAAGAATTTATTTTTCGTATTCATTAATGTATTTTTTTTTATTAAAAAATTCATTTTAAAAAGTAAAAAATTTTTTGGAGTACAAAGCAAATATCAATCGATAATTCCGCAGATTTTTACAATGATCGACCGCGATCTATGTAATCCATACGATTTTTTTTTTTTTATTATTCGTCAGTGAAAATTTAAAAAAAATGTTATTCGTGTATCGAGCATAAGATAGCGGACGATTGTTTCTTAATGGGAAAACGAATCGTTATACAGTGAAAGATAGTGCGAGGTTGTGGAAAGTTTTAATTAGCTGTTGCGCGAATAACATTGACATTGCATTAACAAAGTGGCCGATGAGTACGCGTCGTATCGCTCGACGATTCTATAGATAATTCTCGCTGGGGTCAGTTGTTAACAAATGGGAATAGCGAGAAAGTGTAATTTCGTGGAATAATTATGTAACGACGTTGAAGAAATTCGTATTGCTTGCTCGACGTATAGCGTCGATCTTTGAAAATCTCTCTTAATCGCGTTTCGACCGTAAAAATTTTATTAATAAAAAAAAATTATGTTTGCCCGGTAATTTTTTTTTTTTTTCAACTCGAGGAATGATCTATTTTTTCTAGAAATAGTATCTCCTAAGTATTCGTGAATTTTTTGCGCACGTGTGTGAATTCTTACGATCGCCAAAGAAGGGAATGATGATAATGCGAAGCGGCGCGCGGACATTTGGTCATCTCCTTAATTCACAAATGCGTGGTTATAATCTTTCGTCATGCGGTCGCATGACACGAATTCGTTGTGACAATGGGCCAAACCACATCAGCGACGGCGGCTATCGTGTAAATTACTTAAAGCGCAGAGCGCCGTTGTCCACGCCTCCGCGGACTTTCGCGAAGATTCACATCTGTCCGCTTCACCACGTGATACTTTTGTATCGAAGGGAAGCATGTCAATGCCTTCTTGTGACAACGAACGAGTAGAATATGTTGCAACATCATTTTCTTTTTTTTATCGATTATCAATCATTTTTTTAACGCTTATAAGACGAAATTTGAAAGATTTTGAAGTCTTCGACAAACAAACATTTTTTCAACCTTTGCTAATTTTTTTTTTGGAAACCTTCGAAGTTTCGTAAAATCGCAAAGCGTACCGGCAATTATTATAGTAATTAGCCGGCGTATCCGTGCCGTAGACAAACGTGAAATATGATTCAGAGAGTCTTTAAAAACAATAATCGCGGCCGCCCGCCCGTATTGTTTACGCGATCATATATCGACGATGAATGCGCGCATCTCGAAATATAACTCGTACCGATTTGTCAACACGCGCTAATAGTAAAATGATTATCCATTATCAAAATATATATAACCTCTCCTTTGACCCCATCGAGCGAAAAATATTTATAAAGCGTAATTTCGCGAGAACTGCACTTTGAATTTCTAAAATTAAGACTACGACTCGATAAATCAATAAATTTAAAAAATGAAGATCCATATACCCTTAATTTTTTTTTTAACCGATTTGCAAAAAAGAGTTCAATATACTGGACCGCAGTGTATGAAAAAACAATAATAATGGTTAACAATAAAGAAAGTGGTGCAGTTGATGGACTCGAGGTAAACATCAAAAATCATTTTTTTATTTTTATTGATTAAGCAATTGACAAAAATTTCGATCGTCAATCAGAGAGCGTGAAAACATTCGATAGTATTTACTCGCGTATAGAAATCACGCGCGTGCGTAATCGTAGCGATGCTCCGGAAGTACATGCAATAATGATGGATAATTGCCGCGTACAACTCGGCTAAGAATCGCGTCGGAATCGAGGATAAAGCTGGTTTCACGATAGCATTGAATATGCACGCCCACGTAGTGCATTTACGGTATAATAGTACTACAAGCACCATCAGCAAACTCGTATACTCGTATACACCTCCATTCACGGAGGATAAACGCCAATTAGGCCTCAGTGCTTTCTCACATTAATTAACCCATCGCGCGCGGTAGGATACCATGACTCCGAGCTTTGCTGAGTTACGAAATTCCGCTCGAGATCATTCAACATCTAACGTCGACGGTGGGCGAATACCGGCGGGCAATTAGCGCCTGGGAAACGATACTCGCATAATTGCGTTGTTGTCGATCCTCGTACGCTCAACCGAGCATAAGAATCATATATCCTTCGCGTCTCAATTTTTTTTTCTCCCCCCCCCCCCCCCCCCCCCATCCGACGGCTCGTTCTCTTGTTATCTGCGCGTCAACGCACAATGACCGTAAAAAATACAAAAAAAATTGCCCGATTATTATTATTTTTGTGTTTCTTCGTACAGGAAACTTTGATTCCGGAAAAAAAAAAATGTATATGTATTCCGAAACAAAAAAATGAAAACGTGGGAAGAATTTTCGGGATCGTCGGAATATGAGATTTGAAAAAAAAAATTATGGATATGTGCGGCAAATTTAAGAATTTTGAATTTCTATAACTCAAGAATATCTTTAGATATCGAGAAAAAAAATTCGAGACATGTAAAGGAGTTAATTTTTATTTATTTTTCAATTTTTGTTGAAATTTGATAATTCTTACGATTTTAGAAATATTAGGCGATAATTCAATAGTCAAATACTAAAAATATTTTATTAATAAAAATTGTAACTTGTAGAATTTTTTAAAATTTGTTACCACCGACTGAATATTGTCACAGATTCTATAAATTGTGTTCTACTTTGTCTTAACAATTCTGCTGAATTCGTCACGATAGAAAAACTCGATTTCTCGAAAAGCACGTGTTTGCGTAGTGAATTGTGTTCGTTCTTCGTGGATCCAGCAGTCGAATTTTCATTGTCATACCAGTATTTGGGAAAATGGTCGCATCGAATGATGTAAGCGCCGCAAATGCGCGAATGTCGCATGCAAACTGCAAAAATAACGTCATCCAAATTTGCGGTACCGTAAAGTTGCGACGGTGTTATGCTAGCGTTTAGTTGAAGTTCCCGAGGATTGATTGACACAGATATCGTAATCCACGTGTGTGTTCACCGCAAATGTGTACGGAGAAAAACCGTCTACGCTCTATACGAGATTCTCAGCCTACACGACAATCATCTCCATTCCGGACTCTATCGCGCTGACGATTCTCTTCATCAAAATGATTGCGACCGATTACCCGATTGCGCTAACGCTTTTATCGTCCACGATTCGCGAAAGTAGATCCACCGCCGTTTTGCACCGATGATGCGATCTTCTTCGGGCCCCGCGAAGAATACGGAAAACGTCGAAACGTTGTTCTCCGCCCAAAGTTCGCCGTGTTATTAATTTTTTTTTTTTACAACACCTTAAGTCGCGAATGCAATGAACGATAAACTCCGAAAAAACATTAAAACGTTTCCTCGACGGCCCAACGTCCGGAATTTATTCAATGAATCCTCGGAGCACTGAACCGTTTGTACAAAGCGGCATATTCGATGCTACGATGCATCAGGGAAAAAGCGTGGGTTTGCGATAAGCGGAACCGCGCGCGACGTCTGGCACTCTCTTGACTTGAGCGAAACGTTGGTTGCACTTGGTCAAGATTACTGGCCGGAGAAAAATGTCGACGAAGCGAGTCTCGAAAATTGTTGAATGCGGAGAAACGCCCGTAGGATGCAATCGTCGCGAGATCGCTTGGGACACGCACACGCGACAGATGAATTATCCTGAATAAACATTTTCCTACTGCGATACGATACGAAAATATGCTATGAGATGGCAACTATTTAGCATGTCGTAGAATCGTCGATATCGCATCAAAAGTTGTAGCGACATTGACATTTTTTTTTCGATATATTTTTGCAAACGATCGTCACGTAGCGTAAACGAAGAAAAAATAATCCGTCACCTTTTTCACCGTATATATGTTATATATATAATTCTATCATGAATGGTTGACGGTCACAGACTCGTGATTTGTGTGTATGCGTATGTCATCCGCGGCCGATGTGACCCCTGATCCCGAACGATAGCCCCCCGAGCGATAGTGAACACTCTCCACTGGCCTCACGAGTGTCAAACGAGATGTAAAAGACACGAAGCAACGACGCGCCGGCAACGACGCCGGTTCTCGTCTTTCTTCCATTGGTATTCCACTCGGAATAACTTATTCCCGTCAATTTCAATCGTATTCGTTGATCGAAATTAACATATTTCAAAAAAATTTGCGACGAAAAATTACCCCGAAATAGTGAGAATAATAATTTTTAGATGAATGTCAAATAGCACGTCGTAAGTTGTTGTTGTTAATAATTAAATTATAAAGTTGCATAAAAGAGTAGTTAATTACAATAACTCCTTTTCAAGAAAAAATGTATTGAAAAAAATCACTACTGTACATTAAAATTAATTCAATAATTATCTAACCTTTGAAACTTCGATATATATATCGATAACTCGGAAACATCGGCTCGATGGATAAAACACAAATAATTGTCTATTTTTTTTTTTTTTTTTTTCGTTCCCAAAGAAAGTACCAACTAAACTTAAAATCCAAGCATAGCTGACAATGAATTTTTTTAAAGTGATCTTTCGGAGTAATTGCGAAATTTACGATCGTTCTTCGACAAGTTGGGGAACCGTGTGAAAAAGATTTGGAAGCTTCAATCGATCACGAAGCAGATAAGACTTTGAGAGAATTAACGTGGGTCATTGAGGCATTGTCGACGAAAGACATTGTAAAACACAGCGTTAAATTCGTGTCAATTCAAGGGGGCGTCGTAAGTAGGTCGTCTAATAATTATGCGAGAGCCAAAGTCATAGAATACATAAGTGTACTATGATAATACTATAAAACACAGACCGTTGAAACGATAAGGCCACTGAAATTCTAAAACGCATGTAACACGACTCGCCCATCGCATTGACCCCCTCGGGGTCGGTAGGAACAATGTGGGTCAATATTCGAAGCGTCGATCAAGATTGAATTTTTATGCGAAAGAGAAGAGAACAAAGTCGCGTGTAAGCCATTTAGATATATATATATACGTAACTATGTTATTTTCAATAGGAAAACGAGGCAATGCTTTTTATTACGAAACATCGAACAATTAATGGGGAGAAACGAGATTTCCTCCGATCCACCTGATCTGAAATGTCGACTCAAAATTATTAAAAAACAATTTTTTTTTTCCTGAAAAAATTGAATTAAGAAAGTCAAGTCAGCTGAATTATGGCAATGATCGCGAAATTATGCATTTCTTTCGAATTGGAAACACCTAAACTCGATTTTCAAGTACGTCGATTGACATTTTTTTTTTTAATCGGCAAAAAAAAAAATGTTAACATTTTCCGAGATGATAGAATTCTTTTGAATTTTTATTTCGGCTGAAGAAAAAATCATACTTTGGAGAACATCGATGCTGATTCGACCCCTTCAAATGATTAAACCGAATGATTAAAATTTTTTTTTTTTTTAACTAAGAGAAATAAATTCAATCAGTTGACCAACATATCTCGGTGAATCGCGTGTTACGTTCGTTGAAAAATCGACAGAAGTGTCAATATGAAATTGTGAAAAGTAAGACTGATCGGGTCTGCGGGGTCTCCGGGTGAATCAAACGGCTTGCATCACGAGCCCATGGGAGTGCGATAACTTGAACGTGACAAATGTAGATCGAGGCGCAGGGTGACACATTTCACTTGAGCCAATTGACTGAATTACGTCTGCTCTGTCTCGGTGATGGACCCGAGAAGGCAGGCGAAGACTAGAAGATTACCAGACGCGCCAAGCCTTTCCTCAACATCAACATTCATCTATACAGAAACCATCGTGTCTCGATATGTATATATAACGTGTATTTACATAGAGAAGCTTGCGCTCGTGGAACGCCACCGACGCGACAGTTAAACACGCGCGCGTGATGGGTGAATGACTTCTCAGCATCAACACTAATTTACGTGCAACTACCGCGAGTGCCACTCGCGTTTTTACGATGTCTGTAACGGAGTTGTGACGATTATGGTACATATCGTCGTCACGTCGAGGGCTCAAGCGTAATTGAAGCGTGTCGCTTCGTCGCAAAACAAAAACGATTACGTCACTTCTATCTCTGCATATTCGTCGACAAACGCGTGTCCCTTTATCGTTTACCTTTGTATTTGGGGCTCTCGGGGTACGGGAGAGCGGGGCAAGTCGACGCAGAAGTCGATGCGCACATAGAAATAACTTAAATAAAAAAAGAAACCCCCCATAGACTGTAAGGGATGACTGTTATTCACTACAGAAGACTACTGAACTCAAGCGCCGCACGATCCTCGAAAACGCTCCGTTCGCGCGCGGTGCTGTTCGTCTTAGTATTTCCTTAGTAGTTGCTAAACAGAATTCGAAATGACGTTCGGGTATAAATAAATTCTATTTATAACGACACGCATTCATTGATTTTCACGAAGTACGTTTTACTGAGTCATTCGAATACATTATTATTCGGATACGTCTTTTGTCACTAAAAGGTCAATTTTTTTTTATCGTAAAAAATCATGTATTTTTCGTTTTTTTCATAGCAAACGAGGATTGCGATCTTAATTAACGTTTTTTGCCCTTAAGGTCAATGGAAATGGAATACTGTCGTTTATACGATCCATGGAGAGATTCTTCAACATCGCGTTTCCCCTGGACGATCCGGTGATCGCGCCGCTTTACACTCACGTGGACACGCGGGCTTCGGGATCGGTTCACTATTACGAAACCGATGTGCCCGAAATTCTTGCGCGGGCCAGCGGTATGGTCAGAAGTTCATTCAGAGATGCCGAAGACTTTATGCCGACCCACGTTTTTATCGCTACCTGGCTGGACGTTGGATACTTCAACGAAAAGAGCGACAAGGTAAACGATGTGTATATTACGGATAAGTCACTCAAGCAAAGCCCGCTTTTTCGCTTCTGGCGTTTTGCCCGGTTGCTTCGCTTTCGTCCTTCACACCGTTTTCTTCGTTTACTTTACTCGTCGTCGTTGTCTTTATTTTTTTTTCTTTCTTTTTTTTTTTTTTTTCGTTTTATTTCTCCTTTTTCTCCACCGGTTTCTTTCGCGCCGGTCGTTTGTCACCTCGCAGCGACCTTTCAACTCCACAGGTCAACACGTACCAAGTGGCCATTTCTTCCAACGGCAACGTCTCCTACGTTGAGCTTCTTTATCCCGAGGGTGGAATTCAGTGGATACAGGGAGAGTCGCATCCAAACGGACTTCCGGATGCCAGAGCGCAGGCCGGATTCATGACAGAGGGAAGATTATACACGCTGAAGGGATCGGGAAACGATCAGATTCAGAATATCGACAAGTGAGATCGAACGATTGAAATTTTATATTTAGATTGATGCATTTTACTGACGCATATAATCCGCCCGGTCACGTGCGACACTCTTAATAACTCTCGTTAAGGGAGTAAATCCGATTCGTAATTATTATTAACTTCCATAACCCGTTTTATTTTATCATTTTAGACGCATCCTTTTTGTTGGAATGCGTTTACTGTCGATGGTCTCGAAAAAAAGAGTCATTCTTCCGGCAGCCATATCTTTTTCATTTTTCGATATATTTTGACAATTTTTTTTTTTTTCGTGAAATTTCCGTAAAAAAATCTCTGTATTTCGTCAAATAGTTTTTGGGAAAGAAATTTTTTTAATTTTCCTCGGTTTTCGAATTGTCAGGTAGATGTAAACCCTTTAAAGGAAAATTTCTCAATAATTTATCGCGATATTATCGTATCGCTGTGGTAACCGATGTGGAAAAATTACTATTTAACAGTGTATTTATTAATAGTTTTTTTTTATTGATTTTATTAGGTTATTAATTTTTTTAAGTTTCCGTACTATGATTGTGAAGTGGTGGGACATTGACTTACGAACTTATATATATTAATGTAATATCGTTAATTGTTCAGGTGGTCTAACGTTGGCAGACCCGGTCAGTGGGTATTCAAAGTTGGACCGATCGCTGATGGAGATAACATCGGAACCCCCGACAAAATCGAAAGTATGGCGGATTAAAAAAAAAATTAATAATATTTCATTAAATTCCTGACAATTGGCTGATAAAATTCCGATGATTTTCTTTGTTTTTTTTTTTAAACCAACATTAATACTTATTCAAAATTCGATCAATTAATAATGGCGACGTATAACGCGCGCGTCAAGCCGTTAACGAATTATTTACAGAATCGATCATGCAGAATGAAGCGACTTGTTCGTCGACCGGCGCTACGAGTTGTCACAGCAAAGCCGATTGTATTGATTACGAGGTGGGATACTGTTGCAGCTGCAAGACGGGATACTTCGGAAATGGAAAGTCCTGCCAGCCAAACGGTAATATAACGATTTTTTTTTATTTTTTATTAATAATTAATAAATATCTATTATTATTATTATTTATTTATTTACTTATTTTTATTTAAATTTCACTTTCCGCAATATATAAACATAAAAAAAAATATCACAATACATTTTTTTTTTCATTCCCGCGACAACGAAAAAATAATCAGTACTTTAAAAAAAAATGATTTTGCAACAAAAATTAAGATTATAGACGATAAGAATTCGCGACAGAATTTAATAATCCCGAAAAATTGTTCAATTGTATGATTCTGGTGAAAAAAAAAGTGTTTGCGGCACGTGGTAAGGCTCAGCGGTCTGGCCAGACGCGTTACTGTGCTACAAGCCATTAGCGTACAACAAGTAGTTTCAGTCGGCGTTGAAGCCGGCGCTGCGTTCTCTCTGATCTATTCATAGAGGTATAGCGGAATAGCGGCGAGGAGTCGGTGCACGGTACACTTACGACTTGTCTGCGTCGAGTAGAAAAAACGAGTCGCCCGATTCCACTCATAAAGAGGCGGTGCTCAACAGCTGCGAAATGGGCCGTTGTTAAGCACTTTCAAGAACCATAGACCATTCCCTCTTTGTATACACTTTTATCATCGTCGAACTTTCTTTTTTTTTTTTCTTCCACTTTTCTCTCTCCTCTCTTTTCCTATGTACGTTGGCTTCGCCGAATTCAAAGCTCGGCGGGACGGCCCATTAAAAAGTACAAAGCGATTCACCTAGTCTCGAGGCTTATTCGCCGCTCGTCATACAGAGCTTATTGTCTCACTCGCGCGTCTGTGTCCCGACACTTAATCCGAACGACAGACCCCGCAGAGAAAACAGATAGAGTGCCGCGAGTTTTTCGTGTGGAAAAGAGGGAAAACAATTTTCACGCGATAGAGGGGCGTATATATATATATATTTTTTTTTTTGAGGATTTATTAACGACGAATCGATACTCTAATTCTTCGCGAAATGATTGGATATACGAAAAAAAAAAAAAAAATTGACGATTTACGAATTCGCAGATTTGCCGTTGAGGGTAATCGGCAGAATAGGGGGTAAAATAAACGGCGAGGAATTCCCATCGAGAGATCTTCAATGCTACGTGCAGGTTAAGGACGGCAGGACTTACACCGCTATTTCGAGAGTTCCCCAAGCCATTGGGCCGAATTTCCAATTACTCAGCTCACTCGGCGGCGTCATCGGTTGGCTCTTCGCTAAACCCATCGACAATACGAAGAACGGCTATCAGATTACCGGTGAGTGAAAATTTATTATTTTCATCTTATATATTTTCCACTTTTAGAATCCTTTTAGTTCGCCGCTCGAGTGGTGATAAAAAAAAAAAAAATCCGATATTTCGAAAAATTCGAAAAAAATATTCGAAATTTGTTTTTTTAAAGTTACTTTTGAAAATATCAATTTTTCAATTTTTACATTCCAAATTTGTATTAAAATAAAATGCAAATTTAATGATTAGTCCCAATTTTTTTTTTTTTCAGGCGGTTTGTTCAATCACACCTCGGAGCTCGTGTTCAGCTCGACCGGCGACAGAGTGACGATCAGAACCACTTATCTCGGTTTGGATGTCTTCGGACAATTGAAAATGGACGCCGATATTCAGGGTTCGCTTCCCGATCTCACCGACAACGCTCGTGTCGATTACGGCGATCACGACGAGCTTTACACGAGGGCGCAGCCCGGTACGATTCGTTCGCATAGCTCGCGAACTTACAAACTCGCGGACGTTGCCGGTGTCGAATATCCGTTCACCGAGGATCAGACGATAGTTTACGATGATTGTCCTTACGATACGGAGAATATGGAGGAAGATACGACGAGATTGAAGTTTTCGCGCGGTTCGACGACGTACGAGTCTACCGAGGGAATTATACGTTTCGCAATGAACACCAAAATCGGTCCGCTGGAAGAGGAGGATCCGTGCATAAAGGGACGCGAAACCTGCGGTCGGCACAGTTCTTGCGTCGTCACCGGTGACGCATTTGAATGTGTTTGCAATCCTGGGTGAGAAATCTATTTTTTTTACTCCGAAATTACGAAATTAACTTAATTAAATAATAATAATAACATAAGATTATTTATTTAACCGCAAGAATTCAGTTTTTTGGATAAACATTGAATTTATTAATTTAAAATTAAACGAACACAAAAAAAAAAAAAAAAACCCTCCCCCCACCTCCAACCTTTTGGAAAGTCTATTATAATTATCAAGTAACGAGTGCAAGAGATTTATTATTATTATTATTTTTCAACCAGATTCCAGTATCTTTACGAAGAAGACAATACCGCCACTTGCGTTGACATAAACGAGTGCACAGCCGGCATTCACGTTTGCTCACCCGATGCTCAATGCGTCAATAACGAGGGTAGCCACAGTTGTTACTGCCGAGCCGGCTATTCCGGCGACGGAAGGGTATGCGAAAGTAAGAAAAAAAACTTTCTTGTTTATCGGCTTCGAAACATCGAAGTGTTTGCCTGCTTTGCCCGCGATAGATATTAACCCAACGGGGTATCAATTAATCGCTCATTCGATTAAATTTTTTCGGAAAAAAAAAACGCAGTCGTAAATATTTATAATTTATGAACACAAATTTGGGAATGTTTATAAAAACATATTTTTTATGTCCGGTATTCATAACACAGCAGAGATTCTACTCGCAATACGTTTATTTTTCGGTTAAGAATAGAGCGGCGGTTGATACAAAATTATCGATTTACTCGGACAGGGAAACAAGAAACTACCAGTGCAGGATTCTATCGGTTGTTTCAGGAATGTCGACGTGCGAGGATACCCGCTGCGGAGGTTACGAACAGTGCGAGATGATAAACGATCAACCGACATGTTCGTGTCTTCCGGGATACACGAACACCGGCAGGGGTTGCTATCCGATTGAAGGCAAGATACACGACGAGTCGTTCGGAACTTACGATGATTCGCGATTTTTTTAGTAAACTTTTTAAAAAACGTTAATAAAATATTTTTTTATACGCAGCTAACTGTGACGTTGCACACAATTGCTCGCCGAACGGTGAGTGTCTTTACGACAGCAATCGACAGGGACACGCGTGCTACTGTCGGTCAGGCTACACCGGTAAGTGCAAAAACCGTTTTTTTTATTAGTTAATCATAAATTAATAAAAAAATTATTGTTATTATTATAAATAATTATTTATGATAATTAATACAGTTTTTTTAGTAAATGTTCGAATGAATATTCGAACTCGGAACAAGGCGTTTCATACGCTTGCGTTTAGCTTACCTAACTTAACTAACCGGACTTCACGTTTTTTTCTTTTGCGTTATTATTAACTTACCATTACGATGTTCTCGCCGAAGTAATCCGATGTGTTATTGCACGAAACTTTTTAATGCTTCAACAATGATATATTATTCATCGCGATACCGAACGTATTGTTTTTTTTATATATTACTTTATTGAACACTCGAATTGGACATTTTTTCATTGCGCCGGCGCAGTAATAATTCTGGTAGCGTTTATGTTTTGAGCGACGAACAAACGAATATTTTTACCATACGAAGACTTGTCGTACCCTTTTACGATGCTAATACACGAGAACACCTGCTAATACACATAATTAACACCGTTGGACTTGTAACCGCAATTTGTTTTTGAAGAAAACTCGAATCAAAGATCCCGCGACAGCGTGTACGTCTGGGCCCTTCGCGCGTCATGGCGTGCACTGAACAGCTGGCGAGTGCGCGCGGAATTATGGGTAAAGCTTGTCCTACGGGCCCGTAATATCCGAGGTGCGATCAGCTGATCAGTTTGACACGGCCAGTGCATCCGGCGGTATATCGTTATCGCAAGCGTTATCTTCGTCTCGAGTTTCACGAAAATAATTTCCTGTGCACATATTTCTTAGAAGCTTCGAGAAGCTGCATCATCGATGCCGTGAATGCGACGTTGACAAGATCATTGTTTTACTGAAGTTCTTTGGAGACTAAACAATTTGTGCATCGTACAGTTTTATTTTTTTTTCTTTTTTTTTTTTATAAGGCGATGGATACAATTGCTATCCAGAGTCAGAGTCAACGACCACCGGGAGCGGACCACCGACCCCTCAATGCCGCGACGGAGTAATGTGTTGGTGTCCCCGAAATTGGGAATATCGTGACAACGAGTGCGTCCCAGCGGAATCGACAGAGGAAGAAACGACGAACGTTACCCCTCGAGAAAGTGAGTAAAGGCAACAGATATTTTTTTATCGTTAATGACACAGAGTTTCCCATGAATCGAAGATCGAAACGGAATAATAAGAAAGGACTTCAAAATCAGTTCAGTTCGTTAACCGTAACACAACACAATAAGCGATAACCAGGAATAGGTATAATATATTTGTTTGATTACTTTTCATAAACTAAAATTTCCATTCAATAATAGTCAACAAACAAAAAGCGTTGACCGACAATTGCACGTAAAGTCATTAAAAAAAAATCCGAAAAGTATTCAGAAAAAATAGTTTTTCACGATTCGCGTCTGTTTAACGCAATAACACAAATCGATAAATTACCGTTAAAAATAATGTTACGTAATTCTTAATGCACTGCTATAGTGTAACTAATATTTGTGCAAAAAAAAATGATCGCCGATCACAATTTTGCACGTAATATCGCAAAAACCCATTTTGGTTAAGTCGCTAACCGTACACGCATGTTTTGCCTACGAAAAAAAAGCAGCAAACACAACGAGCCTCCCGCGATGCACTGACGAATTTTGCTGCCTTGATACACAAGTCTACGATCCATCGGTAAATGAATGTGTACCTGAACAGGAATACACTACCGACGAGAATACCCCCTCACCTGCAGGTACGTTTTTCTTTCTGCTATCATCCATTCGAAACTCAAAAAAAAAAAAAAAAAACTGTGATAACTGCAAAAAAATTAAAAATTCCACTGCACGTAGCTGTATGTTATACGCTACTGTTTATAATACCAAATCTGTATATAACATTAATTTCGATCGATATATACCCTTCTCGTGAAAAAGCAAAAAAATCCTATATTCCGATATTTTTTTTTCGGGAATTAAATTTTCATGTAATTTTTTTTTTTTTTCAATCGCATTCCTACAGGGTATGTATCGAATGTTCATTACACACTCAATTAACGCCAAAGCCAACGAAGCCTGGCGATCAATGTTTATAATCGCAACACGCTTATTTTCAATAGCTTGCAACGAAGTCTCGTTGTGTCATCCGTACGCGCAGTGCGTTTACATAACGAGCGCTGGTAATTACGAATGTCGTTGTAATCCAGAGTACGATGGCGACGGAATCGAGTGCACGAAGCGAGGTACGTAATTCGAGTAATTATCGCCGGGGAGGCTGGGGCCACGCGGAATCAAAAACTATAACAAAATTTTATCAATTTTATACTCCAAATACTCCGATTACAGTAAAACTTCAAATTCATCGAAATATTTTTACCGCATAGCGATTTTTCATTTAACATTTTTTTTACCCCTTTCAACTCGTGCAGTAAGTAAACTGATGAGAATTTAACGTTTATCGACCGCGATAATCCAAAAAAATAGAAAATCGATTTGCATCGAATAATAAAAATGATTAAAAAATGTTATCGGCTCTCGATACCGATTATCTATGTCCAAAATTGTCCAAAAATCGTTAAAACCGAAGTCCCAGCCACCCGAACATTCGTCGTTTAGTCCTGCGACCGGCAGCTGAGCAAATCAGCGAGATCGAGAACGAAAAAAACCGGTATGTTCCAATAATCAATGACATCGAATTTTTCCCTAACAGAGATATCTTGTCTGGACGTCGATATCTGTGATCCTAACGCGTCTTGCCGTTCCGACGAAGTACCGGCGACGTGTGTTTGCAATCCGGGATACGAAGGAGATGGAACGATCTGCAGTCCAATCGGTGCTTTTGACTTTTCTATATCGATATCCCTCATCGCGTAGACCCACTCGATCGATTATTTCGTTCTCTTCATTTGCAACAATTGATCGCGACAACGAAAAATCCCTTTATCACCAAAACTTTTTTTCTTAATCAGATTTTAGAGAAAACAAAGAACTTATACCGTGTTTTTCGTTTCTCATTTCGTTTGGCGTTCAGACGAGTGCAGAGATCATTCGCAATGTCTGGCGCACGAGAGCTGCTCGTACAATCCAACGAGGGCGCGATACGAATGTATCTGCAAACCGGGCTTCGGGCGCGTCGATGGCCAGTGTGTCGTCTCTGACTGTTCCGTCAATCCGTCGCAATGCCACGTAAACGCTCAGTGCGTCAAATCCGGCGGGGATAATTACAAATGCGTTTGCATGGGTGGTTATCACGGCGATGGGGTACGACAGTGCACCGCTGATCACATTGGCTGCCACGTTGTCAATAATTGTGGGATCAACGCGGTGTGCGGATACAACCAGATATTGGGCAATTTCGCTTGTATCTGCGAACCGGTGAGTGGCTTTTGTCGATCTTTTGCCGATTTTTTAACCGATTTTTTGCCGATTTTTGCCGATTTTTGCTGATTTTTAACAGATTTTTACCGATTTTTTAAACCGATTTTTGCCGATTTTTTTTTTTTCGATCATCCGGTCGCCAACCGGAATAATTATCATTTTTATTACAGGGCTTCTACGGCGATGGATTCAATTGTCTGCCTCACGATTCGTGCAGACAAGATCCAGGAATTTGTTCGGAATACGCCACCTGTGTGCCGACCGGTGACCAGCAATTCGCCTGCGTGTGCAACGACGGTTTCGTCGGCGACGGAAAGATGTGCCGATCGCGGCCTCGACACGCGTCAAATTTCTTGCTCGTCAATCAAGGAATGGCGACCCACAGAATTCCATTTTATTCGTCGATGTCGAACAGCGGCGGAGCTCCCATTCACATTGCTTACAGTCAAATGGCTATTGCTCTGGACATTGACTGCTTGAATGGAAGAGCTTATTCCAGCGATATAACCGGTGGGTAACGTAAATTTAGCCGATTCGTTATTTGCCGTTTAATAAATTTTTATGACGAACATTTATTATTATCATAAAATGAGAAAATATTTATATATAATCAATTTTTTCAATACGGAAAATCGGAAAAATTGACTTTCGTTTCGACAATTCGCCGTTTGCGTTCTTTCCGTTGGTGCAAAATTTAATGAAACTTTTTTTTTTCTTAATTAGGGAACCAAATAACGAGTCTGAATTACAACGGCTCGAACGTCGAAACGTTCGTTTCCGGAGTAAGCAGTCCGGAGGGTCTTTCCATAGATTGGGTGGCGAGAAATATATTTTGGACCGATTCCGGCAAAGCTACAGTCGAAGTCGCCAACATGGATACAAAGAAACGAAAGGTCCTCATATCCGAGGGTTTGGTTAATCCCCGAGGAATCGCGGTTCATCCTTATCGAGGGTTAGAAAACGTCTATTTTCCACGTTTAATCGGCATGAAGCATTTATTTTTATTTAATTTTTTTTCTTCATAACAATAATGTTTTTCTCTTTTTCGTAACCCAGCAAAATATTCTGGTCGGACTGGAATCGTAATGCCCCGAAATTAGAGTGGTCCAACGAGGACGGTTCGGGTCGCGAAGTTTTCCTTCGCGGGGACAACGTCAAGCTGCCGAATTCATTGGCGATCGATTGGTCGACCGACGAATTATGTTGGGCGGATGCGGGAACTTTTACCATTAGTGAGTTTCCTCCGAAATAAAAACGTTTCGAAATTTATGGCAAATTAGACAATTGTTAACTTTAATATTTGTCGCACGCTGCGAAAAATTTGTTCAGGTTGCTCGCCGATCGACGACAGATTAGTTCACGTTGTCGCTAAGGAACTCTCTTATCCATTCGGCTTGGCGATTTCGCACAATCATTACTATTGGACCGACTGGAAAACGTAAGCTTTGAAAAAAACAAATCTGTTATATGAAAGATCCAATCAATTAAATACTTCGATTATTAACGATTTTCGGTTTTTTTTTTGAAGGCACAAAATCGAAGTTGCGTCAAAGAACACCGGCGAACGACACACGGCAATAAACATTCCGGCTGGCGGAAGCGGAAAATTATACGGGATCGTCGCCGTTCCCGAGGCTTGTCCGAGAGGTACGAAATAGACATTCTCATTTTTTCCGCTTTTCCTAAAATAATCGTTGGGATAATCGATAAATAATTCGTAAAAAAAAAAATTATCCCGAAATTTTTTTGTTTCTATTCGATAAGTTGAAATGAGATGTCCTCTCTTATGATAGAAATTTCAAAAAAATGTTTGTTCGCATTTCGCAGTATCGAACGTCTGTCAGTACGAGAACGGCAGGTGCCACAAGGACCGAATATGTTTGCCGGACGGTCTCGGCGGGAGAACGTGCGCCTGTGCTGACGACAGTAAAGGACCGTGCAACGAGTCGCGATAACGCGCGAACGAGTTAGTCTCGTAGTCGTGAAAATACGAGCCCTCAAATCATCGCCTCTGTGCCTCGTTATTCCGTAGCCGCGACAATGCGATATAACTGCGATAATGAGGAAGAAGTCACGGTGCTTCGAGCGGCGTCTGCGCGGTGCACAAAGAAGAAACGAAGAAAAACAGTGAAAAAAATAAAACGGAATGAAAAAAAAGTTAGCGCAGTACAGAGTGCTCGATAAAAATCGTTTCTCGAGACGGATTCGTTAGTTAATAAGAAACAAAACGGCATATAAGATAATCATAAAACGATCGTTCGCCAGTCGATCTTACATCAACCCGATATCGAGTGTAACTTGCAAACATTTTTCTTTTGTTTTTTTCATACTTTATTATTTGTTTATTATTAATTATTATTAATTAGCGAGAACGAATAATATTTTCTCATCTCTGTAACTCATTTGTAATGAACGTCTTTTATATATATATATATATATATCCCATTATCGATCCGCATGAGTACGAAAATGCGTACGTAATTTGTATTCGTGTGGTGGAATACTTTGGGACATTATTTAATAAAAATACATAAATGAAACCTAAAAAACGTTGTTCGATCGCTTCGTTTACGACTTTTTTTACACTCCGACGTTATTCCGATTTTTAAAAATGTTTTCGTTCGTCTATTCAGTTACTCAGCCTTAAGGAGAAATTACGATAAAATAACTTTACGGTGCATTGGTTTTGCGATAAAAAGAAAAGGATTATCCGTGGCGTTGGTACAGCGAAAAAAAAGTAATTATTATTACTTATCAATTCGAATCAATTTTATTATTTAGATGTTAATAAAACATGACATTCTACAATGTTTTTCACGCGTGATTAACATCACATTTTTCGTCGATTCTATTATTGGCATTATCATGACATTAATCTCAATCGATTGAATCGCTGCACGAGAATTGCCGTCCGAAATTGAAAGAATGGAATTTTAAAAAATTCGTCGAAAAATATTTGTTTCTCTATCATTCATTTTATGCGCCGCGGACTAAGGATCCTCGTAATTCTTAAGAGAAGAATAGAAATAATTTTAGGAGTTTACAACGCATTAAATTTTTTTTTTAAATTGAAGTATCGGATGAATATCTTCCGTTTCGATACGAGTCTCAGTCGGATGTTTCTCAGATGGAATGAAAAAAAATTTACCTATACACGACGCTGTTAATGCATCGGTTTTGCCGGCACAACGCCTCGACTCACGAGTTCATTTCTCATTTCAAATTTTTGTATCTTTCCGCTTGTCGTGCGCGGAAAATTATCCACAAATTCGATGTATCGCGGTATCTTGAAATGAGCGATTTTTCCTTTTGCATACGACTGCAACGACTGCTTTGTGAGTTTTTCGCCCGATTTCAATCGCACGCAGGCGCAAATTTCCTCGCCGTAAACGTTGTCGTGAACGCCGAAGACGTGCGCCTCAAGTATCGCCGGATGTGTTTCCAGAAAGTGTTCGATTTCCTGAAACGAGTTGAAGAAAAATTGAGAAAAAAAATTAAAATAAAATGAACTAAAGTTTAAAACTCTCAGTATCTTTTTTTTTTTTTTTTTAATGAAATTTGAGATCAAACGTTCCGTAATTTTAGAAGGGTAAAAATTATTGTTGTACTTTTGGAAATATATTTTCTCCGCCTCGGATTATCATGTCCTTTAATCTTCCGATAACACTGCCGTATCCATTGGCGCGCAGACAAAATTGATCTCCCGTCTTCAACCAGCCGTCTTCGGTTATTGTTTTCTTCGTATTCTCCTCGTCGCCCCAGTATTTCATCATCGAGCCGTAACCCCGGACCCAAAGTTCGCCGGGCGTTTCAAGTGGCACCGGAGATTCATTCTCGTCGACGACCTTTGGCACACATATTTCTTTCATTCGTTTTTTGGAAATTTATGAAATTTTTTTCTGCTAATTGCGATGATGAAAAAGTGATGCAATTACTTACCATCGCTTCCATGTGATCGGATAGATGCCCGACGGTGTTGCATAAGAGATCGATGGACTCTCCGGGCAAAGATTGAAACGCTACCGCTGTCGTTTCCGTCAAACCGTAAATATTCTAAAAAAAAAAAAATGCATATTCAATGTAACGCAATACCAATACCAACGCCTGAAATATTCCGATTTATTATTAAAAATTGTATAAAAAAATAAAAAATACATAAATAAATAATGAAAATATTGGTATAAAGTCCTGTTATTGATTTTTATATAATAATATTTACATTTATTAATATATTTTATTATTATTAATTATCAATTCATTGTTTTCATTAATAATAAAATAAAATAATAATTGTAAAAAATTTTAACGTCTGAATATAAGTATTTGAAAAAAGTCCGAAAGACGAAAATCTTTATTTTCAGTTACAGAAATGGAACAATGAGTCTGCGGACTGTGAGGAAGGATAGTTAACTACTGTAAACGAGAGACGGAGGGAGAGAGGAATGTTGTGAATATGCACACGAGCCCTCCGGCCTCTCGAAAGATATGTGCATAGATAGGGGATCAATGGCTCGCGAGTCGTCGACCTCTCGTCGTTCGAGCCTTCGCCCAGCCGGACTGGACGCCGACCAACTTTCGTCTGTCCGTACGACGTTAATTTCTTCGATCAACATACTCGTAATTAATTCGAAACGCTCCGCGTGTGTGCGATGAACGAGAGATGGAAATCTCTTTTTGTCGTAATTTGTTCTTTGCAATTAATCACGTCGAGTCGTGGAAACTTTATTTTTGCGAAATAAGAACGAAGAACTAATCTGCAGAAATGTCCACTTGAATTTTTTTATTTTTTATTTTTTCCCTAAACTATTTTACGAAAAGTTTGAGAAATCTAATATGGAAATTTGAATTTTTTTATTTTTTATTTTCGTTTGCAGGAAGAAAGAAACGTAAAAAAAAAATTAATAAAGTTAATATCTCACCTGCATCCTCTCAACGTGAAGCTCTTCCTTTATTTTTTTCAATATGTCCGGTGATATCGTAGAACCACCGGTCACACCGGTCTTAATTGTTTCGATCGGTGCTCCAAGCCGTTCTCGAGCGTCCAACAAATTAATCTGCAACAATTAATTTTGGAGCCGACGGCGAAAAATTAATAAATTATTCACCGCGACGTCCGTTCGAACGATGATGCGTACGACTCGAACGAAAAATATCAAAGGTCGAAGGTTTCTCGATAGATCGAGAAACGATAATTGGTCAAAGTGTAAACATTTATATTTTAATTTTTCTAATTTCGCGTCTTTTTAATTTTATTAAAAAAAAAAAAAAACAAAAAATCTCCACCAAGAAAAAAAAAAAATTCGCGAATACTACACATTTATTTCTTAGTTTTTCCAAATTTATCTCATACCAGCAAAAAAATAAATAAAATAGTAAAAAAATGATATCTATCCGATTATCGTTCATATTTCACATTTTGTGATCCATTGCAATGAACGCTGACGATAAAATTGTCATCTCATCGACGGGGACCATTCAGTTTTTTTCGCTCAAGTTTAACGCATCTCCTCGAGAAGTCTTACCCACATTGTCGGAGTTCCATAGGCAACCGTGCATTTTTCACGAATTATAGTGTTCACGGATTGTTTTGGATTGAACGACGGCGATTCGAGAACTATAGTAGCTCCGGCATGAAGGCAACAGAATTGAGCCATTACCATCGCAAAGGCATGAAAGAATGGCACGTTGAGGCATATTTTATGGTAACCATTGACCAATCCTGTTCTTTCTGCGGCCTGCAATGGCAATACGGATGCTAAAAGTTGCTTTTCCATTTTTTCAAAAAAAATTAAATCGACTATCAAATCGTAATAATTACGCGAAAAAAAAACATCGCGATACATCGCGCGCCCAATTTTCAATTTTTTAAAGACAAAATAATAATATGAAAAAAATTTTAGAAACTGAAAAAAAGTATATGAAAACTGTAAATCTCCGCAAATTCGCGAGGCGCACCTGTCGGCTATTATTGACGAAAGATCTGTGAGAAAGTAATGTGGCCTTTGGTAGTCCCGTTGTACCCGAAGTGAATTGAATGTTGCATCCGTCGAATGGTGATATTTCATTCTGCATTGCGGATATCGCCTGCACCTCGGAATTGTTGGCAAGCGATTCGACGTCGGAGAAACGACGAGTACCCCTGGTGAGAAAGGTGTAAAAAGGTTTTATCGATTTTTTTTCTCCCTCCCGCCCCTTACTTTTGACGGTATCGAACGTGAGAATGGACTTTCGTCAAGCCATTAGCCTAATTACACTGGTAATCCCATTAAATACCGCAAAGCGATCAATCAGTTCAATCGGAAGTTGGAAACGCTCCCCTCTCTCCCCCTCCCACTTCTTCGTTGTTCTACAGATCGATATTTAAATATCCTCGGAAGAACGCATGACTCGGTCTCTCGATGCTTCCGCGAGGAACATATTAATGAGAAACACACGACTACAAACGAAGCTATTTGCCGGTATTCAGGTCGACTGTAATAAACTGATGTACAAAAAAAAAAATCGACGGAAATTACTCGCTTACAACTCTCGTCAATGTCGCAAGTTTTTACGTCAACCTAATATTTTATGCCTTTCGTAAAATGTCTTATTTCAGCAGAAAACCTCATGAAATGACGTAGAATTTCTCCGTCCTTTCCCTACACTGACTAAAGGGTTTTAAATTAAGTACTTCGTAAGTATTATCTACGTAAAAAAAAAATTAGCATCACCAAAACTTCGATCAATAAAAAATTACAACTGTTCACAAGGCTATCAATTCTCTTACGTTTAATTTACGATAATTTCTGTTATTCCAGAGATATTAACTCCGAACTTATCTCATGAAAAAAAGTTCATTTAAAAAATTCCCAAAAAAAATCGTTAAAGGGACATAAATTAATGTTTTTTTTTTTTCGTAAAAAAAAATCATTGCCTATAAATCGTCATTATAATGCGATTATAATGGATTGTGTAGAACAGAATTAACAATTTATTTTGTTATCCGTTGAGACGTTGGTGCCATTAGTGTCCATTAGCATCCGAAAATATCTTTTTAATTTTCTGATGTATAAAAGTAATTAACATAGCGATGGAATGGGTTAAAAAGAAGAAAAGGAAGGTGAGATTCCTTTCAGTAACCGTGTGACCGAGTGGCCTTCGTATGTAGCTCGGCACAATTGTCACGACAAGTGCTTAACCCGTTTCGCAGAGACGAATAAAGGCTTAGCGTTAGTTACGAGAGAGTTGGCACACGCGATACTCATGAATCAGCCGCCACCGGCCGCTAAGGGGTGGCGAGTCCGCGAGTTTCAGCTTTGCAGGACTCCAGCAACTCGGGGTCTAAAATCATGAGATACCAACGTCTCGAATGTTCCGGCAGCGCCGTGCATCAACGTTGTTTTATTGTGTTAAAAAAAAAAAACACCAATTGGACGCACTGCAGTTCGGAGACGTGGACAGGCAAAATTTACTGTGGCGGTGTCGTCCGTAGGGAAGTCGTTCCTTTACCTGGTAACCTTCTCCTTTTCCTTCGTTCAACAAAATCATATGAATTGATTCAGAGATTCAGAGAGAGTTTTGAATAGTAATTTTGCATAATAAAAATTCCAAAAAGTTATTGACAAATTAGCTTAATACATGCGAATTTTTTTTCGTAGTATTTTTAAATTTCCGAAATATGTATTTGTCGAAAAAAAAACTGGAATGTCGAAATTAATTTTTTTCACAATTCCTAGCCGTTTCGGGAATCGTGGCTTTTCATCCATTAAAAACGAAATGATTTTGGAATTCTAAAAAAATGTATATGCAGAAGAATTAATCAATTTCTGCTAAAAGTAAGTTAACTTGTCTAATCATTCGGTAAATCATTTTTGTTCTTTCGATTTTGTTAATAACTTGTTGGCATTATTATCGTGTAAAATTGGTGTTCTTAGTACCTTCAATATGTTTGATGTTTTACAGATTTTCATCCCATTGCGAAATATCAAAAATTTTCTCTGAATCGTCAAAATCTCTTTAAAAAACGAAATTGTTGTAATACATCGATATCCTAAAATCGTGAAGTTATTTTTCGTAGCCGCGATGAATATGATGAGAAGTCTAAGTTCGTCATCTCGTCACGTCGGAAGAACAGCATAAAAAATGATAAAAAGGGTGCGTAGTACTTAAATTAACCCACCTAAAAGCGTTCGCGTTCGTAGCCGACCTTGCGATGTAAAAATAACTTAAACGAGGGCGTTGCGTTGCCACTAATTCAAAAATAATACAAGAAACTCGGGAAAGCGTGCGTACTCACGATACGTGATCGTCGGAAAAAATAATGATGTGCTCCAAACTCCGACATCTTTCCTTAGAACTCAGCAACATATTCGCGTAATTTTGGGTCTTGAATTGCTTCGGAGCGACGACAGCGCGGGCGCCAATTTTTCGAAGACAATAATCGATCTCCGATTGTTGATATGCCGGATTAATTCCGACCATTATAAAACCCGCCCTCGTCAAAGCCACGAACGCGATGAACCACTCGGCGTCATTTGGTCCCCACAAACCGATCCGATCGCCCATCTTCAGTCCCATTTTCAACAATCCCGCCGCGAGCTTATCGGCTCGTTGAAGAACTTCCGAAAACGTCAATCTGACACCCTGATGACTGGACACGATGCACTCGCGATTTGGCCATTTTTCAACGGCCTGCGCAAACAACTGCCCCGCATTCATTTCCATCAGCGGAACTTTACCGGGATGATAATGATGCGACAATCCTTCGCTTATTCGTGACGAATGCCATCGTTTTGTCGTACGATTTTCTATCTTCTTATCGCCTTCTAAATACCCGGTACCTGATTTATTATGGTTTATTAAATCAATTTCGTATTGTACAATCAAATTGATTAATAGGCCGTGAATATCCCAGTCATTTACACGTTCAAAGAAGTACAGAATTGATTTTAAACAATGAAGTCAATAAATTAAAAAAAAATAATAATAATTCGTTAATTATTAATAATATTAATCAATAGTGACTAATATTATTATTTATTCTTAATAAATAATTTTTATTTTTTTTTAATAAATAATAAATTTTGATAAATAAAGTCAATTCATTCTTCTTCCACTTTTTATCGGATGACGAAGTGTTATGGCTATATTTTTTTTTCCTCATTGATAACAAAAATTTGTGAAACCATTCTTGTTACGTCATTATCAGTACCGAGCATAATAATGATGTAATATAAGAGAATTGAGACCAGACGTTTCTCATTAACATAGAGTAAATATCAAGTTATAAAACTACACTAATATTATTCGAAGTTGAAGGTCTTCGTTTATTCGATCAATTTATCGTATTAAATGCGATTGGAACGATCCACGTAAACTATTCTGCAAAACGAATTTCTTATCGATTCTTTTTTATAAATTATTTATTATGATTGTTATATTTATTAATTTTTATTCGTAAAGATAGATATGAATATATGTGAATTTCATGCGTCCAAAAAATAGTTATTTACGAATCATACTTTATATTTTGAAATGGAAATATGTTATTAACAATACAGTGAAAGTTTAACGTTCAATATACTATCTATGCATAAAAATTTCAATGCCAATGAATGCATTTTTAGTTTAGAACTTTTTTTTTATCATCGTTAATGATAACACCGAAAAATAAATAGTTGACTGACTTGCATGAAATTATTATTATTATCATGTAAACTTTCGCGATTACGGATGAAAAAAATGTATTATTAAAAAAAAAAACAAATCTCTTTCGCGGTCTCATCTTTATCGCGATTTATCTTGGTATTCTACCGATCATTGATCAACTTTCGATGACTGAGATATTCAGTTTGGTCGATTAATCGACAACTTACCGCGACTCCACGCTGACAAGCATTTCGACGACTCGTCAAAAGTCGGGATCTTGCAACAAGACTTGAATAATTGACACCGCGACAGTGTTCGGCGACCCAACTGTCGCGACGGAGCGAACATGTCGTTGACGTCTTCACAACGAAAGGAAAAAAATAAAAATAAAACGCCGAAGAAACACTTTAATTCGTTTGTTAGTTAATAGTTATTCAAAGCAAAAGGCCGGACGTGCAACGGGCTGCTGACCTCCGCAGACTGCCGCGAGATTTCTACACGCCACACGCTTACAAACACAAGTCACGACACCGAACACGATAAAACCTTCGGGTCTCTGATAAATGAAGTAATCTTATCGATGTTCATGTCAAAATCGTTGACGTTTGAGCCGAAATTTTCTCGTTTTTGTTACTGTCCCGTCACAATAATAAGGTTCTCATTGACCGTTTCATAATCATATATTATTATTATTATTTATGATGATTTTATGCACTCACTGCGAAGTCACAAAAGTCTCCGATAGACAACGGTAAAGTTATGAAATTCAGTGACTGAATACCGAATATCAAATTTCACGTAATTTACAAAAAAAAATTCTTCGGAGTCGCGGCACGAAGGGTAAGCGACGTTTGTATATATCCCGTCGACGATTCGTCCTATAAATTTCGAGGGTCGAAGGACGTTGCGTCTCTCGTTGATTTACCACGCGGTCACAGAGCACAAGGGGCGGCGGGTCAAGACGGAGACACAGTAAACGATCGCGAGTACTTGCGAGTCACCGAAGAGACGGCTGTATTTATGGCAATGCGACCGACACCCGCGCTTCTACTGTGAGACACTGAGCGCGCGGATTAATTGTCGCTAGAATACGTTCAGCCTGTGTGAAGAACATACGTCGGAAACTATCGCAGTATCGAGACTAGCGCGAGCGTCTCGGCGTCAAGCAGTTTTAAATAAAAAATAAGACGCGCGTGATAAGTCCGCGGACTCCGAACGCTCTACCGATTCCGCACATATATTTTTTATATATCTATGAATGTTTATACGAGTACGAGGCATATACACTGCGAAAAAAATGTATTTGTAGTAAAAACAAATGTACAATAGCGCGAAATAAACATTCGAGAGTTTCGTACATAAAAAAAAAAAAAAAAAATTATAACACTCTAATGCGAGTTTCGATTAATAAATTTTTTAAATCTATGAGTCGACGAATTATAGGAAAATGTCATTTTCTGTTCGTCATCGTTGATTGAAACTATCATATCGGCACTCGAGTGCTTTGAAGGTCATGTCGATCGAGAGATCCACGGATCGCCTCGTTCGTTAAAAAAGATTTATTCTATCTTTCTGTATTTGATGTTCAGCCTAATCCACGCAAATAGTAGTTTTACGATATCGGGTTGCAATCGTCGTGTGTAAACATAAATAGCGTAAATACGCCGTCTCTACATCTCGTGACGTAATGAGAACGCAATCCGTTTAACTACAGCCGCTTCTATGTGCAGATAGGAAAGTCCATCAAGGTAAACTCGTCGACATACAAGGTCATCCATAGACCGATCGTTCACGGTTATCCGATGGCACTTTGATACACGCACTGTTGCGCGTACTATTTCTGTGTCCCCGTAAATACGAAATATTGTCATATCTATATCATCTACTGCAGGAAACAATACGCAAGACGATGTAACGAACGGATTAGCAAAATAGTTTTATCAAGACGTTCGGAACGATGAAAAAAAAAAAGGAAAAATCATCGTAAAGTTTGAAAAATGATTACATTATCAACGACGAATGAAATGAAAGTGAATAAATAGTAATATCTTTATTTGTCGTAAATAACAAACATTATTAAATTAAATAGTAGTAAAATAAAAAATACTAATAATAAAAATTGCGAATCGTAAATAAATGTGTTATATATACATTAGTAACGAGTATTCGAAATGAATTTTGTGTCGTATCACTCATATTACGTAAACAAATATCACGCAAACATTTTAAATTAAAAAATATTGATAACATCTTAAACTTCGGTGAGTTAAGGAAGATTTTTCGTGAGAAACTATTTTATATCCGTTAATAGTGACTTCGTAAAATTAAAGTTTTATCAAACGAGCTTTTTATAGTTCATTGATATGATAGTGATACTTTTTTTTCTGCTGTAGCTTTAGTAGTACGGAGACGCATCAAGATATAGAATCCTCGTAAGAACCATTCTTACCGAGTAGAATTACGATGCTTCGTGTACTTCGATATCGAAATCTTTCTATGATATTAATTCATCTAAAATAAATCATACAGCCGCCATTTTTGCTACTGTTTAAATAAAGTACATCGTTAAATTTAAATTTTCTATAATATTAATTTACATCAGATAAGTATTTATCATAAAAACCCTTTCATACTATTTTCCTAATTGTTTAATAACTTTCGGTTCCAAATTACAGGTTTCGGACGAAAAAAAAATAAAAAATTAATCGGTCAATTTTCAAGTACCAAGAACCCCCGTGTTATCAGCTCACGTTACTCAGGTTATCTTCAAAAAAAAAAAAAAAACTTCCCCGAGTTGCATATACGTATCCACCGAAATGTTGTCTTAATGTCTGTTAATAGCCGCGGGAGACACCGGACAGTGGATAAGGCCTTCCGTCGCCGCGAAATGTGTTGGTAATGCGGTACCGAGTGTTAGGTAAGACGCATTTGAACTTGACTCGTCAAGAGAAGTTAAGCTCGCTACCCCGTGGAGTCGTAAGTGCAGAGAAGGATGACGAGACGCAGCGTACGAAGAGAGTGGACGAAGAGGGTTGCATAGCTGTAGCGTAAGAGTCGCGCGAGGAAAACCCTGCGGGGGATAAGAGGGGCTTTCGGTTTATCCCAGGCGATGGCGTGTTCGCCTCTAACCCTCAGCCGGAAGTCGCGTGTCGGCGTGGCCGCCGTTCGGTGGACCCCCCAGACCTCCGTCAGCCCCTATTTCTTGCTTTCTTAGATGGTAAGGTGTATTACAGACTGCGCAGCCTGAACAACCCCTGCTGCACGGATACCACCAGAAAGGATCGCACTCGTGGGTGTCTGTGTGTGTGTATTTCCTTGTTTGTGTGGGGGAGTGTGTGTGTGCGTGTGCGTGTGTTTGTAATATAAGCCTAACGAACCTCGGCAGCTATGCTACGATTGGTCGATCCTGTGGCGAGGCCCCTATAGCCACCCTCTTCTGCTACCTCGAGCCGTCTTCAGACTCGTGAGGATAACCGCGCGGCGTGCACCAGCACGATATCCCCCTGACGATGCGCCGTGATTTTACCGTGGGGTCGTCATCGTCAAATATTATCCACATTGTTACCTCGATTCGTTGTTTGTTCAATTACACATTTTTGTCTCATCACTTGGGACATTTTTTTACCTTGACCCCCCCTCCCCCTTCGATTAAATATCGATCGATTCACTTTCGAGTTATCAGAATCAAGTTTTTTACGTACTCCAAAAATGTACGAATGTGAAACAGTGTTTTTTTTTTTTAAATTGTGAATAGTTAATCAACGATAAATAACAGTGAAGGGAGTGAGAATTTTAATAATTTTTCGTGCAATGATTTTTGGGAGATAGTGAAAAAAAAAAATTCATTACGACATTACGAGACGAGTGATCGGAAGTTATTGAAATCACATCATCTTGGAGACTCAGGAGAAGCACCACGGGGAGGAACTTAGCTGATAATGATCGCGGTATTCGCTAAAGTAATCGAAGCTGCTTCAATTTTTTTTATTAATTTTTTTCAAAATTTAACGAAAAGTAACTAAAACAATAAAAAACAATAAGTTCCTTCGAATTTTTAGATTTTAGAAAATGTACAAAGTCTCCCAAGCGAGCGAAGAGTTTTTTTAACGAAACCTTTTTTATATTGACGAATTTTTTAACGAACGCGAGACGCGAGGAAAAAATATTTACCATTATCCAGGTGATACATATACATCTGTATATATATATAAGTGCAATTAACGATACAGAGGCCTAACGAAAGTGAGATGGTTGAGAAAATCGTTTAGCGAAATGTTCGGCTATCGCGAGAGATACTGTGAAAAAGTGAAGCTGGAGATAGCATGAGTACCAATAAGAAGCCCACGGGCGGCAAGGAAGACAAGAAAACTTCATCGAGCAAAGAGGAGAGCTCGGCGGGCGGAAAGGACGATGGAGGATCTGCTTCGACCGGCGGCAGCAATGGTGTGCCGAGTGTGGAGCCTTCGCAGCCCGGAAGTAAGCCGGGATCGGCAGGAGCGACCGCGAGGGAAGGAGCGCAAAGGCTTCTCGGTCTCGCGAGCCGCGGAGAATGGGCACCGTGCGACCAGTTGCTCAAAACTTTGGAAAAGTCGGTGCAAAGCGCCGGCGAAGAGGGCAACACCGCGCCATTGGCGGGTGTCATGGACCCGGTTAGTTTTTTTTTTTTATTATTTTTAATAAAAAAAAATGTATATAAAACTACAAATGAATCGCGTCAAACGACTGTCGATGCGCTTTTATCGATGATTTATGTTCTTATTATTTTTTTTTTTTTTACAGACCACCGGAATGTCGCCATTGATGTACGCGGTGAAAGATAACAGAAGTGCATTTTTAGATCGGATGATAGACCTCGGCGCCGACGTTGGAGCTCGAAATAATGTAAGATATAGTTGAGCTTTCCGTATATCCGGATAATTCTATTCGGATAATCCCGTTGTTTTTCATCGACAATGGATTTTTTCTTAACACTAATACCGGTGATAAAAGCGATCTTTTCTGGATTTGGAACAAACTTTTCTATGACGTAAATCATGGGTATTTTTTTGTTACGATTAGTCACCTAAAAAGGTTAGTCAGTCGTAGAATAGCCCGGGATTCCGACGATTCTATCGTATACTGTTAATGATCTAATCCGTGTCAAGAAAGGTTGACGCTAAGGCGAAGGGAGGGTCGTAGAAATCGCGGGTGTCGCGTGAACGAGAGCCAAGGCCAAGGAGTTGTTCCACTGAGCTAAGCACAAGCGAGTAAGCAATCGAGAAAAGCGGCATAGCTGAGAGGCATAGTCACCTGACTGTATAAGTAGGGCGGTCAGTCAGTAGGGCGACGAAAGTGGCTCGATTGTTCGAGACGATAAAAAAAAATAATAAAGTAAGCAGTCGTCGAGGTTCTGCTTAAATCCGCAGGACTTACATTCTAATTAAAGTCGTGACCCAGTGATTTACTAGAAATAAATTAGATCGCGAAATTAGACCCCGCAAACAATATCGCCGTATTGGGACACGTGACATTTTTTTTATTTTTTTTTTGTTTCTCAGAATTCTGAAAAATTATGAAAAAAAATGAATTTAGGTCCGCGTTAATCTGGGCGAAGGTTTTGTATGGTATTGACCGCCCTTTAGCATAATTGCCATCGAGGAGAATTTGAACCGCTCCCTCTTTATTAATCTTCCTGCGGCTCCCGATATAATTTTCAAATTGCATGCTAATAAATTGCGATTGGAATAGCACAACGATTTGCCCTTAAGAGGGCTTCGGGGCTTTTCTAACGCTGCCTGTTCTACACGATCTAACGTTAATGTTGGCCTCTGGGTGCGGCGAAATGCAATCTACTGCCTTATTACCTTATTGCCTGACTAGAGCAGACCTCCTGACGACTGCGAGAGGCTATCGCTTCTGCTCTTTCTTACATCGGACTTACAACATCAATCTCCTATCTCTTCAATTGCCCTCTTTGTAGTATCCATCATTTCGAAATTTCTCCTCACGTGCATCGCTGTACGAAACGAAACGTGACCTACTCTCATTTTTAACACACGCGTATCTCAATACTTTATATCAAAAATTTTTTTTTTTTTTTCCAATACAAAGTAAATTAGATAATTGCATTGTTGCGGTAACACTGAACATTTTGGTGCTCGTGAGATCGAGTTTTGCACTTGAAAAAATAATTACTTGGAAGAGCAAAAAAAATTTGCTGATACGGCAAAATTCTCGGTGTTTTAACTAATAATTTTTCTCGGTGTAATATAATAATGTGAACGTACGGCTGTGCGGAATCGAGACTCAAGTACCTTCGCCTTAAGGTCAAACATATAACACCCCTCCTTATTGTTCGTGGGGCGCAAAAAAAAAAATCATTGTATATAATTACATATAATCCCTCGGTGCATTATTATATCGCGTGACTAAAGCCGGAATGCCGTATTTTATATGTTTATAGAGAGCAAATACGCCCTTCTGATTTCAGTCACGCGATATATGAATGATCGCTCCGTAGCAATTGTTGACAAATTATTTAACACAAAAGCGATAAAATTGCGTCAATTTATGCGCATATATGCGATTAAATTTAAATATTTTCATCTATGAAGATCGACGCGTGCGCAAACTTTTGTCATATTCCGAAGGACATTGACGATATTGCTATCCAATCAACGATTGATTCGTCTGTATAGTTTACCGATTTGTTTGAAATTGAAAATTTCAATCAATATTTCTCCTTAAAATAGTCAGATTTGGAACGAAAATAACTCTTCGGAATTGCGCGGGTAGTACCCGTAGATTAAATAACTTTGTTTGAAAGTTCGAAACTCGTGTAACAATTGGGAAATTTCTCATCCCTTCGTTGGGTGTTGAATAGCGATTTCTTTAGCATTCAAAAATCAAATAGTTATTTATTTTTACATGAAAAAATCGATAATTGTTTATTAACCAATAGTTATTTATTTTCATTAAAAAAAATCAATAGTTTTGTTGAAAACGACTGAAACGCAGCATCAACTTATTCGAGATGAGATCCCCATTTTTTTAATGACTCGAACATTAATTTTTTTTCACAGGACAACTACAATGCTCTCCACATATCGGCTATGTATTCGAGGGAAGACGTCGTCAAGTTATTACTGGCAAAACGGGGCGTCGATCCATATGCCACCGGTGGAGTGAGTTTAATTTTGTAAAGTTTCATCCCAACGATTTTACATTCGACGGGGTCAGCGACAATTAGTTCGTCATTTTTTAATAGTAGAACGATTGCGCTGATACTTGAACGCTTATGAATATCATTCCTATTGAATAACAGAATTCATTTATTTGATGTATAAAAAAAAATAGTCACGACAGCAAACAGCCGTTCACCTGGTGGCTTCGAGGCAAACGGGTACCGCGACATCGATACTGCGAGCTCTGTTGGCTGCCGCCGGACGAGATATCCGTCTCAAAGTCGATGGAGTAAGTACCCAATAGATTCGTATAATTATACTGCACGATGTATTATATACATTCGTATAATCTCATCACTGTCGCGATATAAATTGGACATTTTCTTAATTAAAAAAAAAAAACCATTTGCAAAAGCATTTTCGACATGTTACTTCGCGTATTTAAAATTATACGTTTTCGTCGCATTTCTCGTTTAAATATTTCAAAACTTGAAACATCGATCGATAAATTAAAAAAAAAAAATCCAGCCATTGCATCTCGATGATTTTTCGATATCTCCCGACAATCGGAAAGTTCGACATTGTTGTACCCAAAATATCGTTCGCTAAATGAAATAAATTTAAAAAATAGCCTAACCTGATAGAAATTTCAACAAACTAAATGATTATAGTCACTAATAAAGTACTTTATGCGAAAAAAAATTATCGGCCTTGCAATCCAATTAAAAAAAAATAATAATAAAAAGTATGCAATGCATTCGAAGACATTGGGGTTTCGATGATTTTTCGATATCTCCCGAAACGTAGCTAAAGGTAGAAAGCATAACAAGCGATCCCTCTTCGATGCCGTGGATAGAAAGAGTAGAGTTGCATCGTCGAGTTCGCGTGACAAGACGGCGGAGGCATCACCGCCTGGCACCGGCCGCCTCGATTCGTTCGGCTCTCCGCTACGCCATAATTCTCTCCGTTCGCAGTCTGTAGGTATTTCACTGCTTTCTTTTTATTCCCCTCCATTTTTATGTCCGTGTCTCTCTCATGCTCGCTTGTCTCGCATCCCCCGCGAGTGTACACAGGGATTGGAGTGAAAGGAGATGAAAAAACTCACCCCCCACCCCCCGAAGTAAAATTCCGTCGTAATGTCCCGCTGAAAAGTTTGTCGATATCGATTTGGTAGTCGAGGTCGACGAAACCAGAGGTTTGGTACAACGTTGTTATCCGAATAGCGTTTACCCCGAGCAGATAGGAAAGAAGATACGCCAAACGTGCGAACCTGCAATGATGCAGAGAACTCAATGCGGTCGGCGATGCAGCGGGAAAGCGAATTATTGTGCACCCCTGAGCTTCTTGTTTTGTATCGTTTATGATTTAGCGAATCCCTACGGGGACAACGAGAACCACGAAAGCGAGAATTTTAGTTGTCGCCGCGAAGCCGTTGGGTAAACGTAAGACGTAAGACATGCCGTCGGGTCTTTCATCGTCTATCTGCAATCGCCATTTGCGTACCGTTTCATAGGGCCCTTCGAATAGTTTTTTTTTTCTTCCACCCCCCACCCTCTTCCTACGTGACAAGACAACGACGTGACGTGGTAATCGTGACAATCAGTATGATAGAATGTCCGCAAAGATGTCCGAAGAAGCTGAAAGATCCGCGGAGAGATCCGATGCTCAGTCGAGCACGGATTTCATTCAGAAAAATAAACTGCAGGCTGGTATCGCCAAAAACTGGAGATACCTCGTCAACAAAGCGGAAATTCGAGCCAATAATGAGAGAGCCGAGGTGATTTTACAGCGATAGACCACTCCCCCCTCCCCCTCCTCCATCAGTGTGAAACAGCGAAAACTTTTTTGAAAAGTTGAAAAAAATTCACTTATTACGATGAATGCGGTTTTTCTCACGGTTGGGGCGGCACCTCCCTTCAGCGATATTTTTGTGATTATAGAGCGATATTTGCTTCGGGGATTATCGAAGGACTTAACTCGATTGTAGCTGAAGTGCATTCATTATTAATCAAATTGTTTGACAATTTTTAATCATTTTTATTTTTTCTGACGCGATTTTTAGATACTGTTTTTATTTTTCTTGAAACTTGTTTGAAAGAATTGTGGAATGTTGAGGCTTCGAATTGAGGGCTGATGCATTTCGTATGTTGCCGCAAAATTTTTGGAAATTCGTAATACGAAAGGCGCGATATACGTTCGATTTATATCCTACTGTCTCCGATTGAACGAAAATTTTGCATTGACATTCGCAGAGAGGAAAGATTCCTCTTCTTTTGGCCGTCGAGGCGGGAAATCAGTCCATGTGTCGCGAGCTCTTGGCTCAGCAGGCGATGGAACAGCTACGCGCTACGACGCCAGCAGGAGATACGGCTCTTCATCTTGCTGCGAGAAGACGCGACGTCGATATGATAAGAATTCTTGTGGATTACGGTGGTTCGGTGGACATGCAAAATGTGAGTATCGCTCTTATCCAGTTTTTCGTTTTTTTTTTTTTTTTTTCATTTTTGTTTCCTTCTCGCCGATCGAAAAAACGCGTTGTGTGCCGAAATTTTTTTATTTTCTCATCGCATACTAAATATAAAAAATTCCGAAAAAAAATAATGAAAAATTTACAAAAAAACGCGATAAAAACTTTTTTATTTATTTTTTTTTCGCATTAAATTGAATTACATTAATAAAATAAATCGGAAGATTATACGAAAGGACAATGGCGGCTTTATGAATGCCGCTGCTTTGTGAGAAATGATAAACGATAAGAATAACGGAGCACCTCGGGTGCTCGGGTCGTAAAGATGAGGGCAGTCGATGTGAAAGAAAGTACGGTGCGCATAGTAACTGTGTATTGGTGCAATAATAATGCACAGAGTCATCAATGTCGAGTACTCTTAAGTCGCGTACCGCCGCGAATCGCCGGCGATATTTATAGGCATACATTGTAAAATCCGTCGGTGTAACATCACTCATTGCTGCCCACTTACTTCCTCGCGACGCGCGTTACGAACACACACTTCGATACAACATATAAATTTAATTACCATTGTAATGGGTTGGGCGTTAAACCACTTGGTATGCATGCGTAATATATGAGGCTAATCGTCGCAATGCGTCAACTGTGTGCGAGTCTCGGAACTCAGCACCAGAACCAGCAGCTTCGACGAAACAAGTCCCTTAACCACCGCGGCAGTCGTTGAAAAAATGCATCGAGCGCGCGAGTCTACCATCGATGAACTCTCTTCAACAAAGTTTCCCGGTTCTCCGTAGGAAAATCTTGCATATAGGGAATCGCGGGGCAAAATGGGCCAACGGGGCAAAAGTGGCGCAACTCGAATTTTTCGGCAAAATTAATCAAAAGTAAAATTCATGGAAATTTAAAAAAATTCGATTTACACGTTTCACAGCCATTATTTCAGCTGCAGATCACTGCATCACTTTAATACTCTCATCAAGGGGTGTGCCAAATCAAAGCAGTGGAAAAGTGTTGTGTATATCGACAAGACTCTCTGAAGCGATTCATTTTGCCCCAAATTTCCATAATAACTCGTGCGTTTTGTCGAAAATGTTTTATCGATGCATCGACAGTAAATATACAAATCTTAATTGTCGGGGTGAAAAAAAAATGTATATCGATATCACGTAAAAATTTTGGGTGCCGAATTTTTTTTTTTTTTTAAGTTGTTTTGTTTTTTTTTTTTTTTCGGAAAATGTTAGATAGGATTATCATAAATTTTTCACAGGGTGAGGGTCAGACGCCTCTGCACATCGCCAGTGCCGAGGGCGACGAGACTTTGGTAAAGTATTTTTACGGCGTGAGAGCCTCGGCATCGATAGCCGATCATCAGGATCGGACGCCCATGCATCTCGCCGCCGAGAACGGTCACGCATCGGTGATCGAGCTATTGGCGGATAAGTTCAAAGCAAGTATATTCGAGAGAACGAAAGACGGTTCTACTCTAATGCACATCGCCTCGTTGAACGGGCACTCGGAGTGCGCGACGATGCTGTTCAAGAAGGGAGTATATCTTCACATGCCAAACAAACGGGGCGCAAGATCCATTCACACCGCAGCGAGATACGGTCACGTTGGAATTATCAGCACCCTTCTTCAACGCGGTGAAAAGGTATTTTTTTTCCAACGATATTTCGCAATCGGTACTCAAAAAATTGACCCTTTGATGCAATTTTTTTATTTTTTTTTAATAATAAATTTAAAAATTAAAAAAAAGTTTATTTATCATTCTATTTTGCAAAATAGAGTTATAAATATACCTTTTTTTTTATTTAATTATTTTTAATGAATTTTTGAAGTTCCTGATTATTACGCCATATGAATAGAACGGAAAGAAAGAAAATAGAATATTAATCTGGAAGTTTATCTAATTAAAAAGGGTTAATTAATAGGTAGGGTAATGCAATTATTTGAGCGATTCATTAACACTCGGATACGCGCAGGTCGACGCGACGACGAATGACAACTACACAGCTTTGCACATAGCCGTGGAAAGTGCGAAACCGGCTGTAGTCGAGACTCTTCTCGGTTACGGCGCCGAGGTTCACGTTAGGGGTGGAAAAATGCGTGAAACACCGTTACACATAGCAGCGCGGATACCAGAGGGTGACCGATGCGCTTTGATGCTTCTTAAGTCCGGTGCCGGTCCGAATCTCGCCACCGACGACGGACAAACACCCGTTCACGTGGCTGCTAGTCATGGCAATTTGGCTACTTTGCTTCAGCTTCTCGACGACGGTGGCGATCCCATGTACAAATCCAAAGTACGAATACACAAATATTTACTCGTCATTTTTTTTTATCGCAGCTAACCCGTGCCAATTCTATTTTTAAGGGGTTTGTCCATTGAATTTCGGCGGAAAATCGTGTTTTATTTTATTCTGTATTAAAAAAAAATCGTAAAAAAAATCCCTTCAACTTGATTATTCGTCGGAGTGTTAGGATCGTGTGAAAAAATTCCCAAATCTAAATATAAAAAAATGGAAGAGGAGTTTCATTTTTTCCAATATAGCATTTGCTTATATTTGCTATTTAAAAAAATCAATCTCATCCCACATTTTTCCAAAATGGAATTCGGGATTTTTTTCACATTAACAAAACACCCTTACGAATAATCCGGCATGGATGATTTTTTGTACGACATTTTTTCCGCGAAGAGAAAAAAAAAAATTCATTGATTTTGCCCGAAATCGCTGTTTTCCCTTATTGTCAATAAAATATTCTCATATATAGTGATGAGAGGAAATTAATTAATAAAAAAAAATTCCAAGATTATCCTACGAAAAAAAAAAAAAAAATTACCAAATGCTCATTACTAATAAATTTTTCAAATCAGAACGGCGAGACTCCTCTACACCTGGCCTGCCGCGGTTGCAAAGCCGCGGTCGCACGTCACCTGATCGAATTCGTGAAGGAAAAAAAGGGTGCTGATGTCGCAACATCCTACGTGAATAGTGTGACGAACGAGGGAGCGAGTGCCCTGCATTACGCGGCTCAGATAGAGCCAACGGAAGTGGTAGAACCGGGCGACGATCGTGCGGTGGTGCGGGCGCTTCTCGAGGGTGGTGCGGACGTTTCCCTGCAGACGAAACAGGCGCTAGAATCGGCGTTTCATTACTGCGCGGTAGCGGGAAACAACGAAGTTCTATCGGAAATGATATCGCACATGTCGGCAACCGAGGTGCAAAAAGCATTGAACAGACAGAGTGCGGTTGGCTGGACGCCGCTGCTGATAGCAGCCCATCGCGGACACATGGAGTTGGTCACAAATCTACTTGCCAATCACGCCCGCGTTGATGTTTTCGATCTCGAGGGAAGATCGGCGTTACATCTGGCAGCCGAACATGGCTATCTCCAAGTCTGCGACGCTCTGCTAGCCAGCAAGGCCTTCATCAACTCTAAGTCTCGAGTTGGTCGTACGGCGCTTCATCTCGCCGCTATGAACGGTTACACGCACCTCGTTAGGTTTCTCGTGCAAGATCACGGTGCGGCGATCGATGTATTGACGCTGAGAAAACAAACGCCGCTTCACTTGGCTGCGGGTTCGGGACAGTTGGAGGTTTGCAAACTCCTGCTGGAGCTCGGGGCGAGCATCGACGCTACGGACGATCAGGGGCAGAAACCGATTCACGCCGCGGCGATGAACAATTATGCGGAAGTTGCGCAACTTTTTTTGCAGCGACATCCAAGCCTCGTTATGGCGTGTACCAAGGATGGTAACACCTGCGCCCATATCGCAGCTATGCAGGGAAGCGTTCGGGTTATCGAAGAACTGATGAAGTTCGATCGTCAGGGTGTTATAAGCGCGAGAAACAAATTGACGGAAGCGACTCCTCTGCAACTGGCGGCTGAGGGTGGTCACGCAGAGGTTGTGAGGGCACTTGCCAGGGCGGGGGCTTCTTGTTCCGATGAAAACAGAGCCGGTTTTACGGCTATTCATCTTGCCGCTCAACATGGACACGGACAAGTACTCGAAGTCATGAGAACTTACGCATCGCTGAGGATATCCAGCAAGAAACTCGGCGTTACGGCACTGCACGTTGCCGCGTACTTTGGACAAGCGGGTGAGTTATTTATTTAATTTATTTAATATATTTAATTTTTTTATTTATCATATTTATTAGTTGCCGGAAGTGGAAGAAATCCCTATCCATTATTTTTAACTAATTTTTTGTATGGATGACGAAATACCTTTTTTGGAAAATATTAATAAATTTACTCAAAATAGCTTACATTTTTTTTATGCACCAACCGCATACGTTTTTTTTTTTTTTTTCAAGAACACAGAATGATCGACATTTTGTTTTATCAGAATCAAAAAAGTTTTCATAAATGCCGCATAACATTCCGAAAGGATTAGCTTCGTGTAATACGAACTCTTCTAACAGAACACTTGGCTTTTCGGCAAATTCATATCCTTCGATTTATCAAACATTGAAAATTAATCCCATTAGGAATCTTCATATCGGAACACCGTACTCCGCGAATGAAAATGATAGCGTCGATAGCGTGTCCAATCGATGGAAATAGAATTCGATTAGAGATTCTCTCGTGTAGCGTTGTAGATATTTGTTGTTCCAATTGGTAGAGCGATAAATGTCGTGTACCACACACAGTTATGTTTAAAGCGACGAAGTCCGAAGTGTGCAAAGCATTCAATTTACTGAAAATTCACTTCTGTATTCTCTCGTCCGTCCGTGCGGCAGTCGGCCGCTTCGGAAGTTTGGTATTTCGGTGCCGGCTCTCGGCTCGAAACCATTAAAACGTACAATCGGGTTAATTCGTTACGACCCGTAATGCGGGTACGTTGGGCAGCAATTCGGTCGGTCTATCCCGCCTGTGTAACTAACCAACTAATGCAGAGTCTCGAAATTCACGGAACTCGCAAGTGACTCGCAATTATGTAGGTCGGGACGCCCTTTTGCTGCTGCTGTGTATTGTATATGTAGGGGAAAAGGGGCAAAATGGACAGACGGGAAAAAATAAGACAGTCGCGCAATTCGAACTTTGGGGCGAAATGGATGAACCCTAAAAGTCATGAAAAAAAAAGTGATATTTCAAGTTTCATGGCCATTATTTACGCTGTTTAATAAAATTCTACGGAACATTTCTGGGCTAAAATGGACCGATACCGACCGATACGATAAACTGGATCGATATGGAGCAATTCATATAAATAAATCTATTTTTTGGTTCGAAAGTAGTGGAAAAGTGTTGTGTTTATCGGCAAAACTGCCCGAATTGTCAAAGCGGTTCATTTAGCCCCACCTTCTCCTACTTAAAAGATTTAAGATGTAGAGTTTCTTCCTATTCATATCGTAATGTTATAAACAACCCCTGCGACTGTCGTTTTGTCGTCGGACAGACGAAAGTTCTGGCAATTCTTTCGCATTCCAACACGCGGACTACCGAGTGGCCATCATCCGTTTTCCCGAGGTGTTCCGTAAAAACCTTGATAGTTAAAACGAGTCTCAAATAATAGACGACAAGGTTCTGAAATAATCCTTAGTTGAGATTCAGATAGAGCATCCGAGATTACAAAAGCCGACGGTAACCCTCGGCGATCTTGACCCCTTGACCGCTATACTGAAATAGATTTATGTAGCTCCTTCCCTCAGCTTTCCCGCTGACGCCTTTCTTAATTCGAACATTGAGCCAAAGGACCTTAGCCGAGCTGTGTACAGTGTGTATAAGGCTTGTTGGTTGTCTCGCTGATGTTTGTAGGATTTTACGCCGAGGGCACGGAAGCAAGCGACCCTATTGTTTCGCGTGACTGTGCTACTTGGCTTGAGTTACTTTACTCTTCACCGATACGCGCCTTCAACCCTCACATCGATGATGGTACTCTTTTCGCTCAGCCCCCTTCTCCTTCAATCCTAAACTGACGAAGAACTCGCATCACGCAAGACACCAATTCCTGCCCGCGGTCCTTCTCTCAATATCCCCTGCAACGTTTTACGAAATGCCAGGCAAGGGAAAAGTACCAGAAGCGAAGTTGAAACGATTCATGGAATGGAAGTTGAACGGAGTTACGGGTAGAAATACCGATAAATCGTGTACTACCATACGGTACGCCATGTGTAATGACTTGCATGACGAGAAATGACGGTACCAGGTGTCGTACCACCCTATAGCCTACAACACTTTTTCCTGCTATGAACGCTTAATATCTTACTTGCGAAGTCGTTATGTTTCGTGCTCATCCTCGTGGATTGGAAAAATATACTGCAATCGTTTCTGTTCTTATCTCTTCTGCTTTTTATTTTTTTTTCGCCCGAAGCTGATCTACTCGTGAGATAATAGGCAAGCAGATTAATAACTACTTTGAAATTATTTAAGGGGGCTATTTGAGGGTTAAAAACCAAGTCAAATGGTCGATTTTTTTTCTATGTAATCTACTTTTTTTTACTACAAGTAACATGTATTGAGAGTCTTAAATCGTAGAGAATATTTTTTTTATGACTCCCGTTATTCTGTAAAAAATGGCTAAATGAAAATAATTACACTAATATTGGAAGTTTTATGTATAAATGGCGTGTTAAATTTCGACCGAATGTGCGTTGTAATATCAATGAGTTATTTGAAATTGACGATTAAATTTGTGATTTCAATGCACTTTATTTTTTTCATTTTTATAAAAAATTGCAATTTAGTACAAAGTACTAAAGTAGTATATTTCGGTCAACTCACGATGTAAGTGAGTAAATCATTTTTGCGTGCAATAAATTTGTAGTTTTTTTTTCTAACTGTATATCATTTTTTTTTTTCTTTTTTTTTTTCATTCCCAAAATTATCGTATATACCAATTAAAAAAAAAGAGCGATTTCATTGACTCGAAGCGGATTCGAGACGAAGGAACGAGCTTACCGAGCTCCGAGATTAGGAACGAGATTAGCGGACCTTGCCGCAAGGTCTCGCATAATTTGCACGTAAGGCGCGCGCAAAAGTTTCGCCACTTATAACCAACGCGGACGTAAGACTCTGTGTTGGAGTGAATTGTGCAACACGGACTCAGCTTGCGACCGCTGAGAAATAATATATCTGCGATCTGGAGAAAGAGAGAGAGAGAGAGACAAAAAAAAAGAAAAAAAAAAATGAAATCCAACTCGAGCCGCTACTGGGAAACTCGGGGTCGCGTAATTGATTGTGGAAAGCTTCACTTCGCCACGTGCCACCTATGAACTCATTGTATTTTTACACGTAAACTTTGTTGGCAATTTGGTACTTTTTTTTAAAATAAAATATCACTCGTATCTGCATAAGCGCGCCATGTACTTACGGCAATAAAAATCCCGGTATAATCCCTATTTAATTTCTAAATCAATTCAACGAGCTTCGGACTGCTTGAAAAATGTCTTTTCGCGTTTAAGAGCATCAAGAACGCTAAAAATCGCAACTACACCAATACCAATCAATGACAAAGATAAAAACAAATTTCAGATACCGTTCGGGAATTACTGACCAACGTACCCGGAACCGTTAAATCGGATCCACCGATGGGCGGTTCGTTGGTCGGTGAATTGGGCAGCGAGTCGGGAATGACGCCGCTTCATCTGGCAGCCTATTCCGGCAATGAAAACGTCGTGCGATTACTCTTGAATTCGGCGGGTGTTCAGGTAAAGAATTTTACTGGTATTGGCACATCGCCGCGCAGTGAAAACAACAAAAAAAAATTAATAATAATAAATTTAATTGCCGAACAGGTTGAAGCAGCAACCACGGAAAACGGTTTCAATCCGTTGCATCTCGCATGCTTCGGCGGTCATATCACGGTGGTCGGCTTGCTTCTCAGCAGATCGGCCGAGTTGTTGCACAGTGCGGATCGTTACGGCAAAACTGGGTTGCATATTGCCGCGACCCACGGCCACTACCAGATGGTCGAGGTCCTGCTGGGTCAGGGTGCCGAGATCAACGCGACCGACAAGAACGGCTGGACGCCGTTGCATTGCGCAGCGAGAGCCGGTTATCTCGACGTTGTCAAGCTTTTGGTCGAAAGCGGCGCGTCACCAAAGAGCGAAACGAATCTTGGAAGCGCCCCGATATGGTTCGCAGCTTCCGAGGGTCATAACGACGTGCTTAAGTATCTTATGGAAAAGGAACACGACACGTACGCGCTGATGGAAGACAGGAGGGTAAGTCAAAAAAGACCTTTTGATCGATAAGCATTTCAACGAAAATCACATCAATCCGATTTTGATCCCTGGATAAACACTGACAGAGTTCATGGTGAAAAATTGACGATTGTTGTGAACTTTAGCTACACGTAGAAATGGGGTAAAATGGGATAGTAGCACAACGCGAACTTTGGGACACAATAGACCAACGCTACAGTTTATTGTACGATAAATATAGAACTTTTCACCCTTTATTCGTCTCAAACTTCCAACGGGTCCTAATAATTGTCCAAAACATGAGGGCACTGGGCACGAGATCGTAAGCAATGAAAAATATAGTTTATAACATACACGGAAACTGTATCAGCAGCCGAAGGCGGTGGGATTTGCACAACTGTCGAAATATCGTTGATAGAGGGTGAAATAAATTTTCACCGTCACGTTCGACAATCACGCGATAGGTTGAGGACTGAGCGCGCTTTTGTGGACTCTGATGCAAAATCTACAGATATATATTCAACCAAAGGAACCAAAGAAAGTGAAAGCTTTACCGGTTAGCTAGACGTACATAAAAGTACGGGAATTACATGTTTCCATGGCATACGAACAAAAATAAATTTAAAAAATGACAAAAACACTCCCGTCAAAAGAAAGAAAATAATTATACACATATAGTTTACAGTGAAACTAAAATCAATTATTGAAAGTACAATATTTCTACGGTTTTTAATATACCGCACATTGAACATCGAACATTAAATTTAATGTACTAGTGATGCGTAAAAGCTTCCAGATTTTTTTTTTTATTCATATATCGCATTCCTAAAAACAGCGGCTTTCCAAGATACATGTGTCGCGTTTTACGGTCAAAAACAGCAAAAGTCCGATAATCATCAACATCGATTATTTACTGATTCATTTATCTACTTATAGTTCGTCTACAACATGATGGTATGCAGCAAAAGTCACAACAACAAACCGATCGAAGAATTCGTTCTCGTGTCACCGGCTCCAGTCGACACGGCCGCGAAACTTTCCAACATCTACATGAAACTATCCGAAAAGGAGAAAGAACGAGCCAAGGATCTCATAGCCGCAGGAAAGCAATGCGAATCAATGGCAACGGAACTGCTGGCCCTCGCGGCAGGTGCCGATTCGGCCGGTCGAATTCTGACATCAATGGATCGTCGGAATGTTGAATTCCTCGATGTTCTAATCGAAAACGAGCAGAAAGAAGTTATCGCTCACACGGTGGTGCAACGTTATCTTCAAGAACTGTGGCAGGGCAGTCTAAATTGGAACGCTTTTCGCACGATATTGCTGTTTATCGCGTTCATAATCTGTCCACCGGTTTGGGTTGCGTTCGCGTTGCCACTTGGGCACAAGTACAACAACGTTCCCATTATAAAGTTCATGTCCTATCTTACTTCCCACATCTACCTGATGGTGTTTTTGCTACTTGTCGGCATAACGCCGATCTACGCGGTTATGAGATTGAATCTCTCTCCCTATTGGTACGAGTGGTGTTTGCTTGTTATGCTATCGGGACTGTTACTCTTCGAACTGACGAATCCAAGCGACAAAAGTGGCCTCGGATGGATAAAACTGGCCGTTCTACTTTTCGGTGTTTTTGGTGTCGCGCTCCATCTCGCCTGTCTCGTCTACGCATCGCCTTATCAGTGGCCAACGTTACTCTACCTCAGAAATCAACTATTCGCACTGAGCTTCCTACTGGCCTGCGTCCAGATCCTCGACTTTCTATCGTTTCATCATCTATTCGGACCATGGGCCATTATAATTGGCAATCTAATGAAGGATCTCGCGAGGTTTCTCGCTGTATTGGCGATCTTCGTGTTCGGATTCTCGATGCACTTTGTCGCCCTCAATCAGGCATTCCAAACTTACAACAGTGCGGACGAATTTAAAAGGAAATTCTCCCAGCAGAAATCAACTTTTTCAGATGGTAAGTCAAGGTTTTCGTTATGCAGTAGTCGAATTTATAACGAACCCTACGGCCGGCCGATCCTGATTTACGGTCAATCCGTTATTACCATTAAGGAGTCGGTACGTTTCAGCTACAATTGATCATTATGGAAGGTCTATCGTTACATTTCCAACCAAAAGTGAGATTCAGAGAGAATTTCGAATAAATTTTGATGGGATAAAATCTAAAAAAAAATCAACTATACAGAAGGTGCTAAGAAAATTAATTATGCATGATAATAATGCCAAAAAATTATCAAGAAATTAGTTTAAAAAAAATAGTTCACGAATGATCCAGTAAGCTAACTTTTTTTTTTAGCAGAAATTGATCCGATATTTTTTCTCAATCGACCGAACGTGTTTACAAATATCGGTTAACGATTTTTCGAAAAACGGGATTTTCGGAATTTGATAGACATTCCAAAAAATTTCATATGTATTCAGAAAATGTAACGAATCAATTTCTGCTAAAAAAAAATTAAGTTACCGGATGATTAGTTGCCATTTTAAAAAAATATTATTTATTAATAACTTATTGGTACTATTATTATGGAAAATAAACTTTCTTCCACCTTTTATATGATTGATTTTTCATCGGATTTTTATCTCATTAGGAAGTCTTAAAAATTCTCTTTGAATCTCAATTTTCGCTGAGAATCTAACATACACCTCGATACGATACCTTTGTTAATCGGAATAGTATGGCAGCCAGAATAAGTATGAAGCACTTTAGGTTACAAACGAGAAATCCGCCACAAACCTCTTCACTCGACAGAATTTTTTTTAGAAAATCCTAACTCACCGCACAATGTTGCTGCATTTTTATGATTATCTATTAGCGAAAAAAGAATATACATAAAATTATTTGTGGCATATTATTGTCGGATCGGCCGGCAGTAGTGGAGTCTTTGAATCTTAGGCTTCGCGAAATTAGGATTTTTTGCCTTGCAAGATATAGGTTATCGAATCAAGCAAAAAAAAAAAAGAAAAATGAAAGAACGCGTCCTTTGATCGTCAGTTAGCTGACTAAAAAAATTTCATAGTACAAACTGAAGAATCGTAGTGTAAATATAAAAATAATAATGTAGATAAGCTCTATATAGTCACAGAAGCTAAGCCAATGCGCATTTATTTAATCAATAGTGCAAAAAGGCGCAGCGTTTACGTGTATTATTATTATTATTATTATTATTATTAATATTATTTTTATTATTATTATTATGACGATTATTATATATTTAAAAAAAAAACAGACATATACTAGAACCGTTAATAATATAATATGTAAAAGAGCGCGTAACGTAATCGAGATGAATTGCAATGATAGATATGTTGGCCAATTTAACGGAGCTGATAGAGACGCCATCGCCGGCGCCGCCACGCCGCTATGGGAAATACAAGAAAAAGAATGAGTGTTGTGACGATAGCGCCCGAGATTGTAAGTCTTGCCGGACTGGCAATCAGCACCAAACAATGCAAAAAAGCAACAAAACTAAAAAAAAAAAAGCAAAAAAAAATAACAACGCCATGAATGCAGAACGTTGCTCCGCCTCGGTGTTGTCGTCCCGTCTGCAATGCATTTTTGAACGTGCGCGCGTGTGTGTTTTTTGCCTGCTGAGACTGCTGCCTGATATATATTGAACGAACATAAAAAAAAAAAAAACAAAAAAAAAACAATAATCATCAATTATTACAAATGAATATACGACGACGATGTTTGTGCCTCTGTCTGAAATGCAACGCTGCACTTGGAATCATTTGTGCACCGAGTCAAAATTCTCGTGATGTTAACATTTTTCGATCGATTTGCTTAATTTTTATTTTATTGTTTTTTTAATGAATTCCAAATGCAACGTTTGTCAGATCACTATGGAAAATGATCCGTCCACAGCTCAACGCCCATCAGCAGGACTGTGTCACGTGCAACTCTTTCGTGTGTATCACTGTCCAAAGCAAGAATCTTGTTTACCATCCCATATTCGTTCCCTTACGTGCGTTTTGCATTAAAAAAAAAAACCCCAATATGTTAGTTTTTTTTTACGTTACACACGATTATTCGCGTAAAATTTTTCATAAATGTTGCGCTATTGTTTGTGAGTACTCGCAACAATTTTTCTTTTTTTTGGAATATATTGGATAGCCGATATTCGCCACTTTTACATCATCCCGAAAAAAGTTGAAATATTTTTTATTTTTTTACGTTTCACCTGACTCATCGGTGTCTCGTCTCTTGTCATTCCGAGCGTCTGCCTGACCAATAAAAAGTGACGAATCCATGCATCATACAAATATATATATATATAAATATTCAATTGCCCGATATCTGCATGCAACCACGACATTTACGTTTCGAACGTGTACACCAATCGCTCGATACGGTCGATACAAATAAAAATAAAAAAATGCAACATTTATTTGCTTTATGAACGCAAGAAAAAAAAAATAATAACCGAAAAAGAAGAACAATGGAAGAACGACGGTTTTGTAACATTGAAATATATCGAAGTGGGAAGAACGCAAAAGAATACCCGGAAAAAAAAAAACTAAAACAAAAGTGTGACGAGATCCCATGCATGCCGCTTGAATTTTTGTTCACTTCAAAAGAAAAAAAAAAAATATACATATAAGAAAAAGCCAATAACCGAAGGAATAACAAAAAAATTGCTAAGAGTGAAAAAAAAAAAATCGGGAATAATCGGCGGGCACTTCGAGATGGAACTTGGGACTGAATTTTTGGCATCGGAGGCCGATGCGCATCGCACTGATTGGGATTATAATATAAATATAAAAACGAATGAGTGATGTGATCGTTTTACCTGTACACGGTGGTGTTATATTGCTGCACGGAATTTCAACCACGATTGCTCGTCGTCGATCGTCGAACGAGCCGCACGTACCGATCGTCATTTGTATAGCGAGCAATTGGATGGATAAGAATGCAAGCGAAAAAGGAACAAATAATAAATTTAAAAAAAAAAAAAAAAAACATAATATGCTCGAGCCTAATGCAAAATACGGCATGCGACACACGAGATCGTTATAAAAAAAAAAAAAAAAAAAAGCCCAAGCATGGCCACTATATTCGTCTAAAGCATGAAGCATGTTCGTTCGTTCGTACACGCGTAGCGAGTCCGCTTAGAGCATCCTTAACGAAATGAAAAAAAAAAAAAAAAAACCGTAACCTCGAATTGCAGTAAAGATGAATCCGGTACTCGCCTTCGAGTACCTTTTCTTCGCTGTCTTCGGCCAAACGACCCACAGCGAGCTCAAGGTTGAGACTATGCAGCCGGAGTGGACCTCGGTCCTCTTCAAGCTGGCATTCGGAGTTTACATGTTGGTCTCGGTAGTGGTGTTAATTAATCTACTTATTGCGATGATGAGCGACACCTACCAGCGGATACAGGCGCAGTCCGACATTGAGTGGAAATACGGACTCAGTAAACTGATCCGAAATATGCACAGGTAAGCCAGAGTTTCCATACCAATATAAATTAAAATCGCCTTGTATTACGTTGTATGAACAAATTGCGAATAGCACCGTTTCTTTCACTACTGTTCAGCTGTCGCAATGAAAAAAACAAAAAACAAAAAAACTTTACTGCAATCTATCTAAACTTCTATCACGCGAATACTGTTATATTTCCGTAAAAATTCTCCACTGAAATTTGAGGTCAGGAATATTCCAATTGAAATTTCATTTGTACGATGAGCAGCGAGGAAATTTGTCGCGGAATTTTTTTTTTATTCGTCGATGAAAATATTTTGCAAAATCTAAAAAAAGTATGGGGTGTTCAGGAACAGTTCTTACCTTCAAATGGTTTGTTTAACTATGAAATATTGCCAAAAAAATCTGAAAAAAATTGTAGAGTACTGCAGAATTGTCGTTGTTTGATTACCCAAAAAGATTTTTTTTATACCATTTCGCATTGTTGTTATGAGCAAAAGAAACTAACGTTAGATGCAGTTGGGTACAATAAAGCAATAAATATACAAAGAATTAAATTTTAAAAAATAAAAATAAATAATCAAATTCAAAAGAATTACGATTACAAGTGGAATCGGTCAATTCACACATTTAAACTTCGATAATTTGATAAAAACCAACGCTTTTGTACAATCCAATCGCTCTTGTCGGCAATCTTCGATAAGCAACGAATAATTTGCATTGGAAGATTCCTCCCTCTGTTTCGGTGTACTTAAAGCAATTCTGATCTTTGATCTTTCGTCACTTGGTATCTATCTCTATTTACTCGAAACTGCTTGGGCCTTCTTCTTCTACTAAATCTTTCTCCTGTTTATCAAGAAAGAATTCTCTATTTTGGCAAAATCTTGCTTCACAATATGGCAAACTAATGAAATTTACTCGTTAAAAAACGCGACACGCGTAGTGTTTGTACCGACAGTCGAAGAGCCTTGGAGACTTCGCGTTGTGCCGGAAAAAAAAAAGAAAAGATCGGAACAATATAAATTGTTTATCGTCGAGAATAGCGAAGAAAAATAGTTCTTGTTCGGTGAACCAAAAAAAAGAGGGAACGCAAACTTCGATTGTTGCAGAACAACAACGGCACCGTCGCCGCTCAATCTATTGACAACGTGGATAGTGTACTTGATAAAATTATGCAAACAACGAGCGGCAAAGAGAAAAAGACCATCATTGGTGCACATGATGGGACTTCAGCGCACGGGACGTCTATCGCCGCGTTCGAAAATGGGCGCCAAGTGGTTAGCCAAAGTAAAGAAGGGTCAAGTGCGACCAAAGGACAGCGTCACCCTTTCGGTTGTTCATCTGAGTCCCCTCGGTAGTCAGTTATCGTTTAACACTGCGTTGAGAATCGAGAGTGTCGTCGATTGGGACTCGATAAGAAAAAAGTATCTCATACTAACGGGCAACGAGCCTGAGAAAGAAATTGAGAAGGAGGATAAGGACGACGATAACGATAACGAGGACGATAACGGTGGACCAACGGCATCGAATGCATCCACTGTACCCGCGACTGCGTCGACTCCGCCAGTTTAAAAAACAAAAAAAAAAACAAACAAAGAACAATGTAAATTAATTATATATGACACCTCGTGTTCACGATAAATTTATTTGTCGAACAAAAAAGCGCTGAATAGTGAGAGGCTTTTGAAATTTAGGAACGTAACCGAACGAACCAAAGTGCCGAACGTACGGAGAAAAAACGATTGACCCCCTCCTAGCGATGCGTTTACGGTAAAACGGAACGAAGAAATCAATCTCAACATTTCGATACTACTAGAATTATGATATGTAAGTAAGTAATGGATATCGACGATTGCAAAGATGCAATCGATATGGTGTGTTTTTTTTTGTCTTTTTTTTTTGTTTCTCGTGAAGAGAAATGTGTATTTGTACGAAATAAATGTTATCGACCAAACGCGGTCGTTTCTCCCGACTCCCAAGCATGTGCGTTGCATTAATTTTTTTTTTACCGCGGGACTTGTGTTTTTTTTTTTTTTTTTTTTTTTTTTCGGAAAGTTTCAACTAATTTCCATTTATGCAACGCGGCACATTGATTCCATTGATGAGTTTGCGTCACTGTGGCATATTATAGTGGAAAATAGCGGCTGACTTGTCGATCGCTCGGCGGAAGACGTAGTTCAGTAATCTCGATGGACTTTTCATCATTTCATGCATAATTAAGTTTTTTTTTGTTGGTTTTCGTTTACTCCGTTCTGATTTTAAGCATTGATGTGCACTGGAGACGAAAAGCCGTCGCCAAAAAAAATTAAAAAATAAAAACGAATGGAGGTAAAAAAAAAAAGGGCGTACGACAATTCGAGGCACGATGATTCATATAGATGTTAGAAATAATACAATTTCGATATAGAATTTAATAGGCACTAAATAATATGGACGCTTGTTTGCGAATTGTATAAATATCATTCCACATTGGCGCTCGATTTTGTTTGGTACGTGTTTGCTAGAGTTACGGATATCCGAAGCCGATCGATGCTGTTCATCGAGAAGATTCGACCGATGAAGTTTATTCACGTAAATTACTTCGTAAAAAAAAAAGTCCAATAAAAAAAATTTCGAAAAATTACAATTTCGAAAAAAAAAATAATAATTCAATTGAATTGAATTCCCCCTTTTAGTTTTCGAGGAAAAAAAAATCAAACACTTGACTTATTTTTTGAATCGCCAGATCGATCGCCTTGATACCGATTCGGTTTTCCAATCAATAAAAAAGAACAATATAATTACTATTTTGCCTGAATATCATCGAGCGAATCCCCTCGATAGAAGCAATTGGCTATCGATAAATTATAATTCCAATAGCGATATTAACGGAACGACGAAAATGAAAAAAGAAAATAGTGAATTGCGTAGTGGCGTATGGGCATGTCGAGGGGTCGATTAAAACGGAAACGGTGTCGGAATAAATGTTGTGTCCTCGGATAATTTTTTTTTTACGAAAGCACTATGTTATTGGCACGTATTTGCAGTAAGGATGAATCCAGTAGTGGCCGTTGAGCTACTATTCTTCGCCATCTTCGGACAGACGACACACGAACACTTCATCAAAGTCGGCAAGGAACAGCCCGATTGGACGACTGTTCTCTTCAAGCTAACATTCGGCATATATATGTTGGTGTCTGTCGTCGTACTGATTAATCTACTGATTGCGATGATGAGCGACACTTACCAGAGGATTCAAGCGCAGTCTGACATCGAGTGGAAGTATGGCTTGAGCAAACTGATTAGAAACATGCACAGGTGAGAGATTATAATAAACACGCGATTCGTATTCACGTATATCGTCTTTTGGCTTTATTGCATGTTAATGAAACTAAATACACGCGATTGGCCCACGCGCTCTCGCAAACGCATGCTCTGTTCTTTAAAAAAACTACAGGAGAAAGGTGGTGCAAAATGGAACAGCGCAACTCGAACTTTGGGGCAAAATGGACCGGCGCTAAAATTCATGAAATTTATTTTTAAAAAATCAATTTTCAAGTTTCGCGGTCATTCTTTATGCTGCAGATTACTGCTCGCGTAAAAAAGATCGGGACCGACGTTTAATGAAATTCTACGGAATATTTTTATTGCCGAAACTAAAGTGGACCGATACGAAAAAATTGGAATGCAGATAAATGAAACTGTAATTTGATAATTGATTTAAAAAAAAGTCTTCCCGTTTTTTTAATATGGGGAAATATATATTTTCTGATAGGAATAGTTTACATATCGCTTATAGGTAGTAAATTATTTAAAATCAATTAAAAAAAAAAATTTAAAGCTATTTCATGGCCCACTTTGCCCCACTTTTTTATTTTCCATCTTAAAACTCTAAGCGGGTGTGACAAATCTATTTTTCGGTTCAAAACCAGTGGAAAAGTTTTGTGTATATCGACACAACTCCCTGAATTGTTAAAGTGGTCCATTTTACCCCATCTTCTCGTTTGTCTGTCTACTTGCAAAAAAATGAAAAAATAGATCTTTCTTTCTTTTCTCTCAGCACCCTGTGTCTTGCGACTTTGCTGATTTTGTTCAGTAACTTGCTGATTAATAATTAATAATTAGTAATTAATCATTACCAGTGCCGTTACTCAAACGAGTGAACATTTTGTTTTTTTTTTAATACAGAACAACAACGGCACCGTCGCCACTGAATCTAGTAACAAGTTGGATGTCGTATTTCTTCAAACTCTGCAAGAAACGATCGGCGAAGAAGCAACGCCCATCGCTGGTGCATCTAATGGGTTACAATCGTTCGGGAAGAATGTCGCCGCGATCGAAAATGGGTGCCAAGTGGTTGGGAAAGATAAAGAAGACGCAAGTTGCGCACAAGGACAGCGTTGCCCTGTCGGTGGTTCATTTAAGTCCCCTCGGCAGTCAATTGTCGTTTAGCAACGCGACGAGAATCGATACGGTGGTCGATTGGGACGCAGTGAGACGAAAATATCGGGAGCTCTACGGCGGCGAAGCGGAGAAAATAATCGAGACGGAGAACAAGGAAACCGCCGAACCGGTGGATACTAACGAAAACTTCGGCGAATCATCAACAAACACCGTTCAACTAAATGAATTGACGTAAATGGCAATATACTTTTTTTTCTTACGGAAGCGACGAAGAAAAATTGAAAAAAATTGAGACGTGAAGAAAAATAAATAAAAATTACGAATTTCGCCCTCATCGTCATCGTCATCGCGATCCTCGAGAAACTTCTTTATACATAACTCATCGCCCGCAACTTGTACCTTCAACTTATCGTATAGATAAAAAAGAAAAATAAATACAAAAAAAAATCATAAATAAACAAGTTTCTCAAATAAACGACTGGGACAAGATCGGCTCTGACTTGGTTCACACAAAAAAAAACACCCTTCCTGCGAATGTCGTTACAAAATAATGTACCAACCTTCTACAGGCGACCAGAGAGATATGACTACGAGCTTCCGGTTTGCTGATAATCGGTTATGGTTAGTCAATCACATACTGCATTTCATGTTATTCATTTTTTTTAGAGAAAAAAGAAATTATATTCTATATTCTATAATATAAAAATAGCGTTTGGATGTTGAATGATTTTTCGTTAGTGCGCACGGAACGTTCGATATAACGACAGTGGGGCACAGGAGTTACAGATTTTAAGTAATTTCTCGTCAACGTACAATTAATACATTTTTTAAAATTAACCTAATTAATTACGTAAATTAATTAATTAGGTTAATTTTTTTTTTCGAGTGTTTGAAAAATGCATAGCGTGCCAAATTACTCTCTGTATTACGACTGTACCCCTCTGTCCGAAATATGTACACAATATTATTAAAAGTTTAGACGATTTTTCGTTGCAACATCGCATCCCCTCTCCGGATATTCCCGATTCGGGAATTGACTTCGAATTTTGTACAATTACTAGTGGCATGCGAATTACCGAATCGTATATACGGATCGACATATATTTTTGTTATTAATTATATTTAAGAAAAAAAAAAAAAAACCCTTTAGGGGTACGCAAATGATCTGTCATGTACACTGATAATTTTTACGGTCATATATATCGAAACAGCATGAATTAAGGCTGTAAAAGAATGGTATGCTGGAGGTGCGGTCGATTTTAGAAAAATCTACTGTCCCATTGAGCATTGATTAAGGGGAGTTAATCGAAAATGCAGTGAAATCGATAACAACGGGTTTAATCTCTGTATAACAATGTGTTAATCAAAACTCTGGTATATCTATGCGCCGAAAAAAAAAAAAAAAAAAAAAATTGATAAATTTGGGATAAAATATAAAAATTTTATTTTTTTTCGAAAACTTCGAATCTAACAGGAGTATTGTTACCGATATCCACAATCGACAAACTCTGATTACCGAATTGCTACATTGCCGAATAATTCCCCTTAATACAGCGTGACGCTTCAGGAAAGGGTTAATTTTTAATTGTTGTTTGTTATACACGACCATTTTTTTTTTTTCACAAGTCATCAATCCCAGAGGCATGAAATCCACTTACATGAATTTTACCGGAAATGCTCGTGTTTTCATTACGCCTTTGCCAATGTCCCGAGAGAAATTCTCCCGTTAGGGGGGAACGGTGGCAAACTGTATGTTCGTTACTTCACCAGTCATCAATCGAAAAGGCATGAAGCAAGCTATATACAACATATATATATATATGTATTTATGAGAGCTAAAATTACGACAATGGATGAAAAAAGCTCGTGTAGCATGAAAATCCCGAGGCTTGCAACACTTTTACAAAGGGCCCTTAGGGACACTTCCATCTAAAGCTGTAGAATAACTACGCATACGTTTTTATCGCAAATGTCGAATTTAAACGTTATTACCGTCGATGGACAATTCTTTCTCGTATAATCGTTAATTGCTCTTTCGATTATTACAGTTTACGCGAATCCGATCGATGTTAACGAAAAGCTCTTCTTCGCGATTTTCGGTCAAAAGGACGCCGACGACTTCATGACATCGTTGAAGAGAAAGCTACAGCCGCTATGGACGATATATCTTTTTAAGGTATGAAAATCGAAGGGGATTCGCAAAAGATGAATTCTTGCGGATCGGAATATATTTTTATTTTATTACTTTATTAATTTATGATAATAATAGTAATGAATTAATAATAATAAAAAAATATAATATTATTTATTTTATTCATTATTATTATTATCATAATATACATTTTTTTTTTTGGTGTATTTGCAAAAATTTCGTTTTTTTTCGTCGTGCGTCCCGAAATATCGAGTGCACATTAACCGAAATGTGAAATTGTCCGATCGCAGGTATCGTTTTCCGTCTACATGCTCGTCAGCGTAATCGTACTGATAAATCTTCTCATCGCTATGATGAGCGACACGTACCAAAGAATTGTCGCCCAAAGCGACATCGAGTGGAAATACGGATTAAGCAAACTCGTTCGATACATGCAAAAGTGAGTAGTAATACATGCATCGTGTGCGTTAATTCGAAAGGTAATTACTCAACGTACGTCGCAGTGCCGCGGTAGAAATTGGTTAACTACAGTGAACTTCGTTCAGAGGCGCCTACGATAGTAATTCGCACAGGAAGCGTTATCGCGATCGGAATTTTCGATTAAACAGTGGAATGAGCATTTCTGTAGCCTAAACTCGTTCAATTACAACGAAAGCGCTTTGCGCTTTTCGTGTAAATATTTCACTTCGTGCTTCAGGAATTTCGTTAAATTCCATTCCCAAATATCGAACACAATTTCGAGAAAACCCGAGAATTGCTAACAAGAAACTTTCAAAATTGGTGATAATTGAAAAAAAAAAAAAAAAAATCACATTAAATTTGCACATTGGAAATAAAATTGAGTTTTTTCCAAAATTGTATTCAATTTTTTCCAAAATTCAATTAAACATTTTTTTCCAAATATTTCTTCGTGTTTTGAAACTTTCATTCATCGAAACATATTTCTATAAATCCATTTTGCCCCGCGTGATCGATGGAATGCAAAAACTATAATATTTGAATAATCATTATTGTATTTTATTTTTCCCCATTATCCCATTTCAGAGCTCGTACTGCTCCTCCGCCTCTGAATCTCTTCACAACCTGGACGAGTTGGCTGCACAAGCTGTGCAACAGTCGCAAAGAAAAGGCAAAGAGCGTTGGCGTTATGCATGGATTGATGGGGCACCAGGGAGCCGACGGTCATTCCTTTCCCGGGGTAACGTAGTCGTTCTATTGTTTCTCTAACTTTTCTTTACTTTCAACATAATCACTACAAATCTCGCGCATGTTCATAATTTCATTACAACGGACTTTGTTATCTCCGCAGGCCAAGATGCTCACAAACGGTAACACGAGCGCTCGAGGATTTTCTCGTTTTCAACAGAGTCCCTCGATAAGTCAACTGTCCTTCAGAAACATGCCGAATATCAATAACGTGGTCGATTGGATGGTCGTACGGAAGAAATACAGAATGCGATTCGGCGACGAAGTTGAGAAACCATCGCTGGATTAACGCTCCAACCGTACTTAATAATCGCGCTAATCGTTCGGTTGATTAAATTCTTTATTTTATTTTTTTAACTTTATTAGAGAATCTCCGCTAATCGCGGATAAATTATTGAATATGGACCATTACCACACACCATGTAGGTACCTACCTGAACACTCCGAGAGCAGAGACTTTCGTAAAAAAACCAAAAATACATAATTTTTACTCACTGCGTGATCGTTCATTTTTTTGCCGAGTTGTTCTCTCGTCGATTGTGATGGATAAACAAACGAAATTCACTATCAACGCTAATTCTGTTTTTCTTATGTTTTTTTTCTTCTAAAGTTTTCAAAAATTGTGTCACGATGCTGCGTATGCACACGAAAAGATAACAGCTTTCCAAACTTTGAGTAACGCACGCGAATGATAACTGGTAAACATCGTTCATTACGACAAGGAAATGCGATGAGACGTTTTATTAATCGCGTTTATATTCAACATCAATGCCAACATCAATAGGTACAGTGGGTCCCCGCGCACGGCCCACGGTTGGGACCGACAAAGTGGCGATTAAAGACGCAAACACCACGCCCCCCGACGCTAACTGAACTACGTGTACCGTGTACTGCGTCCTTCGGTGCCTCGACCCCCGTCGAGCGTGGCGGCGTAGTGGGGGTGACTACTGCGCATGCCCCGCAGTCAAGCGGCAGTGCACGCGGAAGCAGTGTTCGGGACACCACTGTATTCTGTATTATCATTCTACAAGCCGTGCTTTGTTACTTACAATCTCTCGTACAGTATCCATACCAGTGAGAAAAAAAAACATAACATTTTTGTGGATTTTATCGATAAAGAAAGTCGCGCTAACGGTTGAAGGATTGAGACTCCTCGTCGAGGTTAAAATCTTGCGCTGGCGGTGAGATTGTCATTCCCTTGGCCCACGGTGCCCCGGAATTTGTCTCCAAGAAATATTTTCCGCGCGTAGTGATATTGATATTCTCGCCCATTACGGCTGTCACGTGTTCGTTGCAATTACCCGCCTTATAATCGCTCCAATTGTCGCATTTCAACGCGATAAATTCCGTCGCGTTCGGGACGATGGATTCTGTCATGTATTTGTGCGATCTTCCGTGGCTACAATATTCTTAAAAAAAACAAACGAAGATCATGATGCGTCGGCGTCAAAGTCATATAATAATTTTGAAGAAAAAAATAGTGGTGAATAATTACGCGAAACTAAAACCGAGCAGCCCGGTTGTCGGAAGCTTCCACCGTTCGGATAAAAATCAACGTGGCCAACGGCTCTCACAAAGCCAGCGGTACCGGCACAGGTGTGTATCACGTCCACGAATTCGGCATCACTGGGATCGAGTCGATCCTTTTGATCCTTGAATACCGGAGCTTCGAAACCCGGCCTTGCAGGATCCATACCTGTTATTCTTCCGATTTTACCGTCATTCGATGCCCCCGCGAATCCAGCAACATGAGCGCCGAGGCTGTGCCCCAAAATGTGAACATCGCGCAGTGCTACGTTTCCTTCCGATTTCAAGTACCGAAGAAATTCTCCGATGTACTCGCCCAGCTGGAAAATTTGTCTCGTTCTTGTATTTTATTGCATCGGCGCCGAAACGAGTAAGTTTATTATCATTGAGAATTTTTATTTCGATCTTTTGAATTTTCAGATTTTCTATCTTTCGCTCCGACTGAACTTTAGAAAATTATCGAACTATCGATTTTATTTTATTTTAAAAAATCTACATTACGAAAAAAAAAAAAAAATTAAGGGGATACATTTGATTTTTTTCCAAAAACTATAGAAGGTCAAAATTGTCAATAAATACCAACAAAAAAATTCTATATGGACACCCGAAAAATGAATAAAGAGTAAAAAAATATATAAAATGCGTTGCATCGCATTATTAATGGATATTTTACGAAAAATCGATTAACGAGCGATAAAAAAAAATGATTCGATGTCAATAATGAATAAAAAAACAGAAACTGTTGATAAAAACGACAAACCTGACGAGTCAATCTCGCGGAAACCAAATACTCCTTCATAGCCCCGCTGTACCAATCGACGCAAATAACGTTGTAATCCCCTGCAGCGAGATAATTCTTTCGCATATCTCTCATCCAATAACTGTTACCGCTGTCCGTCCATCCATGAACGATTATTTTGGTCGTTCTTTCGTTATTAAATGTCGAAGATTGAAGATTTTCGGTATCGTTGATCTTCATGATATAAGCGTCGTCCGGATTTTCTTTCGTGAATAGATGAAAAGTCGTATCTCTCGGGGGAACGAAAGTTGTATCCAAGATCGTCGGTACGATGGCGCGATCGTCCTTCGTTCTCGCGAAATCCCTCGATAACGAATTTATCAAACTTTCGCGTCTCATATCGTCGAGGAGGACATCCTGAATTGTGTTTGTGGGAATAAAACGATTAACGCCTCGCGCTATCGAAAAAAACCTCAACAAGCCTATGATATGAAGAAAAAAAAAAAAAAATGAAAAAAAAAATATATATCAATAGTTCGTTAACTTTACTGAGCTTCAGTACCCAATAGTTTCGATTTTCCGAATTCGGACGAAAATAATAAATGTTTCTTTACCGAAAATAAAAAATATCGAAGCGATCTGTCGAACCATCGTGTCGCGTATGAGAGCCCCGCGGGATATTTCGTGTACCATACAAATCGAAATAACGCGCCTCTACTTTGCGTGCACACAGATCGACTTACGTAACAAAACGCAAATAGCTTTTTTTTCCATCATTAGGAGAACAAAGATTTCTTCGACGTCGTTCGACTTGTTAACCGCGCAAAATACGCGTAAATCGCGTACTCCAGTCCGTTCGATTGCACAACAAGATAATCGTAATTCGTATTCTAAAAAAAAAAAAATTTAAACGAATGTTGAAGATAATTTTTTTGCGGAAAGAAAACTTCAGTTTATAAAACAAAAATTATACAATTCCCTTGAAAAGACTTTTTCGCGCAATAAAATATTTTGCAGGTCCCTTGAAATTTTTTTTTTAATAGGAATTGTTTCCTGTGAATCGAAAATTGTAATGAAACATTTTTTTCAATTTTTTCGAGTAACGACCGTAAGAAAATACTTTATTAATTGTGTTTTACATTCGAGCTGAGAACGTTTCTAGTCGAGAGCATTCAACGAAATGGATTAACGTGAAAAAAAAAAAAATTAAAACAAAAAAAAAATTAAAATACTTGAAAAATAGTAACATTCGTAAATATAGACGCTAATATTCATTTTTGAACCTGCGATGGCCTCTTTTCTCTGTACAATTATTCGTGACACAATAAAAGGCAACTTGAGTGTTTATTAAAAATTAATAAAATCGATAACACGTCAGCCTTTGATTATCGTATGGAATTTTCGTAAACTTAAGAATTAAAGTATAAAAACAACGCATTTATCGAGTATACTATTTGCGGATAATTACTCGCTGTTATTATTACTTAAAAACCGGATCCCAGAAATTGAAACGATATTAACGTTATTTCATTATTTATGAATTCGTCGAGTCGTTTAACGCGTTCGTTTAATTTTTGAGATCCGAACGCGAATCGTAATTTTTTTTTCTTTTTTAATTAAATGACTGATTAATGGTAATTAGTATAACGATCTTGCTATATGCTCGTGCGTTTGGTATCGTAAAAATCGGTTTTTGCCTCTTTGTGACTCGTTACACCCAAAAAACTAAATTTTCGCGGTTCCAAATATATTTTTACCTACAAGAATAAATATACTTTTAAATTTATTCCATATATTTCTTTACATCTCTAATTCATTATTTTTTGTTTCTTTTTCATTACTCGTAATTTTATTCTTGTAAATGAAAAAATATTGTTATCCTCAAGAATAAAGTTTTTTGGGTGTTACTTCAGGAAGATCGCGCGGCAAAAACGGGTTATCTACAGACAATTTTCGCAGTCTCATTTTTTCTCATTTTCTCGTTAGTCTCAAACGCGTAGCGAGTAAATTTTCGAGAAAAAATAAAAGTATCGAATTTATGGCAATTATTTTAACCCCCGTTGTCACGCTCGCGCCTCGCAGCCCCTTCGCTAAACATATTTTTTCGTCCATAGAAAAATATTTGCTATCGCACATTTGCATACAATATATATATCACTATTCCTTCTCGGAAAATTCTTGACTCGCTAAATTATAAAAATACGAATCGGTATGCTGTATAAGAATGTTCGGTTCCTCGAACTCCAAAACCTCGCCATCGCCCATCACGAGCACTCGATCGCAGTGCATTATCGTTCGGATCCGATGCGCTATCGTGATTACGGTAGCGCTTCTGAAGGAAGACTTTATCGTCGTCTGAATCGCTTTGTCCGTTTCGTGATCGACGTTCGCCGTTGCCTCGTCGATGCACAGTATCTAATTTCCAATTAAATTCAATAAATTAATAAACTTCACGATTTTCAATTGCAATTTGAAAAAATTCATTATCCCATTATAAGAAAAAAAAAAAAAAAAAAAAATTTAAGTATAAAATAAAAATATTCGTACTCTGGCATTGTGCAAAACGGCTCTGACTAAGCAGAACAATTGTTTTTGTCCGGCGCTAAGATTGTTGCCATTCTCTTCCAAATTCGCTCCCAAACCGCCCAATCGATGAACCAACGAATGCAGTTTGCACTTTTCCAGTGCTTTGTAAATTTGCAAATCCGGATATTGATTCAAAGGATCGACATTTTCGCGAACGGTACCGGAGAACAAGAATGGATTTTGTGGTATTATCGATAGTCGTGATCTGCAATTGTTGAAAAATTATAAATAAAAGAAGAATTGCATTTTCCGATCCTTTTCCGCAGCGACAATTACCTCAATGCTTTCAACTGCAAACTCTTAACATTAACATTGTCGATCAATATCTCGCCGGAGTTAATATCCGCGAGTCGAAACAGCGTATTGAAAATCGAACTTTTTCCGGCTCCGGTACGTCCGACAATACCTATTTTTTCCGCTGGTCTCGTCGCGAACGACAGACTCTTCAACGATGGTGTCATACCGTCTCTGTAACACAATAAAATATTTCGTTATTCGCTCACTAAAAAAAAAACCATTGAGTTTCCCGTGATAAGCAAAGCTTCGAATTATTGATAGAATATTTTTCAGAATTTTTTTCACCAAATACAATTCGTTGAAATCGATTCATTTTTTTTGCGCTCACATAGCTTTCTTTACGGGAAAAAAAAAAAAAACAGAAATTAATTTAAAGTTCCGTCGTTGCGAATTCACGCGAAAAAATCCCCGAAAAACAGTCGTTCTTTCGTCAACAAAAAAATAAAACAGAGGACAACGATTTTCTCTCGAAGATGAAATAGTAGCGCAATAGAATGTCGTTGACTTGCCGATATTTTAGCGTCACACGTCGAAACTCGACGACCCCTTGGCTCGGCCAGGCGTACGGTGGATTGTCCCCATCAGTACTTTCCGTTGGGACATTATCCAAATACTGTTTAACGCGTTCAACCGCAATGACCTCGCGTTCCGTTTCGGTGAATACATTAACGACACCGGATAGCAAACCGGTAACGGACAGCGCGTAAGTGATCGCCAAACCGATCAAACCGGGATTAGCGATATCGTATTGATGCTGCAACACCGCCATAACGCAGACACCGGCCAGTAGAATAACGCCGATGAGCTGCAAGCGCAGCGATAGCCATTGGCCCGCCGCCATCGCGGCGAATTGAGTCTTTTGATTCGCCTCCAAAAACAACTCGTTCTCGTGTTTGAATCGCGAGACGACCCGAAACGCTCGAATACTGCTTAATCCCTGAAGAGACTCGTTGAAATGATTGTACAACGGCGAGAGCGACGTGCTGGACAAACGTTTCAACTCTCGCGACGTTAATCTGCAAAGAAGTATTAATTTTATTGTAAAAAGTTTACGGCGCGATTCTGGGAGTCATCAGCAAAAAAGACACATTGAGAAAATAGTTTATCTGAAGTTATTAAATGAATAGAGTAACTTAAAAAAAAAAAAATGTGTAAAATTGATTTTCAGATTTTTTTTTATTTAAATTTTTTTTTACCTGTAATGCTGTTGTACCCAATGATAAACCGGTGCGAGAGGTGCGAGCAATACAAATATCCACGGAAGTCCATACGCCGTAACAACGATGGAACCCAACAACGCGAACGACTGTGCCAATAAAATGTTTGCGATAAACGGAAGCGAATCGTCGACGGTATAAGTATCGGACGAGAATCTGTTTAATATTCTTCCGAGTGGATGCATATCGAAGAACGTCGTTCGCGCCTGAAATATTAAGAAAGATTGGTGTTAAGAATTCATAAATCCGAATCATAAGTTCTATTGATCGCTAATAGGATCGATTATTAACGATAATTGTAATCGCTCCTCAATTTATAATCGTTTTCTGGTCGATCCTCGCGTCTGGTTTACTCACCCGCATCACAACTTTCAGCAATTGTTTGTGCATCGAGATCGCGGCTTGTATGCCACCGTAAGCGAACATAAACGCTCTTATGAGAGTAAAGACCGAATTTAAAACAGCGAGAATAGCGTAAATGCCGAGATAATAGCGAACATCGTCTCCGGCGCTCTCTTCATCGAGATATTCGGCGAGTCTCACGGAATTTTCGTGAGCGTTCGACGAGTTCGTCGTATTAGTTGAGTTATCGGTGCCGTGCGATACCCAAAAGGATAGCCAAAGATCCGTGAAGTTTCGGGAGCTCTGCATCAGCAACATCGATAGAAATATCGACATCGCGAGATAGCGTCCAATCGCGGCGAGGTAAGCGGCGTAAACGCCGAATCGTACGGTTCCCGTTTCCGCGAATTCCTCGTCGAGCATAGAATCCCTATCGCCGCTAACAAATTCCTCGCGTTCCTTTCCGAGTCCCGACATCGAGGCAACTTCGAGATCAGAATCGCCGGAACCCGAAGACAATAGATAATCCTCCAAATCCGGCAATATATCGCTCGGCGCTCCTTGTTTAATGACTTTTCCCTTCGACATCTCGATTACGAGATCGGCGTGAATCAAATATTGCGTCTGATGAGTGCATATTATTCGCGTTTTGTTTTTCAACAAACCGAGAATAACGTGTTGAAAAACGTGCTTCGCGACTTTCGTATCTAAAGTCGCGAGTATGTCGTCCAAAAGATAAATACTTTTGTCCGCGTAGACCGCTCTCGCGAGACTTATTCGAGTCTTTTGACCTCCGCTCAGTGTGTTTCCCGCTTCGCCGATCGGCGTCAAATCCTTCTTCGGCAACGATAGAAGATCGTCCGTTAGAGCGCATGCCGTTAAAACGTTTCTGAAAAAAGTAAATCAATTTTTTTTAATTTCCCGATCGTCCGAAATTTTTTTTGTTTCTGTGTTAAAAATTTCTTTTCGATAAATACGCACTTGTATTTATTGTGATCGTAGGCTTTGCCGAACAAAATATTGTCCCTTATCGTTCCGCGCTGTAGCCAAGGATTTTGCTTCACGTAACCGAATCCTCCGTCGAGATCGTTAACTGCTACGACACCGTCGCCACGCGTTATCTCCGCCAAAATTCCATCCAAGAGAAGACTCTTTCCTCCACCGATCTTTCCCATAATACCGATCAGTTGACCCTAAAGAAAAGTGTCGATTTTTATTACGGATCGAATATACCGATCGTTTTTAAATGAGCAAACGGCGGATGTACTTTGAAACCGAAAAAAATCGCATCGAATATCGAATTAAATAAAACATTTAATTAGAATTGTCGAAGATAGAAAAACTTTCCGATAGCGAACTGTGATTTGTCTTTAAATTAAGGCGCAAGCAGACAAAGATCGATTTTTTATAAATTTTTGTTGCCGATCTCCCAAAAAATAAAGAACGTACTTTATCGATGCTGAGGTTGAGATTCTTGAGTTTAAAAATCCTCTCGTTCTCGAAGGTAACTTTCTTGCTGTTCGACGAAGTCGAAGCAACGGGCGATCGGTTCGTAGGTTTGGAATTTGTTGCTGCGTCGTGATTGCCGCTCGCCATGAAGGACGCATCTTTCAGCATAATATCCATGCCGACAGGGGGATCGGAGTAATAAGTCGAGGTATCTAAATCCGGTACCTTGAAGAAGAAAAAATAAGTAAAAAGAGTTCATTAGAATTTGATAAGTGAAAGCCGATCGATAGAGCAATAATCGAAACGATTCTTACATCGAGAAGTCTTTGAATTCTCTTCACCGAGACCCACGCCTCGGTCAGGCCGTTCAATACCCACGGAAATGCGTTCAACGGACTGATCAGCATATTTAACAGCGCCATACTGGTGAAAATCGTTTTGGCGTCGAGTTCGTTGCCGAGAAGAACGTACGTGGCGAACGTGAGTATCGATATCAGTACCGGCGTTGTCGCCCAGAAATATACGCATAAAGCGTCCAAATACTTTCGTCCTTTCAGATATTTTATTTCCTGTTCTCGTATCCCTAAAGAAATTAGCATAACGATTGTTAATCAGCGGATAACTTGAGGAAATCGACGTGATATTAGCCAATTAATGACGATTTCGAATTTTTCTGTAATTTCTTTTCGAAAAATTCTTTGAATTACAGTCGAATAAAATTACGAAAAAGTACCTTAAAATTGTTATTAATTGGAACATAAAAAATTAAAAAATAATGTGGGATAATTGTTATATTATTGTTTTTCGTATCGGCGATACTAACTTAAAATACTCCGAAGAAAATACTCCTCCCAGACGTTCAGTTTAATTGTTGTAAGACCCCGAAGTGTTTCGCCCATCAGTCGAACTCTCTGATCCTTGTATTCCATCATTTTGGTGCTGAGCTTTCCAATTTTATTTGCTATCGCCTTGTTTATCGGTATGAGAATTATTGCGAAGCTGACACCGGCCATGAAAGATATTCCGATTTGCGTGTACAGAAGATAAAGCGTTACGACGAGCTGAAAATTAAAAAGCAGTTATGCGTAATTTAAGTCGATCTTCGAGAGATTACAATAAGGAAGATTCAGCAATTCAGCGGGAACTTTTGCAGTTTTAATTTAGCGTACAAAGAATTGTTATAGTTTCGTTCGCGCAGTAGAAATTCTATAGCAAAAATAAAACATTTTCGCTCCTCATATACGAGGTTTCAAAACTTATACCCCGAAATTAATTCTTTCGGCAGAAAGTTGTTTGAAAAAAGTTTAACCTGCGCGTATCTATTTGCTTTTTATTTTACGATCGTCCGAAGCATGAAGTTTCCTTGATTATCAAGATAATTAAATTACCTGCAGCGGTATGCTCCAAAATGTATGAAAACTCGGACAACTATTAACTATTCTGTCGCTATCGGTGCTCATAAAGTTGACGATCTCGCCGAACGTAAATTGTTGGCTCAACTGTACGTTCGACGAGTGCAATGTTTTTCGATAAACGAGAGTTACTATTGCCGTTCGTATTTTCAATCCCACGATCGACATGGAAAACGAAAAGTGCGTCGAACAAAATGCTCCTGAAAGAAATAAAAAATTCTTTACATCCCAACAAAGTTGCGAAGTGCGACCGATCGTACGAAAAGAATTTGCATATTGCCGGTTTTACACATTTTTTTTTCCGGGTAATTGCGAAAAAAGAATTTACGGCTCGAAACGCAATTATAATTTTGCCGAAAATTCAATTCTAAGATGAGTTTTTTTGATGTGCTGAATAAAAAAATAATGAATACTGAATTTCAACTCTGATGTTGTAAAAACTCCATAATTTCTTCATTTCAATAGGTTTTGTTGTTTTTTAAATTTATGTAAACTATGAAATTGACTCGCAAATATGCGTAACTCTTTTCTTACGCACGTTCACGTTATACGAAAATCGAACCAAAATTCGTTAGTATTTCATACCAAACAGAGTGTTGACGAACATCAACGCAGCGTATAGATAGCCCCAAGAGAGGGGTTCGTCTTTATCCTCGATGAAACCCACGAGCCTATTTAGCAGCATAGGACCCACAAAACCGGTGCAATCAGCGAGAAATTTGAGTAATCCAACGGCGTAAAATTGCCAACCGAAACATCGGTGTAAAAGTCGAAGAAGCGATATATTGCTGCTGCTCTGGAGGACTTCGACTTCCGAACTTTCCTCGACGATAGAATCATTCATTACACTCCTCTTGGCTCGCGGCTGTAAAAAAAAAAAAACATTTTGACGGTTAAATGAAGCGAATCCAAGGATTGTCGGTGGATAAACGAAAAATAATAACTATCAACCATTCTTCTAATATTCTTGTCGATTCCGTAATTGATCGATGCTGTGGTAATGTGATCGGGAAGATCGTAAAGATCGTCGGGATGCTTCAGCAGTCCTCTGACTCCCTTTTCCATCAATGGTGTTACCCAATGAAATACAAGTTTAGACAATAACGTTGCGCTTTCCATGGCGGTCCCGAGATAGGAGGGATCTTGCACTTCCATGAAATGCACGTAAGAGGAATCCGGCGAATTGAGTAAAGATGTTTGTTCCGTTGCCTAAGATATATGAAATTTCTATGTTATTCGCATAGTTAAGAACTTTCATAAAATATTTTGCAAATTTTAAAAATTGCATTCCGCGGGAATATATTGAGAAAAAAAAAAGATCGATCGACAAAAAAATGCAACAGTCGACGATAAAAAAAAAAAAAAAATTTATATTATTTTCGTCCATTAATCCTCGATGCGTCAATAATTAAAATTTTATCGGAAAGTTCTACAAAAAATTATCAAGAAATATATCTGGTTCACGTAAAAAAAAAGGTTAAACGACGTCGTTAAATCCGCAAATTACGTTTTTCTTTAACACTATCATTTTGTCGACGAGTATCCCGGGGAAAAGGGGGTTGAAAAAGATAATGTAGTTAATGGTACCGTGGAAACTCACTGGTCGGTATCTCGTGGGGCGTTGCGGGCCATAATTGGGTATCAGAGTTAAAGCGTAAAAGCACAATAGCGTAACAACGCTGATGCTGAATCCCAGCGATAAATTCGGTACAACGTCGTCGTAGGAATTGTGTTTCACGTGAGTTCTCAAGAGCAATGCGGATACGCCGATCAGCATGAATATCAAAGCTCTGATAACAACGGGACCCCGTAGATTATGACTTCGGCTTCGTCGCAGCGTAAGAACGAAGCATAAATGAATGAACCACGCGAGTCCCTCGGTTCCCGCTACCATGTAATCAATCGGTTTAGCCGAAGTTGTCGGATCGTTGTACTTCAACGATAAATGCGCGCTGCTCCGCATCGACGACGTCGCGTTTTTCGCATTGGCGAATAACAATCTCGCGATATCGTAGGTACCGTTGAGATTCTCTCGGATCGTCGTGATAATTCCATCGGAGGAATTCGCGACCAACGGATGCGGCATCGCATCGATCGCGACGCCAACGCTTTTAGGCTCATTGTCGGTCGGCAAAATCGTTGTCTTCGAAAGAATAATGTACGCTTTAATAATTGGCAGAATGGCTAAACAGCCAGTTACGATTAGTCTCGAATTAATGGCGTAGTGAGAAAATCGCTCCGGCGAATGCAAACGCTTGCCGCAGTAATAAGCCGATATTATCGCCATCAAGGCGAGTGTCGGCATCTGCAAAAAATTTATTCACTGTTAATATATTCATTTGTTTACCTAATACTTATGTGATAGAAAAGAAAAGTCGGGTTGATTTATCGAGTAGTTTAAATTTATGCAGAAAATGTTTATGCATATTATTAAGAAAAAAATTACAGAATTATATAATTACGATTGAGACTAAACTTTATAAGTGCTGTGAAAGGGATTCTTTCGTTCGATAATAAGTAAAAAATGACGATTATATATTGAAATTTGAAATTTTCTAAAAATTTCCAAAATTTTTGAAATCGTTAGAAATTTTGAAATTTAAATCGTAGGAAATAAAGATTCAAAATAATTATAAGATAATAATAATTATTCAATATCAGTTTTTTCTGAATCTGCAAAAAATGTACAAATTGATAAATATTTAACATATTGGTATCGCTGCAAACCTGTAGGCATAGCTGTTGAAAGCAAAGTCCCAAATCATTAGTGTTGGGATTCACCGGACTGATACCTCTGTTAAATCCGCACAGATCTGTCCAATTCCATGTCCACGAATTTCCAAAGGGAATGCCATTGGCGTATTCCATTCCTTCTACTCGTTGACAATGCTGCAACGCAGTCACATGACGATTAACGAAAAAACAATAAGGAATTATGAAAAAAGACCACCCGTTTCATTTGGCGAAAGAAAAAATTCTACTTGGTGATTTAGATATAATATGCAACATTTTTTCCTATGAAGTATCAAATTTGACGCGGATGATTCATCGAGACAATTAAGAAAGGATGTTGGTACTCTCGTCCTGTATATATATGTATATTTTTTTTATTTTTTATTATATTGCTCTGAAATGCTGGTGGTATAAAGAAATAACGCACAACCTAAAGTTCGCGATTTTTTTTGTATTACGAATGAAACAAAAAACCGTAAATTCGTAATTAACCATCGGGTAATCGAAAAGTAGATTATTTTTTGACAAGTATTTTTTACTTTAAAGAATGTCCTCGTACGTCGACATTTCGATAAATGAACAATGAACATACCTATGTCAATGTCAACCACATCTATTTTTCTTCGAGTGCACTGGCCAACCGCGAACGACAGCGATATTATTTTACAATTTATTTTCTATCAACTTTCGGTTATCAATAGAGAAAACCCGGCGCTCCTTCGATCGTTATGTGACAAATTATTGTTGGTTATGCTCGCCGCAAACGCGAGAACTGGCCGAGAACTAAGCAGTCAAGTGTCAAGCAGTAAGTATAAAGAAATAACGAGTACACCTAACGTGCTGTTGAACCCGATATCAGCTGACATTCGCCATAATCACGTTCGAGCGCGCGCGTTCTTGTTATTGAGAGTGCGTTACATCCGTCAATGAATTTCGCGACAACGAAACGATTGCGGAACAATCGTCAACAACAATAACAATCGACAACAATCGTTATTAACACGATTACAAGGTATTTAATTAACCATTTCTTTATTAATTACTAATCATTACTAGTCACTAATTATTAGTGAATGGGAGTTGTGTAACCCGGCGATGTCTGACATTGTTGCGAACACAAGTGCGCCATTGTTTACGTGTTTGGTTATAAAAAATTGTCGACGATTATTGTTTGTTTAGAATCAAAATCAAATAATTTTTCGTCTGTGTTTTTTTATATTCGTCCGTTTCATTCATTTTTACGAAATAATATAAAAATACTCAAAAATAATAATTATTATTATTTTGATATACTTTGTCGGAGATCAATTGATCAACGATTCTTTACACAGCCGTATTGTTTACAAACATTTTTGTTTTTCTGTCATATTCATTGCAATACAATTTTCTTCGTCCAATGAAAATCAAACAAAACAAAATTTTGAAACTTTTAATTATATTTTTTATGTAGAATGTAATTTTTTTGTTAATGTATTGAATATAACACCAATAATGCAATTATTTTTGCTTAATATAATTAACAGGTAATTTTGGACGCATGAGTCTCGAAGACGAGACAATGGCGATGGGACTGGTCACCGAGAGTGGGAATGATGAGACGCTAGATGAGCCAATGCCGTTAAACGAATCCTCTGATCTCGATGCTGATTTCGAAAAAGAGATTTTGGATCACGTCGTCAACTCGGATGCAACATTCAAAAGTCAGCAAAAAGGTGATCCAGAATTATCGTCAGACGAGAAACGGGCGATAGCTCTTGGAATAATTCGCAAAAGTCGCGCACTTTTTCTCTCTAAATTCGGCGAGTATCTCAAGAAAGAGCATTTGCATTATTTTGCAAATAGCGACGAAGATTACGAGATAAGTTATCATACGAGAAGACTGACGAGATATTTTGACGACACAACGCGGCAAATCGATGTTAAAAATCGAAGATATCAGGCGTTGAAAACGTTGGTAGAGAGGGGAGAATATTTCAGTGAAACGGAGATGATGAGAAGAAATCCGTTGTTATACGATAATTTAATAGGACAATATCTCACCGAAGATGAAAAAAAGAAACGCGACAACATCGACACGACTAACATAACTTTTGTGAATTTATTGCTGGAAAGCATCGATCGCGATCGACAGAAAAGCGTGAAAAAAACTCAACGCGACGCCGAGGAACAGACTCTCGAGGAGAACGACTCCGACGAAGACACGGACGAGAACGATGACGAAAAGGAAAGAAAGAATAAAACAAACGACGAAATATATTCGCATTGGGGCGAAATGGCCGGCTCCAGCGATAATCCACGCGATCGGCAACAGCGAGAAAGAATATCGACGCATATATGTAGTAAAAATATTTCATCGAAGGAACGGCAAATTCTGAGGGAAGAATTTGTAACGCATATGTACGAAAATTTTCTCAATGGCAAAGACATCGATTTCGATTATAGGTAAAAACATATTTAATTCTATTTCTTTCGGCGATTTTTCTACCGGTATCTCTTCTAAGAATAAGAAGAAATTTCATTTATTTCTATTAAATCGCCAATTTTTTTTTTTTACGAATTATTTTCAATGGTATTATTTATTAATCAAAAGAAAAATGCAAAAAGATGCAATCTGTGGAACTCAATATCTTTCTGTCTATTCTGCCCAATAGGATTTTTTTTTTACATCGGTTATTCAACGAGATCGTCATTGAGGTGAAGTAAAACATCGGCTCTCCCGTCCGATTCTCGTCCCGTCGATAATAAACTTCACTGCATCTATCAGTTATGCAATTGTATTCTATTTTCATTGAACGTGGAAATTTCACCATTATATTCTAAAAAAAAAATTGCATTTTTTATATCGACGGATTTTCTTTAAAAAAAATTTTCTCGTAATTGTAAAAATGTGGCTGAATATTTCTCCAATATATTCGCATAATTTTAGATATTAAAATAGTAACAATGTTTTAACGATAATAATACTATTGTTGCAGTACTGTCGACGACAACGAAGCTTACGACAACATAAATATACGAAGTCAGGACGAAGAAGAGAAATATTTTGACTCCGAATCGCCCGAAACTGTACTGATGGAGAATGTGAGAGATGAAAATGATTCGGAGGATGAGTTGGATATTTACATGAGGTCACTAAAGGTCAAATAAGTTTTCAAACTAAAGATTACGTGCGTCCGGATGCGCAACAAGTTACATTGTACTTAAATGATGTATTATTCCCTTCGATAGGAAGAATGTTCATCGACTCAGCTAACTACAGAAAGACCGGCGTTATTGTAGTGTCCCATTCCAACAATATAGAACTCTGTGAGACTGCATTATTTTTCTGTTTGTTTTGTATAAAAATAAAAATAAAAATTTTTTTTAAAAATTAATTAATTAAACCTCAGACTCTATTCGAATTTTTTTCGTATTTAAAAATAAAAATAAATGACTACGAAAGATTGTCTGACTAAACCGGACTAAACGTTCGATGCAGCATCGATCTATTTTTTGACCGAATTGCCGCGTCGGTTCGCAATAATAGATCGCATACCTTCGGAGCTCCTAATTACCTCCGCTCGAGTAGTTTTCCGAACCGCAGCGCAACGTAACTGCGGCGTTGCATCGCGAACGTCCACATACTCGAAGAACTTTGATCGAATATTGTATAATCCGCGCTTCACAGAAGCGGCGGAGCGCCACTTGTCGCGTAGCCGCGATACGTCTAATCTGCTATCTGCCAGAATTTGTCAAGTGAACTTTGGATTATTTTGTGGAACAGTTTTTTTTTTATCGTAACTACTATGGTAAGATTTTATTTTGTTCGCTGCACGGTAAAGACTAAACTTGAACGGTATGAGAAAGTGCTTCAAGCATCCGCTGTAATGATCGATAACTCTATTAAAATAGATCGAAACACGGTGTTAGTTCCCCGAGGTTACTCCCATCGGACGAGGTTAATCTGACATTCGAATCTTTCGAACGCTTGTCAATTGACACTTGTAATATTTTTTTTCATTACCCCGAATGAACTCACTCCCTTTGGTCCGTTTTCTTTTCGACGGAAGAAGACGTTTTGAACGCTTGTCAATTAACAAACATACCATTTTTTTCGATCCCGAATTAAACCCTTTCGTAACATGTATTTCTCGCTCTCAAAAGAAACTTTAACTCATCTCCGAGTCACACGAAGTTTCGAGAACAAGAAACATTTTTCAATAACAATCGAGTCTCTGTTGCATTTTTTTTACATCTTTTCATCGTCGTAAAAATGCTCGGAATTTAAGGTTAGATCTCTCGAGCGCAAGACACGAATATTAAGAGGAAATAAATGTTATTACGATTGCCGAATAAATCATTTCTAGGATTTTGGGTTCAGGGAGAAACCAAAGGATTCATTTTACTTGACCATACAAACCGCATGATGTTCTCGTTAATATAGTTCGAAATTTTTTTAAGGTTAAGCAGCGTTACTTGCCCCCGAAGTCTCGTAATATTAACGTATCTATAACATTCGTTTCATTTTATCGTTCTCCTGAATAAAAAACAAATAAAGAAAATTCGCGAGTAGGGAGACGAGAATTAAAGGGTTATTTATCGAATTATTATTATTATTAAGCTTATTTTCATTTTGCTGTGTAGTAACTTCATAAAACTGTATGTAAAGCTTGGTAACCGTAATGCCGAAACTTATAGAAAAAAGGTATCGGTTTTATCTCAGTTGGGAGACTGTTGCATCACTTTTGACAGATTTTTTTGCATAGAGATTGCGTAAAGCATAGATGGAGTTGATGCATGTTTGAGTTGAAATGCTTTTTTAGCATGTTGATACCTGAAAATCCCCCTGGTAGGTATCTTTATTCTTCTCGCAGCCAATGACGCCTGTGATGTCGGGCGTCGAGGAGCAGGAAAAGCTACTGGAGGATGCCATTGGCGTCGTCAAAGTTCAGGCCTTCCAGATGAAACATTGTCTTGATCACAACAAACTTATGGACGCCTTGAAACACGCCTCCACTATGCTGGGAGAACTGAGAACCTCCCTTCTCAGTCCTAAAAGCTATTATGAACTATGTATCCTTTAAAAAAAAAAAAAAAATTCACAAAACTTTGTACTTTCGATAAAAAAAAAAAATTTCGAGTGATTACTTGGGTTTTCACTGCAAATTTATATCAACAAAAAAATTATTCTAATGGCAAAATTGTTATTCATAGATAATTCAAAATAATCGTAAAATTATTTTATGGCGTAAATTGCAAAAAAATTTATCGACCATTTGGTTTTATTTTGACTTTTTGTAAAAGATTTCGCCAATTTTTGGTCGTTTTTTGTTCATTTTCTCGCAGGGAAAAAACACATAAAAATAATTATAAAATGAAAACGAAATTGTTGGGAAAGAATCTGGAAAATTCGTGAATTAATTGGAATATCGTATTTTTCTTATAAAAATTGTAAACAGATATGGCGATCACTGACGAGTTACGACACTTAGAGATATACTTGTTAGACGAATTTCAGAAGGGCAGAAAGGTTGCTGATCTCTATGAACTCGTGCAGTATGCTGGAAATATTGTGCCTCGTCTGTGAGTAAACGACAAATGAATTCTAATCAATTTTTAACTATGAAAAACATTTTTCTAAATATTTCAAACAATTTAACACAATTGTTGCGACGATTTAACGCGATCCACGTTTATAATGGATTTGCTCTTCTGTTACTCGTCTGAATTTTGCATCAAACGAAATATTACATTCAATATACATTTCGATATTTCAGATATTTACTCATCACAGTCGGTTTGGTTTACATAAAAACGAATCCGTGTCTGAAAAGAGATTTGTTACGAGATTTGGTAGAAATGTGCCGAGGCGTTCAGCATCCTCTGCGGGGCCTTTTCTTGCGCAATTATCTCCTTCAATGTACTCGCAACATACTGCCGGACGTTTCCGAAGGAGACGACGAGGAGGGAACTGTACGTCGTAGATATTAGTTTTAAAAAAACAACAAAATAGATTAATCCTCGCGAAATTTCGAATTCCTAGTACATTTGTATTCAGGTCCGCGACAGTATAGACTTCGTGCTGATGAACTTCGCCGAGATGAACAAATTGTGGGTTCGAATGCAACATCAAGGACACAGTCGGGATCGCGAGAGGAGGGAAAGAGAACGGGAAGAACTGAAGATTCTCGTCGGAACAAATCTCGTTAGACTGAGTCAACTGGAATCGGTTACTCTCGATAAATACAAAAAGGTGATTTTTGTTTCTTGGTAATTTATACAATTGATAATTTTTTAAAAGTTTAATTAAAAATAATTTTCTTAAATTGCAATTATATAATTTAAATTTATCAATTTCTATAATTGAAAATCAGATTTTATCGAAAATTGTGATCGTCACTTTTTTTTTTTCGTACAATTTTCGACCAAATTTCATAAAAAAGTTGCAACTCTTATTCAGAATTTTTTTGGGACGATTTTGAACTATTTAGAAAATTTCATATTTTTATCATTGGGAAATTATTCCGAGAAATTTTAAGTTAATCCATTATTAATGAAAGATATTATCATAGCTCGTGCTGCCGGGTATTTTGGAACAAGTCGTGAGCTGCAGAGACGCTATTGCACAAGAATACCTAATGGAATGTATAATTCAGGTAAATTTTGCGATATCAATATCGACGTTTCTCACAGTACCTTTAAATTTTACGATGTAATAATTTCGATGATTCTTCAAGGTTTTTCCGGACGAATTTCATCTTCAAACATTGAATCCCTTTCTTAAATCGTGTGCGGAATTACACAACGGCGTTAACGTGAAAAATATCATAATATCGCTGATAGATCGACTTGCGACGTTCAGCCAAAGATCCGATGGTGTTGGTGGACCCGGTAGTCCCAGTCAAATCCCCGGAATTCCTCAGGACGTCAAGCTATTCGATGTATTCAGCGATCAAGTGGCAACTATCATTCAGGTAATAATAATGTTGAATATCTATTATTTCTTTGATAGCGCATTTAAATTGCTAAATACTAAATTACGAATGGCGTGTTATCAAAACGACGATAATAGTCCGATCGATAGTAAAAAAAATTAACATTTCGATGTTAAAATGCAATAAATTATAAAATCGCAATTTCTCGCTTCTCTATCTCGATGTCCGTTCAATGATGACTCGATACTACACTACCATTGATAGTCCGTGATGTTTAAATGCACAGTTCTTACTCATCTAGTTTAAGTCTGAGAACGGCGTCGCTTCTTCGGCGCATCATTCGCAACTGAATCAGAAATTTTCCGAGGCAACGACACTAACTTTCTCCTCATTATATATATTGTATATATACTATATATATTTTTATTATCGGCTTTGTTTTTTATACACAAGAATTGCGTCAACTTTGCTAATTTTAAACGCGGGTCAGCGAGTATCAGTGTTCTGAAAAGATTAAAAAGCATTCGCCTTGAAATGCATATGTAGGTAAAGAAATGTTTGATATCCATGAAAAAGCATTCGGACAGTTGTCGCAAGTTTTCTTCGAAGATCACATCGCCGCTGTTAATATTATTCTCGAGAATTTTTACGACGATTCGTAAATTGTATTATTAATTTCGACGATTTTCGGTAAAAAAATTGTAAAATCAATTTCTTAACTAAGTCAGTAGCTGTGCGATCGGCCAAAAGGCCTCTCGATATTTTCCAAAATCGACTTATGGAATTTATTTTTTTATTTATTTTTTAGACCCGACAAGACATGCCGCCCGAGGATATAGTTTCGCTACAAGTCGCTCTCATAAATTTGGCCCACAAATGTTATCCCGAGAGAGTCGATTATGTGGACAAAGTATTATTTACGACAGTACAAATATTCCAGAAGCTCAATGTAGAAAAGTAAGTCATAAACTTTAAACTCTCTTACTTTTTATTTTTTTAATTTTGTATATTTACATTCAATTTTATTTTTTTTCTTTACCTTCCATAGACTGGAATACAACAGTGCAGTATCGCGAGAATTAGCGAGATTAATGAAAATTCCAGTCGACAATTACAAAAACATACTGACGGTACTGAAGTTGGAACACTTTGCGCCGCTTCTCGATTATTTCGACTACGAGGGTAGAAAGCTACTTGCCGTTTACATAATAACGAATATCCTGGACAACGAGACGCTGATACCGACGCAGGAACAAGTGGATGCGATACTTTCGGTCGTCGCGCCGCTTGTTCAGGATCAACCGGATCAGCCGAGTATCGAGGAGGACCCCGAAGATTTCGCCGAAGAACAGGGTCTCCTCGGACGACTGATTCATCACTTCAAGTCGGAAACCGCTGATCAACAATACATGATACTGAGCGCAGCGAGAAAGCACTTCAGCGCCGGTGGCAACAAAAGAATCAAATACACGCTTCCGCCGATAGTTTTTCAGGCTTATCAGCTCGCGTTCACTTACAAAGCTCTCAAAGATCAGGTTTGCATTGTATTTTTTTCGTTATTTTTTCCTCGTTACCGATAACGCCGAATTTTAACGCTATTCGTATGCCTATAATTTCGCAACATTGATTTATTATTACAGGACGAAATGTGGCAAAAAAAATGCCAAAAGATCTTTCAATTTTGTCACGCGACGATAACGGCTCTGATGAAAGCCGAACTCGCCGAATTGCCGCTGAGGCTATTTCTTCAGGGAGCGTTGGCCATCGGTGAGATAAGATTCGACAACTTCGAGATGGTCGCTTACGAGTTCATGAGTCAAGCATTTTCGATCTATGAGGACGAGATAAGCGACTCGAAGGCACAGCTCGCGGCGATTACTCTCATCATCGCTACTTTCAAACAGATGAGTTGCTTTAGCGAGGAAAATGCCGAACCCGTGAGAAATCAGTGCGCGCTTTACGCGAGCAAACTGTTGCGTAAACCCGATCAATGCCGTGGCGTTGCCACTTGTTCTCATATCTTTTGGTCCGGAGGCAAAGAGGTGATTAATTTTTTATAAAAAAAATATATATATTTATTTTTATATATTATAAAAATAAATGAAAATAATCATTATAATGATTATTTATACGCATTTTAATTATTTATAAAATATTTTTCTTATCATTTTTTTTTAATGTTTCTAATGCTCCAATTTTATTGATCAGACGCAGGATGGAAACAAAGTGTTGGACTGTTTGAAAAAAGGCATTCGAATTGCAAGCCAATGCATGGATACTTCGGTACAAGTGCAGCTGTACGTCGAGCTTCTGAATCACTATATCTACTTTTACGAGAAAGAAAACTCGTCGGTAAGTCTCAGTGAAACAGACACCGGTTATCTCATAATAAGTAACTAAATAGATCGACAAAAGATAAATTTAATTTTTTTTATCGATTTTTCAGGTAACTGTACAAATTCTCAACCAAGTTATCGCTAAGATAAAAGAAGAATTGCCGAATTTAGGTGTTAGCGAGGAAACCGAACAAATACAGAAACATCTCGCCAACACGTTGGAACATTTGCGAAACCGAATGAGATGCACGGAGACAGAGGGACAGTTGTATCACGGTCTGGTGCTCTAATAATCACCGTAGCTAAACAATACATCGCTCTTTCCAATTTTGTACATAAAAATAATTGTTTATCAAATTGGGCGTAAAATCTTTGGCAGTCGAAGTCGACGATGAGAAAATTGATGAAATAATATATTTTACGTCGCTAGGTATGAATTTATCGAGAATTAAGTAATCGTCGCCCCCTGCAAATTAAAAAAAGAATTAATTTAGTAAAACCATAAATGATTATGGATAAAGATCATTGCAATCATGTGTAATCGTTAAGTTTGTATATTTGTCGAAATAAAATTATTATAGTCTGTATCGATGTATATGTGGGCAATGCGTTCCCGAAAATTTACTCCGATTTAATTCACTTTTTTTCCTGTTTTCTTTTGCGGATATATTAGTGTCTTTCCTCATTAACTCTTTACTTGCTGTTTCTGTCTTCCCGTTAAATTGCTCGAATATATTAACTGTTAGCTCTCTACTTGAAAATCGAAGAGAATTTTGTATTCGTTCGGCAGGATATTGAGTTTTTTTGATACAATTCTTGGCATTGCCGCAGTTGTTTAAAATGTTGTCATTGCGTGTAGCGATGCACAATGACTCGATCTTTTTTTTAACGAAAAAATTACTCCAAAATTGTCGTCGAGTGGCCGGAGTCAAATGATTAATCATTTATAAGCGATCGCGTTTCACACCTTAATTTTTTCGCTCAGTACTTCCAGAGAATTAGGGGGTATTGTTTCGACCGATAGTCGAAGTAATTGTTTTGAACATTGAAAAAAACACGCGCGCGTCCTAAGCGACCCCCGTCGCTTGTCAAACACACACTTGTTGACCATTGTCGTCGCGACAGTCTGCGAGAGTAGACGCCGCAACAACACGTGTAGCGGGTCGGCCACGATACATTTTGTATCTCAAGCATATATTTCATCGAATCATCATGGGCAAAGGACGCAGACACAAGCCAAAAAAGAACTTCGCCGAGAAACGTCGCGAGAAGCAAAAGGTACTTTTTTTTTTTTTTCTCCACGTTTGACGATATTTAATCGTTCGAAGAGGTTATGTTGTCGATTTAAAAACCATTATTTTCAATTTAACGCACGATATCTTTCCTGCATAGACGACGGAAAGGATTTATAGTCACATTTGTAATGATTTCAGTGTCGGCGATATTTTATTTTCATTTTTTGTTCAACAAATTCAATCGTTTTTAATATTCTGTATTTTTTTTTTTTTTTTTTTTCGTAAATTATTCCGATATTTCGTAGAATAAGGACGAGTGGGACAAAAGGCCGCAGAGATGTTACGCCGACATAATCCGCGAGAACGACGATTTCGTGAATTATTACAAGAAACAAAAGATTGTTCCCGACGATCAGTGGGAGCGCTTCATGACGACGATGAGAGACAATCTTCCAGTTGCGTTTCGCATAACCGGTTCCAAGGCGGAGTCAAGAGCTTTGTTGGAGGTGATAAAGGGAGATTTCTTCGAGGAGATATTGAACACGAAGTTGGAGAACGACGAGGAAGTCGCCAATGCCTTTGAGAAAATGAGACCACAATGCTTGCCGTTTTATCCCGACGGTTTGGCTTGGCAGCTGCAACTGACGCGCAAAGACATAAGAAGATCAGAGGCTTATTTCAGGCTGCACAATTTTCTTATCGCCGAGACTAGCAGCGGAAGCATCAGCAGGCAGGAAGTCGTCAGCATGATACCGCCGTTGGTACTTGACGTTGAACCGTGGCACAAGGTACAATAGATTAACGATGAATTTATTGGTAAAAATTGAAAAAAAAATTTTGAAAAAAAAAAATGATTTTTTTGCAATAGGTTCTCGATATGTGCGCCGCACCTGGATCCAAAACCGCGCAGCTCATCGAGGCGATTCACGCCGACGAAAAAGTCGCCCATCCAAGTATGTAGACAATCATTCGGAATAACGGAATCGCAAAATTCAGGGCGAAAATGAAAAACGAAATCGATTAATCGTCGTGAAGAACTTAAACTATCGCGGGGATATCGAAAAATCGATTTTTTGACGCGAAAATGAAGGAACAATACGATTTAATGCTGATTACGATCGGAAACCTTTAGACGATTTTGCAATAATCGTAGATTCTCGAGAAATCTGTTATTTGCGCATTTCGTTTGCCTTTCGAAGGTTTTTTTTTTTTATGGTGAAGCCATCGACTCGAAGTAACGCAAAGCTTTTTATTGTAATTGTCGACAGAGGGTTTCGTAATAGCGAACGATTTGGACAACAATCGCTGCTACATGCTGGTGCACCAAGCTAAAAGGCTCAACAGTCCTAACATCTTGATTACCAATCACGACTCGTCGGTTATGCCGAATTTCAGTATCACCAATGCCGATGGTACCAAAGGTCTTCTAAAGTGAGTTTTACACTTAGAAAATTAACAAAAAAAAACTAACTTTCTGACGAACTCACGTTTTATTTATTTCGATAGATTCGACAGAATATTAGCAGACGTACCGTGCAGCGGTGACGGGACTATGAGGAAAAATCCCGATATCTGGTGCAAGTGGAGTCCGGCCAATGGAAATAATCTTCATGGGTAATGGAAAAGACAATTTGCTTCACTATTTTAATATGTTAGTCGGCTGACTTGTAAGAGAACTTTAAGAAACAAAAAAAAAGTTCATTTCATCGCGGAACTTGTTGTCGAATATAAAACTAAATTATCTCCATTGAAATAACTGTTTTTGGTGTTTCCGTTGCTAAACGCGGCGACGCTGCAAATTTTGATAATTCCGAAATTGATTATTTTTATTTTATACCGCATTTTTTTTTTTTTTTTTACAGTATTCAGTATAGGATAGCAAAACGTGGATTGGAATTATTGCAAATCGGTGGAAAGATGGTATATTCCACGTGTTCCCTGAATCCCATCGAAAACGAAGCGGTTCTTCACAGGCTATTGAACGAAACCGGCGATTCCGTTAGAATAGTAGACGGTAGAGACATAGTTCCGGGACTCCGATGCGATCCCGGAGTTTCAAGTTGGTTGCCGGGTTCGAAAGATCTTAAATACTACGAGACTTGGGAACAAGTGCCCGAACAGTGGCAGACGCAGATACGACCGAAGATGTTTCCACCGAAACCGGAAGATGCGCACAAATACAATCTCGAAAAATGGTTAATATCAAAAAAACGAATTAGAAATCACGAAAAAAAAAAAAAAAATTCACAATAAAATTTGTATATATTTTTTTCTCAATTTTTATCCAGTATGAGGATATTGCCGCATCATCAAGACACCGGTGGCTTCTTCGTTGCCGTTTTAGAAAAATTGAAGACTCTTCCCTGGGAGAGCGGCGAACCGCCGGTAGAACAATCGAAAATCGTTGATTCCAATGCCGAGGACTCTAAGACGGTATTGAGTCTCGAGGATGAAGTCGCGAAGGACGGAAAGGAAGCGAACGCTGGTGATAAGAAGCGAGCTATAGAAGAGGAGAAAAAGCCGTGGGGTCCGCAGCGAAAAAAGAAACGAATGATTGGCTATCGCGAAGATCCATTCGTTTTCTTTAAAGACGAAACGGAGGACGTCTGGCCGTCGATAAAGTTCGTAGAGTTTAGCGCGAAAATCTCCCATAGAAGTTGCTGATTCGCGAAACATAAAGATTTAATCGTTTCGCTTTTTTTTTTCTTTTTTTTTTTTCAGAGAATTTTACGATATTTCCGACGAACTGGATCCCCGTTGTCTTCTCGTGCGTTGCCATGAGGGTAAGAAGAAAAATGTTTACTTCACCTCGCCGGCGATTCGCGATATTGTGCTCACCAACGAGGATCGAGTTAAAATGATCAATACCGGCGTGAAGACCTTTGTCCGTTGCGACAATAAAAACATGAAATGTGCCTTCAGACTCGCGCAGGAAGGTATGCGTAGTATCTTCCCGTATGTCGGTGAATCTCGTAAGGTACAGATATGCAAAGAGGATCTTATAATGCTCTTGCAAAACGACGATCCTCACACACCGCCGGAGATCGAGAAATTAAGCAAAACGACGCAAGAACGACTCAAGGATTTCGGTAAGAAAAATTCCATTTACTCTGTTGCGAAACGTTAAATTTCGCGTTTTTACAAATTTCTGCGGTAAAAAATATATTATTTTCGTAGAATCAAAAATATCGCTACCATCGTAATTTGGGTGAAGTTCGATTTTCTTGCGCCGAAATCTCAAATATTTATGAATTTTTTTTTTTTTTTTAAGTAATTAATTTTTTTTTACAATGTATTTTCATGCAAACAAAAATCAAATAAATGATGATTATTATTATTATTAGTATTAAGCAAAAAAAAAATCGCTATTTTGTGTTCTATTCCATGGCGCAGCGACGGGCAGCTGTATACTGTTGTACACGGAGGAAAATCCCGATAATCCGGATCCATTAAAGTTGGATATGGTGGGATGGCGAGGTACGATGTCCCTACGTGCCTACGTTCCGACTCACGACGCGATTCATTATTTGCGTCTACTCGGAGCTGATTGTTCAAAGTTCGGTGAGTAAAGAGCGAAATTACAAAAACTCTTCCAAAGAGCTAATCAATTACTAATTAATTATTTTCCTTTCGCGGGTACAGAAAAAAATAAGTTTAAAGAGAATCGGGAGGCATTGGTGCAGAAAACCGAAACGGAAAACGGCCACGAAGCGGAGGAGGCGGTAAAAGAAGACAACGAAGTCACCGAATCTATGGACGCTGAACCGGTCGAAGAAAAAGCTTAAAATATTTTTTTATTATTTTTGACAATGCGGAAATCGCAGGTTCGAAATGTTCAACTTGTACCCATGTGAAATAGGTACGGAATAAAAAAAATGACGACTTCGATTATTAACGAACCTTTTTTGTTTCTTTCGAAGTTTGGTAACGATACATCCTCCTTAATTAAAACGCATCTGCAGGACGACCCTTTTACATCCATTTTTGTATTTCGAATCGTCCGTTCAGCAATCGGAATTATCCTTAACGGGATACCGAAAAAAAAAATCGTCGTTTCTTTATACAACTTAACATTTTATTGTTAGGTACAATTCTACATTTAGATGATAAAGTTTGAGTAGCGAGTAACATAACAGGCTACGACGCCAGTGTAATACGATGCGTTTTCCGTGCACTATATTTACGTGAATTATATAGCGGCATATGCAACACGCGACACAGACGTTTCATCGCAACCGATTGTGATATAAAAAAAAGCTAATGCGTTCGCAAAAATACTATTGCCACTCGAAGGGCTTCGAATCAAATTGGTTCTCGATAGTTTCTTATTGCGTGTCGACGCAATAGCAATTTTCGTATATTAATGGCAGAAGTAAAAAAAATCGCGAATGTACGGGGATTGTACCGATGTGAATATATGATATATATATATGGGATTTTATATATATATATATATAAAAGCGTAGAAAACGGGAATACATACGGTATAAGAAAATCGATACGCCATTAGAATAGGTCAACTATTCGTCTTATATCCTGCAACTGACAATATTAATAATATACTACAAGACGTCGATTAGTTCATCGGAATAATCGCCAATACGATTTATCCCGAATTTCCATCGATGACAAGTGACAGTCAAAGTTTCTACACTTAAATAATTAATTGCGCGACAATCGCAAAAAAAATTTTTGCAACGCCGATAAAAATTGGGATTTACGACGATTTCATTTGTCGCGAGCCAATGAATCGCGCATCGACGACGTATCGACGCGTGTATTGTTATTCAATCGTGAAATTAATACGAATCCAAGGGAATGGGGAGCTTTAAATCGATCGATTAAATATTAAATTAACGAAATTGTCATCTCCAATAGATATTTCCATTAAATAAAAAATACGCGATTTTACTTAAGTGAAAAATACAAAAGTGTGGATACATTAAGGATCCGTTTCATTCCTGCGCAATAGACTTTCTTTCGAAATTTATCTGTCGATATTTGAGTTCTTTTTTGTTGAGACGAAAAATTGAAAAATTTACTTTTTTTTGGGTTTCGTTATTTTTTCTTTTGTTTTTCAATTAGTAAAATGCTTTGGTAGCATAGAAATTCAATTGCAGTCAACGAATGACGATTCGTTTTTTTTTTTTTTTTTTTTTTTTTTTTTTTTTTTTTTTTTTTTTTTTTTTTTTTTTTTTTTTTAGGAAGACGTAGTTGGTTCGCAGGCATGAGACGGGACCTCAGACTAGGCACGTGTCCATGGACTTCTCAGCAATTAATTGTACTTATTTTAATTCCATTAATATGTATATATATATATTTATATGTATGCAGCATTGTAAAACAATCGGGAGACTTTTTTTTTTCTTATATCTTATCGTAGACATTATTAAACGACAATCTAAAGATCGCGTGCCCATTTAGATCTGAGATTCTGGGGCTATGACACGGTGCACTCGAGTAATTATAATAAATCTCGTATAATTTTTTTTTTTTGCTTTTTTTTTTCGGTGACCGGCATATCTACCCGTCTATACATTTCAGATGATCAATAATTATCATTTGCGCGTCTATGCATCGATACATCGCAATATCGACCAATATTTTCGAAAAATCGTATAATATTTCGATTATTATCGCCAATCCTTCCGTCGCTATTGCCAATTGTGTTTTTTATTTCTGTGAAACGCGATAATTCGCCGAAGTTATTTAAACATTTGAAAAATATGATTGACAAAAAAAAAAATGAGTGAATCGATGAATTCTGAGATACTTTCGTCCATTTGTATGCCAATTTTTTTCGATGAAATGTTTTTCAGTAAAAAAAATAAATGATTACAAGATTTCGAGATTTATCGATAGATTTCGAGACTTAAATAATTCATTTTTCACAAAAAATCGATTGTTCCGTTTCAAAGATATCAAAATACTTCGTCTTTCGCGTGAACACTTTGTTCGAATCGAAGCACTTAACCATTTTTTTTAAATTTCGACGGCACAATATCGTTCTTGAAACTCTTATAAACGGCGCGGGGATCGTACAATTGATAAATTCATCATAAAATCATTTTGGCTAAATAAATCCTTCAATTTTAAAGCCGCATTTCTAAACTAATTTTTAAACACTTTTCGGAGTTGTTATCGCATTATTCGCGATATTATCGTGCATTCGCATTTCCTAAACGAGATAAAAAATAAATGTAAAATATTTCGGTCACTTGGACGGCAGTCGGTGGCGTTCGACTGTCGTGTATATTACTATACTTATACCATATATGTCGACCTTGTGATCACTGGGTGCCGAAACTCACTCGCAATGTTTTAATGATGAAAAAAAAAAAAGGAGAAAAAAAAAAAAAACGAAAATTACAAAAATATCGTCGAGGTCTCGGGATACCAAAGGGCTTAAACAATTATACAGTCTCTGGTAGAGGCACTTAATTAATGGCACCGTCATTTAATGCGAAGTTCATATCATCCGCACTATCCAATCCAATCGAATCATTTTATTGACGACGAACAACGGCCGAACGAGGTATACGTTTTTTTTTTTTTTTTTTTTTTTTTTTTAAATCCACTCGTTACGAATTTCTCGCTGTATTTCATTCGCGATAAAAATGACCGATACATTTGGCACATTTATATATAAGTTCGGCTAAATTATCCGATTATCGTACTCGCGTTCGCGAGTTTATTACTCGTCGGTTCTGTGTAATGGTTGCGGAACACCAAGAGACGAGTCTAACTTCTAAATCTGTGATGAAGATTTGTCGGGTAACGCGCTATATCGTCGAATTTATCCTTTTTCCTTGGACACTTGCCCTGTCTTCTCATGTATTCGCCGAACTCGCAGAACGGCGTCGCGCACTCCTCGTTTTGTATGCATCTGTAAAAAAAAAAAAAAAAAAAAAAATAAATAAATAAATAAATAAAAATAAAAATTTCGTAAAAAAAAAAAAATTACAATGAATTCGAATTTAATTATCTCGAAAGTAACGGAAAAATTCGTATACTCACAATCGATCTCTGAGAGAGAAGTAACCTTTCCCACGTCTCGTACGTATGCAGTTCTGATCGTTTTCGAAGCAGTTGCACTGACACTCACCCTCGGGCGTTATTCGTGGCGTGAATTCTGATGGACACTTGCATCTGTTGATTACAATGTAAAAAAACATGAAAATTACACACGAGATACCATTATCATTATTTCATATTTTACCGAAATACCAAACAGTATTATTATTATTTTATTATCCCGAAATCGTTGTCCCTATTTTTAGGGCCTTCGATCATTGATCGAAACGACAGACTCTAACCAACAAGAATAGCCGCGTAAAACATTCTCCATAAAAAAAAAAAAACACCCTCGCGGAAGCAAAAAGCCATAACATATAACGGATGATAACACCGTAAAATTGAATATATACTCACGGTTTCCTCTGCGGCGGCCTCCTGATGTTCTGCGGGGGCGAAGTGGCCGGTAGATGATGCCTCGTGAATCTGTGATCATTCGTTACAACCGTTTTGTCACTCGACGCCCCGTAGTCGCTTCGCTCCTTACACTCGCACTCGGTGTGATTGTAGAAGGATAATTTCTCGACGACGCTCGAGCCTCCGACGCTGGTTGACTGTAAAAATAAAATGGCAAAAAAAAAAAATGAAAAAAAGAAAAAAAAAGTGTCATGTAAATAATACGAGAAATATAATATCAATAAGCGTGGAAGAGCAAACGGGTTTTGCACAGTGATTCTTTATAGTCTCTGCGGTTATATTGTGCGCTATATTTATACTTCGCGCCGCGGGATGTAATTCATGACGAGCATTTAAATATCTTTCTGACGGAGTATCTCGGCGCTAAGTGCATTTCATTCAACAAAGTGGCCGATGGATATGCTGCAAGGTATTGTAACATTGCGTACACGCGGGCAATAAATAAATATGTACATTGAGAGGCACGTGAGCGACGATCGCAATCTTCTGAGTGGTGCGTCTGAGCCAATCGTCTATATAGCGAATCTAAACAACGCTGAGCGATAATAGGAGCGGCGCGTAATGTTGTCGATACAATTTCGAATCCGGAGGTAAAAGTCATCGATCAACTTGTCTCGTGTACGTGAAATTCCTCAATGGGGCGCGGTGACACGCACGGTGTTGACTGCCCCATAACAATTTCATCGAACGTATCGCTCGTCTCGAGGCTGATATGCGAGTGACTCATTCGAATCATGTCACGCGGTGCACTAACCGCGGCGATCTCTTTCTCGGTGCCACTTGATCGAAGAATTCTCGATGTATGTAATCGTAATAATGCTGTGAAGTCTCGCAGCGTCATTATACATCGAACACAATTGATTTTTGAGAGATTGATTTTTTTTACATGCTTCGTGTTGTGTTTTAATCGATCAGATATTATACGGGACCTCGAAGAACGCATTTCTACGTTTTTCGAGATTATTTTGCGAGGAATATGATAAAATAAATGACATCAAGAATAATAAAAAAAACTATGCAATATGCGCGAAGTTTCGATTCGCAAACTCGGGACACAAAAAAATAAATTCTTCTCCCGATCCGGTTAAGTTACGAGATCGTATAATGCTCTAGTAGTGCATGCAATCGTAATAATGCTGTGGAGTCTCGTAGCGTCATTATACATCGAACACAATTGATTTTCGATTGATTGATTTTTTTTACATACTCCATGTTGTTTTTTAATCGATTAGACATTATACGGGACAAAAAAAAAACGTATTGCTGCGTTTTTCGAAGTTATTTTGCGAGGAATATGATAAAATAAATGACGTCAAGAATAATAAAAAAAAAACTATGCAAAATGCGCGAAGTTTCGATTCGCGAACTCGGGACACAGAAAAAGAAATTCTCCCGATCCGGTTAAGTTACGAGATCGTATAACGCTCTAGTAGTGCATGCATACGGCTCCAACGCATCGTTGCTATAATATTGTGAGTCTGTGCTCCGGACCTTCTTGTCGAACAAAGGCTCGAGACTCCAGCGAGACGACTCGAGTCCGTTGAATCCTCGGTGCTCGGTACTGTGCGAGCAGAGAATATTCACTTTTGTTTTTCCACGAGAAGTCGCTTTCAGTATCAGTATGCTGTACAGCCGAAGTGGATATAGTTATCCATGAGCAGACCTCGCGCGTCTCTATGTCTCGTGACTCTACATGTGGGTGCAAACTTAACGTAAATGTAACACCGGAGTGATATATGTACTACGAGCTGACATTATTATAGCCATTGCGTCGGAGGCTCTACGACACCGTAGAAACAAAAGCGATAAAAACGGCTTTTGTTTAACGAACCCTTAATCCTTCGGACGATTTTTAAGAAACTCGACAATCGCCGGTATACCATAATACGCGTGAATATTTTTTTCTACGGTTTTCTAAATATGGTTTACGTCAATTGACCTTTGACTTCAGAAAGCAAAAATAAATAGTATATAAATTATTATTAATTATTAATAAATTATTATTAATTATTAATAATAATTATTCAATATTAATACCTATAATAAATAAAAATAAACAAATAACAACAATAATAATAATGTTATTATTATTTTTATTGTTATACAAATTATTTAATATTACGGGTAAAAAAAAAGAAATTATTTAATATCAGTTCGTTCGCTCCGATAAATCGAGAATCCGTTGAGGGATCGCGTGACAAACCGGAAGAATTAATTTAACGGTGCACGAAGTTTCTCGGTACGACCAGGTAAGATCGAAGGGAATCAGTGGAGAGGATTTCTCGAAGTTAAGAGAGAGAGAGAGAAAAAGAGAGAGACAGGGAGGGAGTATCTCCGGCCAGACGCGGTCTCATTAGCATTCGCGGTATCTCGCTGGAGGCTTCCTTACTCCACTGGTGAATGAACGGTGAGCGCGCGTCAACCCATCGCGCACTGCGTTTATGTTGCAGACCCGGTGCAACGAGTAACATTATCCTTATGCTTCTGCCGGCTGTATCAAGCAAAACGCGCGGACTGACAAGACCTCGGAGACTCCGGTACCGCAGTACGGGAGCAGTGAGACAAACTCCAAGAAATTCCGGTTCTTATCGTCCGCATTCTCGAGGTCTTACCTAGTAGCGCGATATCTGTGCTTTTCGAATTTTTATACGGATAATATATAACATAAATGCACCCTTTGCTTTTTCATCTTGGAAAACAACATCGGAGTCGGATACGAGTTTATTAGGGGACTTGTTCCATTGTTTAATATCTGAATTCGCGTCGAACGTGTGTTATTATTATTTATAATAATAATTATTAATCAAATAATAATAATAATCATTACTATTATGATTTTTATTATCAATATATTAATCATATCATTTGTTTAATATTTAGTGATATATTGCAAAAATATTTCCGTAATATATGATTTTGCGACGAAAATATATAGAATATATCACAGATATATTTTGCGATATATTTTTCTCAATGTGGGTTTTGGAAAGATGGTGATTTTATATCCGAATGCCGGAACTGTAACTGCTTTCCTACCACCTTCTTCAGGGTGTTTTTATAACGTTCGATCCTCGCAGGTATGCAATTGCCAACGGATGCAACGGCGAAGTTTAGATAGTAGTCTTGAATAACAGGACTCTCCACCGACCATGCAACGTCGATACTTCTATGTGTCGTGGAGCTTAAGAGATTACTGAAAGTATAATACGACGAGATCACAACCGGATAGCGTACGCATTATACTTTGGAATCGTTGCGCTTCGTCCCCGTAACTCTGCGTGGGTGGAACACTAGTAATACGCGATGGAATTGATAAACTTTGAACAGGCAGTAGGAGGAATAAGTAAATTGTTGAATTAAGTGCATCGACGTAATATGACTCTCCAATAAATAAAACGTCTCGGAAGGCCGTTGTAGCGGAAGTAAAACGCTTAAAATATGTTTAAAAAAAAAAAAAAAAAAAATTTGCGTGGTGTAAAAAATTGTGCAGTTTATCTTCTCCGGACAGTTTAATTTACTTATTTATCACGAAACATTATACATCTAAGATTATCCGCTTGTGTGGTTATCGGTTTTGTATCAGTCAATTTATTAAATTTCGATAGAAACAAATTATCGTTATAACATGTAATCACATGTCTGTCTCTTGAATATTAATCCTCCTTCGTAGCTAATAGGGTTACCCAATCACTCGCCCGGCTGGATTTTTTTTTATTTTTTAGATATCATCTCAGTCGGCGCGTATGGTCGTGTAGTACGCTAGATATGTATAAGATGCGCGCAAACGACCGCTGCATTTGATAGGGATTAAACTTCGAGCGAAACCCTTTCCGTGTACCCGCGATTTATTTATACGGAGAAGATACGAGAGGAGAATGTCGTCGACGTATCCTGGTGGGTGAACGATTCCACCAGCGGGTATATGAGAAATACATCGCGGTTTGCAAAAGTTTCTTGGATTTTTCTATCGAACGCCGAGATTAATCGACGTTAATCAATTTCCTCGTAGCATCGCCTATATGGTTGGACGGACGAGTGGCTTATTTTGAAGAAACTCTTTTACGAAAGATATTTGAAAATAAAAATAAAAATGTCGCATGCAATTATTTTTTTTTATCGGTAAAAAAAATCTCAAAAATTCCGAGGCGATTATCCGTACTGATTGTTCATTCCGAATCGTGTAAACAATTTCCAGGTCCGAATACAACGTTTAGAATGAGTTTTTTTTATATGATTTTTGAAAAATCTTCTATTTAAAAAAAATAATAGTTTTCCCATCATTTTTAATATTTAAACCTGGGAATTTTTTTAGATGATCAGAATACTATGACCAATAAAGAATCGCATGGAATAAATGTTACGATTTTTTTTTCGTTTAAAAAAAAATAAAGAAAACTTTTTTCAAAAGACTGCCTCCTGAAATAAAAGATACCGCGCGAATGCTTCGAGAAACGAGACTAAACAAATTGCGAGAGGAAGCGTATCGTCTCGCAGACTCAACAGTGACGACCTTATCGCGTACATTGTAACGTGCGATGCTACCTTCCCTTTCGAATTAATTGAAGCTATAATTACGAAGACTAATATAACTCGAGTGAAAATGAATTATTAAGATATTAAGTCAATCTCGATGAATGATCGATGGATACAATTAAAATTTACTCTATACCCAGGAAATTGGAAAATTTCTTTATCGAACACGAAAATATCTTGTCTTAATAAATATTCCCGTGATTTTTTGCTGCCGCATCCGGAATTTCTCATTAATTGGCTACGCCGTACGGAAAGGAAAACAAAAAAGTTCGAATATTCCTCCGACCTACCGAGCGGAGCGATAATTAATTTCCTCGACGCTCGCGTGCGCGCGCGCGCGCGTAATTAAAAGTCGAGGCGAGCGATCATCGTGGAGCGGTCGTCCATGCGGGGCTTCTTTTGTAGACAAACTCCCACCCGTTTCGTCGGTTCGTAAGATGAAAAATCAGGTTCGTGTGGTTTGGAGTGAAAAGATTGTTATAATGAGTACTCAGCAATACTCTCGTTCCACCGTCAATATTGCCGAAGTCTGAATCTTAGCGGCAACAATGTATCCATGAAAAGCGAGAGGAACATTCGAAAAATCGATTAATCGATAAATAAAATTTAATTTCCTAACCTATCTGATATTTCTTATCATCAATAATTCCTATGCACGATGCATGCTATCATTTTTCCGACAGGAAGTTAAAAGAGTTAAATAAATAAAAAAAATTATTAAAAAAGTCCGAATATTCGGGTTAAAGAAAAAAAAATCGTAGTCAAGTATCAATTACGTTGGCTTATCGATTTAAAAATGTTTTCGTTCATTCGTGATTATCGTATGTCAAAATATGCCAATCAACAAGTGTTCCTCTCGCGGCGCGTTACCATTCATCGAAAGATTTCGTGACTGACTTCATTCGTTCGTAACGCCTTGAGGGCAAATTGGGTTGTACGCATTGCGTTATATACGCGCGTTTCAATGAATGAAACATGCGTTTGCAGGACTATACATAGCGGCGTCAGACGAAATTCTCCACCCATCGTTGCAGCCTTCGTTTCTGCCTCTTTCTCTTTCCTACTCGCCAAAGAGAGGAATAATACTATTATTCCATTCGAAAGCGACGGTACGATAAATTTCTCCGCGAGGCCGGACCCTATCTACATCTTTCTTTCGGGCTCCGCGCGCAACGGCGCGTTCTCGTTTCTACACGTAGCCCTCAGGCACCTCGACTGCTCCAACTTCGCCAACCCGGAGATCCCGACTCGATCAACGTATATTCCACCGGACTATATGGTCCGAAATCGTGATTTACCTTCTTCCCGAGAGAGAATCGATTATCTTTCTGTCCGTATACACTGCGACTAGTTTCGACTTTCGACCCATTGAAATCTCATCGTTTTGTATTCACCGAGGAGTCCCGAGATTCTTGAATTTAATAGAAATCACACAAATTCACATTCGGATAAAAAAATTTGCATTCAATTTTTTTTTTTTTACGATTATCGCGTATCGAATGAACAAGGGTATCAACCATTAAAATTCCGATCTTACGAAAAGATTCTTGAATTTTACGAAAACTATGGAAATATTTTTTTATTAATAAAATTTTAAAAATCATATGTTACCTATAAAAAATTAATTTTAAAAAATTCGATTTTCCCGTGTTGCGGCCTCTGAAAAATAAATGCCGAGCGTCTATCAAGAATTCAGATAAAAATCTTAATTCAATAAATCTCTCGCGCTCTCGTGAAGTCGTCCGCTCCACCCACTGAATGGTTCATCCGTACGTTTGAAGCCCTCGAACCCCCTATTCGAGTAGTGTGCAACTATCGTACTGTCTCAGCTAAATTTTCTACCGATTCCTCGGGACCTCGCGTACCCGCAGCTTCGATAAATCCCCGGCAGCGATGTGCGTGTCATTAATGGTGGGCGTAAACGTTTTCCACTTGGTATACATTACAGAAACACCCGCGAGGTCTTTATCGCAAATCGTGATTTCATGCCTGTCCCGTTGTAAGATGTTAGCTGATCGAATTACACGAGTATTAACGCGGGTTATTACGACGCTACTGCGTTTAACCGTCCAGGCGTTTGCATGCTGCGCGCTGCCGCCGGACTGTCTACCGTCGCCGAGACTCGACGGCTCGCTGACTTTGCGCGGCCGGCAGTTCAGAGCTTCGGGGGGCTCTCCGTTTCATACCGGTAGTTCTATCATATCGCGAACAGACTGTAATTGAATACCAATCGATCTATTCGCGTATTTTTCTTTTTTTTTTACATTTTTTTAAAATTTATTTTCATTCCCGAGATCTACAACGAGTTTCGTTCAATTTTGACAAATACACAAGGAAATCCTTCGATCTATGATTAGACGTAATCATACCTCTACGCATTCATGTTGCACCAACTGAACCTGTATTTTGCATACGTCGCGTTGAGTTTCATTGGCAAGTAGTTCTATCAGCGTGATCGCGGATAACTGTGCGGTGAACGTACAGACCTCGATATGCGGTACGCGTATTTAACTACGTCTTCATCTTTCCACGTGCCAACCCCGTGTGCACTTACCCTCCGATTCCGATGACAGGTTTGCAAAACGGCGATAATAAACTCCGCTATAATTTCCCCCCCTCTGGAAGCCGATAACGGGCGTATAAATCAATGTCTCGCGATACTGGGTCAGTCGCGACGATCGGTGTACAACGGAGAACACACGGGCGCAGCAATTCCAAGAGTGTCTTGTCTAACTTGAACCGCGCAGACTTCGAGTCTCTATCATTACAGGTACAGAGTAAAGCCGTTAGAACATTGTATCGGCGAGGCGCTATTTCAATGAAGCTGACCGACCGGCTAAGTGCGTTATTCGCGACGATCTTTGTAAACTATACCGAAAAAACTGAACTGAGAAAATTGAAAAAATCAAAACTGAAAAACTAAACATACGAAAACATATTTATTTTTGTGGGTAAAAATATATTCTTATCTGTTAACCTACGCGGCGAAAATGTCTCATATCCAATGAAAAAAAAAAAAAAAAAAAAAAATTTAATAAAAAAAAAAATCAGCACCCCGAAACACGTTAACTTCATTTACCGGTTCTTCGCACTATCGGAACTCCCCAATGCGGACAAGTAATTCCGTTCGAGTTCGCTACAGGGTTGCTAACAGCTTGTATCGAGAGACAGTCAGCTTCACGGGAAATCTCCCGGCATATCCCCATACATCTGGACCGGGGAGACCCGCTTGAGAGGTCGGATCTTGTTTCGCCCCTCTTTCGCGCCATACGGCTTAGCAAATTTGCATACACATCTACCGAACGCCTCGAGAGTTTCACACCCGTGACAATTTATCCGCGTTGCTCGGTCTCGCGCGTGCGACCAAGCGAACGAAGCCGCGAGCTTTGTTCGAGAGATAAGAGGCTCGTTTCGCGTGCACCGAGATGCCATAGCGCATAGGCTCGAGTCTCTCGGTCGTTGGTCTCGCGTCGTCTCCCATCGAGGTATTTACTCTTAGGTCGGGGCGGGGGTGCGGGTGTTGAGACCCGTGCCACGCAAATGTATTCGACATCGCGAAAGGGCCTTTTCCGCCTTCGGGGGCTGCTGTCTATACGTGTATTGTATAAGCTGATCATACGGTACAACCCATTGATTAATGATTTCTACTTCCCGACCGCTCGTGAGCGCCGATTACGATCGGCGCGAGAGAGTCATGAGACACCGCGACGGTGATTCTACTTTAGCGTATTAATTAACGTTATACAACCGCAACGCGGCACCGCAATCTATCCATCGTGTTCGGTGGGTATTACTTTGGGTTTTGTTGGGTACGGAAAATTATCGACGCGATAGGCGAGGCAATGCAGGTGAATTCAGTCATTAAATGCAGCCCTCGCGTGACGAGAAACTCCCCTAATCGGGGTCCGCGTAAACGTTACCCTCAACACTCGATAAGCGAAATAAAAATTAAAAAAAAAATCTTTGATTTATATTGTTATTATTTGTATCTTTCTCGGTTTATCGGAAATTCATCTTTTTTGGCCGAAAAAAAAAAAAATTATATATATTATAAAATAAAAAATATATTAAAAATAATATAATATAAAATAAATAATAATATATAATTTTTCGAAAACATATTAGGTATATGATAGATATATTTTGTGATTTTTTTTTTGCACGTAGGATTAGTTGGTTTTTTTTTCTTTTCTCGCATCTAACATCCATCGAGTGTTTCGCGTCGTCAGACATAAGAAGAAATTAACGCATCACCCCCGAAGAATTTAATCCTCCGCGAAATTCTTTTCACTCGAATAATCCGAAGAATTCTCGCAACTATGTCACATTATTCAATTGTAAAAGAAAACTTAGAATGCAAAAAACTAAATGCATTAATGAATCAGAGTTCCAGTTTCCCTCTTTCTTCTGTCCCAACGATAATGCACTCGTCATCCTTGTTTCGTTGCGAGCGATGCACTTAGACGAACACTGCGACGACACGATCGCGACATTTTATTCGAGTCATTCGGAGAATCCCGTTGAATCCCGATGCGCCTGCGGGTGCGTTTTGCTTCCTATCGTTTTTCCGATACACGGTGAATCGATCGCGCGATTTAAAAGTCAATACGGGGACACGAAACCTGTTCTCACGTGAGATATAAAAGAAAAAGAGAGAAAAAAAAACGACAAGACAGAGAGAAAGAAAAAGTTTGGTCGCGCGACGAGAGAGGAGAACATGAATTTTTGTGAATGGAGCAATCGCGATTACATCTCTTGGCCAATTCTCAGTCTCGTGCCGCGATGTATTTGGAATGCGAATTAGCAAATTTCCATTAATGCAAGACGAATGCTAACTTCCATCGCGAATCGTGACGTCGGTTTCGTTGCAGAAGTAAATGAATTCGATAGATTATGAATGGTCGGGTAATAGTTGCGTCAACAATTTTCTAAATTTACCCTATTGGCAGCCTACAATTTCAATTTTAGCGATGACTCGGCTGTTAGCCAGGCGATCGCATTAACTTTGTCAACAACGAGATTTCGCCAAAGCTTTAGTCTGCCCAATGGCACGTTACAATTGTTCGACACTGAATCATGGGATATCTTCGATTGTGATATCCCCAACGAAATTGTCGGTTTCGTCGTCGGATAATTAGAGTTATCCGGTAATTCGATGAACGATATTATTGCGATCGATCGAGGGAGCAATTAGCCGTCGACGAATGAACGAGAGAAATACACGTAGCAGAACCAGTGCGCGCAACTTGAATTTCTTTAGACGCGAAAGCGAAGGAGCCAAAGCTGGTTAATCGGTAGTATAAATTCAGCGACCTCAATATTTCGCTCGTCGTCTTAAGCAGCGCGCAAGTCAGGAAGGATGCGAAACGAGCGAAAGATCGCCCGGTGGACCGCCGGGCACGCGAAGCGTAGGATCTAATTACATACCGGGAGGAAGCGATGCGCTACGTTGGCGGCAGCAATTAATCGAACGATACCGGAAGATTTATGCCGGACTCGCGCCAACCAACGGAGTATGTAGTATGACACGTACACGATAGGAGAGTATATATATAACATGCATGCAGACTGAATACCACAGCTTCTTGGCCTTCGCTAATCGCTTGTCTAACGGCTGCAGCGATACTGTCTTTCATTCATCACCGTGATATTGATCAGTTTCGATAGTTTGACACTCGTCAGTCTTTGACTCCGGTAATGATAATCAACGATCCGGATAATTAAAAAAAAAATGATATCATTGATTCAGTTCTACAACTATGTAGTAATGTAGCGAACGACGTTAACGTGGTCTTTAGATCTTTGTACTTAAGTACGAAACAATGAGGTCATTGTTATTCCGTGCGAAAAGACAACCGGATATTCATTGTTCTGTGAAAGTTTCACGGGTTTATCTCTCTATTCGACATCATCGTCGTTCGCGTATAAATTGTATAGGGATATCTAAGGGTAGTTGGAACAAACGCAATAAATAATAAATAAATAATAAATAGATCGCCGTAGTACGTTTTTTTAATCGTTAGTTGCAACTACTCCCGGTCGCCTCCAAAATCTTCACGGATTTTTACCGCTGCTCTCCGTAATTCGGTAGAACTTTATCGATCTTTATTACATCGTGATTCCGATGGGGTAATATATGACGATCTTGTTCATCCATCGGACAATATTTCCGAAAGCGAAAAACCTAAACCTGAACAAGAGATCGACTAAAAACAAAACGATCGTATTGTTTTTTTATCGATTGCTCAAGAAACGTTGCGCATACGCTTGTGCATACGGAAATCGAGATGTTCGCACGAGAGTTCGACATCTCCTTGATCTATCACGCACGCCAATCGTGAGAAGCTCGATGTCCCGTACTACGCGATCGATCAATTGTTGATCGTTAATCATAGGGGTTCCCCTTCCCGGATCTCTTCGGTTCTCTTTGAAAAATTATGCAGATTTTGAATCGACGAAAGAGAATGACGGGTTCTCAATGCGTCATCTTAATTCCAATATGCATACATGAAGCGTTGAGGGATTGAAACTTATTAATGAAGATCGACGTTGCGGTTTCGGTGAGTCATAAGCCAATTTTTTAAAGAGCTTTTCGAAACAATAGCCTTCGCGAAGTATAGAACGATCGCTCGATACGGGGAGAAAGTTAAGATAGCAAGCGATGCACTCGTACACAAGTGCAACAAAAGTGTATCAGCGCCGGTACTTCGTTTGGGATCTCTTCGCATTCGCCACAAGCTGTTTTGTGTCCAGCAGCAACGAGAGGAGAAGCAGGAGCCCGTCGAAGCCATGCTTCGGGGGTCTTCTGCGCTCGAGCGGCCGTGTAATTACGTGATATAAAACACCACTCTACCAATGGAGATTCTTGCCTCGCGCCTGGGTACAGTGTATTATACTTACTGCAACGAAGTGCGCAGTATGGCGAAGCAAGTACCACCGGCCACAGCAACGGCATTGCACCGGACATCAAACTACCGAAGCCAGAGGCCGCGGAACCCGAAGCATTCGAGACTCAATTTATCGACCTACCGTTAGCGGTTCGATGGCGTGGAAAATCGGCAGGAAACCAGTTCGGAATTGATACGAGGCATAGGCCCATAAAAAAAAAAAAAAAAATCGTCGGTCTTCGAAGAAGAATATCGAAAGCGATTCGGCACGCGTTTGTCACGAAATTCGTAAACGCCACAGTGATTAGATCCTTAATCGTGCTTTTTCACGGCGCAATTTTACGACAGGATTTATAGTTATTAATCGCACTTTTATTATTATAATTAATGTTTATTTTATAAAAAATTATTATTATTTATTCATTCTGTTAATTATTAAACATTATTAATAAATATTAATAATAATAATAACAATAATAAAAATTCCACTAATAGTTCGAACGAAATTTTTCGAAAATACAAATTAGAAATACTATAAGTATATTAGTTACCCGCTCGCGAGAGTAAGAATTTAATCAGACATCGTGATTCTTAGCGTAGCTAAACGAGCTTCACAGGGCGAAGCGAACGAATGTGGCATTTGCGTATCTGTAGGTACTTCAGCTTAGAAAGCCGTTCTAATTAAACAGTCTATCGTTTTATTTGCGACTGATAGATGTAGTCGAAGAATTTGCGATAGCACCGGTGCAACGCAACGAGAGATCGAAGAAAACTAATAGTCATTGATGGGGAACGGGTCCGCGGCGCGGGTGTCGTAAATTCGGTACGATCGGTCAACCGTTAAGCGCACGTGCGCGTTTAATAATCGTTCTCGTAATTCTCACTCTGTATTCGGTATTATTCTATATTGATTATCCGGTTGACTGTGACTTGCAAAACGACGAATATTCGACGAAAATGTTGCGACTATACAATTATTATTCGAAGTATCATTTGCTTTCTCAGGGTCAGTCGAGTCATCGTTTGTTTTCCAGAAGTCCCGAAGATGAGAGTCAATCGTTCTCGCGGTAGCGTATTATTAAGTACTGTATTGCGACGAAATGCCGAGGTCTTCCCTTTTCAATTTTAGTATTTGCCGAACGCACTCTGTTCTGTGCGCAAACTCCAGAAACGAGTTGTCAAATAATAATAATAATAATAATAATAATCAATCGACTATCACGGAAATACAAAGTGCAAAACGGCTAAACTAATTAATAAATATCGGGTTAAGAACACTTAGCAAAAAATCCCTAACATTTAACGTATTCGGCATTTTAGCGTCTTTTCGATGGTTTAGACCGATAGAATAAAGATTTACTTTTACGAAGTCAAATGCTGTGATCACGAAAATCGCGATGTTGTAATTGGGTTAAAATTTATTGCGAATTGTATTAATAAATAATATACAACATTGCATGGCGATGGAGACTGCTATTTGCTTAATTAAACGCAGAAGAGACCACCGAACATTTTTTTATCGCGAACAGTTTGCGATTTTCGTTATTAAATCTTTGCAAAATATGAGACCCGCAAAGGGACGCAACGTAATGCTCTGAGAGCTAAAAGTACGCGAGACGCCGGAACGGCGGCGTTATTAGTATCGCAAAGGGAAAATTGTGAATAGCCTGAACGGAAAGCTTGCATGCGATTCGCTTTAGAAGACGGAGCATCTCAGCGAAGTGCGGTAGACTAACTATAATACCTAAAAGAGTCAAGATGCGCCGTCTCCAATGACGATAATCCTTTGGAACGAAAGTGAGGATCATCGCGCCGCAAGGAATGATCATGAATGGCACAATTTGATGTATGTAACCGCGCGGATTATGAGATTAGAATGGGATTCTTGGGTCTGATACCGCGCAGGAACTTTCGAAAGATCATGAATATCAAATGTTGCATAAGACAGTGTTATATAATGAATTAAATATACAGTAACACTTGTTACGAATTTTACGAATAACACGTCTTGTATTGTATTGTATTTTAATTTCACGATCAGATTTCCAACGGGAAATGCAACATTCAAGATGCAAAAATAACTGTTAAAATTGCCTGAAGTCATGGCAATTCGAATATTCATTAATGATAATCATTAAACTCACTGACATTGATAAATATTAAATCTTACTAACGATGAAGGTGAATACATTCCTTTCCTTTCCTTGTCCTTGGAAAATCTTTGTAATAAAATTTTTATTTTATTATACATGCTTCGCGAATGAGATAAATAATTAGACCCGTCTTTCTGTTTTTTTTTTTTTTTATTGAATTTGGCGACTACTATATAATTATGTAAAAAGTGATTGTACGGTGAGACAATGTTGATGACGATGTTTTTTATGTGATTCTACGATTCAGTCGTAGTAGTCGTATATGTGCGGTACGTGTATACTGGTCGACGCCATGGGGCGGTCCGCGGTTCTTCACGTACGCATCGCGGTGTCATTATCGCCCACCCGTAACTAACTGTACGCGCAATTGAATTTCTTTCGCCGGCGCCGCTGCGAACACTAACAATGCAGCGAGTTTTCATCGCGCGCCCACACTTTTTCTAGGAGATCCGTATATTCACCAAATACTGTCCACTGATTTCGAGTCGGAAGTCAGTAGTCTGATTTGTCCATTATCGCTACAACTTTCCTCGTCGTGTATATATAATTTCTCTTATTATACGAGAAATGCGGACGAGTTAAGATGATTTTGGATTCACGTGGGTGTAATTTATGCAACAAAAAATTGTATAATATCTCGAATTTATCGATTATCGATATCGATTTCATTCTTTTTTTTTTCGAAAAATAACTCAGTTTTTGTGAAATTCAATTTGTATTTTTTCTTACGTCTGTTTTAAATTACCTTAAAGATAAACGGATAGACGACAGTTGAAAGAAAATAAGGAGAAATGGAAATGTATGACTCATAGACGACAAAACTACTGTTATTATCGAAAATGGAGTTTTCTTAATACGGCTTACGAATTTTCGAGATGCACGAAAAACAAATTGTGTACAAAATTCGGAAAAATAAAAAAAATTCAGCACCTTAATGATCTTAAAAGCATTAACACGCAATTGTAGAAAGTAATTTACGATACCGTAAACGTCCGGAGAGCGATTTGACTTGCAACGTTTTAACTCCGGGGGCGCAAAGTAGAGGTTCACCAGGATGCGTACGGTGCGAGTATGAAGCGCGGTGCGCTCGCGGGTGTTTATGGGAGTGGAGAAACCTACGTGGGCGTTTGACCATTACGGTGAATCCGAGGTTCCGTGACAACTGACAAGCTGAGAGAAGGGTCCGACCGGAATAAAAGGGAGAGAGAAGGAAGGAAGCGAAAAAGAGTGAATGGCGAGGGAAGTGCCATTGAAAAAAGATTAAAGCTTAAGTGAATTAAGTACGCGTGGGAGTGATCGTAGAATTTGATCATTTGCAGAGCTGACAATGGAGCAAAATTACACAAGAGTTTGGCAATAGCTTATTACGGTTTCAGCTTTCCCACGAAATTGATTTCGTTTAAAATTTATCAACGATTCCTTCAAACGAACTATCGATTCTATTGCGATTTTAAATAATCGATTATGTCGGTCACGACTCATCGATTCAACGTTTTTCGCCATCGGGAGATCGACTTAATATGCATCAACGAGTGACAAATTACGTCCGCACGATTCGTCAACGATACTCTGGAACTTTCGATGAGATCAGTTCATTGGCTAATCACGTTTGAAATTCAGACAGAATTTCATATCTGTATTAGTGATATCTACAACGCGGGTCCATGTCTTGTAGATTAAAAAAAAAATGCCATCAAGTAAATTATGTCCTGCAATACAATTTTCGGAAAAAAATGATTAAAAAAATGACGTCCGATTTTAAAAAATAAATTAAATATATCGAAAGTGGACCAAAAAATAATGAATCTTTTATAAACATGTATTAAAATTTAGTCAATTTTTATTGATCGAAAATTCATTAAAAAAATGAATTTTTATAGATAAACAAAAGAAGGTTCGATGTAAAGTAATTTGTGTCTTGCGATCTCAATGAAGTGTATTCATTTGGTAATAAAAATAATGAGGTTTGTTCAATCCGAGAATCAAAGTCGCTTTTTCCACTTCATTCAGCCATAGATACGATACAACGATATATGTATCTATCAGATAGCCACGCAGTCAAAGCGTCTCGGATTACATTGTCCCGGGGATTGCGCGCTTGTCTATCGAAGAAGTCTATCGGGTTTGTTCGCGGCAGAGATAATCCCGCATTCCTGTAGAACACACCGGCTACACATAAAGTACACTATATAGAGATCTTGTTATTCGTCTGTACGACTGTTGCCTACCTGTGCCTACAGTACGGTACAAAAGTCTTGGGCGCTACTATAAGTTTATAGCATATCCCCAACCGGAGGAAGAAGTCTACCCGCGCGTACGTAACACGTAAATTTACGAGCAAAAGGACCGCGGAGACGATACGCGAAACCCAACCGCAATCCTCTGAACGCGCAATGACTTGACTTTTGAGAAGCCGCAAATAAAGAAATAAAAATAACTTTGCGGTGATAGAATCGTACCCGGTATTGTGTATCTAAATGTAAACATCATGATGCTGAATTACCTTGCGGTAAATCAATAAGAAATTTTAAGAGACCCACAATAGCAGAGAGCAGAGAGTGTGACGCGGTATGTTAATATGCCGCGTTTCACGATGCTTCCCATAACGTGTGACTCCATTCAAATCCCCTGATACGTTTATATTTTTTTTCGGAACTTCCTGTTCGCTTGTATCTTCACTGAGGTTATACATTGCGAATTCGTTGATTGATAGATAGTTACTGAAAGTTAAGAGTCGTAAAAAGAAATTCTGAAGTCAAGTTTTTTCCGAATTTTCGAACATTTCGTTTTGTTCAAAAATTCTTAATCAATATTTGCGAATATTACCGGGAAATTTCTTGAATGTAATGCGCAGTGTTTTTACAAACTTGCATCCAAAATTCGTGACTCTTCATCCATAAAAAAAATGTTGAAAATTTCGAAAAAAAATTTCGGTCGCCGGATGATTTGTTAAATAATAATTTTTTTTTTCTTTTCGGCATCATTATTATGCAAAATTAATGTTTTTAGCACCTTCTATATAGTTTAAAAAAGAATTATTTACGATTCTTATCGAATGCAATAGCCATCGTGTATATCGCGATGGATTCTTTATGGTGCTTCAACACAGCAAGATTTTTCTCCGAGATAAACGTTGATTCAAATATTCTTTTTTTTTTATCTGTGTCGCGTAGACGCGCTACCTTATTTCCATTCTTTGTCCGCGTCGTACTACGAGAAAGGCCCCCAAGACGCGTTATTATATGCGGCGACAAGTGAATAATTTTACGTTGGTTCCCAAAGGCTATAAATTATTTGTCACCGGCGTGACCGTCGCGTTCAGCGAGAATCCTCTCGCAGCATTTACACTCATCTGCATGGCGACGTGTCTCGCATAACGCATGCATTGCCACCAAGCAATTTTATTTCTCTGCTTTCTTTCGTCTCACATCTCTCGCGTCGTATCTCTCTATGCGTTCAACTGCCGGTCTTCACTGAATCCACGTGGGTTTCAGTTGTTTGGACATATGAGCAATCGTCGCTCCTGGGAAACGCAAAGCCAACCTTCCGAGATCATTGCGATATGATTACGCTGTTATAAAGACGCGCATAGATACGAGGCGGATGTTCACTTTGTAAATCATAACTTTATAAGGCATCTTGACGCGTTATCTTTCACACCGGTGACCGTGAGAAAATGATATTATCTTTAGTCAAATAAGTTAATTAAGACAACGGCGACGTTGTTTTAAAAATATTACGTATTTCCGATATATATCACATATCGCATGCATTCGGAAATCATTTATTATTATTATTATTATTATTATTATTAATATTACAGAAAAAATCCGGTAAAATGATCGCTTGGGAAAAGCTGCAGAATTTAATTTGTTCATTTCCTTAAAAAAGCCGAATAGAAATTCTATCAATGATTTATGCTCGTAAAAGTTCTTCGCCACTTTTAATAGCATTATGAATGAGCAAAGATACAAGTTGGTTACATTATGAGTCACTTAATCAAGTCTCAGTCACGAATCGACATCACGAACGATCTGTTGGTTTTGCTTGTCCAATCGCGACATCGTGCAAATATCATCTACTCGTCGCACCTATCCGATTGTGGAACATATGACAGATTTAAGAGCCTTTCGAATGCTGGCAAGGATACAAAAACCACGTTCTCGGGGATCGCTCCATCGGCATAGCTTGACGCTAAATCATAGCAGCTGTCGAGTCAACGTCGTGTGTCGATAAAGTAAACGATATATACGTAACTCTCTCGCTAGACGAGCCTACAGAATTACTACGCTTCATGCTGCACCTGTTGCATCGCGTACGGTGTACGATGTATACGATGAATTGCAAAAAAAAAAAAATTTATTTACCTTTTGCTCGCAAAAAATTTTGATAAGATTATTAAATACGAGTGAATTATAATTATTATTTGACGGTCTGTTATAACGTTGATATCGTCACTTTTATGATCGTCCTGTTTTTTTTTATTTTTCAGCCGAAGAGCGTTTGCATATAAAATACTAAACTGATATTTAAAAAAAACTGTTTCGAAGAAATATTTACGATAAAAACTAAAAAAATAAAAAACTTCGCGGTAACATAAGGTCAGCGCTGGTGCATTTAGCACCTGCATTCATAGTGAAATACATGGAACAAAAAAGGGTTTACAGAAAAGAATCATAAGAACTTTTTTGTTTGTATCGCGTTTGCAGCCGGATAACGAGAGAGGCGGATTAACAGAACGCGGTACGACCCACGTGTAGTGCAAGGTACCCAGTGTGCAACTTACTCGAGGAATAATCAAGCCTAACGAACATCGTCCTCGGTACAGCGATGAGGAGTATACGATGGAGGAAGGGAGGAGATGAGACCTCGGTACTGAGAGGTTACAGTCGGGGTTACTAGCCGATTGGCTCGCGGTTAGTTAGCGCTTCGTGTAGAGCAGTGCACATGATGCGCTTCACACTCCTCCTTCCCTCGTCGCGGCAGTATGCACTTACGCTGCTTGTACGCGCAATGCTCTGCGCACTTGATGTTGTATTATAATATTCCGTACACGAAGGGGTTATACCGGGACGAGAATGAGCCCATAGGAAATTTTCTTTAAACGTTTAATTTCAGTAATCATTCGTATTTACGTAAATAATCGTGTTGGCGTCTATAAGCTATGAGAATTCTCAATTTCCGAAGTACATAGTAGTTTCGCGTACGGCGTTGATGCTTTTAAACTCATCGCCAGTATGAATACATATTAAGGGGAAAGCCGAATGACTTCCGGCAAAAAAGAAATGTGTGGTTAAGTGTTCTACACGGTAAAAAAAAAAAAAATGCGCAAAAAAATGTCCACTATTCATAATTCGCTTGGATTTTCGGTCCATGGAAAAACATCGATAGAAATAAAAAATGTACGAGTCATTTTTTTATTTTTTTTCGGTATAATATATTTTTTTTTGAAAAAATTGAATTTTTCGTACAAATTTTGTATTGGAAACTGGAGATTTTTTTTTTTACGAGATCGAAACACTTATACTAATAATTAATCGTACTGACGAAAAAAAAAAGTTATTTTTTGCCCGAAATCGATAAATACACCATAATCCATCGCCTATTGATCCGGGACTGCGATACATAGAATGCAATATTACGCAAGACAATCTTAGGGAAATTAAACGAGGATGAATTATTTATCGGATCGTTACAATGAAATATCTTCTTCGGAATGCTCAAAGGATTCTCACTGTCAAGGTCGTAATACGGAGTATAAAGAGAATGTCCTGTGCGGCGGGCTGTGCGTCTCTAGGACAGTAAGAATCCGACGTTAAAGGACGAGCTACACGACACTCGTTGCATGTTGCATCGAGTCGGTACATGCACTTGACCGCGGGTTGAAGGTGTACGCATACGAGAACGGACCGCGATCTGACGGAATTACGAGATTCGATCGAAGAGTTTCTTGGATTATGCGAGTGCATTTTTTTAGCTATCGTATATCATTAATCATCGGCATAAAATGACTATCCAACCAAATGGTAAGTGAACAACAAAGAAAAAAAAAATTAAAAAATCTTCGTCTGAATTTTGTAATTTTTTTTTTTTTTTAATGGACGTCTCGATTGTTTTATATCGTTTGGATTTTTCAACGAAAATAATGTTTAACGTCTTCACATCAACATGTCTTCAGGTTACTGTCAACAGTTAATTGATACTCGTTACTCGTTGTTTTATTTACACGATTTTCAATATTGAAAATAAAAAAAAAAAAATCAATCTCGTATATGTTTAGCCGCATAAGAGAGATTTAACGATTACTCGTAAATCTACGCTCTCTCCATTTAATTTCTTCCACATTTTTTTAATTCACCGTTGGTCGCCCAGCGTATATACAGGAAAACTCTTGGCTCGCGATGGGGGACACGATTTCGCGTGAGTGGCAAATAAACACCGTGGAACGTGGAGCACAGGTACTTCGCGCGATTTATGCAAATCGTCATCGTTGGAAGTGTACAGTAACACGATGAGCATTTGGCCATTCAATTCGATGCCTTGAATTGCGAAACGTTTCAACGGAGTATCGAATGTCCAGCGAAATGAAAGAGCGTGTTACGCGAACGAATGAACTGCAAAGCACGAGTTTAGGATGTAAAGAATAGTGAAACGACAATGTGAGAAAAACTGATGGCACTCTACACTCGTGAGCTCTTCGAGGCGGCAACAACACCGGAACGCATGGTCAACGAATCAATTACCATTTTCAATTTCATGCGAGAACGTTGATGCATACATACATACGTACGTACAGCAACCGCAATAAACAGCGAAACAGATACGGAGGGCAAGGGTTCGTTATGCAAATTTGATTAGCCACTTACGTTGCCCCCGAGAGATAAAGCTGCAGCGCAACAGAAACTTTCCTGTGTTTTTGTTGCAGCTCACCACACGTTCCACGGTCATGGTACAAAATTGTAACCATTCTCCGCGGGCAATAGGCGGTTCACATTTGCAGCTAATTTTCAGGTATCATTCTGACACACCGTATAGACAGCGCGTATCTAAATTTTCATTTGAAAGTACACTTCATGCCTTCCCACAGGTTTATTGAGCGTAAATGCACAATGAAATGACTGAAGAAGCGCCAAAGTTAATACAGCTGCATTTTTAACCACAAGATTTACGACTATTTCTGTGAATAGGCCGCGGAGTTCAGGTTGGAAATAATAAACAGAAAAAAAAAGGTGGTAGAAGAACAAACAAAAAAAAAGGGTCCGCACACGGACGATGTTACGAAAATAGCACATGCGCACCAAATAGTCTCAACATACTGAGTTGTTACCGTAATTAACTTAGCTAAAGATGTGCCAAAAAATCCGAAAGTAAAAAATTGATTGCAAGCGTTGCACTTGACGAATCATCACTGAACGGTTTTTCATTGTAGTCGAAAAAAAAAAAAGAACTCACTTTGCTCGATGTTTCTCTTGAGGAATATCAATAAGAGACTCAGACGAAGCGTCCTTTTCATTGACTGTCGCGTTTAAAAATAGCGCGTGTGACGCGCAAGTTAAAGTGACTTGTCAGTCATCGTACGATGTTTCGCGTGCGTTCTACGGTACAGGTACCTCGGCATGTATGTACGACATGTTTGAATACATGTTTCCGATTGTCGCGAATGAGGTGTAGCGAATTTTACGTGACCAAACTCGCGGGATCGCATACCAGAATCGGATATACATGTAGTGACTGTCTTACTGCAGTAGTCACTGTGCATAACCGGCGAGTCGCGTAGAAAAAAAAAAAAAAAAAAAATAGGAATTGCGCTTACCATGAGCGCAGACGGCGATGCGCGTGCATGTGTTCCCCGGGACAACCGTAGTACAACGTACGCGCGGAGACTATCGATACCTGACAGTTGACCCCCGCGGTTGGGTCAACGCGAGTGGGCGAGGCCCTTGGAAGAAGCGGAAAAGGAACTCGTGACTCGTTTCATTCCTTGTCCTCCCTCTTCCTTTCTAGTGCCATTTCATTCCCCTTGCAATATACTTCGTAAGTATTACCTATTACTGTACGCAAGAAAGTGCATATAGAGACGAGAGACGTAATACGAAGAGGAGGATATTTCTCATTACTCTAATCGTGAGAATTGGTTGAGTTGTAAACGTATTAAAATACTATCAAAACCTACGCAACAACGGCGTTGAAACAATGACGGCGCATCAACGGCGTTGCATTTCTGTAGGTTTAATCTGGTCGAAGGCATTCGCGTAAAAATGGATCTTAAAAAAAATATTTTCACAATAAAAAATGAATGGTATTAAAAAGATATATATATTTTAGAATAAGAATGTAAAGAAATAAAAAGAATTTAGAAAAGAAAGAATATCAATAAATAAAAAAAATCCGCCGACAAATGATCGATAAAATTTGTACCGCATTTTTTACAGATGAAATAATAATGTCACCTGTAACTACCTTCGGAATAAATTACGAATATGGGAAAATCTGAAAAAGAACTCGTAAAAAAAAATAAAAAAGTTTCAGTTTTGCAATTGATTGCATCTGGAGACTTCATTTGATTTAACGTCGTCGCACCGTTTTAAAAGTAACGCATAAAGATCGACACCAAAGAACCGCGTAACGAATAAGATACAACAGTGAGATCAAAGAAACAGAATTAGTCTGTCAAAGACGTCATTAAATTGTGGACGGTAGACAACACCGGGACGGTCTCCGCCGTTGGAGACAAGTGCTCCAGTCTTCTCCGTGTATCTTTCACGGTCGCTTTCGTTGTCATTTTTCGTCGTCTTTGAGATGAAGAGCGGGACCACAGTCCATTAAAAATTCTCTCGAATCTCTTACGGTGGCGAAGCAACGCTCGGAAGAGCCGTTTATCTCTACGGTGGTCGTGCGTTCTGTTGCAACACGCGAGACGAAAAAAGATGAAAAGAGAGAAAACAAAGATTGGGAGGGGGGAAGCAAGGGTGTTGAGGAAGAAGGTTTTCAGGGTATTCGGACATAGGGGCAACTTTTCGTATAGCCCATCTTCGTGAGTGCGCCGCTGAGGATACCATTAAAAATCGTAACCAGGTTCCTCTGATTGGGATCTACCGCATTCTCCGAGGATGTAACATCCTTTCATTTCTTTTTTACTCGTCTCCACCGTCAGCTTTCCCGAGTACATGCGGTCTCTCGAGTACCCGCAGTACCGAGTACAGCGCGCTCATGATAATGGACGACAGGTAGAAGCGACCACCATCTCTCGGCCACATGCTCGTTAAAAATTCATTTTTTTTTTTTTGACCACCGAAAAAAAAAATTTCATTTTAATTTTTTCAAATTAATTTATTTTTATTTAAATTTTTTCTTTGCGTTTTTTGCAATAAGAAAAATTATCCAGAAATATGAGGAAAAAATTCCAAGTCGCAATCGTGTATTTCACAAAACCAGAAATTATGGTCAATTTTCTTTTTTTTTTATTGATAAATTAAAATAACTATTGCCGCTTGATAAACAAATGTATTTCTCGTGAAAATACTGATTGTGTGGAATAAGACTATAAGATTCCGGACCGTATATAGTTTCGACATAAATGGCAAAAGTACGAATTTAGACGCTGCAAAAATGTCTTTGTAATCTGCATCACCGGATTTACATAGGCTGCGCGTTCCCCACTAAATAACGGAAAAACGGCAGCAAACGAGACAATGGCGAAATCGCAATTTCGTTTATGTCCATTCGACGCGAAATTCTTACCACGTGTTCTTTAACTGCACCAATTTCTGGCAGCGGTAAGTATTCATTTCGCGAAGTGCCTATAACACAGCTGTGATGAGGAGGACGAGGCGCAGCTGTGGCTGCTTGTTTGCGTGGAATAGACGATTTTTCGTCACCGCCCATATGTTGTCTCGTGCCAAGATCCATTTCTTCGCGGTTGATCGGTGATTTCGAATGTTTCTTATTCACTTTTACTCATTGCTTCTATTGCACTATCGTTTTCTTTTATTTTTAAAATTTTCTTTCTGCTCGCGTTGCAACACACATCCCGTGGCATTCGCGTTTATCCCTTTGATGCTCGGAAGTCACAACTCCCTCTCACGGCCGCTCGTTCCCATTAAGATCTATATCTTGGTTCAACGTATACTGGACTGAAGAAGCCTCACTAAATATGTGTACATAGATATATAGCACACGCGACTACCAACGAAGACGAAAATCTCAGTTTAAATCCGGCAAAGAAAGTTTGTCTTTTGCTGGGATTAAGACGTTGACAGGGTAGTGCCAAACATGCAACGTTGGTTACAGAGTCGGAAGAAGAAGAATAAGAAGAAGAAGACGAACGGACGCGCGGCATGTCTCCATATTCGCGTGTTTTCCTAATTTTTCAATCGGTATCATGCGCAGAAGTGAAAACAAACGTCGTTTCCAAGTAAACTGGTTGACGAAAAAATTTTTTCAACCCCCAGAAAAATTCTTCAAACATTTTCTGATGTGATAGAATTTTTTTAGATTTTTGTCCCGGCTGAAGAAAAAACTATACCTTGGCGAACATCGACATGATTTAGCTGACGCAACTTCCTTAATAATTGAAATTTGTGGTGACGGAGCCGAAGATCCGTCATCCGGTTGACAGGGGACGAAAATAGTTGGGTAATCTTGTTGAGAGTCCAGCGGATTCGTTATCCTGACATTTTAAAGTTCGAGACTCCAGAAAAATTTGACCCACCAAAACGGACTTTTCGTCGCTGCTCTCCAGACACATTCAAACTGGAGCAGCACTTTAAACGCTTTCGCGATAACTAATGGCCTCCGCTCGTAAATACGGTGGTGATAACAGACGAAAAAAGTCTATCGACCGTTAACCGAGAACTCTTTTAGCCTATTAGCCTCAATAACCGATGGTGGTCGCGGTACCTGCGTTAGTTCAATTCTTTAAGGGTCGAATTTTCCGAGCCCCGACGGGGCACTTTACGAAAAGTGAGTGCAACTTAACAACCGACCTATGGCTTATCTTCGAAAGTACGAACTCGCATTGGGATTAAAACGCTGGTAGAGATAAATAATTTACGGAGATTGAATGAAACTACTCGAAGAAATATAGTCAGAAAGTAATCTACAATTTTACATCGATAATAGTCGTCCTATTAATGGAAACGTGAAATACATTTGTTAAAAAATTACTGAAAAATACGGATACTGTCAGAAAATTATTTTATTGTCAAGAAGGAGACTAATGTCAATATTTTTTCAATTCTCTACTCAGTTGTGATTTTGTTATGAAATTTTTAAAAAATTCCCTTGCGAAGTATTATTCATTCAAAGATAAATTTTCAAAACGATTTACTACGAAGTAAGATTGGCACCCTAAACTCTGTCAACAGGGATCTCATTGTTGATGTTAATTGTGGTAACAATACTTTTTATGTATCGCGCGAGTAATCGTGACAATAAAGATATCCGAGATAATGATCCAACGCTTAAAGTTTGTACGCGTAACTTCTGAACGGAGATATATGGAACTTTCAGCGATGTCGGGGGTAATACATTAAAGAAATTATTCTCACCCGCATACCTCCTTTCCTCGAGACAAATCACATTCGGAAGTTTCTAAATAGAACTACCGGTACGTTCACCGACTCTAACCACCGGCGACACACGGTTCTGTGTCATTTCTAAACTGTGACCAGGTGGCTCTTCGTACACCAGCACGGGGGTTAAATCTCTATTTCATGGATTAAATTTAGATGATTCGCGCGTTGGATGTTCTCCGTTTTCGCGTTTATGCCAGATGACGACTCGCCAATCTTTGCCGATCGCTTCTTGTAGACAAAAATCGAGAATTTCTGTTAGGAATTTTGGACGAATTGCGAAAATTCCTAAGAATACACAATAGTGTTAATATTTGCGAATTATTCTCGCGTTACCGAATCACTCACTGCTTAATCGGTTTTCAATCGATTACGCAATGCGAATAACTATTCTGCTTATTTTTTAAATGATTGAGTATTATTCCTAATATTTATTGCTTTATTTTTGAGTACCAAACCGATTGATGAATGAAATTCGTCAGTATTAGTCACGAGATGTTCGGAAGTTTGCAAACCCACCGCCTGACAAATGGCGAAGGTATGTCGATTGAATTCCAAGTATACCTACCGAAGGATTGAGTGTTCCTAGTAGCGATTTCGAAAACTCTCGCGAGCATCAAGAGACTGAAGGAGACGTATCCGCGTACATAAAAAGAGACGCGGTATCATCTTGACGCCGAGTATAAAAAAAACAGATTTGCGATTCGCAAAGCCTGCGGTGTTAGTGGATACTCATCGCAAAACGCGGGTCTGTGCACTTGAATTTAAAGAACCGCATTGATCACCTGTGTCCCAAAGTATTTCGTGGTATTTATAATGCCGACTCTCATCCGGATAAGCGATCCTCGAATGTTTCGCGATAATCCAAACTTATTTTTGTACCTCGCAAACCCAAGTAACAAAAACTGATGTATGATTCAGAATGAAAGCTGTATTATGCAAATGAAGATTTCTTTTTCAGGAATCCGTATGGGTTTTTCCGCGTCATAATGCAGAAAACGAATAGTTCTACGCGATCTATTGATCATCTGTTTTCTCTCTATTATTATTATCTATTTTTAATAACTGATTCCAAGATCAGTTTTTTGCATTTTGTGAAAAATTATTTCATTACTGATGATGATGATGTTGATAAATAGAAAAAAAAAATTAATGAAAAATGGTGATTTGCCAATCATTCTACTGCTGGAAGATATCCAGATGCCTATTAATACAACATTCTGATTCACCAAAAATTCATTTTACAACTAACGTATTGAGTTGTTTTCTTAGGGATGAACGGTCTCAGTTTGCGTCCAACCGTCGGACGAATTTCTCATCTATCACTTCCACGAGGTGATCAGAACGATAGGTAAGAATTCGAGGGCTGACGTTGACGGCCGTTAACCCAGTTGATGTTCGGTAGAGAACAGCGTGAATAGTATATAGAGAAATAAAGTAGTCACATAGATCGAGGTATGGGAACAAAACCAGAGGAACGAGAGCAAGAAGCAAATGCGTGCAGAAGGCAGATGATGGTCGGAGTGCCGCTCGTTTCGAGGCGGGCAAAGGAAAACGAAGTAGTTAGAAGCTGGTAAGGCGATAAATCAACGTATTTCGGTATCGCGGAAGCTGGTCCTGACTGTATTTATATAACCCGACCGAGCGCAGTGCCTGTGTGCTTTGCATACGCGTATCTTCAGGGTGTGCGCTGTAATATCTCCTTAATCCGTGTAGTAATACAGTAATACGGTGAAATCGTATTCGAGGCAAGTGCACAAGAAAGATCAGGCAGCATCAGCGACCACTTTGTTCGCTGGGAATGTTCACACGCGTGCGTTACGCACAAACGCACATCAACGTTGGCGAGTCCACGTGTTGCCGCATGTGACGGTAATATTTTCAACGGAACTATATAGCGGCGACTATACACAAGGCAATGCTATAGGTATATAATAGAATAGGACGGACGAATTTGATAGCACGCCAAGTGTGGTGTGTCTCGAAATCTGACTCACAGCAGCCGTTCGAGACACTCGTTCCACTGATGCCATGCATCTCGAACGATGCACCGCAACGGGTGTCAAAGTGTCGGTCTTAATACGTACAAATTTCGCGTGCAATCGCTGATGCGAATAAGTGTACACGTTATTGATTGGGTGCGATGAACGTTGATAGACGTACGACAATGGATGTTAGAGACACCAGAGATAAACAACGCTAAAAAGTCATTTCTTCTGGATTTGCCAAATTGTTGAATTCCAGATTGAGATCAGCCAATCACTTGCCAAGAAATGTTTAGATGCTGAGAGGGTTGGAAGTCCATTTATTTCGAACAGATCGATAAAGAGCGATGATACTCTTTAGAATGCCATCAAAAATGGGAATTGACACCATCAGTCAGCTTTTTGATCGTTACAATCAACAAAACGTTCAATGAAATGCTGTTTGCATCTTTTTTATATCTATTCTTCACCGAGAAATCTGGAATGCTAGCGTGCAAATGAGATGAAACGCAGGAGAGACCGGGATCAGTTGAAACACATGCAGTAAAAAAAATCGAGAATTTTATGCAGTGAGCAGCTGGTAATAGACTGTCCGTAGAGCGTATTATAGTAGAGATGAGTGAAGAAATATGTTGATGACATAAATGTGGTGTACAACAAAGCATATCCCACTTTCTCCAGTATGTTGATTGTCTCAATTCTTCGACTCAATCTCGTTGAGTAGATGAGCTCAATACTAATTATAGAAAGTAATTAGCGCGTGCAGTCGCGACGACTATTCCGGTGTATCTCGGCGTCGCGGGCACTCGGACTGACGGAAACGTTCAAGTAGTGTCAACTTTATATCAACAAAACAATTTACAGCTGACGCGTTGCGCATTTACTTTTTTGTGAAGTACATTTCGTTGTCCCGTAAATACATTGTTGGGGACTTTGAAAGCGTTTTACCGACAACTCTTTGCTTTGCCACAGAATCATTAATTTAAGCGATTTGGTTTTATGCAACGTGACCGTACGGAATGGCCTAATCGCGGGTAAGACGATCACAGGCGTAACGATTTAATAGAATTGGTAACAGTTATTCCAATGGACCGACTATCGGATGCGTAAATCACATTATACACGAGTCATGACGGCATATAAACGTTACCAAGATAACAGTTTGCGCTGTTATTGTTTAAATTGTATTGCGTTGATAACTAATTGCCTGTAGAATGAAAAAAGTGAAGAGTTGGAGATACGAATGATCAGTTGAAAAAACTATTTTTGTACTGAAAATGGATTGCATCAGCTTATCATCAGTTCCGTCAACTAATGTTAGTTAGTTGAGTGAATTATTGGTGTCATTTCTCGAAGCGCATGTTCTTTTTTTCATTGGGGATTTGCGGAAAAATATAGTGCTATTTCTGTAACTGATAAACAAGAACATTGCGTACGTCGAACGTCACTAATTGCAATGGACCTTTATCCATTTTTGCGTTATCTAAGATATCTGCAACCGCAATGAATATAATTCTTTCAACGCCTTCACAGGCATCCTGAAAGCCGTTCTTCTCGACGCTGAGCTCTCATCAATTATGCGAAGCCCGCGCGGTATCCTCGCGGGCTTCCAGCAGTGAGCTCTCTTGTGCCAATCGCTCTCGGACCGCGCGGTCCTGGCGGGAGCTCCAGACGTACACTATACGCCACGAGTAGTCGTCGTCAATTAGCGGACGTTATCTCGCACGCGCCATCTCGACGCTGTGCGTGACTGAAAATTAGCGAGTTTACCGCGAGGAGCGTAGCGTAGAGATATGCCAATGACGGAAAATCGACGATCACGAGGAGAAAGCCTGATGGATCGGTTCCACTTCGTCGCGACATTTGCAAAACGATCTCGTTGGCGTCGAGTCTGGTGTATCTTTTCCATTCAGTAGATCGGCTAGCAGAGCTAATCATGTCACACAACGTTCTCTATGAATGGTACGCGATAAGAACGAGGAATTGAAATATCATCGTGCATCACACGAATCGAAACTGAAATGTCCTTGTTGACGATTTAAGGAGGTCGAATTAGCTAAGTTATTAAGATGTTCGCTAAAATATGGTTTTTTTCAGACCACATCGACCGGCCGATCTAAAAAAAAATTCCAGCCGATTGCCCGATCTAAAAAAATTCTGTCGCGTCGGAAAATGTTTGAAGAATTTTTCTGCCGGTTGAAAAAAAAAATGTTGTAAATTTCTATTTTTGGGTAAAAATTTAAAAGTATTTCAAGCCAATAACACAAAAGAGAACATCGAAAACAATTTTTTATTTGATTCGAACAAATTTTCTCGAATTAAGCAAATCATTGCACCAACAGCGTTTCAATTACTCAATCATCATAAATGACAAGAATAGAAAGCATGAATTTCTTCGAGAAAATTGTAACTTTCGTGAGATTTAGTTGTATGTAAAATCGTAACAGGAAGCTTCTTGTCATATTCAACATTCGTCTCGTTTTCGCATTAACGACGAGACCCTCGCATTCCGTTGTTCACGGGGTCCCGTGGTTTCTCGTCAATAAGCGTTCTAACGCACGCGTCTTGAGCGATAAATCGTCAATGACAGTAACGCACCGTCTGTCTTTCGCACATTCTTCGCTTTGGTGCTTTTGTTGTTTCCTCCGCGCGTAGAGAGTACTATTGTTCCTCTTTCCGTCACTGAAGACAACCCGAGACTCCCGATCGGAGGCACATGCGTTGCTTTACGCACAACGAAACGTTTATTATCTTTATACAATGCGTAAACCGATATCCTTCAAATTGCTCTCATTAAGATCGCTCGGCAAACTATCGAACGATCGCCTCTACGCATCTCGATACAGTCCGAGATATGACTTTTGCGTGGGACGACGCGCACCAGGCACCGACAATAAGCGACTCGAAAGAAAAGGCGAGTGCGCAACGACGATACAGAGGTGGTATATGAGAAGAACTCCATAATGTCTCGAGGCTAAACCGATCTACGATGCGAATAATGCAAGCAGAGGCTGTAGAAAAAAAGCTGTCTGCGTGACACGAGAACACGGGAACAGCTGCAGCTTCGTAATTGACACATTGTAATAAACATATCTATCGTAATGAGACTGAAAACATTGTATATGTCATGGTATACGGGAGTGACATTGATGGAATCGTGACTGACCTAAATGAAGCTATGGAACTTTGTGGCGCAAGCGACAGGAATTCTATAGGGGTGACCGGGGCGAGTTGGAACACTGGGAAAGTCGGAACAACGGTTGGAAAAAAGATCGAAGGTTCCATGCAGTAAATATGGGTCTTCATGGTATTACTTGCCGTATTATGAACTCTAATTCCTTAGAGTGCCATTTTCACTTTGTAAAACCAACGATTTTTTTGCAGCGTCTTTCTGACTTGCGCCGATGTCCCATAGCTTGCGATCTTTCGTTCCAATGGCGATTGTGGCATTTTCGACTTGACCTACGATTTGTAATGTGTGTGGGAGGCACGCGCGCGAAAACACTTGAATTACGATATAGATAGCCGCGAGAGTCAAGATGTTTAAAGTGTAGCTATGGGACTCATTACTGAGATACGCGATGCTTAGAAGGGGGGGATCCCCCGGACTCTTCAACGAAAGATTAAATACGTATAGCCAGACGAAGTTCAGCGGTAAAGACGGTGATGAATCCCTGCTTTCTCGACCAACCGCAGTGCTATTGAAATGCCAAGACGTTTTTTTTTACCCATTGGAAGCGGTAGAAAATTTCGTTGACCGCTGGTTACAGTTTTTGGGATCATTGGACCATTTCATTTGGACGTTGCAATCGACTTTACTATTAAGGGGATAAGTGTAAACGTCACAATTTTATTTGGATTTTGAATTGCCAGGTAAATGGACCTTTTGAATCGAAGTTTGCGATGGGAAGTTCAGTTGTAAGTTGAATATCTTCGAAAGAAATCGATCGTCGAGCAATCGAGACATTTGAACCGTGAAATAATTAATCGACGTCTCTCGGTTTTCACGGCAACAGCAGGAAACAATTTGTGGGTGAGGCGCAAACTGCAAACTGGTAGCCATTGAAAACCTCGTTATGATTCTTAATATACGTCTCATTGGTATCGACCATTAACGCTCCCAGCGGGCGACGATGATGACGATGGGGGGGAGTGCGTTATTCTATGGGCGGGTGGTACGACCTCGCAAGGCGTTGAGACGCTCGGGCCATTGTTATTCCTTGTGAGGGTTCGAAAGTCCTCCTCTGGACATCACGTAATTGCCGGCGGATCGTAAATCGATCGTTGTACTCAACAGCCAGTTCCGGTCTCGTCGCTGTTCGGCTTGCGAGGTCGCATACGATGCGCAAGTAAAAAATATTCCAGGAACTTAATCATTCTCATTGATCGCCCACGTGGAAAATAATCGATTAACGACGAATTAGCATTTCGTACTTTACGAATATATATATGGAAATTATCTACAATCTTAACGCCTACTGTTTATTCAGTTAATTACGGAACGCTACACACTTTTTCTTCGCTTCATAAATATCACGCACGGGTCTGAGGAACTCGATGTCTTCATCGTTGTGAAATTTTGTCAAAAATCCAATATTTCTTTTCAAATTTTCATTTAAAAAAATAGAAAAAACCAACAAATAAATTATTTGGTAAAATAAATAATTATTTCTATCGTTAATGTTATTATAATATAAAAAGTTTGACAATATAATAATAATAATAATAATAAATTATTTTAATTGTTGTGAAATCGGAGGCATTCGGACGTTAAATTTTTTTTTTTATTCAAGACTTTATCGTCACGCATATCGTGCGCGCAAACATAACCAATAAACGTGATAATCGTGCGCGACGATTAGCATTTTCAAATGTTCGTAATAATAACAGTTGATTATGAAACGTTGGATTGCCGGGATCCTTCGATTGCGCGAAACTACCGTGACGCCTGCTGCACTTTATCGACCCTTCTACGTGGATTGAATATCCATCCAGGTATCGGAACGATTCAACGATGTGTTATTTCAAAATCAATAATTTGGGGAAAGCCTCAATGAGGCTCTTGGCACGTAGAAACGTGTTATTTTATCGTCTCGAATAATTATCAATCGGAATTTTATCGATAGGATGATTCTTGGGTGGTCTCTCGCGAATTGGTCGAAAGTGTTTGGCGGGGTAAATCAATTACGCTTGTGGGTGTATCGAATTGCGATATGAAGCGAAGATGTCGGGAATCGAGTAACGCCTTGAGTGGCGCGCGAGCGAAAATGAAATATCATGGTATCGACCGATTGGGTAGCAACGGAGGCGAAGTGCGCACTTTTTCGCGAAAAAAAATTAGGTTAAGTTAAATGTCGGTCTCGCCTCGCGATACGTATGTAGTCTCGTAGAATTGTGTACACGAAGTGGCCAAAGCGAGATCCTCCGGGTACGCGAGCGGGAAGAGAAAATTGTTCGGTATGGGGCCTTACCGGTGGGGTTCTTCGACGATAATCGGCGCGATGAAACGACGCCGCAAAGTATTGGGTTTGCGGGAAGAGGGAGTTTAAAAGTTATAACCCATAGCCGATGGTGAGTTGTGGTGGAGTTGCACAAGCACGAGCGAACGTGCGAGAGCTTCAACTACCGGTTCACGGGAATCGAGGGATTTAACGCAACCCCACGTGCGCGTTCTATACGCACGCGGTTATTCGGGTCTCGCTTCATCGCTCACGAACGAACAGAATCGTGCTAAACTGCGGAGAAAAAAAAAATAAAAAAAAATCCCCGGAATTACGGGAGCTATTTATTGTACACTGTTCCGAGAGGAAAATAAAGGCCATTAGGAATTGTCTGTAATAAAACATTGATTTGGGTTGTTGATTACGGAAATCTTTTTTAAGACGATCCTACCGTTAGAGATTTTTCGTTTTTTTTTTTTTTTTTCTTTCCGTATATTGCACTGCATTGACAATTTATTTAATGTGGAAATATCCGGAGCTTATTGTATATGATACAAAAAAAATTTATATTAAAATTGAAAAAATAAAACATTTTTAAAAAATACCTTTTTATTTTCGATTTTTTGAAGATTAAAAAATACTGTGTCCCGCGGGGGAAGTGATTCGTGATTTTGCATTCGTAAATACCTGTAGGTATCGACGATGGGTATACCATTAGCAAAATATGAACACGAGGACAGGGCGGACCACCGGTGATGGCGCGTGTCCCGCGTCCAGTTATGGGCGGATTCACGTTCGTGAGTCGCAGAGCCAAAGAATTATGGAGAAACAGAAACGGAGACGAAGAAAACAGGGGAATGGAAGGGTTGGAGACCGAGTAAAGGGAATTTCTGCTTCCTCTCGGGTTGGATGCAGTAACCTCGGTGCGGCATCCACGTGAGATGCGGGAGAGCCGCAGAGATAAAAGGAAGCGTTGTAGTCCGACCGTCCGCATGGGGCAGACGGACAGGACGTAGTTATACGCGGTACGAGTGAACCAAAACGAAAGAAGGGAAGAAAACGAATAAAGCATCAAAACTGCGAGTGCACACGGAGCTGTCCAGTCATTACTATAAAACGATGATTAAGGGCACTCGAATATATTAAAGTCACGTACTCGTACTTTTTCACTTTCTTTTCAATTTTTCTTTTTTATCATTCGCAACCGACCGCTGTATAAGCACTCCTTGGACTTGCATAAAATATTGCGGCGAAGAAATTGAATTTCCTATGCGCACTCAGTTTCGCATTCCCTTTAGCATATTAGCCGAAGTCTGCAAGAGAATCTCCGAATTTTCCCAAAAATTCAAATTATAATAATATCCAAATTTTTTCAACTATAATTCCAATAGAAAAAAATTTGCTTTTTTTTTCGTCATACTATATCCGAATTTAATTACAGCGCTCGAAATAATAATATCAGCTTAACAGTAAAAAAAAATGGAAATAATACAATTCTTGCTTTCGCGTCCCACATCGGTGGCGTTTTTTTCGCAAGAAAAATATATACCGGATATCTTATGCCCGAGGAGACTGATGATGTTTTTATGTGAGAACGAGTTTCGTAGCATAGCTATGTTGCGCAGCAAGCGTAATGCTGAGGAATTCGAGAGCGGAGCTTCGCGCGAAGGTAGAGACGTAAGAATACCAAATCGTTCTGTATTTTTTCAAATTTATTTTTAAGGGCGGACGGTCGGGCCAAACAATGATCGACAAATTAGGGGCGTTAACGTTGTACCCGACCACGAAACTCGGAGGATTCTCTCGCGAGGAAAGATAGTAGCGACGGATATGTGTGCATTGGCGGGGATATGTTAATTCTGTGAGAGTTCCGTGACCGTGAACGCCTTCCAATTACGGGATTGCTTGTAGGCACTACATTAACCGTGAGGCATATACGGAAAGCCTCTTTTGCGCGAATATCCCGGACACTCTGACGGACACGCGTAGCCTCTGGTCATCGTGCATAATATACATTTGGCACGATTGCAAATCTTGTTGCTTTGCAAATAGAAAAAAAACGGAGGGATTCGTGGCGCCACGGGCAATCGCTTTCATTCGAAGTGTCACGGGAACACGTCTAATTAGTCAACATAATAGTCGGGTTGTATATTTAACCCGGAGATCAAGGATTACCTTGCAAAAGTGTATAACAAAGTGGATCGTTAATCGTTCAATCGGTTTCTGTCGTTTTTTTTTTTTTTTTTTTTTTTTTTTTTTTTTTTTTTTTTCTGTTCCTATTTAGTTATCGAGGTAATTATAGGCGTCGATTAATTATATAGGGGATTGGAAAATGTTAATTACAAAGATTTTTAATGATAAACACGCTATTAAAACAGAGAAAAAGTGTGTTTGCATTATTGACTATGGATTTTACTCACGTAGAAGTAGAGTTCGACGCGATGCGAGACCTTCGGCACGCAGGTTAACGCTTCGGATCTACAGCATCCCGTGTCGTCCGAACATCGATGCAGAATAGCACAGTGCGGTATGTATGTCGTCGAGGGACTCGGATATACTTCGCGCACTGGGATTACTCGGGCGCGTGGCCATTGGCAACTACCCTCTCGCGATACTTTTATCGCGTGTTGAAGCGCCTCGTTTATTTCGGCTGCTGAAACACAAAAGCAACGATTTTTTCGGTGAGAACGTATCTCGTTTTTTTTTTTTTTTTTTTTCATGGCTTCAATTTTCGGATACATAAAAAAAAAACTCCGAAAATGTTGAATTTACACATTTCTTCCCAATTAATTTTATTTTCTAGAAGCTTCGCAGGCAAAAGAAATGAATGAGGAAACAATGCAAAAAATTTAAATTTTCACGGTTAAAAAAATTTTTTTTTTAAAGATTTTAATTCAATAAACAAATTCATCTTCAATAGTCTGATCGAAAAAAAAAAGATCGAATTACGGGAAACGATAATTGAATGCGCTGATTTGGAAGTAATCGATAAGACAGACATTCGTGTACATAAAAAGCTAAGAATTCAAACACCATCGGGTTGTAGAATATATAATCGACCGTTGCAAGAAGAAGGAAGAACTTTCTCGACGGTACACACAGTCTCGGGCTCACTATTCCTCATTAGCATATTGCATGCGGAGGAGCGGTTTTACGGGAACACCGCGAACTTTCGCAGAAGTCTGTTTTTTTAATCATAGAAATATTCTCGTAGTCTGTGGCGAGTTCTCTTGGGTCGAAAAAATGCGAGTGTAGCGACGTATCTTCTCTCGTGGATCGGCGTTATTTTTCGGCGTGGGCGTGTCTATTCTTCGGGATGCCAGTGAGCGATCGTAACAATATCACACGGTATGTTTCGCCGCAGCAATATCGTCGGCTCCTTCAGCAGCAGGACTCTGATCATCGCGGTAGCATTTCTTATGTTCTCATAAGCGCATTTGTGTTTTAATGCCACGATGTTTTGCGATCTCTGTTAGCAACGCGACGCTCGAGGACCTTTCACGTGTTATCGTGAATGCATAAAGAACTACGGGATGCGAAAACGATGAATGCAGGTATCCAATAGATCCGGAACTTCAACCTCCGTTGTTATTCTATGAAAACATTTTTTTTTATCGATCTATTGGTCCGAAAAAATAATAGAAGAAAACATCGATGCTCCGTGATGAATCGAATAGAAGTGGTTATTTGTTTATTTATTTATTTATTTACTTATATAATTATTTATTTATTACCAAGAAACGGGCAAAAAGCATATTTATTCGTACTAAAAATGAAGCAATAGCGATGAGAAATCGTGGGAAATGTCGCAAAAAATTAACAAACAGGACGTTGCAAAGAAACGATTGCTACCATGTCCAGGGGGATGATAAATTGATTTGACGCTTCGAGTGTAAATTAACACAGCTGTATGGGCGCGCATAACGGATACGACAATAACGCGCTCTCGCCACGGGACTAATCGTGTGGGCGATGTCGGTATTGCCGCAGCGAACGATCAGTAATGTGTCTCTAATGCGAAAGTTCACGGGGGCGACGACTATGACGATTGCCGCAATATCACACGGTTGCGTTTTTCGATAAAAAAGAAGAAAAAAAAAAAAAAAAAAAAAACCACGGCGGCTGCGTTGCTATATTAATTTGCACATAGATGATGGCATAATTTATAGTATATAACATCCTGCCGTAGATTAATTATACTCGGTTCACAAACATTGGAACGACAAAAAAAAAAAAAAACATCGACGATGCGAAGAACATTCTGTCGTAAATATCTATATCTCGTACACCCCATGTAATACCTTGTCGTTGCACTGTAACTATCATTGGGACAATTATATAATTCTATTTCACGATTTTACATTCAAACGATGATTTTTTTAAAAATATATAATTTATTTCGAATAAAACGGGTTATTCGTGTGTCTCACGCGTCTCGTATGTCCCGCGCGAGTAACTATCGTTTCCGCGTGAGATCATCACGCCGTAATTCTTGCAAAGCTATCGAAGGGTAATAAAATTTATTCTCTTTGATCGGTGAAAATAAAAACGTTGTCAACGAGGATTTAAATTCATTCCGAGAATTTTCAAATTCTATTATTAGACGAATGAATGGAATTAATGAAATTATGCAACGCGACGAGATCTTCTCGTGTCCTCCGCGTATCTTTGGCTCGTATAAATCTTTTTTCTCCTTGATGCCGAGTTCGGCTGACTGCAACTCTCTCACGAAGCACTCGAAGAAACGTTAATACTATTGCGCGGTATTATTAATTACGTGTCAATCACGTCGGCCATCGAAGGAATCAGATAAGGGAAATGGAAATCGTATGCGTGATCTGCGTTACGTGCGCTATTGCTGAATGTAATTGAAGAGAGCTGAAGCGCCGAACGCGTACCTAAATCCGTGAACCAAAGGGCTCTTAAAGTAAAGGGTTCGATAATTAAATAATTCAATTATAAAAAAAAATGATTTTACAGCGATTAACGAAATTCCGCGACGAAAAAACGAAATATGATAACCAAATGATAAATAAGCAAATAAAAAAAATTGTATTAAAAAAAAAGAGTTAAATAAATTATAATTCGCTTATTAAAAATGAGGGATTTCAACGCCTAATGACGAATAAATGATAATAAACGAATAAAAACGACCGAATAATAAATTGTTATTTTATAGTATACATATACCTATCATTAATCAATTTTTGTCAAAAAAAATCGACAAGATTGACGATCATTAAAATCAGTTAAAAGATTTATCACTTTGCCGGAAATTCGATTGGCAAACTTCTAAAAAGGTTATCGAAATTTTTTCCGCGAATTTAAGTTATTCTTCATTATTATTAGTTGCATTGGGTTTCATTCGTGAATGAGTGACTGCCGGGAAGACAGTGGTCGATGAATCAGTACGAAGCGTCGAGAACGCTGCATAGACAAACAGTGAGAGATCATCAGAGGTGAAAGTATCGTATCGTATGATAAACCATGTAATCCCCGTCTCTCGTGTCTATAATATTGCCTGTCATCATTATTCTTTCGTCAGGTGAAAGGATATTTTCAATTTTCATTAGAATAACGTCGTAAATAATTCGAATCATCGCGCGGACATTTAGAGTCCATTAAATTCTCGAGGAATAAATAAAATTTAAGAATAATGGTGTTACAGCAGTGATAAAATCGAAGATTCTAATCGATCGTTCAAGAAAAGAGTAAAAGAGTTTCACAATATTTTTTAATTCCACACTTACACTTCCCGTTTTTGCTTTTTTGCTGACCGCGTCCCTTGGAATCCTTGGAACCGTCGCGAGTATTCGACGATTGCCACTTTTGTCCACCGTTTACCGTCTGCTGCAAGCCGTTCTGAGGAACGCTCGATGTCTCGTAAGATCTCGAATCGCGACGATCGTAAGGTTCACGAGGCGCCAATGCCGTCGTTGCGATGGGCTTTGGCGTAGTCGTCGTACTTGTCGTCGTCGTTGTTGTCGGTGGCGACGTAGCCAAAGGAGCGGATGTCTCATCTTCGGTTTCGGTTTCGTTTTCCTCGTCCGCGTATTCCTGCGACACATAAAAAGGCACCGTTTCGTTAACTCGCCGTGTGAACGCTTCGAATAACATTTCCATTGTACGCGGAATGTGAAAGAAAATTTTTTGGACACACTACAGAAATATGGCGTCGTATAACAATTTTTTATGGATTAAGTTTTTCATTTTTCACGAGAGAATCCTATCGTTTGCAACCCCCGTGATATAAGTACTTCGATGTTCAAATTATCGTATGACAGACGATATAAAAATGCAGACGATGTGCGGAATTTTTTATTTTCAATTAATTTTTTCAAATAAATTTCGAGAATTTTTTTTTTAAATGACTCGAATTTACTCGACTTAAAATTATACGGCAATCGTACATCTCCCACAGTGCTTTGCAATTTCTTAAAAAAAAAAAAGTCGAAATTGCTGATGTCACGTTCTCCGAATCGACGTAATTTAAGGCCATAAATTTATTGCCGAAAGTTGATCCGAAGTATCGAGATACTTTTTTTTAATGCAGATTAATGAACGAATAACAAGGATTTTAATTTTTCTTAAATACGAGGCGGACGACCGGAGGTTTTACTGCCCTCGACCTCTCCGAGTTTGCGAGGGTCAGAAGAGAAGCCCCTCGGCGACGACGCTCAATATATTTCTACGACTCGTATACACTTGTAACACTTGCAATCGGGCGAGAGTTACGATCATCGTTTGACACGATGGGATCCGTATGCCTCCATTTACTACAAATACTACAATGCATACATGTACGATTCATCGAGGCTGCTACCGCGCGGGTTTAACCCCCTCCCCCCTCCTCCTCCCCCCTTAATCCAAAGTCTGCCATACATGACACATAACTTATATGCAGAATAGCCGCCCCGAAGAGGGCAGAGACCTACTTAATCTCTATTTGCACACGACAACGACGAGACGCATCCGCGCGCGTATGCACGGGCATCTGCAAATAAAGTTCTTTGATAATCTGCCGACTCTAATAGAAACAATCCTCTGCCTGCCGGGGGGCCGCGCTGCGGAACGTGCGTGAAAGCCTCCGCGCGCTTGTATCGGTCTCATCCGCAAGATTGTATTATACATAACCGATGGGACCGCGTATGCGCGAGCGAGAAATTCTCCACCGGCACGAATACTTCGTCGGATGTACTTTGCATGAAAAGCGCAGCGCTTACACTTGACATTAATTATTAAACTAGCGTACGGTATGTGTCTGTCGGATGTTATATCGCACAGACTGCCAGACTTGCCGCCACGGGGTATCGCGGGTGTCTCAATCGATTTTTTTTAGGTACTCGAAACTTCGATGCAGAACGTCTTAGTCTTTCTTTTGCACGGTTAATTTTTCATTTTTTTTTTTTTTTTTTTTTTTTTTTTGGAGCAGTAATTGATTTTTTTGTTGTTGCTTGCAGAGTTTTGCCGTATCTCATCTTTCAGCACGTCGATCTACTCGTAAAATCGAGAGAGGAGCTCTGGACTTACAATGAAAACGATTCACGCATGGATCGCTCGGAAGTTGTTCACGCCGGCAAAAGTTTCTTGAACTCCGTTTTTAGCCGTAAACTTTTTATTTGTTGAGATGGAAATTGAAGAAAAATATGTAAGAGGCGTCAATGACTCGATGTAATTATGTAATTTTTTTAAATTATTTTCAAAGGGAAAACGTTTCCCTTCGTTTTTTTGAAGGAAGACTTTTTGGATTAACGCTTTTTAGGGCAAAATTCAGATTATCACTGTTACCCTTTATCACTGTTCGGAAATATGTTTCGAATCTGTTGTATAATTTTTTTTTTCTTTTCTTTTCCGAAAGAAAAAATAATTACACTCACATCAAAATATTGCCGAAGACATAAAGAACAGAAGCCTTACTGTTAGAACGTTTTCGATCGATTGTATTCAATCGATATCTGATAAACGATAAAGCAAATGAATTAATAGGGGATTTATGAACAGCCGAGTGTCTGACAATGCGGACAATTACTCTCAGCGCGGTTGATAAATTATGACTCTCCCCATGTCAGCTTGCGCTCGAAGGGATTTCAGTATCGATTTCCAATCGGCATCAAGATAGATCGTCAATGGTATCGTCTAGACGCTGACGATCGAATTCCCTCAAATCGTTAATTTTATCCACTAACAAGTACAACACCTCGTAAATCAATTCAACAGTATATATGTTTCGTATTAGTACGTCGATAGAAGAGCGTTATAGGCCAATGAATCTCTGGTACGGGACGCAAAGACGGTGGAAGAGCGCGTTAATTGAATGTAGGAATGTGGCCCCCATAAATCATTGACCCTCCCGGCTTATCGTTCGATTCCTGACGACGTCAGCTCGCTTTTGTTTCATTGTTGCGCCGTTAAAACTTCTCGGGATCAGCAGCGACCCATCAAAGAAAACTGTTAAATTAATAACGCTCAACGACTAAAACGGCATTAAAACGAGTAGCTATCAAACTTAAATCCGTGATCATCCGAGATGACGAATTTTACAGATCGCAAAGTGCAAAAACCTTCTTCAAGATCGGCTACTCGCGAGAAGTAAATAAAATAAAAAATTAATTGCGTAAACAGCTTAAAAAATAATAATTCGTAATTGTTCTCGAACCGTAGAGTGCCTTCGACGTAAGATTATGTAGGTAATGCGTCGAAGAACGAGTTAAAATGAGAGTGAAGAAAAAGGATACGCGAGTCGTCGCAAAAAAAAAAAAAAAATTTACTCGCCCTTAACTGCCGCTCGGCTCCGACAGCATCGCGCGACGCAGAGACCGCGGTGCACCGGCATCAAGAGCTGCATTAAGACTCGTTCAGGGTGCACCGTGTCTGTTATTATAAACTGAGTTTTTCTGCCGACGTGGACCACCCAAAAGATATCCTTCGGTCGAACACATTCTAACGAGCGCGTTAGCAAGATGCGATTTTCTAACGAATTCGCACGATCGAAAAACCCCTGAGAAAAATCATTATTTCGCTCAATTTTATGGACATACAATGTCCAAAGTTTAATTAATTTAATTTAATGAAAACGCAAAGCGTATCAATTCAAATAAATTCAATTTTTTTTTTTCAACTATTAAAAATCAAAATTGAAATATTTGTTACAGAAAAAATGAATTTTTTTTAAAAATAATTTGTTATCGAAATAAAAAATCGACGAATAACCTTGAGCCCAAGTGATGAAGTATACATAAATTTTATACGAATGAATGTATCGATAACACGCAAATTAAACTGAAATTAGAGTCGATAAAATCGGTAGTACTGAATCTTAAAAGCCAATCTTTCGAATGGTTCCGCTGTTCTTTCAATGGTTGAAGATGCTGCGCTAGGAGTTTACTGTAGTGGCGAAGGAGGGCGGATAAGTCTATTAAATTAATATTCGTGCATCAGATACGGAGAGTAGTGCAGACAATGAAATGCAGTCGAGGGAGGCACATACGTCCTGAGGCGGACCGATTGCAGTGCGGATAGGCCGGACGGTGATGGCCCACCCACGGTGTTCTCGGGTATACGAGAGTACCAGCGAATCGCGATAGTATCCAATATAGACTCATTCTATTACTTCATATCGGAGAATAGCACTCCAACATTATCAGCAAAACCAATACGCATTTTCTACTACATTTACGAAGAAGGAATGTAGTTGTTGGCATTATCAAGAAAATTAACAGTGTATAATAAATATTCTCATTTTATTCTCTACTAAACTAAACTGGTTTCACCAACGATAACGGGTTATAGTTTCAGAAAAGTATATCTAGTCGTTTGAAATTAAAAGTTTAAAGTAAAACATCGTTATCGAAATTACCACATCATTTACTGGTTAACTATCACCATTAATTAATTAATAATTAAACCATACATTGCGACAAACGCCTAATATCGTCTATACAACGATTTCTACAATTCTATATTTATTTAAATAACTGGCGTTTTAATTCCGCATTCACTGTCAATATGCAACATCGTTGCATGGTAACAGTTCTGTATAGTCTATCGGTTAATTCCAAGACGTTACCAACCTCCTACCCAACCATACGTCCGATAAAGCGATGCAAGCAGCGAAGAGAGAGCGTATCGAGATGGTATACAGTGTATCAGATTACCAGAATTCTTATCTTCACCATACATAGTATACGATTAGAGATTATAAGAATATCCGACTCTGTCAACGCGCGCGAGAGTTCTATGACCTACGCTTTGTAACGCGCGAGACGGTTATTTAATCTCCCGATGCGCTCCCGTCTTCGGCCGACTCCGCCGTCTCCACTTCCCTCCCCCCGCCGCCGGTAAAAAGTGGTACGGTGAAACGACACATGAATAAACGCCCAACAAAGACAGTCAAAAAGTTGCGTATTTGCTACATAAAACAAATTGATATTTTAATAAAACATTACGTAGATTCATTAAGTGATCCTGCAATATGACGTCCATTACAAAATAGATCGATCCAGAAATTGCGTATAACGAAGAAGCGGAATGTAAAACAACAATGACAATATAAGACTGCAAAACAGCGAATGGCGACCTGAAGAGAGAAAGATATCGCGAAGAGGATGAACTTCGTGTGCGATCCTCATACGAAATGCAGTGTCTGGCCATTCTAAGAACGAGAATGCGGCGTGGCCGGCGTGCTTGTGCTTCTGTGCTTCTGACGCTGCCAGGCTGTCTGCTGTCGACGAAGACGACGACGACGACGACGACGAGGAATATGCATGCATGCGACCATGCTGCTTCGACCGGTGGCGTGCCATAGCGACCATAACTAACGTCGCTCCGCATTGGCACTCTCACTCAGTCGAATGGGTTTATTGCCGTTTCCCAGAAGAGCTCACGAAGCACCCACGATGACCTAGCCGTCTCGTATACACTACAAAATGTTCAGTATTCCGAAGTATACAAAGCTGTGCGCTTGTGCATCCCGGTGAGTTAGTAGGGATAGCAGGCTGCAGCCATTCTTACGCAGTCCATATACGTGCGTAGCGTTCAATGGCGGTAGGGGAAGATGGAGTGCAGGACAGCGTTTTTACACAAAGCTTGTCGATCGTTAATTATCAACATGTAAAATTCTTTTGATAAAGGCAAGAAATCGACCAGTTCTAGGCTTCCAACATACGACTTACGCTGGTCTATCATCCAATAGATCAAACATATCTTAGATACCAAACATACCTGGAAACCTATAAAAAGCTGGTTGATCTAAGATTCAATGCGTGGTCTGGAAAATTGTATGCAATACGTGAATGCAATCTGGCAGCGGAGCAAACGGCTGATGCTGAAACCTCCCGCGACCACTAAACCGATTTGTCGCGATCTTGTTGAGTAAACACTTGCATTTTTAGATGCTGCGAAATACGGCAAAAGCATAAATCTTGTTGCGAACTGGTAAGAAGGGCAGGACTATGTTTTACGAGCCGGGAACGATGTGGGTCGTCTTCAATGCCGCACGTGCACCGATTTCAGAGATGTCCGTCATGAAAATATGTGTCACGTCGGCTTACGTTGGTATAGGAATGCATGCCTATTGGAAAGACAGCTCTAACCTTAATTCCTGCATAAACGAACTCCACATCGTAGCTACAATGATGGGTTGCACCATTTAGTTATACAGGGTTATCCTCTGTGGAGCTTTTGTACTAAAAGGGCTAAGTGAGTCAACGGCGATATACTGTATACATAGCATATGGGTCTCGAAATATTCGGCTGGTGACATATATACATTCGTGCGGTAGAAGCGTGACGTATCTAAAGACCCTTGTTGTTCCCCGCTCTTGTCCAGTTCTCGTTCTTACGCTCCCTATGCGCAGTAAGATTTACGTCCTTACCAATCGATGAATCGTCAGTCGGAAAGAACAAGCGGAGACCGCAGGGAAGAACCCACACGAAGATAACCACAACCTCATCCCGAGTTATTTTTTGTGGGTGGCCGCGGTTATCACAATTGTTGATACCTCGAAAGGATTGTAAACTAAACTCGATACCGAACGATGCGCATACCGTCAAAATGACAGAGAACGTTTTCGATGATTCATAACTCATAACCCACATAAGCCCTGTGCTCGAGTTCACCGAACCTCGCCAGCGCGAATCGAGAAACTGTTCTGGAATATATTTAAGAGGGTCTCCTTCGAACTCTGACCCTGCTTCGGATATTCAACCATATTGTCAGCACCGGCAACAATTCAGGCATTGAGATTTACGGTCTGAAGCAAACGGATATTGTAAGATGGGAATTCTGGTCCTGTATTACTATTATTATTATTATTATTATTATTATTATTTTATCAAAGAATCTTAAGGACTAAATAGTTAGAATAGAAAACAAGTGTATCTGATCGTGCAGATAGACAGAGTTTTTCTCCTATGACGATTTTTTCGTAATCTATGATGACACAGGGGATGATAACATAAAACGTAACATTCTATGATGCCGCCTTCCAAAGATCGCACCTTCGTAAAAAAAAGGTTGGAGTTATCAGTTTTCTATAAAATGGACACGCGGCTTGCGAGTGGAGTAAAATCTTACATGAACAAGTGCGTTACTGGCCATTAATAAAGAGGGAGAAGGTGCGCAGCGTGGACGACGGAACGGAGCAAAAGGATGACATCATGTCTTATTCACGCCTTGGCGAGAACATGGGTTGTTCTGCTCGCGAAGAACGGACTCGCCAACGACACTCCTTAGAAAGTCTTCGAGGATAAAACAAACGTATGTCGGAAAATATATCTACCTATTCGCCTGGCAGGAGTTAATGATCCATCCGCATCCCTCATGGCGATGCCAGCGAAGTTTACTACGCTTCCTAATGAGGGAGATATTCAGTTGAAACTATTGCGAGCTGATCAACTTCGATGCATTAGTTCGGGATGCAGCGGCATAACTACGATATAATAGTATATCCAGTGCGTTACGTAGCGTATTGCGTGATGGAGTAGATGATCGCTGAGAGTTCCGTAGGCACTCTGCACTTGTAAGGGTGACTCAATGCGGAGAATGCTTTCTTTGAACGGACTAATAATGACTCACCGTAAGGATTACCCGTATCTTTGTGTTGCATCTGATGCCCGATCGTTTTATCTAAAACCCCGTAGTCTCGGATCATAAGTTTCCAACTTCTCATAGACAGCGTTACCTTTTCGATTGGTGCACTTGAATCATTTAATGAAAATTCGATAAAAGATCGCGCTGAGATAGAACCAATTTTTTTTTTTTATGAACAAAGTTCTTTTTATAAGGAAAAAGACGAAGTTCAAACCATACCATTGAAAAATTGCGCACGATAAGTATTTCTTTTTTTTTTTTAAGTAAAAAAACAATTTTCATCACAATAGTGCGGTAATAATGGAACGCTTTCTTCACATTCAAAAAATTTGAATCATAAAGACTGCGCGACAGCGGAAATGAAAAAGAGAGTGATGGAACGTAACGAAGTGAGTTGTGTAGCAGATAGCATACGAAGAAGCGAAGTTACGAGGATGTTAGTTCCATTGAAGTATCTTATACCCGAAGCCAAATAGGGAATGTTCATTCATCCCGGCATGGAGAACGGTTACATACGAATGGGGAGACGTGCGCACCGCAGCGTAGCATCGGTAGCGGACAACAGCAGCGTGAAGATCCAGACTCTAGTCGGGCAAAGCTGTTGGCTCGTTCAACAAAAACTTGTCGCACTTGTCGTCATCGTCGTTGACTACAAACAGCGACGACAAGACCAGATCGTGGGTAACGCCGATGCGATGGTGCTCTGCTCTGTCTGCCTTCCACAAACGCACGGAGACGCGATTTTGCGACGAGATACGATCAAAAGTAATGTGCTGGTTTACCCCGAGGCTATCCGGTTGCGCTGTACCGATACTAATGGCGCCGTTCCTTTGCGTATATGAATATCCACCTCGTTTCGCTCAATGTTTATGCCAACTCTCGGTTTAGCGTTGAAATATCGCGCGAATGGGAATTCAATTCAATATGCTAAATTTACTTGATGAAGGCAATCGGCACTGATTCCGATGCATGTCGAGCGTAATTGTCGCAAGCGCCAATCGTTGGCGGGATCTTGTTACCGATTAATGAGAAGGCGGGTCACACCCCAGTCGAGAACTCTGTCCCGATCAGTTTACGCCGAATGATTGATTGCATTACATTGTATTTTATCACCAAGTCAACTGCACTTGAAGACAATGCAGAAAAATGATCCAAATCGTTTTCTGATATGATAGCATTTTTCTAGATTTTTCGGTCGGCTGAGGAAAAAGCTATACATTAGCAAACTCGTCCGCCTTAACACCTGATCCGCATCGATTCAGGTCTCCGATCACCGATCGATAGCGTCGATCGTTTCCGAAGAAAAGTAGTCAACAACACAAGCGCAAGGCGTAAGTGATGTTAATCTGTTCAGAAATAACAGAGGACTGTACTGACCACGGCAAAGCGTGTGTTTTGTGTGGGGAGTCGTTAGTTGGACGATCTATTTACATAACATCAGCCAACAGAGATAATTATATCTCGTTGCTTCGCATTCAAATATTATCTAGGAGTCTTATTGTGCTCATGGAGTTCATCGTCCGTATGAAGGAAACTCCGAAGCAGATTCGTTTTCACACTGCTGCCAGACTGCCCGTCGCGGGAGAAGTCTTTTCTGTTTTTCTTTTGCTTGTCTGATGGAAATTAAAATGAATAGTTGCGTATGCGGAAACACAAGATACTTTTCGTCTGACTTGTATCTTCCCATTTTGGTTTTCACTTGTATTCCTGAAATAGACTGAGTTCTCCATCATAAGAATTGAATTGTCTTCGTGCGGCGGGCAACGCGGTTAAAATAATGCGACGAAACACGTGCATGTGAGACCGTAGTTACGTGTCGCCGGGTGTCAAGACTCTTCGCTGTCGACGAAACGAGCTCCACGTGTCTCTGAATGTCTGTGATAGCGCGACCGGTCTATTTGTACTCATCTCGACTACCCTGTTGCCTCGCATGCGAATCATGATTCAGCGAAGCGTTCACTAAAATCGTGTTAGCGCACACTAACGTGTCCTGCAGCGTATCTTGTCTTCATCTTAAACCGCGTCAGGGTCTTCCTGCTGATGTTGGCCACGACTCACCGTTGTCTCATGGAAATTAACGCGTTTTTGCACGGGCAATGACGATGATGACGCTACAAAAGCCCGATGAAACGAAAACGAAGATATCTCGGCCAGTCGCAGAAATTCCAAGGCCTCGGAACGTTTGAGAAACGCCTGACGAGAAGCGAGTGTGAAAACATTTGGTCGAGCGAGAAGCCCTTGACAAGTTCGGCGAGATTAGAACTGACGAACCGGCGAAATCAGCGGAGAGAAATGAAGAAGTTTAACTTACAGTATCTGACTTTATAGCGACGTTGGCTTAAGATTTTGAAGATAACCGTTTGATTCTCTGTATTGGTATTTGTAAAAGTGAGTCAATATTTTTTTTCAAAAGGTACATATATCGAGAGCCTTACAAAAGAAATAGCGAAAAATATTGATACATATTTTCGACGTTTCACATTGGACACTCTCCACTAAAATCGAACGATGCATCTAAAAAAACGAAAACGGGTTTTTCAAGCTAATGACAATGCCGTATCGTTCACGGTCGCTGATTTTTTTTACAATTTTTTCTTTTTTTTTCCAAAAAACAGCGAATCAAAACTTGAGAATGAGAAATCTGCGAGAGAAAGTCGCAATTTTTACGTAATTATTCGCAAGTGAAAGCCGATAAAAAAAAAAGAAAATTCGATAACGATTCATAAATTGCTATTAACTTGAATAACCCATTCTGATTCTTGATTTTAGATGCATCGTTTCCACTTTAGATTATCGATCCCCAAACTTCTCGAAAACAAAAAAAAAATCATGTCAGTCTTTCGGATTCCGTAACGTTTTCTTTCCTGCAATAGTCTGTGAGAAAAAAAGTCGGAGTAAATAGTCGCGAGTGATTCTTGAGATCGCGAGTATCGTAAGAGTGCCGCGGCAATGTGGCAGAAAAAAATGCATACGCTCCCATCCGACTGGAACGCAATTTTTAAGACAATGGGAGTAACTATTAAAAGAAAAAAGCTTTACATGCAAAAAGTTCGCAACGAGTTATTTCTCGTGTCACAACCTGATCTCGTTGGTACAATGTTCCGTAGTGCTGTAATATGCGCAACGTGACATACATTGGCCCCGTTATCCGCGATATGTTCGCGTCAGACTTTTACAAGGCATGCCAACCAGTTTTCTTCGCATGTCAACGAGCGCACTTGCGTCGAGTCCTCAATGTGCGGCCCATAGGCTACGGCGTGCACCTCCGCTTGCGTTATACTATATTCAAAGCGGTATGAAAATAATTCATATGGGTCACGTGTCTCACCTTTAAGCGTGGTGAACAGCGAATACCCGATAACGATAATCCCTCACGACACATCTATTATAAATTACATTTAAACGCATCGACAGCCGATACTTATGGAACAATTTTTTAATACCCTTCCGGATTTCCTTCGGGACATGCATTTAAATAATTAAGATAATTGCAAACATACGCAAGCCATCGGTTATTATCGGTTGTACCTTCCATCTCGACAGCCTGTAACTTAAACACGAAACTGCCTGCACGCACTTAAGACTATTTTTTTTTGTCATGCGATTACTTTTTATTCGTTAAGAAGACACGAGCGTCCGATCCTCCACGCCGTTATTATCTATATTACGCCATTGATTCACGCACGTGCCTCATTCCCGGTGCCGTACAATCTGTATTTCGTTTCCTCTAAAACTCTCCCGGTGGAGAATCTCGTAATGCACTTTCCTCGGTCTCACTATCGACTCCGCTACGGTAATTACGACAATTATCAATGACTGGGATGTTATTTGGCTCTCCCTTCGCGTCGAATGCATTGACCAACTTCCCTCAATCGGCACCCCTTCCCCCTCCCCTCCCCCCACTCCCGGTTTCAAGTGATTATGTCCACTTTCGCGGGTAATAAAAGTCGAATTAACAAGCGAAGTGGATGCAGTGGGTGGATACGACTGGTGGTTTCGTCGAACGTAAACGAACCGAGATAACCGGATACAAAGCTTCGCGCGATGAATTTCACTGTATCGTTATTTCGTGCTTTTTTTTTTCAACCCTATGATGTTCAGAAAAAAAAAACGTATAAAAAACGAAATAGACTAGAATACTTAGGTTTACGCAGCGTAAATAATGGTCCCGGATTGCTGACATTTCCAGTCGTCACAGCGGTTGTTCCACGCCGCTCTGTTTTATATATCTATATATTTAAGTATGTACACGTTGCTCATTGCTCTCGTGTGACTGCAGTTAATGTTCACTTTCGCAAGTGCCCGTCCGACACCAACCTCTGTTCCTTTCGAACTTAGCGAACCAAGGAATACCACAAGCGAACGAAAAAAGAAGCAACTCAACTCGGCAGACGCTGATTCACAAGAGGCATAAATCATCGAGCGGCTACGCCAGACGAGGGGTTAATGAACCATTGCGCACCACGGGATCCTATTTGCATTTGCGGACATTTTTTTTTTTTTTTTTTTTCGATTAGGTATCTACGCATGTATACGATTCACGGGCCGCGACTGATCCCCCTTTCGGAAGACAGAAGAGTCAGCGATGTATTCATACGAAATTCTACTCCATTTTTTATTTTTTAAATCAGGTATTTCGATATAAAATTGCGATTCCGTTAACTGCAATCGAGGAACTTGTCGATGTTGTATTTACTGTATTCTGCGTTATTTCTGATGTTACGGTAATCCGGGGCTTGCGCTGTAGTTCTCGCAGCTAATTGCGTAAAAGGAATCTTCATAGCATAGTTTCGTAATCCTTTAATAACCCTTTTAGCCAATTACATACGGATGCTGAAGAATTTTCATGCCGGATTTGCAAGCGTACGTACGATATCCCCGGTGAAGTAACGTCTCTCGCGGAAGGTTCCCTTCGTTACCCGCGACATAGTCGGCATGGCTGCCGAAATAGCGACCGAAGATAGACGACTCGTTGGTTTGCACTGTCTACTAAACTCTCGCACGCGTAACGGATCCGGAGGGTCGTTGCTCCGTAACGATGTACTTGCGTTTCTCTTTATTTCGATGATACTTTATTGATTTATATACGCTGATAATTGCTTGAGATATTGGCGATTCGCTGAGACGACTTTGTCGCTAAATATTCTGTCGAAATTGTTCCATTTTTGGTTCTCTCTACAAAGCCGCGAAATTTGAATCTTCCAGAACCATTTCTCATAAGATTCCTCAACGTGACCCCAATCCTTTCAAGAGGTTTTCCTTGAACGACCGAAATGGAAAGTAGACCAGCAAATAGGAGAATTGCCCGTCCGCACCCCGTCTTTCATTCATATGTACCAAATTTTTTAGAGGTGTTTGCAAGCATTCGACTACACTACACATCGAAACCACACGGTTGCTTTCCGCGTATGCAGTCAGCGAATTGTTTCGTATCGAGTTGCCGGTAGATCATTGGCGAACGGCGAGCCCCGTGTCGTGCTGACAAAACCGGCACCGCGGATTGAGCCGAAGCGTCATTAATATTCGCGCGGGATGCCGACCGAGCAGCTTGAGTCGTTACCAGGAAGTGTGGTCTGGATGTGTTTTCGCGAGTAAGAAGTTCTGCAGCTTTAGCGCCTCCGGAATTGTTTCATTTCAATTCCCGTTCCCGAGAGCTCTAGGAAGTCACAGAAGCAAACGGAGACCGGAAATTCCACCGAAGCAAAAACAAACCGTGATCCAGCTGCCGAGTACTTCGGGTTCTGATTGTACATAAACAGCGCATAAGAGTTACGCGTCCCCATCGCCGTTAGGGGTGGACATTCGAGTAGAATTTTAGTATTCACGACGGCACTGATTGCTAATGAAAATCCCGCGATGGCTATCGAGTGATTTATCTCTTATTTACTTTACGACCCTCAACCGATTTCCGGTTATTATAAAATTAAAAAAAAATGCCCAAAAATCGAAAAAATAAATTAATTGATATGAAAAATATAATTAAAATGCAAAATATGGCAACTAAAAAAAAAAAAAAAAAAACCTCACATATTGAACATTTTCTTGAAACGTGGATACTTTTTTTTTTCACTATTTGAAAAAAACGAATAGTCTATGTCGATGGATAGTGTAAAGTTAACGATGAATATTCTAAAGTGCAACGATTGCACCATCTCTTCCATTGCAACGAAAAAGCTTCGATGATTTTTTTTTTATCGATGCGATGCTCCGTATAGTTAAATTAGACCATCCGACGTAACGGAGTGGCTATAAATTATCGTAAAATTTAACTGCACGATGAACGTGCGACCGTGCCGTGGATGCGGCAAGTGTCACGGTGAATTGGATAGGCAAATAGAGTGTACATGGGACTAATGTTAATCGTGACTGCAGGGTACTATAAAAAGAATACTTACGACACCGCGACGATGTCAGAGTTCACTTATCAAGGAGGAAGGCATGGTGTTCGGAGAGTCTGGAGGTATTCTTTTACCACGTATTTTTTATACGTGGTGAAAGATTATAATGGCTTTTTTTGTTTAATGGCCCATGAACTTCGCTCTACGCGCGAGAAGAAGCGTAATGATTATCGGGGACCATCGCGCAAACGTTGCGTTATTCCCATGGATTCCGTGCGTTCGGTCTCGCCGTGTCCATAAATTGACCCACATAATCTTTACACTTCCTACATCGTTAGAACAAACGCCGTTGCCTGGCTGAGCTACTAGTCGCGCCCACAGAATGCCATTATTTATTTCGTTCGGTTGGCCGGTGCACTCGGTCCGCACCGCATTGTGCCGACCGACTAATAGAGCTGTGGGTGAAATACAACCGTAACTATTTAACCAAACGCTCGCATTCACACGCACTGCGATGAACTTGCGGCGCAGCTTCTGCGGCGAACTAATAGAAGGACAACAGTCCTTTTGCATCGCGCAAACAGTTTTGATGTGCAGACATACTGATTCGAGGCATAATTATTTCACTGATTAGTTTGCTAATTAGTTTATTCATTAGAGTGCCAATTAGTTTACTTATTAGTTCGCTAATTAGCTTACTAATTACATTATTCGCTTACCCGTGATTTTTGACGATTCGCTAAAACCATTTTTTTGTTTCTCCGATCCTTTTTAGATTTTAATTAAAATCTGGAAAGGCGATGTACGGCAACTCGAATGGCTGATCGAAGGTAAGAAAAAGAAGCCGGTAGTTAAAAGGTTAGCGTAGACGCGCTCTCACGGCATTGGTAAAGGGTGGAATTCTGAAACGTAGGCGGGTATCGACTCGGAGAGTGACACACGTCTCGCCTGATAATTAATGAGAAAGCTTCATTGGCGCAGAAAAGAACTTGTGTCGTCAACGCAAATCGATGCAACGTCATGCATTCGAAAGTAGGCAGAGAACGGTTGAGTGAAATAGGATGCATTAGTGCCAAATTTTTTTTTCTTTTCTATCGTTTCTTCTTCACAATTGCTCGTTCCCCCGGTGGGAAAGTCCGCAAAAATTTCCAATGGAATAATTAGTGTTCGATGACAAGCAAAGCGACGCGGATTGCAAATGCACGTAACACACACACATATATGGCCCGATGTTTGTCAATGTTTCACCAGGCAGTTCGCGCTTTGTATAATAATTGCGTTAATAATAGTCGTGAAATAAAAATTCAATCCGTGTTGTTCATGAATATAAAGGCGATTTGCAGAAACATCGAGCGTTCAACGAAGGTGAACCGTTGCGTAATAACACCGAGAGATTCTTGTATATCTCAGTGTTATGATACAAGTTGTAACGCAGCGATATCTCAAAGTAGTATTTTGAATTTTAATTGTGTTAATAACGTCACCTCTGGCGCCACCGGCACACCCAGCCTTCGTTTCTCACGATTTTTTTTTACTTATTTCAAACACGCAGACACCGTAAGTAAATTGTTCGAATAACGAGATGTTGAATGATAAGATAGATGAAAAAAAAGCTTGCAAAAGGCTGCAAAAAATTGTCAATCACATCGAAAGTATTGATTAAAAATCGACAAGAATTAATAAAAATACATCGACAGTACGACAAGTTTTTTTGAAGTTATTCTTCTGATTTAGTGTTCATAACTCCCGACTACACGCTATGGCAAAATACCAGAATTATTTATATCACATGTGGTAACAAAATTCGGTAGACAAGTTCTGCGAATCATGAAGCATATTTTAGACAATAAATTATAAAGATTACGCATGAAATTGTAGAGATAAAGAACTTCGAAAAAATGTAACCAAAATTCTATTCAGGAATTGTCATCGCTATTTTTTCACGGTATAGTCCGTGACTCACTCCCAGCTGCGTACAACAGACATCACGGCGATCTTTGTTATTTTTCGTAATGTTAATTTTAGTAAATTAATTCTTTAGTAATTATAGTAAATTAGTCAATAATTTTAGTTAATCATTTTAATAATTATTATTATTTGGTACATCTCCGGTAGACTTCTCATTAACGAAATACCGATTCTGAACGAAATGGTAGGCTTTTTTTTATCCCGCTATCAAGTGAGTTAGTAGAAGCGATAACGAATGATTCACGGCCCACCGTCGAGCACGCGCTCCACGTAAGATCTTTCTCCCCCTCATGATCTCTCGTTTGTTTGTAGTTTTGTATACCCACACTGCTGTGCACCGTGTGCAACGGCAGCGCCAATGTGCCACAGAGCTTACTGATCCTTGGAGAGAACGTTTTTCGTAATTATCACGAAAAAAAAGGGAACTGCTTGAACCCAACCGCGAGCAGAGCTTAAAACAACAAACGCAACGTCACGAAGCACAAACGTTATTGGACATCTTGATGCAGCTGGAGAGATATCTGTTTTTCTTTTTTTTTTTTTTTCAATTTTACGCAAAAGCTCGCATCGCTCTTGATATTGTTTTCAGCGACTTACAAAACATGGATAATCGGATTTCGAAGGTTTATCGATGATCACTGATTCATTCAAACGCTCCAGTACTCATTCTTGTGGAAGTCTATGTAATTTTACTGAGAATCGAATCATTCGCATTCATCGGGAGTTGGATATTCATGAATTTTATAGTTCCAACGTGGGCGTTGGCGGTTGTTTAAAAGCTACGAGTAAATGCCGCGCGAGGTACTCAAGATGCGCATAAACGAACGAGTCCACGGATTTCCGACATTTACACACCGCAACACTGACAATCGCGGAACACTTTGTCGCTCGATTAATTGCAATGTCAACGTTCCTAGAAATTCCTGAAGTGAAAGATTCGATAAAATGTGGAACACGGCAATCGCCGGTTGTTGACGAAGAAATGCGCAAAATTTATAAGCCTCCAATGTCCCGTTTCGATTGCTCTCGAAATCACTTTTACCGTGAAAGGATTGTTTCAATGCCATTTTTACGAAAAAAAAAAAAAAAAACAAATATTAAGGCAACTCGTAGTGATTTCTGGTTTTGAATCATACTGCTCACTACAGAATTGCAGGATTTGGAAACCGGTTTATGTAGAAAATACCTAAAATGAGTTAATGATCGATTGAAAAACGGAGTTCTGAAAGATCTCTTTGTCCCCATATATTGATAATCAGATCACACGAATATCAGAGACATATTAACCGATGAGACCACAAAGACTGTCGTGAAATCTTTGAAATCGTTCCCATGGCCACGCGACAAAGCTCGTCTAACTACTCCATTTTTTTTTTTTTTTGAAAGCCCTCCATTGAGAAATCTAGTAGGCCGTATAATCTTTCCGCGGTGCGATCACGAAAGCTGTTTCCACACAGAACCTGTTTTTCTTTTCAGCATGATGTACGCATTCCCTTCTGACCCGCTTATTTTTTCGTCTCTTCCCGTCTCTATTTCTTTTTGCTTGTCTTTCTTATGTTCTAAAACCCTTTTTTCACGGACGACATCTGAAGAGACAGACGATATTGAATGGTTAGTACATTATTTCTGTCTAATCATACTGAAGTCATGTCCTTCCGCAACCTCTTCCTTCCTCTCTGCTTCTTATGTTTCTCTACAGTGCTATAATATCGTCGAAGCATCCTAAAACGCGTGCGTGCGCCACGGCTATCACATTATGTCCGAGAGACATCGTAGAAGTATCGAGAGCATTGAGCTCACGTTGTGTTACTCTCGTGGAAGTCGAACATAGGATAAGTAAACGTATGCATCACTTCGGAACATCTACGCAAACAGCGGTTAGCACGCGAGACGCATGTGGTTTCACTAACGCTCGACGTTTCAATGATTCATCGTTTTGCTGCGCTCACTTTCCGACGGAGGAAAGGGCACTCCTATGATCAGATATTTCCGTCGATCACATGATAAACAAATTTGCTTCCACAAGTTTCAGCCCTTCCGGAATTGAAAAACGGGTTGTGCCACTTGTTTTTGAATAGCTTACCTAGAAAAGTGCAACTGGATTGAGAAAAAACAATTGCGACATTTTTTTTTAGCACTTTGTCTTTTTTTAAATGTCGTGGAACTCCTTAAGGACGTTGTATCGCTGTATATTACCAAAGGGCGAGATTCTCGTGAAATTCAGAGCGAATTTCGAATACTTTCCAATTTAATAAAAATCTTTAAAAAATCAACTATACAGGTGCTAAGAAGATTCATTTTCCGTAATAATAATTCAAAAATGTATTAATAATTTAGTAAATATTTTTATTCCATTAGAAAGTTGTCGAAATTCTCTCTGAATTTCGCGTGAATCGCGCTTTTGGTAATACGCAACGATACACCCTCCTTAAGGAGAACTTAGATCTGACCGTTAAGAATGAAAGTCAAAATCGGAAATCTTTTTCTCAATCGTAGGGGAAGGTGGGAAAACTGGATATAAGAATACTTTTTTAATTGACACTTTTTAACTTCTATTAGAGAATGCAGCAGCCAGCAAACTGCAAAGCTTAATCTCAGTTCTCAGTCATATGTAAAAGATTCGGCGTGTTCAAATTTCCGATATCGCCGGGATACATAAGCTTCGCCGACATCATGTTCGCATGAGGATTATCAGGATTAAGCCTGCAAAAGCATTTGGCACCATTTATACACGATTTATTCGTTCCTTTCGCGCATAATCGGCTTGGCACTTCATGATTTAGAATAACTAGTAACGCAAGTCGGCCACTTTGTACGACGTAAAATATAACTAGTCGAGTATTAAATCGCCGGTGTACTGGATTTAATCGGGTTTGCGTTAGCTGATCTGCATTTACTCGCGGTATTCTCACTCGATTCACGGCGATTGATCGCATAGTAAAAAGAAGCTTAGCTTCAACAGACGCTTTTTTTTCGTGTCTTACATACAAAGACGGGAACGTTTCCTGCTTTTCACTTTGATTATAAATTATTAGTCTTATGAGTAAAATAGGGTAAATGTGGATCAATGCCTTTGGGTGGCTGTAGCAGCCGCTCGGGTCACTACTTTACTGTTTCTATTGTGGAAAAAAAAAAAAAAAAAAAAAAAAAAAACCCGAACACTAACATTTTGTTTTTTTTATATATTTTTTTTATTTACTTTCTTCGATATTCCAATTTTTCAAAAATTACTTTTTTTTTTTTTCAGGTAAAAAATGGAGTTAGACAATCGTACGATGTCGACAGCGAGAACGGAAGAAATTTCAATTACCGCGTTTAGGTTCTTTTATAAAGTGCGCGTCGCCTCACTGGAAAATCCAGTTAACACAGAATCTCTCATGGTGGTATAACGAAATCAATTAGATCAACTGATCAGATTAAAATTAGTTGTACCTATCCAGGCGTCCGAAGATAATAACCGTTAATCCCACCCCATGCTCGCGCCTCAGCATACTAAAGCAGCGTCCAATGAATCCGCAATATACGCCGGTGAATATAGTGACAACCGATTGAACATGATAATTAGAGGCTGTTACTTTACTATCAGATAACAAGCGCGACTGCAGTTAATACAAACTACATGAATAAAAAAAAATGTTAAACAAAAAAAAAACCTTATAAACCAAACCTACGATTTCCCGTTTACATGCGAAGAAATACTTCGATTAGTTGTAAGCTCCGGTTTCCAAACAACTCTTCAATATTCCATGAAATTAAATTAATCGACATAAAAGTTAGAAAAAAATAAAACATACCGCGCATAAACGTTGTTATGAAAATAAAATGAATTTGACCAGATGTACAGTGAAGTAATTAAATGAAACTCTTTCACGCTCGCTGAACGCGAGTTATCTTAGATCGAAGGGTACACACCTGCGAGGAGAATTTAACGCCTCTCTTGATGTTCTCATTATCGCAGCGGTCCACGTGATATTATTGAGGATTATCAACGAAGTAGATGTGGATGACTCGTGGTCAATCGGGACCAAGTAAATTGAAGGAATTCGTAGAGCAGCGTAAATCCGCCTACTTTCATCGCTGCAGCACTTTGCGCAAAGGATAAATAAGCGTTTGCCTTCGCATCACATTGCGCGCACGCGTACGGTGGGTTTACTGTCTGTGAGATCATTAACCGCGGGGTTGACTGCACGGATAAATCATGCTTTACAGCCATGACGCGTCTAACGTGTTACACCACGGATATTTTCCGTTATTGCACGTACTATCCCTGTCCAGTAGCAACTTGGCCGCTATTTACTGAAAGCCAAGTTGCGAGTTTCGCAAGGCGAATGAGAAGAAAACAAAAACGCAAGAATTAGACAAAAAATCTTCGTCTCACTCGTAAAATGATGCCAGACAGCCGGTCTGCTACCATTAGTCTCTATTTTAATCTATTTTGAGAGCGTCATTTTAATTGCTTCTACGATTACCACCAGTTGTCTGGGATATTAGTATCACGCGAATTTAATGAAAAGCGTTGGAAACACTTGGCAATGTACGTGTCATTGCATCTAAAGCTCATACCTATGTCTGACTGTTCTAATTCTCACGAGACTATTGTACGATCATCAATAGAGGAACGATTAGAATTAGCTTTGCCAAGTCTAAAGGCGCGCGGGTCATCGGTACTCAGTGCTTGGGGCTTTCGTTGCGCGCAGCGGCGATATTATTTTTTATTGAAGTAGAAAAAGTAGAATAATATTCCAACTTATCAGAGATATTCGGTGTCTTTAATGCCGAGATGATCGAAAAATGTTCTTCTCATTTTTAATTCGCGTAAAAATAAAAAGATTTCGAAAATAAAAATACGCGCTCTCTGGAAATCGTCCGTTTGACAAAGAAAGGCAGAGAAATAAAAAACCATCGGAACATATGTTTAAAAGAAATAAATAAATAGATGCTGAGAAACAAACGCCTGTCATTCGTATAGATTAGCAATCACTGCGGAACTATAATTGCAGATCTTGATATGTTTCGAAAGAATTCTCCGACAGGCCGACCGATCGATCATAATTGTATATCAAGAAGGTCGATGAAAAGATCAAACGCAAAAGTAAACAAGAATTATCAAGTGGATATTAGAGAGAGAGTCAGAAAAGAGAAAGGAAGGAAAAGTGAGAAATACCACCCACGCACGTGGCACTCATGGCCCATTGTGAGCGCAAGAAGGGTCTTCTCGGAGCAGTAATGTGCAGCGTCACTGCCCCACATGATCCCTCCTTGGCGCCCTACAAAGATTTCCATTTGACCAAATTGGAGAGTACACAAGTGGATTTGAATCCTTAATCCCGTTAATTCGAGTGGTCGAGAATTTCACTGAGAACTAAAACTGTTCCGAAGGAAATTCGAGACTCGCAGAGTGCGTTATTTGTCGTTAAGCTGCCGGTTTCCGTCCAAAGACTTGTAAGGAATATACGAAGATCCCTAATCTATTTTTTTGGCCGCACAAGATCAACGGCAACGGAAGGTTTGCGATCGTTCACGAAAACGCCGAGCGGTACTCCAAAGGGTGCGACAACCCGTGAGGAAGGGTCGGTAGCACGCATCGAGTGCCCCTCGTCGGAGAGGCGTCGGAGAACTACAGCGCGAGTGGACAAGCATTCGTCTTGAAACTTAATTGGATACTGAAACGGGCGAAGAACAATGGAGTCTCGTCGGACAGTATTCGGCGATCGAATTGATCGGTGGTGAAATACAGTGTAAGAAGTTGAGAGAAAAAAGAAATCACAGGTCTGACTTGCTGAATTATAATCGCTCGATGCAGCGAGCGCTGGCATTTTGCTTTGAGTGCTCTTTCCGCTGAATAAATTGATTCGCATGTCGATCACGATTTATTCACTTTGATAATTTCGATTATCCGTCAAGGATTTCACGATCCACGCATAAATTACGCGTTTTTATTTTAATATAATACAGCGTAACCGAAAATTTGTGTCGATTCTTAAGGGGTTAAGACTTCCTAAGCCCCGTTTTCAAGGAAAACAGGTTAAACATTTTTTTTTTTACCGGTAGAAAAATTCTTGAACATTTTTTTTGATGTGGTAACATTTTTTGAGATTTTTGTGTCGACTAAAAAAAACCATTTTGCCGATTCGCCTCTTCAAGAAACAATTATTCAGTAGCATTTTACAAGTAAAATGATGTGGGATCGGCTCTTCAAATTTTTTTTCTTTATTTATTCATAATGCGTTAAATTATACACGAATTGCGAACAAAGTTCTGCCGAAATCGAGCGTTTCGTAGTAAAGATTGAGATATGAGGTTTTGCGAGGAACTTACGAATGCTGAACTTCCCCCGCGTTCGCAGTTGCTGCCAATTGGTCACACTTGTCCACTAATGCACCAAGTGGCATGCATGCAAACGATTCGCATGGAAGGACGACGGAGGGTTCCGAGTCTTTCGAATGAGCGATGCTGCCGCCGCTTTCTTACCAAAGGCGTAATTAATCAAGATTTCGATAAGCGTGTGCCTCGCACACAGTACGTAGTACGCACGCACGGCCATGAAGACGGCTGTAACTTAACGTCTTCATTCGAAACTCCGGGCTCGGGGCGTCTTTCGAATCTTCTTCGACGTTTCGCGCGGCGAGATCGCATTTTTTTTTTTTTTTTTTTTTTTTTTTTTTTTTTTTTTTTTTTTCATTTTATTTACCAGGGTAGTCGCTAATGTCAATGTTTTTCGCATCCGCACCGTCGATATTTGGATCGTCGGTTTTTCGCACAATCAATCGATCGATTCGACCAAATCGATGATTCCGCGAAGTATAGCTGCCGATGATAATTTTGATTCCATACAATCGCATCAGCAAAAAAAGCGCATTCTTTCGATTGTACGCTTAATGAAATCGCGGAGTAGAAGACTAATTCGCTTAGTCCGACGAAGTGACACGGAGTATTAGAAGTCGTTGATCCATCCGCCGTGTCGCAAGTTCGGATCGTGCGTTCGTCGAGCGGCGAGCGCGTTGCGCAAGGAAAAAACACATAAGACAGTGGAATCTCACTGTGGCGAGAGTTAGATTTTATGAATGGAAATGTCGCTAGAGACCGCCCGCATTAGCATTGACTCACTAACTCGATGATTAAACGATGTCCCCCCCTCGAAGAACACGTGTTATAAAGGCTCCACAAGCATATAAAATATATAGAATACAGAATACCGATGCGAATATACAACCAACGCGCATTCCGAGCTTTGGTATTAGATATCACGACTCAGGTATTATAAACTTCAAACGTGTGAGTGGCAATTTATATTGGATCGTAAATTTACGACTCCGCACACTCGTCGAGAATTTTTTTTTTTTTTTAATATATTTTCCCTTTCACTGTGTTCTACAGCGTTATTCTATGAGGAATTTATCAATCTATTCATTAAACGTGACGGATTAGATCCGGACATTGCATTACATACATATTTTATTAACAAAAAAAAAAAAAATTCGAAAAATTCTTGACTTCTAAGTGGAAATTGATTGATAGTTGTGCAATTCAGCTATTGATCAATTAATATCTGATTACATGTATTTTTTAAATTTTTTTATTGTCGGCTTTTATCCAATTAAATGATCGAAATATAATGAAAAACAACATTTTGTTCGAGTGGAATGATCGTTAACACGACAATTTCATAATTATTATTATTACGATTAACGCGATTCGCAGGAAAATAGATACGATTCAGCGAATTGGTTCTCGTAGATATTCGCGCTCCGAGCGGCTGGAAATTAATATACGCATTCGATAATTTGCTTTACGCAAGCGAAGATTTTGTTATACAGCGTTGCTGTTGTTGCATTAGTTTCGAAACGCATCAACCGGCGGGTACCAATTGTTCTCTATCGCGGAGCGGTATCTCATGCCACCCAGTAAAGTCACTGAATTAGTTAGGCATGCAAATGAGAGTCTGCTCCGCGATGCCCGTACGTGCGAGCGTAGCGAGTTCAAAGGATCCGAACTCTCGGATCTCCTCGGAGCTCTCGATTAACATCCGGACGTATGTCCGTCGGTTCATCACAACCACCCGTCGAGTCAACGTCCCGCAAAGCGTACCGTAGTACCACCGCACGGAATCGCCGTATAATAATTCGACGTATCATAATTTTATTTCAACTTTCTCGGCACTCGTCGCGATGTTTTTGCGAATGAATTTATCGTCGTCATTGAATAAACTCGATATTTATATGTTATTAAAATAAAATGGCGTATCGTATTACATTTCAATAATGAGTCGATCGTATTTATGTAAAGCGTACATGAAATTATCAATAGAACGAAATTGGACCGATTATATCAATTACCTTGTATTGATTTTTTTTGTTTTTTTTTAAATTCAATATGTTTCAAGCGCTTAACGTCTGTGCGGTTTTTGATGATAGGTGCTGAAGGCTATACGGTCATTATGGTAATGATGGGTAGGTCCGCTCGGCTGTTGTGGATATTCCACGATAAATGCCATCGGCCACCGTCGGAGCCAACGGACTTTGTCCCTTCCAGCGAGCCTTAGAAAATCACTGACCCGTGGATTTTTTTTTTTTTTTTTTTTTTAGAAGGAAATCCGAGGAAACTAATTTGCTATCCGAAGAATGCGCGTAGAATCACGTGCCGAGAAAGGATCGTGCTGCACCATTGAATTTTCTTTTGGTCGACAATGATGCGTTCTTTGCAAAAATTCCCGCTTACATTTTCTTTTTTTTTCGAAGCCGAAAATCTTATTTCCATTTCCGTGACTAATTCTTACGGCAGGATTTACGGGGGTGCGGGACAACGTTGAACTATCAAAGGAACTAATCGCAATCGGAAATTCGAGATCACGTCTCCGAGTAAATCGATTACAATCACTTTTGCTTCATTAACATTTTCCATCAAGAAAAATAATAATTCTTATGCAAAAACACTATTTTCGACAAAATTCAAAGAGACGTGGAAAAGAAAAAAAATTAAAAAATACTCAAATTTTTTTATTTCGTAATATATATGTTTTTCACCGTGAAGTTTCTTTTTACAGTTTAGTCAACGAATTATTAACGCACGAATAGATAATTCGGAAACTCGGCGAAACGTATCTCGAAGCTAAACGAATGAACGAAGTTTAACAAAGCTTCGTACCGTCCAAATCGCCTTATTATCTGCTCATTTCCAATGGTAAAAATAAACGAGTAATATGCTGAAAGGAATTCGAAAGAATTTTTAAATGTTTCGGGGAAAAAATATTAATAATAGAGAAAAAAAAAGGGAAGAATGTTTCACAAAGACGAGTCGCATTGCGCACGGATTAATAAACATAACAAGAAATTCCGTCACTCGGCATAATTTCTACAGAGACATTATTTATATTCCCCGGCAATTGACACGTTACAAATGGATTTTCCCATCGCCCTCGTCCGGGGAGATAACGAGGCACGGGTCGCATTGAGAGAGGCGGAGCAATCGCGCAGAAAAAAAAAAAGAGTAATGGCAATGCATCGAATTCTCGTTAGGTGACGAAAGTCTGTTGATCAATTGATCACCAAAACGACTTTAAAAACCATCGGGAATCACGTACTTTGATAATAATGAGCTGAGAGCCGACTACCGAGTTTCCCTCCTTATTTCGTCATCATCGCTCAGCGAAAAAAAAAATACATTTATATTTCTTTCTCAAACCGTTAACGCACTATAAACTCCAAGTTTCACACGTACGATGAAACTTTTAAGCTCTGTGCATACAACGCGCGCCGACGACGCGAATATCCCATTATAAGAGGCCTGCGAAACGTCCGCGATTACGCTAAGGCAAACAGCCCAGAGGCATCGATGAGACCATATTGGCGTCGACGATTCTTCATATATATATTTCTTTTTTCTCCATTTTCTCGATCGCGCCTCTTAAATCTCAAGGCTCTCACCCGTCGTCCTTTATAATGGCTTCATCCGCGTGGCATTAACTCGATACGAGGTGGTAACGTGTTATTTAACCGGTCGCAACAGCCGTGCGCTGGTCCCGCGCGAGAACGCATGGATCAGAGACCGCGATAGAGGTGCCCTCCCTGCTGAATTGCTTTTCGCTATTCTGCTCTCTCGACTTTCTTATTCGAACAGCGCGAACCCGAGACAGAGGAAAGTGGAGATCGTCGAGACGGCAACATCGTAACTTCGGCCAATCGGCAGTGCAAGCAAAATTCAGTAACGGAGATCACAACTTTTTTAATCACTCGTTAAAGACATTTAGCGAAAAAAAAAAAAAAAAATTGGATGGAATTATTTCCGAATTTTTTTTTCATGTGTTTTTGTGCTCCAAATTGCACATTCAGGTTTTGCTGTAATTCTCGGACTCTTTTCCAAATATTGGAGTCTCCAAGCGGATGCAGTTATATTTTTATTTACATTTAGAGACAATCAATGTCAATAAAATGGAGCAATCTTGCGATGAGCGTCAACGAGGGAGCGCAATAAAAACGCCATTAATAATTAGCACAGTACTCTCGTCGCGACAGCGGAGCAAATTAATGTCCAACGAAAAATTTGAGCGGACAATACATAAAAAAAAAAAGAAAAAAAAAAATTAGCGGCAATGGAGCCGAAGTTATTACGTTAAAAATGTCAGCCCCATTGCATTGTTGACGGAGCACCGAGATATTATGCGCGAATGACCTAAAAATTGACCCTGTTGTTGATAAAGTCTCTCGAATGTGTCATAATTCGCCAGCGTCGAAGTTCCTGAATTCTCATAATGAGATTCGCTCGCAGCTGTTCGCGCGAAAGCGTTTGACACAATGCCTATAAATATCGTTTGATATTTATGCATTTGAATCGTCAGAACGGCTCTAGGAGAATTGACCGGAGCAAAATGTATCTTTTGAATGCCTTTTCAATTGGTTATCTTTCATCCTAAGTTCTCCGTAACGGAGTTAATCCGGTTAAGAGTTAAGAGTTAGTGCAATCGTCGGGGAGCGTATTAACAGTATGATCCGCGGAGAGTTCACGGAACACTTTCGAGCGCACGCCACGCTGTACGTGGGTCGAAATATAATATATTTCTGTGAGCGCACGCCAACATTCCCAATTGTCTCGGATGTATAAAGCGTATACGCGAGTTTGCAGACCGTGCGCACAGATTGATGAGTCACGAAGCCTAACCGGAGTGCAGACGCTATTCGGCCCTCAAAACGCCTTGATTCCCGTCCAGTCTCCCGCCGACTCGAACCCACTGGGCATTGCAGGCTTCGTGTACTGCCAATTAATTCGCGGAAAAGCGTCTCTACTGCGAATCATTTAAGGGAGATCAGCGCAAGCGGATATTCGAGGATGCAGTAAATGCGATGATCATCCTATTTCATTGCTGATAGCATCCTTTTTTTTTTTGTTTTATTTTTTAAACCCGTTTGTTCCTCGAAAGTCGTCAACTTCGATAACCCTTTTAATAGATCGGATTTAAGAATTTATTCTTCAATTTTTTTCGAATCCAATTTTTTCTCACTGACGAAGTTTTCGCAAATAAAAAAAAAAAATCAATATTTCAATGTAAATAGCGTTCGAAATGCGGAAAAAAACAAGAAATAATAACTTTTAGAAATGATTTCCGGATTTCGGATTTTAAGGCTCTATAAATAACACGAAATCGTCTTATAAGCTTTATCGAGCCGAAATTTATCACGAAGGTCGAGAGGGTCAATATCTTCATTATTACGTAATTTATATTACGAAATACTTATAGTAGGAATAAATAGTTTCATACAAATGAATTAATATCAGCCGATGATCGTTATCAAATGTACCAAAAATCGTTCGACGTTATAAACTATCTGAGTACATTTTTTTTTCTTTTTTTTTTCGAAGAACTGAAGGAATAGTTGCCAAATTTTGAGTTTTGGAGCTATAAATCTCTATCGATGCTCGATAGGATCGATATTTTCTAATAACATTTTATTGCCATTGTTTATTGTTATATAATAAAAATAATTTAATTTAAAAAACTATATATCTATAACATTATTGATAACAGTGCCACAACACTTCGAGAATCTTCGATGTTATACACTGCTGCGGAGAGTGCATCGACCAGTTTTTTTTAACGTCATACTTTATTGCCTTCAGACAAGACATTGAAACGATAAATCGCTTTACACATAACCGTTTTAACTCGTTTACATCAGAACTAACATCTTGATAATCTTACAAGAATCTCATTTAAAAAGGTTCGCTGCTGCCCAACTGTTTACACGAAACTAAAACGGGAAATGCCTCGTATAGAACGGAAGTAGTGAAGGATATACGCGCGCAGAGTGCAGCTGGGTTAAGACAGGAACGAAATCATTTCAGTAAACTTTTCGAAGCTTCGAGAAATGACCGTTCCTCGGCTGTATCTCAGTGTACCAACATACATCGGGATGATTGGATCGCCTACCGCGCGTGCTCCGCGGACCCCAACGTCGTGATCGCGTGTCAAGGGAACGTTTAACGACCCCGGGAAATATATTCTCCGAGACATCCAATTTGCGAGGCGTCACGTGGTCGAGAGGTGTCGGAGGAAGTGACCTCCGACCCAATCGCAAGTAGAAAAGAAACGTGAGATCGCCTTTCATCTAAACACGATTACGTAGATACGGATTTTAATCATTAACACATCCGCGAGAGGGGACTCAGCCGTTCCTGTTACTTACACTGGAAGTTAGTCTCCGATGGAGAAATAAAAAATTAAAAAATTGCGAAATCAGATTTAAATCTAAACCAATCCACTCTCAGCAATGCTGATAAGAGTCGCAAAGGGCAAGTGTCAAATTTTGATCCGCATGCCCTTGATGAATACTTCGCTTATACTTATTTATTCTATTACAACGAATTACTTTTTTTTCAATTCGACAAAAAAAAAAAAATCGACAATTTTTCGCGGATTTGCAGACTGAAAAAAACTTGTATACAAACCCTAAAGTCAAAACATTTTTTTATGAAATATATTTAAATATATCTCACAAAATTATTATTATTATTTAAAATAAAAATACAATAAAAATTAATTAATTAAATAACTTTTTTTTTTTAATACATAGATATATATGTATACTCCGTTGTAAAAGAACCAAAAAAATTATAGATTTTCTCGAATGAAATTTTTTTATTAAATTTACAATTTTACATCACTAGACACGTGAATCTACTAGACAAATGTTGACCGATAACCTCAAAATATTTAAAAACTATTTTTTTATCTCACTCACCTCTTTTCTTTCTTTATTTTACCACAAAAGCGTCATAATTCTTTTTTTTTACGAGTTTCGCAGTTTTTATACTCTATTCGCGGCTTCCCCCATTGATCGTTATTGGCCAATTAGCACGTCGTTAGTGTCTAAACGTGCGGGCGTAACTAATACTTCGATACTCCAGAAAACTGTGCTACACCTCGTTCCGCTAGTTGCCGAAGCATTTACTTACTCGAGTCACAAAGTATCGAGTGAAGAAAATACACTATTTCTTCGACGGACCAATTACGGATGGAATTTTAATAGATTTGGGACACCAATCGGTTACTAATAGATCGCAAAGTGAATCGCATTCGTCGAAAGAATCGTTACGCATTATCGTAGTCGCAGACCTAAATACATTTTTTTATATTTCGAAACTTCAATTTATATTTCAATTGGTTTTATTAATTCCTCTTAACTATATTGCATCGGAGTCTTTTCTATCTCGTCTATTATCTGCAGCGGCAATAGCCAGAGGCGTTTCTTCCGCGCGAGTTTGATTAATTAACGAGCAGAGGCCAAGGTGGTGGTGCGATGGACTCGGGCGGATGCAACACGATGCACTGACCCATCCTGGACGCGGTAAGCACAGGGGAGAGAAACTCTGGCAGCGCGCGCACACACACGAGATGCATGGTGTGAGATAGCAATAAAGTCTACGTATTTTATAGCCTCTGTATTCTATCGAATCATACAGACGAATCTCATTCGAATAATTGCCGATGATCCTACCGCCTACAGACGGTTTTTTTCTCTTTTTTTTTAATACTTTTGCACTCAGAAACGGCTGATTGCACATAACTAAATTTGGACTCTTTACTTTTTTTTTTATATTTATCGTGCGATTAAGGAGGTGATTTTAGAATCGCGAATAATTCGTCGATATTATGCATATAACTAAACACTTTGCGATATGCAGTAATACAGTGTTTTTGGTATTTAGAAAGGAAAACACGGAAATTAAATTTTGAAAAATTTGTCTACTCGTTTATATTTTTGATAATAAATATCTCAAATATTTGAGTAAACTAACTATTTATTGGATTATTTAGACACCCTGAAAAGTATTATTAATTTTTAAAAATATTGGAAGCTTTACGGAGGGTCAATTAATTTTTTTCGTATTTTTTTATCAAATAGTCAAAATTTGCTTCGTCTATTGCCGGAAAATAATTATTATCATCACTGGTCTTATTTTATCGTAACGTTAATAACGAGATAACGCAAACTTGACGGTAGCACGATAGCTCGCTAAAGCACTGTGCCCTTTTCATTTTCCTCGCTTCCTTTTCTTTCTCTTCTCGTTCTTCTTATTCTTCCTCTTGTATCCTTGAGAGCGCAAGACTCCGCAATGTCGAGGGAGTACACGCGAACAGAAGATCCGGCTGGATGTCTAGCGAGCGTCCGAGGAATTGATGGCGAGAGACGGGCACCGATGCCCATAAACCCCGTGGCTTTCGCTCTCTGGTAACTTGAGACACCCGTACCGTGGCACACGAGATTCCAACACAAACACAGAGACTCCTTTTCAACGATATATATATATCAGTGTGATAAGAAATACCTCGACGAATACTCTCTCCCGGGAAACACGTAACCGGCCACGAAAAACAGAAGCGAAACCCCCTAATCTTGAATTGCAAGGAAACCGGTTGATAATTTTTTTTTTTTTTTTTTTTTTTTTCGATAAAAAAAATTTCGAAAATTTTCCTGAATGATAGAATTTTCTTAGATTTTTGCGTCGACTGAAAAAATCATAATTTGGCGAACGTCCCTATAACTTAGCTGATTCGACTTCCCTAATTGCGCGAATTTAAAAGCATTTAAAAAAGGCGCCAAGATATTTTGCAGGCAATTAAAAAAAGTTGAAATTAAATAGGAACGTGTTATCGTGAAAATAGGTTGCGCATGAAATTTTTTATATCGGGAACGTAGTGTAATGTGTAGACATCGTACAATGCTGTTAGCGAGGGGGAAAAATGTATGTGGCGTGCGTATGGAATCAAACGTGCTTCAGCGGTATTGTACAAGCGGCACGTACGGTCTTATCTCTTAACGCAGATGAGAGTCTTAATGAAATTAGACGTTGGTTTATAGTCTTGCAGGGGTGACGGTAGGTCACTGAGCGAACCCGCTGAACGTATCATCATCAACGACCGGCCGCGGCCCGAGCGAAACACAATCGTGATATTATTTTTTCGTGGAATTGTGGATAAGCGGTCTAATATTAAAGCGAAGAAAATTGAACTTTGAATATAGTAATCTCGCCACCCGCGAGAGACATACACCATTCCCGTAGTATAGCATAACATCTCACATAGGAAGAAGTTAACAGCGTTGACACTAAACGATCCTCTTACGCGATTATTTTTCATGTTTACGTTCTGAGAATTCAAATTCAACTCGCGTTTTCTACAATCGACGGAACATTTCAATGGGATTTCATGATTTATAAATTAACATTGAAAATTAAATTGTCATTGCTAAGAATTTTCGCAGTCTCAGCGCGCATTTCTTCGATAATAATCGATAGATAAAATAAATAATATTTTTTTATCTGTTCGATTATAAGTGTAATAGTATTTTTAAAATTGTACATAAATTGAAATACCGTTGACGTTATTTTGTATTTAACTATCGTTAAATAAATTAATTTTTTTTTTTTTTTTTTTTTTTTTTTATTAAAAAAAATTCTATTTTTTCGAGCTAAAACTTGATAAATCGGGTTAAAATTTTAGAGAAATTTGATAAATGAATGAACGACGTTTATGACGCGCTTAGCGTTTATGAAACTCGGTCATGGCACTGGCTATCGTATTATCTGGAGCAATATTTGAGTTCCCAAATAAATAGCCTTAAAATAGAAAATTTCGTGACTACATTATGATTATTTGGTTTATATATTTTTTTATATACTAGAAGCTCATTAAAATCGCCTTGAAAATTTTTTAAAAAATTGTACAGAATCTTTAATTGCGAGAAATAATTTTTTGTTTACACAAAATCGCGAAAATTTTTGTTCCATCGTTGATTGAACAAATAGCAGAGCTAAATATACGTATTGTACGGATATATGCGCTCCTACAACCGAGTAGTAATTTTTCTCCGAATAACCAAGCAAAATAAAAATAATTTTATTATTATACTACAGCCGAATCTTCGCAAACGTTACATTATACAGGCGGACGTTTTTTTTTTTTTTTTTTTTTTTTAATCGGTATTTCCCCAATTACCATTCCTCTCTTGAACTTTAAACGAAAACATCCGACCGGGAAGTAGAAAGACCGGTCGAGGAGTTTTATCGTCGGAAACCCATTCTTTGCGTACCGAGAGCGGGCGCGCGACACGCATTAATTTACCAGACGACCGATCGAAGAAAGAGGCAAACAAGTAGAATTGCTCAATTACCCAGCAGGTGAGCCGTAGAGCTGGAAGCTTGAAGACGGTTCCCCTTGTGGAACGGCAAAGGTAAATTGTCCTGTTCGCTCTCTACCTTTGTAAATTGAGGTAAAAACATGGATGACAGATGCATGGACGGGGGAAGAGGGGGGGGGGGGGGGGGGGGGGGGGGGGATCCCGCTGATTTCACTGTCGATGGTTCCATACGATTTTATCTTCAACTTGCAAAAGCCCTCATTTAGAAATTGAAAAGTTTTTTTTTTTTTTTTTTCAATTTCTCGTAAGAAATCTGTTGTCGCTATATAGCTTTGCATTGCTTCCGTTTAACGAAATCCCTTAATTTTTCGACGAAATAATTGATTTACCAAATCACGAGATGTAGTAAAAGTTTTATAATATTCAATAAAAGTTCGCGTATCGACGAAACTTAAAATATTTATTCAATACCACCGCGTCAAGCGATTCATCGGATCTTTGGTGACCGTACGCAGCAGCGGGAAAGGCAGAGGAGACGCGCCGAGAGCGACGACGAAAATAATCTCGAGATTTTCGGTGTCATTAATCAAAGGCCCTTTCGCGAATGAGATAAAGAGGAATGGCGGAGCCGAACACGCTTCGGTACTTCGAAGAAACGCTTCTGAACATTCCTTTCTTTTCTCGACGCGTTAACGCAAACTTCGCGTCGCACATCCCGCGTCTCGTTGCAATCAACAATTGCGAAGCCCTTTCGCGTTTGTCTCAATTATAACGCCGCGAAAAAAAGTGTATACATTCGCGTTGATATAAATTTACTGTTTATTACGCATTCGGACGACGAATGATTCGAACGATCGAGCGATCCAGTGTCTCCGCACCGCCTCTGTGTTATTCCGAGGAATTAATCGATGTATTTGTGACCCCGTCGTTTAATTAAAAAAAAAACGATTCGGATTGAACCGCTTGCGTTAATTAATGCTTGCCAATCGTCAATCGGTACGCAAAATGTTTTTTTTTCGTAAAAAATGCGGATGTAGCGCTTTATTAGAAAATGTATTTTTAAAATTATCAATATGATCATTGATGCAAAAAAAAAAAAAATTCATACATGAGAAATTTTTTTTTTTTACGTCGTGTTTCAAGTTTTTATAAAAAAAAAAAAATTTCATACATGAGAATTTTTTTTTTTTTTAATAAAAACTTGAAACACGACGTAAATTCGTTGGATAGATAAGTATAGTTGTTGTGCATCGCGTCTGGCAGAGATTTCAAATACTTTGACCTATCGACGTATCGTCAATGTAATTGGTGTTATTGATACGGAGTTAACGTCCTCCGTTCGATTATTTATTTCCTCGCGATGACACATCGAGAGCGTGAGCTCTCGTAGTTCTCATTCGCCACGAGCGCTGTGACTGTTCTACGACTACTGGTTAGCGGTGTCGATGACACGACGAACCTAAATTTCTCGTGTTGTTGTGTCATCGACTACGCGAGGGACTAAACACCTCTCGCGTAGTCTCGTGAATGAAACGATCAATCGCGTTTGACGCCACGAACGCTCTGCTTAGGTGTGAAAGATATTCGTACACATCGGGTCGCGAGAGCCCCGAAAGAATGACTCAACGAATCAATGAACTGTCCGTTCATTCATTATCTCTTAAATCTCACAAAACTCCGAGGATAAATGAAATGCAGTGAAAAATAAACAATTGAATTCAACAAATAAAGAAAATGCAAATAAATCGCGCGATTAGTTTCAATATCATTGATAAAAAATTCTTTCGAAAAACATAACCTTAAATATCGCGAAATAAATATTGAATAGCCAATTATTGATATTCATCAAAAACAATAAACAATTTAATGAAAAAAAAAAAAAAAAAAAAAAAAAAAGTTCCAATTAACGCAAAGATTTTTTGATGTTATCACCACTAACGAGTAAATACAAAAAAAAATAAAAGAAACGCGAAGTATTACTCCCGATAACGATCAGAGGCAACTTTTCAGTCACGTGAAACCCCCCCGAACCCGAGAAATCTCTTTTTCTTCGTAAAGAATCGAAGTTTGCACGAGAGGAAGAAATGCGATAGATCCTCCGAATAGACACGGGAATCTCGTTTTGCCGCGAAGATCGCACGCGAGTGGGTGTATAGGCAATAAGTTAGCTTCGAATCGCAATCTTACCGCATCGCCAAGGTCATCGTTGTCGTAGTTGCGGTACAGTCGTTCTCGCTGTGGAGAACCCGTAGTCCGCTACTTCAACGGACACGCAGAGAGCGAAAAGCAACATCAGCGAAATCAGTAACGCGAGATTTTCTGTAACGTACCTAAGTACGCGAGATTTTCTGTAACGTACCTAAGTACGCGAGTCGCCCGTGACGTATGGCATAAAGATCGCCAAAGATCGCCGACGATCGCCGACGATCCCCGACTCGTAGGAACAGAATCGGCGCGTTTAGCTGCGCTATAAATCAGATTTATCCTTTGGGGCAACCAGCAGCTATATACTTTCATCTCAGTCGATTAGCGCCGACGAGTTTGCAACTGTTATACCGCTTCTGCTTACTTATCGGGGCTTCTGCTCGTTCAGAGTCGGGTATACGCTATATAGTTAACGATGGGCGTATATTGCCCGCGCCGCCGAACATTGTATCGATATAGACTATCCGATTTGTACACAAGGATTTACGCTTTTTCGTGTTCAAAGCTTCGTCTACTGTACCAGACATCGCGGCAACTGTACTATAAGCGTCTACTATGCGCGTCGATACTAAATCGTGTCGACACTCTCTCATGCGCGACCCACTAACCGGCGAACGAAAGATTGACTAATAGTACGATCTTTTTATCGATTACGGCAATATGCATCGAAGACAAATTGAATATATCGCAGTTTCGATTATTCATTTAATAATAAAATCAAATCGCGCTGGAATTAAAAAAAATTAAATTCGACAATAATTTTTACGATTTTTTTTCGTTTTTTGAATATTTTATAAGCAGAAATTTTGAAAAAATTTATATTTCAGTTTAAAAAAAAAAAAAAAAAAAAAAAAAAAAATGCACTATAGAATGTAAAATCGTATTATAATTATTAAATTTTGAAAAACCCCGTTTTGTCATGAAAGTTGCCATGTAACGGTACAGCATCCGTAATATTCGTATATTCTATTAATATAATAATAATTCCTATAATGCGATAATAATTTCTTTAATGCAAAAATAATTACTTTAATGCAATAATAATTTCATCGACTTACCATATTCGTTATATCAGCTTGCATTTCCGTGACCTGTTCAACACCCCCGATCTTCATAACATCCTCGTCCTTCTCACTGTTCTCGTAATCCTCGTCATATTCCTGTTCGAGACTTTTGGTTCTCGTCGTTAAATCGTTCAATTTCGCGTGCACTTTTTTTCTCTCGTTTTCTCTGTTACCTTTCCAAGTCGGCGTTTCGCCAATGGAATTCGAAAATTTCTTGTTTTCCTTTGCATTCGAATAATTCGTTATATCGGGTTTTCTCGTATGAAAACGCCACTTGTTCGCGTGATTATTCGAATTTTGATTTTTTCCAAAAGCGAAGGTATCCCGCGCGATCGTTGCATTTCGCGAATCGTAAATATTTCCATATGCATCTTTTCGCAGATATCTCTCGATACCGACATTTCGATAATCGCGACGAATCGTTGGTTTCGGCGTCGTGGGATCTTCGGAAGTTAAACTTTTAATAATATCATCGAAAGTTTTGTACGGCGGTTCGTCTTCCGATTTATAATAATTCGTGTTATCGAAAGCCTCGTCGTTATCGTCATCGATATCTTCATTATTATCCTCCGCGTCGTTCCAGATATTTTCTTCTTCCTCTTCTTTTTCTTCTTCCTCTCTTCGTTTATCCGATTTTTTCGTCTCGCCATCGGTCACCGTATCGTCATCGAAGTCTCGATCGTCGAGATCGTCTCTCTTGCGTTCCTCGCCGCGATCGATTATGTTGTTTCTCGATTTCTTTCTTCGAGATTCTTCATCATCGTTTCTGTCCCCATCGTCGCCGATCGTCTCGTCGATCGGTAATCGTCGCTTCCCTTTTCCACCGCGATGCGTACCGATTTTTCTTCTTTTTTCCATCCATTCGTCATCGTCGTTTCTCTGTACCGATGTAACCGAAGGAACGAGAGGTGAAATCCCGGAAATGGAAGTTCTCGACTTCCAATCATTTCTTCGTGTATCCTGACGACCCCGATGACCCTTCGATTCGATCGGCGCCTCGTGATGCTCGAAGGTTCGATGCCTTCGTGAATTCCTTCGTCGCGTCGAAGCGCTACCGATCGTTCGATACTCTTGCGAATTTTCTTCGGGGATATCGTCCATTCGCCATCTTTTCGACGATCTATCGTAACTGTTGTCGCGATCGGAATCGTCATCGTCATCGTTATCCTCTTCAGAATCATCGTAATAATCGTAGATTCTCGATGGATAGACGGAAGATGGATTATTAACGAGTCTACGCCTCTCGTCGTGATAGGATCTGTCGCGGCCCCCATGAAGTCTGTGACCCCTGCCACCGCTCGCGCCACCGTAGCGCGCGTTTCGGCGTCTCTCTGCGTCCTCATCGCTTCCGCCGCGATACCAAGGATTTCCATGATGCTGCGCGGCACCGTGATGTCTCAACGAATAACGCGGTTCGAATCTCGAGTGATAGTTTCGTTGGGGACTGCGGGACGATTGAAAATTTCGATCGTAAGTTCGCGAGTTAAGGCGCTCAACATCGTAATCGTCGTCGACCTCGTCGCCGTCGGCGGCGTCATCGTCTTCCTCGAGGTCGAACGCATCCTCGTAATCGTCGTCCTGCTGCTGCGGCCAAGGCGAACGTCGCGTACCGGCGGCGATCTCGTGATTTCGACGACCGATCGCGGTCGATGCGTCGTGCCGATGCCTGTGACGATGTCGTGCACTGTCCTCGGAATATCTCGCGCACGATGTCGTCGCGACGAGAAACGATATTATTAACGTCACAAGGACCGTACGCGCGATTATTGTCCTACGGGAAATCGTCATTTCTCGTTTACAAGGAACCCAACGAGTGTGAACTCCGCGTCCTTGACCCCCGGGGGATTTCGCGGGCGACTTTCGATTATCCGATCGGGTTACATTATACCAGATACTGGTTTGCCACCTCGTCGCGAAGATTCAACGAAAAAATCATTTATTCGCGGCTCGCGACGGTAATATTTGAATTAGGAATATTGTTTTTTCAAAATAACATTACGACGATTGATTTAACGGTTTTGTTTTATTTTTATTTTTTTCGTTTTTTTACTGTTCCGAAGGGGTTAAGATTTAACGTTGGGAATTTTTATAAAAAATTTCCGAGAGATTCGACGGGGAAACACTGATATTGTCACTGGGCTTCACGGGGTTGGAAAACACACTTGGCACTCGCGCGCTCCGTTTTACGGAGATGGAAAAATACCGTATCTATTTGTCACCGCTTTTTGGGGGTCAAACGGTTTTATTCAAACAATCGTACGAATACTACGGCTTCGATTATTTTTTTATTCATAGACACCACGTGCTTTACACGGCCGTTAATATACGATTGATGGTAAAAGCTTCTCCGATTAAGAGTTTTCGCGACTGAGAATATTATCGGTTGCGCGCGAAACGAGCGATTTGTAGATTCATGGATTTTTTCAGGTTTCAAGAAAATAAAAAGAATATTAATCTGCAAGACGATACTCACCGGCCCGAGCCGGGAATATATATTTCTTCCTCCAATACGTCACTATCACTATCAATGAAGATTTTTCGTTACTAATTATTCATGCATTGTTTGAAAAAATTTCGCACGGTTATCGACGATCGAATAAATTATTGGTTTGCTTGTATTTTTTTTTGTTGTTATTTTCTTACTACCCGAAGCTCGATATTTCGTGTTGCCGGATAGCGTGAAATAGAGCGCGTGTCCCGGCACAAATTTTTCTCTTCGACTCGTCACAGCGGAGCTACGAATCGTATCGCGGACCGTATGTCGCGGACGACTGAGCCTGCCTCGACTGTCTGTGAAGAGAACGCAAAACGCGGGGCGCATGCGTGCATCGCGAGCGGGCCCCCTCCCCTCCCGCCCGCTACTACACGAAACTTCTCGCGGTGTCAAGAACTTGATGCATCTTGTCTCTCGATTCTTGCGAGACGTCCTCGGCGCAGACTTTGTTATCAGAAAAATGATATTGTTGCGAGAAATCGCGGTGCTCTCACAAGAAGGCTGACAAGTCTGAGCAGTCGTGCTACGGGGGACACTATATCGACGAGCGAAATAATGCAACTGCAAAAATGTTTTTCGATTCAGTACTGTGTACTCCTATATTTCGTGAAAGAGTTCTTAATCGTGTGTTCAATGTTTAGATAGTGAATAATAATTTAAAAGAAACATAAATAATTAAATAAAGTGCATTGAGTCAACGGGTAGACCGGAATCGAGTTTGACGGACGCGTTCGGAAGGATAACGGGAGTACGGTCGACAGTTCGGCAAATTGTTCAATTTGACGTATCATGCCTCGTCGTTCGGGTGGATACTTTGAAAGCTTCTTTTCGCCGAATCTGACCGGACGTACCTTACCTGTCTATCGTATCTCTCGGCTCTTTCGCCGCAAAAAGTTTGGACTCCTCGAGTCCATTCACTCTCTTGCTACCATTCAGAGATTCCGCGGGGACGGCGACGAGAGTACGACGACGCGTCTCGAAATCCTTCCGAAAGATACTGATCGGGGATCTTCTCATTGCATCCAGTGTTCTTCACCGTCCGCGACGGAACTCTGTAGCGAAACATGCTTCTCTCGCATAGCCCGTCGCAAACTGGTTTACCCCGGGGCGGTCTTTGCCTCGTTTTTTGTCGTCTTTATGCCCCTGGCATACGCCCCATAAATAAACATAATGAATGGGATGTACACAGGCGGTACTCTGTGGGAACACCAGTCAATATTATCGAAAATTTAAGCAAATAAAATTATAATCAACGAAAGTTAAATAGATAACGCGGCACATTCGATATCGCGGCTATCGATTTTCTGAAATCAGGGATTCGATTTCAAGCCCATGGTATCCGAAAAGGGTGGATCGTCTTGATTTCTATGAAACTCCGAATTCTCGTAGTTTTTTTTTTTTTTTATCAATAAAATCGAAATTAATAATAATTGTTATTATTATTATTGTTATTCGTCATTTAATCAAATAAAAATTGAATTTCAAAGGATATAGTGTCTTATTTCGTAATAACGCGGGGGCGGTGGCTAAAAATCGTCGCTGACAAATTTTGTCGCTTCGGAGCACAGATTGCCACAGATCGCACAGCTGTCGATCGCTCAGGTTGAATCTCATCTTTCGCCGCGTTATTTTTCCGATGAAGCAGATAAACCGTAACAATCGGTGCCGTTTCGCTGTCCCGTGGGATGCATTCGCCTCGCATTACTTATATGTATTTGCTTCAGAGACTAACCGAGTTTCGTGTTTCGATATTTCACATGAAAGCACGTATTTTCGCAGTAAATCGTACCATTGTGATCCACGAGTGTGCGTGTTTCATGGGGGAAGGAAAATATTCACGCCCACGTTCGTATCTCGGTACGCCGGAGTTTCACGTTTCTCAGAAGTTAGAAATCTATCGAGTCACAGAAGCGATGAATAGACTACGATAAATTCTGCTCGACACTTCGACAATGGAATATTTATGGTCGATATAGACGCTTATGGATCCGAAGCGAGATCGGAAGATTGAGAATCAAAGCTTCGACAGAGGCAAATCTTTTTTTTTCTGTCTTAAACTCGTATTTACTCGAATGATCGCTAACGACATTCCACACACTTTTAGTTCTCATTTTATCGTGTAGAGCTCTCCGTTCTCTTCGAAAGATCGAAAAGATTGGCAATTTTTTTTTTTTTTTTTTTCGTGATACTCCGATAATTGAACTTTCTCATCGCAGAATTACAAAGGCAAACGCATTGAAGTTTTTATTAGACGAATTTTATAATCCTTTGGCGTAAATATTTGACATTTGTTTCATCGGTGAAATAAGTAACTTATCGATAATAAAGTTCGGTGAAACGCGGGACGGTTTAACGGTTTACGTCCGCGCGAACTATCGTTAATTCATTAATCAATAATCGTTCGAACACACAATGAAAATATAATTGTAATGGACTTACATACGATTTAATGACGTATAAAATAGATTTACGTGCCCCGTGCAGTGGCCGCGACGATGCGCTCTCGGATTTCGAAAAATTTTCGCCGTTCGAGACGCGCAAACGTTTTCGCGTTATCGGATTAATTTGCATCTCTTTTTCACCGCGATATTCGCGGAACGTCGAATCAGCGACGTCGGCGATTCTAATCAAAAGCCGAACGATAATTTTAACGTTGGTATCATTATTCGACAATATTTAAACTCAACTCGCAAAATCATAAATGGCAATTTTTTTTTTCTTTTTTTTTTTTTTTATCCTTCGACGACAAAACTAAATTGCGTAACTTTGTAAAATTTACTTAGAAAATAACATTTAATTCTTTCATAATTTACGTTATCTTTACTGTTGACACCACACAAACACACTGATCGGGATGATAAATTAACACCTTAACGGAGAAACGTATCCTGAGACAATTTTCGCAAAGATTCGACGTGCTATAGAAGGCTTTTGGAATCACTACGCTTGCAAATCTCTGTGATAAAAATTGCAAAAGAAAGAAAAGAAAGTTATCGGAGTGTTGAATTTTTTTTTTTTGTAGCGACTCTTTATTCTGTTGATATCGCGTTAATTTTTTTGTTTTTTTTTTAACACTGAAAATTTTCAGAAATTTTGGAGTCAAAACTTTCGATCGCTGACAAAGAAAACAAATTTTCACAACTCTTCATTCCGTCGATATCACGATAATTTCTTTTCGTTGAAAATTTTCAGAATCGTCAGAATTTTGATTTTGGAGTCAAAACTTTTAATCGCTTTCATCAAAAAAATGATTTTTATTATTGCACGTTAAAAATTTAATTTGTCAACCAACATGAACAATAAATAATTATATCTCATTAACGAAGCAAAGTTTCACACAACGATTTTGTTTGCAATTTCGATAAACGAATATTATTTTAATCGCGAGGAAATATCGTGACGGAATTATTGGGGAAAACAACGAAATATAAATGCGAGCGAATTTTAATTAGATATACGGTAACAAATTGGCCAGAAGTTGCAATTGCAATTCTTTTTTTGTTTTGTTTTTTTCTGAACCCTGTGCCAGTTAAACGATTATCCTATCCCCCCGATTTTGTCGAAAGGGATTCATCTCACGTGCACCGCTTCGCTCTTCGCTTTCTACCGATTCACTGCGTAGTCTCTTCGTATCCCCGAATGATATGTGAAACATATTAACGTTTTTTTTGTCTTGAATTTCGATCGTGAAAATTATCGTTTCGAATTATTACAAAAGTCATAGATTTTTATTTTTATTTTTCATAGATTTGTTTAGTCAAAATGAGTCTCGCGTTTTTGTTTTTTATTTTTTATATTTTTTTTATCAATTTATAGTTTGGTCATTGCGAGACTCGCGAAAACTGATGCGACGATCATGAGAGAGCTGACGACCGCTGCCGGAGCAGCCGACGACAAATCGATTTTGGCAAAAAGATCCTCCGGCACGTCGACGTAAACTTTGTCAACGCCGATCGTCTTTATGAGCTTCGAAAGCGCCGCAGCGTCGACGGTGTCGCCTTCGCTCGACCAAATCGTCAAAGTCGCTTTATTCGCCGAAGTTTCCGCCAGCAAATTCGACAGTACGGTAATATCGTTCACCGCTAAACCGGCGCGCACCGGATACGTTATCGACTGATTAGTTTTGCTCATCTTAATGGCGTCAATCATTTTTTTTATATGCTCCTGAGTGTAACTGCCCTTTGTGATGTTGAATTTCGAACCGTATCTGAAAAATAAAAGAAAAAAATAAATGTTAACTTCAACGCCGACGGCGAATAATCGAATGTTAGAAAAATTCCGAAGACTCGATCGGTACTTCGGTTTCGCGTTTGGATAAGAAAGAAATAACGAGAATTAACGAATAAACATGAAAAACTATCAAAATATCAACGAAACGTTCTTGAAGTGAAGAAATTCCTAATTTATCCAATTTCTTTCTAATGTACAAATAAAAGATAGAAAAATGTATAAAAATCGAAAAAAAAAGTGATCGGTCTTTGAAAAAAAATGCCGACAGGTACCTAGTAGTCCAACCGATGGAAAGAGTGCTCTGAGGAAAAGACTCGGCGGCGCCGCTTATGAATTTCTGCGCGTCAACGGGCACCGTATCCGTCGTATTGGCATCTACGGGACCGTCAAGAATATCGGCGTTCAACCAAACGGGGATAGTCATCTGAAAAAAAAAGAAAAGTTTATTAATAAACTTTCATTACCAGAAATACGGCAGCGTTTCGACGTCGAGTAATAAAAAAAAAAAAAAAACGCGAGGCACTTTAACAAAAGAAAAAAAAATTCTATCAGCAATACTTCGGTACCGAAAGTAGTAATTGCAGTGTTAAGTCGCTTCGGGATTGAAATTTAACGGTAAACGGCACACGAGACTCACCGGGATGCAAAATATTTCGCAATATTGGTATAATTTTGCGTAAATTTACTATTTCCTTTGACCGGTGACGATTTTTATCTCATTGTGAGATTAAATGTTTTGGGTATTTTTTTTTTTTTTTAAGTTCCTTTAAGCTGTTTGGCATTCATTATTTTTATAGAGAATAAAATGTATTTTCGACAAATGTTAGTACACACGAGAAAAACAGATTTCCATAATGTTTTCGCTGGACGTACAGAACGTATCGACTATTATTCCGAACGTCAATATCGAGACTCGCAGCAACTAAGCAGCCGTATAGTCGCTACCCGTTTTAGAGCTTCGATGCAACTTCGTCACGATTATAAAAGGGAATAAAAATAGTCGTTGAGTTATATCGCGGCACGTGCGCTGAGGTTCAAGGATTTTCTCATCCCAGAACATAGTACGCCTCATAATTATTATTTTATTTTTATTTTAATAGTCGTCCGTCGATACGCTCAGTAGCTTCACGTCTCGTAAGACCGAACGAATGAGTTTTGAACTCACGTTTTCTCGGTGCTTCGTAAGGATCGGTAGACTGTCGGTGAACGCCTCGAGACTCTTGAAATCGAGTTTAACGCCGCGCTTTCCATCAGCGAGAACGGTCGTCAAAAATTCTTCCAACGACAAATCTTTCTCGATATCGTCGCCTGGATGTCCCATAATTGGAATCGCAGTAGAATTTGCGGTATCATTCGACAAGGTCCCCATTATGACATCGGCCTCCAGCATCATTACCTTTTCTTTGGATGAAAAAAAAAAAAAAAAAAAAAAAAAAAAATTAGATAAAATGTTTCCATTTGATATCGTTATTGGTATCTGTATAGACTACTGAAATTCTGATACAGTTAAAAATTGATATAAAAAGCTTCTGTATCTTTACAAAGAATTTGAATGCCCAGATAACGATTTCGAAAGAACAGTGAGGCATTAGATTTCCGGTTGAAATAAATTAAAAAATAAAAATCGTAATGTCGAAATAAAAATTCCCCTCGTAAGATATTCAGAATTTAAAGAATTTTTCTGAATAACTGCAAAGTTTCAAATTTCCATAAGATAGCGAGTTGAACGCGGAATATTGGAAATTAAAAATTAAATTCAATTATCAAAGTTGTAATTACTGTATTAAAAAATTACCGTCGCCTAGAGCCGCCGTCAATTTCGCTCTGTTGTTGACCGCGTGAGCCCACGTGATCTTCGTGAGATTGCCGTTGATACTTTTAGCGAAAAACTCCTTGGCGTCTGGTGCGATGACGCTGGGGCTGCCGGTGCACATTGCTGCTTCTGAAATATGAAAGAGAACTCGTCTGTGAGATGAGAGAGTGTCGCCCGCCCGAGTGAGCCTCGCCTGCGCCTGACCTTCCGCATAAATATACTCAAGACCCCTTGACCCCTGACCCAATATTCGTTCGCTGGTGCGCGTCGCGCCTCTCTTACTCTTTTGTGTGCATTGCTGCGGATTGAGGTGAAGAAAAAAAAAAAAATGTGCCCCTTTAGAAGAAATTTAAATTCTCGCTTAGGAAGCACGTTGCGGGAAAAAGCGCATTTGATCGTAGAAAAAAAAAAAAAAAAAAAGTAATAACGGACTCCGAAACGACGAAATTCTGAAATCGAGTCGTTGCTGAAGCCGATTTTTCTAATACCTGTATGAGTTGTTTTGTTATTATGTTCTACACGAATCAAATTTTTTCCGACCTAAAAATGATCATAAGTAATCATTATCCAAAAAGGAGGAAAAAAAAATAAAAATTCTCGACAATCAAGAAAATTCATAATATAAAACGAGTTTCCTATATCGACTCGAAAATGTATCGAAACTGATTCTCCGATCTTCGGTTTAAAATAAAAATTTACCAAAATACATCGTCATGGAAAAAAAAGTATCTCCGGATGTTATCCAACACTCAGCACAGTGGCAAGTGATAGAAGTTATAAACCCGAAAAAAAAAAAAAAAAAAAAAAAAGAAAAAAAGATTTTATACGAAGTACCTGCTGTTCTGTATCATCTACTCGTCGGTCTCCCCTTTTCCCTGCCACGCTTTTAATTGATACCGCATGTACAATAGCTCCAGCCGAGCGCTATTTCCGGTCGACTGGTCAAGGACAACTACACCCTCACAGAGTATCCGCATACTATGTCGCCAACAGATTCGTACAGCTTTGCTGCACGTACCCACGCTGTATATTCATCAAAGATATATATATATACGGAAATATATCCATATAATAGTCTCTAAACCGAACAGAAAATTCTCTAAACTCGTTTAACGCAAAGCTGCGCTTTTGTGTTTTCCGCGAGAGTTTCTCCCCCTCCCTCTCGACCTCGCGAGTTTTTTTTACTGTCGAATCACGAAAGTACGAAATGACTAAACTGACCGCGGTCAACGTGTCGAGTTCTGACGCAACTGGACTCTCCCTACTCGCTGTCCGACGCAAAGACTCTAATTAGCGTTGGACCGGACTAGACAATCACTCGTCTGTTCGTCCAAAAGGGGGTTCGTGAAACTCGTTACACATGCATTGCCCTCCTTGCGCCTCGCACACGGACGCGAACAATGTTTCTATGAATCGTTGATTATTACGTACGTCGAGAAAACAGCGAAAAGACACGTCCGAAGCGCAGTTGGAGCGAAAGCTGGAAAACTCTTCGCTGTCGTCAGTCGCGATGTTTTTTTTTTTTTTTTTTTTTATTATCATATTTAACGCGTACGCGTTTAACTATGAAAGCGTTGCTCTTACAGTTGTGTTACCGGTCTCCATTTCGTCTTTGGTTAACCATTGTGTCGCCCACATTCGCTACGCAGACGAGACTTCGAGTATCGATGTCTCCGAACAGACTGAACGATTCTTTGTTAGGGAAAGCGGCAATGGCACGCGGCGAGCTGTTACGTAACGATGTATAAACTTAATACACATATATACAGTATATAAATATAGATATATGTATATGTGTGTATTCAGTCGAGTATATTGTATTTATGGAGGGCGGAAGCGTGCATACGGCATACGTAACTAACCACGAAGCTTTGCACGTGCGATATAGTCAAATGCGTCGAGCAGAGTCAATGTATTGGATACGTTGGGGTGGTTGGGATGATAATGTAATTGATTTTGGTCCGATAATCCGCAATTCAAAGGAACGTACGGCACGTTTAATAACGCATAAGAGAAAATTAATAATTTTATTTTGAAAAATCGTTATTATCGGTAGCGTCTCGACGCCAAGTAGTTTTTTTTTTTACATTTTTGGCAGAATTATTGAAAGATTCATTACCGGAGAAAAAAAAAACTGCGTAATTATTGAATCCACGAAATAATATTCTCGACGACAAAACACGCGAAAAATATCTCGAAAATAAATATACTGCATAACGAAAATAACTCGAAACAAGAGATTGCCTGCAAAACACCCTTTGCACGCTTAACACATGAGAATAAAAAAAAAACGCTGACGAGAGTCTATCGAAAGATCGAAAAACAAGAAAAAAGATTACGCGGTCGCAAACGCGTGTTAGGAAACGATGGAAACGTAGTTCGCCAGGAAAGTGAATATTCCGCGAATGGGGACAGTGGAAAGGGTGACGAATAACAAAGAAAATTTGGTTTTGAAAGAGGGATATCGAGGTGCGCACATTAAGATAAAAAATGCCGTTTACGACAGTGCATTTACGGAGAGATTTTCACTAACGGAAAACCACAGCGCGTAGACAACGCAATTACGTGAATTTTTCAGTAAACACGACACTGTCGATCGACTGACACTTTATCGATACTCCACATAGCCGCGATACGATATTTAACTTGTAACGGTATTTGACGTGATGCAACGATAATTGCGTACAGAGGTTTATCGAGTACCGCGCGATTACGCTGATAAAAGGTATTAAATGTACCGAGTTGCGTTTGTGGAACTGAATCACCTAATGACTTCATGTATCCAGTTGGGGCGTTAAAATAAAATCGGCAAAAAATAAAAAGAATAAAAAAATGTTTATAACGGTATAATTAAAAAAAAAATAATTATTATATTTATTATTAGTGTTTTTATTATTATTTTTAAAATAATCGATATTTTCTATTTTTATGGGAAAAAATGGAGTTTTACGAGAAAAAATGGCAATATCATGGTTTCCATGAAAGTGGATTAATTTATAAACGAGTAATTAAATTTTAATTGACTTTTCTACTCGTGACAAAGGAGAGAAGAGAGTGACGAGCGCGCATGTGTTTGTCTTTTGTCTTATTGTCTTTCGTCGCTACATCGCCAAAGAGATACTCGTCAAATTAGTTGGATTAATTGCCTGCGTGAAATTCCCAGCATGCCGGTGTGTGACTCATCGGTGTTAGCAATTACGCGCGGTGCGAGATATCGGAGGGATCACCCGACCTCTATCCGATGGTCAATTTCAGGACGTTCCTTCGCGGATCGCGACGAAAAGACCTTTTAAACGCACTCCGCCTCCGTTAACGCAGTTTCTATATTTAGTGTCGAACGAAACAAGAATTTGCGACTATTTACGGCCAATTATTAGCTTCGAACATCACTTAAAGCTATTGGTACCAATCGCCTCCAACTATTTTGTTTTCTTCGTTTTAGTATTATTGTCGCAATATCTACGCGAAACTATAATTTGAAAAAAAAAAAAAAAAAAATGGTGTGCTGTTCGCACCTTTTCGTGTGTCGTATGTTATGAAATGACCTTTTCTTGTGGCGGTCGGAGGCGAGTTTTTTTCGTGCGTCGTGTGTCGTGAACCGTATCTCATTTTTCATACACATCGAGGCCCACGAAAAAATCATTCATTTATCATTCATTTTTTTTTCTTGGTAAAAAAAAAAAAAAAACGTTTGCATGCTCCATTTTTTAAAAACCTGCCATACTTTCTGTTTGCTACGTCTTTTTTTTGTTTGTTTTTACGGCTTGCCGCAGCAACAGGGCGCTCGCTTGGCTCGCGCTCCTTGAAGTTGTTCCGTCTTTAACGGCTCGCTACGATCGCGCGGGCTGCACGTTTTTCATTTACTGTATGTCTCCAGAGAAAAACCTTATGATGTATCATTGGTAAATTTATAAGAAACTTTTAGCAGGATTGGAGCTTTTTTTCTAATGAAACTTCGCCCAGACGGTTACACCCATTTTCACATCCGAATTAATGAAACTTTTTTTTTATTTTTTTTTTTTTTTTCGGAGTTTTTGTATTTTTTTTTTATTTTCAATATTGAAAAAATTATTATGTGAAACTGGATAAACATTAATTAAAGACACTTTTTCCAAGTGAAACTTCAATTACCCTATTTTTACTTCCGAATCAATGAAATTATAATTTTTTAAAATTTTGGGTGTTCGAAAAATAATAAAGTTAAAGTTCTTCAATTTACTATTTCTCCGGTTTTACATTGCAATGAAATAATTTTCATTATCCGATGCGAGAAAACTGCAGCAGGTAGAATTGTCTCGTGTTGTTGTTACAATCCAATTGTGTTACAGCACAATCGCGCATAGACCATTCTCGCGGCATGCGATGTATCGTAACAACAACAAGTCGGGACAACGAAACCCGGGCAAATGTTCCATCAATTTAAACTTCCTGTTTGCCATACATTTTTGAAGAGGTAAAAGCGTCGCTGAAACACGTGCATATTGATCCAAACTTTCGCACGATGGAATCGACTGCTTACGTCCAAAGGACAAGTTAAACGATTAAACGAATCGATAAATCGTAAGAAAAATTTCAACGAGACAAATAAGATTACTAACCACACAATTTCAACCTATTTTTTTATCGTCTCGCCGCGTTATTTGCACGAAGACATGAATGATTTTATCGTAAATAAACAACCAGCAAAAGCTTATAAGTGCGACACGAATTATATTTATTTATATTTCGTATCTTTATTTTATTATTAAAAATAAAAATTCTTAAATAATTTCTAATAATTTTTTTTTTCATTTTTATTTATATTTTATATATTTTCTATTTTTCTCGCTGTTTTAAATTAAATTAATAAAGGGTAAAAAAAACCGTAAAAAAAAAATGTTTATCACAAAATACGTCGTGGCGCATTTGATTCCACTCGTCTCTATAAGTATTCTCGTCACGTAAGTACACGTGTCCTTGACGAAAAATTTCGTTTCCTCGAAACGAGTTGCAAATTAGTTCCTCAAACACGAGGATTCGCCGATCGCTTACCAACCGATACCCCCGTTGAATTCCGTATACCTGGACGTTAGTTCTTCGCGAACAAAGGGAACGTTATAGTAGCTGAAGATACCTGGCGGTTCACTCGGGTCTATAAATTCTCGATAACGGTCAAAAAAATTTACTGTATTTCGAAAGCAGCGGCTAAGCTTAACGGCCCTAAACCCACATCGCTCGTGCGCCAAAATAAATATACGGGAGATCGGGACAATTGTCAACAAAACTCGACGCTGCTTCAATCACCGTTATACGATCGACGGATTTCACGACGAAAAAAAAAAAAAAAAGAAAAAAAAAAAATGATACTTTGAAAAATATCTCTCGGGTGACATAATCCATACGCGCATATGGCACTTTCGTATCGTCGGCTAACATGCGTTTGTTTCTCGATAAGCTTTACCAGCAGAATTATTTTCTCTTCGCAAGAGCAAAGCGAACCCCGAATGGAAAATAATTTTCAAACGCGACCTACTCTTCCCCTCGACGTTTCTTTCTTCGTATCATTCCGATAACCAAAATGTCAAGATAAGCTTTGTATACACGAAGAATTATCCGATATTTCCGTGCGAACGAGTTAAACTCAAAACGATTTTCGAACGCGATTCGGTTTTTGCATTAACTTCGTGATATCGTTTATCTAGCAAAGTAACCCCTCCGGCTGATAGCTTAAATAGTTCAATTAAATTTACAACAAAGTCGCAAACAGATTGTAAAAATCAAACAGAGATCGCTGATAAAAAGATAATAGCGAGTGAATTGCCGTGTTTCGCTTAAAAGCGATTTTTTAAATTATTTTTATAAAAAAAAAAATATTTTACAAATTTATTAAATTAAATATTATTCTTTTTTTAATTAAATTAATTTAAAAATTTTTTTTCTCCGACGCGATGATTCGCAACGATTTTTACTTTCCTTTAACAACATAGAATTCGCAAAATATTTACCGGTGAATAGAAATATTTTTGATATTTGTAATTTTTAAGCGATTTGGAGAGAAATGAGTTTAAAAAAAAAATGTAACGAACGGCTTGAGTTTCATTGCTACCATAATTTTTCAACATAACATGTGGCACAGCCTCGATACATCTGTGACACGATATAAAATCGAGAACGAGTCCCGAGCACAAGTTCTCCTCGTAACTATACAAGATACACGCAAAATATAAGCTCGACGAGCAATTATCGTGCGTCGTATAATGAACTAAAAAAGCATACATCCCCGCAGTGGGATCGTGGGATGTTGCACCTGTTATCTGTTAGCAAATTAGTAACCATTCACTAATGAAGCAGTTTCAATTACGAAATCAATATCCTCAGCTTTAAAGTACGTACTGCGCGTCGGTATTCATTTTCATCGTATTGCGCGCTTTTTAATTTTCAGCAATTATTTGATCATCGCGACGAATTTTATTTACGGTCGAAACTAAAATCGGTGATTCATCAATTTTTTTTTTCGTATATTTGGTTAACAGAGTCCCACAACTCGATTAATTACATTATTTCAATTAATTTAATTATTTTTCGTAATTTTTCGTTTTTTGAAAATATTTAACTTTTTTTTTTTTTTTTTTTTTTTTTTTTTTTCAGTTGATAAATTAAATTTTGAACTCAGCGCCGCGTAGATAACGATCGAAAATGTTGAACGTTTAAATTTTACGAAATAATAAAGTCGAGAGATCCGAGGAATTCGCTTCAAAGTGTCCGATGGTCAGCAAAACGCCGAAGTGTTGCCGTTCGAACAGTTTATTTTAAAACTTATTTTTGCGCGAACGTTCGTATAAGTTACTGGGGATTCTACGCGCAGTACGTTGCTGGAATGACCCGACGATGCTATACGATTTAATCTATTTTTGCGAAGTTTAGACACTATATGACTCTTGTATAGACGAGAGGAAAACACCGCGCCTGATATGCCGACGATCACGGAACTTCCAGCGCCTATAAAGCGTATTTCGCTCGGCACCGAGATGGAGAGATTGTCGATATATATCCTCATTGCATGCGAACAATTATAAATGAGAAGAGAAGTCGGTCACACATTAAAACGACAAATGCAATTTTTTCTGCATTGTTCGAAGCCTCGTGTTGTTATTATTACGAAACGAAGTCCCAAAAGACTCGGAGAAAATAACTATTATTTACGATTTATCACGAAAAAAAAAAAAAAAATCATCAAATATTTCATCACTCATTTATTCTATTTTCATTACGTAAGAAAAACTATACGCGATGGTAAAAAATCAAAATTGTCGCTGAACGACGTTCGAAATATTTAATTTTATTATTCGAAATACGTGATAAAGAATTCGGTAATAGGCAGTTGAAATATTAACAGTTAAACTGAAATTTCTAATTAATAAACAATGGAGATAAATCAGCTAATATTTTTAGTCGTCGAAAAAAAAAAATCGTGTTGTTAGCGATCGCGACGAACGGTAAAAATGGACGATTTTTCGGCGCAACGATTTCGATGAAAAATATATATCGAAAAAATGAATTGACGAACATTGAATTTTTCTTGACTTACGAATAATCGATAGAACAGCAACGGCAATCGGGAACGTGTTGTAGAGTGCCATAGTTGTGGTTTATTTCGAAGTGTCCGAATGTACAGTGAGGTATCGCGCGCTTTCAAGACGACCCGGTTAACTCGAGTGTCACGAACCGACTGACTCCTCGCCGGCAGCGAGCTGAGCGGGAAAAAACCCCCACAGGACGCGCCGGCTTTGCTTACCTCTCCGGTAAATAACATCGAAGCGGTACTCGAGACGTACGCGTACGCGTACGACACATTTCGAAAAAACCCCGAAACTATCCATAAGCGACTATACTAAAAATGGTGCGATAAAATTTTCGAAAACTCCGAACGGAACGCGTTTATTACGATTCGGCGCAACGTCTTCCTGTCCTTCACTACTTCGTGACTACTAATGTTCGTCGAACCACAATTAACCAAATTGCGAACGTAATAACCTCAAATTTTGTGTTAAAAACGGACCTCCATAAAGCGCCTTCGTTTATAATTAATATTTGTAAAATTTTGATGTAAAAAAAAATATTCAACGTAATTATCGATCAATTTATTTTTCGTAATTTTTGCTTAAATCTAAATAATAATAATAAATTAGTGTTTTTTACGAAAAAAAAAAAAAAATTGAAAATTTTTCAAAAAAAACATATTTTACGCGACAAAATCGACGAAAAGTTTTAAAATAATTAATTTCAATTCAATGACTTTTGTTTCTTACGTATCGCAAGTAGCATACAGGTGTTGATCCAAATCCCCGTCATTTCTCGATGATAAATTAATTGATATTTGTATTTGTAGTCGAAGTGTGAGATCAGGTGGTCGAAGTGTACGTTCTAACGTACTGTGTGTCACCGCGATCCGTTTAACTCGAGAGATTCGCAACGACTGTACGTCTGACGGTGAGTAGGAGTCGTGGGGGTACGCGGCTATCCGCGTCTATATACTACTCGTACCGTTCTCTAGCGGTGATTGCGCTTATCTTCTGATTATTGGCAGAGCCCTCCCGGTGCTCGGTTTCGATTCCGCACTTTCTTTTCCATCTCTCTACTTCCTCTCGGACTGCCTACGTGCTCTTGCGAAACAGCTAACGTTTCAAACGTTCCATTAGCGCGCGACGACGCGTCGTACTTAGTATGGATAATTAATCGCAATGGTCGAAGTATACGTATTGCACCGACCAACCGATTGTGACTGAACACGCGGCGTACCCACTGAATATTATTGTCGATCTATCGAAACTCTTTCGTCAACAAACGAAAGTAACGAACTCGCGAGAGAAACGATGTATATAGATATACTTCCCTGAACCTCCGCGTAAGATGGTGCGCAAGCGGAGCTGCGCGCCGTACGCGCTGAATTTTACTGTCGATCTATCGAAAATCTTTCGTCAACAAACTAAACTAACGAACTCGCGAGCAAAACATTGCATATAGATATATTTCCTTGAACCTCCGCGTAAGACGGTACGAAAGCGAAACGATCGCGAACAATTATTAACGTTTCAAGCTCACGGCCGACTCGAGCGCACCATTGAACTCTTCAAGGGAATCCCCGACATTGTGAAACGTTAAACCTTTTATATTGTAGTTGAGACACAGCGGGCTTTACCTGCCCGACTATATAATGTAAGCACAACATCGCGCAGTCTACTCGCGTCGACGATTCATCGCTTTCGGTGCCCACTGCGACCGTGAAAACGGATGTGACTTACTACACACTGTCGGCGTCGTCCGGCATTCACGATACGCCAACCATAAATTTCAATTAATCAATTTATTTAATTTTTTGGTTAGATCCGTGGGAAAAGATTATTGCTTGACGTTTTTGTTGATCGAAAATAGTGATTGGATGTTTTCGACTCTATTTTTAGCGTTTGTCGTGATATTTAATTTTTTTTTTTTAATATTTGGGAATTTATTTCGATCGAACGACAAGACGACATTTTGTGATGATTTTCGGAGTCGGATAAAAATATTAAAATAAAATTTGTTAAGAGGATTTAATCGATTTAAAATAACAAAAAAAAGTGATTATTTTATTTTATCGTTGATTAATAAAATTGGAGAGAAATAATTTGTCTTGCTTTTCGTAAAGCTTTGTTGAACATAGCAATGGAAAGAACAAAAAAACCCATTCTTCCAAATATCCGTATTCGAGTCTTACGTCACGTCACTTGAATTCTCGGTTTGAGGGTGACACTCGGTACGTTATAAATAACTCGACGGAGAACGAAGGTTGAAATAAATTCGCGATAGTAGGCGGTAAATTTGCGTTACGCATAAAGAAAAAACAAATGCGCCGAGTTCAAGATTTTTAATTCACCAAACGATTAGAACGGTTCGTATGTGATTTTTATACGCTGTGAAAATGTCTGCACCGTCACCGGGGGGGGGATTGTTTGTTTCATTAATTTTTTTGTATTTTTTTTCGATTGCGCGCAAACACTTTCCCTCTGGCGGTTAAATTTTTTTTATGATAGATTTACCGGGTCACAATTTTGTTTATAATTTTTATTTTCACCGATCGCAGATGCAATGGTAATAACGAATTTACCGCGCAGTGACCATAAAATGTGCGTTCAATGACGACGACGAGGATAATCGATATAATATTTGGGAAATACCGAAAGATGTTTACTAAGATTTTCCGAAGGTTTTCTTTGTTTCTAGCGTGAATCGGACGATGTGATTATTTACGATCGGTCGTTAACGAGTCGTCGAGTTAGAATAGAGTTCTCGCGTTTATTATGACAGAAGACAATGGAAAACCTTCGCTTCGTTACGCGAATTAACTTAACACTGGACAGATCAGTCCAACGATGTTTTATTTTACACGCTTTTAGATCGTACACCACCCGAGAGAAAACAAATTCGCAATATTTTCGGAAAACACAACGCGGATATTCAGCGGTTACGACGACACAACGACGGGGCCCTCACCGCGACGAACTAATCAGCTGATCCAAACCTGCGGGCCCACAGGACGCCCGTTACGACACTCTACCCATAATTCCGTGCGCGCTCTTTAACCGGCCAGTACACGCGGGGGCATCGAGCGTGCCCCCCGGTGTTTACACGCTGTCGTGGGGTTTTCGTACGAAAAAAAAAAACCGTTGGGGCTACACTTTGAATTTCTGTTCGCGTCAGATCTTATTGCATTGTTAATGGAGTTATGACAATGTTTCGTAATGTAAAAGTATTTGATTCCCCGATAAAAGTTTTGACAAACACGAGAATTATAATTTTAGTTACGCGTGCGCGATGACTTCCATTTTGAATGTTCTATAGATGAGTGCATAAACAATTTGTTCGTTGCCGTGAATACATGGATATTGAAATTGGTGTTAAACTGTGACAAGTTAAGTGCGGTATGAAATTGAATATCCCTGCGAGAACATCAAAAAAGTGAGTTGAGTAATAAGTTTAATCGTAATATAGCGAACGTTTATATGAAAATGCCCGAGCGTAGCGAAGGCGTAGTTTTACCAGTGGAAGGTAAAACGCTGAAAATACAAACGCTCGACAAAATAATAGACCGTCGATCAATTAGTGTTGGCGAATTTGTTAGTTTATAACCCTTGCTAGCGTACAAAATTCCGGTGTGATTACTGGGTAAATATTCCGGCGGTAGTCCGTCTCCCGCTGTGTCGACTGCTGGTTATCGATGAGTAAACATTGCCAAGCGTACTGGAAACTTGATACACGAGGTCATCTATAACCGGAAATAGATGTATAATCGTTAGGTTTCGACATCAATAAATATTTCGCGTAATAGACAGCTTTCGTCTCCGAAGGTTCGCATTGTCGATTGTCGCGCAATGTTCGCGGTCTATAGACGCGAAAATGTTAAATAATGATATTAGGCGTTCCTGCGTCGTTGATAAACGAGCTAACGATTCGACAGTTACGGATATATCTTTAAGTTCCTTTAAGAAAGTAAAGCTCACTCTTGTATCGGGGGAACGAATCAACAACGATCAAGTGTTCGAGTTTCAAGGTCGTGTTTCGAAATCGATTTATCCTGTTTTATCCTTGAAAGTCGGGTTAGTAGATGATGACTCAAGAACGTTATATTCGCAGTGTCTGTTAAGGGGAACGGCCAAGATAATGACTGTAGAAAGATAACACGAACCTTCACCCTTTGACCCACTTTTTACCAGTAGTAAATTATTTAATAATTAATAATAATTTAATATTCGACGAATTATTAAATAACGTTAGATTCCGATTTTTTTCAAAAACTTTCTCATAAATTCGCCCATTATGAACCCGTCTCAGTACCTAATCGGTTAGATGAATCGTTAAATGACCAATTAGTGACTACGTAGTATAGTAGTAATCGACTGCACGGTCGTCTAAATATTAATGTACATAACCTCCAAAAATCGGAATTATTTACATCGAACATAGAAATAACGTATTCGCAAGTATTTTGAAGTATAACGGATTGATATGCTTCGTCAGATTATCAAATTTACTTATTTTATTGCAACAATACAATGCAAATATTTTTTGCAATTATATAGTCGTAAAAATACCTGTTGTCTCGCCACTTGGAATCCTTCTTGCTACGGTTATGTTACCACGCTATTTCAATTGGCAACAATCGCAAAATTCAATCTTTCGTAGTTTCAAGAAACTTGACAAGCGATGATTTTCGAAATTTGGCAAAGTTAACATATCGACAAAGATTTTTAACAATAAATTCATATTTTGTTATTTTAATTAACGCGGAAAATTATGTTTTTACGAAAATTATTTGCGTCATTTTGGAGTTATTTTATTGTTCCGGAATAATATTTCAATAAAATCGTAAGTCGTAAGGAAAAATGAAAAAATCATTTTTTGTATAATTTACAGCATTTTTCGAAATTTTCGAGTCTAATTATTCGTAAAATTTTCGCGCCCAGTTTGGTGCCGATTTATATAAACATTTTTAAATAACCGTAACACCGCAAAGGGTAAGGAATAATCGATGTGAAAGCGATATAAAAACGATAAATTTTTATTAAAATATAATACAAAATCGCATATCAACGATCCTGCAACGTCATAATTCACGAGTTGACTTATAATATAGTATTGTCATTTTACATTTAAACAAACATGCGATATCGCTGCCCGTATATATATATATATATATATATATATATATAATTTTTTAAAATTCGTTCTTTTTTTTTTACGTAATAATATAGTAAAAAATGTCTGACTGATATCGACATTTTGACGGAATAACAACGAAGAAATTCGTAGATTTAATAATGTCATAAATCATTCGACGCGGCGTGGGGCTCACGATTTGTGGTGCAAGAAAAATCTTCACCCAAATCTATAACAATTGAAATAAAATGATGAATCACTATAACGCTACGTTTGCACAAAATATTATTTTTCATACTTGAAATTACTAGCGCTGCCATTCCATACTCACCGTATTTTCGTTGCGCAGATTAAACATAATAGGTATAAAAATATTATCATCGATAATAGAGACAACGCAAGGATACTTCGATTTTTCCGCTTTTTTTTAACCTTCGCGTTTTTTTTTTAACGCCTTGACGCCGTAAGGTCATTATATATAAGAACGCTCTGTATGCCCTTCTGGCGTTAACAGCGATCGATGTTGTTTGGAAGAATAACATCGCTACATGATTCACGATTCCATTATAATTTCTCGGTTTGCACAAAAATTCTTCATCGATTCGATCGCAATATAACGTTTTTTTTTTTTTTTTCGCTACATCACGATTCGCAATAATCTTCTAAAGTAAAATGAATTACGGAATTCGCGGAAACGAACGATCCCCGACGTTTGTCGAAGTTCGACGATTTGTGGTGAAATTTAAATTGAAATACGTTGGTAATGCCGTATTTTTTTTTTTTTGTCAATTTAATTTCGCTATATATGTATATATTTTCGTATGAAAGTCACATATTACGTATCCTTGGCCCACAAACAATGAACACAATCGTAATTCGACGGGAGTTGTTTCCGTGTATTTTCGGAGTAACGGAGAATATGGATTTCAAACACGAAAACGTAATTTGCGGTACGATTTCGCGGCGTCGTCGTTAAACCGAAGTTTCGTTTGAATATCGAGTTTCGGTTTATCTCGCTTCGCGAAATACAGTAACCTCGTGTGTCATGCGAAATTCACGAATTTATCAATTGCGTCGCGGGGCTGCTATGTGTGTTCAGGTGGATCCACACCTTCGCACGTGGCGTTGTTCGTCCGAATACAATGGATGTAACAGTAACAGTAACGCGACGGTAATCGGAACTGCGAATTTCCAATGTACATTTATGCTATATATCGTTCGCTGTACGAAAGCTTTAACCGGATATCGAAAATGCGGGGCGGATAAATCGGCATCGCTGCCTCTCAGATGCTCTTTCGCGTTCGCAAAAAAAATTCATATACGTTGAATAACTATTTTACATTATTAAAAAAAAAAAACAAAAAAATACGTTATTTATACCTATTGATTAAAAATAATGTCTTTGCTTTCGATAAAAACGAGAAAATAGTCGTCGAATGAACATAAAAAAATTTGTTCAAAATAAGAAAATTATAATTTTCAAATTAATTCAACAAATGACGTTTTCTCTTTAGGGATGATTGACAAATGGAAAATCAATATACTTGACAAACAATAATTATAAATCGAAGTTTTACAAAATTTAACTTAATCGTAAAATTAGTTTTTTTTTTTTTTCATTTTTTAATTAAATTCAGCTTTGGAATTGTTTAAATTTTTGTGGAAAAAAAGTGAAAAAATGCGTGAAATTTATTCGAACGATTCGTGAGTGAAGAAACATTCGTTTGAATCCGACGAATCACATTTGAATAGGAGTTAATAAAAAATAATAATAATGGCACAGTACGTGACTCTGATGTCGGAATCAAAATCGTTTTTTTTCTTTCACCGTCTGATAAAAATGTAGGAAATATCTTTAGTTGTGTAAACGATTTACGGAGTCTCGTGTTTCTCGGTCGGAATCGGGGACAAGGATAACGCAAATCCTTGCAAATCGGTGAGAATATTTCGCATGAAAAATGGAGTGTATTTTTTTTTTTTTTATAACGATTCAATGACAACACTTTTTTCGCCTAACCGAATACGAGTAGATATCTCAAGTAGCGTATACTTTTTTCGAGCAAATTGATCGATTAATCGAACCTACAAATTTGCAAACGAACGTTTAGCAGATTTTCGTTAGTAGGGATCTTCTGACGAGAACATCGGTAAATAACAAAACAAAATTAAATTCGTGAAATGTTTCAAAAAATATTTGTTCTCAAGTTGAAAGAGTGAAACGGAAAATAGGAATTTTTTCAAAATTCCGATTGAATATTAACGAATTTGCATATTTCATTATCAAAAATTATTATGTGCACATCAAAGCGTCGTTCACTTAAACATTTTTTTTTCGCATTTATACATTTCCGCTTGATCCTCGTTTACTTTTGAAAGGAAGACTTTAATTTCAAAGAATTTCAAACTATTCTCTGGATCGAATAATTAGTTTTACCGAATCGCATTTCTCATAAAAAACAAATATATATATATCGTTAGTATTTTGGCACATATGATAATCCGAGTGATACGATATTACAATGTTCATCAAATCGTCAATTGACTCCTTCATTTTCAATACAGAATTTTTTTTTCTATCCAAAATACGATCGACGCGATCGCAGGTTAATTTTTTTTTTATTTTTTAACTGTTGCACTCGTCTTTAAAAAAATCCCTGCATTCCCAAAGGCACAAGTGTTGAACTTTTTTCATATATCTCTTTGTCGGTAAATATTTCGATAAATTCGCGATAAAAAAAAATATATTTATATATTTATATTTGGTCATTATCAGTCGCTCGAAGCATAGAAATTTCTCGTACACATTGTATCCGAGAATAAAACCCGTATTCGAGTTAATAATCGCGATTCGCGAAACTCTGTACTCGTTATATCTACGGCGGCGGTAAATGATCGAAGCTCGTGGCGATTTATAACGATAGGATGGAATATTATAGAGCTTTGCGTGGAATGAGACCTCTGCGTGGGACTCTCTTTCTCGAGAGAGCTTATCGACTCGATCGACGTGGTCGCGGTGACACGGAATAGCCAACGAAACGGCTTTTGGTCACAATTTCTATGCGAACCGTTCGATCGGCCGTTTTTCTACCTCAACATACGATCGTTACGTTTTTTTTTCTTTTACCCTGTATCACCGAATAACTGGCACGATGCGGATGGCATCTAAGCTGCCGACATCGTCAATGTCTTTATCATTCGATTGATCAATGTTTTCGACTATTAGCAAACTTTGCTAAATTTTACACGCAACAACCATTTGTTGCCCGTTTCATCTAATTTCGTTATTCTTATAGTTTTGGATACAATTGACGATCAGTTCTGGTGTGAGTGTCATCCTCCCGCTTCGTTACGTCCATGTAAACCGATTCAGTCTTTTTTCCATTGGAAGCCGCTACCTTTCTCGATTTACCATTCTGCAAACAATGAAAAAAAAAAAACACTTATATAGTTCGCTGTTTTCGGGTTTTGTGTAATTTTTTTTTCCGCGATTCCTTCATTTTTACAAAGAAAAAAAATTAATATTTATTTATTATATTAAAAATATATAAAATAATAATAATAATAATAATAATATAATATATTATTATATATTTTTATAGTTATTATTTTATACATTTTTTATTCTATTTTTATTTCGTATAATAATAAAATGAAATATATCGAAAATCCGGAGAATTATGGATGCAAGTGAAACTTACCCTCGATCGTTGGCTTCGCTGTACGTAAAGCAACACAGCGACGATAACAAGCATCAATGAACCGACTACCGCCATTATTACACTACCATAAACACCGATGTCGGACATAACGAGAACAGTTTTCAACGAGAATGCAAGATCTTCCGTAACTCCGCTACGAAGATTGAACCAGAAGATCGGGAAGTATATTCTAGGAACGTGTTTAAACAATCTAAAAAAAAAAGACGAAATATTAAAGAAATTTTTTTTTTTTTTTTAAATAAATTCGTCGGCACGCAAAGAGATCGGTGTAAAAATGAAAAAAATACTCACGCAATTGAATCACTTGGCTGAAGTAAAATATTTACTTGTAATCTTGCGGCAACGTCTATAGGAATTCCCGTCGTCTGAAAGTATAATTTACGATTATCACAAATTATTCATCAACGTTTCACCGATTGAGCAATGAATCTTCAGCAGCGAATTTCGGAGCAATTTTGCTTCCTTACAAAAAAAACTTTGTTTTTGATGAAAAAAAAAAAAATCGGTATTTTAATTGAAATTATTTTTTTTTGCATTAACAACATTAATCCATAAATAAAATGCATTTTAATTAAAATCTCGATTTTTTTTTTTCTTAAAAAAATAAGTGTTTCATAAGAGAGCAAAATTGCTCCGAAATCCGCCGATTAACTCTCCGCGAAAAATGACGATCCGTATTAATTAGTATGGATTACTATGAAGATATTTACCGGTTCGAGAGTCATGTAAAAACTATGATCCCTCGCGTTCGGATTCAAACCCGTTACTTGATCGCGGAGCATCGGATCGCCGTGAAGAAAATGTGGCAAACTGACGAATCCCGGTGCGCCGTAACGACAAGCTGTGATATTTATGAGTCCCATGGGACTGCATTCTCCGTTGCAATAGCAGTGACCCATGTTAACCCAATCCGGATCGCGGCTGTTACCCGACGTGAATTCGGCCGACGAATCGGCTTCAAAGAAATCTTCCGTTGTCGTCGTCGCCTCGAAGTACTTTGCCTGTTCGTGAGGAAAGCGGCGCCAAGTTTCATTTCCCAGAGTTTTTTCTCCGAGTTCGTACTGATAGCCGGTAATACCTTGGTGCTCAACAGTGCGCGAGTACTCGTAAGTTATCGGTCTGAAACACGACGTTATGACTCACAATCCGATTGAAAAAAAAAACACATTACGCAACATCTCATTTATCGATGCATTAAATCAAATAGCGAAATGCCGCGATCGCACGGTGAGAAAATATTCGTTAAGGGATTATAGTTTAAAAAAATTCTTGCGGTACACATCGGTATAGTAGTCTTTTGATTTTTTCGTATTCAAAAAATAGTAATCGCGGTATCGGGATTTTTGTGGTCAATGTTACGTATTTCGATGTAATGAATAGCTGTATTCGTTAGATATTCAATCGTGAAGAATTTTCGATTTAATTTTTAATGTCGATTAAATTTTATTTTTTTTAACACTTTTTTTGATTGCTGAAGTTAATGGATTTTTAATCGCGAAAATTTAAGAACCAAAATTTTGTGTACCCATTTTTTTTTTGTACTTTGATTCAACTTTTTTTCAACTTTTCAACTTTTTTCAACTTTGATGTAACCATTCGGTAAATCGGTATTTCTATCAATTGAAAGAATCCGCCAATTGCGGAGTAATTTTTTGAGTGTATAATCGTTTACCTGCACATATCGGCGCTGAACAGCGTAATCTCGTCTTTGCCTCTGTTCGGTGGAAAAAATTCTCCGGCGCTTCCTTCAACGGCGTTGCAGGGACTCTTGTAATACTTCGTGGTGTCTCTGTAATTCCATTTTTTCATTTTTCCCAAATTATTTATGTCGTCTACGCCGGTAGCCATGTTGGCAACGCCGTCAAAGTCCGTAGAACCGTTTCTCTGAAAGACAAACAAATTTGCTGTTGTAAATTCACCGTCAATATAATTGATATAATTCCGATCCATCGTTATGCATTATTTTGTCTCTCATTGCAACGCGACGATAACAGTTGTTATCGAATGATTCACGGTACACTGATCGGCAGCCTTCGCCGCTTCATAGGACCGAACATTTGCAATTATACGATTACAGTAATGAGAACATCAATTTTATTTATCAATGAAACACCCTTCGCGTTCTCGCCAAAGCCCACCATCGAGAGTACCGCGTTTATACACCGAATTCAATGTGTGTCCATTTATAGTTTGGTAGTCGACGCGACGAATTAATCAATAAAAGTTACCCATTGGATCTGATTTGTTGTCCAGCGAGAGACTCGCGTTGACCTCCAACTATTCAGAAGCAATTTAGACGATCCTACCGAGTGCGCCATGCAACAGGAGTTATAAATATGATGCAAAGCCTCGTCTCGTACGGTGAAGCACATCTGTTTTACTGTTTCCGTATTTTTGAGTAAATTTCGACCGCAAGTTAATTTCACACCCTTTTCATCCACTGACAAGAAATAACGAGGATTTCATTTTAATTAATCATTGCACTTTTTCTTCGCTTCCCATTCGATAATTTTTTTTTTATCGATAAAATCGTAATCTGCGGGGCGTAGATAATTTTTTTTTTTTTTTTTTTCAATTTTTTTTACCTTGTAGAACCATCCGAAACGATCGTAGGGCGGAACCTCCTCACCCTCGGGGATTATGTGACCCATATTCATGATATTATCCTCGTATCCCGCGAACAACAGCTCGTCTACGGTTTTCACTACATGAATACCGGACAACGCGTCCAGTAGATACGACAAAGATGATTGGAAAAGAAAGTCCCAGTAACGAACTTTGTGAGCCGCCGACTGAAACAGAATAAAAATAATAATCGGCGATTAGGAAAGACGAAACATAAGAAGATCAGCGGTGATGGAAATTGTCGGGAGGCAGGAGAGCTCCCGTTGGAAGCATCCGGTAGGAATTTTTTCGTCGTCAGCGAAATTTAGCACTTCCTTACGAACGGATGAATACTGTGACGCATTAATTCTTCATTATCCACTTTATATCCATGCGCCGTGCTACATTCGAGACGAGTGAACGAACATAATAGAGTTGACGACACCCGTTCAGACTAACTTCTAGCTTCGTACCGTTCTCCTTCGTCCCGCAACTGGACGCAGTGAGTGATACGCACTGAAATGTTTTATTTCGCTCTGCTCTCCCGCGGGGGGCAAAGTTCATTTTTTTTAATCGATATTTTGGTTCGCGGCAAATTCGGTCGCAAACTTTGTTTAAGGGGATCGAATCAACTAATTTAAGGCGATGTTCGCCAAATTACGGTTTTTTCTTCAGCCGATAGAAAAATTTAAAAAAATTCTATGACGTCGAAAAATGTTTGAATAATTTTTCTACCGGCAGAAAAAAAACTTTTGTCAACTTGTTTACTTGGAAATTAGGTTTAGGTGTTTTTTTTTTTTACGAAACCGAAACCCGGATACTCTTTTCCTTTACGCGAAAGCAAAACAATGATAATAACAACATTTTATCGGTGTCTATGTCCATGAGAATTTTGGTCAGCGGATCGCTTGAAGAATCATTGTAGCGGCGATGACACAAATAGCCACCTCGACGCGAGTGGAGCTTTCGTGTTATATAAACTGACCAGTCGGAATGTAGTGAATTGGGCGCTTTGCCTAATCGGCAAATCGCCACTCCCATTTCCGTCGCGATTCTTATAAAATGTAATAGACGACATTTTAGCTTACGGCTAAAAACACTTTTTCCCGAATTTTTTTTCCAATTATTGGTCAACTTATCGAAATTAATTCTAAGGATTTTTAATGCAAATCAATTTAAAAAATCTCGTATTCGAGACAAAAGCAATATTTACTTCTATTTCATTTGCGATTTTTTTCCGATAATTACAAAAATAAAAAAATTAATTTTTTTCTTTATTCGTAAAATTTCGTTTAGTTGCGAATTCGAAGAAAAGTAAATAATTTGATAACCAATAAAAATAATTTTTGTTTCTTAATTAAATGTTTAATTTCTTTTACGAAAAAATGGTATTATACTTTATTACTTATTAACGCGGTGAAGGCGAATCGACATACAGAAATTCGCAGAATCTGTCATTTAAGTTTAATTTCTACCTGAGGCAAGTAAATAATTTGTGACTCTGGTAAAGTTTGCGTGGGACAGAGTACTTACCACTGCAACTACGTTTAAATGCGTGATCCGGTCCCTCAGGCTGCCATTGCTGTTATCCGGATCAAAGTGCCAAGTTCGCTTCTGCAAGTAAGTGACGGTATTGTTCTCCGGATGAAACGTGACGTTTTCCTTCAGTCTCTTCTCGCTGGAAAATAACATTGAATAATTTAGGATCAATTTCGCGAGTGCATGTCTCCCATCAACTTATGCAGACGCACATCAACATCAGCGGCCTTTTGTATGGTAGTTTGACAAAGTATCGAGGTTTTTCGTTCATTAAACGTTCCGTAGCCAACGCGTTAAACTCGTTTAAATTTTCCAACGATTGGGTACCCTCCGTTACGACGGTATTTCCCTACGCGTTACTAACTCCGCTGACCCTTGATTCGATCTTACGACCCACATTTGCTGATTATGATTGGCGTGACAATTGGGCCGAGTAAACGCTAAGGTGTAGTCTAATAAGCCGCATTCGGCAGATGGTACAACTACGATAATTTTCTCGCGTATGTACACTGAAAGTTCGTCGTTAACGCACATGCGAATTTATAAAATAAAATCAGTCGCAATATATCGATAATAAAATAATTATCAAGCAAAATAAAGATTAGATGCGGAAACTGGCGGTTATTGCAAAGATATTTTTTTTATTAGTTGTTTCAACAAATTATTCGGATTCCTAGTTAATCATTTTTTTTAACTGAATTCCGTTCGATGTGTACCTCTGTCTCCGAAAACGTAAAAAAGTCCTATGAGGGTGAAATTTGATAAAAGTATTGAATTAAAAATTTAATAAAAATATTGAATTCGAATTTTGATAAAAATATTGAATCAAAAAATTAATAAAGATATTGAATTAAATTTTTTTTTTTAATATTGAATTTACAATTTCCGACAAATCTTACATTTATTGGATAAAAGAAACGCCAGATGCGCAGGAAGCATTGAGTTGATTAACAAAAATTCTGGGATACTTGATGAAAGAATCATTCAACTGGATAGTTTAAACGAGGCATAGCTGGCCAACGCCCACAATGCGCGGGTGCAAAATCGGAGTGATGCCAATGACATATAAAGAGACGGCTGAGCGCAAGTGGTCACAGTAGAGAAAAGAAAAAAAAGGGAGCAGAGTAGATAACAGTGGTCTTCTTTCGCCGGTCCGAAGACAAAGAAGATCTCGCGACGTCGGTTCCGCGACCGTCGTGAAAGTCATTAATTACTTAATTATTTAATAAAAGTCCCTCGGTAATTTACTCGCCCACGTGGTGAACACGCATAGACTATCTAACGAAGTCGCCTTATTGACGAATTAAGAAGTCAATACAGCGAGGTTAACTATTTCTCCCTTATCGTCATTAACTTCATTACCAGAAATCTGCTCGGTGACCTTCACTAGACCCGCATCGAGACTAACAATTGATCATTCGTAGAGTTTGCGCGATTAAAGTTGTTCCCGTCGATTAACGAATGACTCGCAAATTGTTTTACTCAATTTGACTGGCAATTTTGCTGTCTCGTCGAGTGACTCTTTGATATCAAGATTGACATTCGGAAATATGAAATTCATTCAATTCAAGAATATTAAATTTAATATTAATATAAAAAAAAAAATTCTTACGCGATTCGATTTATAAAATATATCGTTAGATTTCGCGATTTAATTATGATAAGAATCAATTTTACGGGCACAGCTTTTTATTTGAAAAACTTGTCTGAAGGTCAGTTATGGCGAAAACGAGACATAAATTTCCATCGATTCAATATTTCTTATTTCTATAATTAAAAAAAAATTGTTTCTAAGCAATTTTTATGTAAATAAGATGATCTATGAAAACATAATAAATTATCGATCCGCAGCGTTTGGCTCGATGATAATTAATTTCGCAGAAAACCAACCGGAGAACAGCTCTACTATCAGTGAAATTGCCGGCTGATGTCGAAAAAAATGTATTTTGATATGCTAAAGATGCCGTTTAGCAAGTTCTCGAATACGTTAAACATTGTTAGATTATTAAAAAAAAATTTAAACGTCCGATAGATTACAATAATTAAAAACATATATGAGTTCTTTATTTTGCCTCAACGCATTTCACACGCACGAGAGTGTTGACTATTAGCGTTGAGCAGCAATTTTTTTTCCCGTCTCGCGTCTAGCGTTCAAGGTCTTTAGTGGTTCAGGTCACGCAGCACCCACGTGGCCGTTAGAGTGTCGTATTACAGTAGTCGCGGATTTTCTCGCATACAGTCAAATTGACGCTACGTATTTCATCGTCAAAGTACATCCCATTATCGATGTTCGGATTTATACCGACACCTATCAGTTCGTTTATGTAACCAATGATTGAAAAAAAAAAAAAAAAAAAAAAACTATTCTTTGGACCATAATCGGTGCATTGCGTCATGGCACATGCGTCTTTAATAATCAAATTTATTTAAAAAATTTGAACGTTTTTTAAAATAATAAAAAATTATAAATCTCCTGCGGTAATTTTTTCTTCGAATACGAAATGCGATGCGTCGCTACGAGTTAAATAGCGGAGACATGTACTGTCGTTACAAATCGGATAATTCCGGTTTTGTGGACAGACACCGATTTCAATCTGATCGCGTTATCATGTTTCTTTTCCTGCGACCTTCCCGATGAAAATTAGCTTCGCGGTCTCGGAACGCGGTACACTAGTCTACTGCAATTTGCCGAGAATCCTCGTCGCGTGAGTGAGAAATGAATTCATTCTATTTCGCGTCACAATTACGCGGAAAGTTTGGAATAAAAATTTATATTATTTTTTTTTTTTCTATTGTCAAACAAAAAAATTTAATAAGATTTTTTCGAAAAACCGAATTCTAAAGTTAACATCGATTTTATGAAAACATCGTGTTAATTATTATCGAATCAAACGGCAAGGCGCAGATGGATAAATTGTTATGTTTTTACAGCTCATATTATTTATATATTAACTGCTAATTAAAAAAATCGGAAATATTGAACCGATGGAAACGTACATTTTTTTTTACTTCATCTTTATTTTAAATATCCCGAAACCTTTAAATACCCCGCGACTATTGTTGGTCGCACCGATCCCGAAGCATTAACACTTTAAGCGCCCGATAAAGATGTATAGGTTATTCCCGCGAGCGTATCTCTGGAACGACTTTTCGATAGCCGAACTCGAGATACCGCGATAAAACGGGGGGTTGGTGTCGCACCGTATTAGTTTTTAGTTCGAAACAAAATTGTTTCGTTCGACATTGACGATATTACAACGCGCGCGAGGTACTGATAAAAAAAACAACAAACGAAAAAATGCTAACCTCACATATCGATCGATTTAAAGATAATTGATATACTCACATGAATGTATACGGTCCGACCTGCACGAGAACTGGTTTTTTCGTCTTATCCAACAATTCCTTCGGATTCGTCCAATTGAAGAAATAAAATTCCATTCTCACTGGTAGATCGGTGGTGTCCCTCCAGAGCTCGAAGCTCTTCGACGTTGGTGTCAGCGGTAATTGCTATAATTTACGCGAAAAACATTAATCATTCGTAAATTAATATCTGCGAGAAGTTGCGTTAAACATTCATCGATTGTGAATAAATAAGAAAAATCGTTGCTGCCTCGATATTTATTTCACAAATTTGCAGCGTTTCTATACGGAAACTATTCTTTGACGCGATCCAAGACTTCGAAAAAAAAAAAAAAAAAAAAACAAGAAAATAATTTCATTTACCAAACGTATCGTTCGTATCGATATGGAAAAAGATCGAAAACCTGCATCGTTCGAAAAATAAGACTTCCGATAATCCTCGATTTTTTTTAATCCTCATCCCTTGCCGTCCTTTGATATTCTTACCGTGCTGAGTATTGATTGGAAAAGTCCCGGCCAGAAAAAGCAGAACGATGTGCCGATGACCACTAGGAAAATACCCACGACACCGAGGATCGCCGATTTGGTCGTCCAGGGTCTCATGATGGTACCAGCAATGGATATTCTTTCTCGTATTGGTCCCTTCGTCTATACAGCATGGGCTCGCGTTCCAGGTAGTGACGACAACAGTGAGATCGGTACGACGGCTCGTTCTCTCGCCTCTCGATCTTCCAGTTGGGCCAATCGCGTGTCTCTTACACAGTCACCCGCTGAAAGATAATTCGTAATCTAATCTTAGGAACGGCTCTCGATATGTAGTATACGACGTGCACGTTTGGTCACTGTTAACAACAATTCTCTTTTCACAGTCGCGATCGCGGTACATATTGTGAATCTCTTCACGAATCTTCACAACTCGAATGGACTATTCTGTTCAATACTTTTGAACCTTTCAAAATCTTATCGTATCCGCGAACGCCATTACTCTGGTACCGTACTATCGCGACGTAGGAAAAGGTGGGGTAAAATGGGACAGTCGCGCAACTCGAACTTTGGGGCAAAATGGACCAAACCTAAAATTCATGAAATTGAAAAAAAGTTCGATTTTCAAGTGACATCGGTATTATTTATGCTGCTGATCACTGTTTGTCTAAAAACTATCGGAAACGACGGTTAATGAAATTCTCCGGAACATTCATTGTCAGCGCTAAAATGGATCGATAAGCGAAAATAGGAATGCAGAAAAATAAAACTATAATTTGATAATTGTCTATTAGAAAAGAATTTCATTATTTTTAATATGGGGAAATTTCTATATTCTAACGAGAATATGTTACATATCGTTTATAAGTAGTTAATTATACGAAATTAATTTTTTTTAATTCAATTTAATTGAAGTCTATTTTTCCCCTTTTTTCGTCTTAATACTTTAAGGAGATGTGACAAATCTATTTTTTGACAAATTCTCTGACTTCCTAGAACGGTTCATTTTGCCCCACCTTTCTCCTACTATCGCTCTTTCTTTCGTATACTATTTTGCTGAATATTAGCATTATAGAAAATTGTATTGAATTGATTGTGATACGCCTACCGGACTGACCGAGTATCGCAATTCTTCCTCTAAAACCTTCGAAGTGATCGGAGAATCAGCTTGAGAAAAAAAAATTGTACAATTGCAAGACACCTGTGCAGTTTCCGGTAGAATATTATCGGCACGATATCGCGCAAACGACACTTTTTTTGTGAAGAAACGTTCCGAAACGATTATCATCTGTCTGTGCAACGTCTGTAGAGAAAACCGATGCAAGATGCAACACGCAGCTCTTCGAAATCACGTCTGTATAAAAATCGAAGATTCCGCGTAGTATACATAGTCCTATATGCAATTAATTCTCGTATTATCTTAAATTTTTTGCAGTGAAATTTTTACTGTGTAAAATCTTTGATATTTTTTACAACATCGTTCCGACTTCCGACCTCCCCGACCGCATGTTATATCTCAATCGATAGGTTTGATAAACGCTTTAATCTTTTAGTTCTACTAAACCGTAATACCGAAGTTTTACTAAAAAAAAAAAAAAAATTATCTTCAATAGTATCATCGCGGATGCGCACTTTCTCATTTCGCTAACTCCGTTGCTTATCCACTAAGGATTATGTGAAATATAATTAGTCAGAATATGCGTCGTATATTTCATAGTAAACGCGATACTGATGTTCATTAAAAAAAAAGCAAAAATGAAACGATTATATCGATAACAAAGTATAAACACAACTTTGTTTCAAGCTTTATGTGCACCTGCTGTGCACCTTATCTCTTATCCATTACATATTGAGATATCGATATTATGAAGCAAATCGTGTTTTTGCGTTTTATGCAATAATCGAAGTTTTCTATAAATTCGATTAGCGCAAAATTGTTTAGTTTAATTTTTTCTTTTTTATTAAATACGAAATTTCGTCAAATTTAAACCACTTTATCGATTTTTGCAAAATTCAATGCCGAACGCCATAAATCGCGAATGGAAAAAAAAAAATCACAAAATCTAAACTTCCTCTACGAAGAAGCAAAAATGTGTGTGAATAATGGAAATAATGCATTATCAAGGGCTCCAGCAACCATACCGTATATCATCCAAGGAAACAATTACCAAGAAACTCCATTAATGCTGAATCATTTAATAATTGATAATTGATTTGCACGTTAGCGACATGAGGTAAGAACAATGCGATTTCCGGGATTGACATTGTGGGTGCAAATTTTCGCTGTCATTGCCACGATTATTACCGGTAGTATGGGGAGGACTAATAATTGCGTTAGATGATTGGCTACGGTGCAGAACCCATTAGACACCGATTGCAGTAATAACAAAACTTCCCAACCTATTCGCATTCAATATCTACAATATGAACGGAAGCGAAAACAAGATGCAAATTGAATTGCCATATTGCTTCCTTTTTTTTATAATTGCGCGTATATGCAAACTTCCAGTCCATTAAATTTACCATCAATTTTTTACTGTGTTTAAACGACGATAAGCAAAAAATGAGCGAACGATCTGTGAATTCAATAAGCATATTTTTCAATTAATTCGATTTTTTTGCTATATCTCGGCGTGTATTGTTTTTCGTCGCAATGTTTATCGAGTTTCACGCGTTAATTCGCGCTAATTTCATGAAATGCTACTGTGACATACGTTCTTATCGAACGCCCACACGTCGTAGCGGAAAGAAATGGTCTATGACTCAGTCTATGCTGCTGCGTGGAGCACGAATAAGAACGGAGAATTCTGTATGATTGAACGCAGATTCCGCTTTTCGCCACGTGCCATCGCCGCAGATATAGCTATGCGTGATCATCATGTGCGGTCGCGACGTCCTCGATGTCGCATTGAATCTCATTAACACGAATATAAACGAATATAGTCGCAAAATCTGTCTGACAGACCGACTGTGACGATAGCGAAATCGCCCGTAAATATAGTCGTTTGCAAATGCGTACAATCATTGTGACTATGTTAGATGGCATATAACAGGTACCGCGGAATATGTAATGTACAATAATAGACAGTCTGCCAATATGAATGGTGCTGAAGCTGCAATATTGTCATAGGTTTGCATAATTTGGTCTTTGCTTTGGCTAAGTGACCGACGAAGTAATCTTTTTACCGGCATATTAATCAACAAATGCCTCAGCGTCTTAACGTCCAATAATTCAACGGGAAAAAAATTAAAATGAAGACCCCAAGTAGAGGTTTTAAAGTGGGAAATTTTTTTTTTTATTCTTGAAAATTAATGATATGGCAGCACCAATGTTTTTTTTTTTCAAAAGAATATACAAATAATTTACTAAATGACTTTTATCGTAAAAATTGGTCAACCGGAAGTGCTGTTAAAAACCAAAGCAATTCTTCAAACATAGCGCTGCTAAAGCATTGCGCTACGTAGGGATTTTTTTTTCACAAAATGGCAACAATTGAACTTTACAGTTCGATGTTTTAAGTAAATGTTTTACCTATTTGTTTTAATTTAAAAAAAAGTATTTGAGAAAAAAAAATTAACTTTCTGTAATTTTTTTTTTTTCGGCGATTGACTAAAATAAATGGCATTTCAATTCGCAAAAAAACTATGCATGGAGAAAGTACGAGTATCGAGAGCCTGTGACTATCACAAATCGCGACTGTAGGAAAACTAAAGACTTTGTTACCGTACAATAAACGAAACGGATCTAAAAAATCGTATACATTTCATCATCAACCGTTCGTGTTTCTCTCAGTAGACCTACAAGTTTGCGTTTTTATTCACTCGATGATGACTAGCGAGAAATTACGGACACGCTGTGCACGCAATACGTAACGCCAGCATAACGTGCTCTCGTGTATCTTCCGTTCGATTAGTAACACAAACTCGTTATGCGATAAATTATTTTCGCAAAGTCGTTGAGTTTCCAAGAATTCCTGGAATGATATTATTTAATCGGCCTATCGCGCGTCAATCATCGGCGATCGCCGAAGAAAATTATTTTTTTCTATGAATTCATTACAGAGATGCGAAACATAAAAAAAAAATGCAACATGCAACATTCATAATACATTTCGTTCTAAGATAATAACGCAATTGCGAAATCCGTAACAAGTGTTGCATATATATATAATTTATGCGACTGATGATTGCGAATTGTTGATAACACTATACATGGAAATAATAACCAATCTCGAGAATCGTTCGATTCAGAGTGACGACCCACGCATCGTTGCACGCAGGTATGCAACGGGTAGTCGTAAAAATGGTAATAAAAGGGTCAATGAATAGATTAGTATATAAGGGCACCGGACGTGAATCAAGAAACCGTGAAAATTACCATCGGTTTTGTTACAAAAATCTTCTTGCATTATTGTCAGTTCGAATATCTGCCGATGTGGGGCCGGATATTGCTTATTTTTAGTGTCGAAGCAGACGAAAAGAATGGCAGATAAGAGAGACCGATAAAGCAATCGGCGGAAAAGCAAAAGTTGAAACGTTGAAAACACGACAGTTATGAGCGACACGCGGCCATAGTTCATGAGTTTTGTTTTGTTTTGCTTTTTTTTCCTTTGCAAGTATCGTCCTGATAATGATATTTTTTTCGGATAACGGCAAAATCGTATGATCTCCAATTTCTCGAGGAGAATAATTTTTCGAATAATAATTAGGTTACTCGTATGCAGACATAAATACAGAGTCTACAATAACATTGAGAATCGTTCGAAAAAAATAATTTATTCGAATTACATAATTTAATTCGATTTCTCTCTTTAGTTCTTCAGTAATTTATAAATTAATGAACGATCGTAAAGAAAAGAAAAAAAAATAAAATCACTATTGACGATATTGGTGAACCAATAGGAAAACCCGGGGTGTCGATGACGAGAAATAAAAAATAAACAAGAGAAAAAAAATTATAGTAAGAGATCGAACGACGAGAGGGAAGGATTGCTTTTTAACAACAATTACACCATTAGACAATTACCATTTCAAGGTCACCAGGAAATTTTTTATTATCGTAATATTTTTTTTTAATGCATTTTTCAACCTTTGGAAGATTTTGAAGATATTCGCTTCGGGAAATGTTAACGTAACGTCGGATGTTATGCTGAGGTTAATAATAGTCGCAGATAATTCGCGCGCTTCGGTTTCTGTTTAATTATATTTTTCATATAAAAGGTTAACCACGAAGTGAATCGAATTAATGACGAAAGAAATCCGAAATGCGAGCGAAGGTTAACGAGAATTAAAAAAAAATTCGGCATTGCGATTTTTTTTTTTTTTTTCTAAGTTACCGATATAATGCCAATGTATATCCAACGGATATCAGAATTTAAAGAATCTTTACGACTTCACCGAAAATACGCGTCGGATAGAGTGCGCGAATAAAAAAGAGTATTGGTCGTGTAAAGCGCGTCGTAAATAGCGGGTCCCGGATATCGAATGACTATAATTTTTCATAATCAGCGGGTCAAAGACACATAACGACCAGATTGCGCGCTTCATCACGCTTATGAACACTATTCGCGCAATGGCAATTACTAATATCGCCAATAATTTTCCATTCGCAACATTAATGTTATAGTAATCACCAATTTGCTTAGACGACTTCGAATAATCGCTCAACAAACATCTCACAACTCCGATTCTTAAAAGGCATTTTTTTCGCAAGGCAAACGAGAAATTACGAATCGTTCAACTGTTTTTTCGTTATGCATCGTATTCCAAAAAAATTAATTTGATAGCGTAATTAAGCGTCAATCAATTTTATCGACAGGTGTCCGAAAAGTCCTCCGTTTATATAATGAATAATAGATATTTTTTCTGTTTACTCCGCGAGGTATGCATTTTTCCGCTTGTATACTCCGTTTGCGGTCATTTTCCTTATCCCGTGGGTTTTACCAGTAACGGAAAAGGTTTTTTTTTTTTTTTTTTTTTTTTTCGGAGGATGCCGAGTGGTGCGCGTAAGTGTAGTTTAAACCAGAACCGGCTCAGGGACCCAACCCATCGCGTTCCTTCAATCAGATACTCGACAACAACACGAACGCATTCTTTATCTTTTTCTCGATGCTTCAAAGCTCTCGTGCGCTCTTTTTAATGTGTGCTCCGGCCATATTTCGGAGTATCTATGTGTATATGCGTGTTTTTTTTTCCGGAGCTCCATCTCCCATCCTAAACACAGGTCCCCTTTACGTAGGCGCATAGGAGAATTTCTCGTTCGGTTCATCGGCCCATGTAAGGGGATTAAACAACGTTCTAAACTCGAGCTTTTAGAGAGCTACGTAACAGAAAAAAAAAAAAAAAAATCTCTTCGAACAAAGAGTTATGATTCACCTATCGTTGGCCCGATTAATTTATCCAACGAAACACGTTGGATAAACACACATTTATCCAACGTGATGTTCTCGAAAACATCACGTAAATATTGATACCAAAAAAAATTGTTATTCTTACATTATTGTTGCCGTTTTTAATATTCCCGTTGTGTACGATAATGGAATCGCACGTGTTGCTCCGTTTCGAACGCCGTCCCGATAATTTTTTTTTTTTTTTCACGAATATCGCGTTTTTTGTTTCGTATTTAAATTATAATCACACGAAATAAAATGGATGGAACGTTTCACCTTGTAGTCAGATATCGAAATGATGCGAACGCAAATAAGTTCGATTTGTCGTTTATAATTTTGTCACTCCGATACCCGTTACGTTTTTGCAATGTAAATTAACAGTGACACCGTCTCGTGCCGAACGAACTCACGTGGTCGGCAGCGCGTTTTACTCGAATAGAAACGGCATGTTCACGAACGTGCGGCCAAAGTGAGACTGAGTAGTCGTATGAGTTTGCCAGACGCTTGCAACGGCTCGTAGCCCCCGTGTGCCTCGACGACCCGAGGGGACGAGCGCTCGGGGAGAGGACCAGAGACCTTAGGCAGATAGTAAGCCACAGAAGTGTTCCCCACTCTCGACTTCCATCATCAATGAATTGCACGCTTCGTTTCGGACCGACGCTAATAGCCCAACGAACCCGACGGCTTTGTCGACTCCTCGTCGTCCGCGTCGCTCACGACGGTGTCGTCGAGAGCGATAACTCGCTGTGACGATGTGTAATGTTGGCCTCTAACCGGCCAACCGGTTAGTCAGCCGCTTATCCCCATCTAACAGCAAACACCAAAACCGTAGTGATTCTATTTTTCTTTATGATTGGTTATAAAACTCGAAAGAACGCTGAGCAAAGTGTAACACGGGAATAGTTGACATTTTTTTTTTATTTCGCTGTACTTACGCTTTAAATTTTTTTCGGAAATTCGCAACCATTTTTTTTGCCTCGTAAGAAATATTTCGTAAAAAAAAAGTATATTTTGAACTACTGAACGACTTTATTTTGCATATTTTTGTTTTTAAACGAAAGTTTATTTTCGTTTTGACGAATGTGAAGGATTTTTAAAAATCTATTTTAAATCCACGTACACCTTGAAAAACTCGAAGAAACATTGAGCAAAGGGTAAAAAAATGTTAAATATATTTTTTTTCAATCGTCGTACACTTTCCTTTTTTTTTTGGATATTCCGTAGACATTTTTTTTGTTTCCTCGTATGAAAAATTTCGTAAAAAAAAAGGTATCATCTTAACTATTTCGCGACTTTATTTTTTATTATTTTTTTTTCTAAATAAAAATATGTATTTTTGACCCGAGGGGCGAAAATAAATTTAAAAAATGTATTGTATCGCCACGCGCACGTCGAACATATCAATATTTTCGTTCTCTGCGGTACCGAATGATGCAACAAGTGTGAGAGATTAATTTTAGGCAATATTTCTTTTCTCCTCATGAGCGCAATATCACTCGTTGACAATGAGGACAAACGTTCTCGTAATAGCGACCCTGCATGCCAGACATGTTGCCGGTCAGCTGTCGGGCTATGGGTCGTCGCCGGATTAATTGACTTACCAATTTCTTCGAAGGCTTTCACGCGGCTTTTACGAGCGCTGTAACTCGTGCACAAGAAATATGGTTAGCGCGGGTGCCTCTTAATTTCTAAAGGCACAGAATCCGAAGTACTCCGTCACTGAGACTTAACTTTAAGAGAATACGTCGCCAGAATAATATTTCATGCGTACAAAAAGTTCTCAGAGTTATCCTCGAGATTAATTAAAATTAACGTCGAACTCACGAATGCTTTACTAACCGCATAATAAAAGAAATCGAAAGATTGACGGTAAACATTTCGTTAAATGCGTTTCAAATTATTCCGCTTCGAAATAATCCTTTTATAATTATTTGCATACAAATTTTGGTAGATAAAGATTTTTTTTTTATTCGGAAAAATATGGATAACGGGGATCGGGGGTGTTATTTAAATATTAATTGTCCTATTTCTTTCGTTATAATTGTCCGAAACGAATTTTTCTCTATGTGTCGAAAACGGTACGATTAGCAATAGTAAATCATTTTTTTTATTCGTAAAGAAATTCAAATTGATTGATGTATATTATGTATCGTCGTCGCGTGGTGCGCTGTCCAGTTTTTCGCTTCCCCTTCGCTTCAGCGGGGTCCGGTGACAGTGGTCACAGGTCATTAGTAGATTCCTACCAAACTGCTGGTAACGCGTCGGCATATCTTTTTGTATGGGTCTCCGGGTTATGGTAAAGAAGCGCTCTTAAAATATGATCTACGAACGTTTGTCGATAATAACACAACCACTATAGATCCCAAGTTATCGCGAATGGACTGTCTTTATGTTAATTCCGTTTCCTAAGCGTTAAGTAAACACTGGTCACCGGTCATTCTTCGCAGCGGGCGTTAAATTCTATAAATCAGTTTCGCCGGATAATTGTCATTTCGAGTGACTCACGTCGACCGTATACTTGCCAATTCGCTTTACTCATCAATTTTGAAGGAAATTGCGATTCTTCTTCAACGCCCAATCATTTTCCTTATTGCTTGTTTCGAAATATCATTTTTATTTTTAAGTCATTTTTGCGTACGTAAAAAAAAAAAAACAACAACAACAACAAACAAAACAATATAATATTAATATTATGATTAATTATTATTATTATATCGTTTAATATTCTTTTTGTTTCGTTCCTTGTTTATTTTTTATTTTTTTTACGCACGGAAAAATTATTTAAAAATAAGTAGTAATAATAATTATTATTATTATTTCTATAATATTAATTTTATATTTTGGTTGATTTCTTTGATGAATGATCACAAAAGCACCAGTGGCAAATTCCTCAACAGACGAGAGAAAAACGTACAGCAGACGAGAAGATGACGCGATATGCTTGGAACCTGTGCGCAGGTAAGTGACCAGTATTTACCGTAATACTATCTGCTCGTGTAAGGATTACGCACTACTTACGAAGCCCGTCAAAGACCATACACTTTGCTCGTTCGTAAGGGAGTTACGTTATTTCATCATGCAAACAGTGTCTTTTATGGAGACGGGGAATCGATCCTCAAAGTCCGGGCTTTGCGCATATGATTACCGAAGCTTTCTTATAAAACGAACATTTCTTTAGCGTCTCTTATACGCTGATGCAACATTCGTCACTTCGCGATGTGATAAAATTACACGCTTCGAGATAATAACTTGTAAGATTTTATTTTCGTCGCATGTTCCATTCGTTACGAATAATACAATTTATTTACAATAGAAAAAAAAATACATAACAATTATTCGATTGAAATACAACTGTCTAATGTCACTGATAGCGAACGAATGTTTTTGTAAAATTCACGTACGCCTTTTCATTCGACGAAATTTTTCGTAATGATTATCCTATTGTCGTAAGTTAATGGTATTTTTAACAAAAGATAAAAATCATCGTTTGCAGATAACGTTATTCGCGAAAACTTGAATGTATACTTATATGACGTATTAAATTCAGAGATAAATTTCTCTCGTAGCGTTCCCGACGACTGCAAAATAACAAGAAAAAAATCGATCATTTCGTGCCAAAAATCCATCGCACAATCGGCCGTAAAACAATTATCTATGGGACACTGTATCGTCGTTAATCAATCGCTTCTCGGAAAAAATAAAAAAATAACAAATACGATTGCCCATCGATGGTCTTTTCACGGTTTTCACAAAAACGTTCGGTTGGTTTTCGGTAATTTTTTGAGGTCTTGTGGTTTGTTACGATCGTCGTGAGGCACAGCGAGAGAAATTTTAATAGGTTAATCAGAGAGCCCTAAAAAGATCACTGTTATGCCTTTTATTATTATTATTTTCTTATGGAAATATCGGGCAGCGGTAGAATAGATGCAATGTTATTGTGATTTGTGAATCCCTTCCCTTGCGACAAGTCTTATCAACTTCGTTAATCGGATATCCCACTTGTAACTAAATTAGACATTGTAATATAACTGTGGATTGCTTTTTTTATTTCGCATACTAATTCTAAATTAATGATACCCGATCGCGATCGATTTTCCTCGATTTATCGTGTACCATTTTCCCCCGCGGGGTGAAAAAAAAAACGCCATTAGACACGTAATAACATGCGATTATTTTTCGCTCGCTGTCTGTTGACAAAATCTTTTTCTCGCCCACCAAACGGCGGCCAAAGCTGCCGCGAGAAATCCAATCCCAGCTACGATTCCCATGGATATTGCTCTGTGTCTTCTATACGCCGGAACGTCCAAATTGAAGCGACTACTGGTCGTAGATTCGACACCCGGACTTTCACTCATTGCTGATACCTCGAAGGTGTAACTGTTGTCCTCTTCCAGAGTTTTTACTGTTGATTCAAGTTACGTTATTGCCAATCACTCATACATAATACGTAACAAACACACATAACATAATGCGTTACATAATTGCGTGAATAAAAAAATTTAAGACAGGCAATTACATCGGTAAAAATGTCGAACGAAGTTATAGTCGGGAAGTCACTAATCAGGCCGTTTATCGAGTCCAATAATAATGTGTAATACATGATGACCACTGGTCAGGAAAATCCTGGAGATCGAGGAAAAGTCAGGAAATAATAAAAATGGTCAGGTATGTCAGGGAATTGTCAGGAAATGTGGTTTACCGTTTTTAGTGACCTAAACTACGTAATAACACAATAATACATTTCACTCACCTAAATAAAACGGATCGGACGTTTGCGCTCTGCCGTACACTTCTTCCGTATTACCGCGGACCCATTTCACGGTGTAATATCTGACGAATTCCTTGCCGTATAAAGGAGGATCCCATGTAACTAGATAACCCTCAGCGGTCGATTGAACTTTAGGGTTGCGAGGCGGTCCCATACTGTCGAATTCTAAAAAAAAAAAAAAAAAAAAAAAATCACACTTTGAATTCTTTGATCTTTTCGTCGATCGAAAGCTCAATTTCGTGTATTCGCGTACTCACCTTTACTGCTACGAAATTCCGATGCCGAATTACGGTCCATTGAACCTACAGATCGATAATTATTATTGCACAAGACATGCGAACATTTTTGTCATTGTCAATGGATTAAAATAATAACGAGATGAATGAGTACCCGATTTTGGTTGCGTGAGTACGCGTATTGTTTTGCTGAACATTCCGTCTCCGTGTTTATCTTGACTTAGAACCATAAATTCGTATTCTTGTCCAGCAGCGAGATTTGGGATGGTCGCTTCTGTTATTTTTTTCGATGGAATTTTCATCGTTTTCCATTCAGCTGTATCGGTTGGTCGATACCTGGATGAATCATTGCAATTACAATATTTTTACAGAACATTATCGTCAATAATACAGTAGCGAACATACTTTGTAAATATGGCTCTCGATTTTTAGAATATTTATGAAAAATATTTTGCATAACATTACTTGTCTTTTATACACTGTTCACATATTTTATTTATTAGGAATATTATTATTTGATTTATCTTGAAAAAAATTATTACAATTATTATTAGTTATGAAATGTTTTTTATAACATTACTTTTCCTAACATATACGCTGTTTACATATTTTATTTATTAGAAATATTAATATTTGTTTTATTTCGAAAAAAATTATTTTGATTATTATTATTACTTTTATTAGTATATATTAGATTTCATTTCTGTTTATTTTAGCACATTTTTGGGATTCGTCTGTCGCTTATTATCATCTTTGATGCGTATCCGTATCGTTGCGAATATAGGTATGTGATTCCGAGTAGAATTCTATATAATTTTTTAGTCGGCAGGAATTGGCGGAAAGGGGAGGAAGGAGAGGGGGAGGGGGATTGGGGAGGATTATTCTTAAGGCATTTTTCGTTTCTTCGTGTCTTGCTGACTGGTTTGCTGGCTATGGTCTGTGGCGTTGGGGTGGCTGTGGTGTGGTGAAGCCAGCAAGTAAAGGTCCTGCAACTTGCTCGCGGGAATATATTCAGAAAGGTCGTATTTTTCCAATTCACCGGAGATCTTTAGATTATTATCGTATGAAAAGTTATAGTAGTTTTGTAAAAACCGTCCGTCCTGCTGCCTGATGTGGACACTTCGGCTGATACCACGAATATGCGAGAAGACGGGTTGTTTACTTGCGCGAAAGAAGCGGATAGGTGATAACTGGCAGATCTTCTTCTCTTTTAAAAAACGTTGATAGATACTATGTGGGATTGTCGGATCGGTGGCTCGAAATACAACTAAAATTTTCGGTTCCATAGCAGACTGAATATAAACTTCGGAACGGTGTACTTTTATGTATCTTTTGTTGTAAATGAGATCATCGGCGATTTGCTTGTTCGCAAAGTATACATGGATAACCTTATCTATTTTATCCGCAAATTGGATTTGTTTGACATCTATCACCGATTCTAGGGCTTGGAGATAGTCGTCTAGCGTTGTTCCATCTATGACTGGCATTATTATACCTGTATTTACATCGGCGCAACATTCTTCGGTTGAGTCCTGCCAATCGTTATTTGCAGAATCCATTTTTTTTCAATCAATGGACATATACCCGATTAAATAAAAATATGGTTTCGAATTTCGACGGGAATTATTGGTCTTTAAAGTCTTTTATCCTCGTAATTCTCAAAGTTATGAATATTCGTGAATTTTTAATTAATTTGATTTATCGATATTTTTAAAATAACTTGGCGACGAAAGCACACACGATGGTTTTATTTTAATGTGTATTAACAACACGACTGCCAAGAATGAGAATTCCGATTGCTGCGAATGACGGAGAATGACTGGTCATCAACTATCGCATTCAATTTTAGCTATTAGTTGTTAGGCTGCAATCGCAGTTGTCTCATTGGTTAAGCTGATACGATATGGCGTGACATCCGCTATTCCAGGAGCGGATGCTCATGTATGTGTAACTCTCGAGTACTCAAGGATATCCGCTAGATATCCAAAGATATCATCTAGCAATTGTTAGAATTTAAGTATTTTCTGTTATGTGAGTTTGAGTGTGAACGTAGTTCATGTATATCCCCGCAAGGCGAGGGTGGAGCGACGATCGCGAACGAGAGCCACGTGGCCGCTCGAAGCGCTCCATCATCTGGCGGTGAACGCGAACCGGAAACGGGGGAAATGAGAGGAGTCGTGTGGAGAGATCGATCGCGAGCAGACGTGCTGCGGATCGATGCAGAGAGCGAGTGAGCACGAGTGGGTACACGACGCCGACGAGTGAGAACGCGCGAGCGAGGCACGACGGCTGAAACACGCGTGCGACACGAGGTCGCATCGGGAACGAACGAGTAATCGGCGCCGGGTCGATCCGGATTGATAATTATAGTTTATTGTTTGTCTATTTGTTATTTCTCTTCTTTAAATCTTTATTCGTCTATTCATTAAATAAACTGTTCTCATCCATCACTCCGACGTGCTTACTGAGAGTTTCTCCCTCCCCTACCGCTATCCATCCGGGCAATAAATTCCGGAGTAATCGGAATTTTAACACAATTCTTGATAATTTTGATAGTTGATGCATTTACAGAGGTTTTCGACAAGCAGTTGGTCGTAATTATGGCTTAAAAAACGATTTAAATACATACCAAACTGCATATTCCATTTTTGGCCGAACGTATCCAGGTACCCATGTCAACGTTATAGCATTTTTGCTGCTATTTGCGCTCAAGTTGTAAGGAGCTCTTGGTGGCACATTGAGAACCATTAGTTCAGCATCCGCAACGACTGTAGCAGCTTCGTTGCTGGCTACGCATTGATACTGCCCTCGATCTTGTTCTTGAATTCTCTCTATCGTAAGGTTTCCACCTCGGAGAATAGTACGTTCTTGTGATAGCGGAGAACCGTCCTATTTTGTTGGAATCAAATGGGAATTAGTATCGTTTGCTTTTCTTCTTTATTCGAAATGCTATATAACGGTATCGCTGATAACATCGATAGTTGCGATTAACACTGAAGAACGCTTACTTTGAACCAAACAATTGCTGGTCTTTGTGACTGATCGCCGTCTCTAGCATCGCAAGGTATTTCCAGTGTTTCGCCTAATTTTCTCATGTATAGTCGCTGTGGTGTGACTGTAAAGATCGGAGGTCTCTGCACTACCTGAATCATTCGTGAAAAAACTATTAACGAATACTGAAAATACAGTACAAATGTTTAAATATATAAAATGCCGCAATAGGTGGTCGTAAAGTGGATAGAGCTTCCCTTCGGACGGATAAAAACGTTTTAAACTGCAGTTACTATATAGGTCTCTCAGTTCAGACTCGTGTTCTGTCTATAAGAGCGCAATTGGGGAATAAAGAGTTGTAATGCATCTTGTCAACCGGTCAATAGTCCTAACAAAGCCGTTGGCTTTTTACTTCTCCATCCATCTTTGACTGACCGGTCTTACATACAGAAAGAACAGTCCTCGCAATTGCTACACTACTGCCGTAACACAATTGCAAAATCAATGCAAACATAATCTCACCACTTCGATCGCCGGACTCGGCCCTTCGGTACCCAATTCGTTGTACGGCGTACAGCTGTAACTTCCCGAATGCGTCTCGTCGACTTTGCTGAAGTAAAGAGACCCGTTCCGACGATAAAAAACTCCTGGCACGTTGTAAGGATCAAAGAGAAACCCGTCTTTCTCCCATCGCAAATTCGTAAGCGGTGGATTTGCCCGAAAGTGGCAATCGAGGCGACCGGGCTTTCCGTAAGGTAGAAACACATCTCGAGGGGCATAGATCACCTTTGCCTTATCTGCAAAAAGTCGAAGACTCCTTCAGGTGCCTATTAGTTGTTTTTTTTTTTATTTTGGTAGAAATAATGTCGCGCAAAGCTCACATTGAACGTTGAGAAAGGCAGATGCTCGCTGACTGTCCCCGTGCGTACCAGTTACGACGCAAGTGTATTCACCGAGATCACCGATTGCCGCCGGTCGAATTTCCAACGTTCCATTTCCGCTTATCGAAGTTCGTTGCATCAAATCCTATTGGACAACAAAAACCACTTTATTTCGGAGCTTATTTATCATTCGGGACACTTTGATAAAAAATGGCAATGGTACAATGGTCCTTCAACGAATAACGGAGCGTACCTCGAATTCCGTAACCTCAGTACCGTCGCGAAGCCACGTGATTATTGTCGATGGATCTTTAGTGACGCATTCAAAATCCACGTCTTCACCTTCCATAACGGTTCTGTTGACTGGCGGTATGGCCAGCAGATTTTCACCTGGAACATCGTCCGTCGGCGACGAGCCTGCATTGAACGATTTAATGAGTCTGCCCGGTTTCCTGTTAGTAAAGGCGCTCTACGATCTACCATTTGTTCATTAATAATCACATTGTCACTCGATCAAACCATTATATCGAGTTAATTCATTATCAGCATCCACTTCAAAATTTACCATTGGCGGCTTAGTCAATCGATATGGAGATCGGTAAAAAAATCCTGAAATTTCAAGTTTTCACACAGTTTCCGCGATATTTTTTCGTCTTTTCTCAAAGATTCGTCGATGAGAAAGTTTTTTGTTTAATTTCGTAACACGATGAAACCAATAATTTTCGAGATATCGAACTGAAAATTTTACGCAATTTAACTACTCGATAATTAGTATTGGTCCCTTCATATTTAGAATTTGATTTGGCGATTCTATAAAGTATGCAAATGGAATTCGCTAGTCGCTCTCTCATATGTCCTTAAAGTCGTTTCCAAAGCTTTTTCTATTGCCAAAGCCTATAATGATTGAATAATTCTTTCACAGAGAAGGAAACTACGTGAAAAAAAAATGGGGAGACGAGATGCGAGTCACGTTTGCATAATTTTTTCAATTTGAGATTAAAATTATTTTTATATTGAATAAAGCTGTGGAAATCGATGTTTCTGAATACGTAATGCCCGCAATCGGTTGAATTATGTGTCGCAATAAACGCGAATCAATTGTGGACAGTGGTGATGGCTCTTTTGTTATTTCGCCATCGCGTTATTCCGATTAGAAGCGACCCGGGAATAGGTGTGTTACGTTGCCATTCACGTTTCTCCGATACACCGTGAGAATCGTTTATTCATTGAGTGATGCGATAAAACCGATTTCCTATGACTCACAGAGGTTTCATTTCAAAGCAACGAATGAACAATGCACCAGGATGCGTCAGTTCGCAGTATCGAGCGCACAATCGCTATCGTATCTGTTGAAACTTATAAACCCTATTATAACAGGAGCACCGAGAAGATTGGCGTACTATGGGGCTGTGATTGCGTTCTGGAAATTCACGAGACCGTTTCATTGGTTCGGTAACCTACAATGTATTTTGCACGCTGCATAAGTTCAGTCAAAACTAAAGAAGTAAGTATCGTAAAAAATCACTTTCAAAGGTTCGAGTTGAACTTAATACCTTAGTGACGATGTATAACCAATCATAACGAAGTATACCGGCTTACGAAATGTGAATCGGCTCAGTAATCCCCTTCGAATCCTCACGGGTTTATCATTCCAAAATTAATACATCCACACGCGGCGAAAAAAAAAATAAAAATCTTAGAAAATTGGTTAGAAACATTACGAAGCGCTTTAGTTATTTTCTCGGCAACTCGTTCTCCGAATCTAAAGATTTTTTCGTTGCAATTGAACAATTATTGAAATCTGCGAATGTAATTTATGTTCACAAGATTTATGGAATAATTGTAGCAATTCTGGTCTTACCTTCGATACTGAGATGAAACCATGTCCCATTGTTCCTCGTGGTCGGTGACCTCTCAGGAAAAACGACCTTACATTCGTACCATCCTTGATCGCTTTCTCTGATATTCGTAAGATTTATGCTTCCCTGCCCGTAATCGCGGCTCGCCGGGCCTTCGAGCAAATGAATTCTGCCGGCATAGTCGTCGGTTATCGAGAGAACGCTGTTCGCTTTTTCGTAGCCCGGTATCTCGTACCAGGAGAAAATCGTTCGTCCCTGAAACGTTAGACGGCATCAATTATTGCGAGTTAAAGACTTGAACGGCGCGTCCTCGCCACGAGAGCTTGAGATCCATGCATCCGGTCCATTCGTGCCACGGCTCTTGATGCCGCTGCTTCGTGAATTAGGGAGACGCTATGACTTCGTCAGAACGAGCCGTGAAATCCGACACGAATTTCCTGCGGCTCGGTCAACGAAAATTCGGGAACGAGACTCACTTACAGAAATAAAGATCATAAAATTCGTTCCCCCAATTTCGACTAATATCTTCGTATTATTAATAATCGATCGATCCTCAATTTTACTTCGAGATCGACAAAATTTGACGTCATTTTATATTCGATTCAAAACTCACGTTCCTTAATAAAATTTTTTAAAAAGCGGGTAGATAAATGACTGAGTGTGTTATGTCCGTTTGAATCCATAATGAGTATCTTTATCCCTCCCATTTGAAAAAATTACGCGCGTCTAATTATTTGCAAAAAGTTATTAACAATAATCATTTATTAGTACAATATTAATATAATAATAATCAAAATTTTTTTTTTTTTTTTTTTTTCACGATATCCGAAACGTTAGTGTCCGTTTTTACTCGATCGATCTATCGTGCATTTCTTGGATTTCTGATATAGACATTTGTTGAATATCGGATTTTTCTGTGATATGTCACGCGTACAGGACTTTGAGTGCCTACTGTCGATTAGGGCTGACAAAAACGGCGCTAATAAGCCCTAATCGTCTGACAATGCACTAGCAGTGACCTACTGCTACGACCAACTGCCTACCTACTTGTAGTACTATAGTCGGAGCGTAGGAACCCCTCTAATCGCTTCAGACTCTATAACTAAATATAATGCAGCCTTGCGTCCCGTACTCCAATTACTGACGGCGGGCAGACCGGCACGCAGCACCTGTTTTGCATACGCATCATCAGTAGGGAACAGTTGGATTAACTTCCATCACTTTGTCGTCTCGTGCAGAGACACGACGCTGTAGAATTCACCGCACTCGCTTCCGTCACGTGTTTTTATTGCACTTAGATTTCGAGTGCATACCGAAGAATCACGAGTCCCATTGATCGTTTGCCGCGACTTTAAAAACACTCCCTGGAGCTAAAAGTCTCCAATGTTACATTTTCTACGTCTTTAAAATGATTTCTCTACTTTCCTACTCATCTTCCAGGGGTTCTTCTACTTTTAAAATCCTCATTTCTCGACGCCTTGCTGCTCCAGAGAGAAATGGTTTCTCGAAGTGTCGAAACCGCGACCTCCTGTTTGCTCGCGTTATGAGATTATGTCATTTGTCCCTTAAACGCTCCCAATTTCGGGGGTGTAAAATAGTTGTTATTGTTTCAAGTATCACAGCAATTTAACAAGCGCTCTCGTAATATGCACATTAAGCTGTACGTGCGCGTAAACATTAAGCAGCAAGATAATAATGCCGAGGAACAACGCGGCTGGCACGGCGATACGCGTGGGTCGTCAATTTGCCGTCGCGGGTTTGTCCTTCGGCGTCGGAATGTTACCGATACGGAATACGCGATGCGCGCAACTTTACTACGATACGTATTGCCGTGAAACTATCGAATTGTAAGTTTTAAGGGATTTCTTCTGTTGCTTTAGAAATAAATATGAGCCGTTTAAAGCACCAAGAAATAACATAAATCCCATTCGGATTGGTGGGGGAGAATAGTCAGCCGACCTGAGAAAAATATAACGTAAGCGTAGTCAGGAAACTCGTCGGGCATAACTGTAGGACGAATCAATGGTAGGCACGCCACGAGTGTCTAGTTTAGCCGTTTGGGATAGACGTTTATACAACATGTATAGATACTGGTGGATGCAACGGTCCCGCTGCATCGTGTCAGCGGAGGGAGGTTCTCTCGTTGCATAATATAACGACGGACCCGGCTTCAGCTTTGTTAAAGTATGCAATGCAAGTAGGCAAGCAGCAGTAGGAGCGTTTAAAGCGTCGCCTTTAATGGCCCTTTAATCGTGTGTCGTGGTGAGTTCAATTGTCCCAATATAGTGGAAGATAGTGATCACGAGCTTTTCGAATGAATCTTCATTTGCTGTTCTTCCGGTTCGCGTTTATACAAATTATATCGATTCACTTGCGTACCCCGTGGCGCCGACTTCGATTAACTTTTTTTTTTTTTTTTTCAAATAATTTCATTCCGTTGGCTCGAGGGAAAAAATCTCGGCGAAAAAAATTATTCGTGAAGATTGAACTAAAATTAAAAATTTGACTTTTCAATAATTTTTAAAAAATATATTTACTCGTTGATTTTTTGTCAAACTATTTTAAAAATCTTAGTACCGATTTATTTATTTCGTTAATAGATCGAAATCAATCTAACGCTGTATTTTCGTCAAACGCCAATCGAAATTTTCTTCGGTTTATCCGCCTTTTATTTTTTTATCATCACTGCCATTTATTCGTGAGACTGTAATATTCTATCGTGTGCTGCATCGGAGAATCTCGTCCGCACGCGCTACGGAGCGCTAAAATATCACATCGGGATATTATGGTTAAGAGGGGTTGTGTGTCGATCGTGTTATATATCGTTCCGAATGGATTACGGTAGATAGCACACACGATGATTGACGCACCCGTTGCGGTGACAACGTAATCGTCATCACTGTGCGAACGAAATTAATGACAACGATCGACGATTTTTATTTTTTTTACTCCTTACCTCGCGATTCCAGTGGAGAATGTACGGTATGGGAAAGTCGTGTGGAAAATCGAGATGACAATTGAAGACAACGTAATCCCCGACAGCTGTTGTAAAGTTACTCGGTTGCCGTTCCTCATCCATCATCAGGCTATTTCCAAGTGCTAACATTACGAAAATTCATAGTTACGTACCTCAAGTAAAATATTCACATTTCTATCCAATAAATTAGCAATTATCGAAAGTTGTGAATTAATTGATACAATGAAAGTTCGGTATTTCCATTGAAATGAATGCTTATTTGTGGGAAAAAAATATATATATATAAAATCGTAAACCTTGAAGGATATTTGATGCTAAACCACACGGCTACTCTTTCGAACGACGTATCGATTATCACTTACGATCGATCGCTCCCGTAAAGAAATATGATAATGCTGTTCAACGATAGAAAAAAAAAGACTCCGCACTGTTACTTATTAAAGTATATTATGATGGCGAGTCAAGTTCAATTTATGGCACTTATTCCCCGTTGTTCGGTGGCCATTGGTAGAGAAATTTGTTGCAAGGGCTCGACCTCGAACTCGATTTCTATATCCACTATATTATTTGGCAAATTATTCTTATTTGTTAACAAATGATTGCCGGTTGTCCTCATTATTTTTGCTGATCATCTTTTTTTATTAATTGTCTCTTTCTGTATCTCAAACAAAATACTCAGAATTTCATATCACGAAACTCAATTATTAGACGGGATTTGTATAGTGTACTGTACTGTTTTTTTTTCCGTCAAAAATCAACACTATATTTATCGTATTCATAATTTTTTTTTGACGAGATAACACTCGACTTTTCGCAAATAAAATTGAAAGAATCAAAAAGGAATCGTTACACATTGTTTTTATCTCGACAATCCCGACAAATTGCTGAAATACTGATATCGACTTTTTAAAGTTGACTTAGTTGACCTGCGAAACAAATCGTCCCGCGTTCCGATTTATTACGATTTAAATACTTCCAACTGTCCTATTTATCTTTGTGCAGAGATCCGTAGTATAAAAATAACGCTAAAGATCAGCGAGATCATTAATATTGAAAGAATAGATCTATTTAATTTAGAATGCAACACAACTATAATAATTCCAGAAATATTAATGAACATCGCTAAATCATCGAAATTAATTTATATTTTGACGATTTTTCTCTGCCATCGAGAAAAAAAAAAGAAGATTCCGAGTTTTTTTTATGGATCAATACCGATTATTTCCGATCGACACGCATAAACGAAGTAATAAGCCGCCCTGACGAAAAAATCATCGCAAAATGTTACCTGCATAGCAGAAAAACGTTATGAGGAATCCCTGAATCCTCACGGTGGCGTAGCGCGGCATGGTGATCCTCATGGTGCACACGTTAGCACTTGCACTAGAAGGACCGGCGATCACCTCGCAAGCGAGAGTCGAAGAGTCCACGCCTCGATCGTTACGATGAGTACCGCACTACCCGAGCACATCTGTCATCGCCGTCACTCATAAATGCCGTAATCACCTGCGTCGCTTTAATTATCGTCATTCACTCGTCGTCGTCACTCAGGAAACCCCCCAATGGCTCCGAGTCGAGAGCCACTTCGTCGCTTTTTCAATTTCCGATTAGATTTTGGATACGAAATACTTAGTTTCCCCTTCGAAAGCGCCTCATGTGCGGTGCACGCCACCCAAATTGTTTTATATAATTTACTCGTCGCACTTCGACGACCGATAAGCGCGTAAATTATATTTTATTTAAGTAAATTTCATTGAAATACGAGAATCTCGAGAGTTAAGAAAACGACTGGATAATACGAGATGCTGGATGATGTTTCGTGGTCCACGATGATTTGTCAGGTTGGCGCTGACTGTCGTTGCTCGGCTCCGAGTGATCGAGAAGCGGAGGAGATAAGCGGGTAATTGCAGACGTGCTCTCAACCCGTTCACCAGCCGAGCGGATACGAAACGGTAGAGGGGGGCATTAATTCTACGTTTATGGGCCTAACCGACACATTGTTGAAATCTCGACGCGCAGTCACGCCCACGGCGAAAAAGGAAACACCACTAGGATGTGCTCCACATGTTAATTCACCGAGCGATCAATAATGATTTATTGATCGAATGGATATCAATGAGAACATTTGTTACGATTTGCATCGTCTACATGCACATCGATAGGGGAAGATGAGGCAAAATGGGACAGTCGTGCTACTCGAATTGCGGAGCAAAGTGATCCAATCCTAAAATTCATGATAAAATTTTATAATCTTCATGAATGATTTTGTTTTTTTGAATTTTTCCGAATTACAAACAAAAAAATAATAATAATAATTCGATCATTGCTCGATAATTAGATTCTTCGAAATGCGCTCTTTTTACAGGGATGTCTCAAATTACTGAATATTGTTGATCGGAGAAAATAAAAAAAATCTATAAAAAAATGTGCGATCAACTTCGACTTTATTCATTAATATTACGATAGGAAAGACATTTTATGTTTACGAAAAAAAAACATTCAGCGTAAATACATCGAGAGAAATACCTCAAGACATAAGGATACATGCATGTAGGTGTATATGAATTTATTTCGAGAGATAGTTTTTTATCTCAGACCAGAGACTATGCATCAGTTATTCTGTAAGAAATTCTAATTTAACGTCCCTAAAAAGTGCGACGATCGTCTTCGTTCTAATTCGCCATTATTCGAAGGTCGGTCAGTGTGCTCACCGGTGCAATTATCATTGCAACTCGTGGAGTCAGTACGCGGAGAAAAAAAAGAAACAGTGTTCAAGACGTCTAATAATACGCCGTTTGGTGACCCTCTTCGCGTTGGCTTTAACAACCACCCACAATGATTACATTTAGCTCAGCTGTGTTATATCGTTAAAGAGCGCGAAATCTCTGAAACTTCGAGATGTGAAGCCACTTTAACCATGAAAAGGCCCCTTCCAACGAATTCTGTTCTCCTGAACACGAAAACATCCTGTCCTGTACTTGAAATTAAGCTTCTTTCTTCCCCGGTAATTCTTTCCATCAAGTTGATTGTGACGAGCTGTGAAACTCCTAAATGCGCTGACTTCTGACTAAGCCAATCGTCGCGATGACGACTTCGTAGTATATTGACTCGTAGATAACAATAGTAATCGCAGCTTCAGTACGCGATAGTAGACCCGTGAAAAACCAGGTTAGTCGTAATCGGAAATAAAAAAAATAAAAAATCGTTAGTAAGAATCGTTAGTAAGGGAGATTTGTCGAAACACGGAGCCTGTTGGACCACTCGCAGTAACAAATCGTAGGCTCTACGCGGTCTTCTTGTGTAGAAAAATCGTATAGAGAAGTGTCCTCCCTGCTAAACGCAGCCCCATCGATTTTTTTCGTCGATCTCATCGATCGATTAAGGAAAAACATAACCGGTTCGCGTTTGCAAGGAAATTAGAAGGCAAATCAGAAACTAACTTCTCTCGAAGCTTAGACACACTTTACGTATTGCGCATAATACCACAAATCAAGAATAACATCAATCAATCGCGGCGAATCGTGTCCGCGAACATGAGACGCCTGGGATAAGGTCACACGGACCTCCCGCACGCTGCTTGCTCGGCACCCCTCGGTTCACGTGACTCGTGCCCACCACTGGACCGCGTGGGCATGAAGCTTTCTTAGGGTAATGTGAAACAACTGCTCTCCCACCCTATTCACGCTCAGTCGATAATAAAAACTGTATTGCTATTTTTTGTAATCATGTAATGCCACTGTGTCTATTAGTTTTGCAGTGCCGTTCAATTTCGATTAGAAGCGAAAGTTATAGGATCCTAAAAAAATAGCATTACAATTTTTACCACCGACCGCGGTGACTCCGTCGGTAACGAAAACTGTAATGAATGCCATTTCGAAACCACAAACATTTATAGAAAAAAAAAAATTTGTTTCTCCGCGACATAGATAGACGCGCGGAAAGACAAGTTTCCTTTTTTTCAAATGTTTAGCGTTTCTAAATGGCATTCATTATAGTTTTCGTTACCGACTGAGTCTTTTTACATCCCCTCACGAAGTAACCCCGGTAAATGTTTTTTTTTGGTATCCACAATTTAGAGGCCAGTGATGTAGTTACTTTTTCTTGCAACAATTTTTATCATCGTTTTCCATGATAATTTCATGACGATTTTTATCATTTACAGTGAAAAAAAAAAATTTCGATGTAATTGAAATTGAATAGATTTTTTTTCAATATTCGATACAAGCGCCACGACGCTTTTCTTCTTCAGAAATAATCACATAAGGAGTTTAATACATTTTTCGGGTAACGCAATAAAGTTGAGCGAATTTTGAGTGGTTGAACTTGAGAACTTTTGTCCAACGCCCCAATTCCAAAGTGAGAGATCATCGAATTCTTCGTAAAAAAAATGACGTTGAATAACATTGCGCTGGTTGGTCAGGACAGCCCGCTCTCGCATTTGCGTGGGTGACCTCAGATAACGTCACATCCGCCCCTTGTTACATTAGCAGACTGCCCACAGCCTTGTCATGCTGTTGAGATAATGGATCCATTCGCATGGATCACGATTCAGGATCGTACGGGCTCTCGGGACAGTGGAAATAATGCACGCATAATGACAATCGGCTGTTTCGGTATTATTATTTCATCGAAATGTATCGTTTTCAATTTTGCGATTAAACCCGTTTACCATCGGCGATTGTACGCCTAAACCAACTTTGTAACGATCATCAAAAAATTACGATGATTCGTTTCAACCGATAAGCGCTGCTAATCGACCTAATTTTCGTAATAAAAAATTGCGCAATTTTAAAAGCCGTTCGATAAAATCTGGAGAATCATTTGATTCATTAATTTATCATTCGCGATTTATTGATGATTGCGAAAATCCGTAGAATCGACGATAAAACTGTTGGAAATATAGATCGAGGCCGCGATGTGTCTAATGTTCCCGGTGAGTCCTTGGAAATGTGTGGTAACGCGTCTATAAGATTAAATAGATCGAATTACGCACATAGTATAGTAACGTAGTAGTAAGCCATTAGTGGTGTTCGGTTATAGCGTGTACTTGCAAAAGTGAGAATGGTTTCGTGACTGTAACGTGACTCATTGCCGCTGACCGTGACTCATTATCACCAATTTTCCTCGAGGAGACCCCTCGATTTTTCTCGCTTTTTCTTTTTTCGCCTCGCGATTTCCAGATTCTCCAACGAAATCTTCTGAGACACGATAAATTCAAATTGGCTAATTACAATGTTGAAAGCAACGACGGAGTTGGATATGACATGGCGTCTCGAACCGAGAAGCAGCGAAACTGTGAAAATTACACCAATTAGCATTAATCACAGAATCTCCGAGATACGAGAGTGCAGTATCTCAAATCTCCCCGCAAGTGATTTTGTCTGTGAATTGTTGCGACACCAGTGATTTAGCGACAAGAAGATTCATTCGATTGATCCATTGAACAAAAAAATCCGAAATTTACAAAAAAAAAAAAATGGAAAATCTTGAAAGTGAAAAGTAGTTAATCTGCAATAAGATTAAAATAATTTACTTATAACAAACGAGTTTTTGATGAATCTGAGAAATTCGAATAACAGAATGTAATTGGCGTTTTCCGGATTACATTTAAAATTTTTGACTAATCTGTGAATTTTTTTTTCGAATTTTTCTTTTAATTTTTTTCTTTTCATTATCTATCGTATGCTTTTATTTTTCTTTGACGCTTTTCTTCGCCGTATTCTGCTTTTTCGTCTATCATATCCAACGATAATGTTTCGCTACCGCGAATTCATAAATCGATAAGTACAAAATCGATCGTCCAAGTGTCGGAGTCTTCACGGTTATGATTCTCCATAATCGGCGTAGCTGAAAAATAAAATCATAGACGCGAATAATAAACTCATATCATTTCAAATGTCGTTTTATTTTTCATTTTATTTAATAATAAATTGTCTACAATTTGTCCTAAGTTAGTACGTCTTAGAGTTTTTCAGGGTCTCGGGGGGGAAAAAAAGGCATAGATAATCGAGGAAATATGCATGAAATTTTTTTGTTAATTACAAATTAATTTTTCCATCGAATATAAACGGATATGAGAACAACGCAGTAAAAGCGATTTTTCTTTCATTTTAATTCGACAAACATTTTAGGCTTATTTAATAAAACGATAAAAAGTTTATGTAGCGACAGTCGTTGAGCGAAAAAAAAAAAAAAAAAAAAATTGAGTCTTCACAACTTATAACACCGGTTTCACGAGTGTACAAAATATAAAAACATAATTATTAATGTAATCTAATATAATAAGTTGTACTGGGGGGTGGGAGAAGGCTAATCGACGGAGGCGATCTTTTTGTTTGTCTCTCTCGCGATATACGCGAATTCAATTCAATAATGACGATGACAATAGCGCTAATGATAATTATAATGATAATTATGAAATAATAATAATAATCGGCATAATTATATTGACAAAGAGTTCAATTAAAGCTCTCACTTGGCTCTGTGACTATCGACTCGACGCTCCTCGAGATCGTCATTCTTCGTATACCTTTTTTCATTATTAAATATTTTCCCATCAATTCCATTGCGATTCTTAGAATCTTTATTTTGGGATGACATTTTTTTTTTTTTTTTTTTTCGATCGGGCAGCGTTCACCGAGTCACAAAGCCAGTGGAAATCGGTACCCGACAGCCTTACGATCGAACAAATAATTTATTTTTTTTTCTATACTTTGAGTATCGTTCAGGCAATACGAATCTACGATTTGTTCGATAAATTTAAATCCCGAATAAAAAAAAATAAAAGCAATTCGCGGTTTGAGTTCGCGTGTTATTTGGCGAATTGCACCGTTTGCGATGTATCCCAACGCGTTTGAGACCGTCGATCGGCTCGTTCTTGAGAGCGTAAACCACGATAAGAACCACTTTCGATGTCGGGCATAACGTGGATTATAACGCGAAACTGGAAGTGCTTCGAAGAATGGGATACGCGCGTCTCAAGGTCGAGGACCAAATGGCTTTCAGGTACGGAAGTAGGTGGGTGGTTCAACGCACGGAACAGCGACGCCAATTACGCGCGATTCTAGTTATAATTGCCCTATTAACGCAACGTTACCGATGTTTCGAACGTTGGCTATTGTTGTTATCGGCGGTAAGGCGAAACACAAAGGTTTACAAAGAAGGTACAAACGAAACGATAAATAATAAGACGATAATAATTAACGAGCGATAATGAAGTGTTTTCCGACGCGACAGAGTTAATAAACCGCGAGTCGAGGACATAACGATCACGTTGAATCCTCCTAATCTGCAGATTCAGTGGTAAAAAAAAAAACCACATATCCTATCGTAAATTTCATTATTACAATTGTCATATAGAACAAATCGGTATAAGACGAAATTTGATTCTCGAAACAATGATTTTTTTTTCGTACTATTAAAATCTCGTATATTGAAAAAAATTTGCCAAAAAAATTTCGTAACTTTCGTGAAAACCGAAAAAGGACCGAATGGATTTGGAGGGTTAACGATAAACGGGGAGCAGGAAAAAAAAAAAAGAAAATAGAAGACCCGATATTGCGAATAAATTCGTTACAACAGATTCACGATTCGAACATTTTTTGAAGCCTTTTTCTCCTAACAGCACGAGTTAATTTTTTTTTTTAATCGGCGTGTGTATTCATCTCGAGACTCGCTTTCTTGAAGCGTTATTTTTATTTGCTCGCAGATACGAAAAAAAAAAGAAGAAATTTGTTAAAAATAAAAGACAAATGATTGCGTACGCGTGATACGGTGACCAGAAGTTATTTAGCGATCCACGTGTGCCCTCTTTGAGATCGTTGTAACTAACTATGATATATCTACACTTTACTTAGACGCCTATTGTTTATTTTTTTATTATAGACGGGGGAGGAGGGGTGGGGCAACGAGGCAATAATTCGAACGTCCGTTTTATACTCCCTTACAGAAGTACATATAGCCGTTCGATCGTTTTGCAACATATTCTCTCTTTGTTCACTTGCTCTCCATATTTCGTCTCCTTCGTCCCATTTTTTTTTTTCTCATCGTCGCCATGTTCATTCGCGCTCTGATTTTGGTTTCGTGGTGTCGATAATTTGCGTTGCTTTCGCAATTTACAACTGCGTGCGCAATGGTATCTTAAAATAATCGAATGCGCGATAATTTTTAGTTTTTATAGCATCGATTATTGCAGTTTTGGTAATAGTACCGAGTTTTTTTTTGAAAAAGCAAGTGAATTATTCACGATTTCTGTGATGAGCTTAATGTAGGGATCGCGTCGTATGCACTCGCGAATGGCTGCGTAGAATATCGGCAATCGGACAATCGTGTAATCGAGAGTACTGCATATGGGATATTAGTTAGTTCCGTATCTGAATCTTCCGATCGTTAGAACGGAAGGGATTCGGAGAGAACGGGGCAAAACGGGCACATGATGCAAGCAATCGGCGCAAAACGATAAAATTGCTGAAAATGTTGGTAAATTAATTGGACTTTAAATTTTTTTTAAATTGAGCCAAAATTTGAGAATTTTTTTTTTATTTCCAATTTGAACTAAATAAAAAAAAATTACTTTTTCATTTTTTTTTTTCTGTTACTATTGCCTATTTTTCTCCGTTGTCCATTTTGCCGCGCAATCCCCTATGTCTCTGCAGATTACCCCCCCATGTCCCCTATTGTCCCCTATGTCTCTGTCTCTGTCTCTGCAAGCCGCGCAGCGATTCGCGAACGTGTCGAAAAAAGATCTGCGCAAAGGCTTCGACGTAAAGTTTCGCAGCGAATCGTGAAATAGTTCCTCGGGAAGAAAGTCGTAGCGTTCGCGATTATCGTGCCGAATGAAAAGCGCTTCGATAAGCAGCGTAGAATCATTTACCGATTAAATTTACCACTCGAAAGCATTCGCAAAGTGTCGACGCCACGATAACCAGCGTATATATATATATTTTTTTTTTGTTTTTATTAATACTCAATATATTAATTGATAACTATGCTTTTAATAATTAGTATGATACAACAGCAATGGCCGACTACGGTCGGTCCGTTCATATTAAAAACACATCGTCATCGCCGATCATCATCATTCCTGGCTTCGTCGTCTCGTTGATTAATACGCTACAGTCTACAATCGTTTACGATTTACAATATCAATTAATTATCAAATTATTAATTCAATTATTAGAATTACTTTAGAATATTGGTACTCTTTGTGTCACCTCCATATTTTGTTGTTGTGTGTTACGCATTTTTTTTTTTTGTGTTTTACATTATATTCATTATCATTCGAAAGAAAAAAAAAAAAAAAAAAAAAAAAAAACAAAAAATCATCGCGCGTCACGCTCGCTCTCACTCGGGTTCACACTCTCGTTCTTTCTCGCGATCTTTAATTGTACAGCTTTTCACATCGACTTCGTGTCTATTATCAAATTTTCTCTCATTTTTTGCATTTTTTTTTTCTTTTTTTTTTTTTTTCTTTAATATATTTCGTCGAAGTTATGTATAGTTGAATCGTGAGTAGAGCCCTTGCTAATATTTATTTTTTTTTTAGTCATTTTTAATAAGTATGTATATATTTATATTTATATATGTATATAAATAAGTGTTTGTACTATAAAAAAAGTAAAATGTTCGAAGGGTCAGGGGGGCTTGTGACACGCGGCTCGTACTCAAGATCTTCGATAAAAATCATAATCGCGCGCCAATTCAGCGCGATCGATCACGATTGGTTTTTTTTTCCCCTTTTTTTTTCTCCTCTTTTATTTTCGCGAAATTGACTTTGCGTGCTTCTCGAACTGTTGGTTCGTCTTTTTTTTTTTCTTTTTGTTTTTTTTAATAGTATATAAATGCTGAGTTACCGCGTACTACCTCGTGATTAGTAATTAGGATATTACACTAAAAAGACATGACGTATAATATACCGTGCCTTTCGGTATCTCGTATTATCCTCGCGTCGACCGTCCCCGACCCCGACATGAATGATTTCGTACAATGCGTTTGGTGAGAATTAGGTGGGTTTCGGATAACAATTGTGTACAATACGCGTGTTGAGTTTTTTTTGTGTTATCAACTTTCGAGATTCACGAGCTCGCGACGGATCGAGGGGGAGAAAAATCTCGTGAAAATTTTGCGCATCTAGTCGCTTGAATTTTTTTTTTTTTTTTTTTTAAACGCGTAAAACTCCCGTTGTCGTTTTTTTTTTTATGGCTGAAACGCAACTCGCGGCTCATTTAATATCGGAGGTGTTCGACGTTTGCGCATTTTGTCACTTTGGAAAAGCCGGTGATTTTTTTCATCATTTTTTCCTTTCGCTCGAAAGCATTGTAAAGTCTTCAAAAACTTTGGGTGGATCGGTGTTTGTCATCTGTATTCGATAGACCACACTAATCGAGTGCCCTTATCGTTGACGCATTGAGCTTTCAGCTTGGACGTGATGCAATGATATCGCGTCGTGCAAAAGGCATGCGAACCGCAATTTTTTCGATTATTAATACTAGAAGACGAATAATAATTTTTATTTTTTTTTCCCACGTAATTTAGTTCGAAAACAGAATCCCAATGAAGAAGGCTTCCGTTAGAATTATATATGGCATGCATTCTGTTGAAATAATTTATTTTTTTTTTGCTGAAACAATCGAATTATTGGAATAAACGGAATAACACGTTTTTATCAATACGCAAATTCTCGATTTATTACGTTTGTAAAATCGTTTTAAACGGAAAATTAGCTCTCTTTGAGTTCGAAAATATTAATAGTTTGCATACTTTCCCCCACACCGGCGACTCTAACGCGATGGACGCGCGCTGAGAATTTTCGTTCGCGATCACCCCGCGAGCCCGCGAATTCGAGAATATTATTTTCTTCTATTATTCATATATCTCCCTTTCGCATCTCTTATCGTCATTTTATTTTAATTTAATTTTTTTTCTTTATTCTCGATTATTTACGTTGCTTAAGAAAAATTATTGTGCCGATAATATGTTGGGTCGCTAGCGAAACCCTAAACAGGCAGTGCAGTACGAGTGGAGTCCTTAAGCAATCTCGAGGCAAGCTTCGGCCTAATATCACGTTTCGAGTCCATTGCTCATCATTTAATTACTTTGTTTTGCATCATTATTTAATTATTACTTACAGTATATATATATTTATATATATATATATATAGTATATGATTAAGTTAATGTTACTTTTTTTTCTCGGTAAAAGGTATACAGCGTGTACCTGGAGTACAGTTTGTTATTATTATTATTATTATTTTATATATTTTTTTTTTGTTTCTTTGGAGTATTTTTCGTCCGATCGAGTGAAGGCCAATCGTGCATAAAACTGCCTCAGCTCTCCGCGGCAACAAGAAAGTTTCCTCACGTTCGACAATTCCTCGATTACGACCGTCGATTATAAGTCTTCGTCTCCATGAACTTTAACACCCTCTGCGGGGGGAAATCGTTTGGCGAAACGCGAGAGAATCTCGTTGAAAGATCATCTATAATTTAACCTTTTTGTTTTTTTTTTTTTTTTTTTACACACGAGTATTCATGGTCGATCGATGCGTCTCGTAATCTCGCAAACGTTCCCCGTGTCGTTGTCGATATCTGTTGTTTCGTTGAGGAACGTTCATCCACAACCGCTGTTACATACTCTCTACAATATTTATTAAATAATCGCGCATGTGCTTCGCATTCGCGTCGGATTATCCGCTTTTTTCCTCTTCTTTCTTAAGTTTTTTTTTTTTTTTTTTTGTTTCTATAATTACATTAATGCGAATTGATCGATCGAGAAATAGTCAATGCGTCTTACATAATGATGAATCCCGATCTCCAGTCCGGTCAGTCATTTGGTCCTAAACTTAGTAATCTTTATAATCACCACTCGAGGAAAAAAAAAAAAAAATCACTCACTCAAGATCCGCAAAAAGGGGGGATTGGGGGATCGCGAAACTGATCGTTAGTGTTTCTCTCGTATCTTCGATAATTTGGTCCACCGAGGGGAGAGGGCGGCACACACCGTCCATCAGCACGCACTTTCCAACTGTGCGCTCTGTCGTCTTCTCGCTTGTCTTTGACGAAACTGATGAAATTCGGCTTTCATCGCTTGAACCCGCGCCTCGATGTTGTCCCTCGTGTAACGCGACGTTTGATGATTGTGCGCGGTGTGTATTTGATGAATCTGAGGCATGTGATGAATCGTATGAATCTGATGTGCCGGTGGACGTTCCTCGCGGGTCGGTGTGGATGCCGATGTTGGTGTTGGTGTGCAGGACACGGGATCGAATTCGTAATGTCCATCGACGCTACCGGCATCGAGGGCGCTGTTGGCATGTGTGTGGATGACTTTGCCGTTCGGTTCTTGAAGTTCCAACCATCGACCGACGAGGGGCGGTGGTGGTGGTCGGTAGGGCGGTGGTCTCCACTCGGCAACCGTACTGCCACTTCGTGAGCTCTGATTCTGTTGCGATGTGTTTTTGCTACCGAAACCGGAACTACTTGAACGGCTTTCGGGTGATGTCTCCAAATCGGGAGATGCTGCGAGTTCGGGAGCGGATCTCGCATGCCTCGCATGCCTCGGGGGTAGTCGAGCTCTCGGTCTTCCGGCTGGTTGCGGCGGTGAGGACGTTGCCAACGGTTGCACCGGTACGAATCTTCGCGATTCGGCGTGTATCGCCTTTAGCGAAGGCAATTCTTGGCTGTAACGTTGATGAATTGTTCTCAATTGAAGATAACCCGGTGGGGTTGGAAATGATCTCTCGCCCGACGATGGCTGGCGCACCGAGCTTAAGTCACTGAAGTAAACCGGCGTCCACGGCACTTGGGTACCACTCGGCGAACTTGCGAGAAATCTCGGTGACGATATAGTGCATACTGTTGGTTGTCTATCGTACGATTGACTCGACGGACCGATATGATTTGCGACCGGTGGGGCTGATATACCCAATGATATTCCGCTACCCTCCGAACGAAGGCTCAGCTGACTCGTCGACACTAATGGACGTCGCCAGGATGACTTGAGACGCGAATTCTTCGGCAGGAAACCACCGTCGTCGCTGCTCGAAGCATCCAGGATACTGTTGTTGGCGGAACTGAGCACCGAATCCGCTATGACGAAGCGTCCGTCGGCGGCTCGTGAGATCTTACCGAGCGGACGGCCACGCGACGAGTCCGGCGTATCCGGACTAAGAATCTCACGAAGCAGACTTAGACCTGGTACTCGGCTTTTTCTAGGTCTACGGTAGACAGAAGGAGCGTTAGTAAGGATAGTGGTGACGATTCTTTGCAACCCACCGAGAATGCCAGAGTACGGCGTTTATTGCCGATTTTTCAAATCTATCATTTCGAATAGCTATACAATTGTTTTTGTTAAGCAATTGAAGATTAAAAAATAAGTCAATTTCATTTTAATGTGATTAACCATCGCTCCGTTGTCCTACATTCTCGGTGAAGAGTTGCGAAAACAATGACGTGCAACAACCACGTAAACACGTAATAATTAACAACGCAATAAATTGGAAGGCCGAAAAATCGTTAATGATAAATATATAATTACGTTTAATCTAATAACGGATGCAGGCGGGGAGGGAGGCATGCCATGCGCATTCCTGTGCTGAATTTGTAGGGCGTGAGGTGAAGGGTGTTTTTTTTTTCAGTGGGCTATAGGTGAGTGGTGGCAGTGAGTGGATCTTTTCTTTGGATTCTTCTCCTTTTTTTTTTCACATTATTCAATTTCAATCATCAAATTTGTTGTTTGTGTTTCTTATTCTTTTTTTTTTTTTTAGATATTTCTTTTTTCTCGGACGTGATTTGTGTTATATTGTTTTATTTAAAATAATTTTTTTTTTTTGCTTTTAAATTTATTTCTGTGATAGCAATCGTGGATTTAGGTGCTCCGAAACTGGTCACCTTTTTTCCTCCTTCGGGTCCGGCAGCAAGGAAAGATTCGGGGAGAGAGAATGTTGTAACACAACGATTACATTCACAGAAAAACAATCGGTGGTGATAATGATAATAAATATAACGCTAAATAATCGAACGTTACTTTTTTTTTTCTAGGCGGTGATGTTAGGGAGCAAACAGATGTGATGTGTTCAGTATGTGTTCGGTTTACTATTAATGTGTTCTATATAAATGAGTTTTCTTTTTTTTTTTTTTCTCAAGAGATAATTTTCACGATCTACGGACGAGAGGACGTGGGATTTAACCGAAAGGTTGGAATACCAAACGAAAAAAAATAATATTTAAATATTTGCGCCTTAATTTGTTTAAAAAAGACGAAAGTTTTCTTCAATTTTTTTTTTCATTTTTTTTTAACTGAATAAACAAAAATAGAAACGATAACCGGAAGTTTATCAAAACCTTAGGCGAAGAAGTGACGAACCAGAAATATGAAATTAATTTAAAAAATCACTCGAACAATCAATCAATTATTCGTAAAATAATTCTATCCGTAATTTTTTTACTAAGATTTGTCACTATCTTATCTAAAGTAAAATGAAATTTTTATTCAACGTATTTTTTTTTTTTTTATAATTCTGAAAATTCTATTTTGCCATTTTCCCCGCAACGAAACGATACCGATAAACTATAGACGAAATAAGGAAGAAGAAGGAAGTCAGGAAATTCGAGAGAAATCATTTTTTTAAACCAAAAAGTGTCGAAGAAAGAATCCGGTGAAAAGGTGGATCGGAAGTAACGAAGGTGGTCACTGTATATATTAGTAAAATGAGTGTCTATCGATTATTGAATTTCCATGTGGGTTATTCCGCGACACGACAGCAAGATAAAGTTACAAATAAAATATTAAGAGACAACGACGCCGTTGCAGTGCAAACAAAACAAGAATGTAATAGTTAAAAAGGGGGGGGGGAGGGGGCGGTCAGTCACAACGAGGAAATTCCGGATATTAACTGGACTGCCAGGCAAACTGGTTACCTACTTTTTTTATATGCTTTGGATTTTTTTTCTTATGTATGTTTTATTGGTTTGATTTCTTTTTTTTTTTTGTGATGGATTTATTGTTTTTGTTTTACGAGTCGTCTAGTATCGAGAAACTGAAAAAGAATAAGAGAAAAGTACAGATGTTTTAGAATTTTTTTTTTTGTTTTTTTATTTCGTAAACGCAGCGAATTACGCGGTATTTCGGTCGGGTTGATACTTTCGATTGTGCGATCGTGATCGGCTTACCGACGTTCGGGAGGTCGTGTTTTTTTTTATTAGTTGGATTGTCTTGGATTTACGCGAAATTTATGTTAAGCGTAGAGGAGCGAAGGAGAGACGCGGGTGATATTTCTAAATGTTGCATCATCGCGCAGATTTTAATCTATAAATTCATCTGCTTCTGTTTCTGTCGATAAAAAAATGTATAAATCGGCACTAAGAAGCATAAATTAAATTTTCGAATTTTTACTATATATTATATTACTATTCGGTAGCGTTCTGCAATATTTTAATTTTTTTTTGTTTTTCATCTTCTTAAATTAAAACGGCGCAAAGTGCCCTATCGAAGAGTCGATAAATTATTTTTATTCATAAATCATTATTAGCTATTTTATCGATGCAAAATGGGAAAATTTCAGCCACGTCTCGCCTCACAGAAAAGGAAAAATAGCCAAAGCACGCTAGATATATGTATACATATATATAATAAAAAGGCTCTAAATATTTTCTAAACGAATTATTCCCGAACGTCGGACGTCCTGTGACTGTACCAGTCTCATGGACACAGAGCATAAATCGGCGCGCATGCTGAATCATATATAGGTATCTATAGTGTGTGTATTTTTTATTTTTTGTTTTTAATTATTGTTTTTGGCAATGCGCTAGGCGCATGCTACACGCGCGTTTAGCATCTAAGCGTCAGCTGCTGTTTATGCTATATGAGTGTTACGTTATATATTTTTGTTAAATAATCGAGAAGGACTACGCGCTTTCAAGGATTTTGCAGAGCTGGTCGTTTTCTCTATGTATCACGATTCGAAAATATTATATATACTGTGTAAGATGAATGTCAAGAATAAACAAAGAGAGAGAGAGAGAGAGAGATAAATTAAATAATTTGTAAAAGAGATAGAAAGTCGTGGAGATTTTTAAATAATAGTATCTTCGAATCGATCTCTGCGAATGAAGAGAGCAAAATTGATAATAATGTTAAGCAGCTTCGGTGATTACCAAAGAAGGTGACAAATTTTATCTTTTGACGAAAAAACTCTTCGTCAAAGTGGTATTGTAGTGATATTTTCCGTCCTATCAGCAAATTAGAGTTTTATATTTTTATTTATTTCACAGAGATTTTTTTTTTTATGAAACTTTTTTATTGAAATTTTTTCGATTTTTTACGGACATTTCGAAACGCAATATCTGTAAATTTCGTTTCCCAATTTTTTAAACCGCATAATTAAAAAAAAAAATATATATCGAAAATTATCGATTATGATTTTCAAAATCACAATAGTCACCACTCAAGAAACACATTACAAAAATGCCTTCTTTACTGTAACCACCGATAGAGCGAAAGATCTATGCAATTAATTTTATTTAAAAAACTCGTTAATTAAATTAATTAATTATAAGTATGTAAAGTAGAGTAGGAGATAAATAGAATAATATGCAATAGGGTCAATAGTCAAGGATCGGACAAAGAGAGATAAGTATCGGTGACGGTGATAATGAATGATGATATATGATACGAGAAAAGACTAAATAACGGCCGTACGGATTTTTCGTTTAATACAATTATTAAAAAATAAACAAAAGTTATTGAACAAATTACAAAATGGTATCGATTAGATTTTTCGGATAAGTCACTGTAGCATTGAACAATTATCGTGTATGTTAATGTACAGATGTTAGTAGTAGTAGTAGTAATAGTGGCAGTAGTAGTAGTAGTAGTAGTAATGACAGTAGTAGTATTACACGGAAAGAAAAAAATCGAAACTACTACCAGATTAGTATAGTAATCGGAGAACATAAGCGAAACGGGAACTTTTTCCCATATTGATCACTCATCCGTCTGGATGCCGTCTAAGAATTTCTGGGAAAGAGTCCCACATTTCGCTTTCGTCACTCGATTACTATACCGATCTGCTGATCATTCCTATTGTTTTCTCTCCGTGTAGTGATGGTGGTGGGGATAGTAAAGAGTTGAGATAAGAAACACACTTGTCACGTCAAAATCTATGTACTCCCTACGCCGCCGAACGAAGGTAATAGGGTACTGACTGGAAGAACTAGCGAGTCCTAGCGGTTTGCCTGTATTGCTCATCTCATCTACAGTCATGACAATCATCCTAAGTAGTAGATAGTAGTAGGTAGTGGTAGTGGTAGTGATGGTAGTTGTAGTAGTAGTAGTAGTAGTAGATTAGTAGTTCCTAGCAGGTAACATTGCAGAGCGGAGCAGTAGTCACGCATAGTGGTGATGACGGTGACGGTGGTAATAAATGGTAGTGGTAGTAATGGTGATGGTGATGGTTGTAGTAACGGTGGTGATAGTAGAGTAGTAGTAGTAGTAGCGGTAGTAGTAGTTGCAGTAGTAGTAGCAGTAGTGGGTGATGTATTCCCACCGCTAAGTTCGTTTCGTTTCGTTTCGATCGATCGGTCGGGTCGATCGGGGACTGGTCTGGGTACTGGTCTTGGCTAGCGGATGTTAGGCTTACTGTTCCGCCTCTCTATGATAAACACGCTCTCGTAATCTCGGTTATCGAGATGGAGCGCGTGATGGTCACGGTCACGGTTCGGGGGGGCCTCGTGAACTTGCTCCGAGGTCGCAGTCGCGGGGGTTACTTGCGTAGGAAGTGGTTGATGAAGAGGTTGTGGTTGCGGGTTCAACGGGCTGCAACGGGTCAGCGTCGAAACTGACTCGCCGCACGCGTTTAAGTTTGTCGACCTACAGAACATACAGAGGACAAGGAGACACCATGTTGCGTGTCGTGCAATTTATTTTTTTTATTTTTTTTTTTCAAAAGATATTAATCTTTTTGTTGTGAGACAATGAAAACGGGTTTTTCCATCCCATACGACGCTGACGACGGAACGTAAAATCGATTCATTGCCTCACTAAAGGTGATACCCCAGTTTCTTGTCACTAATTCGTCAAATTGGTACAATTTTATTTTAGCACTTTGCAATATTCATGTTGATGAATAATTGTTGACTATTCAGAATTTTAATAAATTTTTTTTTTTTTTTTTTTTTTTTATATGCGAGACTGAGGTTTTCTCTGAGTCCCCGGCAGTGAACCGTCCAACCCGTTCTGGATATTATGTAGGCACATGTATTTTTATTATATTATGTATGAGACGAAAAAAAAACCGATGCCGATTCGGTAACTTAATGAGTTTCCTGAGACTGGATCATCGCGAAAATGAAACGGAAATAAAATCAATGAAATCGATCATAATCATCGTCGACGTTTTTATACAATTTAACTGTATACTTTGTCGTCGATATGTAGTTCGAAACGGTAGTCGACAATTCTTACAATTTTTTTTTTTTTAACACAACTGCTCTACTTGCTTTCCAGCATAGAATTTTCGTGATGTAAATTTTTTTAATTGCTCCGTCGATTGATGCAAAAATGGATTAATCTCTCGATCAATAAAAAAAATAAAAATAACGAAATTTTCACGACGACGCCAGTCCAAGACGAACACATGAGAAAAATCAACGAGAACTTCCGAATTCGCATATTATTCGGATGACGATGGACGTGATTAAAATCGCAAAGATATCAGCGATGATCATATAATCACGATGAAAAATAATTAACGATCGCGCGATTATATTTTACGAAAAAAAAAAAAAAAAAAAAAAAAAAATTATTATTTACCGATGAAAAGATCGAAAGTTGTATATTCAAGCGAATTGTCGTGAAACCCAAGAATAAACGGTATGACAATCCAGAATAGGCATCACTGCAGTCGTATTGTGGACTTTTGGATGCCGTAGAAAATAATAAATATAATATTTTTTTCTATAGTATGTATGTAATAAGATTATAGCGGCGTATTTTAAAAATTTCTCCCGATCGCCGAATCGGTGTGAGACGGATAAAACGACGTGGCTCTGCGTGCTTGTGTAAACGTTTTATATTTAGTAGCGTGGGTCGACCTGCGTGCACGAGGAACGTGACGAAAGACCGAGTGCAGTGAATTGTCCGTCCGCTGAAGTTGCGTTTTTCTCGTTGCTTTGGTGTGAATTCATTGATATATATATTTAATGAATAGAGCAAAGAAAAATGTCAAGAAAAAAAAAAATATATATATATAAAAAAAAAGAAAATAAATGTATTGATCTACGTCGCACTCCAACCTCGTCCAAAATACCTCTGCCGCTGCGGTTAAACCTGCCGGTCTCTAAGTTTTTTTTAAGTATCTAAAGCTCACACTGGTGCGTTAGATGAGAAGATAAACAAGTGCGCCCTCAACCGGCTGAATGATAATATTTCGTAAATGGTATTAAAAAGAAGTCCATATCCAGTGGTTCACCAATAACCAATCGCATCCATTTTTTTTTTTTTTTTTTATTGAAGAATTTAACAGAACAGATAATCATTTTTTTAATTTCTATCAGCTTTGATCGATCGTCAAAAAAAATATATGTGTAGAAATTCATCCCGAAAATGTCGATTTCTTGCCGATTTTTCAATGCCAAGTGGTGAGAAAAAAAAATTTTGAAAATTGATTGCGCATTATAAGATTCATAATACATCGATAATCAATAATTCAGTGACACACTATAAAAAAATTCGCAACGAGATTAAATCGGGATTTCTTTGAAACTACTATTTCAAGACGATTGGTGCTCCGTAAAAATGAAGGATGGTTTATACTCGATATGGAAATCCTCATAATTAGGTTTGAAGAGTGAAGATTTCAAGATTTTTCAATGTCTAAAACGTTCCTTTTCGTTTTTCTTTTATCTTCTTTCATCTATAGCGTTTAGTTTAATATGCGTATGCATATCGTTGTATTCATACACATATTTATGAGATCGATAGTGATAGGATTAGTTTCTTATTACTGTGCTGCTTCGGTGGCCTATTGCTTGGGAACTTAGTTTTACTAGCACTGGCTATACCTATAAAACTTTTTTTTTTCTTTTTTTTCTTCGGAGTCACAACTGCGTTTCTCGATAACTTCCCAATCTTCGCTTCCACGATTTGCGCTTTGCAATTTAAGTTTTCGATAGTTATTGAATTATCGATTTATCGATAATTCAATCTATCGATCGATTTTTATTTTTTATTAAAATCGAGAATGCGAAATTGGGAAGCGATAAAATTAGCCTGTGAACTGTATAGAGAACAATTTGCCTTTCGTAATTGATAATCACGTAAAAGATGAAATACATTTTTTTTTTTTTTTTTTTTTTCAAGTTTTTTTTATCTACAGGTGTGACCCGCTCGATCTAATTATTCGTGAATCGTTTTCCGTGTTCCCGGAAGGGGATGAGAAGTAATTTGTATTGATTATGTATTTATTTATTTAAACGTTAATCATAATCCGCACGAAATGGTGAACTCACTTTTTCAAAGGCACTGTTCCTTGGGGCCCCTGCCCTGCGCCGTTTCTGCCATCGGTGACCCTGCACGTCACCATGTTATACGCTGAAATCAGTTCTATAATGTTACAAAATCATATTAATCACATATAATGTCAGGTGACAAGTTGCTTGACGGCCCGCCTGCATTGCCGCGTCGTCGTCCATCCGTATGAGGCAAAGGCTACCAATTGGTTGGAAGCTTTCAATCTTTATTTCCTTTATCAACATCTATCCGTATTTATTATTCATTTCTTTTCGTTTTTCGAAAAAAAAAAAAAATGTATTGCAAAAAACGGATCGCAAATAAATATATGATGCTATTTTTTTTATAAGTCTCGTTAAAAAATTTATATATAAAAATGAATATTATAGCGTATAAAAAAATATATATATATTTTATGTACAGGAAATTTCGGGAGGAAATTCAGAATTTTGCCAACAATGACGACGCCGGGAGCACAGATGCACAGGGCTCGTTACAAGCGAAGGCTTCCGTGAGTTATTTTCTTTTCTTTTTTAATAACTCCGTCGTACAAAACCGGAGACCATACCTTTCTCCTGTTTTCGTCGCTTCCGCTTGTTACATATTTTGACCGCGCAAATGCTGAGGATTATGGCGACGATGAAAAAGAGTATTCCGCCCACAACTCCAGCGGTGATAGCCTTGTGCTTCACCCGCGCCGGCACTGGATACTTTATCTCGTCGCTTGCCCCGTAATTCGTAGCTGAATGAGCGAACACTTGGAAGTGATAGGTCTTTCCACCAACCAGGTTCTTCGCTGTTTTTTCAAACAAAAGAACAAAACATTACAACGTCGAAAAACCCAAAAGTCGCCTCGACATTTTATTTATATTTAAACCCCAAAAAAAGAAAAAGTTCGAAGTTTTTGCGCACTGAAAAAATTGCTTCTCTATCCGTATCTGCAGCTTTTATGCATGAAGCGTGTAATAAATTTCAAACAAGTGTGCGTTAGAATTTTAAACAGTTTTTTTTCGATGTAAAGAAAAATTTTGAAATTTTCATGCAATTTCTTTTTTGAATAAGAATTTTTTTTTAATTTCTATTTCCGATTTATGTGCAATTGCTCTTTGCAATTGTTCATTTCCACGTACACTAAGTTTCTTATTGTTTTTTTTTACTGTGAATTTACGAATTTTTTCGCTTTCAAATTGCGCATTTTATTACGTAAACACTGATTCACTGATCGCAAAAAAAATTCGATGATAAAAAAATCAATCGATCATCGAAAATAATTACCAAGAAAACTGGTTTCCTCGGGGCGAATCTGTCCCTTATTGAGCATTTTCCAAGGTCCGTCGGTTTTCGATTTGATTGTGTAGTATTGCACCAGATAACTCTTCTCGATTGGCGGCTGCCACGTTATAAGAAAACCGTTACTGATTTCCGTAACTGTGACGTTTCTCGGTGATCCTGGTTTAGGTCCTGTCACAAGACTCACTTTAACATGTCGATCAATTACATGGATTCCAAGGGACGACGACGATTGGCGTTAAGCATCCGTAGAAATTGATAGGAGTTGCGCATAGAGTGTTTCGGAAAGTGTTGCAATCGTATTCGTTGGATTTCGTTGAATTAATTAATCATCTTTCGACGATTATCTCCCTAATTTCGTAGAGGTTGACTGCAATATCTGTTCTTTTAAACAAATTATCGCTCCGGGTCTCTTATAATTTATAGACGAGAAAAAAAAATCGTGTTTACGGTACGTATTTACTGGAGTGGAAAAATCGCATATAACTTTGCAGTTAGCATCCGAAAATTTGCAATCGAATGCAACGGCGATTCTTCAATTTTACGAAACAAAAATGAGAAAATTAGTTGCCGTTTGAGTATTCATTCGTTTGACTTACGGGTGAACAGCGCCGACCGCCTATAAATTTGATTTTTATTAAATATTAAAATATCCGTTTCACCTATTGGATTGCAAATCGGGAAAATACAGTAATACATATTGGCGAATCCGGCAGCGGACATAAAAGAAAGTTGCAGTTATCTATCCGTATCGGCGTTACGCGGATGTGCATCTCGCGATCGTTTCAAATGCGCAACAGTGCGACGATAAAAAGTTGTTTTAGAGACCATATAACGAGAAGCGCGGTATCAAGAAAAGTTATGGTTTTTAATAACGAAGGATCGTCGCGAGGCGCATAGGTTTCCGCAAACGATACGTCAGGTCAGAGAGTATTCTCTACGCGATTTTACGATTGCTGCCCATACGGCTGTATAACGTATTGTGTCATACGCTGCGTGTACTCTTTGTTTCGATACGATATTGCTGGCCGCACGCACATTATAATGCGATATAACGGCGAACGAGAAATTTTTTTATTTGAATAATTACCGGAGAACATTTTTTATACGGCAAATTTTTTTCGGCTATCAAAACGTCGGATATAAATGTTGGACATTTATTTTTTTCTTTCACGGAAACGCTTTTTCGACGAGGAAGCAACAAACAGCCAATAATTTCTGGGAACCAAATTAGATTTTTTTTTTTTTTTTTTTTTTTTTTTTTTTTTTTTTTTCAAACGATTGGTTAACTATATCCTATGACCTGTGAGGCACGCGGGTCGCGTTCACCGGTTAGTAATAACGGGCCGTTTGTTGAAGCAGCGATGCGACGAATCGACAAATATCGATCGTTCGCCGACTCTCGTGCGTTATCCAGGATTTACTATAGATGTTGGCGCATCGTATAGTGTGTGTGCAGCTGTAGAGCCTATAAAACGGGGACGAGTTCGGAGTTCACACGCGCGGCACTCTACATTTTTTCGACAAATGCGGATACACCTCTGTACAGTGCTTTCGAAATGCCAACATACCTCCGTAATTTCAGCTTTTAAAATAATTGATTAAGAGCGTCGAGTCGGCTAAATTAAAGCGATGTTCGCTAAATTATGGTTTTCTCTTCAATCGATATATTTTTTTAAAATTCTATCGCGTCAGAAAATATTTAAAAAAATATTCTGTGCGTCGAATAAAAATTTTGTCAATCAATTTGACGGACCTGAAGAAAAAACATAATTTACCTGAATTGACTCTTTTAACGAATTGTTTTAATTGTCTATTATTGTTACGAAGAATGTTAAGCAATTCTTTTAGTGACTGCGAGGGGTTCTGGGTTTCGTATACGTAGAACGGTCCATCGCAGCTTCGTTTTCTATCGAGAATTCACTCGACGAAGTAAATTGAATTGGTGACCTTTGGCGCCGTTAATTTTTGTTATATCGAACAAATGCACCGGCAGAAAATTTGCACGCCACCGGATATTTGTTCCATAACGTTTATTTTCACTATGCAAGCTGTTTGCGCGCCATTAACTTTTTTTAAAAGCTCTTCGGTGAAAATGTCAAAAAAAATCGACGAAGTGTTCATCGTGAAATTGTCGAGAGTTAAAAAAATAGTGACAAGCGAGTAGAAGGGTTACGGGTGGACGATTATAAAAATAACGGGTTGAGGAAAAAAAATAATGAATGTAACGTGAAATTAAAATACCTTTCGGCCGCATGATTGGTGGATACACGGGATTTCCCGTAGAATCAGTCGGTAATATCAGAGTACTATAATCTAAAATGTCTGAAATGAAAGCAGAACGTGAAAAAAAAATGATGGCGTGTATAAAAAAATTAGCAATAAGTAAAATTAGCGTAATCTATAATACTGTAAATTGCGTAAAATACTAAAAATTGATTGACCCATTGGGATCCCAATTAATTAAATTATGTTTTACATTCAAAGTCTTTGACAAACTTTCATTTCCGAAAAGAAAACAATTTTTCTGATGACTAAACGATGCAAGCCTCAGCGTTCCCCCGACTACTTCCGTGAAATCAATTGAATCTGAAATAACTTTTCTCAGATTCAACAGTCAGCACTTTAAAAAATTCCAATCCGTTTTTTAAATAATTTTTTTTCATCCCCTGTAATTTTTTTTAGATGTAATACCATTTTGAGATGTATAAAATAATTGTGTACAACGTAATTCTCGAATAGCGCAAACAATAAAAACTCAATTGGCGAATTGAAAATTATTCGTGCAAATGAAGAAAATAAATCAAAATTGCGTATCTCGATGAAGTATCCATTATTCGATTCGTGGGTCTAGCGCTTCCCATCAATTTCGGACGCGATGCTTTGAATATTTCTTCGACATTATATTTCTTACCACTCTGATCTGATACCGCGGGCTGACCGCCTGCGCTAGAGGACGGCGTTGCGGCGCGTGCTAAACCGACGTCTTCGCAAAAGTAGCAGCCAAAGGATCAGAAGAATATTAATCTTTAGATACCCATAAATTTTACTTTTTTTTTTGCCTCGTCAAATCAGTTATTTGAGGTATAGTAGTCGGGACACGTTAGGCAATTTTTTTTTTTCGGACAATTTACGAGAACGGAGAGTTCAACAAACTCCAAAAAAATTCATCATTGATCGTGGATCGCTTGAAAGCGCCGATTTAAGTAGTTATAACGTTTCAAAGAATCGGAAAGGCGATTCTAAACGCTATTCTTACCGAGTGTTCTGATAGTTATGACTTGACTAAGCATTCCATCGCCGAGAGCATTTTTGCCGATAACTTTAAACTCGTAGACCGTTCCAGGCGCGAGCCTGTTGATCGTTACCGACGTTGCTCCCGATGGAGTAACGGGAATCGTTGTCCACTCGGAAGTACCCGTTTCTCTGTACCTAATGAGGCGAAAAAATGCTAATCATTTTACGAAAAATTCTTGCGATTGTAGGACACATTTTTTTTAATTGGTCGTAATAACTCTACCAGATTGTGTAGTCCTGTTTATAGTCAGGACCTCCCGAATAGCCCGGTAACCAATTGAGAGTAACCGAAAATTCCGTTGCCGTGCCGGTAACATTATGAGGCGCGTGTGGCTGAGTTCCCTCGACGATTAATTGAGTCGCCGATACAATAGTAGCGACTTCGTTGGACGCGACGCACTGGTAATATCCAAAATCCTCCCGTCTCAATCCTTGTATCGTCAGATTGCCGCCAACTACTTTCGCACGATTGCGTTGAATTGGTGAACCCTCTCTCTGCGAAAATAAGAAAAAAAAAACAAACAATCCATTTAGAAATATTCGAAATAAAGAAATTTCGACATTTTGTTAATTTACAAACGGTGATATTTTGATTAAAGCTAATAGTTCAGCGAACATTATTCAGTAATGTCGATGAGAACATAAATCGACGTTCTTCCGTAAAAGCTGAACGTTACGATTTCAGGCAATTCGGCGATATTTTATTTTCACGTAAAAAAAAAACAATCGTTTTCGATTTTTTGTTCAAAATCAAATTTCGATCATTTAAAAACATCCGCAGTTTCGAATACAAAAAAATTGTAAGAAAAGTTTCATTAATTATCAAGAAAAAAAAAATGTTGATAAAAATAAAACTGCTTATTAATTTTTTCTATACATTTCTGAGAATTTTTTTAAACAGTCAAAATTCCATCACTAACGAGCAATCGATAGAAAAGAATCCTTTTTCGCCAGAAATTGCCGGCAACAATATTAAAAATGTTAATTATTGGCGTAAATCAAACGTAAGTTACCCTTTGCCACTGAATCGTAGGCTTTTGTGTGCCTTCGGCTTCTTGGGCGTCGCAATGCATTTCCACAGTTTCGCTGACTTTTCTCTGATACATCGGTTCAGGTTCGAGAGTAAATACCGGCGGATTTCGCACGAGAACATCCATAGGTCCCGATCCGCCCTGTGTACCTTGAGCGTTGTAAGGTGTACACGTGTACTTTCCTTCGTGATTTTCGTTGACTCTCGTGAACAGCAGCGAACCATTGTTCATAATTACGATATCCTTTGTCTGATAGGGTTCGAGAAGTCGTTTGTCCTTTGTCCAAGTTACGTATTGCAATCCCGGATTGGCTTTTATGTAACACTGAACGACGCCGGCCAATCGAAACGGCAAATACTGAACCGTTGGGGTGAACGTCACCTTTGCCGGATCTAAAAATTAGACGATAAAACAATAATTCATTATTGGCAAATTTAATTTCAATATTTTTAGCTTTTATTTTGTAAAATCAAAATACTCCGCTATTTGTAAAATGTTCTTCGGGGTTTTTTTTTTTAATTTTTAAAAATATTATTTAAATTTTTTTTTAAATTTCTTGTTAATTCAATAGTTTCGCTTTTGCTGATTTTCGTAAGTAATATTAAAAATTATTGTCTGGCAAAGTGCAATTTTTAAATATTAGGTATTTTACATTAGATATTAGAATCTCAATCGCTATTCTTTAATGAATTTAATGAATATACAAATAGTTTCGCGATGAGCAGTAAGCGCAATTAATTGATAAACTTACATTCAACATTCAAATAAGCCGTTGCGCTCTGAGGCTCGCCAATCCCATTGGTGACCTCGCAGAGATATTGACCGGAGTCGTCGGCACTGACGGGATTAATAACGAGACTTCCGTCCATTCTGATTGATACTCTTGTATCGAGAGACGACACCTCTGTGACGGGCGCTCCCTCGCGAAACCAACGAACCGTCACGTTTCCCGGCAATGCTTTAGCCTCGCAAGAGAACTGCACCTTTTCGCCCTCCAGTTTCGTTTGATTCGACGGTGGTGCAGTTATAACAGCACCGCCTAAAAAAGACATAACAATAACTTGCATTAGATAAATTCACATTCAGCGATTTTTATAATAAAAACGCCGATAAAAAAACCTATTGAAGCTTTTTTTTTTTTTTTTTATCGATCAATCGAGCGCTTTTCCCGGACGAATTGCCATCTCGAAGCGTTCAAATCGTCAATGAATTTTCCTTCCGAATTTTCGAGAATCGAAAAAGCTGAACCCATAAATAGAGAGAAGCAGTGAACAACTCGAGAATAGCGAAAATGGGAAATGCGTTCGTACTTCGTCTCGACTCGTAACAGAGTCAATATCTCGAAGAGGATCTCGAAAAAATATTGCTGTCGGGTTGCTGAAAGAGGAGATAGAGGACAATTTCATTGCCGTGACTCGGAGAATCGAGGGTAATGATATTCAAGCGCAGGGGGAGCGGATCGAGGCGCAGCGGCGTTCCGAGTAGCGCCCTTATCCCTCGACTCTGGAGTATTCCGGAGTTTCGCATACGAGAGTCGCGCGCGACCGAAGATTCATAGATGCGTGTGACGTTAACGGAGAACGCGAGAGGGAAGTCGGGATCGGAGCAAAACGCGTGAGTGTCAAGGGGAGGATTTAGAAAGGATGGGGAGAGAAGCTTCGAGATCGTAATATTTTCAAGAATTCACGCGCGAGAGACGAGGGCCACACGGGTAAATATTCAAAGAACGAAGATTCAAAAGCTCCTTCGTAAAGACCGAATCTTCACCGTTTTACCTTCTGGCTGAACGAGATGCTTCGTATTAATGATCGCATACTCGTTTCGCGAATCTCTCGAAAAGTGGAATGCAGTACAACAGTGCAGGATAGTCAAGGTATTCACGTATTCGTTTGATCCGCGACGGAACAATTGTCGGCATAAACATCGTTCAAGCGCTGGGAGCGATATTGATAACACGAGTATCTGTGCCGTTACGCGAACAAATTTCTAATAGCCGGTTGTAAAGAAGAGTTAAATGTTAAGAAAAGAAAAGGGTTAAGTTTAAGAAAATTCGCGTAGAGAAAAGTTTAATAATCTGATCAAATTTTTTTTTTTTTTTTTTCGAAGCGAATTGGGGAAAGAAAATTAAAATTTTCGAAAAAATCCCCGACAAACGCTTAAAATAATAATAGTTTTTTTTCTGTAACTCAAATTTTCTATTTTGAATACCAGCCACAAGAATGACATCGGGTCGATCACCGGGCTGACGATAAGAAAAAAAAAAAGTGCCACGGCGAACCTTCCGAGTATTCGAATTTCCAATATGACGGGAAGGATAACGAGGCGGTTGAATTAGAAGCTTCTCTGCTGTAACGATCGCGAGCGAAACGTGTCCTCGACAGAGGGTTCTAATAGAATAGATTCAAAGATTGTTGAATAGACGAGCGCTGCCAATGATGAATCGCTTTTTAAACGATAACGCGACATTCTCGCAAACCTTCCTTAATTGGCTACTAGCTATTTCCGCATCTGCGGGGGGCAAATGATGGAGATGGGGAGAGAAAGCAGCGAGAGAAATGAGACCAGAACCGAACTGCGAGCACTTTGCTTAACGCGAATTTTATAGTAGCGGGAACAACCCTACGCTCGGGGAACGACGACGAAGAAAACGACGAGAATAAAACGAGTTAAGGGGGGCGGCGGGGGAAGGGCGGAGAAGAAATAGAATGCATTACAGCCGATAAATTTTACGATCTAACACCTCATGCAATCCATCCTAACGGCAAGATGTGCTTTCCTTTCGTGTTTCTGATATGTCTATAAAAAATTATGCCATCGAAAGGATTCGAGTGTCACACTCTCATGTATTACGAAATGCTGTGTAGCGATTCGGGAAAATGATATATATAAATGTATATTAGGACCTCATAAATCATAATAATATTTCTACTGCGATCTCGTATACGATATTCAATAGTGAATTATTTTTCATAATTTATTAATGGTATATGAACCGTCGATTTATTTGCATAAAAAAATGTATTATTGAATAAGTATTTATTAAGTAAATAAATAAATAAATAAATAAATTTATTTATTTAATAATATAAAACAGTATTATTATTTTATATGAAAATAATCGATGAAAATCATAGATCAATTTTTTTTTTTTTTTTTTTTTTTCAGTAGCGTTTTATTACGATTATTTTATTTATTGAACTTGAATTTTATGAAAAAAAAATATTGGATTGCAAAGCAGATGATTTTTTCGGAATAATTTTTTTTTACTCACCGGCTATGAAGACTCGTGCCGAATGGCTGATTTGTCCCTCGCCGTTTCTCGCAATACACGTGTAATCGCCGATATCCTCGTTCTTGATTGTTGCAATTCTTAGCTCGGTGCCCTCGTTGAAAATACCAATGGTGTTCGACGTGGACACAGGATTGGCATCTTTGTACCAAACGATTTCCGGCGTCGGTGTGCCCTCGGCCTGGCAGTTAAGGATTATCGAATCGCCAAGATTCACGTAGATCATGTCCTCGGGAGTTATACTAAATTTCGGGGGCGCTAAAAATCAAATATCTTGTTAATTGTTTCGATACTTTGATAATTATGAAAAAAAAAAAAAACTGAAAAAAGGAAATTTCCAAAAAATATATGGATTTCGGAATTTTTTAAAAATTACAATATTAATCATATAATTTGTTATACATTTGCCGAAATATATTCTAAATGTATCCGTAAAGTACCATTTTGTTGCGGGATATTATTTATAATATTTAGCGTTGACTCAATTTTGTAGATACAAATTAAAAAAAAACATTTAACATTACGGAACTCGACAAACTTGTAACAGCCAAAGTATAGGACTTATCCGGAAGTTAATCGGATTGCAACGATTTTATTATACCATTTAATCGCGTTTTGTCAAAGTCTCTTCGTACAATCAACTGTCCGACTAGTTACCAGCGGGGTAATAAATGCGGAAAGGCAATTGTCTCTTGAAAACGGATTTACGACGGTAAAAGAGACGAATGTCGGGGGTAAAATGTGCGGGGCGTGTGGGGGGTGAGATGAGCGGACGGTTAAATGCGCTTCCGGGAAGACAAAGACGTCCCTAAATGCTTTCCGGTACGCTGTCCGGAGTTTCTCTTTGACGGTGCACCGGGTCGCAGCTTCGGGGATCGTTGTGCGCGTTGTACTTCTATATTGCTGTAGCTATGCTATGGCGCACGATGAGAAGGATTGCGGGAAAGTATGCCATGAGCACAGAAATGCGATGATAGAACAGCGGAACAGAGAACAAAGTTGCAGATTAAGGAAAGAGCAAAGAACGTAAACGGGCCGAAGCGACCTTGGAAAACTAAACGGTTCTTTTTTTTATACGTCCCTTGAATCATTGTCTCCACCAGACCTTCGCTGTCGAGGGAACCCGTGGCGTTAATAGCGTCTTTAAATTATATTACTTTGGAACTTCTATTTACTGCTCTTCCCATCGTAACTTTCGTGACTCCAACTCGGAATTTCAATTGCAAAGAAGACACATTTCTATGATTATAGATTTTCATTCTGTCGATCGAATTTCTTTTTTAAATTCGAAAATTTACCGAATTCGACTTCAAGATTTCGATATACATGTTCTGTGTTCAAATTCAGTTAATTTATCAATTTTTACTGATCGATTTTTGCTGCCTACTTTATTGATCGATGTTTCGCAAGTTTTTCGCAAGAATCCGAAAATTCAACAAATTCTAAAATGTTTTTTTCGATTTTCGGTATATCTATATTAATTGAAATGACGGCTAATTGAAGAAATGAAATGTTGGAATCGATATTTTTGGTAACTAAATACATCGATGAAATTAGAAATCTACAAAATGCTCATTTACACTCACCATGGACGTCAAGATGGAACCAGGAACCATTCTTATTGCTGTTGGGCGATCTGTTGAGGAAGACGACTTTGCACTCGTACCATCCCTGATCGCTTTCTTTGATGTCCGTGAGATTGAGGCTCGCAATACCGTAAGGGGAGTTCGGACTGACCCTCGAGACACGACCCTCGTAACCCTCCCCGCTGTGAGTAGGATACGATTCGTACCATATGTATATCGGTGTCTCCTTTCCCTGATATTTCCGAAAACCCCAATAATCCAAAATTAATTAAAAAAATGGTCCCGACGTCATTACCACCATGCAAGTTGGGGCAATTCAACGTAAAAGTACCGAACAATGATTTTTTTTTTAAATAATTAATGCAATCGATTTTTTCGGCAAATTGCGGGAAGTTGTAACTCGATGACACTTGCACCCAACTTGCAGTTATGTAGTTTGGATTAAATACTAAAAAATAATAATAATGAGGCAGTTGATGCAGCGCGTGATGAGGGCGTGACTTCCCGCATTTATTATCGTTCTACGAATAAGATAGAGCCATATGTTCAGAAGTTGCTGAATCAAATTTAGCGCAGTAGGACAATCGCGAACCGTATCGAACAGAATTGATCGACATGAATACCAATGCTATGAATGGTAACTGAATTGAGATCGAATCGATTCAGCTGTTCGTATCATCGAGAATTTCACTTTAAAAAACGGTATACAAGTGCAATTCGTTGGTTCGCAAGCTGTCCTACCGGCTATGAAACTACAACGATCCTTTCGCATGCGAAGCTTGGCATTTAGTATGAAAATACGTGATTAGGAAGATAAAGATTGATGTAGAAAGAAGTTGAACGAAGAAGAGTTTTCTTAGAAGTAGAAGTTAGTTATTAGCAGGCATATTATACTGATGATCCAATTCAATCAAAATGGGAGGATCACATCGGTGTAGCGATTCATGCGAGTATTACAAAGCACTTGTTACAAACCATATTGTACGGGAAATAAAACGAGAAAATTACAGTAGAACGTCTCTTCGTCGGGGCAAATCGGAAAGTGATACATTTCACTATGTAGCTGTCGCAGACGAAATTATATTACTCGATGATGAGCGCTTTTGATATGCAATAAAATACGAAAGTCCTTCGGATGAGAGAATTGCGGAAGTAATGTCTATCTTCGAGGATTTGATTTGGGATCGTTTCAGAAATTCCAGATTTTCCTTTTCCTGCATTTCCGATACGATTTGAATTGCATTGATTTTAGCACTTTCGCACTTTAGCGCTTTAGCAGTCTCCGTGAATAAAGTTTCGGGAAATTTTGGTGTAAGAAACTGTAGTCAGCTGAAATTACGGATTACCAGTGTTTTTTTTTGGATATCCTGTTTTAGTAGTTCTTTCGCGATAGTTTTGCAATCCGCTACACAAATTAACCTGAAGGAAGCTATTCCTTCTATATTACTTATTTCTTTTTTAAACCGAAAAAAAAAAAACAATTCAAAATTATTATTTTTTTTTCGATTCAGTTTCATCGAATTTTAGGCATTCTAGGAGTTCTGTCCTAAAAATCGCAATTCTTTAGTTTGCTGAATCTTTTTGTAATTCCTTTCGATTTGTCTTTTACAACCCATTTCTACGCTATCGTTACACTATTACGATCGACCCTTAACAATTACGATCTTAAACTGCACTTTATAAACCGATTAAAACAGTTTAACAGTTTCTTCCAACTCGATCGAAGTTGTCGGACCAACTTCTACCCTCCAAGATTTTTCTATTTAATTATCATTTCTCGGACATGCGCTATAATTCACCCTTAGTTCGTAAGGTGTTTGCGCTTTTTACCACCCAGTAGAAAAACATTTCGAACGGAATATCTCTTCACCAATTATTTTCGATCGGTAAACCGAGGGAACTTACATTATAAACAATTAAAATGCGAAACTGGGTGAAACGTGCATATAGAATGCAACTGGGGAGTCAAACTGTCACGGAAAGGAGAAAAGGAGCCATGAATAGCGACGAATAAATGTCAGAGTACAGTGGAAGAGAATCGTCGAAAGAGGTCAAGGCCAGTCAGAAATTCTATCTCTTCGTGCGGAAGCACATCGCGTTTGCACATTTTCCTGATTCTTTCATTTTTTTTGCCTGTCTTTTTTCCCCTTTTTTTCCTCCTTTCCTTCTCCCGGTCTATGCACGGATTTAGAGTTACCCTTAGCCTTCTTTCGTCTTCACTCGTGAGTCAACAGTGTAAATAGTCGGCTCTTCAACGAAAAGTTCATAATTTATTAATCCAACACCGCGTTTTATAAAAATGGATTATTAGCCTCTAAAATAAAACTACATATTCAATATTCCCAGCAAATATTGAATATGCTGATGTTTGATAATGAAATCGAAAAAAAAAAAAAATTAAAAGATTAATTAGAGGTCCACAGTAATTGCAACGAAGTTCGGAATTTGTTCGCAAACGTTAAATCAATATTTCGAAATTTAAAACCGCCATGTGGTCGTTGAAATTAAAAAAAAAAGTATGTGCGTCCAAATTTTCAATGTCGGTCATTAATTTTGAAGAACTTTTTTTTTCACAGTGAAACAACTGTTTCGCAATTATTTTTTCGTATAAATCGAGCTTTGCGTAGGAGTAACGAACCGAAAAAGTAAAATGCATGAAAAAATTAAAAATAATTCGGTGGTCGACACGAAATGGGAGTAAACTACGTCAAGGACAAGTGGTAAGTTACAAGAAGGATTGGTAGCACAGTTGCCTCTTGCGACCATATCCAGTCTCTCAACCCTTTCACCCGACGACTCGACGTTTGAATTCGCGTTATGTGAAAGAACGTCCCAGAAACCACCCCGGGATCGTTGCATTTGGTTCTGAGGACGACCTTTCTTTTGCGTAGTTGACTCCTGAGTTCCGAGGTAAAACGACCCATCGCCGCGTCACGTATTTATCACGAATATACGAATAAATGCCTAAAATCGTCAACCCCCGGAGTACCGGAGGTCGATTCCGTTTGAGTGCATCGAGGAGTGTTCGCCATGGAATTTTTTCTATCAAACATGTATGCAAGAAATACATTACCGATTTTCAATATATTTTATATGTATGTAAACGTTCCAATAAATATATGCCGCATCAATTCGACATATATGTATAATGTATTTTGCGTAGCGAATTTTTCGCCGTTTTAAATATATTTTACCTCTATCGCGATTGTACGTGAAATACATATATCAGAATAGATGAAAAATGTAAAACGCATATATAAAATATTTCGATAAAAATGGAAGTTGCTTTATCACGTATTCATCGACATCATTGATCAATCGCGGGAAAAAATTAACACTTCAAAAAGTGATATTTTTTAAATCTATTTTTTATGCATTTTTTAAGCTGTTGCATATATGCATTAATTATAATTTTGTTACGGGTACATTTTTTTAAATATATTTTAAACTTTTGAAATTTTTAGAAATAATTGCGAAGCTTTGAAAATGTTGACCTGGTGTCCATCTTCCGATCTTTTTACTTCGGTTCCATATTTGTTTTGTGGAAATATTCAATTTAGGTATTTAAAAATGTGTGTTCCCCCTGTAAAAAATGCCAAGAAAGTGACCTTAACGTTTTTATTCCCTACGAACGTTTTATAAAAGAAATGTTCATGTCCTTCAAGGCATTCACATTGCCACTGCGGAGAGTCTACATTCCGAGGGGAAATACAGCGCTTTCATGTCTTACTTTCTCGTTGAGTCTCTTTGATTGTGGACACGAAATGATGTCCGTACATTTTTACCCGACATTCAACGCTCTGACTCACTCTTTCCAGTTTTTCACCATTGGTTCTCAACGCAACGTTGGTATAAATTAATTTTTCTTCCTAAACATACTTTTTTCTTGCATGCGGCAGTGTCGTTTATCAAGACTCTGCTTACGATTAATTAGGTCAAATAAGGTGATATATATTAGCTTTACAAGGGTGCTGTCGGTTAGAAAACCGAGTCAAATGTTTGATTTTTTCTCTCCATAACTGTAACAGTTCCGTAACGAAAATAGCGTCTCCCTTTCATGAATTTTTCATGGACTTCTGCTAATTCTTCGTCATTTTGCCAAAGAAAACTTAAAAACTTGAATAAACCATTTCGTTTCTTGATTTTAAATGCACCGTTTCCTCCGAAGAGTGTCCACCGCCAAGCCAAACCGAAAAAACGAGTAACCTTTGCAGAGGCCATACTTATTTTTTTTTTTAAATCAATATTTCATGAAATTTTTGTACGACTGAATATTTTCATCTCGCCGTAAAAAAAACCTATTTCAAATCACATAGTTTTTGAGGAAAAAAAAATTCAAATTTCATCCGGATTTAGAACCGTAGATTTGCGTACATAAAGATTCAAAGTCTTTTTACGTACGCGACGCGATGACGATGAAAAATACCCTACATTTTCCTTATTGAATGTTAAGTCACTATCCACACGTTGCTTGGGGTGGGATGGGGCTTACGTAATTGTATCGCTTACCCCGGGCAAGGAATGAGGGGGTTGACAAACGAGAGACGGGACAAGTTCGGGACACATACATATTATCCTTCATTGTTCTCGTTGTGCTGTACAGGGAGTGCGCGCTCTCGCGAGGAAGTAGCTGCTAATTATCTCGTTACCCGAGGACGTCTCGAGGGCGCCTGTCACATTAATAATGATAAAGAATCCCTGCCAATTAACGCGTATAACGAGTCGAGGATGTTCTCGCGGCTTTTGCGCGGGTGACGCGATCGTTGTGGGAAAGGGGGCGCGAAAGGGTATATCAGTAGAATTGAAGAAGAACGTAAGGGACGAAGAGCCACCAAGACCGAGTGTTTGGAACGCGCGTGGGTTGCGATGTAGAGAGTCTCTGCAAAGGGGTGAAGAAGGAGGGGGGGGGGTGGATGGTCGTGAGCTGCGGAGTCTCCGGCTGAGAGCTCGGCGAATCGAGGGTTGGTAACCCTGACACACTCGACTGCTCAGCACGTTGGCTGCCAGCGACCTATAGCTTCGACAGTTACCGCTACCGCTACGAGTGGTGCCCGCGCGCGGGGGTTGCATTATATATGCGACCTCCTAGCCGCTTCGCGTCTCGCGTCCTCCGCAGTACCCCGGTCTGAGTTACCACCTACTCCCGGTATCCATACACTACGACGTGTATACCTCCCCGAGAGGGAGAGAAAGTCGGAGAGTAGAGCATAGCAGCCGAGCGGGCAACAGTGGAGCAAGTCGCGAAACCGTGTCGCCGCTCTCTTCCTCTCCGAATATAGTATACACGGCCAGAGTGCTCAACCATCCAGAATTCCGCAGCGTCCCTTAGGCTCTCGCTGGAGTGAAGAGCCCTCTCGCCCGTTCACCTCCCTCGCGTTACTTATAGGTGACAACCTCCGAACCAAAACCACCCTCTCGAATCCCACTTCCGTTACCTCCCATACTCCACCCTGTTTTTCCGTACCGCCTTGATGCCCGATTTCTATCGCAAGGGAGAGCTTCACAGCCAAACGCAGACTTGCTGCAGAAATCGGGGCTGTAACTCACTGCGTATTTGTATCGTCTGCAGCTTTGCCGCGTATATACGACCAACTATTGAAACGAGAAGAGATCGTCGTATAACCGGTAAAGTTGGATCTTTCGTAAGTTAGTAGTAACGTATCTGACTCAACTTTGGATTCAATGGCGACAGGAATTCAAACGGAAAGTAAAGCTCATTTGGAAATGGTTCGCGTGGGTAAGCAGGTCTGCTCGGCGTTAAGGGTGAAGTGGCGGGAGGTCGAGAGAAAAGTTATCGTTAAGATGAGCTTAGCGAGGTGCGACTGTACAGCATATTGCTCCGTGAGAAATTGTTGATGTGTAGATTTCCATGAATACCCGACATCGAGGTATTAGAACATTAACGCAGTGTATGCACTGATTCTGCATGTGTGAAAGCTGTGTGCTCCGTACAACTTTAAGCTCGTGGGAGTATCAGCGAGAAGCACGTTATAACACGATGAGAGGGCCGAGAGTAGAGGCGGTCGGCTCTTGGTCGTCCTATTTTTAAGCTCAACTATACTTAACCGAGTAACGCTCAATCGATACCATCGACGCAGCGTTCTCCGAACGACATCTTCTTGCACTGTAACCCGCCGGAGGGCTGCATTGCATATGAAGTATTGAAGAAATGGTAGGGAAACACATCAATAGTGTTTTTTTTTTCTAAATATATTCCATGGAAGTGATTCTGGAGCAGTCAGAGAAATTGTAAAAAAAAAAATACGGTTTTGGTAGGAACTCTAAGCGTTTATTCTAAACCCATTGGGTATCCCTTTTTCTCCAATCGGCTGAAAAATCCGACCGATTTATCAACCTGCCGTCAGCTTCATGCGATTTTGTTCAGAATTCGGTAGCTTCGCATATGATGTCCTAAAGTACAGCAAAGATGATCAAAATCGCTACTTCTACCTTACAGAGATTTTGAATCGATTCTAAAGATCACTGAGAAAAGTGTCCCTCCATAGAAGGGCACTTTTTTCAACGCCAATGGTGGGCAAAAGAACGAAAGAACTCTGCTGAAGGTACACCAATATTGAACGAGAGATTGAGCTATTAAGGTCGGCGATGTATATATACCGTACACGAGTGCAAATACTCAAGCTAAATGACCGATTTACGAATTATTCAAGAGACACGTTCCAAATTGTTCGGGGAACAATCTCGGTATGGCCTTCTCTCTCCCGGTGTGTTATTAATACGAATCTACGTACTGTGTGCCTCGTCTGCTACCCGACCTTGATAGGCGCTTAGTTCAAAGTTGACGGAGCAGAAGCCACTGCTCACTCGCCGTTGCTTGCATCGGGGTGATCGATCGTAGCATAAATTACACATCGCTGCTTCAGATAGCCGAGAAACCAGTAACAATTCGACTATAAGATTCAACCAACCAGTTCTGCATCGTCAATTCCAACTTTACGAGATAATTCCGTTTCCGAAGAGGACGCGCTTATGAAAACAGTTGTTCTTCTTTCCCGAGGTACGTATCTCGAGAAAAAAGAAAAAAAAAAAAGAATAATAAGCACCTCTATTGTTTGGTGCTCGAGGATGAAACTGTGAGGCAAATGAGAAACACGAAGCAAATGAGTTTAGTGTATCGCACTCCCGTTCTCTCCGTTCGCAAAGCGCTGCCGTTTTAAATTCTGCTCTCGAGATAATGGATTTATCCGCGCGTTCTGACTTCCATGCGGAGCATTTTTTTTTATTCGACCGACAGACCGGATCGCACGACTGTGGAAACTTGACACGAAATTACCGGCAGGATAAAAAAAAAACGGGAAGTAGTCAGACGATAGGGTTCGTTTTACTTATGGATTAAAAGGGAAATATAAGGAGAGAGAGATTTTTCATTTATTTCATTTACACGATTTACCGTATGAATGGAAATGAAAAATCAGTGGAGGCGATAACCTATGTTTTCCCTGTTTCCTTTTTTTTTTTCGCAAGAAGGTAAAGATACTTTATTTACCTACAGATAATCGCGTCTTAAGTCTCCATTTGTACTCTCCTCGCGTTGATATTGTTGCAACGAGAAGACGACCCTACGTTCGTGTAATTTAATCAGAAAATGTCCTGAGGACACGCTAACAAAGCATCCAACTTTGTTTATGTACAATGCATACATACAAATGCCTTTGTCGGTGCATAACATCGCGATGGTGGTTCGGACGCATCAGCTTCTATCACTGCGCTATACTCTATTATCATTAGTTGCCGCATTTCCCTTCGCGTCCCATGCATTTTCCTTTTCCGCTTCGCCCTTCGGGATTTCGAAATGAAGACGAATCGATCTTTGTCTCGAAAACGTGACGCAACTTTCGTGTCAATTCTATTCTTATTCTTTATCTATCCTCAATGGCTTCCACGATCGTTATGTAAATAGAAACAACGGATTACTGGATTTTGGTGCCGAATTTCTACACGCATTTTCGGATGCAATTGATCTTCGTGTTCCTAACGAATATAAATTTCGTAACGCCGAATTTCCATCCGGCATCAGCGATGCAATAGTGATAATGTAATGTTGCCGAGAGAAGAAATGTTTGTCGGGAGTGCGATTTATAACTGTGAACAGTTAGAGAGGAGACGGGTAAACGGTTATAGCGTGAAACACAGATTTTCCCGTCACACTGTATAATGAATAGGTCCGAACGGTCGCTCTCGTGGTTCAGTGACATCGCGCGGACGCCCTCGAAAATGCGTTAAGGGATCCAATTGTAGAGATGTTATTGTCACCGCGAGCCTGTGTCACGATGGTTACGTTGCGTTACATGCATCGCACCCGGTTTCAACATGCTATAGCGTGAAATTGATCTATCGATTAATTAATTACGATACGATGAACCCTCCCCCCCCCCCCCCCTTCTCCATGACTCCCCCGCCGGATAACACACCCTCGCGGGTTTGCGGTTTCAATATCGAATTCACGGTTAATGCGTTTCGAACTATCCATCCGTAATTGAGCTTCTCTTGCGCCCGTTGGTCATTGCGCTCGTATCGCAATTCGTTTCCTTCGCACTCTGCGTCCGCTCGCTAATCACTCTTGCGATATATATCGTAATCATAGAATTACTATTCTCGCGATATTTCTCCACGGAATCTTAGTTATCTTTGCCCGGAATCAACGCGAAATTGGAACAGTTTTGTTTCCTCGTTTCCCGCGGAGGGTAGGATTTTGATCGATCGAATAGTCAGGCAACGTGTAAATACTGCAATTACAGATGGCAATGTTTTTGCTCTGTTTATGAAAGCTTTATCTCGAAAAAACGCGACGATGAATTGTGTTTTTATTTTGGGATATTGATTGGAAATTACTTTTTTGATTTATTGATCCGCCGGATCACACTCTCGTGGGTTTGCGGTTTTAATATCGAATTCATGGTTTATGCGTTTCGAAATATTCATCTATTGACTCGACCCATAAAATGAAAAGTGGAACTCCTGACGGAAGTTTTTACTTGGGATTTGCGCTCTAAAATTTTTGAAGCTCACTGTTAATTTGCTTGACGGAGGTAAATAAAAAAGATATACAAAAGAAGAATCCGTGTAATTAGAGAAAAAAAATCGACTGATCGATGGTGAGCGCAAATCTTCGTTACCAAAGGCAACGCGAAGTGTTGCCGCGCGGTCATCGACGAAGACCCACGGAGTTCAAATGAAATTAATTCCAACCGATTGGCGTCCCGTTTCCTGGATTATCCAGTGGATTAATTCCATCATAGTAAAAGCAAGCGAGAAAGAGAGCGAAAGACAGAGAGACAGAGTGATTAGAGGGGCGGAAGTAGAAACTGGAGGGGGAAAAAGCGACGTTTTACGAGAAACAGCAAAAGTGCAATGAACTCCCTTCTCGCCAAAAAAAAGCACGTGTAACGTAAATCGGAAGGGTAAGTGCTCTATGCCTGATACACGGAGAGTACGTTCATCTGATATAGGGGAAGATGGGGCAAAATGAACCGTTTCGGCAATTCCGGGAATTTTGTCGATATAACAATACTTTTCCACACCTTTTGAACCAAAAAATACATTTGTCACACCTCCTTAGAGTGTTGGGACAAAAAAAGGGGCAAAATGGACCATAATTAAATTGACTTGAAAAAAATGAAAAATTTGAATTCTAAATAATTTACAAGCGATAAGTAAACTATTCTCGTCACAAAATATAAATTTCTCCATATTTAAAATAATGCAAAACTTTTTTAAAAGACTTTTTTCATATCGGTCCGTTTTACACTAAACAATAAATGTTCCGTAGAATTTAATTAAACATCGTTTCCGATTTTTTTTTAGTTAAGCAGTGATACGCAGCATGAATAATGTCTATGAAACTTGAGAATGACATTTTTCTATAATTTCATGAATTTCCATGTTGGTCCATTTTGCCCCAAAAATGGAATTGCGCGACCGTACCATTTTGCCCCATCTTCCCCCATGATACGCTACATATTTTCTTCTACACAAAAAATGTTTCACCGAGTTCTTGTCTTTGGCGTCGAAGTTAGCGAGCATTTTTGTGAAACACGGAGATAGAATGGAAAGAGGCATTATAATATTGGCATCAGATTGTCATTAGCTCAATAGAAGTGCAGCGATAAAAGGCAGTCGGTACGTGAATGTGAACGTGATAGAAAAAAAAAAATTTCAAAAAAAAAATACACGAATAATGATGTATTGAACTTTGAATGTATGATATGTCATGGGAACGTTGAATGATCAATAAAGTTAATTTTAATGTGTACCAAAAATCTATTTATGCTCTGCCCTCTCCAGTCCCGATTCTGGATCATCAATACGAACCCAAAGTTCCAAATCAAAATTTTACATTGAAAATCCAGAAAGCTCGATAACGAATTACAAAAAAAAAAAAAAAAAAAAAAAAAAAACGAAGAAACTAACAGCGCATCTACTCATATTAAGGATTAATATAATTTACATTAAAATGCGTTAATGTTGTTATCGCAAGAAAAATTTCGATTATACACGGCGTGTCCCGTTCGCCGGTAGAGTCGTCATATCATTAATCATCGTCATTATAATTAACAGTAATATTAATGCCCATTATAAGCACGTAAGCTTTACGAGAAATCATCGAAATAATAAAAGGCAAGTCAACTCGTTCGAGCTCCACGACAATAAATATAATTGCAACGCTCCAACAACGTAACATGTTTTTCATGGGGTCACACTCTGGCACGTTGATATTTGATACCAGCTGCTGCAGTTGTGCCGTTCGGCAATAGTCGGATTCACGACGGCTCTCAATTTTTGCGCGCAATTGCCGCTATTTTTATCTGCCATTCGACTTTTTTGGGTGAATTCTATTGGCGGCAACACGATCCTTTAGGCAACTCAAAAAAAGCTCGCGATCGGGTGTTTTGTTTGTTTTTTGAAAATGTTTGATTTTTTTTTTCTCAAAAGCTAATGTAACGATTTTTTAAAATGAAAAGATATGTATATTTAATATCCTACAAAAAAAGTTGTCGACAGATATCGAAAAAAGAAAAAAAGATATAGTCAGCGGAAGAGTAACTGGTTTTTGTTTGCGATGGACACTCATTAGTGAAAACGATGCATCAAAGATAAAAAAAAAATTCAATGGGTTATTTAATTACACAGTGACGAGTCGCCGATGAACTTACTTTTTCGAAGGATTATCAATTTTTCATAATTACGTAAAAGTTTTACGACTTTCTCTCGCGGATTATAAAAAAAAATTATAAAAAAAAATCAGCGATCTGTAACGACTCGTCATTGTTAAATGAAATAATCGAATTTTCTTTTTTTTTTTATTAATGCATTGTTTCTACTGGAAACTGTCCGCCGCTAAATACTCCCAAAAAAATAAAAACCACTCATCCGATGGCCATATCTTTTTTTTTTTCAACATTCTATGACGATTTTTTTTTGCAGGACTCGGAATACATGTTATCTTTCGGTAAAAAAATGAATTTCATTCTCCGATAATCTGTCCAATATGGTAAAAAATTCTCGCTGAATTATCTCAATTCCTCGAAGGGGCTAGAAGCGTCGCTCATTCGGGTCTCATTAGCGGAATGTCCAGAAAAAAAAAGGAGCTTTAACATTCCGAGTCTCGGAAATCTTTGGCTGCTGGTATCATGGATGTGCACACGTCGAGTGGGACCCCGTATTTAACTCACGGATAGAGAGCAGAGAGGGTGTCGTCCGATATCGTACCATCTCGCCTACCTTCTTCTCCCATTGGAGAACGTAGGGCACTGGGTGCTCACCGGGAAACTCAACGTGGCAGTTGAAGACCACACTCTCTCCCAGGATAGCCGTTATGTGCACCGCATCCTGGTGACAGAAACCTGGAGAGAAAAAAAGAAAAAAAAAAAAGAAATCATTGATTAGAAATATCATCCCAGCTAACGATACGCAACGAACTGTACGAAAAAAAAAAATATGTATAAGAAACCCATTTTTTTAATGGATTATTTAAAAATCAGAATCGAATTTCCCGAAACTCGATTTAACCGGATTTTAGCAAATTTAACCGATAAAAATAAGAGCAAATAAAGTTAATTTATTAACGACTTCGGCAAATTACCATTGCCGTTAAAGATCTGCATAAACACTTTTTTTTTTTTTTTTTTCTTCGGACGATGCCTCGGAGACTTTTTACTGGAAGCCATTAAATATTATATTCTCCAGAAGAATTAAGGACCGGAGGGAACGAAGCCATATATAAAAACCTCGTTGCATGATTCACTGCTACTTTTTATTATTCCTCCCATTGGACGAGTGGAAAAAGGAAAAGAATTGCGGGGATGTTATAGGTATACGCGAGAGGAGTGAGTTGGGAGCGAAGGGAGGAGGACAAGCAACCGTGTGCTGCAAAGGACGTTTAGATTGGTCAAAGGTGCTTGCGGCACGATTCGAGTCATTACTCTCGGAGGGTGGTTCGTTCCAGCAAGCGTTGCGCCGGAAATAAAACGCGGTCCATCCACTAATGTCCTATTCCTCGTCGCATTTCAGGAGTTTCCACCCGTTCGGCTCACTCTCGACGTTGGAGAATAGTAGCAGAAATGGGTGGACGCGGACCCGAAGTCATTAAGGGTATTAAAGGTGAATCAGGGTTCATTCGCACCGAGCTTTACGAGGGCGTCGCAGCGATGCCAACCTAACGCGTCTTTCAAACGCTCACCTCTCATGCCGGCCATGCAATCAACTTGCATATAGCCAGATATCGGCGTAACTTCCAAACCCTATATACCAATACGTACGAAGGTATGTCCGGCAGTATGAGATTCTAGTGCACGTAGCAGAACGTGGAGCGAAATGGACCAACGGGGCAAAATTAGACAGTCGCGGAACTTAAACTTTGGGGCAAAATGGACCAACGTTAAAATTCATGAAATTCAAAAAAAGTTCGTTTTTTACGTTTCATAACCATTATAACCATTCCGTATGCCACAGATCACTGCTCGCCTAAAAAAAAATCTGGAACGTTTCATGAAATTCTACGGAACATTTATCATCTGAGCTAAAAATGGACCGTACGAAAAATAGAAATGCAGATGAATAAAACTACAATTTTCTTTTAAAAACGTCTTTCATTATTTTTAGTATGAGAAAATGTATGGTTTCTGACAAGAATAATTTACATTTCGCTTATAGATAGTACATTATTAAAAATTGAAATTTTCATTTTTTTTAAAGCAGTTTAATTTTTATCGATCTGCCCCAATTTTTTTTTCGTCTTAATATTCGACGAGGGTGTGAGAAATTAAATTTTTGTTCGAAAGTAGTTGAAAAGTGTTATATATATCGACAAAACTTCCTAAATTGCTGAAGTGGTCCATTTTACCCCATCTTCCTCTATATCAATGGCACGGTATTAGGAGAAGACCACACATGCAGCCCTATCGAAGTCCTAACCACCCCCCTCCCCCCACACCCTCCTAAGCTACACGACTCGTGGGCTCTGAAACCCGTTTACATACCTAATGCCACGAAACCTTGCGATATTGCATTACTTTGGTGAAGTGTGCTTTGTCGTCGTGATACCTAATACCCGTCGTCTTTGCCTCCCTCACTACCGGTTTTCGGGTGGTAAGATCGAAGTTTATGCGCATGGAAAATCTATAATGGTATCCCGTGTACTGTATGTTGCAGACAATTGGAAAATTCGTAACGTTGGCAACTCCAGTTTCCCCGAATTTCTGCACGTGCAAAATTTTATTTTTGTTCCTTTTTGTCTCTAACGCATTTTAACACGAGTGAGGAACACTGCAAGAATGATTGCAGCACGAAAAAACGTTTTTCAAGACAATTGTAAATGTAGAAAAAAAGAAAAAAACAACCGACTGAAAAATTAATCTGCAAAAAGATCGAAATAATTAATCAGATAATCAGACAAAGTTTCAGACGCAGTTGGGTAACCCGGATAAAATAATTTAACAGGCGTGTTTCCGACGTCATTGGAAAATTTCTACCAATCCGTAATATTATTTAAAGCTTTTTGCAGATTAACGACTTCGCAGTCGGGAATTTTTTCGAAATTTTCATTATGTTTTTTTATTTTTTCCCTTTTTATGGCGCATCGGAGATTCGGTGAACTTTTGGTATTTATTTTTTTTTCGCGCGAATCTCGAAGGTTTGATTTGTAACTTTGGGTAATACAAATTACCCGTTTCCCTGGAATATGGATTGACTTTTAGTTATTTAGTATTCAAAATCTAAATGGTCGTCTTCCATTACATCCTCTATCCCATCTGCTTCCGGATTATCCTGACAATTAAATGTATAGGCGCATCAACTGACTGCCCGAGTCCGATGTATATCCACGCTGATTGGGCATCCGAAAGCTCGAATCGGAAAGCTCGGAAGCTCCTATAACGCGCATTTGACACACTCAAAGGGGATCTCCGTAGCTCCGTGGCATATTACTACGGAGAACCGATATGCCCGAAGCCTTCGTTGTATTGCACATTCAAAGCACGGCACACATGAAGATTCTCAAAGCACTGACCGAACTGTTGGCTCCCGTCAAGTAACATCGGATAGTTTAGTGATTACCAATTCTACTTCCACAGGCGGCTCGTCAATGCCCGCGGAATTTGCTAACCTATATACCGCCGAATTTGTTTCGAAGTCTGAAGTCGAAGTGTTTAGTTTGCTCTAAAAATAATCACGATTCAGCCTTAACTATCACAGCGGCCGATGTAATACAGGCAAAGCTTCGAAAAATTAATAAAATTGTTTTAAAAATCCCCGACGACGAAATCGAAAAAAAAATTCAGAAAATTCGCTTTCATAAAAAAAGAATACCCGGAAATAGCGGATAGCGAATAACAGATAATAAAATAAAATACATTTTTTTAATATGAAAAAAAAAAGTTCCGCAAAAAAAAGTAAAATAACAAAAAATTGTCAAATAATTCATATTAATCACAAAACGTGGAAAATTTCTCGACTAACGAGAATAAATATTTATTAATTTAATCTTTTTCTGTCGAAAGTTAAAAAAAGTTTCAGAATTTATTTTTTTTTATCGAACTATATACATGGTTCATCGGAACGCAAATTTTACAAATTTTGCGACATCGCGTGTGAGAAATTTCGGCTGCACCTTGAAATCCATGTTTTGGGAAATCGCTGACCGAAAGGTTCCGCACTTTCGATATTCGGAACTGCATCGTCGAACGAATTGATAACAACGAATAAAAAAACGTTTTTTCCCCCAATTTTTTTTTCATTCTCACGTTCTTCTTTTATCTCAATCGAGTCGTTTGTACGTGCGGCATTGCATCGGGAATAAATGAGTGTTCTAAAAGCGAAGTCGTTCAAAAGCGTTTCACTGTGTTTCAGTTGTACGAGGCACGGCGCTAATACACCCAGAATTCGAAGCCCGGAGCTAAATTCCACGCCGAAGCTTTGTATGTCATAAGGGTCTCGAGTTCGATTACATATATTTTATTCGCTTCTAGGTGTGCGCTTTCGCCGGAATGTAGCGGAGCGCTTTACAGGTGTATTTTACTCTCATTCTACGTACGTGTGTATGTATCTTTCGAGTCTATATATCAATGCCGCAGTACCGTCAGTACCGCGAGTAGGGAAAATAGGGGACGCGCAAATAAATGAGACCCACAAAGATATATTTTTCTGAGCGCTCGAGAGTTTGAAAAAGAAAAAAAAGAAAAAATGAAAGTAATTGGTGAACATTTCCAACCCCTTGAGGCGCAATTCGTACAATGATTTCTATTCCTCATCTCATCGAGAACTGTAAAAAAGCGAATATAATTCATCTTTTCAATTTTTTCAAAAGATATTCGAGGCTTTCGTTTCCAAGTATTCGATTGGTAATCAAATTATTATAACCATCGCATGACACGGACGAGATATAAATGCGAAAAAATATGTCTGCACGTGTGCAGCCGGTCGGTCGGACTTCCTTAATTCTTTATAGGGCTCCAGAAATAAAATTTTTCACCGAATCTATAGCGAAGCCGCGAATAATTTTGTGATAAATTTTGCAAAAGTTTTCACGACTGAAATAGAGTACCGGACGACGGCAGTACTTCATGAAATTTTTAGCAATTTTTGCACAAGAAATAGTAGTTCGGTAGAAATATGAATTCCTAGTGTGTGTTAAAATGGAATCGTTTTTCCGAAACAGTATTTTCATCCGAAAATAGAAATAGGAATAAAAAAATTAAAATGGAATGAAAATTGAAAAAAAAAAAAAATATAGGATCGAATAACATAAAAAAAAAAATAGAATAGCACAGAAATTTTTCCGAAAAATAAATTTCGAAATACCACGGCAAAAATATTGATTTTGCATTCCCGAAAAAATTCCACAAGTGTATCTTCGAATTTTAAGGATCTTATGAATTCAGCCCTAAAAGGCGATAAATTCTCAATTACTTTGTCGAGATTTTACGCTCGAATAGGCGTAAAAAGAGGATAAAAGTTTCAATAAAGAATGTACAAATTTCAATTTGCACCAATTTCTTCAATATCAAGCTTTTCGAAAGAAAGTTTGATCGTATAAAACTTATGTAATAGTAAAGTGTTGGAGGTAATGACGACTGGCGGCGTGACGAGGGAACGATCGGGTATTGAAGAGGAAAGTAAAAAGAACAGAGACGGCGAGACAGTGTTGAAGATCAGTTTTGAAGCTTCTGGCGAGCGTCTCGAAGAAGGTGTCGAACGTCTCCGGATGTTGAGAGGACTTTGATCGCCCCCTCGAGTCTTTGTTCCATTGTCGTTACTTTTTGCGCCCGATTATTGGCGAGTCTCGGGTTCTTATGTACCGACCCTACAGATAAAGATACATGTATCTGTGTATATTACGACAACGCCCGGTGAGCTACATAAAAGCGAAGTGTACTTCTTGCCACGAGTACACATCGATTCGTCTGCCACCGGTTGGAGAGCAAACTCATGGAAACACAGACTCGGAGAGAGAGGGAGAGAGAGAGAGAGAGAGAGAAAAAAAGGGAAATGGAGGGAAGGAAAGGCACGATCGACGTAAAAGAGTCTACGTAAGAATATAGGTATACAGGAGATGTTCTTTGGAGACGAGTTTCTGGCACGTTGAAGAGGTTTGAGACGATTGAAACTGCACGAACGGCGATAAGTACAAAACGTCCGTTCCTATGAGACTTCGAAGACTTCGTTTCTAGTGATGTCCCGTTGAACGAATTTAATGAAAAATACTGTTTACCGTTGCAACTTTGCTCTTTGATCGTCTTACGCCCCTCATTAGTGCATCGTTTTCCGGCCATTATTAGCGGAAATATAAAAAAGAAAACTCTCCGAACGGTGGAAATTCTTTTTGACTTTTTCTATCTTAGTTTTTCTTCGCGATAAAGCTTTTCGTAAATTTTTATGATGGAAACTGAAGCGTTCTACGTTGATAGGACGCGCGGATGATTGTTCCAATTATTCTGGAAAAACCGTTGACGCTGTGCTTCATAATCCAAAGGATATGCGAGTAATCCTTCGTGAACAATATTTACGATTTTTTATTATAGTCTCAAAACGACAGAGGCCTTTGTCTCGTGTTCTGTTGGGCGGAAAACATTCATTGGCATAGAACTCGCATTGTGCTCTTAGTCGACGCGATTTGCATAATGGAAATAAAGGGCACAAAAGTCGGGGTAGCAGGAGGATGAAGACTGAGAAAAGCCCGTCCGCGCAGTTTTGTCACGGGAAAGTTTCGAGTTTTCGCGAAAACAAGAAGTGGGCGATAAAATCCGAGTTTCCGCAGAAGTCCCTAAGATTAAACAACGCAAATGAGAAAAGAGCAAACGGACTATAAATGAACGAGTTCTATCAGTCCTTCAAGTATCTTTCATTCTACAATCTGCTGTTTGTCTCTCTCTCGGCATTTCTCGAATTTTCGAGACTAAGCGAGACATCGACTATGAAATTCTTTAGTTAGAAAATAATTTTTTCATTTTTGTTTTCGTAAAAAAAAAATGGTTTTTCGAGATTTTTGTGTTCGGAATATTTAATGGTATCGAGTCAATTAATTTATGGCGATATTCGCCAAAATATGATTTTTTATTCAGCCGATGCAAAAACCTAAAAAACTGTTTCTACCCGTTAAAAAAGAAAAAATGGCGACCGATTTTCTTGTTTTTCTCTTCAGCGCATTTTATTTTATTTTTAATTTCGTTTTTATTCAATTGACCGCTCACCTGGCGTGACGAGAAGAACGATCCCCAGTAGCAAAGTCCTGGACGCCATTTCCGTGACTCGCTGGAAGCTTCTGCAGTACCACCGGAACCGACGTCTCCTCTCGTCCTCCACGTTGTCCCACTGGTCCTCATACTCCGCCTCGGCTACTCGTTTATCGGCACTTCCGGCGGTGTGCCCGATGGGCCTCGGGCAGTTGTGGCTCTCGTCTTCAACGACGAGACCAGCATCATGCCGTCGGCGGGTTCGCCCCCTCAGACTGTCGTCGCTGCTTCCTTTAAGAAAGATCTTGTCGACGTTCGCCTGATTGCGTCTTCTGCTCGCAAGATTTCCGGCGCAGGTCGGTTGACCGGAAGCAAGACTCCTCGTCGCGGCAACATCGATCCAACTGAATAAATACAATTAATGTTGACGAAAAGTCACGTACATTCGTAAAAGTCACAAAATGTCTCTCCTTTCCTCTCTTTTAACTCAAAATAAATTTTCCATCATATTCTCTTTTACCATAGTAAAGACTCATATGAATTTTATATTGGATTTGATTCTCAGCAATTTCAGCATTTTGAATAAAAGAAATTTCGTATTTCGCTAACCTATAAAATGGCCTATAAAATGGACCAACCTTTGGACGTCGTCTCTGATGTTAGCGGCTTTTTCATCGCACCATAGAGTCCCGGTATCATTTTTATCTACTGACTGAATGCAACTCGTTCTTGAATTGTTCTTGGCACGATGGGACGCGATTCGCCGCCGGAGGTCCGTGGCTTGTAGCCCTCCTCCGCCCCCCATACCCCCGCTCCCATAGTACCTGCAGGACACACAAAGAACACCCGATAAACCGGGAGTTGACTTTAATCGACGATTCCTATCGTCTGAACAGCAGTCGATTATCCCTGGGAGGCTTGCGAGGGTGGATTCTCGATGGCACTAACGGTTCTTCAATAACGATTCGATTATGTACCCTGTGGAAAGAAGCTATCCGATTTTGCCCCGGGATCTCGCTTGCGATCTTTCGTGATCCAATGCCAATCTGTTTTCCGATTCTACGGAACACCCACATGATTGGAATTTCCGCGAAGTATTCACCGAAGGTGTGTCGTAATCGCGACCAATCATGCACTCTAATGTTCTTATCTTTATCGTGAACGATGTAGAAAAAAAAAGATAACTATATTAAAGGTGCAGAATACGGCACGGGACCTGCGGTTGCATTTTTACAATCCTTTTTTTTCTACTGAAATCTCGGAAATTCTTGTAGAATTTCGATAGTACGATACACGATAAATGGAGACACAAATAGTTTAAAAAAAGAGAAGATTTGTCGGCTACTGATTAAATGACGAAGTAAAAATCGGTGGAAATCGATAGCGGTTTACAATTTTGCAATGGTTTTCAAGTTTTCAAGTCAGGAGCTGAATAAAATCGAACATAGAGTGCGCATTGCCGAAGGAATGCATTGGTTGCAGAATGGAAACGGTAAGAAACAAAATAAAAATACAAAAACGCGCTTACCACTGCCGCTCCGCCGCCACTACCGCTGTCCGGCTCGTCAATCTTCGGCGCCGATTTTCGCGATCGTTTCGACACTTTGTTTTCCTTGAGCAGTCGGCAGCCTTAGTGTCCACGGAATGTCGTCCGCGGCATCATCTGCAACAAAAAAGGATATTCCATCTTTACCGACGTTTCGAAATAGGTTACCCACATCCAAAGTACACGCGAGACTTCCTTTTGATACTTTCGCTTCAGAGTGAAAAGTTCAAATAGCTCGGCGACGCCCCTGTTTCGCAACGTCAATGACGTTGAACGCGACGAAATCAACTTGTGTGTTTCGCGAAGAACTCTTCCGAATAACGTAGTTCCCTACTTGGAAAGTCCTTAATTGAGGATAGCAAACTATTTTCCAGCTTCGCAAGAGTCAAGTTTCACGAATGGCCCACGATAGACATTTCGAAACGGATAGGTTTTGGTGGCGAAGAAAATGGCATAGAATCAACAACGTTATAATTGGCCGCACGGATTGCATATTGACACGGCTCGATGGCGTTCAATGTGAATCAAACTTGCAAGCGTGTCGATTTTGCGGCAATGATGTTCCATATTAAACACACAGAAATCTGTGTGTGTGTAATATACATGTAACTGCCAACAGCACTCACTGGTTACATAAGAATTTGTATAGATATATACGCAGAGTATACGGAGGGGCGGGGGTTTGGGTGGGTGGAACAACAGAAGAGAATGAGCTGTCAGATCGGGGCTCGTGACCGTTCCACCTCGCTTACGCGAGAATTGAATCGATTAGAGACTCTCCGAGCGGTATCACCCGGTCGTTCTATATATTTCGCACCGACCTCGGCAGCGTTGGGCAATTAAATCAATTCAGGCGTCAGCTAGTTTGCGCTCATCGTGCCATTGTATCGACGCCGGCGAGGGACAGTCATGGCATATTGATATCTCATTTTTTCACAAATTTTAAATATTTTTTTTTATTTTTTGTTTATCACAACTCGACAACAGTGTATCGAGAATTGCTTCTATTAATTACAGATTCGACGCTCATATATCACAGGATATTTGAAAACATATTTCGCGGGCATTTCAAATAATTTAAAGTCGAGTGAATCGAGTTACGAGTGAAAATTTCGTAATCGCTATTGAGACAATACGCCCGATAAAAGATTCCTAATTTCCAGGGGAGAAGTCTGTAATTTACGATGGAGCGATGAAAAATGTTTTAATTTCATTATTCACGAAGTTGATTCTTCAGAAGCTCTTGTCTACGTGGTTTTCTGTAATTGAGTAAACGTTTTTGAGGGAATTTTCGCGATATAACGAAGCTACTGCCATCATTAAGCAGAGTCACGTGATGACCCGTTGACCGGCATCGTCAACTAGACAAGAGGTGGCCGGTGGCAAATGTATTGACCCGGCGGTGGTTCAATAGGAACGAAGAACACGGGGGAGCGCAAGAAGGTTTAGTGTAATATTGTGTATGGGGAGAGGTGGTTTGGCACGGAGATGGTGAAGAAGCGGGTATGGTAAAGCAAGCAAGGAGAGTAGTCATAAGGGGTCGAGAGGGTGCAAACTAATAGAAGGCCCGCGATAGGACAGTGCAGTGTTTAAACAATGGCACATGTCGTCCGTGCAATTGCGCCCCACGGCGGGCCACGACACCGCCTGTCATAACCCGTCTTCGTGTTCCTCGGTTATTAGCAGCGCGGCCCGGTGGGATTGACCGACCGGTCGATCGGTTGCTTAGTTGGCTCACCGAAAGGTCGTTTTCTTCCCCTACACTACCTCAGCACTACGTACCGTACTCCGCAACGTCAAAACCGCGTATCCCGCATTGGAGACGGTCGTCGCTATCCATTTTTCGCATTTTATCGCCTTTACAGTTAGAGGCTCTCAATCGACATGAAAAGACAAGTGATTTTTGTAACGACGAGAATCATTATTGAGAGGATCGATTGCGATGTTCTCGAAAGAATGATTTTTTCTTCAGCCGACATAAAAATCTAAAAAAATGCTACCATGTCATACATTTTTAAAGAATTTTTTTGCCGGTCGAAAAAAAATGTTGTCAATTGTTGTTAATATCGCTGCTTTATGGGCTCCAATTTGAATATTTTTCTGATACAATGGAGAGGCGGTGACCATTTTTAATGTCACTTCTGTTTTAAATGGTTCTCCCCACCAGTTTTCGAGACAAATTGACTGGCTGACTTTACCCCGTGTGCCCACGGTATCCACCTCGCCACCCCCCCCCCCCCCCCCTTCCCCTACTTAACACACAAAAGCTCCATGAAACCTTCAGCACTCAAGAGTACCTACGAGTATAGAGTACTTTGCGCAAGCATACAATAATTAGCACCTGCTGCGAAGCGCACTTACTCACGAGCGTTGGCAGTAAACATGAGCGCGGAAACGACGTTAACCCCCCCACCATCGCCTTACCCAGGTCCTGCTGCACGTATATCGATCGTCTTCAGGATACGATCGAGTTAAGAGTACACAATTACTCACAGCGCGACACAACGAAGATAAATGACACCAATATGGAAAAACAAAGCATTCAAACACATTTTTTTCCTTCTGACACGCATTTTTTTTTTCCCCTACTGAATGGAAAATTGTATGTTTGTCAGAAAAAAATTATAGGTGTAGCGCTGCGCAGTTCGCATTTTTTCTAGTGCCCTTCGCAAGATGTATAGTGAGACGAAAATCTATACTTTTGACGAAAAAAAAAAAGCCTACAAATGCAAGCGAAGTATTGCTTCCTCTTCCAAAAAAAGGGGATCAACGCTTGGATTGCGTTGAAACGAACAGATAGTATTCCTATGCCTGTCGGCAAAAAATACGTTTTTTAAATTACTTTTGTCACGATCCGTATATAAATTTGTTTTCTATGTTCGGTAGACATCCACATGACACGAATGACGAACGACGGACAAGTCCACGAAAAAGAATTAGTCGAACAAAAAAATAGATAGAAAAAAAAAAAAAAACTAAAAATAAAAACAATTGAACGAGAGCATAGCGCGGTAGATTAATTGGTACGTGTCATGCGAGGGCTCTCGTCATCCCCCTCGGCATCCCCCTCGGTACTCCCGACTGTGGTACGTGCGTACAGTGGCACTGCAGGCGATTGGTAATGTCGAAACATAGATAGTAACGATCCTCTTTCCCCCATTCCATCGACGGCTTCACATTTTTTTTATCCTCGCTGTTCATCCTCCTCTGGGACTCCCGCTCGGGGAAGCGACGTGGCAGAGGGTTGAAGGGAAACAAGTCCCGCTGTTGGGGTTGAGATCCAAAAACTCGTCCATCGGCGACGCCGAAGCTCTCGTTTTTTGCACCCGCTAACCAACTCTATACGTTCTTTTTCTCTTCATCCCTCATCCTCCCCCCGTTTACTCGAAACAATAACCCATCGTCAACGCACATGGATATTCCAACGTATCTCTAGCTCTGTGCAACACTGCGTCGTTGTGTTTATTACTGGCATTTCGAACGGTGACCAATTTGCCAGAAGTTCATGGCCAATTTTGTATTCGGTGTATTCGGGCGCGTAACGCGAATTGGTAAAAGCACTCGTTCTATTGCTACTGCAAACACGAGCGATTGCCTATTGATTCGTTTTCTTGTTCACCCTTTTTTTTTGTTTTTTATGGCAAACGCAGATTCAATTGATGCAACATTGACGTTCTTTGTGTCCTGTAATTGTTCGATTCATCGTCAAAGACACTGATGTTGGTTGATCTTGTTTGTTTTTCGATCTTTTAAAGTACTAGGAATGTACATAAGTCCACCAGTCTTCAGCATTTCGCCCAGAATCTCACGATTGTTATTTTTTAATTTTAGACGAAAAGACAGAAGGCAATAGGCATTTCTCTAATTCTGATCGCTTTCTCGCAACCGAAGCTTTGCTTTCGTGACTTTTTTTTCGCGATTTCCGTGGAAATGAGGTCAGAATACTCGAAAACGTTAAAGAGGAGTCAATTCTGATTCTTCGTATCAATTTATGTTGAAATCCTTACAGTTGTTAAAATTTTGCATTTTTCGATTTTTTTGTATGTTTGCTAATACGATAATGCTTAAAATTTTTGAGGTATCGGATAATTTATACGTTGATCCGTCTTCGTTTTTTCGATCATATATAAAATTAAACTGAGCCATAAAAAAAATTATACAAATTAGATTTACACATCGTTTCCGCATTTCATTTTTAACGTCGTTTACAGAGCTTCCTGTATGAGAGAACGAAAAATTAATTGAGTATCTTTATTTCATTGAGTGGACTCCTCTCAAACTAATCCACTTTTCCAATAAGCTTTTTTCCAATAAATTCATTACGTGTGTAACTGGTATCGGAGAAGATTTCCAAATTGAAGCGCATCGAACAGAATTGGATTGGTATAGTTTTACCAATGACGAAAAAGGCGCAAAAAGGGCAGGTAACTGGTATTGTTGACTGCGTGACTCGAGAAGACAAAGCTTCATTGTCTCATGCAGAATTCAACATCATATTATTCGCGAGGGTTCACATTTGGCTTCAAATTTGCACTATGTTAGCTGCGATATTTCAGCCGCCAAATTGTTCGGAGTGGGGGGGGGGGGAGTTGCGTTGGTTGGGTTATATTCATACTATGCATGTATAATAGGTACGTGGACGACTCGTGAACCTCGGTTTTCCCGTCGTTGAATACACCGAGTAATTCTCTCTACTGCAGTGTAATACCACTGGACTTGTGATACAATCATAATAATATCCCGAGGTACTACTACCCCTTAGCGCTTGTGCGCTCGCGTCAGTATGGCCGTACGACAGAGTTTCATATTACACGTGCTTTCGGACTCATATTTATCTAGCGGTATTACACTTACCGCTAAACTTGCTCTATATACAAATATCGCCGTTAGTGTTATTGTGCATTATACGGTGAATATTGCAACGATAACATTTCATAGGCTAACATGTTTGCGGGGCTGTAGTATGTTATTACCCAACGAGATTGGTTACCGGTTGAATCGATTCCCGTATCGATATCCTTTTATTCACTTTTTTCCAATATCTCAAGATAGCGAATCATTTGAATTTTTTTTTTTCATGAAATCAATTTACATATAATCGATAGTTAATTTTTTTTTTAAACATTTTTATCGATTTTTACCAAAAACTAAGTGTCTATTAAAAATGCTACGACGATAATTGAAATTATCTTCAATCTTCAAGAAGACGCGGAAAAACGATTGATTAGCGTCTTTAACACGTACTATTTTTATAATTACGTTACTTTGAATACTGCAGATTGCTGAGGTATCATAGAGCCGGAAAAATCATTTAAAAAAAGTGAAAAACACTCAAAAACTAGATATATATAAAAAATAACTTCATTACGAACGATATGTACTTTTGAAGTGCAAGATTCAGATGCGCGTAGAGCATTGACAATACTTCTAAATATTCTACTGCATATCACGCCGATTATTTTACGCAACTGCTATCCTCGAGGCTATCCTAATAACAGAAAAGTCTATACCGATGCAGTACTTTTTTGTTTCGGAGTTGTGAAGCCACGAAAAAGTAGCGTCGAATAATCAACTTTCCGTGGTGCAGTTCCGCTGCATAACTGCGACAGGACTATAGTTTTCCTCGTCTAGTTGCACGTACGTACGTACGCGTACATAGACTAATAGTACGTCGACCAAAGTACATTCCCGCTGCGCTACGAAACAAGAATTCTAACCGGAATTCAGGAGCCATCTCCGCCGTAGTCGGAGAAACCGTTCTCGTAGGGGCTTCGGGGGTTGGTGAGCGCTGCTTCTACATTGAGAACACCTCTGGAAGCTTTTGCACACTCCTCCCCCCTCATATTCACCGACGGCAGTCACCACCACGATATTGCGGCTGCCGCGATGTTCACCGAAGTTTCCTCCTTGCGCCACAGCTCGCAGAATTGTTTGCGGCGCACCGTCGCAAAGCTCGTTGCACCTCGGTGAGTGAAACGATCGCGGTCTGCATCGCGAACTCGATGGTCAGATTTGTGCTTTAGGTACGACGATGGTTCGTTGTCACCTTCTTGCATCGCTGCTCTGCTCATATTTAACCAAAGACAACCATTCCATCTTCCTCTCCGCATTGACGCTATTCCCTTAAATCTGTACCTTATTGCGTAAGAGCCGATACTCGTATACACGATTTTCTTGTCGCAGGAAAAACTCCCATCTTACGGTTGCATTTACAATATCATCAAAATTAAATCATCGTCCTGTCTACACGGGCCAATTTTTTTTTTTTTTTGAAGAAGCGATGATTAAGTCTAATTTAGGGTTTTTTCATGGGATTTCCAAGGGCTCGAAGCTTTTTTAAATTCAGTTATTTCACCCAAAAAAACTCGATATTGGTTTTTCCATAAATCATAAATGAATGTGCATTAAAAAATTTATAAAATTCACAAATTTGTAAAAAAAAAAAACTGCATAATAATATACCTGCCGATGTATCCTTGCAAACGGAGTTATTTTTCAGTAAATACGATGTTATTTTTTTTTTTTCATGTCAAGTAGACAGTCCTTGATCCAGATTCATTTTAGTTTACGTAGGTTTCTCGTTTAAAATGTGATTAAACTTTTTTTTTTTAATAATAGGTAGCACCCGATTGACTTGCTTCCCGATTGACTCGAAAAGGTTGCCTTGAAGGGGTATTACACCTTTCTGTTTCTTGTGAGTAGACATAGTAGAAGTTCGCAGGAGGGTTTGTGTGGCTTTTCTGCATTTACAGAGAGGTCACGGCAATACGAAAATATCCTTGGTAAGAGGTACCCGGTATGTGCTATACTACTGAAGCACATTACTCCGCTACTCTATTGGCCGGACGATCGCGTGTTTCGATATGACACTCGCGTGTTACAAGAGAAAGTCAGAAGGTTCAGTAAGTAGGTAGGGAACGATATGTGTTAGACGGAGGATGAAGTACACCTACATGTACTACACACACACGGGACACTCTCACACGGGGCTCTGTACACGCGTGTATGTGTGACCGCGCATTTTTGCAATATATACATCCATACGTATGGGTATACGTAGCGGTATGCAACAGCGCAGTGCAGGAAGGATCGAAGCGCATCGCCGGGGTGCGGCTTATGCATTTATGGAAAAGTGACGACGTTTATGGCGCGTTTGCGAGTGAGGTAAAGCTTGAGTGAGGGAGTAACATTTACCGTACCTCGCCTTGGGCTATAAGGCCGCTTTTGCCACACGACGCTGGCGCGAAATAGGCAATAGGGGTGTGCGGCAAGCACGCGAGGAGGTGCGAAAAACACGTCGAGAAAGAAAGTCGGAAAACTGCGGCGAGAGAAATAAAGAGGCTAACACTCGCGACGCGGTAATGTGCCAGGAGTCGAGCGAGTCGTGATATTGTTCTACGAAAAAATTAAATGAAGTTTCTCCATTTCGGGACAATTCTTCTGCGGAATATGATAGAATGTGAACCTTTATTAAAAAAAACAGCTTTACGCTGTTTCATCGTTCTTCATGCAATATTAAAGTCTCGAATTCTTTAATTTTCTACTTTTAACGATTGTAGAGTCAAACAGTTGAAGAATCAGATGCAAAAATCGCGAAAAGGCGTCCGAATGCACGATTATACTTCATTATGACGCAGATAAATGTATTTGTTCGGATAGTCCGACCGCCACGAATCACTTCGCCTGAGAACAGAGTTTATGCCCGCGGATAATACACCGTTCATCGACAGAGCAGAAGAATCGAGAGAAGATAGAGCAGAAGGAATCCCAACAGCCAAGGGTTCGAATGGCCCACAAGAGATTCCGTCGCATCGAGGAATGAATGGACTTTGTGCGGTTTTCGTCAGAATTCTGGAGCGCGGACTCTAACGTCGCCCGCCGGTTCGACGTCAATGCTCCAAAGATGAGCGCGGAATCTCGAATTCCATGGATCCTCCGGCAGGTACCGAGCGATTTCGCGGTACGGACGAACCCCTTTCTTCAACCCCTTCGTCCCCCCCCCCCTTCGTCGCCGTCGCGCTTTATTCCGTCGATGTTCCAGAAATTCAACGGGAAGTGGTTACCCACGACGTACGATAGAGAAAAACGTTTGGGATGCCGCAAGTCGAATTGGATTTCACATCTACCCTCTTTGTCTCATATTTTTTTTTACCCGTCGAATCCCACCTCAACGCTCGCCGCTGTTCGCTGTAGCAAGGAGCCGGTCAAGAACGTGCCAATCGAATTTACGGTCGTACGGATTGAACATTTTTTGGATCCCTTTCGAAGAATTCCCGGCGGTGTTCGTGGAAGAATGAACCATACGGGTCGCATGTAAGATTTTTCTCGGACTCGAAATACCTGTTACGCGTATATTAGTCGAAATCGAAAATAGTGGGCACCTCTCGAGAATGTGTCTAGCGGCACCGACCAGTTACGAAACCCTCGAACACCCCACATGAATTTGTTACCTCATAGAAAATAATATATTCAAAAAATATATCAAAAATATATTAAACACATATGAAATTCGACTTTTTCATAGTTTTTTTGTTGTCATTGTTTATTATTTGTCGAACAAACTTGTTTCAAGAAAATCTTGGATTTTCTCAAATGTGTCGTTTTGGATCGCTTTCTAAAACGCGTAACTTCTATAATTTTTACTATATCGATATTTCGCTTCCACTGGTATCTTCCTTACATCCTAACGTTTGAAATTCACTACAAATGACCTTAAAAATATTGATCTCGACTATGTTTCGTAACGCTGAAGATATTGGGTCTCCCAAACCCATATGTAGCGTTAAAGTGGCGCAAAGATATGCGTTGTGTCCCGGGGATACGATTCGTACGGCATTGTACGGAGATTTGAAAACCAATACGGGGTAAACTGGGGTTAAACGATCGGTGTTCAAGGCTCCAGAGTTAAATGCTTAGAATCTCGAGCGTCCGAGACTCAAGACGCATAGATACGTTTGCTTCGGATCTTAGGCACTTGCTTCGTTAAATCGTCTATGAGCCTTCGCTTGACTGTCGGGCAAGTGGAGTTAAGCTGACTTAGCAAACTCAGAGGCCACTTGAACCAACCCATCCCCATAGTACAGAGTCCTAGTAAAATTTGACTAGCGACCGACTAGCGACGTTTTTTAAAAATAATGATGCGAAGATGTTTCAGTTGCTGAACGCACAGTAAAGCGTTAATAGAAAGACCAATAGACGCGTTAGAGCGATGAAAAAAACTCGATATTAATCTAAATTTGTATACCTTATCAGTAAAAAATTACCGAGTCGAGACCGGAAGTGGGTGCGAGCAAATTGTCACGCGAATATGAATAGTATTTTGCAACTAAGCTGCAAAGCATCCGGCGCCTCGTTGTCTGCTCATACACGGGTTATACTACTGCAGCGTACTGTGTGACTCGATGCTTTCTACTCGGCAGTGTACGCGACTTCGATTCAAGTCTCTGGTGATCATAGTCAACGGTAGTCGGGCGATTATAGACATTTAGGGAGCTAGCGGACAGGCAGTTGTTATAAAGCTTTGAGTATCGAGTTTTTCTAAGTTTCCGATGCGTTCATTGCCGCTAAGTTTTTACTGTGTGCGAAACGAAAATTACCCAATGGTGTTAATTTAGTGTTTATGATTACGATACCAACGAAAACAATTCAAATAAAATTTAAACGCAATAGCAAACAATAACCAATTAGCGAAATTTATCACCAATTATTAAGCTGAGTGACCATTAAGTCACTAAAAATAATGTAAATAAATTAAATTGAAAAAATGAATCTATATAATTACAATGGTTATTAATCGTTGGTATTAAATTTGGTCAGAATCGATAAAGTGGTTTAAATTAATGACATTTCATGTATCTGGAAAAATGACTGAAATTGTTTCAACTTCAGTAACCATCTACCTATCGAGCTGAAACTCGATAATCCGAATATTAAAGAATGAAAAACGTTCAGATAGTTAAAATGTTAACGTTCGCTACGACATCGTGGAAACCGGGTATGATATTTATAATCACGGCGATTCACGGATCCAAAAAACCCTGAAAATTAAAAAAAAAAATTGACCTCCTTTTATTTTCATTATTCAATTGTCTTTACTCACGAAATTTCCTCTATAAGGAATCAAAAAACATTACGAGCCAAAGAAATGAATAAAGAAGCAATGAAAGAATTTTTCATATTTATTGGTATTTTTTTTTCTCCATTATACTAAAAATTGTTGTGGTATACCTTTTTGGGCATTTGATAGAGTTTCGCAAAAATTAGCATAAAAGTTTCGGATGCGCGAGCATCGGATCGGGGCGAGTTGTGTTCGATTCTGTGGAAGTCAGCGGTGTTGAATAAAGTCCGGGATACCGCAGCAACCGGTGATCGAATAAGACAACAGCGGGCAAAGGGGGTTAGCGAAAGGAAGTCAACGGCTCTTTCACCATGGTGATGTTTACCGTAAGAACTAATCGCGTTGGCGTTGCCGCTGTCGGTCTCCTACCGAAGTGGCTCTGGGGCTCTCGAACCTCGGTTTCCCGGACGGTCACGCGAGGAATGACAAATCTGTTTACCCTCACAATATTTGCCAGAGACTCCGGGAACGATGGTGCCTTCACCGCTACTAGGGGTGGGGAAGGGCTGGTGGTTATTTGTCTGCGTCAGCGTGCAAGTAGTTGCGAATCAGCGACGGCATACACTATGCGAGCATAGATGTTACGATGTGTCGACTTCGAACATAGGCGAGCAAGATAGCGAACGACGAGGTAATCCACAAGAGCGTTCGTGAGCAACGAGTTTATGTCCCATCATTTTCGCCCTTATCGGCGTGTCTACACTTTCAGCCGAATGTGAACTACGAACAAGATACTCGCTTTTTTTCGAGATCGCGACAACGCGAAACTGCTGAGCGTTGAAGTTTAAAACAGATTGTAGGTACCAATATCGAATATACGTCGAACCGTCATGCATAAAGGAAATAACAGATAAAATAGACGTTTCGCTCGCGATTCGTATCGGGACAGCATCGCGCAGCTTTATCTCTTATTTTTCTCATTGTAGCCTAAGGGTTCAGTACTTATTGACCTTAAATTGTCAAAGTCTGTTTGATCCGACGATATTACAATGTAGGGGGGAGGCAAAAAATGTGGGGCGAAATGGGCCATCTAGCGGCCGCTTTAGCCAACTGGTACAATTTTCCATCGTGAGGTACAAAAAAAAATTCACGAAAAATTCAAGTTAAAAAAAAAAATAACTCCGACGGAAAATTAGTTAATCTGCAAAGAAGGTTAAAATAGTTTTATACGCTAAAAAAAATCGATGCAGTGAGAGACGCGAATAAAAGAGTAGAGCAGGCGTTCCTCGACTGGAGACTTTTATTAGTCCGCAAAATTATTTTAAGCTTTTTGCAGATTAACCACTCTTCGGTCGGGTGTTAAAAACGAGTTGATCGAATCTGAATCGCATGACTCGCTTTTACACTCGAGCACTTTACGGAATAATAGGTTAAAAATTAAATCTTAGCTCGACATGAATACGCAAACGGTTTATGACGTAGGGTAGTTGGAACGTAGGCGGGCTGATGACGACAGCAGGACAGCATCTATGTAGCCGGTTATGGAAAAAAAAAAAAAAAAAAATCGCAAAATATGATCACGTGTGTTCCGTTATGACGAGCATGCATACGCAACGACGATATTGATAATGAATATTCACGAGGATAGGCTGTCCCTGGTTTGCCGGGGGTTGCGCGGGCGGTAGCTACCGAGATGGATGAACCCGACTACCGAAGCTGGAGAGAAAACACGCATCGCAACGTTACAAAATATGCCGCGGTAAAGACATCTTTTACCCGAAATTTCTATTCTAACGCTTTTAACTTAAATTTTTTATTTACGAAATATTTCCTAATAAACTTGACGCTCACGTTGCGGCTGTATCTTTTAATCAATTTGTCTTCGTGAAAAAATAATCGCTTCGCATGAAAAATAAAAAAAAAAAAAATTTATTCCCCAGAATTCGACGAATTTTCGGGAGTAGCCGGTCGAAAAGGGGAGGAAAGTCGAGAAATAGTTTGAAATACAGCTGACTTTAATGTTTTATTCTACGCTGTGCACACTACGAACTCAGTAGGAATTCAGCTACGGATGCTCAGCCATGGATACCTCAGGTGCATGTAACGCGTCTTGGGGGTTACGTGTAACCGTTGCACATAAATATTGCATTCCTCGGTTGGCTTGGCAGAGGGTTGAATTGCAGAGAAAATACTAGAGATTTCGGAGAGGGGAGTGGTGGAGCTCGGCGGATCGTTTCGATCGCAAAGAACCGTAAAAACTCTCCTGATGTATTTCTCAGGGCACATCAAAGAAGCGATAAAACCGTAGCCAGCAAGCGAGAAACTCCAATCAGGGAGTCCCCTCCTCCTTCGATGGCTATCGCAGGATTTACCCATCCAAAAGCAGCGGGAACAGTGTACAGACTTCAACGACTGCTGGGATACGATGAAACGGAATGAATCCGACCGATCGAGTTGTAGACACGAAGCGTGAGTGCGCATTTCAAGGGTTTAGATAAGAATAGGATAGTAGGTATACTTGCAACATTTCGAATGAGCGTCGTCAGCGCCAACAATATATGGATAGCCGGTTTGACTCGTTACCCCTTCTCGTACTTTGGACGATTTCATTTTCCGAGCAATGAATATTACACGAAGATTGAAGGATTCAAAGTTGGATAAAGTTAACCTCTAACTCAGTTTGTTCGTTGCCGTACCGAGCTGCGCTTTGCATGGTACTGACCCGGCATCGGGAGAAAAGCAAGGCTCGGCAGCCCTTTTAAGGCGGGTCAAGCGTTAGGCTCGAGGGGGCGAGAGGGGGTGGATAGGTTCGGCGGCGTGCGCGGTGCGGTCGGGTGGCTGTGTGCGACAGGGACACCGCAGTGCTGGTGTACTTGGACTCGCGGCACAAAATCTGTGCAGATGGAAAATGAAAAGGACACCGCAGTGCGAGTGCACCCGCGTCAAAACGGGACGGAAACCGAAAAAAAATGTATTTACTTAAAGGAACGAAAAACATCGTTTCAAAATTTTTTATATTTTTTTTAATAACAAACGACTTTTTTTTTAAATATTCTCGGCGGATTCTCTATCATACGACCACAGAGAAAAAGCATAACGAGATGGAAAGCAACAAAGTTCGCATACACGAAAAACAGAGAGAATAATTGATTAAAAGCGATGAAATTTTTGTTCTAAAAACAAGTTTTTGCTATTTTATATTTCAAGCATTCTACGATATTCTACGGATTGTACGATAACTCTTACAATGCTTGATCGCCGATATTTTGTACATTATTAAAAGAAATATTAAATTTAATGTACCGATATTAGAAGGTTTTATTGATAAACTGATGCATTACATTTAATGTACAATAGCGGAGAAAAATGAATATAGTTTTGCGATGAAATTAAAGTTAATTATTGTATTTAAGATATTTTTATAGTGAAATTAAAGAAAGTTTTGAAGAGTAAATTATCTTTAATAAACCGTCATATCATTTTTCATCATAATTGTACATTGATTTCAATTAAACAGTTTTTATATAAAAACTTCCACTACATGAAATTACCATTAAATTTTTTTCCCGTGTAAAAACGGAAGATTAATAATTTTGCATGTCTACCATTCGATCCGATTTGATGAAATTCAATTCAATAGATCTGATAGAGGTAATTTGTTTTCTGAACTTTCATGTCGAAATTAATTTCAGTAATTCTTTCGGCTATTATATAAAACGGAAAAATAAAGTAAAATAAGTCAATAAATAAAGTAATATAAATCGTAAAATATATTTAAAAAATATGAAATAAAATAATAAATAAATAGTACAGTATAGGTCCGCATATCCACTCATTGATTTCACGAGATCTCACAGCAGTATCTCATACGTATCCCTCGCACGTTTATTGAAGCCACCTGAGCCTCCACTCGACACATTAATCACAAAACCAATGGTTTCTTCAGTCTCGCAGAAGTATCCTAGGGATTACATCGTCATCGCGAAACGTTGAGTACGAGTGACTAGAATACATAAATTTTCCGTGGTCTTGGGGTCTCTACCGAATGTGTGTCGTGTATCTATTAAAGGTACAGATCCCTATATGATACGTTAATAAATCAAGAGACGCAGCCTATCGACGCCGACTACAGGAAAACATTTTTTTTTAATGTCTAATACACAATAAAAAAAGCGAAAAATAGGAAATATGTTTAAACGCGACAGCCTACCGAACACGAATAATTCGAAATCTATTTGACTTTTTCGTTCCTTTTAAATCCTTAATTCAAAATTCCAACGACCGTGAGAAATTCTATTTCCACTCGGTGCTGGTCTATTACTCCGAATTGCAAAGGGCGTGCAGCTCGCACTTGGAGCCTCTCGTGATCGCGCGCGGTTCTCGCTCGCGCATCGGCGAGCCCCAACCTAACCTGCAGTACCGCGTCGTTGCAACCTGCAAACAGCACAGCGTGCCAACGGAAACGAGGCCATGTGCAGCGGTCGGTCATGAACCACGTTACTGGATATTTTCCTGCCGCCCTTTCCCTGTTTTTCTGTACTTATCCAATTGAAAAGATCGCGAAAAAAAGCATAAAAAAACAGTTCTATAGGTTTTCTTTGATAGACAAACTCGCCAGATGTTAGGAACATTACCCGAGGCTCCGAAAAAAATCCACCGTTCAAGAGACGTTCCGTACTATTACGTGAAGATGATTATCACGAACCTTATGCAATTATCGACTACAGCGGTCCGCGAAGAATCGTCTGCGAGCCAACGGAACTTCGTCGATGTCCAGGGTGTGGTTCCTTCGGGGGCGACTGGCCGGGCAGGCGTTTCCAGATTTACGGGATTAAGGACTTTGGACTTTGTCTGCTGGGATTCAGAAACATCGATGTGGTATAAAGTTCATCCTGTATTCACTGCCCACCCTTATCTCGGTCCATCTGTGAGTTATTCACCGTATTTTGCTATCAACGGATGATAACGTTGTGTAAACCCCTTTACGTTTATCGCACCGTCTATTCAATTGCACATCGCGTCGATTGATCTTCGTCTCTTCAACCCTCGAAATCCAACGTCTCGGATTACGCACAGAGATTGTAGCGGCAGTACTGGAGGTTAGCAGGTGTTAAACTTTCACGAGGGTGGGTCCGGTTGAATCGGTCAATTGGACTTACGCAACGTGTAACATACGCGCGTGTGGTTGTGTGTGTATCAACTCAGGAGGGAGGGAATTTTTGCAGGGGGTGCGAGGTGAAACGGAACATAGGACAAGGGGAACGCCTAGCCAAGCTTCTGCCTTCGCTAGGACATTGTTACTCTTGCTTTCACTGTGCGTAGAATCCTGCGATACTTGAGCCTTCCCCGCGCTCCTCTAATACCTATTTTTCCCAATTTCGCGGGCTCCCTCTATGCTAATTTGTTTTTTTTTTATATATGTTACGTATCGCGACTTCGAGATTATTTTATCTCTGATCCGCAAACGACACTTTTCTCGCCTCGAACTACGAGAATCACCGATTCCACTGATAGATAAACTGCACACTTCAGGTCACCAAACTGTCCATAACTTGTCCGTGTCTCGTTCCTTCAAACGATCGACATTCCGACAAGAAGTGTCTCGACTATGAGTGACTTCTTGGGATATCCGAAGATTGATAGATTTCACTGTTGCTGAAAATCCCCGATTCCCATTACCGATCCCCACTCGGACACTTGCAAAACTATCGGGAAATTCCCCAACGCAATCAGACGACGGGTGGTGGGAGACTCTTGAGAAATTCAGTGTTTGTTCCGATATCGGTGGTCAAAGTCTCTCATGTGTAATCCGGGTTACGATGTCTAATAAAGGATATCGAGTCAATAAACTGTGATTGATAACCGAATGACCCGGTTGCTTCGTGTTTAAGATAATAATGCCACAAGTTACATTGCCACATTAGAATATCTATCGTGAGTATTCACTGTCGAAGAATTTCTTCGATATTCACAGCCGTTACTGCGGGGATATCATACAAGTATTTCTCATGTCGCGAACGCCTGGTGTAACGAAGGTTAGGGCGTAGACAGCGTGGAGCTAACGCCGGAGTTTAGTTAACACAGAGAAACTTTTAGCTTCACTTCGTACGTCTATTTTTCAGTATTTTTCTTGGTCCTTTTTATCCGTTTGCTCTGCACCTTCTCAATTGCACTGTGTAACACGCTATCGGTGATGCGGCGAACGCGCCAGTTCACCCCCTACCCACCCCTGAGGTCGTTAAAATTCAGTGAGAAACTCCCAAGCGATTGCGAAACTCAAAACTCGCTCTCTCGGAGTCTACACTTGCGTGTCACTCACCATAAAACATTTTTCACTTTGGCACATTTGGTGGACAGCTGAATCGTGACAACAACAATCGTATTGGAGAGGTAGTTACGGGGGATGAGAGAAAAAAAACGAAACGTAAAGAAGCGTTATTAATTTCGAGACATAAAATCGAATGGGATGTAGAGCAGAAAACCGAACGTAGTACCAACAGCAGCACTAGCAGCAGAAGCACAACGTGACAGTGATTCGCGAAACGTCAAGGCCTTCCGGCCGCTTCCCTGGCGGTGGTGCGCAGCGCCATGACAGTGTAGGCCACTGCTGCTTCGCGGCGAGGCATCCCCCTACCCCTTCGCTTCTCTCTCTTCCCCACCCACCTTTTCGTAACCACGTCGCGATCCCCACCCTCTAGGCAAGCACGGGGGTTCCTGCTTGCCAGCTTTCCCAATCCTCCCCCCGACCCCGTATAACTACCATAGCTCGACTACCCCACCAGCGTAATATTGATCGGGCGGAAGGGCGGCAGCAGCCAGGTTCGTATCGGACTCTCTGGAGGCCCCCGGGCGAAAGTCGCAGGCAACTCGTCTCTTACCCTCCAACTCTCAACCTCCCCACCCTCCTCCACCCACCCCTCGCGCGCAACTCACGAATCTCTCGTTCCCTGCCTATACGAGAAGGGCGAGAGGGTTCACTTAGGCAAACGCCAACCCTTCGCAAGATCGCATGGCTATCCTTGCGTGGTTACTTCTTCCATCCTTATATTCCGGTAAGAGTCTGTGCTCCATCGTTCAAAGGTCGAAAGCCCGGCTGAGCGAAAAAACCTGAATAAAAAATTTACGGACCCCGATGCGCTTTTGCCGAAATGAGAAAAAAAAATTGATGCAAATGGTATATTGACCTTAATACCGCTGTTAGGATTATTTCAACTATTGTTGATGTTATTAATGGGTATTTGTTGGTCTGGTATTACTGGGTAAATATTTTTCGTACATTCTATGCGTTAGATGAATGTATGATTTTTTTTCCTATATACGAAGTCAATCACGAATGTGAGGTTAACATCGATCGATTTACTGGTCTGGTATTACTGGGTAAATATTTTTCGTACATTCTATGCGTTCAGGTGAATGTATGATTTTTTTTTTTCAATATACGAAGTCAATCACAAATTGTGAGGTTAACATCAATCGAAATTCAATCCTTTTAACGTCTTGACGAATTCGATTTCTGTAAAATTAATAGTTTGCGAGATTTAAGGGAGTGCTTTGGCAGACTCAGGTCAATAAATTTATATTTTTGTCATCGCTAAAAAAAATCGTAACGATCCCATGAGATTGATTGTTTCTATCGATGTCTTTATGATATAAAAAATATAGGGAGTGTTTTTTTTTAATTTTAATAAATTTAAAAATCAAAGTTCTCCTACATGATTAATATTTTGATTATAATAAAACCCGAAATTGGCCCCCTTCCCGCCCCTTCAACGGAAGGCTCGACTTCTCCTCATACTGAACAGAATGCTGAGTTAGGAAAACTAATAATTATACGAGAGAATTAATAATAAAATAATAGTTAGTTCGTGCAACTCACTTCGCTTCACATTGCGGCGTCAACTAATCATTAGTTCTTTCAACTCATAATTATTTTCAGTGCACCGAAAACTGTATGATTAACCCTTTAGGGGTCACTGGAATTTGGGGTTCATAAGTCGAGAGTTTCCCACCCCTTCGTAGCCAGAACATGAAATATTTATCAACCGATATTGAAAGCAATCCTTTTATTCGATAAATACTCGCAAGTTACCAGCGCTCTATCGTGTTTCGAGAAACTACATAAATCATTTTTTTTTTTTTGCGTCCTGAGTAGTTTCGTTGCAAGAAACATTCAATGTTATTATTCTTTAATTCATATTTATTATTCATTGCGACAAAGTGGTCTGCGAAGTTTTCATCGCTTTTCGAGAGTTCTGAAAAATTCTCCTCTATAAAGGGTTAACGCGGGTTTAATATTTTCGCTGCTTAGCTGCGGAATAAACGAAGAAGGAAGATTTCTTCCTCCATCTTTCGTACCGTTCGACTAGCCTTTCCCCGAACAACGAGAAACTTCTGTGCAAACATTTGTTTTCGTTCCCATCTCCTTCGCTTCCTCTCTGCGGGAGACCTACGCCTACTTGCTAGTGCTTCGCACTTTTTTCTTTTCAATGCTTATGGTAAAAAGCAGCCGCGCAATGGCGCCTCGCCGATAACTAGGCCGGTTTTTTCATCACTTATACACCATCGGAGTCACTCCCCCACCGCAAGAACATTTGCGTACACTGTGGAATCCTCGCGGAAAATACACGCTGAGTGCTCCTATTCGATTCTACGGAATTCGTAATTTTTTATATTTGTCGCAGCTATGTTTGCCAATCATTACAAAAAGAGAAAAAGAAACTGAAACATCGAGATATTATTTTGAATTTGAGGATATTTTGGCGGTAGTTTCGGTAGTAAAATTATCCGACAACGATGATAATTGATTAGTATATAATATATGGGACATAATTTGTTTCGCCAAAAATGGGATAGACTTTCGCTACAGTCGGTGGACCGCTCTCCAAAATTTTTTTCCACGCATCACGATCCTACAGATTACCACTGCCGGTATCGTCTAACGAGAGCGTCACCACTAGCAAGTAAACTAGTCGGAGTTCTACATTACCCGCGCGAGTCGATATCAACGACGGTAACGTTTAGAATCGAAATGTGTTAAAAAAATCCTTTATAACGCCATGACAGCGTTTTTTTTTCTTTAAGGGGGCGTTTTAGTCTTGGCGTCTCAAAAATCGATTTAAATGATTTTTTTTTCTTTTCTTACGAATTATCGGAGGTAATCAAATTATGATTTTTTTTTATTTGGAAGGTATATACATTGAGAATCTTATAAAAAAAATTGTCGACAAAAATGAAATAAAAAAAAGATATAGTCGCCAGAAGCGTAATTAATTTTTTTATTTTACGGTAGACAATCTTTAGCGTGCGTATTTTTATTTTTTTCAATAATGTTTGATAATTTTTTTTTTTTTACTTTGAACAGATGTTACTTTTAGTAAAAAAAAAATGCATAATCTTTTATAATTTATGAGAAAAAAAAATGCTAAATTTGACTCGCACTCTGAACCGACAGGTTCCTTTCATTTCAGGATTTTCAGGATTCCTTTCATTTGTTTGTATTTTGTTTTTCCCTTTGAATTTCTCATTAACTTTATGCATGTCTGGACATTCTGTTTTCAGCGTTTCGATGTCTTTAATGACATTCATTCAATTTACGGGCTTAAGGCGAATCATTATTTCGTGCCTCAGGCGCAACTCCACACGGCTCTATTTCCTCGCCCCTTATTTCGCCTCTTCATTTCTCCAGTACTTTCAGCGTCTCCCCACTTACTCCGGGTCTCCTCTCTGACTCCCTGTTAATTTTGTCGTGTGGTAAAGTAATTTCGACGCTCCTAAATACGCGGCACTGAATAATGTGAGCGCAAAGCCCGCGATAGAATCTGCTTTGCGCGCGTCGGCCCCACAAAGTCAGAAGCACAGTGAGAACGCGAGCAAAGCGGCTCATGTGCTTTTGCGCGCTCACTTGTGCAGCCGTTATCCAATCCCAGCTGTATTTTCCTAAGTATAGGCGTAGGTAGGTTCGTACACGTAAACGGCTCAAGCCTCGTTGGAGGATGAGCTTCGCATGAAAGGAAGCCAGTTGAGAGGATCGAGAAAGAGAGAGTGGCGCCAAGGGATACGAGATGCGAATAGCGAAGCCGGCGAACGCTGATAATGTAACAACGACCTTTATGCACGATCTTCGGTTCTACTCCATCTGTAAATGCTTCTCGACAGCGCGGATTCGTGAAATCTCGGTATTCCGTGGCAACCTCTCGCTTGATTCTTGAAACCGAATCGGGATTACAGGATTCCATGCGGGTGAAGAAAATACCATAAGAGATTGAGACTTACGCTATTCGCTAAGCTTTAACAATCTACTCGATTCATGCAATTTAATATCGATTTATCGTTGCGGTTTCATGTCATTTTTTTTTTGGATTTTATACATTTTAGTATTTCTTAGATACGAGTCTATGAAAGACAGTCTATTGTTATTGTTTTATATTAAAAAAAATAATTTTAAAAAATTTAAATTTTTCCTTTTTTTCTAAATAAAAAAAATTCTTATCTAAAAAGTTTTATAAAAAATGAAAAAGAAAAAAAAAATGCATATGTACCCACAGCGATACTTTGCCTCGCGTTACAGCGGGAAAAGGGAACTAAATCTCTTCGCAGGAATGATTTGACAAATCGAGAAACGTAAATCGAAAGCTCTCGCTAGTCGACTAGTCGGCTACAACCAATTAGAATTGCAAGATCAAAGTAGAAACACGGGAAATTGCCGCATGGAGTCACCCCATAAATTCGGAGAGGATCGATGGGCAAACGGGCGAAATCCGCGCGACCGTGAAATGGAACGAATTGCTAACCAGTCTGCGGACCCAGCGACAACCGCGCTACTGGCAATGCAATCTCAAACTCAAACTCGGATAACTTTTGTACGACAATGACACGTTCTTCGATAGTAACGCAAGTTTCGATCGGAACCAATCGTTACCCATTGATTGATGATTTTGTTAAATACCTAAGGACCGCTAATATACGAGTGTCGTATGTTTTTCCACACGACGTATATTTTTAGAGTTCAAAAAATTCTTGAATATGAAGTAAATTTGCACTTTGGCCGACATGAATGTGTTGTCTAATTTGTATAGTTACATTGATGGTCGTTCTTTATAACACCATTAAAAAGTCTAATCGAAACACAGCGAAGTTGGAAAAAAACGCATTAAAAAAATCGAAGGTTCCATCCAGCAAAAGTGGCACTCTGTGAAATTAGAATACCGTAAAAATTAAAAAAAAAAAAAAAATTGAAAAAATCGCGACAGAAAAATGGTTAATCTGCAAAAGCTTAAAATAATTTTACGAAATATGAAAAAGTCTCCGATGCCTTCGAGGGAACGCTTATTGTATGCTTTTGTCCGCGTTTTCCAACTGCATCGGAGAATTTTCTTAATCCGTAAAATGATTTTAAGCTCTTTGCACATTGACCATTTTTCCGGAGTTTCTGGGGATTCGGGGTTTTCGTTTTGCAAAATTTTAATTTGGCTTTTTTAAAACGTGTCTTGCCTCGTGTTTCAATTAGCCCCGGTGTCCGGTACACATAAAAGAAAAATGATGGGCTTAAAATTAATCTACTGTTACATAAACCTATTTTCAACATAGTTAAAGCGTTCGCGCCTCCTGATGGACGATAACAGTTCCTAAAATTGTCTTTCGTATGAGGCGCCTTAATTTCTTTGAATTAATCGTAACGCCGATTACCGGTATTACACAATATTCGGGACTCAACCGTAAGTTCAACAGTAGTGGAGCAATAAAAATGTTTACGAACGGAAAAAAAAAACACAAACTTTTGATAAACTTGACAAACTTACGTCCGGATGGAGGAGTAGTTAGGATGGTTTTTCGAAGTCCTTCAGGGTCTGAAACAGAGAAAAGAGGTCGAGACCACACGTTAGAATGGATCTACACTAAAACGCGTTAGAACTTTTGTAATTTACGGCTCGGAAAATCCCCACGGCCGCTTGTAAGAGTGATCGCGTGACCGTGGAACGGGCAGAGCCGAGATTGCGGGAAAATCTCCGGAAAGGAGGGTGAGAACGGGTGAGAATTTAGAAAGAATGAAGAGAAAGTCAAGATTGGGACTAAGTGGACGTTCCGTTGTAAAAAATCTCGTATTAAAAAAAAAAAGACCTTCAAGTTTTCGGAGCGAAAATATCGCCGCGCCCCAGCAACACCTCCACCACCCATTTCCACTTCCCACTTTTCTGTACGGATTCCAATACCCAATCCGCATAGCAATGACGAGTTTTCATGACACGACGTCGGCAGCGTGCCATGCGACATTCACGCAACTATCTCGAACGTTTTGCATAAGTTCGACTTTTCCCGTATCAAATAGCGAGCGGCGATAGCAATTATCCCGTGAATTTTCATACTTTTCATTATTGGTATTTTGAATCCAGAATTTCTCGACTAAACTGCTCATTATTTTCGATCTTTCCTTTCTCTCGTACCGTTGGAATATACAATGCAACGATCGTTACAATCTTCGATCCATCTTACCGCCGTCCAACAGCCATTTCACAGTTTTGCCTTAACTCGACGCCCTGCATAGCGGTTGCAGATCCATACAGTATTAGTATAGTTTCACGGCTTTCGCAGGGGGTGTAAGCGTGAATTCATGAGCTTCGTTACCTATACTACCCTCACGTCTACCCCTCGCCGCTCTCGGCACGTCTACTTAACTTCGGTGTACCTCCACCGAATACCGCATACTATAACTATGTAGACGTGTACGTGCATCAAATTGCTTCTAGAGAAATCGATGTCTTAGCTGCCGAACCCCCCGCTGGTCCTACCCTCGCCGCATCCTGGTAACCGCACATGTCGTGCCAAGCACCGAAGGCCATCACCTCTAAACTTTTGGGTCAGGGCTTACGGCAAAAACTAGTTTAAGGCTCAATTTACCAAGCGAAAAGGATAAATAACATTCAAGATTTTCGAAAACATCGTGGAAACTGAGTTTCGAATGAATTTTTCTAATTGACTAATTAACGACGAACGCCGCGAGCTGAGAACAAGTTGCGGCAACCAAAACTTATCTGATCATCTACTGTGGATGACATTTCCCAAAAAAAAAAAAGAAAGGAATTTCAGAAAATAACGCGAATGAAATGAAATTATATGGACCACGTGATAAATAACATAAAAAAAAAGGATAAATAACATTGAGGATTTTCGAAAACATCGTGGAAACTGAGTTTCGAACGAATTTTTCTAATTGACTAATTAACGGCGAATGCCTCGAGCTGATGACAAGTTGCGGCAACCAAAACTTATCTGATCATCTACTGTGGATGACATTTCCCAAAAAAAAAAGAAAAAATTCAGAAAACAACGCGAATAAAATGAAATTATATGGACCACGTGATAGTAGAAAGTTGGAGGGTTACATCGCTGGAAGGACAGCGAAATAATCTCAGGTACTAATGCAAAGAACTTTTTGAATGTAATTGAATAATATCGGTTGAAAGCACAAGGGAACATAGAGACAATGAAATGGGTTCCAGTGAAGCTACGAAGCGGCTTCGCAGTTTATCAAATTTGTAGGCATTCGCGAGCGCATCAAGTCGAGGAGTAGGCCGCGCGGACTAACGAAACTATTGAAATGTAAATATCACTCCCGTTGCTTGTTCCGTGGGGCGGTTCGGGAAATCGGGCGGAATGTTTACGTTCGCGGCATCGTATCTCCATTCCATCATTATGCCCGAATGATTCTGATATTCGGAAAGGAGCAGAGGCGCCCGGTTTGACCCCACGACTATTGGGTGGCTGTTTATGATTGGCACATGTTCAGCGATAGAGTTGTCTATAGCAAAATCTCGCCAAAGTCTATATATTTTGTAGAATGAAAGCCCCGCTAATCAATTTTCTCGCTATAATAAGCGAAGAATGATTTCTTATTACACGATTGTTTGTTAATATCATTTTTTTAATTATATTTCATTTTCCATCGGGAGACTTTCAATTTTTATACATTTTTTTTTTTATTAATGGGATCTGGTGATAGATTTTGAAACGTTTCTAAATCGAGGAAAGTTAACGACTCTATCTAGCGACCCAATAAAAAAAAATCATATTTCGTTTGTGTCGATATATCCATCGTATACAGAAAAGTAAACGAAAAATCTACGTTATTTTTTTCGAAGCTGACAGCTTAATTGCTCGATAATGGAGACGACAGTGTCCATAGAGGAAGAAGGCAAGTATTCTCTCTGTGGATAGAGAAGCAGTAGCTACTAGCGGGCTGAGAAATTCGCAACGGCGGGGTGCAAGACCCGCCCCAACGTGGACGACGTATAGAGAGAATACTATCGGTGCCGGCCGGTGCCTCGGCGAGCGCCGTCCAAAGCCCGGGCTTTTCTTTCCGACAAACTGTTTTCCAGACAACGTACCAATCCAATTATCTGGTTAACCGCGCGTTCGCTAACTCCCCGACTTCTTTTTACACACACACGCATACATATATATATGTATAGTGCATATACCCGCCTATACTTCATTGTACATCGAATACGAATCCCTGGTACCGGGTAAAAACGGTCCCGTTTTTTCGAGTGAAAGCGGAAAAAGGATAGAAAGCGTTACCGTAGCTTTTTTTTATTTGCGTAATTCTTCAACGAATTATACCGTGCAATGCGAAAAAAAAAGAATTTTAATCAATTTTAAAAAATTCTGCATTTCGAAAAGAAGATATACGTATAATTTATATATTTGTAAATCACAAACGACAAACGAGACAAACGAGAATAAAAAATATGCGAATATTCTGGGAAAATCAAATCTCCGAGATGAATTATTTTCATTCCCTCGTAATATCCGTTAACGAACACCCCGCACTCATACATAGTGATGCATATGTATATGCGCCGACTACATTGTTCACGGGTACTGGCGGTTCGGGGAATTAAAAAGATAAATATGTCGAGAACCGCGGCATTTTTAATTAAATAGAATTTGATAATGTATTATGAGATAAATATATCATAATATCTATTATATGATATGTTTTGATGTGCCGCAAAAGCGCGACTCTAAATAGTTACTTTGTAAAAAATTTACTTGCGACAAAATTGCATACCACAACCCCCATAGAAATACAGTAAATATATTTCAGTCATAAATATATTTCGCGATGTATTATTTTTTTCATGAGAGACTAACTCTGAACTTATCGCAACGAGTAGGAATAATACCGTCACATATAGCAGCATAAAACGTGTAATTTTTGTGCTATCGAGAAAAGTGCACTCGTTGCTGGTTAAAGTTTTCAGTGAATTTCAGAGGTGAAATTTTATTTCTACGTTTTTTGAAATACATCGTCGCTTTTTTTAAGGACAATCATATACACGAAACCACAGACCGAAAAGCATTGAATGATAAAAATTTCGTTGACGGAAAATTGAAAAACGACTTCGAGGTTTATCTTTATTTTTATTTATTTTTTGCCCTTTATGATACATAATCCTCCCTTACAAAGCATAGCATCGATGTAATGGATACACTGATACTGTGAGTTCTTTTTTCCGCTGTACTTTCTAAACATTGTTTGACTTTCGGCACAAACTTCGCGGCGCCATTGCCATCGTTGGCATCCAAGCGCGCAATATAATGTCTGTAATAAAGACCGCTTATTAATAATAACGCCACCTCGACCAGCGACGTGGTCCCGGCACCCTTTGCGGTTGGTATAGACCACAAATTTTACCCGCTCGACGTTGTTATACGCTGTTTGATGTTCCGCTACTGAATTTTCATTGCAACGAAAATAGCAGACGTTCATCGGCGTCGGTATAGCGATATCGAAAAACGATTAAATCATGGGGCGCGAGCGTTTATTCATTGGGGCCACGCGCGAGTACTTGAATCAATTTTATTTCGTTCGAATTTTTAGCCCTAACAAACGCCAACCCCCGGATCAGAAATAAATTGTCAATGGAACGAATTCCGCATTATCCGGCATATTTATAAATAAATTTAAAAAAAAATGACACGTTGCTAGTCGGATTTATATAAGAAGGAATACATTTTCTTGTAATCGCAATTTCGTCGATTAAAAACACACAGTTTGTAGTCGAGATTACAGACAATAATGATGACACAGTGTGAAAATTAATTAATGTTTTTCAGTGTTGTTCTTTTTTTTTTTTGCATTTTGCCTGACCGCTTAGATTGGCTTACAAACGCAGTTTCGTCGACACAACAGTGCACGCGGCACGTTTCAATTATATTTCACTCAGTAGTGAAGCCGACACTGTTACCTAGCAAAACACGAAGTGTCTGTATGCTCGGTGCTATCTTCCCCTTTCCTCCGCGAATATTATACCTGTCAAAAGTTCGTGGTGATCGTGGCGAGCTTAATAGAGTCAGCATTAGGTACCCTGTATGATCCTGTAGCAGTGACCGTAGTAAATTAATTTTGCCAATTTTGCCAAAAACTTTCGGCACACGTTGGCGCCACTCCTTGCTGCGTGCGCGCAACGTCCGTGCTGTATGCGAAAGTTTCATGCATACGTCAGTTCGCCTTTAGACATTCTGCTCGTGCATTGAATGACAATGCGGCTTCGCGGCTCATTGCTCACAATGTTGCGTTACCGAAAATACAGACGATTGAGGGGCTACAATTACCCGACAGTTCGAAAGCCGCGTCTAATAATCAATTTTTTTTTCCCCCTAAAACTATAGGTGTCAATAAAATTACATTTTTTACCAAAAGGCATGAGAAAATGGAAGGTATTCAGAACGAAAGGTAGTAAGACGTGAAAAAAAAAAAATTGCCAAAAAAAATTACGATCATCAGAAGCGTAGGGGATGTTTTTTTCTTTATTGGATTTTGAACCACCAGGAGTGGTAACTCCTCATTTTTTTTTAATTTGATCGTTATGCCTCGTTATTGTAAAATAAAAACGATTAATCTCTTCGACATCAATTTACATAATCAACTACGTTCGGGTTATTTTATGTGGTTACTTTTTCATAAGATACCCCACGCCCACGACACGGTTCGTTTGTACGAGCCGAGAGTAGCTTCTTCATTTTTATTTTTCCATTTCTCTCTTCCTGAGCGAATATTCTGGGATACGGGTTGTGGGCGCGAGCTGCGAGAGATATTAATTCACATTCTTCTTCATTCTCCCCCCCCCCCCCCCCCCCCCCCCAGGAACTTGTTACTCGAACAGCAAGTGGGAGAGCGAAACAAAAGAAAAAAAAAGAACGAAACGCGAGACGTGGAATGAACATAGACGAGATGAAAAGAAACTGTAGGGAATCTTCGACTGACGCCGCACTTCTCTGTGTTTGGCCCGAGGGGTGTTCTTTCTTCTCTTCTCGAAAATCCAGAAAATTCCTCTCAATGGTGTGTGTACCTCGTCTGCTCTGTTCCCGGTGAGTACACAACAATTCATCGTCATTTTTGTTTATACATCTCTTGCACGTTCTAGACATCTTCGGACATCCATACCCGGGCTATTCTGCTCGCTGTGCTTCGATTTTCCCTTCTAGCGGTGCGGAAAAGGTTGCCGCTCATCCTTCGCATATTTTCTGCATTTTTCCGACTTTCGTTCAGCCGCAGTTTTTTAGCGTGTCTACATTTACGCGGGTATACATCGAGTCCAGCATTCAGCGACCAGTATATAAGGGAAGATGGGGTAAAATGGGTGGTTTTAGCAATTCAGGGTTTTTTGTCGATATACACAAAACTTTCCCACAATTTGTCAACCAAAAAATCGACCCGCCGCACCTCTTTAGAGTGTTAAGCCAAGCAAAAAAAAATAGGCAACATGGAGTATCATTAAATTGCTTTAAAAAAAAAAGAAAAATTGGAATTTTAAATAATTTACTATCTATAAGCGATATGCAAACTATTCTTGTCTGGATTTGGCTCGCCGTATTGAAGCGTTTCGTTGTTTAACGGTCGAATAATATTTGTTTTCCAATGGTAAACAGGAGGGAGATGAAGACAATAAGCAGCCTAACATCTCTTGAACCGTCATCATTCTGTTTGCCCAAACGTCTTCAGATTCTTCGCTTTATCGACATTCGATCGATATTTCAATAAAGTCGTTATCTCGTGGAATCGAAATGTTTTTTTACAATTTTATTTTATTCTCCGACAGCCGAGGAGGTTTCGGAGAAAAAGAAGAAAATAGGACAGCGGACTCTTTTCAACAAAACGATATCGGGGTTGAGCGACGAGGGGTTCGATTAACAACGTTGAATAAACCCCTAACATCGACTCATTGACTTTTCACTGCACGAAATAAATAAAATAGAATAAACGGTACATACGCCCGGAATTGAAAAAAAAAAAAAAAAAAACACACATTTTAAAAGGAAAGAAAATGAATGGAAGTTCAAGCAAGAAGACGAAAAGAACAGAAAAAAAAAGCGGTAAACCGTATTCTGGTTGGACTCAAGCTGTGATTGCTACATCGATCGCTATTGCGAATGAGGAAAAGGAAATGTAAAGAGGGGATGAGCGATGCAGTAGCCCCCGGCTAAGCGCCAGATAGGTGAAATCGGTGAATTCGTTAGAATCAAAGACGAGTGAAAGCGTAATGGACCCAAGGGATATGAGCGAACGGAACCGGAACGTAAAGTACGATCTCTTCTAAATGAGCAGAATCCAACGAAGCCCATCCGACTTTCGTATAGGATAGTCGATCTACCAGAGTTGCCGACACTTTGCCCCTTTGAGACGCATGAAAAATGTTCATTACTATGAATTCCCCGTGGCGATGTAGCCGGCAAGTTTTCAACACCGAACTGCCTGACTTCCACGGAATAGCATTCGCAGTTTCTATCTGGTCTACGAGTTTTCGCACGATGCACCTGTTCCGTTTATCTCGGATAATTCGCGAAACGAACCTCTCGCCTTTCGCTGATCGAACTTGAATTTCGATTTTAAAACTATTTCACCGATGTCGGAAGTGCTGAGTCAGCTTAACCGTTTTCAGGGCGGAAATCAGAGGGACGCTTAAAATCCGACCAAACTTCATCGGCTACATTCAGGGAATGCAAAATGAATACCTGCGACAGAAATGTCTCTTTTCTCTTTATTTCAAATAAAAAATATTTAGGCGGCAGCGTTACACTTTCATCGTAACGGAATAGGTTAGTTGAGGTTAATTTCTATAGCAGATTGCAAAATATCGCAGAATAGCCGCCCTACAAAGACAGAAGCTGAAAGAATGTGTGTCTGGAAAACATCAGTTGCTCCGTTAGGCACACTAAAAATGGTTAAAAACTGGATGAAGCGTTGTCTCCATGCTATTTTCATCGCGCTACAATCTTGGAAACCAAAACTGATCGATTATTCGTGGTTTGGCTGTGGGTGGAATGAAAAATCTTATCCCTAGAGACCTATAAGGGATTAATGATCAAGTCGTCTCTATGCGTTTGAAGCAATTCATCTTGAACTGGTGGGTTCGAAAATACGGAATTATTTAGTGGGATATACTAACTCTACTGGAAATGCTTGAAGATCAATTCACGTATATACAGTATAAATAGTATATACTATGCGTCGTAGGGCAACGATCGCTCTTGGATGATAATGACGGGGTGACGACGTACCGATGTTCCGGTCCGGTTAAGCTCGTCCAACCGGCATCTATTATCATACCAAATTACCCGAAGTCCTTCTAAGCCTACCGAGTTGCCAGGCCGAGATCCAATCCGCGACTTCCGACGTTCACCGGAGAACCACGAGAACAGCATCAGCAGGGTCTACTGCTTGCTCAGCACGCTGAATTGCAGATAGATAGGGTAGCTTACGCCCAACATAATATTTAGTGAAAGCTGTAGCGGGGAATCCCATTGAATAAGCATGTCTCGAATCCGTGGGTCAATCCGGCTGCTGCCTTCTTAGTTTTGACGGTAATACCGCTATTCAGATATAACACAACAGATTACAGTATCCGAATGCCAATCAGATCTGCACTGCAAAATCAGTTGGAATATGCAAGTTCCCGAATATGCAAAAGTCTGATTTCCGATTTCAGCCAAGTTAATTCGCATAAGCCAATAGGACAAATAAGTTAACAGAAGAGATCCAGAAGAGAAGTGCGTTTCAGTAGTTATGTCAGGATTCGGTAACAGAAGCTTTAGTGACCTGATCAACTGAAGCGTATTTACCTTATAGGCATATTTATGCTATTTATCTGCGCGCTGACATGTGTTAGGCACATATGTTCGTGGAACATGGAGAAGCATGGAGCAGGGTATACGTGTGACGAAGTATAACGCGGTGAGGAAAGCCGGTCGCCAGACATTGGATGCATAAAACATAACCGCATAATCGAGCCAAACGAACGCATAAGCGGCCAATCACGAAGGCCCCAGCTATATCCAGCCGTTACCGACGACATCGGGTCTGGCAAGCGTTCGACCCTACAAGCGCGCCTGTAGCCGTCGATGTGTTTGTGCATCGTTTTCGAACAACCCCTCTCCACCCCCGCCCCTTACTACCTCCAGCGCTTGCAATCAACCAATCCAGGCGATTGAGTGATTCGCGTACGTATGTACTATACTCGAATCAGTCTACGTATAGGTATTCAAATGTATCTGCGTGAATAGTCCTTCCTGTCATCACACCCGACTCGTCTGCTTTTGTAATAACCGATCAATCATGCGATTTTCTCGGATTTCATCCTCGCTCCCGCTACACAGGGCTTTAGAATGATGCATGGAATACTGGGGTGGGTGGAAAAATGTGGGGAGGTAACAGAATCTAGGAAGCTGTGCACCAAAAACAGTGCTCTACATATGAGATAAACAAAGTTATATGCGTGCGCGTAAATGCATACACATGTTAAATGGACCCAAAGAAGAATCATCATACATGATACATGGCTAGTATTTACGTCAGTTTTGATTCAGATCGGATCTCATATGATCGTAGGTCATGGGGACATGCATTTATGTGTCTCTACCTAGAAAAATTATTGATAGAATTAATTGAATCAACGATTTTTTGAAAAAGCATTGATAAAATTATACAACGGTTTGAAAAGTCAGCAAATTGATTGTCCTTGCCATAGAAAATGCCATAGCTTCGATAGATGAGTGTTATAGGGGTCGGAGTTGAGGACATTTACTTCAATGCACATTCTCGCGTATTTAAGCGGATCCGTGGCCACAATAGTATTTCAACAACGTGACAAAGGCTATCCGAATAACGATCTCTTCCTGCCGCTCCTCCTACGTTCGTGCGACTTCCCCCTTCCACCCGCCATTGACGAAGAGTAATTAATAAAGCTTCTCTTTCAGGATAATCCAACACCTCGACGCGTCGCCAGGTGTGCGTATAATTTATCATTCCTCGCTACCGATGGGACAGAACGTTGTAGTTTTCATATTTGTTAGCTCGGCGAAGGCGTCTAACGCGTCGATTCTACGCCCTAGCAACCACCCCATCAAAAGCTGTCGGGCATTAAAGTAAAGAATAGCATTCACGACGATTGTATACGACGTCGGTGAGGGAACACAATGACTCAAGGGAAAGGATCATAACTGCCTGCTGCACTTATCCTTGTTTCCGTCGTAGAATTTCATTTCAATGTCACAGTGGAAAGATAATAGATGTTTTCTCATATTGGACGAATGTTTTATCAGTAATCGGATCTCTTATCAGATCGATCATAATATCGATTGTGATTACCTACATTCTAGAATTATATTGCAACGATTAGATTGGTTAGATTTTTAGATACACTTCAACGATCCCAATGCGCAAATTCGACCTCCAAAGCGAAAAGGTCTGTATCGAGTTTGACAATAAAGGTCCGCGTAGCTGGATTTTCCAGAGGACAAATTGCCGACAGTACGCCAAGTTTTTATGGTACTCTGCGCAGAGTACAGGTGCTGGAAGAAAAATCTTAGACTGTTTCCGTTGTAGAAGGATGAAAACGGAGGCGTCGACGGGTCCTACTGGCGCGGGGCATGAAATGAGAATCCAACGCGGCAAAAAAAAGAAAGATAGCCCGGGCGAGAGATGATGTTGAGAAGAAACGGGAGAAGGAGTGTGCAGTAGAGAATGAATCCGAGACATCGCGAAACCACACTCACTGAGGTCCACTCATGAATATGCATGCGGGAATGGTGGGACCAACGCGGAACTTTGAAAGGCGTCGGAGTACCGGTAGAGGGAGCTGGTTTTGTAGTGAGGCCAAGTAAATTCTGCAAAAGTGAGAAAAAGAGGGTAATAACGCGACCACCGCTACCGCGCAACGTCGAACGACCCGACACGACGCACGAATTTTTTACCTTTTATTTTTTTGCACTTTCTAAAGCTTCGTGCGAGTGTAACGAGCTGCGCTAATAGTTATCACCGGAAACCGAGGAGGAGAGAAATTTTTAGCTTTTGTGAAACAATTATTCAAATTAGTTACGTATATTCGTATTACGTATATTTCGATTATTATTTTACCTAAGAGTAACAAAGCGCGAATAATTGAAAGCTTTAGCAATATTTTAACACCTATATTTATCGGTTCCCGAGTAACCGCAACACGTATTATATCCAACAAAATTTCACATTTTACTGCAAATAAAAAGATTGAATAATACGACAGTTGATTTTTTTTCAATTATTTTTCTAATATTTACAAAAATGAACGGCTTTATTCAAATGAAAATACGAGACGCAGTCTGGTCAGGTGGGAGATCGACAGCAGACATCCTTGAGGGATGCGGCAAAGGTTTAGAAGGGGAGAGATAGGCGAAGCAAATTATTCGTGAGTATATCATACATTCGGTGTTTACAAAGTATGCTATACGACCCGAAACATAGGCGCAATCTCGATGAGCTGACTTGGCAATTCCGGTTGCGGTATTCTCACTCAGCAACTCCCTGAAACTGGCTGGTAATATTACCGAGCCGCCAGCTTACCGTAGTAGATATGTAGTAGGTAGGTCAGGTGGATAGGTAGGTTTCACCGGCGGCGCGACGACCACTTGACCCAGTCCCGGCCAACCCAGCCGCGCGTTATCGATTCAAAAAAGTAAGCGAGACCGAACGAGGCAAAGTGAAAGAGAGCATTGCAGATGGGGCAAGAGGCAGTCATAGAAACAGCGGAACCGTAAACCTTAAAGAGGAAAAGAAAATTCGCAATCGAACATCTCAAACCCCTTTTTCACCCTAATTTTTCGCCGAAAAAAGAATGTTCGATTGTGTTGGTTGTCCACGAATTTTGTCAAATGTGATTAGAAATATTGTATCATGATGGAAGTAAAGTACAGATTAAAAGAAGTAAACATTGCCAATGTATTGACGCGCAACATTTTATCAATAAGGATAATTTTGGTGGATTGTTATTTTATTTTTTTGAAGTATCCATGACTGCGAAACTCGCAATGATTAATTATCTTCTTATGAATCCATACTTATCGTTAGATTTTTTTAAAGACATTCGCCACCTATTAAAGTATCGATGTGCCGAATTCTATCAAGTAATTTATTGCTATTCTTGAAAACTTACGTTACAATGAAAATTATCTTGATCGCAGTGAAACCCATAACTCCTGTTTTTCTCCCCTACGGGAAGTCGAGAATTAATAAGAAAACAAATGCTTGAGTAGTTATATAAAAGAAACATCAACACTTTCTTTTATAGTTTTCTTTAAATAAAATTCTCAAAAATTTAAAATTTTTCAGTATTCAGAGCAGAATGACCTTTTAAACAATTTATATTTAATGTGTTTCACAAATTTCGAACTTTGTAGCGACACTTCTTTAGGGTGCAATAAAAATTTAAAAAATATATAATCAATCGCCAGTACTTCGACAAACAAATTATATTCACACACTGTGCCATTTTTGTAGAATCCGAAATAAATATCTGTCTGAAAGGGTCGAAATGAAGTGGATAACGAGAGACGAAAGCGCGTTCACTCGCGGCGTCGATACAGTAGGGGGTGGTGGCTATACCCGCAGAAGCCCCGAAACGTGTCGGGCGTTTCCAGCCGCAATGACGTTGCATCGACGCCTCTGACGTCATTGGCTCAGAGAGGGGTGCATCTGTGACGTCAAGAGGGCGCGAGCCGTGTTGGTGTTGGATAAGCTGGCTATCCTTATCCAGGTGAAACATCCCTTAACGGGTCAAGTTACTAAAGCGCACCCGCGTTTCCCTTTCCACAGCCTATACCAGTTTCACATACGACCCCTCTTTGTAACTCGTACTTCAATCTTTCCCGACGTTCCTTGTCTATTGCAGCAACTATACAAGTGGGCACTGCGTCTTTCGCATAGCCTGCAGTAATTTGCGTTCCGGATAACGCGCTTTTCTTCTCTCTCTCTTTCCGAGGTAACCGGCATAAGATAAACTGAACGCATTGCAGCTATTGGTTTGCTTTATTCTAAATTAAATTACATCATCTCCAAGGTGGCAATGGCGACTAGTCCTGGTAGCAACCCCAATGATTCTATATGTTCTTACATGTGCCCTAGTTGTTTTTTTGCAATGCAATGAAGCTTGCGATGGCTTGAGGCGGAACAATTCCTGATCTCCTGGCAGCCCTGCAATAGAAGGCACTCCACTTTGTATCGCTTTCCAGACAAATGCTTACGTTGCCGAATCCCAAGCATCCAATGGTCTAAGTAACAAATGGGAGCGAACAGATCAGGGCACAAATTGACGAGGAACCAGCTTGTGGCGACAGAATGGACAATCGACGGTGGCAAGGCGAAAGAAATTTACCCCTCGCATTTCCGACAGTGTCGTTCGTCCAGAACCAACGGATAATGATACGAACAAGCGACCAATTCCACGTGGCCTACATTCCACTTGTATCCCTATATTTCAGTTGTTCAAAGCTCGGGCAAGCGTAGCTGCTATAATGGAACGATGACCGCCATCAACAAGGACGGTGAAACATCCCTCACGAGATGCGGCCCTCTTCAGCAATGGCTCAGCACCTCGTTTGCTCGTGTGTTTCTCCGAGGACCACCCAAATGCGTGTACAGCACTACTCCCCTGTGGAAGACACGCATCGCAAATCTGATCGCCTTACTGCAGATTCGGCTTCCAAAAATCCCGGTGTGCATTTATAGTAACTCAGAGGAGCTTCACTGCGCGGAACCGGAGTGGCATGCCTGTGATTGAGCAGCCAGCCAACGCTTTCGCGTTCATAGCGTGATCCGGGTGTGGCGGTGGTGCCTCGATAGGTCTCTGCCGTTACGTACCAACGTATACCAGCCGGAAACGACCGGTACAACCCATCGAAGACCTGAGTTATGGCCAACATTTCCCGACGGGTGTCGACGGGGCTTACTCGCTCTTGCGCTTTCTCCGCTGCTTCACCTCTCTCGTGTTCCTGGCACCGAGCGTCGCCAGGTCTCTCTGGAAATCGGTGGAAATTACCCACTGGGGCAAACAGTACATTCCACTACGTACGTACGAACGTAAGCTATGGCGCGCTCACACCATCCCTGGACGACCCCTTTATCCGCCAGTTAACGGTCGCCGGCCAAAAGATCGTCGGATTGACGCGCCCCGTCGATTTTGCCTTCGAATCTCCAAGGACATCGTCCGTACATCGATTTCCCGCAGGACTGTTCGACGGATTATTTAGCTTACCCTCTCAAAGTGAAGGGTTATAAATTAAGATCACATAGCACGTTTTTTGATGAGGTACTTTCATATTCGTACTCATACTAGTCGGTCGATTTGTAACTGAGTTGCTTTATATGTGTTTTAGCCGGTTCTCGTGATTCGAATGCCTGTGAAAGGATCTGCGAGTATCTGTGAGTATTTGACAAAGGTCATAGGCGTAGGTACTAATGATCGATACGTCGAGACCCGGCCGTCTCCCGATTACAGTACGGAGTGCAACGAACCGTTCCACCAGTCGGTACGTTTGATCGGGATCACCAACGGGGTAATGTAACTTCAAACGTTCATCGCTCTACGTGGTCACACCAGGCAGGGATTATCAGGGGTGCATCGGCAGTGGATTTATAAACCAGCACCAGTGAGCCAACCATCAACGCCGCTGAATTCTCCACCCTTTCGCGCCTCTGCCATCATTTCGTCTACCGCCAAACGAACACGGGGTGCGATAGCCAGTCGACATGTATCCACGCGAGTGTACATATGATCGGGGCTGACGGAAGGTAGATGACTTATCGCCTGCAGGTACGTGTATATTCATCGGTTATCTCACCGTACGGTCTTCTCTTCGTTTATCAGATTCTGTCGCCTTCCTGTGTAGTCTATGGGAGTTTAGAATTATTCTCCAATGCCTCAGTGGCTTCATAAGCCATTAATTCATAAGCCAACTAAACGAATTGATATGCATATCAATAGGACAAGTCTGGAAGTTTGTATTAATGCGAATATCGTTAATCTTGAAAATCGGATGCATGCGATTGAATTGCGAGTTAGAAGAACGACTAGTAAATGGAGAAAACGTATTTTCAACAATTAATCGATTGTGTCAACGTATTGTTGGATCTCTGAACTATTCCCTACATCGTGAAACCCTTTAATAGTTCGCCACTCGCAATAGTTCGACTCCAATATAAATTGACCTCTTGAGAGTTCTTTTCTCCAGTGATCCTTGAAATCAATATATGGAGAGACACTCTTCTCATTGATCGTTTAAATCGAATTATTGACGGACGCGGGTACCTGGTTTGGTTAGAATGGTACCTGTCGCTCCAGTGTAAAGGTATAATGGTTCGAAATGTACACCTCACAGAAATCGCGCGCAAATGCGTAGCCGTTTTTCAACGAATTATGACTATTCACCGTTCCGGAAGTAAGTAATAAGCGCGGACGAATTTAACCGGGCGTAAGAGACCGCGCGAGGGTAGGGGTGGTTTGCATGAGATAGAGGCGGGTTGACATAAAATAATAACGCGTATTTTCTCCAGTTTTACTCCGACTCACTGTCTCTCGTTACTGGTGATACGCGGTGGGCCGAGTCCATATGTGTGTAGCAGGGCAAGAGAAAAAGCCTGGAAAACCGAGGTGAAATATACTATACATCTGTATATATTTATAGTGGACACGGCAATGCTGCAGTTGACCACACCCCAGCATTGTTTTCCGCACCGAAACGGCGCAGAACCCCTGCGACGGTCATGCTGTAACCAATAATCGAAGCCTTATATTTGTATATGTCCTCAAGCGAAGTAATTTACATACCTCGGTGCGGAAGAACCCTTAAAAATGCTTTTGCCGAAATGTTCAACGGACTGAGGTGCGAAAACGAAGGCTACTAAATCGATAAGCTTGAAAGGCTTAGTTCTACCAACAAAGATAAGAAATGTTGAGCCTTTTTAGGGAAGAATGCAGATAACGCTTTTATTTCGATGAGACTTTAGGGTCAACTTTCTGGCAATGAAATATAAGTATTTCCGGTATAGGAAATTCCAAGATCTAAAGCTGTAGATCAGCTGTCGATAATTTGGGACATTTCTTTTCTCGGAAACCTGTGAAAGGTTGAATATAAAGAAAGGGTTCGGCGCATCTAACTCGGTTGTCGGGAAGAATAGTTATCAGTAGAATTCCATTGGGCCATAAAAGTAGTGACGACGATGTTCGATGTTCGGCAGAGTGATGAGAATCGCCATTAAATGAAAAAAAAAAAATTGTAGAGATGTTAATTTCCCTATACCCGCGAATGAGACCAGTAGTGACTGTCCGTGCTTTGTCAGACGTTGTACGAGTAGTGAAATTCCCGCGTGCTCAGCCCGATATTCCCGTTCTCACGTTTCTATCCGCGATCGTACAGTGTCAGCGACCGTAACAAGCGGAGCCCGCCATCGAGATTACGTGAGCCGACTGACTGGCCAGCCGGCTGTTGGCTCGGAAACTCGCATTTCGACTCCTCTTCTGTACTGCCATTTGCGCGTCGCCAACCCTCGAGCTTCGTGTCGTTGAACAATTATTAATTATCACAAAACAATTCTCTGACGATTCCACCCGCATTATTCCATCCCATGCGTTATTACATTGTCATAATAGAAATGGCTGTCGAAGAGTGTCGAAGCGTATCTTGCAATAATGATGACATTGATATTTATCATAATTTTCATTAAGAGAGTTGTGGGTCAATATTGTGGCGATTTTTTGCCGATTTCTTATGGTTATTCAGTTGCCAACGTTTATGAGAAATATTTTTTCAACAGTTCTTAATGAAAAATTAAGGAAGCAGCGCACCAAATTCATTTTTTAAGCCTCATTTTTCGAAATTATCGCGACCCAACATGTATTTTTACGTATATACGAATCACGAAATTCATTTTTTACCGCTCATTTTTCGAAATTATCGTGACCCAAAATGTATTTTTACGTATATACGAATCGTGTACATTGGAGGTAAATTCTCGTTCCTCGGAAGCTCAAAGCTCGCCGACGAGGTGTTTGCAAGCTCTCCCATCGTACGGTCGAGCTTCCTCATCGGCTAGCCAGCGCGCCGTGTACCATCGGTGCATACCTCATACCACCGAAACCAATCCTCACACAGGCGGAGTGTTAGAGGATTACAATGTTTGCCGGCGACTGTGTAAACACCGCGCAGTTGGCTCTCCTCCTCGCCCCGTTCAGGAGCAACGAATACACAAACACGGATTCGCTGGAAAGCTGGAGAAAGAAAGAGGAGCACCGAGGATGGGAGACACCAGAAATAGCGAAGGAGGAAAGCGGGCTGCGAACACCGAACACGGCGCACGCTTGCGAAATATACGCCGGTGCATCGTATAGTACTTCGCAAAAGAAACTTTGCTACCTGACGACAACGGTCCTGTCTCGTCGGTAAGGCAAAAAAACAAACAAAAAAAAACCGTTGGTTTCGTGGATTCATTCGCTTCTGCAGCGGCGGAAAAAGAAAAAACGCAGAACAGAAGTAAAGAAAAAATATTTGACGATACTGGCGTTGCCAGGACTTCTTATGACAAAATTTCGAACCGTTGTAGATAACTCACTTTAAAACAAAAAGTAATATGAAAATACAAGTATTTTAAAATACCTAACAGATTTTTTTTTTACTAAAAATAAAATTTAATATAAAAATCTAAGCGTTTTAAAATACCTAACAGATACAGAGATCATATGTCGCATTTGTGAGAGGAAAGGCTGTATACAAAATCCATGAGGCACCAGCGTCGCGGTATCTCCCGCATTGCCGAGATGACAAAATGTTTGAAATATCGGCCCGACTAATGCATATTCCCTGTACATTCGACTTCAAAGTCGTTTTCGTAGTCCCAACACAACTACTATTTTCCGCGTCCCACCGACGCGACTCGTCGGCCCCGCCGCAGCCCGCAAAGTTAGTACGACTATCTCAGGGGGAGACGATGCTGGTCGACGGTCGATGGATGGTTCTCGAGTTAAAACAAATAAGAGAAAACAGAGAGAAAATAGTGAAAACGGCAGTGAATTGGATGGAGAATTCCGCGACCAAGAAGAATATTTATATATATTATTTTATTAAGTCCATCAACGTTTCTGTCTGCAAGAATCTGTGTGTATTATGAAAACTTTTCATCAAACTACTGCCGGTACACAATCAACTAAAGTTTTTAATAACAATGAACATCCCGGTACTTGAGAGCTTTTCTCAGCGAAAACGAAGGAACCCCCAATCGCGCAAAATGAAAATCAACGCGCAAAGACAATTGAGAAGTTATACGAAAATTTATATAACAAAACATTCTCATCGTCGTTAATTAAGAAAGAAATAAATTCAGAATCACTCTAACGTCGGTTGGTCATTTCGCGGGGGTTGGAGAAGTTGGACGATGCTTGGGGGGGTAACGATTACGAGGTTTAACGAGTTTCTCTTTGTCGGCTGTTCTGGACGCTCTGTTACTGGATGGTAGATGTTCCGTTGCAAGGGATTGGGTGCTTTGAGCTTTGGGTATTTATTCTCATCAGGCTGCAGGGTAGACAACTACTTTGCGAAGTCAGCAACCCCCGTGTCCGAGCAGCAGAGCAGATCTGCGGATGGTGTACAGTAAGGGACGCGAGGAAAATGAGGGAAGGAGCAAAGGCAACGTCGGAGCCACTGACCGAAGGTGATGGTGCATTGCTGCCCTGACTAGCGTGTTGTAGGGTTGTACGCCGCTGTACAGGGACAGCTGAGAAAATAAACGATGGCGGGAGTGTGTTACGTATGAGTAATGCAGAGTTAAGCTCTCCTGTATGGGCAGAGAGCCTTATGCAATCGCATGAAATGCATGAATTCTTTGCCATTATCTGTGCTTTGGACAAATGCTGAAATGTTCCATCAAATGCTGAAAAATGCCATCGGCTTGATTCTAATTACCATCAATGATCAATTCTTCTTTCATCGAATGCACGACAATGGAAAATACCGGAATTTTAAGACGTAGCAAAATTGAATACATTTTTTAAAAGTACTTCGCGTCGAGACTGTTCAGCGATTTTTTTTATATTTTCGCTGTATTATACTTGTATATACTCAACCTGTTCAAGGGACCCAAGAACCAAACTAGGAAGTGAGGCAGGAGAGAAAGAAAATAGAATATCTAGTGTTTGAAACGGAGACTTGACAGTCGACTCCTAGTCTCCAGACCCTCGGTAACCCCGGCACAAGTAGTATACAAATTCAAGAGGCAATCCCATTTGCTACATCTACCACCGCTCCCTCCCTTTCGACCTTCTTCTTTACTGAAGACCAGTAAAGCAAACAAGCAACCAGCAACCGGCATGCAACTTCCCTGTGGGCTCTCCTAGCTTTTCGCTGGAAAATTCTTTAAGTATTCACCGACCTTTCACCTTGCCTGTTTCTATTACTCCGCGCGCATTCGGAACAGCGGATAGGCTACCCGGTGGTTGTTACCAAGATGAAAAGCACTCTGACGTTGCTTACTGTTTAGATTAGAGCGAAAGAAAAAGTGGAGTAACGGAGCCGTCGCGACGGTTCAGGAAACTTATTCGGGGCGGCAAAATGAAGCGATATGCAGATTTTTGATAACTCGGTCACCGGACAATTTCATATGACAATTACAATCTTTTCTCGACTGTTTATGGTTAACTCTGTTTATGGTTCATTCAAATACGCATTATAAATTCAGTAACTTGAGCACCAAATACGGAGCGTTTTTTCAATATTCCATTCTGTTTTCTGCAGGCCGCAGGTAAATGAGGACACATCTCTAAATAATTAAACCATTCGGCCATTTTTTTTTAATTTAAATCTGAACGAGTCGGATTATTAAACCGGAACGACGTTTTCACGCGAAACTCGTAAATCTGTATTTTTACTTACCATCGGTATTTTTAGAATTATCAATCGGGAATGACATCAGATAAATTCGGATACTCACCTACAACAGACAAATGAAAACATGAAAAGTCGATCGAATTGGTCAGCTCTTTATTAATGTATATTACGAAATTGTTCGATTATCGATTTCCAATATAGATTTACACCGACATTGGAAACGTCGCATTAAATAATAATAATAATACGCATCTCTTTCAACTGAAAAATAGGATTTATCCCAAAATAAATATCCGTCATATATTCAGAATAAAAATCTGGCTGCGGTCTCCTAATTTAAGCAAAACGGACAAAAAAAAATTGTGCTAATTAAGTCGGCTACGGACGCTGCGTACCGTATTGAAAAATTCGTTCAATGAAAATTTTTTTTTATAATAATTCGATTTTTTTTTTGTTTTTTAAAAGAACATTTTTAAGCCGACTAAAGATATAACATTTTCGTCTTTCGTGATGAGCACGTGATATCCGAGAATTTCGTTGCGGTCGGAAATGTGTTAATCTCAGTTCTTTTCAATGAAGTAGCTGTGCGTTGCAATGTACCTGCCACCGTGAACGGCATGGGTTTAGTTAACGTGGGGTTGTTCTGGCAGTGTAGCGTGGAGCACGAGATGAGGCAAGATGCAGATAGGGAGTAAGAGAAGTAGACAGTAAAGCACGAGAGGAAGCGCGACGGAGGACAGAGTAGAGCATTGCGACGCTCGTAGTAGTACCGTAACTTTTCGGGGGAGTTCCTTCGGGAGCCCCTTGATGGTGTAACGCCTGTAATAATTATGATATTCCGCCACGGGGTGGCTTTCACCCGTCCTCTCCTTCTCCTCCACCGACGGCCTCGACGGCCCCGGGGGGTTGGGGCGCGGCCGTGTTTGCTCTATCGACCGCCGAGAATGCACGAGGCACGCCGACCTCGGCCGACACGAAAGCTGGCGAGAGTTGGACAAAGCAGAATGCTTTAGCAGCAACTATCGGTGCGCAGAGAGAGAGAGAGCGAGAGAAAGAGAAAGAAAGAGCAGAGCAATGCTGCGAGCTACCAAATAGCGTATTTCTATTCACTATGCTATACGATAAACGATACCTTTATTGGTGTGTTTCAAATTCCGCCAATCAATAAATACTAAAGTAGTGCGGTGTTTTTCGTTAGTCTGATTCGTACACCAAAAAAAAAAAAAAAAAATCGAGAGCAAAATCGGTGATGGCGTTGAACATCCATTTTTTCTTTGCGTCAACGAAAATTCATCGTTTCAATGCCAATTTAATTGAGTCAACAAACTTTAGTTATCTCAACCCTTTAGGTGGGGTTACGGTTGATTCTGGATCGGTACAGGCGGTCCAAATGCGCGAAATGGTTGGTTTAAGTTCATCGTGAGTTTCGCCGCGTGCAATCTCACCAAGAGGTTCAGCCAACTACATTCCGTTCGCTCTATTAAATCGTCATTAAGACGACAAAGTTTTGTCGGCTCTAAGAAAATGCGTGTTGGTCGCTTTTTCCGGTTTTTCAAGTTCACCATGACTTTTGCAGTATGTTCACCAACTGCAAGAGTCAATTTCGCACCGAGAAATTGAACGCGAAAGGCTGTCGAATGATTGCTATCCTATAGTATGCAAGACCGGGGCTAATTGAAACACAGGACCATTCGGAGCGCACAAGGTTAACAAATCGAAGAGGTGGCGCCGTCAGTATAGCGCACTAAGAAATTACTGATCACAGTGTGCATTCTGATTCCATAAGATTTCTCAGCATCGCGACCTATGCCTTTTTTTTTTTTAATTTCATTTCACTGCGTCTGTTCTGTGATCTGACTTGCTACATGTTGCAAGTAGCCCCGGTTTCACCTAAACCGATACCTCTAGGATTTGAATTCGATGTTTTGTTCTCGTCAGCAGCGCGGGGAGTTTCTGGCTGTGCATTTCAGACCCAATTCTGTTGCGTCAATATTCAAATACAGGCATTGCGAATGTACCTATCACCGTCTAACGCACATGCACAGGCGACCGAAATCCGAAAATCAGACATTTGCGCAAACGGAGCAGAGGAAGAAAACGAGACGAGATTCAAGGAAAAGTTCTGATTGTAACTCATCCGTTGTATCTTGCTGTACGTAACCGGAGCGCCCAACAAGTATGCGCGGTGGCAGCAATGGCAATATGCAAGACTCGAAGAAAACTGGAACAAGTCAGTAACTATAGGGGGGAAGCCCCACAGAAGCGTTCGTGAGAGCTTTGCTCTTGCGCTTCATGTTTAACCACGTAATAGGGTTGTTTGTCGAGTTCAGTCTCAGACGCCATGGGTTCGCGAAGAGTACGTAGTAATTATTCAAAGGTGTCATTAGGTGCGCGGAGCGTTGGAAGATGCTGAGTATTCGATGGGAATAAATGGTGGAACTGATAGACAATGTTCGGTTCTAATAATGAGCAAACGTTACAATGAATTACGAAAAATAATTGGCATGAAAGCAATTTTATCATTGCAGATTTCATTTTTATTTTGAAGCGAGTTATTATTAAATAAGTTTTTCCTAGAAGAATAGATAAAAGAGATCCGCAAATACCTGAAAATTTTGGCGAAATTTTTTTAGACAATGTATTTTTCAATTTGTTTTAATTTCTCCACGTGTTCCAAATCCAACCATCTGCCCTATATTTCTATAGGACTGAAAATATATATGCGCGTTCGCACTGAAAACTGAGAGAGGTGTCAGAGAGAGCATTGCAGGTGGAGCATTTTAAGCCGAGCTTTCGACATGCCACTCGGAAAAGTCCGAGAAAATTCGACGCCGAGTTCCCTCGAACTCCGCTCTCGAAGGAGCCAAGAGAAGGTTCCATCTCATCAGCCATTAAACAAAGCAGTAGCCGGGACAAAGGAGCGTCTGCATTGTCGAGGGGGTGCTGGCTGACGCTCAGAAGCGTAAGAGCTCCAACAGCAGCAACACTGGCAGTACTGTCCTTACCCACGGCACGGTTGCACCCTACTCGCGCACGAGACGAGAGGTGTTTCTGATTAATCTCCGTGGACCGAGCATCTCGCTATCCCGCTCTTCTTTCGTCTACTCTTCGCACCCTTTTCCCGTTCCAGCGCCAACGTACTTCTGCCTTTCAAATATAACTTCAAAAATGCAAACGTTGCACGCTCCGTCGCCATTCACGCTTCTTTTTTTTTTCTCTCTTGTCTTTATCGTTACCGAGGTTGACTGCACGACAAAATCCTACCTGCGTCTCGACTACTGCACTTCACACGTAAGCCTGAACTTCTTTCGTTCGTTCTTCATTGGTCGCTGATTGAAAACGAGAGTACCTCGTGCTCTCCTTTGAGACGCAAGACCGCCATCAACCCTCACAGAGTTGAAAGAGAAACAATCGCGATTGATATCTCCGGAAGGGGATGAATCATTGAGATCGGTTGATCTTGTCGTCCTCGTTGCTGAAGAGCGATCGGAACTGACCCTTCATTCATTTTCACTCGTAAATGATCAGATTTTAATCTTCATTCGGCAAAAGCGGATTTCAAACCGATTTTTAAATATCATCGAAATTATCCAACGACTTTCCACCACCCGGAATTGGAATGTGTTCATTACTTTGCAGAAGTGTATTTCAACGACGACGAGGAATATTTCATCCGCCATTAAGAAAAATCTCTAGATCTTTGACGCACAAAGAACGGAGAATCAAGAGGGTGGAAGAGGCAAAAGGAGGGAAGAAATATGCCAGAGTGCGCGTCGAGAAAGAAGAAAGGAAAAGGGGATAGCCTGGAGGCATCTGCCTTTTAAAAAGTCAGTGGATTCCTATACGTATAGCGTTTGTATAGCGTTATACGTAACCACTTGATATAGCAAGGGGTGCCGGGGTCATATGCAACATTTTTATCACGATTTATTACCACGCGGAGAAACTATGTTTGGATCAATTGAATTCATTTTTTTTGCCGATTTTTAGCTCGAATCTTTGGACCTCAATGCCAAATAACATTTTACGATCCTGTGTCATATCGCCCCGGTCTCCATCGCCGTTCTTTCGCTCACGTGATCGCTTGCCAACCAACGCGCTTTTGCATGTGTACTTCTGTACAGCAAAGAGTAAAGTGTCCGCCTTTTCCCCCCACATACACACTACGTGAAGACCAGCAGCTCCACACACAATGCAAGTCTTCATCACAGCCAGACTACGTAGAGTGCTTGCTGAACTAGCACCCGCCGTGAGACCCTTAGCACTGTCGCTACGCGTCCCCTTAGGCAAAATGCACTTGAGTCTCGTGAACAAGTACTAGGAACAGTTTTTTGAACGCTATAAACGTTTCGTAACCATAGTCCACTGAGACTTTGTCGCATTTGGCGGACGAGTTTTCATTTTTGACTCCAGTCCCGTTTCGATACATTTTTCGCAATGTGGAATTTTCGTTAACATGGAATTCATTTTTTACCATATGAAATTCTGCGTCACGCAGAAAAAAATGGTCTCTAAAATTAGACTTTTGCCGCATAACCGAAGTTTAAAATAGTTCTCTTCTTATTTTTTGGTGAATTAATGGTTACATGTTTGCATGCGATGTTTTTAAAGTACTACGATGGTAATCGTTGCATCGTTTCTACTGTTAATCAAGAGAGATTAAATAATAATGAAAGAAACCCACAACAATCCAAGAAAAAGAAATTAGAGGTGACCGGGGCAAGTTGAAACATACATATAGTTTATAAAAATCGAATATTCCACGCAGCAAATGATGTGCACTCTATTGAATTGAAGTCTATACTATGTTAAGTGATTCCTTGGAGTGCTATACTTACTGTGTGAAATTACCGATTTTTTTTGTACAGCATGTGTTTCGACTAACCCCGATTTCCCGTGAACGTAGTAAGAAAAACTGTTACAGTAAGCCAACAAATGACGGAACGTCGCGTTCCGTCATCCTCGCACCTGTTTGTGGTGTTATGCATAAACAATGTGTAAACTGCTCAAAGCATATGCGAAGTAGAGTACATTGCAGGTGCATAGGGGTTACAAGCTTAGTGGCTTTTCCTTCGGTGCGACGGCAAAATAATCTTCTTCCATACCCTAGTAATTTACTAGATTCCAATCCCTTATCCACGTCACCCCTCATGCTGTACGCTATTATTCCCACGATGCGTGGTATCGCGAGCTCGTTGGTTAACGACCATGCAACGCTCGCACGAACGTTCATGTTCGACCGGCTTCTACTCTCGGTAATCCTCTCAACCCTCCCGTGTTTTCGCGCAAAACATATTGCTCTTTAAATTATTGTCATATTAATAATTCACTGATTTTTTTAACCTTCCTAAGTTCAACAATTAGTTGCACGGAAGAGAGAAAAAGTCATTTTTGAATCAAATGCAGTAGGCATATTGGCTGTTGGGAGAAGACCGGGGCTAATCGCAACACGGAGCAAATCGAAAACATGGCGTAAAAAATGAATTTCTTGTAGGGTAGTATGGCACTCTAAGGAATTACTTACCGTACTATGGACTCTAATTCCTCAGGATGTCATATTCATCGGGTGAAACCTCCGATTTTTTAATCCGTGGTCCCGACGCGCCCCGGTTTACAATACGCAATACGATTTTTTGAGGTTAAGTCATCAAAGAAACGCGTAAGAATTTAATAAAAGGATAAAGAATGGGGTAGAAGGATTCTTCGAAGTTATCAAACAAGTGCCGGACATTCAACAGAGAATGACGTATGAATGGATGTTTCGTCAAAAGGGAAAAAAAATAAAGAAAAATAACGAAAAGGAGGAAAGGGAGAAAAGCACGAGTTGGAATGCGCACATTTTCGCTCATCGACTTTATTGAACTTATTAGCCGATAGATTGAGCCACAAAGGCGCTATTGTTTTCTCCCCAGGGTACTTTTTATCTCGTATTCTTGTCCCTCAATTTATTTCTTTTTTGCATAGCTCTGTGTCCTTTATTTTTCTTTCTTTCATCCGTACCTTGCTCACCATTCCTTTGTCTCGGCTCGATCACCCGACTCTTTCTCTTTCTGTTACCCGGCAATTTTCTCCGCGCGGATTTTGCCTCACATCTTTCCTCCCCTTTCGTTTGTTACTGCTATCGGCCGACTCACCGCTCTTTTCCCAAAGCATACCTTAAATCGAAAATAATATCGTGGAGAAAGCAACTACTGTAATCTCTGCGAACTCCGGGGAAAAGAGCAACGCGACCCTCCTTCAGATATAATCAATGCTCCATCACCAACACAGGATATTTTACTAGTTTATGTTTTCGAGAATGCAATTGACGACTATATCCAATACGTATAGCCCATCCTGGCAAACTGCCATATTTTGCTTGCACGGTGTTCACATATTGTTCCACCCACTCCCCCCTCCCCCCCCCAGTGTTCCTATGTTTTCCAAAACTTCCGTCGACATTAGATCGTAGAAAACTTTTTTGAAAATTTGATCAATTGCAGATTCGCAAATTAGATAGAGGAGACCGGAGGCAAAATGGACTACCGAGACAAGACGGGGCAAAATGGGTTACTCCAAAATCTAAAGAAATATCAAATCAGGAAGCAAATTAACTCGAATTTGTTTCGTGATTTGATATTTCTTTAAATTTAAGTTTCAAGTTGATAGCTCGAGAAGCCACAATGATGAAATTTTCCTATTTTCCGAGGAGTTCCATTTCACCCCCGAAATATATTTTTATTTCTTGAAAACCCGAAATATATGTTGCGAATTTAATTTTCCCCAATAAACAGCCAATTCATGCCTCTGAAATGACGAAAACGGCCGATATTTCTTAGCCGGTCCGTTTTGCCCCATTATTCCTTATATCAAAAGTTTCACAGTATTTCGAAGCAAACAAGTCCATAAGAGAAAATAAGCTGTCGGAGCTCGTGGTTAGTTCGCAATTCGAGTGGAAATTCTTTCATTCCGTTATCAAACCGGACGGTATCATATCGAATTCGACGAGAGCTATTCGTTCTGTTACCGCGCTCGATGCTGCTTCTCGAAGACTCTCCCGCAGTATAGTCAGTCACTCAAACCCGGTTTTCTCGCAGGAAGTTTTTTGTATTATTCTTTCCCATTGTCTTGGTCGCTCCTGGGAAATGAAATCACAGGCGACCGCCAAAGCCGCGTCGTAGAAGGCAGACTGCAGTGACGCCGACCCCGGTGTTACTGGATACCGGAAGTGGCCTCTACCGCGAACAATATTGCATCGCGACGAGGGAGAGAGCTAAGAAAGCTACTAGAGGGGATACGGTACGAGGGTACGGGCACTAGAGGTTCGCTATAACTAAAGTATAACTGAAAACTGTTATGTGAGTAGCATGCAGACAGGAAATCCGACAGAGCGAAAAAAAAAAGCTCATTTTTCACTCTTTCCCCTTTGCGAATGACAACGTGAAATGCGAGAAAATAAAAGTGAAGTGAGCCAATGCATAAGGACAAAGTGGATACCTATAAATACATGCTATGCATAAACTGCATGCCTATGCAGCAAGCATACGCGCGGTATATAGATTTGTCCCGCAGAGTATCAAAGGTAGCGGTATATGCCGCACATAGGAGAGCGCAAGAACGGGGCCACAGATTCGTACAGCATAACCGCGTATACGCATGAATACCCGTGCACTTGCGCCTACTATGGGTATACTACATTCATACCCGTACGTAAGCTTGCTTGCCGTCGCTCTTCCTGGTTGCCAGTAGCATTAGATAGAAGCACAGCAAGTGAGCTCCTGCATTTCTCCCTATCCGGCATGCTTGTCTATAGCCTCGTGTCAGAGCTGAATGCATTGAATTTCGCACTTGAGTCTCGCACCCTTATGTACAGTATAGTGCACTGAGTAGCCGTCACAGTCAGTCACGGCGCTCTACAGATGCTTGCAACTTACGCTTTGACACGAGGATTTACTGCAAAGATTTTTATATGTAACAGAAGCGAACCAAGCATCGTTATTTAAATTGTTCTTATGCCAAAGTGAGGTTAAGTGAGGCACTGGTGTGTTACCAACTTCAATCTTTACTGTATACCGGTTTAATTTAACTTTTTACCCAAATTGGACTTAATGTTGATGACATGGTGAGACGTGATTTCGTAAGATGGGCATAAAACCATTTTTGTGCAATTCACAGCTGGGGGAATCGGTTTGCGCAGATTCCTTTGGCGATTGTAAAAAAAAGGGTTTCAGCCTATAGAACGATCAACAGCGGCAGCCCTGGCAGGTCTCCGGGCGATATAGGTTCGAAGCACTTAGCGCTAAAAGAGCCTCTGGCGTGCGGAGAAATGCAATATGTGCATCTGAGAGGCGTGCCGGGCATACGCGAGCGTTCATATACCCAACGAGCGCTATCTGTCTATCCTGACAATGACATCGAATTCTCACCGCCGTCGGCGCAGCAACAAACGTCTACCCCTTTTGCGATTCTCCTCCGTCATCGTTCTACATCGCCCCTCCTCCCTCGTCTCTTCTCCCTCATTCTCAACAATTCGCGCCTCCATAATTTTTAAAACACTCGACCCTGCTGCGAAGTTATTTTTGCAAAGGCGCCAAACAACATACTGTTTCTTCGCGGGTGTCGAGACAACGGGGCGACAATTTTGTCCCCAACAAGTTGCAGCTGCAGCTACGTTAATTTTCTCCGCTCGACAATATCAAGCTTTCCGCAGGAGAAGAAAGAACTTTTTAAAAAATTCCGAAAAAGAGGAAAAAAAAAAATTGTAATGGAAGTTGGGGCGAAATGAGCCGCCGGGCAAAATAGGACAGTCGCGCAATTCAAACTTTGGGGCAAAATGGATTAACCCTGAAATTCATGAAATAAAAAAAAAAAACTTCGTTTTTCAAGTTTCATTATTTTTGCTGCAGATCACTGATTACTTAAAAAAGATCGGGAATAGTATTTAGTCAAATTCTATGGAACATTTAATCATTGGGTTAAGATTTTTTCGCCCATTTTACCCCAACGTTCCCTAGAAATTAAGTTGCTTTACATTTTTGAAGAATGTAATTATGATACTATTTAATGAATAGGCGACGATATTTTGCATTACATTTTCGTCTATAATTTTTTAACGATTTTGTCATTTCAAATTGCGCGCTACCAATCAAGATGAATATGTGATACCAGAGCTTGCGAGACGAGAGTATATGGTCCATAGAAAAGTCTGTCCTCTCAATACACACTTTTCTATATCTCGTCGAGCGAACATCCCATTGCTCTCCAGAAGAATAAGGAAGGGGGGAGGGGGAGGGGGAGACTGTATTTTTATGAAACAGCGATGTTTCTACACGCCCCCTAGCAGAGGGAAAATACGACCAGGATATCCTCCGGCAGGCGAACGAGGAGTTCGCGAGGCAGCTTCCTCGTCGCCTCGTTGCGGACGATCGATGGCTCTATTGCGCACACCCGGCTCTCACAATACCCCCGGCGCGACTTTAATATATCGGCGATATGACCGACTGACGGAGGACCCACAGTGTGCGGATACTGTCGCGGGGCAAGAAGAAAAGCGAAGTTATATATCCGCTATAGTTTAGTTTTAGTTCCACTAGTTTATCGTAGCCAACAAAACGAGCGTCGAAGTGATAATGAAACAAAAGCGAAACAAGAAACAAATTAAGATTGAGCGAAAGGGCAACCGGGAAACGGTGTGAAACGCCGAAATTGAGAAATTGCCCTCGAAAAAGAACTCAGTCTTCCCGTCTTCACGTTTTCTTTTTTTTTTATTTTGCCCAATCTTCTTCTTCGAAAAAGTTTCCAACTCAATCAATAAAAAAATAGATATATGTATATAAATAAGTGAGAAACTTTCTCTTATACCGGGACGTTTAATCTCCGACTTCGTTGGCCAACGAAGTCGACGATTCTTTTCGCGCCTCGCTTTTCAACTCGTCAACGTCTCGTCCTTCTTATTAACTTGAATAAATCCTTTTTTTATTTTAGATGCATCGCTCCCACTGGATAGAGTGCAGCGGGAAAAAAAAGTACGGGTTACTCTTTCGGCAGTCATATCATTATTTTTTCTGTGAAAATTGTGTTGTGTGTGTGGTGAACTTTTTTTTTCGTAAGATCTCAATAAATGTTTCTTTCAGTAAAAAAAAAAATAATTTCATTCCCAACTATAGTATTTGAAAAAAATAAAAAATTAATAATAAAATCCGCGAAATCCGTTAAATTTGACTCGGTTTTCGAATGAACGCGAGTCGCCCTTCTAATGACCGAATATTCGAACTAGAAATTGAGAATTGTTTCAATTATCGATGAAATATCGGAAGTCCAAGAATTATGGATTTACGAAAACAAACTTGAAATATCATTGTCTACTGTTGAAAAATATTGTCGGGATAGTGCGGCAGGTGGTGGAAAAAAGCAGTTCGGAATTATTCCACGTCGACATCTTCGCATGCGAACACACCGACGATCTGACAAAATTCACTCGACTCATTTGCATAAAGCGATTTTCCCGGGGAATTCCGTCTGCTCTTTCTCTATCTCTCTGCGACGAACGAGCAAACTGTTCATCTACTTACACGGGAAGAATATACCGGCATTGCAGACTTGATTTCAATTAATCCGATGCAACAGCCGTCACGTTATTTCTGGTGTATTGCCGGTGTGCGCAACCTCTCAACCCGTAATGTGTCTATACCCGTTGCAATCGAGCTGTGCATTGGTTGCACTGATGACGTCCGCATTCAACATGCAAAGCTGCTTCGAGGCTGAATAACGCGGAGTTTCTGGATTAATTCACGGCGGAGAAGCAAATGCGAACAAGTTGAAACGAAAACAATGCGATAAAATTGATCTGAAGAACTCTCGAGAATGAGCATCGCGAGCCAACCCCTCATCATTGGTCGGTCTTCCAGCGGCTGTGCAAATTATAAGCGAATGATGGGATACCGAAGAAAATGTTTTTTCATTTACATACTAACAATACGCTATTAAGGGGATCGGTTTAGCTAATCTATGACGATATTCGCCAATAAATCGTTTTTTTTTTCAGCCGAAACAAAAATCTAAAAAAAAATGATATTATGTTAGAAAAAGTTTGAAGAATTTATCTGCCGGTTGAAAAAAAAAAGTTTATCAATCGATTTAGGTGCTTGGAAATCGAGTTTAGGTGTGTTGACTCCCAAAATAAAAAAAATTGACAATTTTTCACGCACTATTGCATTGTTGTTCAGCAGAAAGTCTTCAGCACGTGATGGATTAATTATTTTTTTTTTACATCACGCTATCCATTTTCTCTCAATTTCCCGGTTTTTCTTAAAAGTAGAAAAACTAAATTATCGAAGTAAAAAAAAAGTATTTTGAAGGTAAAATCAACACGTTTTTCTTTTTTTCTTTTGTTTCTGTGTTGCCGATCGTTGTAAAGCTGCTTCGGTGAATTTCTCGACGAATAAGTAATATATATCGCGCAGTACAATGTGCTGTTACCTAACATTCAAAAGCTCCTGCATTTGAGGTTAAAAGTGGAATGGTGCATTATAGATAAGACAGGATGAATGGGTACCCGTAGAAGCCTGCGATGAAACCAAAGATAGAAAAACGGAAGTGCAAGAGAGCGGAGGAGGAAAAGAGGAGAAATTCAAGATAGCAGCTTTATTCATCCACCCCGAAGGATTGCAAGGGCGCATCCTAGCTATCGGTGGTCGCGGAGTCGTTGCCGATTTTCACGTCACCTCGAGGAACTGCACTTCGGTAGCCCGGCGCAGTGTGGTGATCCCGCGACAACGTACAACGCGCCAGTCTGCTACCGCTGCCGCTTTCACACTGCGGTTGAAACGTGTTAAACCGATCGGAAAAATATTTATTCGATCCTATTGAAAACGACATTTTCCGGCGGACACGGTTCGAGAGAAACTATCGACGAGACGAATGCGCTTTTAAGAATGTGGATAATATAATCAAATTGGTGTTGATATACGATCGACGGATAATGCATTTTTTTGAATTTCAGACTGTGTCGCAATGATCGGTAATATCAATTAAGCTTCGCTCCCGACTTGTTAATAGTTAATAGTATACTTTGCATTTCGAGTGCGAAAAGCCGAAGCAATCATTATTAATAAATACATAAATTATTGAGAAAACAAAAAAAAAATTATTAAAAATATTAATATCAAAATAAAAAAAAAATGTATTTAAATATTAATAATAAAACATTAATATTGAAACACTGTGAATAAAAAACGTTTAGATCGAGTAAATCGAAATTCGGAATAATCTGGAACACGGAATTCGAAATTATTCCCGTAGTTTCGGAATTTTCAGGTACAACACATAAATTTTCATTGTCGCAAAAATATTATTGTTAACCAATGCAAACGGTTATTAAAAAAACTAATTTTTTTTCTAACTGTTGTTATATGCATACTAACTGTAAATTTATTTTAAAGAAAAGGAACTCTTATTTAATGAATCCAAAATTTTCTATCAATGTATTAATAAACAATTTTAATGACAATAAAAATAAATATTGATTATTTAAAAAAATGTGTAATAAATTAAAAAGCACGTCGGCGTTATAGTAACAAGTGACGCGGACCTCCGATCGAATCGTCTAATGGAGTGAATGTGAAAATTTAACCCGACAGGAATTGAGTTCCCAACGTTGGAAATTAAATTTTAATGTCATTCTTGTCCGCCGATAATGAACGATGGGAATTGATATGACAATGTGCGCGTGTAAGCCGGCAGCCTGAGTGAGAAATATCGAGATTTATCGATAGTTGTAAATAGCGTGTAACAATAACGATATAATATTTTTAGAGGTATCGAGGAGAGAGGGAAGGGGGTGAGGGAGGGCGACGATATCGGAGCAGAAATTGTGTGTTCGGTGCGTACAGTCGATGCACAATGTGTTCGCGTTCGATTGCGATATGCAATTAGTTTAGCCGAAGCGCGAGTATGATAAAGGGTCGTCGGGTAGTCATTATAGTGCGGATAAAATTGGATACGAGAGTCGAAGCTTTGGTAGAGGTATAACGGTGGTACACGTAAAGCTTTTTAATCGAAATTCGATTCGATTGTAATCTGAAAAGCGTGTGGCGTAGTGTGCGGGTCGCCACAGTTAATTCTGTGGAGTTAAAAAATAAAAAAGAAAAAAAAAAAAGAATGAAATATTTTTCCTCTGTTTCTCGAATCTCGCGATTCTTTGGGGTTTTTTATTCTCGTGCGGCAGCGCGTTAATTACCAGTAATTTCGGCGTTTCGCTGCTCTTTAAGCGGCCCGCCTCGAGACTCTTGGAGTGCCTCCGGTAAGTCGAGCTGCTCGTTTCTTGCAGCCGTTTACAATTTATAATCCTATTACAGGGCCGAGTGAACTCACCGGTGAGCGAGCGCCTCCACTGTGAGAGCTCCGAGCGCCAAGTCGTCGGTAAGCCGGTCTGCTGGAGAAAACTCCCTCTCGTCTCTCACTCTCCGTGTTCTCTACAATTGAAAATAAGAACAAAAGTTTGGATTTATAGGCGAAATACATGTATATAGATGTCAGCATAATAATAGTACAGTGGGCTTTCCGTTGAGCGACATGCCGATAAGTTGTAGGGTCGATCAACTGACAGAGTCGACCTTTTGAATTCTTATAACTTTATCCTCAAAGCTTTACCTCCCCGGCGCAGGCGCATTTATCAACCCTACAGGCTGTACCGTCTCTTTAATTGTGGAACGCTAGACTTTCGGAGTATTGGGAAATATAAGGGGAGTATGAAATTATTATGGCAAATTCAATACGGAACGCGCCATTTAATAATCCCGAGCAAAGAGTCGATGAGTCAAACAGCTTCGCTGCCTTAAAAATAGTTACTCGAAGCTTTGTAAGCCAAAAATCAACAATAAATTGGGAATTCAACGGTATTTCAATCTTTTTGTTTAATAATAAATTAATCAATTAATATAAAAAATTATTATTATTTATTCATTTTTTATTTATTTATAATACGTATTTACAATAAGTATCGAAAAATTCGTAATGCGCAAAAAAAATTCCATACAGAATGTAATTAATATATTAATCGTCAGAATAAATTAACACAACAAGTATAAATATTACACTTTGAAACCCTTTAGAAATAGATGCTTCCGCATTTACATTATTGCCTTTCATCGCTGGTATTTTAATATATCCCATCCAACCCGGTGAGCGACGAGTCTCAAATGAATATAAGACGATCGGACGATGAAGGAGTGCTTTGCTACTTCTGACTGATCTTGCTGTTCTTTCATCTCGTCTATTTTCATTAAATTACGAGAAACGCGAGTCGAAGGCGCAATAATCGCGAAGTACTTCTTTTAATTCTGGTCTTTGCCATTCGAGAACCCGGGAACCACTCAACGTTTCACCTTTTTGTTTTATAAATCTCTCCGTCCAATGTTCTCCTTTACCCATTTCTTCTCGCCGCGTTTCCTCTTCCATTCCACTATATTCACCCTTTCTGGCGCGGACGGCTCGAAATTATTTTATTCCCGAGAGACCGACCAACTGGCTTTCTCCCCTCATTCCATTTTAACGGATCTCGCTGGTACTTTGGATGTGAAATACCACCGAAAGATTGAACCTCTAAATAAATATTTATATCCAACGGTGGAGTAAGAACGGTTGAGGCATTTAAAACAAAATGATTTTGGTTTGCGAGAACTGTACAAAAAGTTGTCGAAGCCGTTAAGACAGTAAATAACGCTCAATGGATTAAATTTAAATTGAGAAGATATTTATCTTACGTTTTTACGATTAATATCAGATTTTTTAAATAATTTTTTTTTTTTCTCGTCTTTTTGAGAACATACCGGACGAAGAAATCACTCATATCGCAAGAGTTGAGAAAAATAGATCGAGTCAATTGCCTAAATGATAAAAACGATCGATCAATAGAATCGTTCGCTGATTACTCTACAAAGCTTTGACTCCCAAATGAAACAGGAAGATGAATTGATAGGTTTACGTGAAACTTGAGATTTTTATTGCCGCGAAACTCGTAAATAGTTGTACTATTTGATCGTTGAATCGTAGTACAATACATGGTAGGGATGCATAATAGAGACGGGGTCGTCCACCGGCGCGGCCTCGTGTTCACGTGCTGTGACGTTCGCACACTCCGGAGAATCCCACGGCTACGGGCGCAGGACAAGAAGAAGAGAAGGACAGCGCGATCAGATAGGGCGACGACGATGTGAGAAGCTTCGGTAGGGTCGAGAAGGAAGACGGCGCGATAGAGCAAAGGGGTGCACGACGGGTAACTAGTTTCCCTCGTTCCTCTCGTCGTCGGCAACGGCGTTTTCGTCGTCATTCCTGCGCAAAGTGAAACCGCTCCTTCCTCCCCCCTCCCCCCACGCTATTCTCGCAGTGGTGTTTAATCATACGCATTACTTCACCCGCTAATTAGAATTCGACCGGAGCAACGGGTACGATCAACTTTCAATTGGCGGTGGTGCCTGACGCGAAATTTGGAGATGAAACTTTTCTTTTTAATCTATGATAGCGGCTCATTAATGCGAAGGAATACCGATGTGGATTGGAGAGCCAGCGATGTCGATAAAAATAATTTTTCTTCATATTTTAAGCGCAGAGCTCACCAAAGGCTTGAAATTCAATGCAATTTCAGAGACTACTCTCCGAAATGCAGAATTAATATTTCCTGGAGCGAAAAATAGCCAAAATCGATGAAAAATAATTTTTGAGATATTTTTGGCCATTTTTTTTTAATATCATATTTCCACGAAGTATTCACACTTTTATTCAGAAGGAATACTAATTCGCGTAGCAGATGGGAAAACTATCGAAAAAGAACGACTCACACAGAAAAGAACTTGTAAAAATCGTCTTGAAAAAACGTACAATGAAAATTCGGATTAACTACGATTTCTTATACCAAAATGTCTTAAAACCAGATGAAGAGCTGCCGTCGCGCGGGTACTCCATTTACGTCGCGCGACAGCTTTTGCGCCCAAAACTGACCGATAAATTATTCGTCGCTTGGCTGTAGACGGGCTGAGAAATCCTATTCTCGGAGAGCTGTAAAGGGTTAATATATCTTAACGAAATCCAGTAGATTAGTTCTGTGAGTCGCGAAGGGTGTTTTAGACGATAAATTATGAACATTATGCATGAGTTCGCAGTGATGAAGAACCCGGAAAAAAAATTACCAAAACTATAGTCGGATGTACTGAATGAATACCATTTTTTTTTTGTTGTGAATTCTACTGTAATCTCAAATGCGCGCAGTGCGGATTTCTTTTATTTTTTTATTTTAAAATGAATGGAATAAAGTATAATAAAATAACTATAATGTGAAGTAAAAATTAATGTAAAAAAAAAAATGAATAAAAAAAGAAGAAAAAAAAGTAATGTGTGTGTAAATTCTGAAATTGTCAATTGTGCGCACATTTGAATGTTCTTATGCGGTTAAGTCGACACGAGAGGTCAGTTTGCGCTGCAAAATTCGTCGAGAATTCTTGCCACGTCGTAGACACCTAGGAGGTTGAGATAATCTTGTCGATAAAGGGTCAAGTGAAGAAAAGTGGTGAGGGAGAGAGAATGAGGGAACGAAGGAACGTAACCGACTAGAGCACGTATCCGCGCAAGTATGGGCACTGGCGAGTGCCTACGGTCACCGGGTTTCTTCGGCATCAGCAACGCTAGAGGTGAATTCACGTCGTACACTTTCCGGCTCATATCGCAACTTTACGGGCCATACCCCTTCACCCTCCGCTCTGCTCCTTTGCCACCCTCGTGCGACACGCTACGAAGCGTAATTTTGTCATTTGTATGTAGAGCGGGATACGAGTGAAGCACCTCTGGAAAGCTCTACACGGGGTTGCAACGACCAAGGGAGAGAATCAGAGTATCTAAGTCAAGAGTTTCTTAAAATTTTAGAGCAGCTATGCATCCCCATCAGTACAACGGTCAAAAAACGGTATCTATTGAATGGGTTTTCACTAATTGGCCTTTGAATGATTAAGGGGTTCGAGACAACTAAATTATCGCGATGTATGCCAAAATCGGGTTATTTCTTCAGCCGAGACAAAGTCGGAGAGAATCAGAGTATCTAAGTCAAGAGTTTCTTAAAATTTTAGAGTAGCTATGCATCCCCATCAGTACAACGGTCAAAAAACGGTATCTATTGAATGGGTTTTCACTAATTGGCCTCTGAATGATTAAGGGGTTCGAGACAACTAAATCATCGCGATGTATGCCAAAATCGGGTTATTTCTTCAGTCGAGGCAAAGTCGGAGAGAATCAGAGTATCTAAGTCAAGTTTCTTGAAATTTTAGGGTAGGTATGCATCCCCAACAGTACAACAGTCAACAAACGGTATCTATTGAATGGGTTTTCACTAATTGGGCTCTGAATGATTAAGGGGTTCGAGACAACTAAATTATCGCGATGTATGCCAAAATCGGGTTATTTCTTCAGTTGAGACAAAGTCGGAGAGAATCAGAGTATCTAAGTCAAGAGTTTCTTGAAATTTTAGAGTAGGTATGCATCCCCATTAGTACAACGGTCAAAAAACGGTATCTATTGAATGGGTTTTCACTAATTGGGCTCTGAATGATTAAGGGGTTCGAGACGACTAAATTATCGTGATGTTTGCTAAAATAGACTTTTTTCTTTAGTCGGTACAAAAATCTAAAAAAATCATACTTTGGCGAACATTAACACAATTCAGATAACTTGACCCCCTTAAGAACAAATGTTACGGGAAAAAAATAGTAGAGAGGCAAACAAATGATCTCAAGTGTCCGAGTCCCGAAGTTTGTGCAACGAAGCCGACTTAGAAATATTTATGACGGAACTATTCTGTTTTTCATCGGTTTCTTTCAACATATTTCAGAATATTTGGTCGTAATTTTTTTTTTAATAAAATTAATGAAAATTTTGATGTTTCGACGATACTGCGGCTTATTGTGATTCGCACAGTTAACAAGGGGACAACTCAGCTGCGAAAAAAGAAGACGGTGGATTGTCGATACGCGTACTACATACATCCGTTTGGCTGTCGACCTGCGGATGAGTGGATTCGTATTTTGACCGGCTAACTCGCGGACAAGCCATGTCGCTCGATGCATTAACTGCAGCTGTCGCTAAGTGCCTGCACAGGACATATACGTACGTCCCAATGTGGACCGGTCAGCCCATTACATTATGCACATGTGCGTCGCATAAATACGTCGATTCGCGGCCTCCACTCGGCAAGTTGTGAAAACGATCGTGCGTATGCCGCAAGTTTACACACGGTATATGACGATACCGAGGGCGAGAATGTGCAATAACTGAGTTTAATTTTCAATTTTTTTTACGGCATTTTCAACCACGACGAGAGTATAAATTTGATGATATTTCCATATAGTTGTACAGTTTTATCCCCGATAATTTTTTTTTTAACTCGAAATATTTTGCGGAAACCTAATCATTCGATTTATGGGCTGAGAGTGCATTGGTGAGAAAATTCGCACTTTTTCGAAAAAAAAACAAAAAATCAATAAAATTAAATCGGTGGCGCAGTCTAACGAGAACGAAGGTAAAAGTTTAGCAATTACGATTTTTTTTTAAATTTTCAATTTTTTCAAGAATAATGTTTTCAGTATGTCGTCGAGGTATAAATGCAATATGTGGAAATATGAAGTAAATCTCGAAATGCAATTTACGCGAACGAGTAGTACAATAGTATAGAAGGAGAAGCGGTATGGGGGTGGAAATGCAAGACTGCGGGAAAGCGTTTCAGGTTGACGGCAAATTCTGCGGAGGACGTGTATTTCCAAGCATATAACGGCTAATGTCACCGAATGCAGCTTGAAGTTGTTGGATTAACTAGTTTCTCGCGCTATAACAAACTCCTTTCCGCTGTTACGAAACTGGCTGTAGCTATAGTACAATACCGGGGGATGAGTGGTAGAAACTTGTATATGTATAGTGAATCACACGCCAGCGCCCCACAATCTTAGGGGTGCAGAGAGTTGAAGGGTGAAAAGACGTTGCTTTCGCGTGTTAACGTAGTTGAAAAACTTAACGTCGCATCGACCGGCAAATGGATTAACGGGTCTCAACTGCTTCGACATTTAAAGATGGAAACATCAAAGTATCATTATACTTATTTCAAAATGTTCCGAAAATGAGATGCGTTTTGTGAAAAAAATTAACTCAGTTGGTAAATGTCTGAAAATACATTAAATATTTGTTAATAAATAAATTCGGTACATTTTTGTATTGTTTGGCTATTTTTCTATTTGGGACCGTAGTGTTCACGCGGATAGGTTATTAACCGAACGAATTTACCGTCCAGCGAAGGGAGCGTAACGCGAAATGATGTCCCCGTCGATCCGGAGGAGGATAACGATGGTGAGATGCCAGAGGAAAGCTCTCATATAGGTCAGTAAAAGTGAGATGAGAGAATGGCACAGCTGTGCTGTACCGTAGTCGAAGTGCTGCTTGTGGAGTAAGACTATGGCTCGTGAGTTAATATCATCGTAAACTTCGTGCCGCGATGGGAGGCACAATCACGTGGTGCAAAAGCGCATTGGACCGAACATGCGCTTGCCTCACCAAATTCGATGGAATATTGAAATTCCATCGGTGGCGAGCACCTCGAGCGCACGTACGAGCTTCTCAATTCCACACTGACGACTATATTGTACTGCATTCCCGTACAAGATACAGTGTATACTATAACGCCAATCAAATGCTCAGTCGCTGTTCAACTGAATTCTATGAAAGATAAATTGTATCGGAATACTTCCGATGTGATTTTTTAACTCTCGACTGCATAACAGAGACAAAATCCACCCGGAAAAATACTTATTATATACTTATTTTAAAAATTTATTTATTTTATTAAAGACGATGAAATGTTTTTTTGTCTCTAATTAATTTTTGTCGAATTTTTTTCCCGATGATACAGGAGGATCCTTCACAGGGGTAGAGTTTATTTCGTGATTTTTATTCGAGTAAATGCATAAATACGTCTGTTTCTGTTGATAGTTCACTTTTCGTTTATTTCGATATATTTCATCGGCGTTTTAATAAACGATATTAACAAAATTTCATTTCACGCTTTTCGCAGTTTGCCAATCGGCCGTATTTCTGTCTCTACCGTCAGCTTGCGTGTCAGAACATTTTAATTAACTCCATCAAATTTATATGTTACTAATTACAATTAAAAAAAAATCGCCTGTCAAGCTGAACGGAGTTAACTGCACGTGATAACCACATTGCGATATTTTAGTCCATTCGATATTTAAAAATTGTAGAAAAATCAGTTTTTATGGAATTTCTTTAGCTATCAGAGTTTAGGGTTGAAACAAACAATAGTAATCAAAATATAGCTAATTTATTATTTTTTTTTTAGATATTTTTCAATTTAATATCTTTTATATGTTCAAAAACCCTTAAGAACCACCAATAGGCGACATTTTTTATTCATTTTCTTCAATTTCTATCTTAATGAAATTAATCCTACAATTTTTTATCATTGCGTCCGGAAATATTTTTCTCGATTCCGAAAACCATTCGAAATTACGAGTCGTCAATGATTTTTTTTCAACAAATTTGTTTAAATGAGTAAAAAAATGAAATTTTTTTTCTTCTCCCTGAAATCGAAGGACTAACCTCTTAAGAAGAGGATAGAGTGCGATAGGGGACGGCAGTACTCGACAACTTGTGGATCGTTTCATTGTCTTGGAGTGGTACTCGCTCTGTCGCGGCGGGCGGATGGGTGGCGCACAACGCGTGCAACTTGCAAAGTTAAGCGGAGGGCGGACGACGCCGTCGGCAGGCGCTGGGCGATCCAGCAGAGCAGAATAATCATATTACCCGACCTCTCCTTTAACAGGGGTCCTTCTTAGCGCCTTGCGGCTGCCGTCGCTATCCCACTAAAGAGGAACTGTGAGTAACAGAGGGATACTTTTCTATTCCTATGTCGAGAAAAAAAAAAGAAAAGGTTGCCGTTGAAACAGAGGAAGAAAGTTGAAGCGGAACGCGAGGAGAAGAGATAACAACAGCAGGTGTTCGCGCGAAACTTATAGTTTTTATTTTTAAAAATTTGCAGAACAAAAAAAAAATGTCGGTCCCTGAAATCGCGAAAAAAAAGGAAGAAAATAAAATGAATTAATTAACTTCACATTATGAATAAGAAAGTAGCGAGGATACTAAAAGCGATGAAGTACCAGCGAAAGACGATGGAAAAGCCGGTAATTAAATTTGCAACTGTTAATCAATTCCAAGCTGAATCGATGCTAACCAAAAATACCGATAGCAGAAGATGCTGATGAGTGAACAGATCTGTTCGGAGTGAAAAGGAACGACGCGGAATAATTTCAAGAGCTATTGCCGGCTATGAGCGAAAATAAAGAGTCGCTGATAACGTGCAGAAAGAAGTGATAAAAAAGGTCGCTGGTTGACGTCAATCTGTAATAAAAACTGTATGATCGGAGTATAGTTTATCTAAATGCAATACTCTTATGTATCATTCGATATTTGCGTATAGCGTGCCAATTAAACTGTGTGATACAGCAATTAACGTCAACGCAATTCAGTAGTTGGAAGTTTCCTTTGATCGTTTCACGGGCGTCAAACGTGTTATTTCTCATACTCCCTCTCGAAGTAGAACTTGAGTTGCTCGAGTGTCGTCCACAGGATGTACGGAGCGTCCCGGATGTCGAAATTAACTCAACAATGCGACGAGATCTAAAGAGAGTTGAAATTTCGTATTCAAAGCAGCCGCACCGATGATGCCGTCGGAGGTCATGGGTTAACGGGAGCGAAGCGACTTCTGTAGTAACCACCGACTCGTCCGAATCGCTTCCGGTCTCATCTCTCCGAACAGCGAATTGCTCAAGGGGAGGATAAATACCGATTCTCTCACCTTGAAATTTCAAAGCCAATTTTCTCATGGAACGTCATCGTAGAACGTTTTTATGACCCGAAATAATTTAAAAAAAAAAGTAATTACCACAAAAAATTTGCAATAACGAAAAGATATTTCGCTTATCCAAAATTCCAGTGGAAACGTGTTGAAAATTTTCCAAAACTTCCGAAAAGTATATTTAAAAAAAAATGAGAGATCACATCGAAGCGTATGAAAAGATCTTTCGCTTATCCAAAATTCCGGTGGAAACGTGTTGAAAATTTTCCAAAACTTCCGAAAAGTACATTTAAAAAAAATGAGATATCACCTCGAAGCGTATGAAACTATAAACTCCTTATTTGGCAACGATGAGCCTTATCTTGTGGCGACTTCATTCTTGAAACGGGAGTTTGGGAACAAATGCAGAGATTTCTGTTCATACATAACGGTAGAGAAGAGATCTCAGATTCTATTTTCTAATTTCCCTTTACCCCTTTCCTTTCGACTTCGATATTGAGAAATGCCGATGGGTATACGCCTACTCCCTATTTACATACCTGGTAGACACAATAGTCTCGCTGCACCCACACATTCGCAGAGTCGGTGCTTTCGCCCGCTATCCGTTTGTTCAATCCCATCGATCTACCGAACTATCGCATCGTGGAGCGGACAGTATACATTGCTTACGCGTTGGTTTGCTGTGGTCGTTTCATAGGATGTGTGACGCTCGACTAGGCGGGGTTCGTAGTTTGCTGTGTAACATCGCAAGAGATCCGATGCTTCGCAGTCACCTACACTCGCGCAGCGATATCGTGTAAATGGAGAATGCGCTTGCTATTCGACACGTGAATGTATCTATGCATATATACGGACGGTGGGTATGATAGCCACGCATCTGAAGCGTGAGAGCATTCAAGTAAAATATATTTCGTACCGTCCATCACACTTCAGGCCATTCCTACACATAGCCATTTTAGCGTCCCTGTAGATGTGATTAATTTATGAACATCCATTCCGCTGTATTTTGCACTTTTCTACTAACCCAACATGAGGTTTATATTGGTCTATAGATACATCTAATGTTCGACACTCGATCGAGTGATCGCGCAACCTATAAACATCTTCTATCCATCACAGCCACAATGTAGACGCAAATAGCGACAAAAGCAGAAATACCGGACTGACTAAACCCAAAGAAATATTCATTTGATTCAATGAAAATTTATTGAGGACATCAAAAAAATGCATAGATTTCAAGAAAAATGTCTTCACCACAAAATCGGCATGATGGCTGCTGCATGCAGTCTAAAGTGTGCCACAGACAGCGCTGTGAAAAAAAATGCCCGGAAAAATACGATGTATTCGAATAAAGTTTTGATTAGATTTTCAAAATGTTGTTAAAACACATTAACGGGTTTTGGCGAATATGCGTAACATAACGTTGGATGTTAAAAACATAATCTCGAACTTTATTCAATGATTAGGCGACTTGCGCTGGATTTTCCTGTTGGGACCATTTCCGGTGTCCGTAATCAGATTTAACATCAATTAGAATAGTCAATTAAACTCGTTCGCTATTACTTTTCTCGCGAGCCAATCAGCTCCCGACATTAAGGGATCACCAATGAATTTTACAACGGTAGTAAACACGATAGACGACCAAACGGGAATGAGCTTCCGCGGTGGTCACGAAACTCTGATGATGGAAATCCAACGGGTTGGAATAGGGTAACGCTAGCCGCACGTGTGACTCGCGGTATCGCAAAACGTGCTGCACTATAGCTTTTCGGTAGCGATACTATGGGACGAACCGGAGAGCCGCTGCTGCAGAGGCTCCAGCTTCTCGTGCCAAAAGGGTGGAAAGGGATAGCAGTACCAATGGGTAGAGGACCATAGAACGAACGACCACCCGTCGTGTGCAATTGGAAATAGAAACAATGGGATCGTTCCTCCTAAAGGGCGGTGAACACGTGAACGCGATAAAACTGTTCGTCCGGCGACAGCACCTATTCGTTGTAGAGTCGATTTTCCTCCCGCTAGAGGATTTCTCCAGAGCCCCCGATGCCGCACACCTACTATAGTCTAATATATACAGCTACACTATACGCAAATCGGTATACTTTTGGATAAACGCCAACTGAATTGCGTAAATCGCAGTTTTGAAATCCTTTCAGGCATAAACTGTGTTTGATACCACCAAATAGTGGAAAAACAAGTAAATCTCTAAAAATAAAAAAGAGAATTGTTCTGTTAGTTGAAAAATATCACATTGGTTATTAACTTTTTCGACTATTCGCATGGAATCTTTTGTGAGTAAACCATCTGCTGTAAGCTCTTGGCGTCTTCATAAAGAACGCTGCGAAGAAGACAAACATTTCTGGAGCAGTGCCCGTTTTATCTTTTTTCTAAATTTCGTATCCACTATTCTCTGCTTCTCTACCTTAATCCGCTAATGTCTAATATCATTTTCGGCGCTTTATAGCTCCGGTCATAAAGACTTTAGTTGCTTTAATTTGCAAGATATCAATTTTTTTTTTAGTTATTTGATTTCCGGATAAATTTTAAATAATTTAATTATTTAAATAATTATAAAAATAATAATATTATTTTCAGATTATTATTATGAATAATTATTTATAATTTCGTTGTTGTTTCCGCCGCTATAGACACGTTTTCCCTTATACACTTTTCCGTATACTTATATAATATAAACGGCGAAGGTACACGAAGAAGCGAAGGAATTTGCGGTTCGCGTGACTATTGCAAGGTTCAAGGTTACATTATGTTTCGGAGATCACGGTGAAGCTCGAGCGATACGGAAGTCCAGAAAACATATACGCATCAACACATTCGCGTGAGTTGCCTCGACTACCTTTTCACGTTTTTCGTTTAATCGGAGTTCATTATATTCAACAATATGGCACACCGGGCAACGGAAATATCAGAAATCTCTCGCTAACCCGCGTGATCTCTCTGGCAATTTTCAAAGTTCGGATTATGTAATTTAACGCCTCGAGAAACAGTGGTGCGGGGTGCCAAACCGGATATTGAATTGGCACAAGACACCGCGTCATTCCTTCCTTTTCGCGATTATAGTTTCCCTCCCACCGCTCTTTCGTCGTACGTCTCAATTTAACGACGCGAGCGGAAGTTTAATTGCGGTGAACTCCATAATTTCGGATTTCAAAAAGACAATACATTTTTTTCGAATTTCCGCGGGTTTAGTCGCACACTCGGAAAGTATAAAAAAAAGGTAAAATAAATTCTATAGAAAAGGACACAACGATAAAAACGTTTAAAATAAACGGTTAAATAATTAAAAAAAAATATTCCCAAAATATTCCACAATTAAAATACTTTTCCTGAATAATTATAGTTAATCATAATTGATTTTCCCTACAATGCGCCGAATTATTAACCGACTAATATATCAATTTAGTTGACATCGATTATTTTTTAAATAATTTGTAAAATTATCACGAATCAAGTAATTCATTTTAAAAATTGTACATTCAGACGGAAATATCGATTGCCGGTTCGATATACTTAATTAAAAAATATCGTCAACAGATGAGTCACACAGACTACCGATACATTGACATTGTATCTGCTGACAGCAGGGCGCGCAGAACAAAATATGATATTCCAGGACGACGAAAGACGAGACGGGCCACAGAACAGGGTGAGGGAGAAGTGGGGGGGGGGGGGGGGGGGGGGGTGGAGGGGGTTGAAGGAACATCAGTGTGCAACCTATTTCTCGACCAGTGTCCCTTCGCCCTCATAGTTCTTGTAATTTCCCTTTAATAGCCTTGAGTCTCGCAAGCAGGTTGTATCGTAGTCTTGTATGGTGTTGGAGTTTGGCGTCAGGTGGTAAAGAAAGCCCATCCCCTCCAAATTCGCCGGGTTGAAACTGGGTTTGAGGCATAATGCACTCGAGAGACTGAGCCCATAGGGCGGCGGTGGGTAGTGAATAGCGAATTAAAGGGTCGTCGGAGCGTCTGAGCGTAGCAAGGCCGGTAAGAGTGACCACCTCTCCATCGCTCCTCGTTCTTGTTTGCTTCTTCGCTCCTTCGCTCAGCCGGCGAAGGGCCCATTACGAGAGGCCGGTACACAACAACGCCGCTCGAGACACGAACGCGCTCGAGACTCCGATATTCCTAGCAACCCTGCGAGAACCTCGCTGAAGTTAATGCGAAAGGCGGCGTAACGAAGCCGCTCCGAAAATCGAAAGGCTGTAGAATCCTATCAGCACCTAGCAGTCTTTTCGCGTTGTCTTTAACCAATGATGATCCAAGTTTACTCTCAACATTCGTAACGTAATAAACCCGTTAATGATAAAACCGGTCCGGACGCAATTGAATGTTATATAATTTTTCTTTAACGTCTCGACTTCGCGAAATCCAGTTAATCGACCAATGCTGTAAGCTCTCGGGTGTCCCAAGACAGGCCCCGTAGACCTCGTATGGAGTATCGCGGATGACCAAGGTCTCGACCGCGCCCTGAGAAGCCACGCCGGGAGCGTTCGGGAAAGTGAACTAACCACGTTCCATCCCCACCATATCGTAGCACCGTGCGCTCCTCTCCGTACTCTGCTGCCCCTTCCCTTTTTCGACATCCTGCGGCTTCGAAGCCTTCGTCGAGCCTCCTTCTTCTCAGCGTCAAGAGGCCAAGAAACCAAGAAAGAGGAAGAGATCAAGAAGGAGAGAAAGAGCTGACTGAGACGGTTCGAGCACCGCCAGTGCTCGCGTCACGATTCTTGCCTCGTTCCCGCCCTCCCACTGCCCCTCTTCCCCTTTCTCTCTCTCTCCCTCTCCCTCTCTCTCCCGCTCTCTCTCTCTCTTTCTCTCTCTCTCTCTCTCTCTTCACGACCTCCGTAGCAGCATCAGCTTCACGGTCCAGCACCGCGGTATCGTGTCTTTTCTCCGCATCTCTCGCGTCCTCACGTCGATCCTACGTAACACTCTTCTGTGTCTCCTTTCTACATCAACTTCGTTCAATGTAGGCCTTTCTTACTTATCCCTTCACATATTGATCCTCCTACAACGTGTATATATATATAACGTCTCGCAGATCCTCGGGGTCCTACCTAACTCCCCCAACACTCCCCACCATCGACCTTCAGCGCCATCGACTCTCGCGAGGAGAAAACATGGGGAACTCGCGCAAGGAGTGAGAAAGCTTTTTCGACGTATATACAATGAGCGGAAATCAACAGGACGGACCGGTATCGGGTGTACGTTGAAATGGACGGGCAAAGCACGAGAGTCCTAAAGGCACCAGCATCCACGGCTCATCTACTACGTCGCGTGACTTAAATCGGAAAGAGGAATGTTCTATGTATAAATATATAAAATATTCCCGCGTTGTTTGCGGTTAGCGATACGTTTATGAAATACGACATAACCACGATTTGAGATGCTGGGGTAAGAGGAATGCATTAAGAATAGGGGAGATGTACCGGAACAGTCCATTGGTAAAGATATATCGATCGGAAATTACAGATTATGCGAAAAATTAAGGGCAAAATTTGAATTTTTAAGGTAACAACCCTCAACCGGAAATTGATTGATCTGATAAAGATTAAAATTATTTGGTCGAAGATGAAAAGGTTTCCGATGCAATTAGGGAACTCGAATAAAATACGGAAGGGAATACACCAGAAAAAAAAAAAGAAAAATTGTCACATCGTTTTCCTAATAATTTTTTTTTTTTACATCGCTTTCAGAGAAAAATTAGTTTTGAAATTTTGGCTTCCTGATAGAATTTAAAATGGATGGCTCGCCACGAGGGAAGAGCAAACGTATAGAACGCGAGTCACGACGAAATCCGAAAAAGATCGAAACTGGGGGAGATGGTTGGTTAGAAACTGCAGGCGTAGTGCGGAACTGCAGGCTTTTGTCCCGGTAATCATCGTGGGAAAAGATTCAAGGGTGCGCCAGTCGAAATGAAATTTTTCTCGCGCCGGATCTTCGCGGTCCAGATGAGAATAGGAGTAGAGGAAACGAGAAAAAGATAGAAAATCGAACGGAGCGGTGGGCGTGTGGGAAAAATCGTGAAAAGCGACGCCGACGAATATTCAGTAATTACTTGTTTTCAGACCATTATTCGTGAGCGAAAAGACGGCTACAGCGAACCTCCGCTCAGAAAGAAAATCTTTTTCTCTGTATTTCCTCGTGAATCTTCGCGATCGACGTTTCAACTCCTCCTATTGTATAGTCCCGTTTCACGAACAAAAATCTTTCACAGTCATTATCACCTAATTTTCCCAAAAATTAAACAACTCGCAACGAAAAAAGGAGTGTAATAAAGAAATTGTATCAAGAATAACGAGTAAAATAAATCAATCAATTAATTATTCGTATAATACAGTCGGAAGATTTTTTATACTCAATGACGAAAGAATCGCCCGAGTATAACATGCGAATAATGAATTATTATTTCACTCTTTTTTTGATAAAAAAATTCCTTCATTACACGTATTTCTGAGTCAAGATTTTTTAAAATTTTTATAAAAAATTTGTTTTTCATTCTATCCATCTATCAATACTTCTATCGTATCGATGGTTGCCAAGTATCGACTCCGAAAAGGTACTTCAGGTTACGATTCTACGTTGCGTTATACTTTAATCCGGAAACTGATGTTACTCCGCAGGTGAATCATTCATCGACCATTGTTTGTGTGAGAGACCATCTCACATAATGCATGTGATAGGCATTGATGGCATTGTGATTGCTAAAGACGTGACTACAGCGCAGCGCCGTTCAAAGCGTCCGATATGGCGCTTGTATACTACTATGATGGATTGACCATTGGCTTATCCACGGATGCAATGCACGCAGGACTAGAGTACCGCTGCATCCCCATTTCTATTCAGACTTCGCAAAAGCACCAATAAAAAGAGAAAAAAAAAATCATCGCGGCTTCTCTCATTTCTGACGCCCTCTGACCACCACATCGGTACGATTGGATTGACGACAACGACGAGGGGGGCGACTACGTGGAGTCGGTCGGTCGACAAACGCGCGTGAAAGGAAACGACGCACCGGTACAGGCACAGTGTGAGAACCCGAGCTATTATGTCACACTCACGTACAACCACGTGAGTGTGATATGAATGAGCGCCACTATAAACGACCGGGCATAATTTATGATCTGACCAGATACCAAGAAATGTTAGCATTCCCAGACTCCAATGGTTAGCAGGTAGCGCGTTGGTTCTCTTCTGTTCTTCCGCGTTATGGTATTAATGTTTTAGAAGTTTTTTTTTTATTTTTTTTTAAGGTACTGTTGAACTATTTGCCGATCTTTTGGAACATTTTTTTTGTTGCAAAAAAAATTAAATGTATTTCTCACATATCTATCGGAATAATTTGTTTCGACACTTTTATCGGAAATTATGATTTTTTATTTTTTTTCGTTAAAACTATGGGAGATAATAAAACGAAAGTTTTATTAATAAAAGTTACATGCATTTAGGGTCTTATAAAAAAAATATTGTTCAAAAATATGAAAAAAAATAAAAATATCACAACGGGAAAGTGGAATAGATATGGACTACTGAAGTGGACTGCCGAAGTGGAGTCGAGTGGTGGTATGGTCTTTTTTTTTTTAATCTTTGGTAGTGGATACTCTACAGTGATAATGATCCGTTGATAATTTAAAAAAACAAAACGGCAGCACATGTAACTTTAACTAAAAAGAATGAATTATTTCTTATAATTTTTGAGAAAAAATAATCAAACATCGACGTGGTTTTCAAGCCGCCAGATAGATTTGCTCCCTTAATCGATCGATGGTTGTGCGCTTGAAGGATATTCAAGAAAAATAATTACGAAAAACAAAAAAAAAAACCCGATGAAAAAGTGACTAATACAATGGGAAAATAGTGTTCCTTTTCTTCCGTAAGGTACGAAAATATAACGCACACCGTGACGTTGGAACTTTGCATAAAGAGTCAAACTTTCTGTACCGAGGTTGCCGTTAGTAGTAAAACCACTAAAGACTTTTGATTTTTTTTGCCGTATGCCTCTGTCCGCAGCGTCAGCAAAACGACCGAACATGCGTGCGCTTTTTCAGGCTTTTTTTCAATTACTCGGGACCTATCCGTAGTATGTTGGCCCGAGGGGATAAAATGCGAAAGAGTCAGAGAAAAACGGGGCCGGTGGGGGCTGCGGGTACCGGGGCTGTTATAACCCTCCACCTTCACCGCGATAGTTTAATTCGTCAGCGAGAGAGTGCGCAGGTATTGTGTACTACTGCGTACTGTATGCCCAGTATTTGCGGATGTTGGGGAACGAGCTGCCACTTTTAGTACTCGAGAGTGGAATTGGATGGTACGGAGGCGGGGAGGGGTCGCGGCCACCCTGCATTGTAGTCCATAATAAACCCCTTTTGCCACTACTCTCCTGCACTCCTCCCTCTGCTCTCCCGGCGCCTAGATACACGACCGATGCTATATCACGGTTTTATTGTATAGTGGATTAAAAGACACGGCTGTATATTAAAGGAAACGATAAACAAGATTTTCGGGGTGGGCGAGTATCATTTAAATAAATTTGAAAAACTAAAAAACGACTATCGATCTAATAATCGCATACGGGTGAACAATTTACATCGAAATTACTTCAAGGTCTGAAAATTCGTGACCAAATTCGCGCGCCGACAATTGCTCCCCTTTATTGGTATTATTTTGTTCCGAAACCCAACATTTTTTTCAATCATTTCACAGTGAATCGATTGTTTTTTTGATTCGATAATTTTTTTTTTTCATTCGCGAAATTTTCTTTTGTTTTTTTTTCTAAAATGCACATTTTTTTTTCCGTGTAACTCTCGATTTTTTTTCTTGAAAAAATCCAAATCCTTCTCCCAAAATCATGCATAGAAAATGCTAAAGTACACCATTGAGTTCATAAATTGTTATCACTTTCATCCAACAATTAATCGTTTATACGAATTTATTCGCAAGAAAGAAACGCAGAGGAGAAAAATGTATGCGCAAATAACAGGCAACAGTATTGTTTGCCAGTCAACAACCCTTCTTCATGCACGGATTTCGGAGCATTTCTCGTATGCGATGCAACAGAACGTTTCGCGTATATTTGTTTGCGCAAAAATCTACAATTGTCATGAAATTTCTTTTCCGTCTCTTTTTGTCTGGGAACATCGGGGGCAAACCACGTTTTGACCGCGAAGGTAGCAGCGGGTATCGGGACTGGAATCCGAAATCAGTATAGGGGTTGAAGAGGAGGTGGTGGTACGCGTACGTATGTTCGGTTGGCCGCGTAAGCGAATCGTACGTGACGGCAATGTGCAATACGACAATGTGCCGGTGACTTTTCCATCTCTATGCCCGGCAGCTCTAAAATTTCCGATGCTGCACCGCCAAACGTATGCAAAGTGCAGTCAGACCGCTTCGTCAAATTGGAGAAAAGCGAAGGAATAGAACGACGATAGGTGAATGTTTGTAGCGAAGCGAGTGAATAGCTGATGCACCGTCAAATAGTGTAAAGCCTACAAAATTAAAGTATCTATTCGCTACACAGGGAAAAAAGGATGTGCATTCCTTACGTTAACATTCGCCAAAAAAAAATCGATACGACATTAACTATAAAAAAAAGTTAAATGCAAAGTTTATCTATGATTTTGAAGCAACTCGTCGCAATCGTCAATTTTAATCCCTCGTTACGCAATGTACTATTTCTTCAAAAAGTCGTACTACGATCGAGTATCAGTTTCATCGATTGCGAAGTAATGAAAGCCTCTAAAATTACGTTACAAAATTGTAATTAAGATTTAAACAAATCAAAAATTCGTTTTTCAATAATCTGCGACTGTATGCGACGATAAAGCGTTCGGAAAAAAAATGAAAGCTCTTTTCCAAAGAAAGACGAACGACCGCATTTTCTGCAATCTGCAATTGCGCGATTGGATCCGAATGCCATCACAATTACAAGTTTCCAACCCGTCGATTTATTAAATTGAACAAATACTCGATGTAATCGATAGAGTAGACGAGAAACGAGGAAAGAGTAACGATAAAAAGAATGGATTAATGAGAAGTAAAGAAATAATGAGATGTACGAAGAATGAAGTTCCCACAATAGAAAACGAAACCAGAGACGAAAACTGACCGAGTGACGAAGTAGAAAAAATACGGAGAGACACAGTTTTCCCCGCATTTGTTAAAAGCAATCACCTGCACCATCCCCACCCCAGAGCCACGAAACGCACCTGTCTGTCTATCGGTACCGATGGTGTGCACGCAATTTGGAGTCGCGGGGTATGTGATCGTTAAGCTGCACGCAGAGAGGACCATAAGAGACATGATAGGGCGGTGTTGATGAAAGGATGTTACAGGTACACTAAAGAGGGAGGGGAAGGGGGTGGTGTTGGCTGCAGCAATTTCCTCTACGCTCGGTCATCGGACTCGACTACAATGAGTAACCACCGGAGCCACAAATACGCTGAATATACATGAGTACCGTACGTATGTCGTCGAATTAGGTTTCCACAGCTTCTCTGAGCTCAAGCCGCTCCTCTGATGCCATAGCGATGTCAGGATGGTCACATGTACTCAATGGTACCTCTACCTTCACTTCTATCTACAAATACCACTCGGAGATGCACTTGTATCGTTCCCACTCGTACGGTTCTCTTGATAAAGCTATAGAGAAGATTCCTCCAGTTGGTTCCGAGTACAACGGAGCGAAGCTCCGAGTCAGGAATCCTGACGAGCTAATAGAAACCCTTCTGATTTTCGTATGCGGAAGACACAGTTGTACGTGTTTGCAAATTCTACGACGAAAGACGGATAGTCACGCGCGCCTTAAGGGGCGTGGCGTATCCTTAAGGGAATTCAGTTAAATTATGGCGATGTTTGCCAAGATATGGGTTTTTCTTCAACCGACACGGAATTTTTAAAAAATTATATCATTTCGAAAAATTTTGCGCCGATTGAAGAAAAAATCGTGCTTTGGCGAACATCGATATAATTTAGCTGAATCAACGTCCTTAAACACAATTTTGATAATAAAAAACAAATGACGAACTACAAACACCTCGTGGTGGAAATTATTGAAAAAAACTTTTCAAAAACGCACAAAAAAACCCTAAAATATTTTATTATATTATTATTATTATTTTATTGTTTTTTATTGAATAAAAATGTAAATTTGGTTACTGCGTCTCGGCTACTTTGAGATTAAATTCTTAGGCATGCGTTGCAAAAAAAACCATTCGATGCCAATATGAAATAAAAAAAAAAAAGATTGCGAAGGAGAACTTCGCGCATTGCCTCCTGACTACTTTACAGCGTTCGCAATGCTGCGAAATAATTTAGCAACAGAGACGAGAAACTTAACGCTAATTGCCGAATCAAGAACTCTCGAGAAAAGACCGAGTGAAAGATTCAGAAAATTTGTTCGGGCGTTGATGAAACTTTAACCGAGAGGTTAATGTGCGTGTGAGAGATTCTTGAAAACTGTAGAGAAGTACTTATGCTCTGCACGCACCGTTCGGATTCCTCGAGTACCTTAGTAGGGTATAGTCACCAACGTGTTGTACGCGTATGTATATAGATGTATATTTAACTCATTTTTTTTTCCTCACCGTCCGGACCACTTCTATCGCGGTTTTTTTTTTTTTTTTTTTTTTTTTTTTAAGTTTCCGCTCCAAACGCCGTTTTCTTGCGTAGCTGCCAGGTCGCGGTACACGACATTGCGCTATGGTGGAAATGGATGCAAAAGAGGGGTACAGTGAATAAGGGCGTAAAGAGGACGAAAGAAGGAAGCCAGTGACTCCGTCTCTCCTGCGTTCTCAAATAAGTTTCTTTCCTTCTTCGGGGATTTGCTCGCTCGGGATCTCTCTGCACACGCGGAAGCACGCGGTCGCATAAATATTTATACACCGAGCGAGATGATACCGACGCGTTTGAGAGAAGAATCCCGCAAACCACATTCAGTAAACTTGACGGTGGAGCGCACCAGCCTCTCTCGCGACTGAAATTCCGAGTACGGTGTATGCCAGCGCTCGCAGCAGGAAAAACGTTTCTCGACATTTAGGGTGGAAACTTTTCGCGCGTAAACGCCGACTACCTCGAGGGGTTGAACCCCATCCGTTTGTGTGCGAAGAAAAATACGTGCGAGAAAATAAAAAAAATTTTTGATAACTATTAAAAATATTTTAGCATTTTTTTTTTTTTTGCTATTTCGGATATTTTTTAAATTATTTCGGCAACGTAAGTTTATAGTTTGCAATTTTTTTTGCATTAAATGTGTATTAATAAAAATCCGGTGGAGACTATATGTGTAAAGAAAATAACGCGCGAGAATTTGATACCTATTAAAAAAATGTTAGTGTTTTTATTTTCTTTAATTTTATAGCTTTTACTCGAAATTTCATTAATAAAAATGTTTCGCGTCGTCGGAAAATCGATTTCAGAAAAAGATGTCTCGATGATATATATATATGCGTGTGAAATTAAAGAAAAATCGATCGAGGAATCGAAAGATCGAGAAACAACTCGATTGAGAGTTTTGAGAAAAGGCATAACGCTGCTATAGCTGATTCCTCGAGATAGCAGTACAATGAACGCGAATTTAATTCCGATTAAATGCCACATAACGACTTTGCCAATTTAAGTCTCACTAATAACGTCAAATTCACCGATAGAAGGAGATTTTTGTTGAAAAAATAAATATATTCCGAACGTATCTATTAATTCCGACTCTCCTGCCACGTGATTTATGATTCTGTCTGAATTGTTCGTAATAACTGGTTTCGTACTTTTTTTATTTTTTATTTTTCGCAAAAATTGAAATAAACACCGTATCGTATAGAAATTGTGGGTCGCGAAAGTTTCTCAAAGTCAAATGAATCGAAGTGCTACGAAATTTCGTATCTCAAAAATTCATTAATATTCATCATTGGCGCTGTTCGACAAAATGCTATCGATGTATGCAACACAAATCCGTTGAAACATTGACGCACATGTAGATTGCTACACCGAAAAAAATGGCATTGTCCCGAAGGAAAAAACTGTAACGTTCTCAGATTAACCGTAAAAGTAAGTGTACCGTCGTACATCGCGGGGTTACGGGTGATGCGCGTGGAGAATTTCATTATATGCCGGAATCGGAATTTCAAGTTTACGCATTCCGTCTTCGTGCGCAATGTCGAATAAAAAACGCGAATAAAATGGTACACGAGAGCGCGCGGGATGCACAACGATTACGAAAAAACGCAAAATACCGTCAACGCGGTGTGGCAGTGCCATGGGAACCGCGGAAACTTCCGGCGGAAGCAAGGAGTGCGCAAACTAATTGCTCTAGCGCCTCTGTCATTACGCAAATAACTCTAACGGTAAATCGGAGCACGGCGCGCGGGAGGGGGCGGGGGGTTTGTTTCGACGATGGAAAATCACGTTTTAATCCATCCACCGATATATCGATTCGCCGTGGCGGCATCCGCGCGCGTATTCACGCAAAAAAAAACAAAACAATAACGAAAATAAAACAAGAATGCGGTTTTGTGAATATTTTCCGGTTGCTATTCGTTTAGATTATATACCGAACCCGTCATTGATACCGATGTATCAAACTTGTTATAAAAATGTCAATCATCGTGGTATTATCGTACCGACAAGCTTCGTATGATTTCATTGTGCAGAAAAAAAAACTTCGATTAAAAACTCACCGACGAGGGTATATCGTGATGATCGAGTTACCCGTGTGACGAGTCCGGTGGCACGGGAACGCGTTTAAAACTCCAGAAAAACTCCACGAAATAACAAAATGGCACTTTCAACGTTTACATAAACAAACGTTCACGAAACACAAAATATAACGTCACAAAAATGCGTTGCACTGGTTAATAATCCGGCGTTTTGACGCGAAACAGAACGACGGATAAAACAACGAAGTCGAGCGGAGTTCACGGTGTACCACGACGCATCGTAAAACGCGATACTCACGGGTTACTGTACGCTTGCTGAATTAAAAAGGAACAAAAAAACCGACGCGATGCGAGCTTGAAAAACGTTTAAATATCGCTGTACGTTGACAGTTTGTCTAGTGGGCAAAGACATTCGACGATGCGGTAGGGCCGTTCGCATTAATTATTGCTGCCAATGTTAATGATGAGAGAGGAAGCGAGACGGAGAGAACGCGTAGAGTTACGAAAAATTACACGGCGCAGAGCAGTCTCCCGCTCGAGGCCCTGCCGGGTACTGAAGGTTCACGCTGGGCTATCGAACGTACCTCCCCGTGCTGGCCAATCAGCAAGATACCGCGTTGGAGGCAGCCAATCCCCCTCCAACCCGGACCCATTGGCGTAGCTAGCGGTGAGTACACGATATCTTGCGAAATATTTTTAATCAAATACTCTAACAAATACAATGGGGATGTAATAACATTAACATTATAAGTACTTTTCGTCGCGGCGTGTTGAGAAAAAGTGAACACAAAAAAAAATCGAATCAACGTTGACGAGTAGCGGCAACGCTGTTTTTTCAAACGTATTGTTTTTAACGGAATCCGCTTCGAGGCTATATGTATATGTATCCTATATATATACATTCTATGTACCGATTATTCCACAAAATAAATATGAATGGCTGTTGGGTGTTTTTAATTAATAAAGCATAACATAGGAATTGTATCGAAAGCTTTATAACAGGTAATTATTTAGTAAAGTGTTGTTGAGGAAACTCGATATTGAAACTTGGCAGTGGTAACAACCTATGGGTGTTAAACCCTCTTCAATAACACCTGTTATGCTTACATCTTCGCACAAAAGATAATTTTTATGAAATATATAACCTGCCTGCGTGCGACCTACGAACAAATATGTGGAGTATCTTTTGTATATCGATAGACTGAAGATACTATAATTCGAGGCGTAAGGAAGAGCAGAGCTGCAAGGGGTAAGTATATGGATCAGCCAGGAAAAACGAGTACGCGGAACAAAACAGCAAAAAAAATATATCTGAGATATGAAATTCGAAAAAAAAAATAAATAAATACAAATTATCGACGTTATGAAATTCGAAAAAAAAAAAATTAGAAATAGAGTTTACAGACATTGATCGCTTACTTTTTAATGTCATTCGCGTAACTTCATCTATAACTCTGTTAACGCTTCGGCCGTGGCGTGTGCCTGTTTTACTTCGCTCTCTCCTGCAAATCAAATTTTCCATTAGTCCGTAAAAAACCGTATTACGGGACCGTGTCAGGCTCTCTCTGTAGTCTCATAGAATTTCTTGCTACTTACTGTGATATTTCTCAAGCTAAGAATGTTTTGGAACGCACAGTGCAAGGTGACGGTTATAAAGCGTTTCACGATGATTATGGTGCAAGGAATAGAGTACAAACTACAAATAAAGACGAGAAAAAAAATGTCTTATTATTATCATTAGATCGTGGCGCTTACATTTCATAAAAATAAATTCAGCTTCGACGTCATTTCTTTTAACTCAAAAAATTTCTCTATGAAATAAAAAAAAAAAATCATTAAACAATGGAAAATTTTTTCATTTTTAGTCGAATTAAAAAAAAAATTATCGGTGAAATTTCCGCGCAAAAAATTCTGCCGAAATTGAACAAAAAGTGGATCCTTCCTATGTATTTGCCGGAATATCAACGAATATAGACGAATGTATAATCCGCACATTGGCGCTCAATTTATATAATAGTTCGCAAAGTACTTCTCTTGTTGGAAGAGAGGAAAATTGGTCAAATAAATCTGTCACATGGGGCGCTTCGTGAGAAATCCTCAATATTGCGGACGCAAAGCGCAAATTATATTTGCACGCATATTTCATACTTGGACCGCTTGTTGCATTAATGGTAAGTAAAACATGACGAAAGCGACGATCAATTCATCGGCGTGTTGGCAGTAAGCTAAACTTAGAAGTCTGTTGCCCAGGAGATTCTTGAGAAGGGAACTTATTGATCAGACGAACGTTATGCCGAAAGTGTATGCGCGATAGATTGCCGCGGAGAGTTGGATAGCAGCTATCTATCTGCGATCGTATTGATTCGTCTAATTTATGCACTACTAGTCTATCGCGCACAAGGCGACAACCTCGTAGTACTCCGGGTGTATCGGTTATAAACCAGCGACGATGCCACAACGGCCACTCCGCCGAAGGGCCATAACTATACGGATACTGTAGTAATCCACTGATGAAGGAGGGGCACAAAGGGGCATACGTACTCTCTGTTCCATTTTGATCAAAGGGGGTTGGCGACGTAAACCACCGAAGCGCTGTCGTTTACTCTTCGATACATACAAAAAAAAGTCTATCTACTTTCCTTCGATTAAAAATAAACTTTTACATGTATTTTATTTATTATATCGAAAATTCAAAATTTTTTGACGCGAGATAAGTCGGCGAAGGCGAAAAAAAATAGATGCAATAAATATAGAAATTCGCCGTTTCTATGTAATTAATATGTTAACAATAATAAATGACCAGATAATATTTCATTATTATTATTGTTATTATTAATTTGATATGTATTTGGTTACTTATATTTGAAAAAATATATCTGTAATATACATACCATTTCTTATAAAAAATGTATTGAATATATTATAGATATGCTTTGCGGTAAACTTTATTTTTATGTGGGTATTCGTGATGCTGGTGTACAGTTCAACGACATGCATGCGTCTCAACGCATGATGAACTTCCCAATGCTCTAGAAATTTGAATTAAATTAGTTTAAAAAAAATAATTAAACAAAAAAAAGTGGTCGAGACAGCTTTTCACTATATAAAAAAATGTCACCTGCTTCTGCCATTGAACCAAAAATACGTGGAAAAGGTTCACAGGTGCGCGCCTTCGGTTTATGGAATATATATATATATATATACCGACACCCACAATATGACAAGGGGACGATTAGCGACGATGAACACCGGCGAAGTTAAAAAGGGCGATCCTAAGCTGAAGAAATTAACGAACGGGTCAGTTACTTCTCTCGTACTTATTCCAAACATACAAATGCGGAACGTTGAGAATACGATTTTCTTTGTTTACTTTTTATCTTCTTTGTCCGGCTTCCAGCGCCATTCTTCTCCACCTTTCCCCGACAAATTCTCGCTTTCTCGCACATTCTTTGAAAGAGAGATGCAATGAAATTACAGCACCTCTGTTATCCTATGGATAATCAACGCAACGGAGACGGAAGTATTTCAGAATTACGCGAGAGTTTTCCAATTACAAGTGTAACAACGAAATCCATTAACGAACGTCGCTATGAATAGTTCTACTGCTATACGTATAAGTTTTTAATAATACAGAAATTCAAGTGAAAATGGAATCTCAAGAAAATTTGTACATTTCGTCGCAAGTTTTCGAGTACTCTGCAGAATTCGTGATCAGCGAATCATGAAAAGACGAAAATACGAATTATCGATTCGGCTGACCTCAGAAAATCAGAATATCACAGTCGGTAACAAAAACTGTAACGAGTGTCATTTCAAAACAAAAAGTCCTTTCTCACGTATACCTATTACCCAGGAAAATACAATTTTCTCTTTTCTCAAATGTCTATAATTTCGAAATGACATTTATTACTTTTCATTACCGACCGAGAATTTTCACATGACCTTAAAAACTTACTACTATATTACAGGATAAAATTATGAAAAAAAATCGGGATCTTTTAATTTTTTTCGAACTTCATCTTCCAACATATTGCGAGTTTCCATCGCAGCTTCGAATAATACTCAAAAATATTGAGTACGCTTCAAAAATCATACGAATCTCGCGATAAGAAATGGTCGATGTGAAAGTTAACAATGTCAATTTCTTTGCAAAAGAGATCTATGGCGTATGGTGGAGGATGAATCGATGATCTTTTTTTTTTTATTGAAAGGTACCAACGTACAAATGAATCGATGATCCGCGACCGTCGACGCGCAACGCCCTCTTGCGTGAACGGCCCAAAAATAGCACTCTCTTCCTTACTTCATACCAACGCATGAAAATACAATTATCGACGGTCGTTCGCATGTAACCATAGTAACGCAACCTTCTTTACCAATACTCTGGATTCCATCCATGGTTCACTTGTTTCTCGCTAGAGGCCAGTGAAAGAAATAAAAACGCGTCGAACTGTTACCCTCTGTTTAGTGATCCACCACCCCTTTTTTCTTCCATCCCTCGATGCAACTGTTTACCGATGAAAATTATTGACTACTTACCATGGATTTCTTTTCTTAACCTATATGTTTTATACATTCCAAATGGCCTGTCGAGGTTTTGCTTTAATACTCTTATTCGCCCTTTTGTTCAATTCGTTAAGGGATCATTCTAGTAAATTTAAAAAAACGTCAAAAAATCTTTTTACACCCCGTGTACACGGTTTACAATCTCAAAGGAAGAGTCTTCAAGCTATCTGTCTCAAATTTGGACACAACATACTTCACACCACTCTTTATCTGTATCTTGCTAAATGGAAGTTTTTTTAAAAAATATTCACATTTTTTTTCCGACAAACTGTCGAAAAAAAAGGCTAAATTCGATACGTTTTTTTTTTTTCAAATCGTCGCCATTTTGTCAATTTTGATAGAAAAAAAATCCTCCACAGCGCGATAGCGGCTTTCGTACTGATTAATAATCTTTTTTTCAAATTTTGATTTAGACAGTATTTACGATTAGAGGAGTGTACACCCTCAGGAGACAATGTTTTTACAAACCATTTTTAACCGCCCAAAAAAATGAAAAAAATAAATAAACGTTTTTTAATTTTTTTTGAGTTCTTCATGAGTGCTTTGATTTGACATAAAAAAATCAGACCGGTTAGCGTATGTTATTCATCGAAAAAAAAATGCCGAAAATCAGCAATTTTTTGGCCCGTCACACTAGAATGATCCCTTAACTTATGTTTAGTGCTCCACCCCTTCTCTTGCCGCTCCCTCCGATTAGCAATCGAAATTATCTGCCACTTACTATGGAATTTTTTTTAATGATATTTGTTTTTTGCATTCAAAATGGGCTGTTGACAGTTCGCATTAATTCTCTTATTCGGCCTGTTATCCTATGTTTAGTGATTCACCCCCTTCCTTTTCAGTTCTCTCTGTTTAACGATGCAAATTACCTGCTCGCTACTGTGGAATTTTTTAATTACATTATGTACGTCTTGTCACGAAGATGTCCCGTAAAAATTGCATAATATGACAAGGAGCAAATTAGATATTTTTAACATTTTAACCCATTTCAGTGGGCACAAGCGCGTTGCCTCTGAAGGCATACAACCGTAAAGTACTGCGTAATTATTAACGTGAGGTTAAATCGTTAATATTACGAAAAATAAAAATTTTACAGCGTACAATGTACCTACTGAACCCGAAGTCCGGTATATAAAAAGTTGGAAATGAATAACAGCTGATCATTCGAAACATTACGTTTAGTGTCCTGAATTTCCATCCAATTTAATTGTTACGTATTCGTTGTACACGAGACAAATTTTAGGATATTCTTATACTGTTGATGCGTGAGAATTTCTCCAGATAATGTATAATTCCACAACCGACGATATGATGCAATAAAAGTAAAAATTGATACTCCATGAGACGGTTAGTACAGCGCACGTGATTCCTTCGTGATTTACAGGTACACTTTTTGCAAAAATAATTCAGTTTCCTCAAAAAAATAAATAAGAAATCGGTTGTCTTGATTGGATGAGCGCTAATTCAACTAAAGTTGTCAGGGGACTCCACCGAATGCCTTGTTCTCTTCGAAAACTTCGCTAAACAATTGAATGCAAGTCATCCGAAACAGAATTCAACAGCTGTGTATTTCAGCAAAATTCAGACGACGGGGAAATGTATAAAAAACGTTTGTTTGCCTAGTGTGTATATGCCGCGGTACCGTTGACCCGAATTCAATCGATTCAAGGTCCCAAGGTAACTTGTGTGTACCACCTGTATGTATCTTTCGTGACGTCTCTCGTTGCTGGTGATATTCAAATAACTATTACGATGATAAAGGTACGATTAAATGATGAAAAAAAAAAAACGCGCGTGCAAATCCACATGATCGTTGTTTAACCGAGGTAAATGCGATGTAATCTTCGGGATCAAATCGGTGACCTTGATCATTATCCGGGGACAAGTGGTATTCAGAAGAATCTTCGCTATTTCTAAATTTTTTTCGTTCAATAGGACTCAACATCCTATTTTTCAAAAAGACCTCAACGAGTCATGAAAGAGAATAGAAAATGACCTGTAAATGTTTCTTTAACTCCCGACTGTCCGCCACCGCAAAAGACGGGAGTTATGCGTTTCACGGAGACGAGCGCTTTTGTTGTCCGCTATGTTCTCGAAAACGGCTAAAAATGACTTAACCGAATTTGATACAGCGACTCTATGACGTATGGTCAATGTCGGAATTTACGGAATAGTCCTTTAGATATATCGAAGATTGGGCGCCATTTTCTGCGATATATTTTTTCGAATCCCGACTCGCAAGGCGCTCAATAATTTTGCGGTATAATCTCAAACTTACGGCTGAGTCTTAGTTAAAATTTGTTTGTTTTGAAAAGGAAGAAATAAAAAAATTTTACAAAAATTAAAAAACTCCCCACTGAAAAAAGACTGAAATAACAAGTAATTATTCACCTGTTATAGTCGGGAGATTTCCATACTCAACGACGAAGAAATCGCATAAGGTAAATGTCCCTGTAATCGACAGTGTACCAGTAATCGACCGTTGTGTGCTTTGAATATAAATTATACTATAGTCAAAGCCAATATTGTCGATCACTGGTACACTGTCGATTACTGGAACATTTACCTTAACTATGACATGTAGATAATTAATTGTTATTTCAGTTTTTTTTTCAGTCGGGAGTTTTTACATTTGTGTACATTTTTTTTATAGATATTTCTTTTTTATTACTAGCAGCGAAAATTGTATGGCAAAAAAATCGCATTTTCGATGTATCAATTGTTGTCGCTTTGTTCGCTTTCTGATTGTTTGCCGCATGAGCCTGAAGCGGGAGCCGTTCAATAATAAACTTCGTACGAATAAACCGAACCATGTGTTTGACAGTATATGCATTCTGACATTTAAGCCGTAAAAAAAAAGTAAAAAAATAAGAAACCATATTCCGAGATTTGAAGATACATGCCCGCGTAGCGCGTATCTTCAAGTATCGGAATCAGGTTTTTTACTTTTTTACCCTTTTTTTAGTAGCTTAAATGTCAGAATGCTCCAGCTTCAGGCTGATGCGGCAAATAATCAGAAAGCGAATAAAGCGACAACAATTGATACATAGAAAATGCGATTTTTTTGCCACACAATTTTTGAAAAGGGAACATTTCTTTACATTTAAAACACAATTTTTTTTCGATAATAATGAACAATGAGTGAAATCTTTCACTACCATACATTTATTCACATTTTTCAAACACAAGCATCTGCTGTACATCTGCGGGACTTCCGCAGTGTTAGTTACATATCTTTTGATATTCTTTCCCATTCACATTAGTAAAATTCTTATATAGAATACGTCATAATATTGTGTCGTACTTTGCGAAAGTCCTGTATTTATTGCAATATTAAACATCTTTGACTGTCCTGTATTTTTTGCAATATGAAACACTTGATGGATTGCAGATTACTCTTTGTTTTTGGTCCCTCGGGACAAACAACGATCGTTGGTCAATTACGTGACCTACACGTTTTACGTTGCCGAGATCTATTTACACTCTGATGCTAGAATTGTCGGAGATTTAATAGACAGCTTGTTGTGATCAAGCAACATCATGGGGACAGTTATGTGAATCACGAACCAAACCTGTCGACCACTGACGGCGACCCTGAATTATTGTAAACCACGACAGTTCGGCGTGCGCCATGTTTTTTGCTCTATTTAACGGTAATCTATTTTCATTTGATACAATCTCTTTTTTGGTATCATTAGCATCAATCTTATTTGGCGTTCTAATTTTTTTTGTTCACTATTATCGTCACTGGGATGTAATAATTCATCCACCGTAAATAGGTACAGATCGGTTCATTTACGTTTACACAAATGGACTATTTCGCGGTGAATAACTATTAATTAAAGATGTAATAATCCACATATATCCAAATAAATGAGTGATTTACGGTACGGGTAGATTAATAATTGAAACAACGATTTTAAGTACAATCACACTGTGTTACAATAAAACAAGAATGAATATTAATGACAGTATCGTTAACGGATCAATCGCGGTTCTCCGAAGCCTCCGCATTCCGAAACCTCCGTCAAATGCGGAGAAAAAATGTCTAACTCTCGTGAAATTTTGTGACAGTAGAATATTGATAGTAAGAAAATGTAAATTTTATTGGCACGTTACCCGAACGTTTTTAATTGACGCAACAGTGTGACGCGACAGAACAGACTAAATACACATCATAGTTTACTTTTTCCAGTCAGTAAAGATGAACCCCAAGTATTCGATGTTGTAGGAAACTCGTAATAAGGAAAGGTGGGAGACCTTCGTATATTAATGAGCGATGAGCGACTGACGATCAGAGTCTCAGACATGGCGCAGTATCGAGTGATAGTCGGCCTCTTGGCTTGCCTTGTGCTCAGTGTTGCTGGTGGTAAGTACACGATAATTCACAGCTACAAGTAAAAAAATCCTAATCTAATTACTGTTTAAAATGAACTTAAAAGATTAACGAAGAAACGGAAATTATTCAAATACTTCAAATACCTAACTGTATGGAAACGTTGATGACGACGTTTTTTTTTAGTTTGCCTACGTTTTTATTTATCATTAAAATGAATACATTGCATTTGCAGAAGCTGCACGCACAAAACGTCATCTATCATTCAGTAGAGCTCACGCAGTTGCGTTCGGCGGTAGTACTGCCGTCGCTAACGCACAGGCCAATGGCGGTGGTTCTGCCACTGCTAACTCACATGCTAACGGTGGTAGCATTGCCAACTCGAATGCACAGTCCAACGATGGTAGCATAGCCAACGCAAATGCTCATGCCAACGGTGGTAGCATAGCCGACGCAAATGCACGTGCCAACGGTGGTAGTATAGCCGACGCAAATGCAAATGCCAACGGTGGTAGCTCAGCCGACGCAAATGCACATGCCAACGGTGGTGGCTCAGCCAACTCCAACGCTGGAAGTAACGGAGGTGGATTCGGAAAAGTCGATGGCTCTCATTCCGGTGGATACGAAGGAGGTTATGAGGGAGGATTCAATCACGGTGGTGGAGCAGGCATCGGTGGCGGCGTCGGTGGCGGCCTCGGTGGCGGCGTCGGCGTTGGAATCGATCTTGGCGGTGCAATTGGTGGTATTCTTGGAGGACTCGGCGCCGTCAAGGGTGCAATCAAGGGCGCTATCGAAGGTGCCATCCACCACGGAATCGGTGGAAATTTCCACAAAGGAGGTCACATTGGTATTGGCGGAGGAATTGGCGGAGGAGTTGGCGCAGGAGTTGGCGGAGGAATTGGCGGAGGATCTAGCGGACACTTACACAAAGGAGGTTTCATCGGTGGTGGCCACCACCATGGTGGTTCCGTAGGCGGTGGCTTCCATAAAGGTGGTTCCGTAGGCGGTGGCTTCCATAAAGGTGGTTCCGTAGGCGGTGGCTTCCATAAAGGTGGTTCCGTCGGTGGTAGCTTCCATAAAGGAGGTTCCGTCGGCGGTGGCTTCCATAAAGGTGGATCCATCGGTGGTGGCTTCCAGCACGGTAGTGGCTTCGAGCATGGTGGTTCCGTCGGTGGTGGTTTCCAACACGAAGGTGGCTTCCAGCATGGTGGTTCCGTCGGTGGAGGTTTCCAACACGAAGGTGGCTTCCAGCATGGTGGTTCCGTCGGTGGAGGTTTCCAACACGAAGGTGGCTTCCAGCATGGTGGTTCCGTCGGTGGAGGTTTCCAACACGAAGGTGGCTTCCAGCATGGTGGTTCCGTCGGTGGAGGTTTCCAACACGAAGGTGGCTTCCAGCATGGTGGTTCCGTCGGTGGTGGTTTCCAGAAAGGTGGTTCCATCGGTGGCGGCATCGGGGGTGGTTTCAACAAAGGAATCGGAGGTACATAAAGCAAAATATCAATTGAAATTATATTTCTCGTTTACATAATACATTGCAGCACTATATTCCTACAATTCTATTTCATAGATTTCGACGTCTCTCAAAAACAAGCATTTTTTTAACGAAATGATAATTTTTTTTAGGAGGATACGAAAATCATCAATCTGGCGGATACGAAAACCATCAATCTGGCGGATACGAAAATCATCAACATGGTGGATACGAAGTTCAGGGTGGTGGAGCCACCGGCGGTTTCGGTGGTGGATTCGGTGGATCTCACTCTAGCGGCGGATCTCACTCCGGCAGTGTCGGTGGTGGATTCGGTGGATCTCACTCTAGCGGCGGATCTCACTCCGGCAGTGTCGGTGGTGGATTCGGTGGATCTCACTCTAGCGGCGGATCTCACTCCGGCAGTGTCGGTGGTGGATTCGGTGGATCTCACTCTAGCGGCGGATCTCACTCCGGCAGTGTCGGTGGTGGATTCGGTGGATCTCACTCTAGCGGCGGATCTCACTCCGGCGGTTTCGGTGGTGGATTCGGTGGATCCCACTCTACCGGCGGATCTCAGTCCGGCAGTGTCGGTGGTGGATTCGGTGGATCTCACTCTAGCGGCGGAGCCACCGGCGGTTTCGGTGGCGGATACGGTGGATCTCAATCAGGAGGATCGCAGTCTGGCAGTGTTGGTGGCGGATTCGGTGGATCTCACTCTAGCGGCGGAGCCACCGGCGGTTTCGGTGGTGGATTCGGTGGATCTCAATCAGGAGGATCGCAGTCTGGCAGTGTCGGTGGCGGATTCGGTGGATCTCACTCTAGCGGCGGAGCCACCGGCGGCTTCGGTGGCGGATTCGGTGGATCCAACTCCGGTGGTTCTTCCGGTGGATTCAAGGGCGACGGTGGTTATGGAAACTCTGCATCAACGAACACTAATGTAGGCATTCACGGAGATTCATCTGCCAACGCTCACGCTCATGGACAAGGTCAAGTTAATGCTAATTCCAATGCCGGTCAAGGAACCGCAAATTCGAACGCGAACGCTGGAGGTATGTTGATTGACAATCAATATTATGGTATGCAAGACTCTTACCAGAAACACATAATTCAGTATAATAGGCTTATTTAATGCGTACAATACATTCGTTCAGGTTCGGTCGGTGGAGGCTATGGAGGAAGTTCCGGCGGTGGCTACGGAGGAAGCGTTGGTGGTGGATACGGAGGAAGCTCCGGTGGTGGCTACGGAGGAAGCTCCGGTGGCGGATACGGAGGAAGCTCTGGTGGCGGATACGGAGGAAGCTCTGGTGGCGGATACGGAGGAAATGTAGGAGGTGGGTATGGAGGAAACTTCGGAGGTGGGTACGGAGGTCAATTTGGTGGCCACGGAGGTAACTTCGGAGATCGCTGTTGCGGTAATGACGGCGGCGTTTATGGCGGTAACTTCGGAGGTAATTTCCGAGGCTCTAAATTTTCCACGGAATCACGAATTCATTTATGTTTCGACCTAAGTATCGTAGTTTGACGCAAAAAATTCAATGACGATTGTCACACAGGTGGAATCGGTGGAGGAAATGCCCAAAGTAATGCAAATGTAAATGGAGGAAACGCACATAGCAGTGCCAGTGCATCCGGCGGATCAGCCAGTGCAAATTCAAATGCTTCATCCGATGGACGTGGAAATGCCAACGCTAACGCTAATGCCAACTCTGGCCTCGGAGGTGGCTACAACTTCGGACAGAACGTCGAGTAAGTATAGTCGTCATTCAGACTATTGGGACGGATAAACGTACTTATAGTATTTCACTTATGTTATGTTGTTAAATCGTATCTTATTTTTACCTTATCAACTTCTTATTGCAACAGTAATGGAAACACAAAGACCAACCGATGATTATGATTGTTCTTTTTTCAGCATCTTCTCGCGTGTCGGTGGAACCGACGAGGATGACAAGAAGTCTGATGACAAGAAGGTTGAGAAGAAGGGTGATGAGAAGACGGTTACTGAGAAGAAGTCCAGTCAGGGTGTTGAGAAGAAGGGAACTGTCACCGATGCCCAGGGCGTCTTCAGCAGCAGCTCTGCCTCAATCGGCTCCGATGGAAAGGGCAAATACGAAGTTAAGGCTGGAAAAATCCCCAAGTAATTTTTTTAAAAGCTCCATTCCCAAGTCGATGATACGATTAACGACATGGTCCCCGCTATACCAAAAGCCAAATGGGTGATAAATATTCACAAAACAAAGGCAGAGTGCTAATTCAAAAATTTTGTCTGTGACGATTAAATACTCACGAGGAATAAGCATTGCAAGGCATACCAAAATCCCGTATTTTTTTGTATTGCATCATCATCACCTAATGTTTAATACAAAAGGAACCGAACCCGGGATTGTTTAACTGTATTTTCAGTATTGCCTAATCTCTGTACATACGTCTAACGTTGCAATGTAATACATATAAGCAAAATAAAAAATAATCACATTCGTAATCTTTTTTTACCTTCAATAATTGCCCCGATTTGAGACTCTTCGTCATTCCTTCAAACATTCCGAAAAATTGCGAGTTTATTTAATATAATGAGGTGAAAGAAATTGAATCGGCTGATGGAGACTGAAGTAAGATGTCAAGATTAAGATCTGTTGCAAGTAGCGCTCTACCTGACCGACCTAATATTGAAATAGAACTCTAATTCCTTTGAAATACCGGAAAACCATAGGAAGCTTAAATAACTTATTTCAAATAGTAAATCTCGATAACTGATCGGTAAATCTACTTCGATTTTTATGCATTCCACACATCGATGAGGTATCGATAATAAAAAAAAACTGCGAAAAATGTTTTAGTCCGCTTTAGTATTTATTTTGAATCGACAAAAGCTATTCGTGCAACACGTGTTGTTCCACCTCATGTAGGTCACGCAGCGCACTGAGTATGGATTTCACGGATTGATTAAACAGACTATCCTACACGCCAGTTTTCAGGTTCTGACGAATGAAACGGGCATTCATCGAACTTCGAGAATCAATATAAAACCTCTCGAACTTCGAGAATCAATATAAAATCGAGCAAATCCAGCTGTATCCAATAAAAACTACGAAAAGCTCATGCGCACTCCATTCTATAGATCCACTATAAATTTCTCATCTTAGATAGAAAAGCCCAAGCGCTCAGTGTCGTCAAACGGAAAATTGATAACATCAATGACGCTGCAGTAAAACATACGACACTTTTCAGACGTGGATAAAAAAAAATTGGGTCAAACAATTGATAACCTTAGTTCTGCAGGGTTTATCTGTCAGCGGAGGTAAATCGTTCTCCGCCGCTGGTGCTCTGCTTCCCTCATCAATTTTCTGAGCTGATCCCTGGGTCTTCCTAGTTCCACGCATGTGCAGGATCCATCGTGAAACCCCGCGGATTGCTCGTGTCCTGTACAGGAGAACGTTGCTAGCGCCGGTGGTTGGTTGAGTGGTGGGTACTATATATATATCTATAGGTATATATATGTATATACATAGTATGCAGTCACTCGAGCAGCTCGCTAGCTTTGAAGCGAACGCGGGAGGTTCGGTCCCGGCTGGTCTGTGACGCGCGCTCAGTCGAACACTACCCACAGAAGTGGATAGACGTGTATACCTCTTATACATTACTGCACTGTATACAGTCCGGCTACGTCAAGCCTGCGATCACATGCTTTTTCAAGGATTATACTCCCACGAACTAAAGGGCAAATCGCTCTCTATTGTTCAGACAATTACTACGTCGTACAGTGATAAAAATTGAACGTGCAACGAAAACAAAGTTGTGTCGTGCGTCAATAGTTCCGAACATCTGGTTTCCATATTCCAGTGTGACATTGCTTCAATAAGAAAAAAAAAATAGATTTTTATGGAGAAAAACCGAAAATCAGGTCAATCGACAAGATTTTCAAAGTGCTCGTGATAATGCTTGACCGGAATTGCTGACTTCAAAAGTCAATTATTGTATCACGTGCAACGAAGCGCGAACCCCCAACGACGCGTTACCTACGATATCTCGGGCTGATAAGATAAGACGTGAGTACAATTATTTGATTAATATGATACAAATTATAATTTTGTTAGTACTGATTTTTGAATTACCTATGAGTTTACTCCAAAATAGTGATAATTGCTTGTAACCTCGTCGCGTCCAGCGATATCTCGTTAAGGAAAAATGTACATTTTGTTTTCCCTTTTTTTTTTTGTTGCGCAATATAATAATGCTACAATAAGGACGAGGAATCGGGTTTCACGAATCTTGGGCAAGCGGCTCGACTAATTTCGGAACATAATTGTTTTTTCGTATCGTCTTCCGTCACGAATAGCACGAAACTTCCCTTCCCGCGCGCGAAGGCTGGAAAGGATAATTCGACAAGTTTCGAAAGAGACTCGATGTAATTTTTACTTATTTCACTCGTATGGGAAACATGCGGTGAGTGAAAAGACGAAAAGAAATACGAACTTTGCGTGACTACTGCGATAAAATAAAAAAAATAATTGTTAAAATTTTTTTTTTTGTTTTTCGTCGTATACCTTCGAAAAAAATGGAATTCCTCGGCATGCAGCATACATAGGCTGTTGCCTATAACACGTATCCCCTCGCTGCGGTGCATCGATCGTTAGTACTCTCGTCCTGGCGAGCGCTAATGACCCCATTGACGTTACTCTTTAACCAAACAAAGTAAAAAAAGAATGCTATACAATTGTTAACAATTTGTGGTAATCATTTATTATTTCTATAAATGAAGCGAATTATATGAATAGGTCTCAGATAAATATCATCGCATAGCTTTGATTTTCTTTATCGATGAAATTCTCAAACAAAAAAAAGTATTATCGCGTTTCATAACAATTTAATAACAACAACATTTTTTAAGGGTTTTCATTTTTTTATCTGATAATTAAATTATTTAGATCGTGCGGTCTTAATTGATTGGAAATATTTGCAAAACCGATTTTAGTTTTTACCGAAGAAATTTATAAAATTCCAGCTATTGTTCCATCGGTCGATAAAAAAAAAGTTTTGCAGTGCATCGTCGATCTCGTGAAGCATTGTGTAAAAGTTATTCAGACGATAAAATTTGTATGCAATTGCGTAAACAAATGTGAGCCAAGTCGGTAAATTAGTTTCCATATACAAAGACAATTAAATGTGGAAACTGAGAGAATTATCTTAAGTATCTTGCTACGAACAGAAGGAACATCTCTCAAACACGAATGATTTTTTTCTTTTTTTTTCATTTTCTTCTTCCTGTCTGATGCCTGCGGCACCTTTCTTTTTACGCGTCATCTCCCACGCTACTCGTGAGAGCCAACGTGCCTTTGAATCGATTCAGTATGCCTTACAATACATTTATATTGGTATAACGTACGTGTATATGATGTGAGAAGGCACCGTCAATGCTATTAAAGAAAGTGCTACTAATCCCGATGGAGAAAACTATTTCCGGTTTCGGGCGATTTGACTGGGTTCCGGCTCGTTGCGATTAATTAGAACTTCCAAGTGCGTTCATCTATGCTATACGCAATAAAGAAAGAGTTCGGAAAAATAACTATAAAACTATGTATTTAAATATCACGGAAACCAGAACGCGATATAGGTACATCCTGCCAATATGCTGATGATTATTAATTTCATTCAATTAAGTTATTAATGCAATAACCAATTTAGTCATAAATTGTTAATTGAACCATCGAAACCCAGTTAAATAATTCAACGTACGCATAACCGGATTTCTAGAAATTTGCGAATATATAAAAATATTGCAATAAATAGGGTTATGCGATGAATTTCCGGGATCCGCAAAAATCCGCATTATATTTCATCACTCAATGTCCAATGACGCGACAATTTTTTTTTTTATCGCTCAATTGTTTGAGAAAAATTTAGTGCGTAAATTTCCGAAATTTCTCTCGTAATCACTGGTGACTTATCTTTCGGCCACTAAATCTCAATTTCGTTTAAAAACTGATATTATAATATGTTTTTAATTGGCTTGAAGTGACTTTGCCCCGAGAGTTCGATATCTTCTATTGGCGCTTTCGTACATTCGATCGCATTCAGGATTAAGTTGCGTGTATACGAAAATTGGATTAGTGTGTCACGCGCGCATGTACGACAACGTTTCAACGGCTCAACACACACGAGGCTCTACGCATTCGTGCAGTGCGTGGGTATACCAACCATTGATTGAGTGACCCGTATGAACGAAAATGCAATTTGGATCTACATAAAAATTGCAACGGGGTGTGTGTGCGCACGAACCGATTCCCATCTGCAGACCAAAAAAAAAAAGAAACCGCTGAAAAAGTACCGGGAACGCCACTATCGAATAACGATGAGAAACCTATTGTCGGCTGCGCTTGAGAACTTGTTTTGGGTCTTTAATTGCTAATAATTATTAAAATCAATAAATAATGAACATTGGATGAATAATAATTTCTTCATAATGACTTTTCGCGAAATTCGAAAAAAATTCAAAATTTTTTTGTTTTTTTCAAATTCAAGTGAAAATTATTAATAAGTGATTAGAATTTGATAATATTTGTAAAAAAAAAACAAAAGACAAAAAATGCATGCAACCATTTTTCTAAATATGATTTTCCATTTTTTCGAAACATGCGGAATAAATATTCATTGAATGCTGCAAAGAATTTATTTTTTACATGCAAATCGAAGCTTTTCTGTTCGAGGAAGCATAACTATATGAAGTACCGAGAGTACGAAAATTGTGCGAAGTGAGGAAGCCAACGAGCTGCGAGTGACAAGAGTCTGTTCATTCATTATGTTTTTCCGTGTTCTGCCTGTGAACGTTCCACGATGCATTATACCGGTTCGAGAATCAAAGGCGCAGACGAAGCGTGACTGTTGCACATGCGCTGTTTCTAAAAACTGAAGCGCGCTATTTCGATACTCATAGTATTATAAAGAATTTAGAATTCAGATATCCAAAATTACGAATAGATTAGATTGACAAATTAGGAACGTTGGAGCGATCGATGGTTATGACGGGAGAGAGTCGTTCAGACGCGCAATATGTCGCAATCGATATTAAATATTGATGCATTGTAATCAATAATATTCGCTCCAAAACCAATTATGCATGTTGTCCATTCGCTCGTTCGTAACGATACATTTTTTATCAACCATATCGGTTCGATTATTCCAACACAAGTCAGTCGAATCGACCTGAAATGTCCCATAGGCAACTAGCGGAAGTTTACCGTGTCATCGTAAACCCATCGATCGGCTGTGACGGTGTTTGCACCATTTTTTACTGCTGCCTGCATAACATGAACTGCATGCGATATAACGGCCTGCCGTAGTATTATCTCGACGTCCCAATCATTGTGAGAAATAAAATCACGTGGGAAAGATTGCAGTCTTCGTATATCGTATGAAAATAGTTGCTAAACCGATCCCAACTTTTACCAAATAAATTTTATTCGTTGGCTACCTTTCTTTTTTATTACTTACCTGCGCGATAGCGTCAAAAATAAATGTTGACGTAATTCACCGGCCTCGTGATTTCGTTTTAGAGTTTTGAGGAACGACATGATACGACGACACGGTGTGCAAGGGGGATAATCGCAAGCCACGAATATTTGGGTCGATAGGTATAACGTCGAGAAACGTCGATACAACACGCAGGGTCTTTCAGGACGAGCGGAGACTCCAAAGAAATATACATATACACGTACACAATGGAACGAACGTGAATAAGCATTTCTACAATATAAATCATGCGAACTATTGCGTACGTTAATGTCATTCGGAAACTCAACTCAAATCGGATTCTTTTTTACTCTCTATTGCATTTATTTCGAAATAGTTAATAATAGTTCGCGAATTGGATTAAAAGGATACACTTGGAGGTTCGAAAATCTTGTCAAATTTTTATTTATTTTTTTCTAAAAAATTATACGAGGGAATTTTTTTTTTAAGCTTAACGATAACCATGTAAAGATGGCGGTTTTTTTTTTTTTTTCAAAATGTGTACATCTATTTATAAGTACAAGAAAATTACTCGATTTTTTTAAACGTCAGGTACATGTGTCCTCTCAACGAAAACCGTGTCTGCTATGGAGTTGCTATCAATGTGGGCTGTGAGCCGAGTTTCCCGATTTAGCACGAAGTAATTCTTCGCACGCTCTCCTTGTTTTCAGTAGCGGCATATAAACATAGGTAGACATTCGATCGATCGTTAAGAAACAGAAAGGCACACGATGTAAAATGAAAAAGAAAAAAAAAGATATGGAATGCGCTTGTCTATTTCTCAGCCGTTGTTACACAGACATAGTCCTCATAGGGCTCAACACGAACGCTACTCCGTCTCCGTGTCTTTGGTGAAAATTCCACACTTGACCTCCTCCTCGACACTGTGTACAATCGCCCCTCGTCATCAACAGTTTTCTGCTTCTCTACCACGCTCCTTCGCACCCGCGCGTGAGACCCGTTTAGTTCTATCTATCGTATGACGTTTAGTCGTAGTCGTGTAGTCTATCGATGCTGCTAGTGACTCACCGCATAACTACGTAGATGAACGAAGCGATTCTCCGATAATAGATCATCATGGGAGTGATGAGCATGAAACACCGGCTTTAGATCAGTGTTGTCATTTTTTTCAGTCACTTAGTACAGTGTAACTTCGGTCGATTTAAATTTTACTGAATTATTTTGAACAGAGAGGAGGAAGTGTTTCCCATCGACGCCATTACTTAGAAACATTAAGTAACCCATATTTATGTATAAATAAAACAAATAATAATAATAATATATCATTAAGATATAATTAAAGTCGAAGTTGTACAGGTAAATCTGCCATTTTTTGTTCGAATTTCCGCGCCAACGCGATCCAATTTGAAACGCACGAAATTCCAGTTTTTCGGCAGATCGTTAAACATACGTTTTTTTTCATGAATGTTAATGCGTAAATGGCAGGTCTACTTTTTCAAGGATTGCACGCGCATACGTTATCGACTCAATATCCTCTCGTTTTTTTTTTTCTTTTCCCAAAACCTGAAAGGGCTATCGTGTCGTCTTATACCGCGTGTACCTAACTATGCACATTTCTCCATAATACTATACCATCCATTATACCATATATATCATATAGTATCTACAGGTATAGTTGGCTATAGCGCAAAGAGAGAAGGACACGCATTGTGAATGCAAAACTTACGAGTGCAGACGAGCGGACCTGTCCAATGGTAATTTGCAGGCATAACGCGCGAGACGCTGCAGCAGCCCGACCAAGAAGCCAGACCAGTGTGCATTTTGTACGAGAAAACGAGGGTAGAGGTGAAAGAGGAATAAAGAAAAAAGACGAAAGAGGGGAACGACGAGGATCCTCTCCTGCAGGCACGTAGATACAGTCCGATGAGATTTTTCGGTGAAACTGACCACCGCGATACAATCGCTGCCGAGAAGGTGTGCAGAAAGTCTGGCAATTACCGGAGTAAACCGGTCAACTATATCGAAAACCATGTGGAATACTGAAGCTTCTCAGTTCCCAGCGATAAGAAGGGCTGAGAAGCTTCGAGATTCAGGTGCACATGGTGCGTGTTGCATACTCTCCGTGTGTATTAGACTGCGCAGGGGAAATGCGGTTCGACATTTTTTTTTTTTGTAAATTAAACGACTAAACCGACTAAGGGGGCGAAAATGAAATTGATATTTTCATAGTCGACCCCTACAATTGAACTCGTAAAGGACGATGTCAAGTTTGTGACTTAAATTGATATCGAATGGTACCCCAGTGCTCCAAAAATAATTAAAACAATTACTCAACAAATCTACCGGTACGCCAATTCACCACGAAAATTCGTTGTCAATAATTTTATAGTGGTTGCTATTCAACATCCCAAAGCTTGTATCGACTCAAGATTTGTACGGAATCTTCACTTTATAACTGAAATAATAAAGTTTTTCCTTAGCTGACTGGTATTCGCATGTTCTCACCGACAATAAGATCCTTTCCAGTAACACGAGTGACTGTTATTACCCGCGGACTCGTCTCTTGGCTTCATATACTCTCGTTATATGCAAACGTGTGCTGTCGCGAAACAAGTATTGATGCGAAGAAGTACAAGCGACCGCGAGCCGGTGCAGCCCTCAGCTAAAACTTGGTTCGTTGACCCAAACCCTCCTCCCCACTCTCATTCGTTGTCGGACGATCCTTCATTCCGGACCACGAATCCTCTCCCTTTTTCTTTTTTCTTCATTTTTTTTTCTGTTCTTTCTTTTTTGCTTGCCGAACCGAACATCATTTATTTATTTCGTTTTTTTTTTTTTTTATTTTTTTTTTCGGCCTGTTTCTTTTTTCTCGTTATACTAGCCGATGCTGGAGCACCTTTCGAATGGTTGCAAAGCGAAAACGAAGAAGAATCACCGGCGATGTTTCGGGTAACCCACATTTTTTCAGCAACGCAGCGTCGGAACGGAAACGCATGTACGTCCGGCGGCATTGCGGGGCCCTTGTAAATCCGCGCGATTTATGCGAAAAGACATGCCGGAGTAAATGAACATGGCGGAGAGAGAGTCGGAGACTGTTCGGAGGCACAGCATTAAATTGATCGACCCATTTCATTTCGAATGGATGGAGGAGACGCTGACGATGCGACTCGATTCGGTTTGGTAGCCTGGATAAACGTTTCACTGCCCTCTGGCGTTTCGCAAAATTGCAGGGCAGTTTACTGTAAAATCGAGCAACAGGATAAAAGTTGCGTGGGAAATGTTCGGCTCAGACGCATTCCTGAATTTCAAGCGCTGCCCTCCTTCAAACACTCATTTTTCTATTACAAAAAAAATTCAACGCGGTACTTAAGTCAAAATTCATGGAAAATAGGAACTAAGAGCACTTATCCGTGTATAGGCCACTATAGGTCTTGTTGCATGGGAGAGTATTCACCGTCGAACGTCTCTAAAAAAACAAGTCACTCTTCCGACGGCCATACCATTTTTATTTTTCAATATATATCGTCGATATTTTTTTTGAGAACCCCTCGATATACGTACCTTCCAGTAAAAAAAAATCACTTTATTACCATCAATAGTTTTCGGAAAAAAAAAAAATTAAAAAATTAGATTCGTTTTTCGAGCCGCAAGATGTGTGTCTTAATCCCTCTATACAATAAAAATGGTAAAAATAGCCCGATTCACTTGTCATATACTTAAGGATGATGCAATTTTTAACCTCTGCTAATCGTCATTTGGTATATGTAAATTTGATGAAAATAAACTCGGGCGCTGATCTTCGTGGTTCCGAATGAAGTTTTTTGAACGGTGCGAGGAGTCTACTTAAGGTCTACTCTACAATACGAATGGGGTCGTCCTCGTTTCTCAACTCTATGAGTATTACGGACCCCCAACAAGCGAAGTCGCATAATATCTTCTGCTCACATTCCTCTCCTCTTCGTTCGGGTCGAGAGCGCACGATGTTCGTTCGAAGTTCTTTTGTCTTCACATCTGCGTGAGGCTACGCTCTCCCCCGCTGTTCGTTCCTCCAACTCGTCGCCCGGCGAACAGTGAGCGCGGTGGCCTTTTCTTCGCGAGTCAAAGTTCATGGACGATGTGACTCTTTCTCTCTTGTATTTGATCACTTGCGCTCTTATTGCTTGCTGTTAGTCGGTTTCTTCTACTTCCATTGATATTTTTAGCTTAGACGCGTGTTCCGTTTTTTTTTTTTTTTTTTTTTTTTTTTTTTTCATTTATTTAATCCATTTGTTGCATTGGATTACAGTGATTGGTATTTCTTGCGAGTCCTTTATTATCCGCCATTCGCTATTTTCAACTGATAGGATGTAATCTTGAGAAGTAATGATTGTCCCACTACTGGGCAGAAGCGAGCGGGTGGTGCTGAATTCCAGTTATTGGATCGTATTGATAGTCTCTGGAAGTGCAAGTCTCGAGTCTGTGTCTCTAGCGAAGCTATAGGACTGCGGATAGGTAACTTCATACCTAGACCTTCGTTGCCTCTTTTACGACGGACTATAGCCAATCCCGACGGGTCCCGCATTCTTGAGCCATGAATCGACTCTCCCCCATCCCCTCCTCCATCTAACACGCTCCAGGCTTAGTTTCGCTTAGTGCGACTTCTTCGCAGGCTTTTCGTCCCCACAGCTATTGCTTTCTCTCATTCCCTTTGCCCATCTCTCGCTCCCTCGAAGTTTTTTCTTTCTTATCCTTTCTCACAGTCCCTTTATCCCCATTGGTCATCTCCCCCGAAGCTGCGAAAGGGAATGGAGGCAAAGGTATCCTTACGATGGTGCATCGCATCCTTTGCCTTAGAATTTTGACGATTTTATTACGAATTTTTTCTCGCGACAAAACATCGATAATCAAACGATATCTTCTGAAGAAATTCAGGATGAAAATTATTATAATTATTATTATGATTATGACTGCACTATGTGTGACTTAGAAACGAATTTCTCCATTTCTACGATATTAAAAAAAAAAAATGTATTACTTGTAAATTGTTCGTATACGTGGGAAAAATTCTCGTAAATTCCATAAGCGTACTAATATAGTATAAATGTAGGTAACTTTCTCTGGTGATATAGTTATTTTTATGAATTTCATAGTTATGTTAAACTTCTCTCTACGCATATTTTGCACATTTTAATGTACAAATATCAGATAGCGCTGCGCAATAAATTTTTGTGTTACGACTCCAATACCCTGTGATATGTGATAAGTACTATAATAATTTTGCAATACCGCAACAATAAACTCTCCCAGGATGTTGCCCGAGCAGAAGAAGAGAGGAGGGGGGATCTAAGAGTTGAAAAATGCCATGTATTTAAAAATATTTCGATAAAATATTCTCCGCGCTACAAACGATTGCCTGGAACTTCGCGCACAACTCAGCGAGAGATAATTTTTTAACCCTTTCTCATCCTGCCACCTCCATTACTTTTTTTATTTATTTTTTTCCTCTCTCAACAGGAATACTCGCCCGAGCGCTTCTTGTCGCTTCGTTTTATATTCTTAATCTCTTCATCCTTCATCTCTTTTATTCCCTCTTCCCTTTGTCTCGCTCTCTTTCTCAGCCAATTAACGCAACGCTTCTCGGTAGAAAAGCGCGTCTCCCCGGTGTTCCCGGTGTTCCCGGACAGAGTTTTCAACTTTGCAAATGGTTAATTGGACTCTACCATTCTCAACGCACAACTCCGAACTCCTTTCTGCCGGTTCCGCACTCATTTCGCCGACACTCGAGTATTATCTTCGAGATACGGATATATTTATATATATATATTTTTTTTTCCATGAATATTTCCACGCGTAAACATAGTTTACTCATACTTACTTTTAACTTTTAAACTTCGCGGCACGTTTTCTCAGATAGGCGGAAATACCGAGCGCGGAAAAGTTAAACGCGGAGCGAAGAAACTCAAATTTCCACAATGTTTGCAACGCGGCTATGAGAAAAATCTCACAACGGTATTGGAAAAATAATTAAATTATATAATTGTTGTATTCGTATTATTTATAATAATAATAATGAATACAATTAAATATAAAAATTAATATTTTGATAAGAATAATATATAATCATTTTTATGATTAAAATATTAATTTTAAAAATTTTATTACATTTATTTGTTAAAATTTCGTGAGCGGGCAATGATCCCCGATGTCGAAGCTACACGAAGTAAGGAAGTAAGAAACGTAGTCGGGCTATTTTTGTGTGCAATGCACGTTAACAATGCAGCAGTGCGTTCCTGAAGCTTCTTACTGCCGCGTCTTCTTGTCGTTCTCTTCATTAATGACTCACAACTTTATGACTCATCTGCAGGAAAGACATTAGCCGAGACATTTGTACGTGACGACGAGACATACGAATTTGCAACGGGCCGTTCTCGACACTCGTAATATCGTTGAAAATATTGCTCGCTTCTGGGGTGCACTGCGCGGCATCAGCAGGTTTTACATCGACAATGCGATTATTTTTCTCTTGATCTTTTTTTTAACCCTTCTCGCATTTCTCATCGCGATATGTTTCCATTGTTGTAGTCTCCTCGCGTTCTCTCCCATTCTCGTTGCATATCGCGTCGCGCCGGCACAGCTCTCTGCTCAACTCTGCATTTTTCATTGTCTCAATCCTGACGACTGCCTGTTGAAGAAAGGTTCTCAGCAAATCGAGGAAAAGAGGATCAGCCGGTTCGCTCGCGCAAAGAAACGAGAAAAATTGGGTCGGGTCAATGTGCCACCTGTGTCCCAGTTATTATTTTTGCTCCGTTTACGTAAATTAGGACGACAATTCGATATAAATGTCCCGATATAAAAATTCAATACGATGGATACGAGTAGAAACTGAAGAAAACTTTCGTAAAAACGTTAAATTTACCATTTTTTATGTAAAACAGATATCGATTTTGATGTAAGATTGAAAAAAAAAAAACCACGCGGATTTTTCTGGACGAAAAAGTTTTTTTTGAGTTTACCATTTTTTTTGCAGTGCATTGGCGCAATATTTATCGTGGCAAATCTCTCTGAATCGACGACAAACGGCTCGATAGTACCCACTTTTACTCCCTCTCTTCCCCGAGGAACAAATAACGCGTGGCATGTAAGCCGCGCGTTTAGAACTTTCAAGAGACTAATGCATCACGCTGCCACACATATGTGCCATTCCGAAGCAAGTGAGAAGTTTCGAACGATTACTTATGCCTATACAAGTCAGTGGACAACCGCCACTTAATGGGAATGAAACTCGCCATTACGCGGCGTCTTTACGAGGCGACCGTGAAAATTGTACCGCGACGCTCTTACTTTGGAAATTCTTCGTACGGACTCGCGATATGGTTCTTCGAACGCGCGAAATCGCGTATAGTTAAAATACAAATAAAATGAAGGATATTTTATTTAATAACTTATGGATTTTTACAGCATTTTAGATCTTTATAGTCTTTTACACATATTTTTTTAGCGATGCGGCGATCGTCGTCCCTTTGGTCGGTTTTTTTTTTGTTTTATTGTCGTTTTCCTATTGCGCGTCTTTTCTTTTTCGTATTTCCTATTCCTTCCTCGCATAGGAAGCTTTGCTTTGTTCTTTACATTGCGAAAACATTATTTTTCTTCTTTGGTAAAAAATTCGTATTTTTCAAACACGAGAAAGAAGAGACGTGTACTCGGTGCGAAATTTTGCCGAGTTCTCTTGGCGGATAATCCTCTGTCGTTTTTTACGACGGCAACCGTAAAATACAATACATTTTGTGTGAAAGCTGTGACCGGTTCGCCGCAGCCGGATGGAAATACAGAATTTTCTTTTTATTTTTTTCGTTGTTTTGTCATTTGCGCATTAACGTGACACACCGACGTTGGCTGATTAGCCGGCGCATGCAGGCACGTCAAACGCGCGACGAAGCGTGCAAGTATCGTTACACAATCGCGCATGCGATACTGCATTACGTGAAACTTTACCATAGCAGTGACGCCAGCAACGAAACTGCAAGGTAAATAAAAAGTAGCGGGCGAGTGAAAAAAAAAATTGCACTGCCTTGGTATTTAAGTTACTCCTTACGTCGTATTCCGTACGCGAGAATCCGCGGCCAAGAATATTTTTTTATCCGGTCTCCGATGGAGCACAACGACGACGATGATCTTCGGCTCTATCGGTGTGGAAAAACGTGAAAACCGGAGTTTACCCGTGAATCGTAATACTCGGCGATGAATGCGATTGGGGCTGTTCATGGGTGATCGACTTGTTTACTGTACCATTTTAACATTTTTTTTGTTTTTAATGCCATTGAAAATCAAGACCATTCATTTCTGCATACTGGGGCAATATGCCGTAAACCACGTAATCATATACATTGCATCGAGTATCATTGCCGTATAATAGGACAAACGGTATAGCGATTGAACGCGTCAGAAAATCGCCTTGCATGAAAAATGTTTGCATACGATTCATAATAATTACGAGGAATGACAAATAAGAGTTGATACAGTGTAATGCTATACATTAAAATGAAAGAAAAAATATTGTTACACCAGCTACCGGATGTTTTTGTTGGTACCGGAAGCGATTCCATTCCGTTACGGAATCACGTATATCGAAGGCTAAGATAGATATTCAAAATGAAATTTTCATGGAATGAAAAATTTTATCACAAAAAAAAAATAATAATAATTTATTATTTATTACACCCTTACAAGACTTGTTAGAAAAACAAATCTTACCATTCGTCAACTCTTAACCTATAAAACAAAATACTATTCACGGTCGAGATATGATTTGGAAGCCGCGAGAGACACGCGAAACAAAAAGTATATTCAAATTTGTAGAAAACAACTTTCGCTAAACTTTGTATGCGAAACACGAAAGAATCTCGAATCATATATCCGATAACGATCTGTCTTTCGCGACTAAAGTGATACCCGTGAACGGAGGGTTTTGTAGGATAACTGTAAGTAAACAATTTCTATAAAGTCGCAAAATAAAATTCTGAATTAAAGGGCACAACTTCCCTTCTAGACAACCCTTCTAAATCTTCAGACAATGATTAACAAATTAACAAATCGGTTTTCAACACTTTGAAAATTTAGTTGAAACCTATTGCTGTGAAGAATATACTGTCGCGTAATTGTTGGGTTTAAATTCACACGAATTAAAATAGGGATTGTTAAGAATCGTCTGCAGTGGTAACGTTCGCTCTCGCATGATATGTGTAACGAGTCATTAGCAACCCTATTAGATCATTAATGTCTCTTAACCTCTGGGGTCTGTTCCATATCCGGTTGGTCTCATCGGTGGAACCGACGAGCAGATGATACCCTCCGGTTCATGTCCACTTACGTCATCAGTTAGTTCATTCCGTCCCTGCGGCTGCGACACATGTATGTCTTCAAGGCAATGCATCCAAAGGGCACAAGTGTTCGCGAAGTGCATCGCCAAGACTTTAAATAAGAATTTAATGATTAAACGCAGCGGTCTATACACAACTGCTCCGGCTATTAATTCAGTCATTATAACATCCTCCCTTTCGCGAACATTTTTTAATCACGTGCGCATCTGAGACACGACATTTTTTTTTTTTTTTTTTCGAGAGAGAATGGTACATTAAACATTTATCGCTATTTTCATCAAGAATGGTCTTTTTCCGGCACAACAAAATAATCATATTTAGGCCACTCGGACACTACGCGCGTGCAAAAAACATGTTGTCATTGTTGGTTGTTTACCAACTGGTCCTTCAATCCCCCATCACGTGCCGAAAAAATATACCACACGCTATAATTTATCACCATACGTCACGTTCAATTAATGTTTACCGAGGTTTTTTATAGTGCCGCGACAGGGTCATTATTTGGCTATAAGCTTGAGCGGCGATCGCGCTTAGCCGACTACTAAGGTCTGCAGAAGTTAGCATTATCTTTACTGTAAAATGAAAGCTACTTCTTCACTCGTGCGTGAGGCGAAACGTTTCGCTTTTGCACGTGAGTTCAAAGGCCGTGGAGATTGCCACGGTCGCCCCGTTCTTCCGAGAACGCATGATCGGCCAAAGTGTGCGCGTGTGCGTATGCGGCAGGTATGTTCGATGTATGCATGGAAGGAGATATCGTTTTTCTTTTCTGCTGCCAAGGAGGCCGCGTTTCTGAGTGGCCGACGGGTCGGGTTTAGCATTGGGTTATGTTGTCCTTTGTGCGATATCCATGTGTGGATTGCTATATACGCGTCTCTCTCGTCTCCGTACAACCGAGTAACAGTCTCTGACCAAAAAGTTGCGACGACGGCTTGTACTCTGTCGTAAAATTGCACGGCGTCACGAGTTCTCAGCATTCAGCACTAGCGAGAGCTCCGATCGTGAGATCAAGGATAATATGCATGTATTGTTTTGCGAAAGTGCAAGCGAGAGTAGCCATCGTCGGTTGACACAAGCAAATAATAAAATTCTATTATCGCGATGAACGTTTGTGTGCGAAATCAATAATGGAATATAAATTACCGATACTCGATGATCGACAGTTGCAACTTTTTGCACGTCTATTGTTTCTTTGAAATTTTTCGATCGTATTTAGCACACATATGTATTCAATTTTTAACTCTTTTCTGGAACGGATTGGCAATAATCAAGATACTGCGGCAGTATTGTTAACCGATATGATTTCTGATATTTTTTCGATGTATACTTTGTTCCCTCGATCGCGATAAAAGAAACCGCGTCAACCTTTCACGAACTCAGTAACAACCGGTCCCCTGCCGAAGAGACACCCGTATTTCTGCTATAGTAGATACGATATGACAGTAATAGTTCACTACACATATACTACCGATACCAGAACGGTTGTGTCAACCTACGAGTACTCCGTAGTATTCTCGTAGTCTCCCAAGAGGAACGACAGTCCTTAATGAATGAATAAGTGAATGGACGAGGGTTATACGATACGAACTTCGTAATGCAGCTATTATTTATACATCTACAGGGTCTGATTCATCAGACAGACCGCGATTGGCTGTATTGACAATGTTGGAGGCATAGCGCGTAGTAGAGTAAAGGAGTCGAGAACGAGGAAAAGCGAAGCCGCAGGGGTCAGCCTTGTCGTACGCTGTACGACGATGAAGTCATCTTTGATGATGACGACGACAACGAGGCTAGTAATTCAAACGAATGTATGTGGGTTGCAAAAAATTCAAGATTTGTCTCAAGAACAAGTGAATTATTGAATAATATATTTCGAGGACGTAATTTCCTCGAGTAGCCAATTGTTTTTTTTTATCTTTACGACTTTGTTTTTAAAAAATTTTTCGTCAAAAAATAAAATAATATGGTCAATTATTGAAAAAAAAAAATTCGATTCCAATAACGAACTATGAATAATTAATGAAATCATGCGAACCAATTAGCGATATAAACATCTTTATACATGGTCAGAATTTTTTTTTTTTTTTTACCGAAATGGAAATTGCATTTTTTTTCAAAATTACAAAATTGGCACTTTAGTGAACTTTTTATCTCGACGTATACCGCGAGACTCGTTAACACTGGTATGCCAATTTTCTGCCGCAATTTGCATTTTGTAAAAACGATTATTATTCTTGGTAGATACGATTATGTGCACAGACACGCGTCGCTCGTTGTCGTTGAGTTGGTAATATCAGAATTGCCGGGAGAAAATAAGACGCTACTGGTACTTGGCTGCGTATCGCATATAAGTTACCGGAAAAATGACCTCTTTGCCAGCGCAGAAGGTGAAAAACATGAGATCATCGTGCTTCCGCGGTTAAGTAAAAAAAAAATCGTCTTCGTCGTATACGTTGGAACGACGCCAGCATTCGGAAAGTTCGTCTTCCACGAAGTCGCGAGTATCATATAATAGTAGGGAGCGTTTACTCTGACGCGCCTATGTGCTACGCAAATATAAATGCTGAGAAAATTTTCAAGGTTCTCGCAGCTACGCCTTTAGTGTACACGTGACGTTTCAATCTGCGTCTTGTTTTTTATTTCTTCACTGAAGATCATTGATATATTCAAGATCGTCATCACTGCTTCATATATACAAAGCGACGAGACGCAGAAATTATAGTTATCCTCGAGAATAACATTGTGGGAACGCCATTAGCGGTCATTACGCGGATTCAAAACGATTAATCGTTCCGCGATCGCGGACGGAGGAAACTTTTTCATCGCAACTATCAAGGAGTACGCATAATTTTTTTTATAAATCATTCATTCGTCGTAATACTTCTTAACGATGCGCATTTATCTTGTACGTTTTACCTTCTTGCAATTTTTCTGATAACACACTATCCGCGTCCAGTAAATAATCATTATTATACAATAATGATCATAAAACAATGACGATAATTATCATTATTATTTTTATTGTTCATACAGTAAATAATTTATTTGATCCGTTTTTTTCTCAGCAACAATAATAGCTAATGGAATTATTATTTATGCTGAACACTATATTAATACGTGTGTATCGAATCTTACAAAAAAAATCGTCACCAGAGATCGAAATTTTGTATAATATTTTCGACGTATATTCCCAATTTTTTTTTTTTTTTATAAACTTCCGAATATTCGTACTTTTCAATGAAAAAATGATTTTATCACTTTCTAGAAATAACAATATAAATAATAATAAATCGATAAATAAAAAAAGGCCAATTCATTTTCCCATTACCCTAACACACCCTTTCTCCCCCTTCATTGTGTCTTCGGTAATTCGATATTTAATACATTACGCAGCATTTTAGGAACGATTAGCATCAAAGTGGCGTGTGCAATATGCAGTTATGCATGTAAGATTTCGCGCGAAAAAGCTTGCGCAGCGTTGTCCATTCGTGATTCGTGATTCGTTTAGTCATTGTCATCGTAGTCTTCGTCGTTTGTTGTCCTCGATTGTTGGCCTGGCGAACAGAGTCGTCAGTGTGACACTTCCCTCATTATAACGTAATTCGGCTTGGATTGGCGACCGTCTCTTTTGAATTGCGTCTACAACAATAGCATCCATTCTCCCGTCGTGTCTCGTCGTTGCTCATCCTCATTTTCTCCCTCGAACCCGCGTATAACGTAGCATAGTAAACGATGGGCCGAGGAGCAGAGTTATCCACATCATATTGTCGGACGTGTCAGTGCAATAGTGCATTTCTCTCAAGCAAACGTGAATTAGCAGAGGACTTTGAACGGAGGAAGATCCGAAGACTCGACGACGTGCCTTTGTATACGTATACGAATGCACAGTCGACATCCATGTCAAGCCCATTCCCTCGTGCAATTCCATTAATGCAAATTGTCTTGTCTGCGCTCACCATGGCGCGTAGACTTGGACCATTTCTATCGCAAGAAGTAAAGTCTGACTTTTTTTTTTAACGAATCCATTTTTTTATAATTATTTTTTTTAATAATGGCGAACTGAATACACCCGAAAATAAAAAATCGGCAACCATCGTATATTAATTACGAAAAAATCATTGAGGTGCTAAGTTGACGTTGCACTCCGCCATTGCAAATTTTCCAACAAACCTGAGGTCTGACGCAATTTTTGCAAAATGCTCGGAGACTTCTGCAACTATAGGTACGCATAGTTACGGCTTGGGGGTCCGCCTATCTCTGCACAAGACAAATATAAATAACCGGCCAAGTCACTTCTTCCCGTTCTCGGTATCGTTTGACTCCGGCTATACGCTTGGGATATCGACTAAGCACTTTAAGCACTCGAACGGAGTGTGCGGATGGAAGCCGTTCAGGACCCTCGGGCCAGGAAAGTCTAATTACTCTTGAGCAGCCCGTTCCCCGCGCGGCCCTACCGCCGTCTGAATGAACGAACGATGAAAGATAAAAAAAAAAAAAAAATAACGTTAACAGAGGCCAATTAGCGTGTTGAAACGGCGGGAACGGGGTTGCCCAGCGTTCCATACGGCTATAATACTACGGCATAGTACACCAAGACCTCGAGAACAGACTGATACAGGTGCTGCGGGGAGATGGGGAGACCGGGGCTAGTTGAAACACGGGACGATTCGGAACAAACACGGTGAAAAAAGAATAAAGATTCCACACGGTAATAATGGCATTATATGGAATTAGAGTACATCCTATGGTAATTAATTATTTATAGTGCCATTTTCACCGCGTGAAATTTCCCATTTTTTTTTTACCGCTCCGACCGACGCTTCCCGAGCGTCGATTTTTTGTACCAACTTCTCTCGTGTTTCAACTTACCCCGGTCTCCTCTACTCGGGCGAAGTGAACTACATTGATAAATATCACACATTCGGAAGTGTTTCGAACGAAATGGCCCCGAATTCTCAAGATATTCGGGTGAACGGCATAATTAATTAAACGATTACTTCGTCATGAGTAATAATTTTCATGCTCTGACGATTATCTCGAATCGTTTTTGTGCTTCACGGTGATGCACTCTTCACGGTTATAGGTGAACGTCCCGACTCACGGCCATCTACAGTTATGAATACAGATATACTTTTTTTTTTTCATCGTTTAACACTCCTCTTTTCGGTAGTGGATTAAACGTTTTACTTTCGCGGCTCGGAATTGTATTTTTTTTATAGCTGATACGGAAAAAAAAGGGAACAGTGACTCGACACGAGCCTCGGGCGCAGACGTAGATACACGGTGATACGTGACTTCGGATCGTTGAGTTTCATATTTCCTGCGACACACAGGCGTTGCCGGCAGTGTTTATCTCTTTGTCGTGTGACGCGGCGAAGAGGAAGATAGGGAGGAAGAGACTTGACAAACTTCGAGATAAAAGAGGGACTTCGCGGAGTCAGAGCCCTTATCTACTCCTGCTTCGCGGTACGAGAACGTTGCTGCAACCGCGTCCTGCTCTGGCCACGCGTACCATAGGGACAATGTCCTTCCGGTGTACGTTTCGTGCGGCTACGTGACGCTGCACCGACTGCACATTACAGTGCATCGCGCATTAAGTTCTACGTGAGTCCATGCGCAGCGTACCTCACGGTACAATTTGTTACATCGTTACTACAAAGCAATTCACCAGTATGCGGTAATAATAATAGCGATACCGTGATATGGATGTCACAACTGTAAGCACAACACGAACCGAGGATCTGGGGCTATGGGGGTATACACACCTGGAGGGGGCGATGTGGTAACAGTGAAAAATAAATTTTCTTTTTTACCGAGTTGCCGATTTTATAACGATACATTCGGTTTCGGCAGCAAGTGACTAAATTTGTGAAATTTATAAAAATGTCGTTTTTTTTTTATTAAATTCGAATTAATTAAATTAATAAAAAAATGTTGGTGTTCTCGTCACATTTCAGTTAATTTTTTAAATACAGTTTGGTTTAGTTAATTTTGGTTATCGTCACGCGATCTTTTTGGACAAATTTAACTTTCGAAAAAACTATCTATTTGGGACTTCGGACTTCCAACCGGTATCAGCATTTATGTTTTTCAAAAGATTTTTAAAAGCATATCGATGTAGGTGAACGCCTGAGTGATAAAGGTCTGATTTTTACTCCAACAATTACTATACTTTAAATACAATAACTGTAACCATTTCATAAGGTTTCGTAAGGCTCTCTGGTCGCATTCAGTCCGTTCGGAAACAACGAACACGATGCGGGCAAACTGGTTTAGGTTAACTATCGGTTGAGTGTTTTTTTTTTTTTTTGCGCAATTTCGATTGTCAACCTCCCAGTGTATGCAGTACACATAGCGGCGACCCGAGAATTTAATCATTGACCTATTTGTATCCATGTGTAGATAATTCGCAGTTACGTTAAAATGATCGTAAAAAATTGTCACACAAAGTGCAATGTCAATAACTAAAAAAAATGTTTGTACCTAAGTTTTACCAACAATTTTATTTCTGGCGCAATTCCAACACTCTGACGTTTAAATACCCAAAGTACATAATTACGAGAAAACTACAGAAAAGAACATCCGTCGTTTATTTAAACATACGAGACGTTGCAGTGTCAGAGATGTTGCTAATTTCAAACTAATTTGAGTGGAATTGGGACGGAACGGTAGCAAGAAGCGACCCACGATGATGCTGTCTTTTGTTTTATTATTCGCTTTTCTTTCTTCGTCCTTTCTATTTTTATTTATTAACTTTTTTATTTTTAACGCGAGAAGAATAGTGAAATCTTGAATCATTCTGTAAACGATTTCAAAAGGTTTTTGATGATAATTCGATATATTATTTCAAGATAATATAATAGAATTTAAGCTGCGGCGATAATTTGAGACAAACGAAGATCATGAAATCGATTATCAGTTAAAATCGTTTAAAGATCATTTATTGTGATAAAAGATCTAATTATCGCGGGGATTTTACAATGTTGATGATAATGCAATATACATTACCGATTTAGCGGAGTCTTTGCAGTCTAAAGGAATCCCATCTTTATTTATGTTCTTAGATCATCATGAATGGACCGGTTTACGCGTCTTCGTGTCCCGCACTTCAATCCAACCCGTCGCTGCACAGCTCACCCTATTACAGTGATTACAGTGGCACTGCGAGAAGACGATTATCATCGACAGGTGAGGCTGATACCTCGGCCACGTCGAGCTATGAAGGAAGCGATAGTTCGGAAAACAGCGATGAAACTCGTTTGGATCCGGTCAGCCAAGTTGAACGGGAACAGCTGGAAACGTTTTTCCGCGGATTAAAGTCACAGGTAGGAAAAATTAACGAAATGAAAGGTAAAAGGCTCAACGCTGTTACACTCCAATCGTTTTGAATTTTTTTCATATTTTAAGGAGGTATTTAGATTATTTTTTTTTTCGAAAACTATCGATTTTTAGAAAATTCCTAGAAATACGAGATTATAAAATGATTTCTTTCTTAGAAAAAAAAAAATAGATGCCTTCACAGTCTCGCAAGTGGAAGCGATGCATCTGAAATTAAAAAAAACGAAACACGTTATTCAAGTTAATAACAATGCCGAGGCGTTAACAATTTTACTTTTTTTTAATTGATGTTTCATTTTTTTATTATTATTTTTAAATAATGGTTGCCTCTCACGGATTTCTCATGCCGCACTTTTAATTGGCCTCTGTTCTGTAAAAAAAAAGATTATAAAAATAATTAATAATCGCCAATTATTCGTTTCCACTGGAGAGCGTCCAGCAAAAAAAAACGAGTTACTCTTCGAGCGGCCATATTTTTTTTGCTTTCAATAACTGTTGACAATTTCGTTGTAATACTTTCAATAAGTGTACCTTTCATTAAAAAAAATATATTTTATTACCTCCATAGTTGTTGAGGAAAAAAAATCGCCGAAAAGAATCGCCCTGCAGATGCATCTCATTAAACTGACTGAAGTCTATCGAATAACTGATCGTGTTTGCCCCTTTTTTCCGTAGGTATTCGTTTGTGAATCACTGGCGAATTTGTACCTCGGAAATTCATCGGAAACTGAGAGATGGGAGTTAAGATTCACGGGTATACCAGTCGTGGTGCTCGATCTCGGCGAAACACGATCGCGATCGAAGCGGCGGATCCAGATTCTTCTCGCTGAGCGAGGAACATGCTTCACTCTGTGGCGCGAGACTATCGACAACCTGTCGTCCTACAAGGTAAACGCATGTTTGCATGTCAATCGAGAAAGTGCGTCTCAGCAGAATGCCTATAACAGTCTCTCGGAAAACTGAAGTTTGCTTCATCATAGAGAAGAAACCTTTCTTTAAAAATAATTCGTGAATTAATACTTCTTAAATCAATTCCAAACGCGCTGAATCCGATGGAGCCGCCAGAATACCAAAAGTCGTATTGACTTGTCTAATTCCAGGGTGATATCATCCAGGAAAATTCGAGATAAAAATGAAATATATAGGTATTAGATTTCGAGGCGGCGTTCGGATGACAAACGACCAGTTCGTTGATCGCGCTTGGGAGGTGCTATCTTGGCGCCGCGTGTACGAAATAACCGCGCGTAGTTCAAGTTACTCCGTTAGATCGTCAATTCGAATGATCAATTTCTGATAACATAGATTTGTAAATACCGATTCACCGTTTCGAATCCGCGATTTAGCAATATAAACATTTTAATATTTATGTAAATCTATTTTTTTATTAATTGCTTTATTATTACTTTTAATTGTTTATACTTTTATTAACTATTTATTTTTACTCGGTATGCCAATCACTTTCACTTTAGAGTGAAACTTTTAGACGAGAACGTTAATGCACGTGCGGATACAGCAAATTATTATTTAGCAACTGTGCGATGAGGTCGAGTATGCGAAAAAAATGACTCGACTACTGAATCGAAAAAATGTGCGCGTGAACATTTAGCAATTTTTTGCCCTCTCTACTCTTCAATAGTTACGGTGCTTATGTTTTTGCAAAAGAAATTTCCATATCGTTCGACGCAGTAAGTTAAAAAAAATTAATTAAGGGGTCAAGTCAATTATAATGTGCATGCGATGTCCTCTCGATTAAATGATTCCTTCACTTTCCTCGTCAGGTGTTCGCAAATAAGACTTCCAATTTTCTGGGTGGAAAATTCCATTGGAAATCACTTCCCATTGCTTGATACGACGATACTATCGTGTCGTTAATTAGCTAATTAGTAAACACACATTTCATGATCGGTTCGTTATTGATTTTTCATCAGCGAGTAACGAGTACATTTTTGTGAAAGTCATACATTCCTCGAGTAAATATAACAAGGTGTCTCGTTAATTTTCTTGCAAGACTACCGGCTTCGTTTGTTTGGAAATTTGACACCGTCGACCAACGTCTGTTAGCTTTGAAGGAACGTCGGTATAACCGTATCTTGATAAATTGTATGTACCTCAGTCGAACTGGAGCCGAAGAGCGATGACTCCTTGATTGTCATTTCAACATTGATAAGATATGTGCGAGCAAACACGCCACTCCCAATTGGTCGTTCGGTTATTTGATATGTACGAAGAAAAGATTGAAAAAATGAAAGAAAGACAAAAAAGAAAAAGAAACGCACGTCATGACATTAATAACGATTTCATAAGAACTTTAAAAATCGTTCATTTGATTTCGATTATTATCATATTGCGCAAACGTGCCTCAGTATGACGTGACAAACATTAATTTTGTTCGCCGATACATCGAGGCACATTCAGCTAAGCAAATATCACAACTCCGCCGAATATTCTCGTTCTATGTTCTTGAACCGCGAGAGTAACGAGCCCGACGAATTGATGTTATGCTTACATTTATGACGATCCAAGGATTTTTCTGTTTCGTGATTAATATTGCAGCACATGGCTTGTGCTTGATTATCATTAATTATCGGCTTCAACTGGGCAGCCGGAAATCCAAAACCGTGTCTGCTTTCTGTGCGATAGTAAGCGAAATGTAGTGCCTCATGAAATCGGCAATCCATATAATCATAAAGTATAAGCAAACGGAGTATAAGGAAACTGGAGGAGTAGGAAAATTATGGCGATGTTCGACAATGTATGGATTCTTTTATTCAGCGGACACAGATATAAAAAAAAATTGATCGTATCAGAAAATGTTTGAAGAACTTTTCAGTCGCTTCACGCCTTACGTTAAAACCAGGTTAAGATAGAACTTTTCAGTCGCTTCCCGCTTTACGTGAAAACCAGGTTTAGATAGAACTTTTCAGTCGCTTCACGCTTTACGTGAAAACCAGGTTTAGATAGATGTTTTCACGTCTGCGCAACCCTATTCCGAAAATTACAATTCTTCGCACAGACTGCTAAAAATTGCAATATATGTGTTTCAGGTTTCTGGACCAGCCTTCCACACGATGTGTTTATCGTCCGATCACACACGTCTAGCGGGACTAAGTTTCGACAACTCGAAAGCCGCGAACGATCTGTGGCAACACATAGAGCGTCTTGTCTCCTGTCCGGAAAATATAAGCCTCTCGGTACCGGGCAAAAAGAAGAAAAAGAAGCAATCCCAGAAGAAGATTGTTCTACCAGCGAAGAGCAACATCAGTCAGCCCTGCCAGTTTCAGCATGTAACCAGCGTCGACGCCGCTGACAGATCGCGATACTTTTCGCTCCAGACTCTTGTACCGGCATTGACCGAACACGAGACCTCTCTCGAGGCAATATTCTAAAACAATGTTTTGCTGAATTATGCGATTCCAACCGCTGTGACTCCATTATGTTCCGAGATTTTCACGTGGTTTTTAGTTGATAATTTTTTTTCGCATTTTTTGTATCACGGCCGAGACTCGATAGTTATTTAAGGAAGTATATATTGATTTTTTTCCTTCAATTTAATTTTTTTTTTTTTATATCGCCATTGAAGCAACCTATCGTATCAATGTCGAATGACTTCTGTATCCAGTTAAAAATTAAAAAATAAGAAGCTCCGCATCTTCGAATATAAGTTTTTTTATTTCAGCCCAATTTATCAAATGGGAACGCGGAAGCATTTTTTATTTTAACATAAAAACGTAAAATTGTTAAAAAATCTAAAACTTCCCAGGAGCTGCGCAAATACATTATACAAGTTGCTAAAAATGTTATTTGGCATGAAAAATATTACTTTTTCGAGATGAAAAAAATCATTACAGCCGACCTTAAGCTTGTACAAGGCTTGTAGCGTTAAGACCGTGATTAAGCGGCATAATTAGTAATAATGTAGATTGTAATGTAACATGTCAATAATAATGACGTTTTCCAATATTGCGGATCTTAGATGATTTCCTGTATAGAATAAATATTCGACTCCATGTTTAACTTCAACGCTAAAAGTCCATAATAATTGAGACGCGAGCAATTAATGATATATGTTTTATGTATTATAATTGACGTGTTATGCAATTTAATGCGTTGAACCGGTCTGTTTCTTCCTCGTGTTTGGGAAAAACAGATATGCGGCAAGCAGTTAATATCCAACGCGAATACTCAGAGAATGTTGCAATACAGTACTTCGGCATTGTATGTAATGCTATCCGAGCAATTGCGAGCATTGAGAATAATCAAAACGTATGAAATAAATACGATATTATGATAAAGTCTACGAATGGCAATGGATGTCTTCAGAAACATTCGCGATGCGCCGAATGGCTTCAGGCGATGCTGACTATTGTAAAGCGAAGAATATTTTACGAGGGCGAATTCAACACACGTGATTCGCGTGTACTACCCCCTTCCGTTAGAATAAAACTATTAGCTCTGCTCCAGATTTTTCGTAGCCAGTACTAGGATACGAGATGGAAAATTACTCGATAACGATAGACTCGTCGATAATTCTTTAAACGTCGAAGGACATTTTTTTAAATCTATTCAACCACATAATGGTTAGTCGCTGCGATCGACAAGCCGCTTCCGTTCGATCAGCACGCCAGATGAGAGAGTCAAAGACGCGATTAAAAGTTTATTTTTCAATTTAATTGGCCGGTAACTCTCGTTGAATCACTTGGTCAAGATCAGCTCAGGAAATGGCAGTCTCGTTTTATCGGTTACATGCGATATCATAGATCATTTTATATAAAGGTAAAATTAATTTTCATCGATTTTTATAACACGACAAATTTTTTATTAAAGAGTTTCGGTACGCGAAAAATAAGACCTTGTTTTATCGATATTTTAGCAAAGCGTTAAGTAACTATTTGGAATTTTATGTAGATTTTTTTTACGTGAAAAACATTAATGATTCCTTGAACCTTTATCAATGGTGGCTAATAACGACATGAAGAAATTACAATTGTAAGATTGTCCAAAGGTTAATGAATTTATTCTGTGAATCATCTGCGTTGATTGATAACAAAATGATTTTCTTTTTGTATTTGGAGGTCGAATCTGGAATTGTTTAAAAGGGTATTTCTGTTGCCTCATTGACATTGGGAAATTGATAAATATATAGATGACGGTTATGTAGAACTATGAAGCCCTCATCTTCCGTATTTCCAGTTTAGCGATAAATGAGATTGTAATTAAAAAAAACGTTTCAAAACTTTGGTAAGACAATTCAGACACTTAATTATATATAGAAATACACTATATATGAGACTTTATCGAAGATTATCAAACTATTTGTTTATCTACGACTGTGATATAAATATATTTTTATCGTTACGGCATGTAACACGTAGCCCGCAGTAATTAATCGATTTAGCGAGTAATATTACGACTATTGTTATGTATGTACGTGTGCTAATAAATAATCCCTAATACATAAACATGTATGTTACTATGGCCCTATTCCGTTCATTTCCTTAGATAGACATAACTAATGTTGCACGAAGTGTCGCATCAAAACTCATTTATTTTTCACGAAAAATTAGTAAGCCGCACGAGCGGAAGATGTGCGTAGATATTTATCGCCCCGCTGATAACAATATTTTGTTGGTTAAATTTGTTTAATGTACTTGTTCAGCGGATCAGTGCAAGGTCGATTGATTATATCCTTAAGATGACGAATATCCTGACAATCTACAACGAAGATTACGTGAATCGTTAACTATCCGTTTCTTGTCTTGTTTGGGGTGTTCCCCATTGGTAAAGCATCAGTCATAATAATGCTATAATTAGTATGAAAAGTAACAGGGCTGAAATCGCAGATTTCCAGCTGTGCAGACTTGGCATGACCTCGCGCTGTCTTCTTCGTCATAGAACATTTGTTAACACCTGGTGCAGAAGATGACACGGGGAGATAACGATAAATATCGAAATTTTGCGAAGATCACTTGTCTGTTTGTAATCAACGCAGGTATGTGCGACAGAATTTGGAATAACTTAATCTTAATTACACATCAAAGTTTACATATTAAATCCGTAATGATTAAAGCTTGGTTGCTCCGATGCTTCGGTGACGTCGCGATTCGATAGGTGGGAGGGCGAAGATTCCTATATTAACGAACGATGAGCAACTGATGATCAAAGTAAGACATGGCGCAGTATCAAGTATTCATCGGCCTTTTGGCCTGCGCAGTGCTCAACGCAAATGCTGGCGGTAAGAACTGATAAAAAAAATAGTTTGCAATTGAATTATTGAGAGACAACCCTGGTTTAGATCCGATTTTTTTTATTATTGTGCCGAATTTATAACTTTACTCTTGATTACTGAAATTGTATATTCCAATAACAGTTTTTCAAAACACAGTTTTAACTGCCCGTGTGTGACAGTTGTGCTTAACTTGCCAACAATATATTTTAACCAGCCGCAAAGTTTAGACGGAAGATCTTTTTAAACTTTCGCGTTTCGTTGTATGTCCAGATTGTGATAAAATAACGACAATTGTGAATTAAACATTTCCTCAATAATCATGTAGTCATGATAAAAACATTCGTTGGAACTTCTAGTAATTTCAGACAAAGGACGATATTAATTTATGCAATATATTGTATGAACAATATCAGAATACCCAAATGTAACTCACTTCATGAGGAAGCGAAATGCGCCACACCTGTTTTCTGTCGGGAATCAATTGCCATCATCTAATCTGTAAAACGTTGGGAACTGCACGCATCCGTTTCAACAGTCCACGAACGCTTTTATTTCTTTGGCGGCCTGTAACTGTTTTCCGATTAATACTTACGTATGACTTTTATTCTATAAAGCGTCTCGCCAATAAATACTATATTCTTTGTTTTTCTAGTGATTTCTGGATCATTCGGAAAGTCCGGTGGTCTTGGGTTCGGAGGCGGAATCTCCCTTGGTGGATCCCTTGGTGGTTCTCTTGGTGGTTCCGGCAGTGGCGGAGCATCCGTAGGAGGATCTCACGGTGGCTCCAGCAGTGGCGGACTTTCCTTCGGTGGATCTAAAGGTGGATCTGCTAGTGGCGGATTCAACCTCGGCGGATCTCTTGGTGGCTCTGCTGGTGGCTCTGCTGGTGGCTCTGCCAGCGGCGGAGCATCCGTAGGAGGATCCCATGGTGGCTCAAGCAGTGGCGGACTCTCACTCGGTGGATCGAAAGGTGGCTCTGGAAGTGGCGGATTCAACCTTGGTGGATCTCTGGGTGGCTCAAGCAGTGGCGGAGCATCCGCAGGAGGATCTGGAAGCGGCTCTCACAGTGGCGGAATCTCTCTCGGTGGATCCCTTGGTGGATCCCTTGGTGGTTCTCTTGGTGGTTCCGGCAGTGGCGGAGCATCCGTAGGAGGATCTCACGGTGGCTCCAGCAGTGGCGGACTTTCCTTCGGCGGATCTAAAGGTGGATCTGCTAGTGGCGGATTCAACCTCGGCGGATCTCTTGGTGGCTCTGCTGGTGGCTCTGCCAGCGGCGGAGCATCCGTAGGAGGATCCCATGGTGGCTCAAGCAGTGGCGGACTCTCACTCGGTGGATCGAAAGGTGGCTCTGGAAGTGGCGGATTCAACCTTGGTGGATCTCTTGGTGGCTCTCTTGGTGGCTCTGCTGGTGGCTCTGCCAGCGGCGGAGCATCCGTAGGAGGATCCCATGGTGGCTCAAGCAGTGGCGGACTCTCACTCGGTGGATCGAAAGGTGGCTCTGGAAGTGGCGGATTCAACCTTGGTGGATCTCTGGGTGGCTCAAGCAGTGGCGGAGCATCCGCAGGAGGATCTGGAAGCGGCTCTCACAGTGGCGGAATCTCTCTCGGTGGATCCAAAGGAGGCTCCAGCAGCGGCGGATTTAACCTTGGTGGATCTCTGGGTGGCTCAAGCAGTGGTGGTGCATCCGTTGGAGGATCCCACGGTGGCTCTAGCAGTGGTGGAATCTCCCTTGGTGGATCCAAAGGAGGCTCCAGCAGCGGCGGATTTAACCTTGGTGGATCTCTGGGTGGCTCAAGCAGTGGTGGTGCATCCGTAGGAGGATCCCACGGTGGCTCTAGCAGTGGTGGAATCTCCCTTGGTGGATCTGGCAGTGGATCGCACGGTGGCTCTAGCAGCGGCGGATTCAACCTTGGTGGATCTGGAAGCGGCTCTCACAGTGGCGGAATCTCTCTCGGTGGATCCAAAGGAGGCTCCAGCAGCGGTGGATTCAACCTAGGTGGATCTGGCAGTGGATCGCACGGTGGCTCTAGCAGCGGCGGATTCAACCTTGGTGGATCTGGAAGCGGCTCTCACAGTGGCGGAATCTCTCTCGGTGGATCCAAAGGAGGCTCCAGCAGCGGCGGATTCAACCTTGGTGGATCTCTGGGCGGCTCAAGCAGTGGCGGAGCATCCGTAGGAGGATCTGGAAGCGGCTCTCACAGTGGCGGAATCTCTCTCGGTGGATCCAAAGGAGGCTCCAGCAGCGGCGGATTCAACCTCGGTGGATCCAGCAGTGGATCGCACGGTGGCTCTAGCAGCGGCGGATTCAACCTTGGCGGATCTCTGGGCGGCTCAAGCAGTGGCGGAGCATCCGCAGGAGGATCTGGAAGCGGCTCTCACAGTGGCGGAATCTCTCTCGGTGGATCCAAAGGAGGCTCCAGCAGCGGCGGATTCAACCTTGGTGGATCTCTGGGCGGCTCAAGCAGTGGCGGAGCATCCGCAGGAGGATCTGGAAGCGGCTCTCACAGTGGCGGAATCTCTCTCGGTGGATCCAAAGGAGGCTCCAGCAGCGGCGGATTCAACCTTGGTGGATCTCTGGGCGGCTCAAGCAGTGGCGGAGCATCCGTAGGAGGATCTGGAAGCGGCTCTCACAGTGGCGGAATCTCTCTCGGTGGATCCAAAGGAGGCTCCAGCAGCGGCGGATTCAACCTCGGTGGATCCAGCAGTGGATCGCACGGTGGCTCTAGCAGCGGCGGATTCAACCTTGGCGGATCTCTGGGCGGTTCAAGCAGTGGCGGAGCATCAGTAGGAGGATCTGGAAGCGGCTCTCACAGTGGCGGAATCTCTCTCGGTGGATCCAAAGGAGGCTCCAGCAGCGGCGGATTCAACCTCGGTGGATCCAGCAGTGGATCGCACGGTGGCTCTAGCAGCGGCGGATTCAACCTTGGCGGATCTCTGGGCGGTTCAAGCAGTGGCGGAGCATCCGCAGGAGGATCTGGAAGCGGCTCTCACAGTGGCGGAATCTCTCTTGGTGGATCCAAAGGAGGCTCCACCAGCGGCGGATTCAACCTTGGTGGATCTCTGGGCGGCTCAAGCAGTGGTGGAGCATCCGTAGGAGGATCTGGAAGCGGCTCTCACAGTGGTGGATTCAACCTTGGTGGATCTGGAAGCGGCTCTCACAGTGGCGGAATCTCTCTCGGTGGATCCAAAGGAGGCTCCAGCAGCGGTGGATTCAACCTAGGTGGATCTGGCAGTGGATCGCACGGTGGCTCTAGCAGCGGCGGATTCAACCTTGGTGGATCTGGAAGCGGCTCTCACAGTGGCGGAATCTCTCTCGGTGGATCGAAAGGAGGCTCCAGCAGCGGCGGATTCAACCTTGGCGGATCTCTGGGCGGCTCAAGCAGTGGCGGAGCATCCGCAGGAGGATCTGGAAGCGGCTCTCACAGTGGCGGAATTTCTCTCGGTGGATCCAAAGGAGGCTCCAGCAGCGGCGGATTCAACCTTGGTGGATCTCTGGGCGGCTCAAGCAGTGGCGGAGCATCCGTAGGAGGATCTGGAAGCGGCTCTCACAGTGGCGGAATCTCTCTCGGTGGATCCAAAGGAGGCTCCAGCAGCGGCGGATTCAACCTCGGTGGATCCAGCAGTGGATCGCACGGTGGCTCTAGCAGCGGCGGATTCAACCTTGGCGGATCTCTGGGCGGTTCAAGCAGTGGCGGAGCATCAGTAGGAGGATCTGGAAGCGGCTCTCACAGTGGCGGAATCTCTCTCGGTGGATCCAAAGGAGGCTCCAGCAGCGGCGGATTCAACCTCGGTGGATCCGGCAGTGGATCGCACGGTGGCTCTAGCAGTGGTGGATTCCACCTTGGTGGATCTCTGGGCGGCTCAAGCAGTGGCGGAGCATCCGCAGGAGGATCTGGAAGCGGCTCCAGCAGCGGCGGATTGAACCTAGGTGGATCCGGCAGTGGATCGCACGGTGGTTCTAGCAGTGGCGGATTCAACCTTGGTGGATCCAGCAGTGGTGGATTCAACCTTGGTGGATCCAGCAGTGGATCGCACGGTGGTTCAAGCAGTGGTGGATTCAACCTTGGTGGATCTCTGGGCGGCTCAAGCAGTGGCGGAGCATCCGTAGGAGGATCTGGAAGCGGCTCCAGCAGCGGCGGATTGAACCTAGGTGGATCCGGAAGTGGATCGCACGGTGGCTCTAGCAGTGGCGGATTCAACCTTGGAGGATCCAGCAGTGGATCGCACGGTGGTTCCAGCAGTGGTGGATTCAACCTTGGTGGATCTCTGGGCGGCTCCAGCAGCGGTGGATTGAACCTAGGTGGATCCAGCAGTGGATCGCACGGTGGCTCTAGCAGTGGCGGCTTCTCGTTAGGTGGATCCAAAGGTGGCTCTGCCAGTGGCGGATTCAACCTTGGTGGATCTCTAGGCGGCTCAAGCAGCGGCGGAGCATCCGTAGGAGGATCCCATGGTGGCTCCAGCAGTGGTGGACTTTCCTTCGGTGGTTCCAAAAGTGGCTCTGCCAGTGGCGGAATCTCCCTCGGTGGATCCCTTGGTGGCTCTAGCAGTGGCGGAGCATCCGCAGGAGGATCCCATAACGCTGGAGCCAAAGGCGGCTTCTCTTTCGGCGGCTCATTCGGTTCTCGTTAAGCACCAATTTCTTGTATGAAATTGCCGATGCGATGACCAGGTTGGTCAACACTAATTCTGTGCCATGAATTACAATGAGCATTGGAAACAACATAATAAGAGAATAGATCATATTTAAGTCAATAGGATCTTCCTATATACTACCAATCTCAGAAATTCGATGTAACAAGACATAAATTTCAGCAAACTGTCGTAATAAAATAACACGTGAAAGCGTGCTCTACAGTATAATTTGATTTTCTCATTTACGTGCTCATATTTTTCGCGTACCATTTTCCATTCGTAATTAATAGGTATCTATATAATTGTATAAACCAACAAATGGACTGATAATAAGGGAGATAATTTTGACGCCTTTTAACTTATAGACAAATTACCGACCCTAACACATTGGATTGAACATAGTGAAAGCGCCTTGTCCTTAGAATACCGTCCTGTGATCATCGGATTAATGGACAAATAATACGCAGCTAAGCGATCATTTATGGAAGCACTCGAGCTACACTGATTTGGTCGGAGTGACTTTTTTCGGGAAAAAAAAATTCGTCGTTGCAATAAAAGTACTTCAACTTTTAACTATTAAGCACGAAGAAAAAAAGAGCAATTTATTATTTAGAAAAACAATCGCCGGTACAAAGGAAATAGCACAATAATGAACTGATGGTCTGAATTTGCGCGATGGCACTACCGTTCAAACAGGCCATCTACTTTATCAATGGACGTATGTGTAGTCCTCTGCTACGCAATATTAACCTGCCCACAGATGGAGTTGCTACTAGAAATCTGCGAAATTTCATTTGTAATCTCTACACTAATGTTGATTCAGAACGTAAAAAACTACTTCGAATTCTTTGAGCAGTTGGGGAGATTATATGTTTGTTTGAAAAAATATCAATTAAACTCGACAAGCTTTTTAAGCCGATTATAAAAATATTTCTCCGTTGTTAAGTTAACTAATCATGTTGAGAATGTTATAATGTTTCCATATTTTTCTCCCAGTATCGAAAATTATTGGAGTCAAATAAATAATATTATACTGGTATTGTACTGGTTAAAGCGTTGATAATATTAAATAAATAATTTCAGTATCTAGTATAGAATACAAATGCAATATTAAAAAAGAAATAATTCATCAGTCAGTCAACTATTGACGAACAATAGTAAACTGCACAGATTCAATTGTTTTACGCTTTATCCATATAAGTTGGGAAGACGAAGTGACGGCTACCTCAGAATATTCACTGCTTCAAGCAGTTGGGCGAGCGCAGCGAGCCACGGGAGGAGAAAAGGCGACAGACCGACGGTGGGGGAATATAGCGGGTCGCGTAAGTGATGTAGGTAGTGTTCAGTGATGTGGCCGCCGCGCGGGCCGTCGACAGTGAGTTAACAGGTGTCTCATCATACGATAGTTTCGACGAAAGCGCAGAAGCTCTCTATACTTCAGTGTTTTCATTTTTGTTCAAACCCAGGTGTATAAAAAGAAAGTTTTTCACCAAGTAGTTTGATTTTTTAACCCTCGATAAAAATTCGTTAGATTGTCTTGCAAACCCGTCGAACGCCGTTGCATAATTACCGTTAAGGTATACGGTGTACAATAACGTACATTGACGTGCTTTAGAAATTTAAAAAATCGTAAATCAACGGATTTTTTAAAATTTATAACGTGAAGTACATCGTAACATGATGTCGGAGACCGTGGTTACGGTCCAGGATGGCGCGCCCAATAATGCCAACAATCCCCGTCAAGCAGCAACGGTCAAGACGGAACCGGGTCAACCCAGTCTCGTCTCCGGAATAACGTTAAATGTGCCCTACTTCAAGTCGATACCTGGTATTCTGAAGCTCGTTCAGCTGGTGAGTTTGTTTACTAGAATTTAATGATGACTCCATGAATCAATAAAATAATATATCGCGTCAAAGTTATATTTAAACGGATTATAATGAGCTGGCGAGTTTGTCTATTAGAATTTAATGATGACTCCATGAATCAATAAAATAATAGATCGTGTCAAAAATTACATTTAAACGGATGATATTTATAAACGATTCTATCATTTTTTTCTGCATTAAAATTATAACCAAATTTTGTATTTCTAAATCCATTGCGTAGGTATACGTGTTTAATTTTTTTTTATTTCGACACAAGTAAGAACCAAGGCATAAGAATAAACTAAACACGCGTAGGTTTGACATATCAAAAATGCCCACTATATTAATTTTAATCATTGAAAATTTACACGAAGCTGAAAGTTTACATCGCTGAATCAAGGGGTTCGAAAGATTTCAGTATCTTGGCGCCAAATGCAAGGAATTGCAGTATCTCAGTTATTCATAACAAAAATGTATCGCGATCTCAGTGGAAAACGATAAATCAGTAAAACCCTCTGCTATCACTCAGTTCCAAATTTCAGTAGTTTTATGAGAAGACATCTTTTTGAAATGGTCCAATTATTTGTCTTCTTCGGCCACTTTCGCCAACCACTAATAGAATTATTCAGGGCCACTCTACCGATGGTGCCCAGGGATACGGCACACGACAAGTAGTTGACGGCGCAACGATAATGTTACATTGGACTGGAGCCAAGTGACGCGCGATGCAGGCGGTCTTCTCAGCCGAGCGCGGAAGTGGCCCTCGTGGCTTTTGGAACCATTTATTCTCGTGCGTAGCGCACACGGCTTTTCTTACGTCATTTTTAACCCGAGCCGTTTATTTTGCTTGACTCTACATCAATGAAGCGGCTCCTGAGACCACTGAGTATCCTTAACTCGATACCTGACTATAGCTTTTTTTTCGACATTTTTTAGACTCCATGAAAAAAGTCTTCTCTTATGTAAGACATCGCCACGACGTTTAATCGCAAGCTTTTTATCGAAATTTGTGAAATAAAAGACTCTACGCTTGTTTTCCGCGTGTTGCCCTTGGAAAAAAAAAGTACGCGTATAATATTCCCAGAACCAGTTTGTCGTTCGCTCTTGACATATTCGATCTTTGTTGCAACATTCAAGGAGGATGAGAACCATTACGAAATTGTTGCTACTGAGAAGCGCAAAGAGAACTTTGCTTTGCGAGAGACTTTGACTTATTTCAAATCTCTGAAATCTTTTGTACACGCGTATGATGCATGCTATAAAAGAAATTGTGAAACGCGAGTAAGCTTATTCCTCTCGCCCGTCAAGACCCAGGAAATTGGCCGGCATAAGCAACTGTTTTTAGCTGAACTGCTGATGGCCGCTCAAAGACTTGAATTCCCCGGTAGTCAACTTGAAGCTTTCTCGATAGTGGTAACGGCGTTTTTCTGATCCCGAAGACCCGCAGCGATAGTAATGATGCGCGATAATAATACGAATGTCATAAATGTCCAACAATAATGTATCGATATAATTCGGAATTCGGAAAATAGTCGAATGTTAATTAGTCGAATTCTTATCACCAAACGAAAACAAACTCAGCGTCGAAGATAACGATGAATCGTATCTTAATGGATGATAAACAGTATATAAATGGCTATTTTGTTTTTTCGTATTATGGAGATTTTATATTTGTTTACTACACTTTATAGAACGCGTTAATCTCTACGTACATTTTTTAGCGTTCCAAGGATACAATCGGAATTCTTATCTGCAATCTTCCATTCAAATTCCTGAGACGAGTTTTTTGCGATAAGTGTCGAAAATTTAAGGGAGAGAGAACAGAGGTTAATCATGATTCATAAGCTCTTGAATGTCATGCTGATTTTTAAAAACACATTTAATCAATTATTTTCACTATATCATCACATTGCGTGCTAAGAAACAAAATATAGTAACCATATCCTTTTAAATATACAATAGAGTAGGATACGCTCTTGTGTCCCCAGCAATCGATGTGTGTTTATAGTATATTCACAGAAGCAGCTTTACTTCTGAGAAATATAATCTCACGATCACCTATCTCGACAATGAATGAAACAATTGATTATATTTTCGGCTGACTCCCCGGTCACTCATCGAAAATACTGCAGATAATATTATCGGCGGAAGTCACCATTATTATTATCTGGCGACATGAAATGGACAGCATTAGTCTAAATATTCAAAGACATTTGATCACCCAAAAGCCATTTACACGCAAGTCATTTAGCCCGTTTTAAAAAATTTTTTTTTAGCCTTTTTTTTTTTTAAGAAATAAGGTTTATGTACGAATATATAAAATATTTATCTTCATATATAACTGCTAAAAATGCTATAGCTTGTACCGTATACGATAAAGTTTTAAACAGACTATTTATAATTTATATATAAAGGATATAAACTGTATATATAAATTATATATAGTGTAACGACCGCTGTAGTCAGCTACACATTCGTTACAATATATGTACATAACTTACACTAACTTTTCCGTCGGGGATTTATCACAGTATATACTTTATTTCCTTGGGGAATATGTGAAAGCTTCGCGCTTAATTAAATGACTATCCCATCCCGTCATGTTTTATCCGATTAAAAAAAAAAAAATTATAAAAATTAAAAAAAATCGTGTTGCTCATAATTTTTTTTTGCTCCGAGTTTGGTACCTCTGAGATGTTCATGCGCGGAACATTCAAGCGCAGTAGACAAGAGAGGAAAGACGTGCCGTGACGCTGAACCGTGCAGCAGCATAACCGTATAACGGTATAATCCTCTTAACCGGATGGATTCAACTGCACAAGATAGGAAAAGAAACGGCTTCTGTTTACAAAAGCTCGTAACCCGTGCCGACGAGGGTCTCGACGCTATTGCCCGTTGGCTTTCGATTCTTCATTCCAGCAATTAGGCCACTGCAATCATCGGAGTATCGCTACACTCGAGCCTTTGCCGAGAATCAATGACTCGCCGAACTGTTCAGGCGTTGCAAAAAAATAAAAAAAATACAATGCTGTCATTTCACTTCCGACTCATTATTCGCTCCCCCCGACCGTTTTCGCTTCAGTTATACCTGTTTTGTATACTTTAGTTGTCGCTTTTCTACAGGGAGAAAATTATACCGCAATTTACGACTGTTATTGCGCACAAGTGTTTACCATGATCGATTGGTGTATTAGCAAAAAAAATTACCAACCTGTGCTTATCTAACTTTCCAGCGTTTCCCACAGTTCAATTTTTTCATTCGTTGTTTGTTTTTTTTTTATCGTCAATTCGATAAAATAATAATATCTCAATTTAAATATATTAAATTGTTTTAAATATAAATGTTAAAAAATGAAAGGCACATATTTGCAGTGGTTTAACCGGCTGTCGATGGAATTACCTGGCGAAAGACAGTGTCCTTTCGAGAGCTACTGAGGCTGTAATTAGTTTTACTGACACAACTACAGCGGTATATATGATTGTTATTATCGTAGTGAGAAGTTCTAAACAGGCGTCGCAGTTGACTCGTTGCTTTGACTACTTTCTCTCTATTAGTAAATTCGCAGCGTGACGCGCTTCCTGAAAGATATAAAGCAGTCGATTTGAGAGACCGAGTAAGAAAAGTATGGTACACGGTGCGACGGTTCGCTCCGTGACGCGCTCCGAACTTTCCACGTAGAGTGTCGCGTAGCGGTTTCGACCATCGGTGCACGTGGAGAACTTCTAGCCACCCAACAAACTCGCTTGTGACAACAGGACGCAATGGCTTCGAAGTTTCTCAGCCAAATACGGCTGACGCTGCTCTTCGAGTCTTCGCCATGCTTCGTCTATGAAATTGTCATCTGAGTTTCTTTTTTCGTCGCAGATGAACAGTAATTCCCTCGCTATGCCAAATCTTTGTTTATAAGTTCGACTTTCGAAAGACGGCACAATTTCAGGAATTTCTGTTCAACTTTCTTTTTTTTTTTTTGTTTTTACTCCGAATTTTTTCATTTATTCACGCATTGACAAAAAAATGCATTCATTTGTTTCTTGTCGATGGAACGATGTCAGTGTTCTTCGTGAATCCCGAAAAAAAGTGGCGCGGCACAACGCGAGAGATGAGAAAAAAACGTTACGCATGTTCTGTGAACCGCATTACATAACTAACATCCAACTCGTTTTTATAATTTCACGCACGCAGATGTATTTAATTTGATTTTTTTTTTTTTTGGAGGAGTGTAATCGCATGCATGTAAATGCAGTATTTATATACGCTAACGGGAAGTGTCAATGCTACAGAAAATTAGCATACAATTTCGATGGCGAGGCCAATCAGTTGTGTATTGAGAAATTTACATTGCATCAATGCTCTGTCGTCGAACTTCGTAAAGTGCGTCGAGCATTCGCGGCTGCAATCGCCGAGATTAAAACGGAGCAGAATAAATTTAATTTTTTTTCCAAAATTCAAAAATTTTGTTCACGTGATCTGAACGAATTTATAAACCGACGGTGATAGATTAAAAATTTGGAAATACTTTGGTGGGTCAATTCGACTTTGAAAAATAATAACAAAATAATTTCGCCCCTTAAAATAATGTTGAAAAACAGTATTTTTAAAGCAACAAAATGTTTTTAACCTTAAAATTCTTGTGATATTGACGATACAATTTATCTTAATGCACTCGAGTCAGTTGTCGATATCCAAGCAAAATTGCTCGCTAAAGAATATCGTTTACAACAGTATCCCTGTATCGCACGGAATATTCGAGATTATCGATATTTTTTACGTAACGCGTCCGGCGACTCCGTGATCGATCATCGTGACCTTCATTCTCGAGTTTCCCTGTGTGAATAATATACATGAAAAATGTATAGTATCGGGAGAGACGCATGACTGAGAATAATCATCGAGTCACCGTCCGCGCATCAGCATGGAATCGCATTAATTACCGACTAGAAAATTTGTGACGAACACAAATCCCGACATTTCAGAATAAATAGATATTTACGTAGTTTACGAAAAAGAGTAGAACGTCGAATTCGACGAATGAATATTTGATTTCGTAAAACTGCCCAACCGGTTATGATATCCGAAATTAATTGACGTCTTGGCATTGACGTAAAATTGTAATATCGATTAAACGTAATTGATACAGTAAATATTTGAATAGTAAATATTTGAACCTTTGGATTTTTGTCCACATGTTAAGTAAGGAGGAACGGGGGAAAATGGACCAGTCAAGGAAATAACACCGTTATCATTTCAGACGCACGAATTTACTGTTTATTACGAAATCAAATTTAAAAGAATTATTTTTGATTTCCGAGAAATCAAATTACAGATTTGGGGCAATATGGACCACCGCTTGAAATTAAAAAAAAATTCTTGCGGCTTTTCGAACTATAAAAAAAAACCTTCCCGCAGAAGCGGAACTTCAAAATTTGTTATTTTTGGAACAGTGACTGAAAACTTTAACAAAATCTGTATCTATCGAGCTATCGAGTTTGCTTAGTCCATTTTTCCCTACTAGTTCATTTTGCCCCAATCTTTCCGACTTCAAAGGTTGAGATAGAACTGTGGAATTCTTTGATACACGATACCATTCATTTCTGTATACTGTCCTTTCAAAACGACCGATAGAATAAAAATAATCATAAATACTTTTATTATTATTGTTATTTTTTTTTTTCACTTGTATTATTGTGCTATAATACGAATCCAGTATAGCGATATTCATTTCGTGACTCAAGAAAAACAGGCGGCACAACCAGTTTCGGATATACGAAGAGGAGTGTCGACTATGCTATGCTATCTATATATTTATGAGTGACCCGCGGTTAGCCATACATGTTCATCCTGACGCTGCCCGGTACCATACGCGGAGTCCCACATACTCGAGGTGCGATCCTATGCCCATAATGCTGCAATAGCAGCGTTACTATACCAATGGTATATCTCGCAGCTTAGTATATACCAATACCAACGCTGAATATCCACAACGACGCGTCGTCGTAACGGTATCGAAACTATTGCGACGATTCATTAAGAATTCAACGTGTCCTTGAGTCTCGACCATGTTCGTTCGCCCCGACTCTACTGTGCCTTACACCTTAACCACGTATGACGATATGAACGCCCACGTGTTCCGCCTGCCTCTTCCGATACACGTCGCTTCGATCAAAAACTTTTCAACAGCACTTAACTTTAAAACTTTTTTAATTCATTCGCCCCCGACTTTCGTTCCCGTGTTATTTTCTGTTTAAGAATATATACTTGAACTATGAAACTTAAAAATCGTATTTTTTTTTTTTTTTTTTTTTTTTTTTTTTTAGTGAACGAATTTTAGTTTTGGTGCCATTTTGGCCCGTCGGCCTATTTTGCACCCATTTCCTCGACTTACAGAATGCAAACGGCCGAAATAAGTGGCTTCGGTTTGGAGTCGCGGAAAGTTCCGAATTATTTAAATTTTTTTAAGACACAATGCAATTTTTCCTCCTGACTTCCTGCCCTTCTCCTTGCTGACTACGAGCTGACGGGTTATTGGCAAATTGCTATCGGGGGTCTGTACATCCATACGAGTGCACGGGGTCGTGACGTAACAAAAGACTAGTCACTGTTTAAGACCGTTAGTTCATAATACAGTGCGAGCAGAAGAATGTAAGGAGATTAGAAATCCGAAGGTAATATTCATTTGGGTTTCTAAGCACCAAACGTGGCGTAGACATATTTTTATTCGATAGAATCAAACTATCGGAGTCCGAAATTTTCATGTCACTTCTCGTATTTGGGGAGAACCCGTCGCTGGCGTTTTAATTTTGTACAAATGGTCTGTCGAAAAAAAAAAAGACAAAAAAACGATTAGCAGATCGGATCGACTATCAAAACGCCATTGCCTTCAGCTATGAATTGCCGTAAAAAAATGCTATCTCCCAAAATTTCATTAAAATTATTGAAAAAAAAAAAATCGGAGATCTCATGGTCGTTTGAATAAAAGTCAATAGCAAAATTATGCGACGAAAGAATTAGTTATAGGAGCAGTCGGTGTGCCAATTTAACAAAGTGGCAGTGTAAACCCTCTTTAGTCAATAAGACTTCAGGGGACTTTGCGACAGTAGAACAGCATAACTGGACACGCAATCGGCGATAGTGGGTCAGCGGGTAGTGAGAATCAGTGTGCGTAATTTTCATCAATGAGGATATCTCGTTGACCGCAAAAGGTTAATACGAAACAAACATTCTAGTAGGCGCGCGTCGTGCTGATACTACTGATGTCATAACTGTATATAGTACATGTCATTGGGTCAGTCAATGAATGAAAAAGTTCTGCACAATTAGTGTCCACTTGCATTCATTCGCCTCATTCATTTTAAACCCTAAAAAAAATTTATTTTTTTTTATAAAAAATGTAATAAATACTTAATAAAAAAACTGAAAAATTGTCGATCGTTCGAAATAAATACAAATACTTTCCGCGCACATAGCACCATTTTAAGTAAACTTCAAACATAACATTGGATCAATTAATAAAAAAATTTATAATATAAAAAAATGGATTTTTTTATCAATGAGAAATCATGTAAATGATGAAAGTAGCAATTCGTTTGTTCAACAATGTGGAGCGCTGTTTCACAGGATGATACGATTCGAAATGAATACTCGTGTTACCGGCGGGAAGGAGGGGGGGGGGGAGTATTTTAGCAATTTCATCTTATTGTTCCCATTCATTGTATTAAATCATCCGCGTACTCTCATTCTGCGTCGAGCACAAGTCACCGTAGAGTACCCGAGAGCCATTTCGGTGTCAGGGTAACGCGGCTACACAGCATTCCTCTTTGCTGTGACTATAGATAATGCAGGGGAATTATACGTGGGAAATCGACTCGACCAACAAGCTACGTTATTGCAATACTTCTATGCGAAGTGGGGTAATCCATGCGGCTATAGACTCGCTACACTACTCTCCCGATTATGGATTGTAAAGTTTGTAATCTATCATATGCACTGTCTTCCCTCAACATACCGGAATATAACTCGCGGGGATCAAGATTCGTCGTTTCTTCGAGTCTCATAAACGACGACCGGAAGTGCCGTCACGCCTTTTGTGGCTTTTGTAACGTTACGTTAAAAAATACGGCGAGAAAACGGAAAATTTGAATATTAGTTTTTTCTATTTTTTTGAATTAACAATACGATGGAAAAGTGAGTAGTTGCAATTATGCGAGTAGCATTGCTTGATTATGCAATTTTTTTTTGAATTAGCAATAATCTTTCGATCGATGAATTTGAAAAAAAAAAAATTGAATGTAAGATGTATGAAATCAATGAAGTCATTGGCCTCAACGACCGTTTGTAGGTATTACAGGAAACTATTATCTTATAGCGCTGTTTTTTAAATGGTTTTATCTTGAAACTGACCAGACAGCGCGATATATTCAACAAAATACTTAGGCATGTGCGTGAATTTTGTGACACCGCCCATCCTGGATGAGGCATCTTAATGATTATCGCACTTACGCAATACCGCCAATTACGTGGCAATGACGTACCTCATTGTGTTATCGGGTCACTATGCTCTCGTGATGGTTGTCGGTTTTCTACTGGGAGTATTAAGTAATTTCTATGCCTTTGGCAGCTTTGTGCTTTGCTTCGTTTTATTCTCATTCTACGCGACCGCAACAACAATAAGTACGTTTGTGATATACCATTTTTTTCCGTCACCTCACGAGGATACGAGGAGTTACTAAGACATGGATGACAATAATGACGCGCATATATATATTCAATGAAAATAAGTACCGCTTCGGGCTGTTTATACGTTCTAACGTTCCGACTACGAATAGACAAAATCTCACGATGCAGAGTCTCGGAAACCAAAACTTTAGAAGCTCCGAAACGACGACCCGCAGTAACTGCACGCATTGCTCCATTTTTTTTTCTTTCGATTTTTTCAGGTCGAAAGTTGTGGAAAATCGTTGTGTATATCGATAAAATTGCTATTTATATTTTGTCGTTAATTATTGTGATATATCATAAAAAATTATTGTTACCGATGCTATCGACAATATTAGAATTAAACGCAACATTTTCCCGATTCAAAAGTCGCTACCCCGGTGGCCTCGGAGCGCCGTACTTCACGAAACTTATCCTCTTTCCTTTAGTCATTGCGGTACGTTCACAAGAGGCTCAAGAGTCACTGTATCTGCGGTTTATGCTGAGCACGTGCGACTGCTCGCTCTCGTCTCTCTCGGAAGTGATACGGTCCTTGAACGGTCGAACGGGCTACGCCCGTATATACGCGGTGTTGCATTCGTCGCAGTTATCCGGTATCGAGTTTATGGTGAACGAGGCACTGCGCACACGAGAGCGTGCGTACGTCTTCCTACGACGTAGTGCCTGTGCCGCGCGCAAAAAAATCTTTCCCCGACAGACAAAATCGCAAAAAGGTGCAGCGAGTCTTTAAAAAAAAAAAAAAAAAAATCGACCAAATTTCGCGGATAAATTTATAAATTAGTAAAAAAATAATTTTAATAGTAATAATCAATAATTATATAATTATTATTTAAAAATGATAGTTAATTTTGTTTAAATAATTTTATTTATTTATTTATCAATTTTTTTGTTTTTTTATTAAAAGATAATGCGAAGAACTCCAAATGCAATCATTTTTTTTATACGTTGATATCCTTCATCTTCATATACCTGTTGAGTAATGATTGAGGTAGTTATGTCGGGAGACCGTATCGTGCGACGGGGACAGTAGCAGATAGACGTGGGAGTGCGTGTGCAGGACAAACGTCGGTTAGCTGGGCGAGGAAACGAACTCAGCGTGTGAAAGTCTCGCTTTCGTTGATAATATCGCGCGCAAATTTCCGGTGCCCTCGTCTTTTTTTTATCATTAGAAGCCGTATTAACTTAAGTATGCGTATAGTGATTCATATACTTTCGGTATCTGATAAAAGTATGAAAATTCTTGAAGTTTTAACTATTTCCTTTGAAGTATTTCTCCCGGCATAATTTCTATAAATATTTCATTTGTTTTGTTTGCTCCTTTGTTGATTTTTTTTTTCCGGATGAAAGGAACACTACATATATTTATAAAAAAAAAAAAAAATTAATAAACAATTCAATTAATTTACAGCAATGAGCTTTTATTGTGTTTATAAAAGAACATTTATTTCGATTTGAAAAACTTCGGTAAAACTCTTTGAAAAAAGACGCGAAGGCACTTTCTCAGTTTCGTAAAAATGTGAGATGTTTTGCATCTTGATAACATTATCATATCTCGCGTGATAAGAGTAATTCTCGTTATCGCGATCTCTCCGACGTTTACGCCAATAAGAATCGCACACCGAGCGAAAGACTACGCGCAATAGCTTTACTTTAGCGGGTAGAGTTAGACAGTTACCGCGCGTCGTGCATCGTATTTGGGTCACCGACGCATATTCGTACGTCCGTTGAACCGGTGCGAGTGCCACACACGACACGATCATCATTATTCCTCCGATAGTTGTAATCGTACCTAACGACAATTCACCGATAACTCGGACAATTTTAACGCATATCGAATTTATTATTACAACCCTCGCGTTTATCTCTACGCGAAACACACACATCTAGTCAACTAGTCGAGTCATTTTAGAATAGTTAAATTTTTTTTTTTACCGCGATGTACTTTAGTTAACGGAAATAACACGATCGCAAAGTCGAACCTCGTAAATTGCTTTCTCGTTATTTTTCTCCTTTCACAAAGCTCCCTCTGTGAGAATGTATGCTAATCAATGCCGTCCTATGGAGAAAACTAATTAGGAATCAATGTCTAACGTTCTGCTTTACTGTCGTTTATGTGTACTATCAGTTCGCATAGAAAGATTCAGCTTATTACGTCGTAATTTTCAAGAGATAAAAGCCATAATAAAATTATTAAAAAAGATCGAAGTTTCATGAATTCTGAGGTCTTTTATGCTTTCAAATACATTATTCAACTACATTCCAATTGGGATTTAAATATAAGCTGAATATCTTAAAAATTGTGAGCGTAAAATTTTTTCAAAATTTCGTGTTATAAAATTTTTTTTTTCGGAAATATTATTATTATATGACATTATAAAAATTATTATTATTTTCGAATACTGCCGTTAAAAAATAATATATTTCGAAAATAATTTTTTCAAAACAATTTACATTAATTTTTTTTTTTTTTTTTTATAACCAAATGTATTGATGTTAAGATCGAAATGCGAATGTCATAAAAGCAGAAAGTTCAGAACGTCTGCAATAAATAATAAATTAAAATATTTATACCGTAATTTCCATGGTCATTCTTTTGTTTACGTTCAGTTGTCAGACCGACGAGATTATCTCTGAAGTAAGAAACGATGAGCAATATCCATTTATTTATGATATCATTGATAAATTCCGTAATCATTCGACAGACTGACGCAAGCAGCACGTATGCATACGCCTCTCGGTATCGAGTGTCATACGAGAGCGCGAATTCAAATCGGTATCATACGTGTTCGCGGCGCGTATCTACGAGAAAGGGGTAACGATACGATACTTCACTCACAACATGTTAACGCGAAAGACAGAGACCGACAAGTAGGTCGTCGGGTTTTTTTTTTTTCTTTTTTTTTTGGCGAGACTCGACAATCCACACCGGTACACACTCCATGAACCAAGCTGACCTTACTATGGCATCGACTGGAAACCCAACCCAGTCTTCGAGCTCTCGAGCGATTAAACGAACGCGCGTTCGTATTATAACGCGGACGAGGGAGAGTCTACCAACGATAGCCGACGCTTTTTATTCGCTCTGTGTCCTGCTGTACAGTAGTGTAGCATAGTACTCGCAATTTACGTCTATGATGCACTTTTATGTACAGACATATGTGTATATATATACAATATATACACGAGAGCGTAGAAAAAGGAAAAAAAAACGGAGCGCGTGCCGCATGCGCGTGTTTTCTTGTATCCTCGGTAATACCTCTTTTTCCTATTTTTAGAAATGATACGACCACCTCGAGAATCCACAGCAGATCTGAGCTCACAATATGCTATCGTCTGTTTCGTAGAACAGCGATGCAAACTATTCACAGTCGGCGTTCTTTCTTTCATAATGTATAATACATAGAGTCGCATTATGAAGATTGCTTCCGCCAGACGCATCGAATAAAATTGGCGGGACGGTGATCTTTTTTTTTTTTTTTTTTTTTCGGTCCTCTTATTCTGAAGTCTCAGTTTATCTTAAATCGGGGCGAATTGATTTTCACGTAGACTATAGTGCGATCGTAGAGAAAAAAGCAAATTATCGCAGGAAATTCTACGAGATGTAGAATTCGTTTAAAATACATATAATACAAATAATGATAAGTATTGCTTTTGACGAAAGCGTTTCACAAATTTCGCAGACTAAAACATTGACTCTTAATCAGGAGATCGGTAAAAAAAATACATTGAAAATTCATACTTTGAGTTTTTGGCGGCCGATAATTTCTTATATTAATAATCATTGATGTATTTTATTAATAAATGATACATTTTTATTTTATTTTCATTTATCATCATAGATTTTAATGAATTGTCCGATGAATACGGAACGATATTCCGTAAACTCAAAAAATAAATTTTCAATGTACTCATTTTTTTTTTTTTCGATTACCTGTTGATCAAACGTGTACCGTTTTAGTCCTCGGAATCGGGGAGAGGTTTTTTTTTTCCACATTGCCGTTAACGCGGCCGAGAATATAGTGGCACAGTGATAATCGAATGGCAAGTGCATGGCGATTGGCTCGTCCCACTTTAGCGCCCGAGACGCGACTTCGCGTTCGGATTCTCAACGCTAATCGTATATCCATACGTATTATAAGATTTGTATAAGCGTTCGATGAGTCTCGGGGCGAAAGAAAAATAAAGCTTATTGTAGAGAAAAAAGATAAAATTACCAGAAATTTATAACACGATTTCTGCGTAAAAGCTTCTAATACCCGTATTGGATGATTTCAGTTTTTTCAGTGCTTCTCGCATTGCACTGTAAAAAAAAATGTATCGGGATGTAATCTTCTAGTACTGGAATATTGAGCATAAAAGCTTCGATACACAACCGTATAATTCGAAAATTGTGTCACAGCAGACACGCGTCTCGTCCCGGTCACCGCTATCCTCCGCATTTCAGCGCTGTGCGTGACACGAATGTGAATTTTACTATTTCTTTTTTATTCGTCCCATTAAATACTCGTGATCGTTGTCGGGCGCGTGGCTTCTCCACGCTAATATATAATCGTCGGCCTGACATTCGCGTGAGTATTATACTATGAGTTTTATTCGGTACGTAAATATCTCGAAAGGTCATCCGCGAATCGTGGCGTTGCGATGAAAAAGAAAAAGGTGAATTATTTTATATCGTTTTCTCATCGACCTTGAGAATCTTTAGAACTACGAACCTTCCAATAGTAACCTCGACGCTCTCGATCGGTAATATGGTGGATTCTATTATTAAGCCATTCATAAATTAGTGACCAACGCTTGCTGCAGAGCAGAGCAGACCTTACACAACCGCTGAATGTAAAATTACGTGAAACGAGAGTTTTAACCTCGAGATTCGTCGGATCCTGTTTTATTCATATGTATATTTAACATTAAAAAAAAAAAAAAAAAACTACGTAGTTATCATCGATCGATAAAATCGCGAACAAAATGCCAAAATTGAGAACATTGCAATGAAATCGAAACCTCGTATTTGACTAAATATCGATTTCGTAAAAAATTACCAAAAAAAAAGCAATTGGTACTCTGAAAATTTTGCACGCATACAAGAGTACCTGTCGCGAGATTCCCGATGTCGAAGACATTTTTATAATGCGCGTTAAGCTAACTATGGAAACTCGAAGGATGGTCAATCGAGCGTATATCGCCAAAGTCGTTTTCCCGCCGGTGAAAGTGAAATTCTTCTATGCTGCACCGGCCAACATTCCGGTGTTCAACCCAACAGATTGTAAATATATCTAACATCGTTAGACCGACGGTACGGGGAGTTTATTCCGCACGTGTACATTTTCTATTCGATCGGCTATGAATCGGTTGTGTTACGTAGGTACACAGTTTTTTGTATGTTAACTCATATTATGAGTTGAGTTAAGTAGGAAAACATTTCTCAAGAGATAACAATAACAAATGGTCGGTGTTAATTGCCGGTATTTTGTTTATAGAAAAATATTGAATTCTTCTGCAAACTGATATATTTCGCTCGTATTGAGGATTTCATTTGGCCGACTAATTAGTCGAATTTTTAATTTTAATAGCCGCCATTTAATAGAAAAATGATATATTAATATATTATTATTAATAATATTTATTATCGATTAAAAAAAATCTATAGCTGTATTGCGCGATTCGGCCAAAAAATTATTTCGAAACCACGAAACCCGCGACACACAAACGTTTCCAAGGGAACAATAGGTAGTTTGATCGATGCCAGACATTCATCCCATTGAGACTTTCCCGGTCTCCCTATAACCAGTGCCCTATCATTCGACAACGAAGTCCGTTCGTCTGTAACGAAAAATTTCCCAGTCGAAGCTTTACAAACCAGTAGTTGTTTGGTTAATGGTTTCCTCCCGAAATCGACGAAATTATAAAAAATGCCGGGAATAAAAGGTACCGGGATGCCAACAAGCTGGTGCCTGACGAGCGACGAAAATATCGAGAACGTCGAACGCATAAAACTAACGCCCATGGAGCAACGGGAATTGGGCTGCGCGATCGGTGAATACGTGTTCCTAGAATATCCATGGGCTTACGTGCCGCGCGAAGCGGTGACGACGTTAGCCGGGCAAACTGGTTCGGATCTGGAAGTCCACAGAGAGCGGATTCATGCCTACCAAACCGAAAAATTTCTCGTAGGTTACGCCTCAGGCGAGTTGGTATCCACGAATTTTGTTATCTGCCTAAGCGAAACCGCTGGGGAATGGATACGAAACCGAAACCGTCGAATAACCAAAAAAATCCTCAACGTGGTATCTACGATGATAAAAAAGACTCCGAAAGCTTGGAAATCGTTGAAAAGCGACGATGAGCTCAATGAAACATTCGTGAAAAACACGAGACCCTTCTACGAAATAGAAATCTCATTGTCGGCCTCGCAAATCGGTCAGAACCGGGATCTCGGCGAGCGCGGTACCGATCAAGTTAGAGACGGATACATAGAAATTCTTCCGGGACGCCGAAGGTACAACAACGTTCCTATGAAGCTAATATCGCGTTGCGTACAAACAAACCTCGAAGGAAGAGAAGCGAGCGTACAGTGCTATTTCGGTTATCCAAGAAACAAGTGGACGCAATACGACGAGGTAATCTTCGTCGATCCCGACAAAATTGACAAATCAAACACTATCCAGGAAGACTCAATTCACGATAGCGACAACGTCGAGGAGACTGTGGAAAAAGTTGAAAAAATCGGTTCAGAAATCGGTGAAGGAGATCCTTTGATTCCAACGCCTTTGGGAGTATTCTTGAATACTCGTTGTGAGGAAATGATCGATTTTGCTCGTTACAATTCGGTAATCAACATGCACTCGAGTGACATCGATAATCTGGCGAACAGATGCACAGTTGATTCGCAGATCGAAGCTAATTATGTTTACGATGAATTGGGATGTTATATTTATTTGGAGGACACGAGAAACAAACTTATTTCCGACGTCTCGTGGGATCCTAATCGATCGGGTTACTTCGCTGTTTCCTACTTGAACGACGATCGCTGCGATACCGATCGTGATTCGTTGGTGAAGAAAACATTGTCAGTGAAAGATTCGCGTCTGAATTTGAGTGGCAAAGCCCTCGTGTGGTCTCTCGATGATTCACTTCGTCCGAGAATACTGCTGGAAGATATTCGTGAGATTCATTCGATTTCTTACTGCCCCTATCGCAGAGAAGTCGTAATCGGTGGATCCGGAAATGGACAGATTCTCATATGGAGTCTTCGTAATTGTCTCGACGAGAAACCCGACAAAAATCAAAGCCCTACCGATTATCGAACGTCAACGAGAAGGACTTTACCGATCGTGCATTCGATCACTTCTTCCGATGGTTACAATTCTCACATCTCTCCGATCTGCGCGATTCGATGGCTTCCCGCCGATCGTAGAATCGAAACGAGCGGAAAATTCACCAAACTTTCGGAAAACACAAGTGTCCAATTTATGTCCGCGTCGAAGGACGGCATGGTGGCCATTTGGGATCTCGTGTGGCAGCCGAGTTTGACATCCGATAAGAGTTTGAAGAGCGTCGTTACGGCTGCAATGGCATCGAGTCAGGAGCTGAAGCCGCTGGATGGCATCTTCGAGCCTCACTTTCGGATAATGATAAAATCGCCGAAGGAATCGATAGGATTGACGGTGCTGGATCTGTGTCTGGCGCAATGTAGTCCCAGGGAAGATGAACCGGAAGCCGTAAACAATATTTGGCTCGGTGTGGCGCAGGGTAGGATAATCCTGGGGAGTTGGCAAGGTCAGGAATTCGATTCGGAGGGCGTATCTTGTGAAACCAGCGAGATTCTTCAGGAATCCTCCGTGCACAGTGGTCCAGTTATTCAGATCTCGAGATGTCCGGATATTCAGGAAATGTTGCTAACGATCAGCGATCACGTGTTTGCCATTTGGAAAGACGACTATCTTTGCGCTCCATTGCTATGGCGAAGGCGTACCGTATGTGAATACACCGCCAGCTGCTGGAGCGCCAAGATACCGGGAACTTTTCTTCTGGGGAGAATCGACGGTGATGTTGAGACATGGGATATCAGTCGCAAGACGACGGAACCGGTCCTCGTGCAGACCATTTCCGGTAACTCGATAACGGGACTCTACGGGGCGCATAACTCGTATAGCGACACTTGTTTCAAGGTCATTGGGATATGCGATTACAACGGAGCTCTGCGCGTTTACGAAGAGACCGAGGAGGGTCACAACGAAAAATGGGAGAGAATCGAGTGGTTTCGAAATTTCGTCAGGCGGGAGGTGGAATGGAAGAGAGAGTTTCGCCGCTGGCAAGACGAATACCTGAAGAGCAATGAGACGGCTCTTGAACGACGAGCCGGCAGAGTCGCCGCCGATGCCAAACGACGTCACGAAGAAGCGCGACAAAAATTTATACGCGAACAGGAGGAATCCGCGAGACTCAAAGCCGAACGAAAAATTCGCAATATGCCTAAATCGAAGGATACACTCCGACGAGCGAAGAATCTCGAAATAGCAAAAAATGTTTTGCTTCAAAAGAAAGGCTTCGTTCCGGAAAAACTCAAGATCACTAGGATCCCATTGGTTCAACAGCAAGAAGAGAAAAATTATCGTTTAGCCAAATCGCAGAAAGAAATTTCGAACTCTGATTCGCGATTTGTCGACACGCTTTCTTGCGAATTTCCGGGACAATTGGCACAATTAGAAATCGATGGCGCAGAGACTATGGAAACATTAAGAAAAAAATCGGAAGATATTGATAAAAAAGAATCGACGGATTTTGAAAAGTATTCGATGATTCAGGACGAGGCGTGGAAAATGTTGTCTGAAAATCCGCGACGTCCGGAATTCGATTGGAACGTCGCGATGAAAGAAGGACGACATAGAAAAAAACACTGATCGATAGCCGACGATAGCGATGATCGATTGATCCGAGCCGAGGAAACATCGATGATTAATTAAATTGTAATCATTGCATTACGAATATTTGCCATATTAGGTGACTACGTCATCGATATCGAGATAGCGCGGGATAAGATAAGCATAAATGCGAGTCATCTGTTTTTGGTATTTGACATCACGGTGACGAAAGTCTTGAAATTTACTTTGTGAATCGTTCCTAGAAGAGATTGAGGCAAAATGGACTACTGGGGTAAAATGGACCAGAGAAACGTGATTTCAATAGGATCATTGGGAGCAAAATAGACGATACTAAAACTGAAAAAATAAATAAATAATTGTAGCACACCGTAGCAGGGCGGTAATGCCTCTGGAATCATGGTAATGGCTTTCAATTCTTAGCTGTGCCGTTTTGCCCCATTCTTTCACCAACGGGACTGTAATACAGGTGTGGCAACGCCCGCTATCCATGAAATATTTATAATTATATATTTGAACTGATATTTGAACGGCGAATCATTTTGTAAACTTCACGCTAACATTTTTCGCTTTTTATCAAAAATTATAAATAAAATGATACTAAAGTTTCGGGTCTCTCAGTCGACGCCTTCGCCGACGCCTACTGTTCCGAATTCGCGTAGGACGCTTCTATCCTGTTGAGAAATCGACTTAAAGCAATGACACTCTGCCACTGTTGGCAATGGGAACGTTGACGCCATAGCTAATCACGGAAATTTTCATAATACTTGTTTCAGGCACTCGGAATCATTTGCATGGCATGCGGCTCACCGGCGTGGCTTCCCGCAACCAGCTTTTTCCTCTTCGTCGCCACGACGGCCTTCATTGCCAGTCTTCTGTGGACCGTCATTTATTTACTCTCCATTCGCGAGGCACTCAAAGTTCCCATTAATTGGATACTCACTGTAAGTAAATCGTTTATTTGACAACAAAAAATGCCTAATCCATTGTAATATACGCCTGCGATCCGTTTTAACTGATTTTATAATGGACTTTTTCGTCTTTCAGGAACTTTTAAATACGGCGGTAGAGGCGGTACTGTACTGTCTCGCGTTCATCGTACAGCTCGCCGCGTGGGCCGGACATCATTCACATCCTATGAAAGGATCCAATATCGCTGCCGGGGTATGTACTCAGCATTTCGTTAATGACCCCCTCCCGGAGTCGTGGGGATCGATAAATTAAACATGTAGCTGTGTTATAATGCATCGGAACGAATCAATCAGTTTCACTGTTATTTCTTCCCAATCGAAACTGATAAAATTGCGATCGATTTTTTTTTTTTTTTTTTCGTTCCTACTTTATAATAATACAATGGGCGATCCACCATTAACGATAGAAAAAATTAGTATTAAAAAAAAAAGATTCTTCAAACTCTAAAAGCGGTAAATAAAAAAAAAGAACGCGACGAGAAGAAAGAAAGTAAAGGATATTAAAATTCATTGTGCCGATAGTGAATTGGTAATGAATGACAATACGTAACATTAAAATGTGTTTAATTTGTTTCAGGTATTTGGAATATTCAATACCGTTGCGTACGCAGCCGGCGCGTATTTCCTTTGGCTCGAGTGGAAACACAGAGATCCTCAGTGAGGATCTTAGTACGCGAAGAATAAACAGCTATATTTGCATCGGCACCCACCCTTGCAGGATTCTTTCCGCAACCATCAAAACCGTCGGTCGATGCTGAATTCTATTTCCTTTTTTTTTTTTCTTTCTTTCTTCCCTTTTCTACTACGCCATCCACCAACTACTTTAACCCTAACGATACGATATCATCGCGAGCGCTAGAATACCAATTGATTCCTTTTGGTTTGTATGCTGATAATTGTCATAAACACAATTACTTCGTACAATAGTATTGTTTAGTATTTCATTTCTCTCCCAATGGACATAAACCGAAGGAAGTCTCTAAGGCATCGATAATTATTTATCCGGGAACTTCGGTTTACCACCGATGTGTTATACAAATCGATCGAAGGTCGTCGAATATCGATTTATTCGTCGATGTGTAAAGGGAACTTTGAGGAGCGACTCGATCAATTGAAGCGGTAACGAGCAATGCACAGGAAATAAAATTTTCTGAAAATTTAATGTACTGGTAGTGGAAGTTTTTACGCATAAACTGATGAAAAAAATTTAACGTATAATTGTGACGAAAAATTAATGTACGATATATTAAAAAATGATATATTAATCGATACTTTCCTTTTAATAATTTACTTCGATTTTATTATAAAAGTATTTTAAATTCAATAATTTACTTTAATTTCAATGTTAAAGTATATAAATTTTTCGTCACTATTTTACAATAAATTTAACGTATCTGCTGATGCATTGAAACTTCCAGACGAGTACATCGAATTTATAGTTTTTTTTTTTTTACTGTGTACGTTAACCAAAGACTGGTAATTTTTGTAGGTATGATTCTCAATATTTTTCAATGATATTGTCGAAATCATTGGTTATCGAGGATAATGAACGTTCTGTTGTAATAACTTTGACGCGAATTTTCCCAACGTAATCACAGAGCTATTGTACTGCTTATCAACGAATCGATCGCCTCGAATATCCCTTTAGGATCTACGTAAGCGCATCTCAGGTGCGATATTAAACAATAGATATCGATTTATGGAGAAATCTCACTTGATATTGAAAAAAAAAAAAAAAAAAATCACATACGTGCCTTCACCGGGCGTGGATTTTGCGCGCGTAAATACAAATGACCACTAATATATACATATATATTTTATATTGTATACAACAAAATTTAGTTCACCGTTGCCGATACTCCGATGGAAGTAGTGTACTATTATTAAATTAGAGATCTATTTAAGATACCCGATTTCGATCAATATTCCATTTTCTTGATTTTTTTTCGTTTTTTTAATATACTTGAACAATTTTTTTTTATTTATCATCTCTAAGTATCCGCATCGAAGGTTGTGAGATTCGCCGCTACAAGTGCCTTTGAGATTCTCCGTGATCTCGAATAAATTTCCGGTGGTATATAAATCAAATTGAATGAATTGCTGATTAAAAAAATTGTACAAAACGTCATAATATCGTGTATGAACGTAATTTATGTAACGCAACGATTGAAAACTCCTTAATTGCGACATCGAACTAATGACAATCCAGAACATCGAAAACAAAAAAAAACAAAAAATTATATTAATAAATAATAATAATCCGTTGCTTGTTTTCACTTCGCCCTTAATGCATCGTACACCTTATTTACTAAACTACATGAACATCGAGGATTGCATTTACTTATCAAGTTCTACTTTTAACGAATAGATTTTATTTTTCGTTTTGACATTGTTAATTGTTAAAAAAAAAAAAGATATATATATATGTAATACTGTACTTGTGTAGCGTGTCATCTGCGATTGCCTACAATCATGTGCATCTGTTTGAATTTCTTTTTTTTTATTTTTAAATTTTATTTATTTTAAGCTATGGATGATGAATAAAAAGCTTAGAGTTAAAACTTGCGTAGCGTCAATTTTCTTTTTTTCGCCTTAAACACTCAACATTTTTACGAATTTATGACATACGATCAGATGTTTCGACGATTAATTTTTTTTTTTTCGTCGCAAACTGATATACAACGCACGTCTCCGTACAGACGTCGATAACGACGATTTCTGCACCATTGAAAATTAAAAACTTTAGTCTATTTTATCCGCGTGAACAACTTAAGAAACAAAATAAAAAAAAAGCTATGCGCGAATATAATTTGCATAATTTTCGGTAATTTTTCAAAATTGCTTTATACTCTTTTATAAAAAAAATAATAACAATTTTGAGTGAAGACTTTTATCGAAATTAATAGACATTTTCAGGATTCTAAGCGTCTGTGTCCCTTTAATGGAACAATGTAAAAAAAAATGTATTTGTGAAAGTCGATAACAAAGTCTGGAAGGAATCGTGCGCATCACTCTCCCCTCTGAATCTGTCTGCGTATAAGAAGTCGAGACGCGGACTCACACATCGTCGCGAATACAAGTGTGTGATATCATCAGTGACATCACCCAACGAAACGGTAACGCAGTTGTAAACCGAATGCGCACCTTCAGTCTATCGCGAGCCGACAGACGTTCAACATCCCACATCATTCAGGTCAGTTAAATAAAAATAACTACGGTTTATGTTGTTGTTTTTTTTTTTCGTACGACAATAAAAATAACTTTCGTGCCATTTATTTCGAAAGCTATAGACGCTGATATATCTTAAAAAAAAAAAAAAAACAAACAAAAATTAACTGCGAATAATCTATAAAATACTCGAAGAGTCGATGCCATAAAATTGTTTAAAGTTACAAAAAATCACAATAAGTGTCTCGATTTCACAGAGGCGTCGCTGCTATGAAAGTGAAAGAGATACTAATCTTTCTAGTCGGTAACAAGCGGTATTAATCATCGTGCGAATCGCTAAAAATAACTATATGACGCGACCATCGAAATTTCGTTGCTCCATGCGTCTCCGACATTTTTAAGGAAACATAAACATTTTTACGAATGTTCTAATTTAACGCGGTATTAAATTTCAACGGGGTGTCCAGTTTTATACACACTTACAGAACATGGCGTCGTTCGAAAACAAACAAACCGGCTTTTAGAAAATTCAGGATTATCAGTATTATCACTTTTCAGTCTGTATCCGTCATACAGCGATGCGTCATTTCGACTGAACAACAAGTTATAATTTTTTTTTTTATCAAGGATCCGATAGCGAACCTTAAATGGTCGTATAAAAGAGAATGGAAATTTCTTCATACGCTGAGATGACTCAATGAAGAAATTTCGGGCGGTGCCCCTTTAAGTAGACGAATTTATTGATCCCGCGTTACTGCGTGCAAACTTTTCAAGAACACTAAAAAATAAATTTATAAAAAATAAAAATATCAACGACGCCGGCGCCGGCACCATAGGGGACAATGGGGCAATGACGGTCACTAAGAAGTGTTCTTTAATTCCTAACAAAGAAACGTTTATCGATCGAAAATAAAATCTTTATCGAATTCTTCAAAAAGTACTTATTCTTCGAAAATAGTAGAATGCCAGTTGGAAAAAATAAATAAATATGGGAACCTTTCGTTGATTTTAGAAATCTTTACTTGGTAATTGCGGTCGGCTTTTTGGAGTAACTGCGGTCGGTTTTTGGAGTAAATACGGTCGTTTTGGGGAAACGTCAGTCGATTTCCACGTGTCAAAAATTGAAAAGTTGAAATATCTTAGTTCCGTTCGTCAATATACCGATTTTCATTATTGTCGTATCTATTTCCAGTAAATTCCCTATTTAATATCATAATTTATATAAAAAGATATCGTAATTTTTTTTTTTTAAGTTGTTTAGGTGTCACAATATTTTATCGAAATATACCGAAGATTAGTGCACTTCGCGGTTGGCCTTTAAATTTAAAAGAAAATAAAAGGTTAAGGGAGCGCAATAGCGCCACTCGACCACCCGGCAGCGCGCGTAAGCACTATACATAAAAAAAAAGATTTAAAAATAAAATGTTTGTTTACATTATTAAAATAAATGCGTATCGTTCCCTTGTCCCATATGAAATCGAGACTATCTTTAAATTTTTTGAAATTCAACGCTATTTCCGTTGTGAAAATAACACCGGAGAAGTTTCTCTCGGCATACACAGCTCGGTCCACGAAAGCTGACCTTGACCGCCTTTGGCGGCGTAGTGCAGCCAGACTATGGCGTCGGTCGGTTGTACGTACCGTGAGATCCCGTAAAAGCTTAAAGGGTATATACCGTTACGAAAGAATGGTGTACGTTGTTATCACACGATGGTTGCCATATTGTTTCGTAACATCGAAGTAACTCCAAATAACGAACTATTTTTTTCACGCGTATCCATCGTTACATAAACGATTAAAAAATAGCAAAAATCGAATTATTCGAATTAAAATCAAAATAACAAAAATATTAACCGTTTAATGGACTCAACAATATTTCACGAGGAATCTGTATTTTCGTTCGTCGGCATTTCACACGCGTAGTATTGTCTGTCGGTGTATGAAGGCGTCGATAATCGAGAGATGTATCACAGTATAATAAAAATACCAAAAATCGAATTAATCGAATTAAAATCAAAATAACAAAAATATTAACCGTTTAATGGACTCAACAATATTTCACGAGGAATCTGTATTTTCGTTCGTCGACATTTCACACGCGTAGTATTGTCTGTCGGTGTATGAAGGCGTCGATAATCGAGAGATGTATCACAGTATAATACATTGTATGTCTAAATGAATTTTCAGTAAAATCATCAAGTGAATAAATCGCCATCATGTCTCACTCAGTGACGATCAGAACCGCAACTATAACGAAGGGCACGGGCCATAGCTTCGGCAATATTGGTTACATGGCAACCTATCGCGGAGGCTTAAAATTCGTGGAATTGGTTAGTATTATATTATATTTATTTATTATATATTATATATATATTTATTAGTATTATAATATTATTATATATTATTATTATACATTATTATATATTATTATTATTATTATATGTATTATATTAATAATACATTAATTATCATTATTAAATTTTTTTATTTTATTTTTATTATTTCGATAATAAAATTTTATAATATTTTTAAAATACCGAATAATATAGTAGAATCGCACGTATTCGACGTAATTCGGAGACATCGTCACTACGGGAGGTTCCACTGTACCTTATCTCGCGTAAGACGGCGTCATCCGGTTCCGCTTTGTGGTTTTCATTCATTTGTATGCCAAATCATTTGCACTATTAATTTCTCAGTCAAGTCCGACTTTCCCGGACGTGTTGATAAGATAATAATAAATGATAAATGAAAGCAACAAATCCCCATCACGCGATATGTGAGAGACGTTTGTGAAAAGACGTGTTAACATAGAAATCGAACGTTTAAAAAGTCCTCACGGCTAATCAAATGATTTTTATTCTGTTTTAGCTGCTTGGCGTCGTGTGCGTAGGAATATTAGGTCGCGACATTGACTACAATCGATACTACGCGGTGCACAAAGAATTTTTCTTTTTAATCACAACGACTTTCATGATTGGAACATTTATATTATTGTTGAGTTGTTGGGCTTCAATATCAACGGATTCAATCATATCGAAAACAATTTATGTAAGTGTATTTGCTGCGAATATTTGTTTCTCAAATCGATTCGCGGTTACACGCGGTTTAATTATTAGTTATTAAGTAATTAATAATAATTAACGATTTCAGGAAGTCATATACCACGCCGTCGGGTTTGGTCTTCTTCTCGCGGCCTCATTGACGCTTCTGATTAATGTTAGCAATAACAAATACGATCGCAATTACGAGATAATGTTGGGAGCCTCCGTGAGTATTTTATTGAACACTATTTGTTATAATATAATAAACATTAGGGTGATTAAAAAAACGCTTTTTGCGAGAATCAATTGCTCATCTATAGAATCATTATTTGCTAAAAAAAATCAAAGGCAACAACAACTATAATAATAATAATAATAATAATTTTATCTACAATCATTTTTAGTATTGCCTCATTGATCATAAAAAAATCGGGAAAAAACTACGAAAATTTTTATACTGTATTTTGTATTTTTTTATTTTTTCAAACTTTTTTATTATCGTCTGCTCACCGAGATTCTTGTTTCTTTCTTCAAATATAAATTATTCATAATTGATTTTTTTTATTTGGTTTTTTTTTTTTTATTCATTTTTCATTGATTTTTTTTTTTTTTTTTTTCTATACGCTCCGCAATAATCGAATTGATTTTTTTGAAACCAAAAAAATCAATTATTTAAGATGATTGAAGAATCGAGTATTTATCGTCATTAATGTATTTCATTTTAGATTTGCGGTCTGATAAATACGGCGCTGTACTTCATAAGCACACTATTGGCTGTGCGTTCATATCGAGGATTATAAACGCTCCAAGTCACCACTTCGCTATCGCGTCCGTAATATTCATCATAAATGCAGAAATTAATAGAATTTCTGTAATAGCGTTTCGGGAAGCATTTTTAAAAAAATATAATCAATATCGAAGTTCTGCAACGAAAAGTAACATTGAAAGTTCATCGACACAGACCTGAAATATCATTTATATTTTTATACCGAACCAAAGGACCGGCGGTCGAGAGAAATATTAATGAAAAAAATGAATCACCAGAAACAGGCAATAAAGAAAATATACCGCGTATTTTTGAATATCTCTATCAACCGAGTGTCGGTTTTCCTAAATTTTTCTAAATGTTGTACAATTGTGACTGATATAATATATATATATTCATAGATAATCCAGCGATTACGTATAACGCTTTTAGATATAGTAAATTTAGCGCGATGACAATTTTTTCGAGTCGTATGGCAATTTTTTAAAAAATACGGTTGTTCTAATTTAATGTACAAATTTTTACGATACTAATACGTTTTCGCGACGAGCATTATAAGTGTGAAACTAATGCCGCCGGAAGTATATATATTTTTTATCTCTTTATTGGTGAGATATGCAAAAAATTGACAAACGTCGTAACCTATGCAGCAGGAAAGTGTTTTCATCTATATAAGAATATTTATTGCGTGTGTATGTATTTTGATAATTATATTGAGCAAATAAAGTCAAATACGCGTATTTATAATAATATCCATGCTGCAATGATAAAACGATTATTGTTACATTCCCGAAATTATTTTACTAAGGTTCAGTCGTACTATTTAAATTTATAAAAATAAAAAACATTCATTTATATTTAATTTTTATATATTGTTTTTTTCAAATTCGTAGTCAATTTTCTTCAAATTTTATCTTTTTTTTTTTTTTCCTTTCCTATGAGACCATTTTTCCCCGATTCGCCCTCTATGAAAAAAATCTTTCAAATTTATCGGATGTTCTTTCTAAAGATGGGGTTCACCTTCACCCCACTCTCGTTTCATCTGTCTGAAACTTTTTTACATCGGTATGTCTGTTGCGCGCAGGCCGTCTTAATACTTCCTCCGGCACGTGCCAGAAATAGACTGTACTTCCCTCGTATTCGGTCGCGCGATGCAGGGGGTGCAACGACACACGTGCATCGTGAAGACACGCGCGTGATCGCTCTCGATCTATTCAGTCTCTTCCGATAAGTTCGAGAAACAAGACGCAAAATAGAGTGAAATGCATTTAAACACTTCTATACGCTCCGCATTAATCGTATTTAACGCCTAACTTCGTTCGTTGCGAATTAATAAAATTATAACGAGTACCATATTAAAACAGTGCGATAAAAAGGGTTGATAGAGTAATTGAAGCGAAAACAAAACGAAAAAACGACGAGAACAACTCGACGAACTCGTCGCCTTGTTAATTGGTAATCGCGCTACTCAGTCGTCGTTTGCCAACGTTCGGGACAACAGAGAAAATGGCAAAGAGCAACAGGACCGGTCCTATAATCAGAATGGCTTCCGGTGCCACTCACGGAGCCGGAGGTATCGAGTGTTGCTGTTGCAGATGTTGCACATGCATTCATATAGAATTTTTGAAAACTCTACCCGGCATCGTCAAGATCTGCGAAATGGTGAGTAAAAAAGAAGAAAAAGTAAAGAACGAACCGTGGAAATCTGCGATCGCAAATAATAATTGTAGAGCCGGGAAAACGTATCGGTAATTACGATAGTCGGTTAACTCCCGTCAACTTCGCAACCGATTTTTTTCTACTATCAACTACTTTAGTATCTCAACATGTTAACTAAGAAACTTGTCGACTGAGAAAAATGATTTCGACGAAGTTGCAAATGTATTACGATTTTACGATAAAATTCTTGTAAACGTTGTATTTTTCCTTTTGAAATGAAATTATCTTTAATAAAATCATTTTTTCTACGGAATCTTAAGGATAACTTCTTTCACTATTTTATATATATCTATATATATATTTTTTTAACGAAAAATTCATCGTTGCAGTTGATCGGTGGATTGATACAGAGTCTTCTAATAAATTACGGACTCCGATACAGCACGACAATTGGATCGGCATTCGAAGGTTCACTGACGACTTCGTCGGCGTGTTTTTTAACTACCGCCGTTCTTCTTGGTTGCTATATCGTCTCCGAAAAATCTTATAGACTCATCCGCGCTTCTTTGTTCGTAAGTTTCGCGTGTATAGTGGCAATTATATTTTTCAGAGTTGTGCGAAACATTGCAGTCAAAATTTATTAAAAAATTTAGTTTAAAAAGAATTTTATATCGAATGTTTAAAAAATATTTTCTTTCGTTATTCTACTCAATTCTCATATTTTTGGAAACACCAATAATAATATTTTTTCTTTTTTCTTTTCCCCAGGAAATGATGTTTAACGCTCTCGCCTGTTTCCTCTACTTAAGCTCTGCTTCTTATTTGGCGTTCTCTACAAAAATGTTTTTAATGGCACAATATTACGTGACGCCCGGTTTCGATGTTTATCCAGCAATGAGCGCCGCATACGTGAGTAATCAATCGTTTTTTCTCCACTTTGCGACGATATATGGACGATGGACCGCGACAGATTTTTTGATTATATAAAATAAAATAAAAAAAAAAAACAATTAACCGAAAATAAATATGGAATCAAAATTTTTTTAAATAAAATAAAAATAATTCTCAGCATCGTAAACATCGCTATTGTGTTGCAGATGTTAAGCGGTATTGTTGGCGTGTTACACGGAGCGGACGCGTATTTTTCGTGGCAACACTACAGAGGCAGCAGATAATATCTCAAACCATCGAGTATTGCATACAGTGTACAGAAACATTTCGGCGAAACAGCGGAAAATTCTTATTCGCCGAAACAGTAGAAGAGGTTTATTCACTGCTAGTCAACGATGACGTAATCATTAAGATCGTAAGATACGATTTTGTACAATTTATTCCAGAATTTATATATTTTTTTTTTCATCGACTTGACAATTCCTTTTTTTTTATTATTTAGATATATACATATGTATATAAAATTCCAGCTGTAGCTTAGGGCTTTATTATCTTTTTACTGAACTCGCCATTTAAATTTATGAAGTAAAATATTTAGATTTTTTAAAATTTTTCTAAAATGTATTGAAATTTATAGTTTACGATTTATTATGAATTATTTACGAAGTTCTGAAAGGTCTTCAAGGATAGGATAGAATAGTCTAAGCGCAAAGTAGTGAAAAAAAAAGTTCCAGTTTATGGAACTCCCGTCGAAGGCTTCAAATTTCATCCCCTATGAATTAAAATTTTTATTTTATTTCAATTTTAATGTAAAAAAAAATTAATTGTTATTTTTTAAGTATCGTCCTGCGATTTATAATATTCCATTATAAATTTTTTTCATTAGTCTTGTGAACGGAAAAAAATCGTAGTTATTGTACGGACGATTTTATTGTAAAGTACAGACGCTTATCACGAAATCTAAATTAAAAAAATGCAGAATATCGAACGACATATATACTTAAAAGGAAAACCTAATAGTCGAAATCGAATTTCGTTATGGTGGTCCAAGAAAAATCGAAAAAAGAGATTATGAGAAACGCGATACAATCAAATTCCGCTATTGTATGTTGCGATATATAATTGCACAGTAACGCACCGTTTCGAAATTTATTCTCGGGCCGGAAATTGATTGTAAAGTGGTGGTCAGTTTATTTAAGCTCCGCGGCTATTGAGAGAGCAAATAAATTGTTTAAGTGCCTACTTGCGGCCAAAAGGAGAAACGAGAGCGATTGTTACTTCAATCGGTAGCGCCCCCTTCCCCGCTGTTCTGTGGTCGCGTCGCACAAGTTCAAGTACCACTACAAGTAATGAACGGTGCCGGAGATATTCGTTAATGCCAATCAACCTTCGAATTATTCGTTAAGTTTAATCGCGGCGATGCGAGGAATCGTCGAAAATTAAATTACCAAAAATTCTATGATTTCGAAGAAAACAGCTTTTGAAAAAAAAAAAAAAAAAAAAATACGATACCAATGTTAGAAATGTATTTAAATAAAATAAAATGCCAAAGCATTTTAATTGCCAGAAGAATTAGTTTCTGCGTTCGCCGTTGTGAATGCATTTGATAGCCGGAAGTGAAATCCCTCGGTAACCCGTACAGTTTTTCCGTGAAATTCCATCCGTTTTGTCGGGGACTGTATAAGTGTTCGCTACTGCAACTCGCATGTGACTGACTCACTGCGATTCTAAATAACTTGAATGCCTCGATTTTTCAGAACGTAGAAATTTAGCCGAATTTCGTCATTCAATGTTTCACTCAGAGAATTAAATTTGTTGCGTTATTTCAGCGTCGATATACTTTGGCAACAAATATACAACGACCGAGCGAAATAAATTATATAATATTTTATTTACGCCGCACGTGCGCCTGAAGAATACGTAATCATCCTGAATAAGAATTTTTAAAAAATAATCATAACAACCTCCTTTATTAAACACAATACAATGTTAAAAAAAAAAAAAAATTCATCGGGAAATGCTGAAGGTAAAGTTTGCACTTAGCTTCCTTATTATTATCGCTGACAAAGCTTTTCCGGCTTTGAGGAAATCGATATTGACGAACGAAAATTAAATGACGACGCGATGTATTCACGTTTCCGATTTTTTATATTCCGTACTATTAAAATTAACGAAGAGCAAAAAAAAAAAGAGATTCACGAATGTTTGTACGTATTTTCAAAATAAAATAAAATAATACCACGACTATCTAGAAATCGGTGAGAAATCGTTCGGAGCTCATTTCAGGTATATCCGCGGCTCCCGAAAAGGTTGGGAGGGGTGCCGGCGAAAGTATGCGGGTGTTGTAAAAGTATGGGCCTTTTTTTCGATTGGACTGTACAAAAACACTGTCCGTTTCACTACGTACCAGCTACCTGGGTAGTGAATGGGAGGGCTATAGAGAGTCGGCGATCATCGTCTCTCGTGCACACAGACCTCTACGAGTTCGTTTGTACTCTCTCCCTCCTCCGTCCCCACGTCGTGTACCGCTATCTCAGTCATACTTCGAGTTTCTCCCGGCCGTGCGTCTCGGTACCATGCCGGGAACCCGTACTGCACTAGACTACTACTCTCGTCGCAGAAGCAATGCCGGGATAATCGAGAGGCATGTGGCCAACCGACACCGACAGACAGTTTACTTCAAGATCTCGAACCGGTCGACTCGCGTGGCCGACTCTCTCGCGCGGGTTTTCTCTTCGTCGTGTATAGGCGTTATAGTTATTTCGAAGGGATCGGGATATTTATATATATTCTTTCGATTATTCCGTCACTATAATACTTCATGATCGGCAGAGATCGATGCCATCGCGTGGTGATCCCACGTGCGTTCCTGTTACCGATATACCTCAGCTAATCGATTTATTCGAACTGCAGTACCTCCGCGATAAAATTAACAGTATTATACGAAAAAAATTAATATTGAATAAAAATTGATTGCGCAAAACTATTGTTGTGATTTAATTAACGATTTTATTGATCGGGAATGCGCTACCGATCTCAACGAATTCTGTGATTTTCCATGCGAAAGATATACACCGAAAAAACTTGTTTTGCCAACGATTTTTATTGGCTTTATTATAAATTGCGACTGATCGTTACGATAAAAGAAACATTGGAGATGGACGCGTCTATCAGTGAAGCTGTAAACAGGAGTTCCAGCGCTGCGTCACCCGCAGGTAGGCAAACTTTATCACGTCGATAATATTATAGTTGCGTCTCAAATTTATTCATTTATTATTTCTTCATCGATATTTAATCAATTTTTTATTCCATATTTAATTTCGGTTTTTTGATCGTTTGTTATTTTATTTTTTTTCGATTTATTCGATAAATTAGTATCATTTATTTGAATGAAAATCAAATCTTTCGAAGGACCTGATGCAATCTAAGGTTCGTTTGCGATAGCGTATTCAACGTTACTAAACGTTAACGCGCTTATTGCTGAAGAATTGTGAAATTATTACAGTAAAATCGTATTTTCAAGAATACAATTTTTTTTTAAATTTAAAGTTCTATTAACAAAATCGATTTTAGGTGATTAGTTTAAATAAAGATAATTTATTAAAGACATATCCGTGGATACTACAAGCAAATGTAGTACGACAAAAAGTATCAGCGAAACTGCATTCGCGATCTAAAAAAAAAAAAAAAAAAAAAAAAACCCAAAGTGATTGATTGACGTTAACGCATTTTGTGGGAAAAATACCAATGTCGATAGTACATTGACATTCTGACCGGGATAACGAAATAATCGGTCGTGTTACAGCTTTTTATATTGCGGATATCTTAATTATTAATTGTATGACTGCCATTTAGGCGCCGAGACAGCGGTAATTATTATTATTATTATTATCAATCCTAAACATTACATTTTCGTTTTTGGGAGCAAAAATATATCGAAATGAAATTCATTCGTGACTACAGGAAAGAAACTCATTTGATACAAATAGTTCCGCGAATATATTTGACCCGACCGCACAAACCATTCCGATGTTTATACTTAATGCTCTTTGCAAAAGGGAATTTTTAAAAAATAGGGAAGCGAAACGCTAATCTTTATTTCTTTCTTAAAAAAAAAAAAATCGATTAAATACTATGGTAAAACGATCGAAAATTTAATTTGAATAATTTAAATTCCGTTTGAAGAGAATAGCTAATAATTATTCAACGAAAATATTTTTTTCGTCGATTAATATGGTAAAACGATCGAAAATTTTGTCGTAATATTTTAAATTGCTTCCGAAGATATCAGTTAATAATTATTGGACAAAAAAGATTATTTACGATCGATCAATGCGAATAAAAGTGGAAATAAAATGATTTAAATCGTTCTTAAGGAGATCTATCACAAGGCTATTTAAGTAGAACACTCGGTATCGTTGAATAACATAACGACTTATGTTAAAAGAAAATGCAGCGCTATTAGAACAATGCGAATAATCGAAGGTATTCAATATTCAAATAAGGTAGAAGCTATAATAGTCGAAGGCCAGCAAAGTGTAAAAATGCCTCTCGAGTCATAATCCGCAACCTTACAGGTATAGTAAACGGAATACCTTTCTCCGTTGAAGTGCGTATGACTGTACGTGTCATCGTGCTTACCGTCGAATGCTCCGGGGAAAACGTGACTTCCCGTGCGTAATTGTCGACCTAATTGATACATTATACTTTTTTGATTGTTCCGCGGCGAGCGGACATCGCGACGCGATACCCCGGGTTTTGCCCCTCGCAGTGACGCTAATATGCGAATTATCATTTTAATAAAAACAAATATTTTTTTTATTATGAAAATCGACGTCACGAAAATCGATCATAAAATTATCTAAAAATTGGAATTTAATTAAATTAATAGAAAAAATAATGATTTTATTAATTAAATCTCAATTTTTTTTAAATTATTTAATTATTTTATTTTAAATTGTTTGCATTCCATTGCGTTTAGTTTATAGTTGAAACCTTTAAGAAAATGTGAAGAAAATCCCGGAGTATAGGAGTTGTGGATTCTGAGAAGGATAATTTGAGCGCATAATGCGGGTGAAATGACTGCACCGGTATTGCTTCTGGTGAAAAAATCTCAGTTGCGCTTGAAAGTACAAAATGAAGGCCACGGTCAGCCCATCGGGATACTACGACGATATAGAATATAGAAACGCCTCTCGTCTAACGTTACCTACGTCTATACTTGATGACTTGGATTAGTTGCAACTTTTGTATTTCTACAACTTAAAACGTACCGTTACTTTCGTTTAATGAATCGATTCTAATTATTAAATCCTTAAGAATTATCAATAAAAGCTGTAAACTCTTCATCTTTAATATTAATATTAAATCAATTCCTCCGTGAGAAAGAATTTGTTAAAGTTATTTTGAAGAAATGAAGAACTTTGTTTTCAATCGATTATCCATTTATTGATCTTTTTCTTCGTATTATTTTGCTTCTAATAAAATATTGAAAATATTATTGATTATTATCTGTTATATTTAATATTATTTTAATAATGTTGAAGATTTTATTACGATTCGTTTATGAGATTTAATAAGAGGCGTCATACACGTTAATTAATACCGTTATAGGATATCGCAGATGGTGTCTACGGCAAAATTGGCACGTGTCGCCGCCACGTGCGTATACCGCGCAGTTACTGTAATACGAGAAATGTGAAAAATTCAGATAAACATTTCATAGAGGCGTATCGTATCGTGTTAAATTACATATATTTTATGTCCGATTCCACGCAACATGAAGGTACAGTTGGACTTCAAATCTCTCGTCAAATTGTATGCAAATTACGCGGATACGATTTTAGCGATCGATAACCGATTACTTTCGATCAACGATTCCTAATATTACTTTTGGGCCTCAAAATTAACGAGGAATCTAAGGAGATGCAGTTTTGTTTCTTAAAAACAAATTTTGATCAAACGATTTTAATGTTTTAAAAAAATATAAAATTTATCGGATTAATCTTTTATAATATAAATTAATTATATTTTGGCAAATAGATATTTCGAACTTTTTTCTGTTCACCGTATCCTATAAACTCCCAAATGATAAAATTATCCTGTGTTACTAATATTTTCATCAGTTATTTTATTTGAGTGGAAAGCAGTCGAAATTTGAATTCGCTGTTTGTCCTCTGAATTTACGAAAAACAATTGAAAAGATAAAAAAAAATTCCCATTGTAAGAAAGTTACGTGCAAACATTTGTGAAAGCAAAGTGACTTTATTGAGCCGTCTATTTGCTCTCTTTACAGACGAAGTTTCTTGGCACACGACACAAGCGTCTCTAACCGAAGAGGAAGAAGATGCTATCGTCACTCTTGTCGTCGTTGTGATAGGAATTATTGTTGCAATAGCAGTTTTATTTTCAATGGGAATTTTCATCGACTGCCGTCATCAGTGAGTTTCATAAATATATATGAAATTTTTTTCTCAACTTTAAGTCTTTAAAAAAAAATTTCGAACTATAATTTTCTTACGATTTTTCACCGAAATCTTAATAGTCTTAATATTTCTTTTATTTTATTCAGAATGTTTTAATTATTCTTTTTGATTTTTTTTTTATTTTTAGAAAAAAAGAGGGAATGAAGAAGAAAAGACTGAGACTGATGATGCCGCAGCTTTCGCGTCGGCGAAATTTGGCTGACGATGGAAAGTCATTGGCCTCTGATATGTGTCCGAACGGCGCCAGCGATTTAGGAACGCGAACGGACACCCGAGACGCAATAGTCTGATATTCAGATAATTCCGAAGTAAAAACTAAACCAAAATTTCGTATCTCGTCCGCGCCTCGATTTTTAAGGATTTAGATATATTTTTACGTGATTATATATATGAAAGGAAAGATTCATTGGGAAAATGGCGATTGTAACCGTCGGATATACCGATCGTTCGACCGGAACGAAATTTTTCGCGTTAATACATCGGAATTTACGTAACAAACGTTCAACTTCTCAGAACTCGCGGGAATCTTTTACGGTGTGTGACGCGTGATCTCGAATCCCATAAAAAAAATTGCGTTCAATTGAACAATGTAACGTCAACGCCCGCGAGTTATAGCCTCTGAAAAAATACGTCTGTGACGATGCGAAAGCAGATCGCCTGACGTCAACGACGGTGGTTTTCCTGCCCGACGTAACGTCGGACGTGGAATCGAGTCGGCGGACGCGACGAACGGCGCATATAGTATACGTAGACTTTCTCTATCACCTCTGCGGTCGTATTGTTTTTCGACACGCGCACTCCCCGCGAGATCTATACGCGACGGTACATATAACAACGATTTGTATCAATGCGACGATAATTATATCGAAAATACGAATTTACGAACGTTTTACGTGTTTTTTTCCGCATTTGTGAAAATACTTTTTTTTTTTACTCAAAAATAACATATATTCGTCGATTTTGTTCCTTAACAAGTTTCGTGAAAAAAACGCGTTTCGAGTTGTTTACTACGACATCGAAATCTCGGAATCGCGGGTTTTCCAGTTCGACCTTTTTTTTCCGGACGAACGGTTTAGCAGTTGTAATATTCATCATCGGGATTCTGACTAATGGAAAAAAAAGAAATGATGCCGCGGAAAGAATTGGAGATAAAACATTTGCTGGGAACGTGATGCGTCCGCAGCGTTTGTTTAGTGAAATTATCGCGTAAACCAAAAAATGAAAAAAAGAAAAAAAAAACTACAACGCCGAGGAAAGAATTCAAAATAAAACATCTCTTTGAAAGGAGATGAGTTCGTAGCGTTTGATCATTGGAATTCGTGTTTATACCAAAAACCCGCTTGCGGCTAAATCTTCGATTGATGTTAATTAACATTGTCATCTTCTCGTATGCGTCTTATGTATGCGCAGTTCATCCGTTCCATGCGATTCCAATTGTCATCGAAAGACTAAGATAACATATTCACTGATATTAACGAAATTAACTAAAATACAAGATAATTTAAAATAAAAAAAGTAAAATAATTTGAAAAAAGTTCCAACGATGATTCGGGAGAATTATCTAACAATATGACAATAATTTGGTTGTCTCACGAATTGATATTCAATTAATTTAATTATTCGATTTTTAATTAAGCAAAACCACTGTTATTATTATTATTATTCGTAGTTACATAGCCATCGTGTGTGAATTATTTATTGCGTAATTAATATTCTTTCATCCTGTATACGCGTAAAACACGATTCGGATTAATGCGAAATTAATTGCTATGCGCGATTTAATCCATTCCAATAAATGTAAAACTATTTTGTTTACGTAAACGTCGCGATACAGAGAAAAAAAGCGTTTCATTCTATCTATCCGCTCATCATCGTGCATCTCGAAACAAAACACGTGTCTGTGATATATGTTATCTGCGTGTACCTTACCGCAGTCCTCGTCCGAGTCATTCGCGGTTTTGTTTAGAGTGCAAAACTGCGGAGAGGCTTTTTGCGCTGCGATGTTCCAAAATTCGAAAAGTAAAGACGCCGGTGAATGCGAACATTTATTCGAAAACAATTTTTTAATAGTGTTTCCGACTCGATAAATAGACTCGTAGTTATCATTGCGTGAAAATTGTTTTACTCTGGTATCGAAAATATCGCGAAGCTGCGAGATTACGAAAGAATTTGAGAAACAGTATGATTAAGAAACTGAAAGTGGAATCCGTGTGAATGTGAATATCAGTAAGAAAATTCGTCAAATTTGATAATAAGAATATCGGAATATTGATCGCATGTTTCGTAAAGTGATTTATAATGATAAATGGATTATTTTATTAAACGCTTTGCGGATTGATAATAATTGTCCGTAAAGCTTCGGAAACATTTGTATTTTTGTTATTTTTTTTTTTTTCCCAAGCGTTCAAACGACACAGAGTTCGGTTTCACTCGGTGCGCATTTCAATTCACTTGGGAAATGATTGCGCCGGTGAGTATATAATTCCGCGGCCACGTAACAGTCATTATCGTCGCTTAAAGGCCATTGTCGTGTCGTCATTTGCCGGGGATCGGAATACACCTCGAAAACGGATTGCTCTTCATCGACAACAGCGACACACCAATTACATGCTTCGCTCCGCTGTACTGTTCCTGCGATATTTGTATTGTTGTTTTTTTAAGGAATCTCCAACGTAAAATAAATAAAAGACTCAATAATCGATTGGAAGTTATTAACCGACAAATTTCTACGGCGAAAAAAAATCGATCGTTCATATATAAATTTATGTAACTATTCAATTCATTTTAAAAATTCTTATTTCTTCGGAAATTTATTTCTTATTTATTAATAAAAATTCTTTTTTTAAAGGAATTTTTTGTTTCTTTAATTTTCGATATACTATTTTGCGATTTTGGTAAAAGCATTTTCACAGATTGGGTCAATTTTTTTGTCGATTATTTTCAATGAAAAATCATTCTATATTAATTAATCGAGCAGTTGTCGCGAAAAAAGATTTTTGAACAACTCTACAATTTTTGAAAAATAGTTCCCTATGCACAGTAAAAAAAGGTACGAGAATTTCTCGTCCACACATATCCACTATATTTTTCTTGTAAATTTAAAAAAAAAAAAAAAAAAACGTTGTATTTTTTGTAATAATAACAAGAAAAAAAATACGTCGATATTTGCGGACAAAAAAAATATCTGAAAATAGAAGGATTTTGTTAATGTGTAGTAAATTAAATATTTTTTTCCCTGCTAATCTCAATAAATGTCCCGTATAAGACATTCAAATGAGAACCATAATAATCTCATTGATGTAGTAAAATTTATTTGTGTCAATCTTATATCAATTACATTGTTTCGTACCCTTTCGCTAAACCCAAGAGGTACTCTTCTCGTACTCTACCCTTTCCTATAATTACATTTAGATGTACGAAACACACCTAATATACCGATTACCTTTCGATATTCGGAGACACAGAACGCAGGCTTACTGTGGCAAAAATCGTCGGGGTGTTTCCCGACTTTACTTTTATCACAGTGAGTTATCACGCCGACGCTGACGTTGGTCCAAAAATGTTGGCCACATCGTTGGTCAACGAATAATGAAGCGTATAGCGGAAAAACGTTAGGCTGCCACCGTTAGATCACAATGATCGGCGATATTGTCAGAAAATATATCCTGTATCGTGATTTGAAAATATTTTTTTTTATTTTTCGAACTCGCGGTTCGTTGGAAGTTGATTTTTCGTAGATTAATGGTGAAGAGTATCAGGCGGAGACCTTGACACACTTAAATACTGTATCCTGAGAAACCTGCAACGTCAAACCTGCTTCTGTCGTAGCGTTCGCCGTGACCTACACCCGTCCGAGAACCATAGCCAGCAGAGCCATTCGCACGTAGACGCCGCACTCCACCTGCCGGAAATAAGCGGCCCTCGGATCCGTGTCGAATTCCGGACTTATCTCGAATACTCTTGGCAACGGATGCATCACAACCATCTTTCTCTTCGCGCGTGTCATCAGACGCGGCGTCACTACAAAGTGACCGCAACCCTGCAACGATGACGAGATCGCTTTAGATTCTTATCCTCTATTTAAAACGCTTTCGCTAAGTGCCTTTCGCAAAGAGCAATTCGTTGTGAAAACGATTCGCATCGCCTTTGTTTGCACACGAGTTATCAACAAAGTTATCTCATTTTTATCTACACTTTACTTTTCGAATCTTCGTTAATGTTTTTGCATCTTTCCTGCGAGTGTTCGTTATGAAAATGTAGCGTTGAAATGATTAAAAACCGGAATGCGAGAGAAACGCGAGAAATAAAGAAAAAAAAAAGAATGAAAAGTGTTTATCGGGGAATAAATTAGTGATAATACATTTATTTTGGGAGATTGCGAAAAATAAAGAAAAAAATGAGACTAAAAAGTGTTTATCGGGAATAAATTAGTGGTAACAGACTTATTTTGGGAGATTGCGAAAAACAAAGAAAAAAAAGGGTTAATCGGGTAATAAATTAGTGATAATAGATTTATTCTAGGAGATTGCGAAAAATCATACCTGCGCGTATTCCTCCTGATTGGCGAAACGCTCGCGTTGAATTCGCGTCATGTACAGCACGTCCGTGTCGGGCAGAACGTCCTCGAGACTGCCGAATTTCTCTTGCGGTATTCCACGTTCAGCGACATAATTCACAACATGATCGGGCATTCCAAGCCCTGGCGGACTCACGTACCGCAGCTGAACTTTGTACAGCGTGAGTAATCTGTGGCGCAATTGCAATTGTCGGCGTAATTGCAATAATTGCGTTTCAATAATAATTTTATGATTTTCGGTTGGCATTAAAAACTAATGCGTGCAATAATCAGAAATTTCATTTGATTTGCGGAATAACGAATCCACGATTTCTCATGTTTTTTGCGAGATGCAACGATTTTTCTCACCTTTTTTTACGCCGAAAGAAAAAGCCGAAACAATGAATAATAAAAAATCTGCGCACCTGGCGAGAGAGTGAACTGTCCTTCCGTGTTTCAAATCGCCGACCATCGTTATCGTTAGACCGTTAACTGTACCGATTTCTTCTCGTATCGTGAAAATATCCAACAGCGCTTGACTTGGATGTTCGCCGACGCCGTCACCCGCGTTTATCATCGGTTTTCGACAGTGTTGCGCGGCCCGCTGCAATATTTTAAGAAATACGATATAATCGATCTTTCGATTTTTTTAATAGGAAAATTTAATAAATACGCACGGCTACTGCACCGGGTTCCGGATGTCTGAGTACAACAACATCCGCCATACAGGCCATCGTAGCTACGGAATCTATTGATATACAAAAAAAATGTATTGAAAAATTATTATTCATTTTTCGAAGGAAATCGGAAAATAATTAATATTCGAACGAATTTTGCGAACCTTCGAGAGTCTCTCCCTTCTTCACGGATGACTTCGATACATCCATGTGAACAACGCGTCCACCGAGACGTTCCATTGCCGCGGAAAAGGTGCACGAGGTCCGCGTACTCTCCTCGTAGAATATCGATGCCATGATTTTTCCCTGGAAACGAAAAAAAAAATTACAATTAACACTTCTCGATCGTTTCTACAGTTCACTGGTAAATAAAACTTCGCCAGGGATTTTTTTTATGATTTATTATCTTTTTTTTTCTCTAGAAATTGACCAAAAAATTGAATTCATTTTAAAAAAATATCAATTTAAATTTCTAATGCGATTGATCAGTTTTAGATATATAATTCAGAATCGGTTTAGTAAAAAAAAAAAAAAATTGTTTCGATTTTAATGAAATTACCTTCAAAATGTGATCCAAAGGCCTGTCGTTGGTAACATCAGCGCGAAGAGTGTGCGCGAGATTGAAGATATCGTGCAGCTGATCCTTGCTAAACATATCGACGGTTAGAACGTGTCGTCCTGCGATACCGTGATTCGTAGGAACGCGCGAAATCGGCGCGATTGGTTGCGTAAACAAATGTGGATTGCTGTCGCTCTTGTATCTCATCGCGCTGGTGAGAAGCAGCGGAGAAACGCATCTCGGCACTGCTGGAGCTTTAGCGGAACTTCGGAGATCAACGTCCGATGCAAAATGTACAGCTGTTTTCTGAGTACCGACTTGAAGAACATTATTGTGCGGCAATTCTATTAAAAAAGAAGAATTTCATTAGTTGTCATTTTTTTGTAACGAGCCGTCATTATTCTTCGTTTTAATGAATATAAATACGGACATTGAATTATTGTGTGAACTGTTAAAAGTCAATCGATGGAAATCTTCCATAAGTTTTGTTTTGTTTTTTTTTTTTTCGAAGAAGCAACTCACAGATTTATAAATTAATAAACAACTAATAGACTAATAAACTAACTAATAGCTTAACGGAAAGGAAACTCGGAAACAAAAGATAAAAGTACCATTCAACTCATCGTACGAAAGATCAGCCGCTCGCTTATCGTAATTTGGCGATAAAAGTCCATCGAGAACAGAATTGGGACGACTGTTGGTGACATCGACCGTCGGTGGTGGATGAAGAAGCATTTGACTGGTCAATCGCGCTTGAACTTCCCTGATATCCTGACCGTATCCAGGATTGACGAGGACTTCACCGTCGATGTAAGCGACTTCGCCTCGAAGAACAACGCGGTGAACGCATCCGCGAATCTTTTTACCCGCGAAGGGCGTCCATTTCGATTTGGTAAATGCAAGCGCTTCCGGTATTACCCACTCTTCGTCCAAATCGACTTCCACGTAGGTATTCGGTTGATCCGGAATGTTGAAAATTCGCTTGGGATTCTTGTGAAACTTGTCGATCAGATCCTACAAATACATTTTAATTGAATGAACATATCGTTTTATTCAATTACTCCGTTACATTTGAACTGTTCGTTTAATTGTTCAGTCCACTGTGCGTTGAAAGATAAAAGGAAAATCATTGCCACTCATTTTTAAAACAATTTCAAAAAAATCTTCAAAATATCTCGAAATATTATGCAGAACTTGAAACTTTAAATTCGTCTCAAAAATAAAATTCTATTACCGCTCATTCGCTTTTTTTATGGCACGCGGAAATAAATACGGACCTAAAAGTTCACGTGACGAATATGAATTTTCTTATCATTACTCGTCCGATCATCGGATTGCCGCGTGATTAATAAAAGCTCTTCAGTTACGGCTAAAAATGTCTGGGATTGTCGGCGAAAAAACTCTCTGACGTCGAAGTCGTTTAGCTCAGAATTTTTATTTTTATTTTTTGTTAGTTTATCGAGTCACTCCGATTACTTCTTCCGTTGCTTATCGACTCACCACTATCGGACTTTGCGAGATCGCTTATCAGTCATCTTTTTTTTTTTCTTTTTGCTTCGCGCCTCGTGATATCGGTGCACAATGCTCAAGACGCTAAGGAATGTCGACGTTTTGACGCTTGTCTAATCATCCAAAGTCCTTTTTTTTTTTTTTTTTTTTCACGACCGAACTTTAATATTGTAAACCGGTACGCGTTGTTCGAGAATACGAGACACGATTAGAGAATCAAGAGACTTCCTCCGATTGCGGTATCATACAACCATTTCATTCGTCAACTATTGCCGGCTTATCGCTCGATCGAACGATACGAGCTGAAGATTTTCATGGTCACAGTACGAATAAAAATCTCGTTATCGTGTTGGTAACACTTAATAATTGTTAATAATGAACGAAAGTTTTACCTTCATAGAGAGCTTTCCTTCGTGAACCGCGTTGAGAAGAAGCGGAAGAACAGTCTCCAATCCAGGAAACCCGGGTGGCGGTTTCTCACCCGATTTCTCATCCACCGTGTGTGGCGCTAAGTAAAAAAAAATGGAAAAAAAAGATCACAGACCAGAGATACAATCAGTTTTTTTAATCTAAAAAAATCGGTAAACAAACGAGTAGATCGATATTCTTTTAATCGGTAAAGATAAACCGGTTGCTGGGCGTACCGTGATCCGTGGCGAAACAATCGATTACATCCATATTGTCCCATAGCGCTTGCTGGTCCTCCGGTGTACTTAGAGTCGGACGCACCTCACCTTTGCCGTAACCGATTTTCTCGAGATCAGTCTGATTGAGGAAAAGATGATGCGGCGCAACCTCGCAAGTCACCGCGTGACCCTGAATATCAACATTAACAATCGATCATCTTATTCCTCCCACCGGAACATTTATTAAGTCTTAGAATACCGATTTTCTTTTTCACAGTTTCTTAATTCTTCCAGAAATCAACTGAGATGCCGGATAAACTGATACCTTTTTCTCTGATTTCGTAAATTAATGTTATCGTGAGGGAGATGCGTTTTTTTTACCTTTTCCTTCGCCGCTCGAACGAGCAGAATCTCTTCCTTTCGCGCCACATGACACACGTGAACCGGTCGATTGTACAAAATTGACAAAAGGATCGCGTGTCCCGTTGTGTGTCTCTCCGCGTGAACGCACAGCGGATACTTCTTTGGCCAGTTTTCGAAATGCTGAAAAAACGAACGAAAAAAATCCATGACGATGTTTATCAATTTTATAAATAGTCTCGTCGACTTTAAAGTTGATGGGCACATAACTCAATTACTTTATAAGGGATTTGCGGTGCTACTGATTACAAAACTATTCTTCACACGTCGATTGGACGCAGAGAACGCGGCCGCGTTTCTCCGATTCTCCAAAGAGTAAGAAATTTTTTATCACGAATTGCCGTTTTCTTATCGGTTGTACCGAATGAAAAAATCCATGTACCGCGAATTTAAAATCAGCGAATTTAAAAACACAATTATCGACACCTCCATCACTTTAATCCTTGGAATACCGGTGAGATATTCTTTCTTTCGATGGACGAAAAACGAAGGGTTAGGATGACGAAGAAATATTCGTAGCGAATAACTGCTACTGCAAGAATATGCGCGTCTCAATCGATCGCGAAGTCATAACCGCGACGCTGTAAAAACAATATGGTTTAGTCTTATCTATACATCCGAACAATTCACATTATTTTCCTGAGCTTAACGAACCTTATCCACAGTCTCGCGGAACTTATGACTTATTGATAGAATTGGCCGTAAACTTGTAGAAATAGATTAAGTTATTATAGTCGACGATATACCTTCTCCCAAATAGTAGAATCGGTGAGCTGCAGTGTCGTGAATGTCTCGTTTAGATACATCTTTAGACCGGCAACAAGCGGACCCATTTCGGCACTTGTACTCCAGTTGTCCGAAGAAGCACCGAGGAAGAGGGCGTAATCGCATCGTGCACCGGCAACGGCCCGCTAAAAGAACCGCAGAAATTCGCGTTCATTATTCCCAATAGTCGAAGTTACCCAAGGAAATTGGAACACTCCAGCGGCTCGAGTAATTGTTCTTCCGGAGTGAGTTTCTCGGCTAATGGTTTATCGTTACGACAATCGAAATTCGATATAATGTAACATATGGTTAATCGAAATACGTCGATTACTCGGAAATAGTTTAACCGGTTAACCGATTAATGTGACTAAATTTCTTTAATCCTTCTAACGCGTGCAGCAAGTTACGTCCATCCAATCAATAATCAATGGAAAAGCGATTTCACAACTGAACTATTTTTAACAACGCGGAGGAAACATTTTTCAAGGATATATTATGTAGAAAAATTTCGTAAGAGCAATTAATCCGAAATCAATTAAAAGAAAAATGAAGAAAACAGATATAAAGAAAGAACTCTTTTAGTAAACGTAAATGCGCGCTTTTTCTTTTCCTTATACTGCAGAAAATAAAAACATCGATAATCAACATTGTGCTGCAATAGTTTCCTGTAAATCAAAGCTTCAAAAAGCTTGAAAATAAAAAAACGCCGTTTCATATTTCACAGCAATAGTTATACTATTTTAGCCTATAAATGACGAAAAGATTCCCCGAAAATGTCGGGTACACCTCAGTACAATAATTTCGATATGACTTGCGGTAAGTACTGCTGCACTCCTAGCGACAAAATGTTATCTGGAATACGATACGAAGCTTCGCAAAACCCGAACGAAGCAGCGGTGTCTCAAGTTACGTTGCGGTACGTCACGGCGCGACTTATTTATTTATCACGAGAAATTTATATCAATGACCCATTTTGCGGTTTTGCATTGTTAAAAAAATTGTATTCCCACTAAAATATGCAGATCTTTTCAAAGTTATATTGTCCGCTATACAAAAATTTCATTAGAAAAAATTCTCACAGCATTTCAACTACTGATTTTCGTGATATTCATTTTTTGGTCTTTTCTCGAGTTGCAAATTTCATTTTTCGACAAATCCAAGAAAACTTTGCAACAATCGTATATTTGAGTTATAGCGGTTATTGATGTAAAAGGGACATAACTACAAATCCCGTAAGCCGGCGGATTAAAAAGCGAGCCGTCTATCAATGAACAATGACCCATCGTGACTTTTATTTTTATTTATTTTTTTATTATTCTTTACTTTCCTAGGAATGTTGAGTCTCAAATACCTCGATGATCCTCCGCCGACTCGGACTTTGTTCTCTGTGTCGACAGTCGTTTCAACGTTTATGACGCAGTCATACGCGACAGAAGATTTATAGCTTCGATTCTTTCTGTAACTCGCGCTTTCGCTCACCTCTTTTGCCTGAGCAAAGGACTGATGATCAACGACGGCGGGATTCGTGTTTGGCATCGCGAATATCGTCGTTATACCTCCGGCAAGAGCGGCCGCCGTACACGAAGCGTAGTCCTCCTTGTGCACCGCTCCAGGATCTCTGGTATGAACGTGAACGTCGATGAAACCGGGAAGCTTAATCATCCTTCGGGAGGTCATGCAATCTGTGTGGATCTTCATTTGCGGGGCTTTGCCACCCAACATACTTATTGCCTGTTAAAAAATATTGTCAATTGTCAATTATCGTAAAAAAAAAGTTATCTCTTAATATTATAACTTTTGTAGAAAATTAAAGGCGGATAACTAAGTAGAAATACTTTTTTTTTTTTTTTTTCAAATTTTTTCGTTTTCCAATTTTTTTCTTTTTCTATATTTTATTTTATTTTTTTATTTTTGGCAATCGAAACTATCATTGACCGCTTAATTATTGTTGTTATTATTCTATATATATGTATATTGAGTTATCGACAGAGAACTAATTAATTGATAACTGTAGATAAGAATTGGGTGATTTTTATCTGGAAAACTCTTAATCGAAAGTGATACGTGTATATATATGTTGAATTGTCGCCGTGAAAATACTCACATCGACCAAAAGTTTGGCGCATTTTACGTCGGTGACGAGGGGAACGGAATAATCAACGGCGAGCCTTCGCGTGCGATAACCGTGCGTCATGAAGTTTGACACTCTTCGCGCGCCACCGTTACGCATCGGCAGATTGATCACCAGGTCGAAGTGCTTCTTCGACAGGAAGTCAGCTAAATGACGGAGTTCGTTTGGACTCGAATCTTCGCTCACGTTCTCGATGTTCTCGAAAGTCCATTGCACCGATTCAACCTTTTAAAAACATAAAAATTCCTTGAACATTGACCACAGATTCAGATCAATAATGCATCGTTCAAAAAAATACGACGTCGCGTAATTAAAAAAAAAAAAAAAAAAAATTGGACTATTTTCCTTATCATTTCGTCTCTTATATCGACCGAACTGGATAATGGATTAAAATCATAATAATCATGAAAAATACGCCCTTCTAATTTTTAGCCGAAGGTATAATCATTTAAAAAAATTGTCTTCGGTTCAAACAAAATAGAAACGCAAACTTTTTTTTTTATAAATTAGTAATTAGATCGCTGAGCTAATTATTTTCGACAGCCTAACATACATCGAGGATTCGTTTCTCGTCGATATAACCAGAAACCGAATCAAACGCGTGTGCAGACATATAATTATATTTTTCGAAGAGCTATCGTTTCCGCTTTCATCATTTATGATGGACAATTAAACGTGTACGCTGTGCGCCAAACGTCAGGGAAAAAACATAACGAAGTCAACAATTCGTAAAGTATTCGAGAATTAATCTACGATCGTTCATCGTCTCGTGCGATGCCGCCTGATTCTGTACCTATAGCTCAACTAGCAGATTAGATACGTCAGCGTCGTTCTTTATCAACAATATCGGCACAAGCTGTGACGTTTTCGGAATAGACTTTTCGATAAAGTCGGATTGTACTCGTGGCGACTGAAGTTAAATACGTATAAAACATTCGGCAGGATGTGCAGCGCGCATTATCGGGTGTGTAGCGAAAAAAAATAAATAAAAATAATGTTTTGTGTATACGAGTTCAATGAACTTTTCGTGCATCTCAAGGAATCGCAATTGATAAATGTAATTTAGAACTCCCAGTCATTTGTCATGTCATTTTATCGGCATTCCGAAGAATGACGTCATCACAAATCATTGATTTCCCAGAATTCGGTTCAACGTTTGACTCCATCGTAATAAAATAATCACAGATTTATCGATGAAGTCTGAGGTATCGATGAAAGTTCGTAATAAACGAAATTTATGACGATATTTCTCGTAATTCTAAAAATACCGTTGGCGCGCATTTCCTCACATTTTTAGCGTTTAATTTATCGCTGTGATGGATTCATTAATCACAAACAGAAATCTGTATAAAAAATTATAAAATATACTTTTTCATAGTAGAAGCTTCGCGTGGGAAAAAAATGAATGCGGAAGCAATGAGAAAATTTACAGTTTTCAGACTTCTCGTTTATCCACAATGCTTCACAAGGAATAAGAAAAAAATTACGAAGTCGCAATGTGAAAATTTTCAATTTTTGATTCTCTGATTTTTTTAACATCTTTCCGAAGTCTCCGCTAAGGGAAAGTTTATTTTTCCCTTCGTTACAAAGAATGCCGTATAACACGATTACGAACGATTTTTTTTTTTCAAATTTAAAAACCTTGAAAATTGACGCAGAGCCGGGAATCAATTTTCTTCTGATTCCTTGAAATCAAAGAAAGATTAATTCGAAAATAATTGTCCCACGTGAGAAGATAGGACAATGGGGTTTCCCTTCGCTCGTAGTAGAATGTTATCAGCCCTCACTAATGTCCGTGCGTTGCCTCTCCCACTCCGCGAAATTCTATCGTATCGTATCACGTCTGCCAGGGAGAGTGTAAAGGTGATTCCACGAATTTTTCGTTACCTGCGCTTGTTGTCGACATTTATCGACGATATCTGAGATGAGTCGTCCAATTAAAAAAGCTCACAGTGGCACGATAACGAGATAAGTATTTATCGCCGATAGAACAGCGGGAATGACGACTACTAGCGTCTTCGAGTGTTCGAACGCGTTGGTCAGAACGGATCGGAGAGCGGTGGTGAAACAGTGAGAAAATTTCTTGTTCTTAATGCTTAACGACAATGAGGAATTAAATCGTTTTATCGGTATGGGTACGTCGAAGAGGGGAAGAGTGCAGTGAACTTTAAAGGATCTTTATGACCGGAAGAAAAATTCGTTTCGTCGATTTCGTGACAAATCGACGAGGATATCGGACGGTCTCGTGACGATAAAAAAAAAAGAAATCTGGAACTGCCGGGACAATCACAGTTTTTATTTGTTATTTAATTTCTCGTATCTGTTCGTTGGTGATGCCAGAAGTTTTTTCCGATTTAATTACATTGGGAATGGGCAACGTAAGGTCCAAACGTAAGGATCGGCTGGCAAGGATCAAGAATCATTCGGCGTCTGCCGGCGGCAGTAGAGATGCCGGAAGGTCGTCCGAATCTCATGGAAATCGGGATTTCGCTCTGGAGATTCGGGAAAAATACGCAGAGGATGAGGAGCTTAAAATACTCAGACGCACCATGGAGGGACATCCGGAAATCTTTATCCTTAACAACCTCATGATGGCCGTTCAATTCTTTGAGAATTACGATGAGTAAGCGTTTTTCAATCAGCGCTATGATTGGGAATATAAATCATATTTCATTGACTCGAGTATCGAGTGCGTTGCGTACGCAGATGTGAAAAAACCTAAACCTGCTTTCCAAGTAAACCGGTTGACAAGATTTTGTTTCCAACCGACAGATGAATTCTTCAAGCATTTCCCGAACTGATAGAATTTAAAAAAAAATTTTTTGTCGGCTAAAGAGAAAACGATACTTTGTCAAACATCGCTATAATTTTGATGTCTCGACTCCCTTAAAATCCGACTGTCCTCACCAAATCGGACCCTCCAAAAGAAAACATCCCTCGTGGATTTACCAAGCGAGAAGTTTTGATTAAAGTGCGCAAAATAATGATTACGATACCCGTCGTCCGGTCGCAATTTCGACGGCCATATTATCGTCGAAATTCCCGAATCGCCACGCATCGATCAGTGTGCTATCACGCGGCCGATGTGACGAAAGGGATTGAACCAAATCGCGCGATATTTCATACGAAGATTCTTTAAAACCATAAATTACGGAACGGATGATGATATGGAATCTGATTATCGACATCGTCATAGATTACGAGATCCCTACGTTCGCGTTTTCTCGGTCACTGTTAATCGTTTTAGATGGCGCGAAAGTCTCGAAAACGACGCCTCGAATTTGAATATAAAAAAAAATTGCTGCAAAAACGATGATAGATATTCACTATTTTTGTTTTTTTTATCCAATATTACATCTAAATACTGTAATATATTTTTCGTAAACATTACATAAAACTTAAATCAAATTTGGATGAAGAAGAAGAATCGAATTGAAAATTTATTCGCAGAATTACATTTCAATTTCTGCCGATGTAATTTTGAATAATAAATTAACCAATATCGACAATCGCGCGAGTCGACAAGCAACAGATTAAAATTTCTTCATTTTAATGAACGGGAGTCACGACAGAGCAATTTTTTTTTTTTTTCGTCGCTCTGTTGAAACGAATCGATATCCCCGTCGCGATCTAATCTAACGAGTGTGTTCGGCTTAAAGAAAAGAAAAATCATATTTTTAGCGATGATATCACAGTCGAGCGCTTACAGTCCACTTTCATGATTACCTCGTGCGCGAAGGGAGCGAGAAAAAAAAAGAGAAAAAAGATTCTGTAACGCCGTCGGATGGCCACGAGTTATATTGGATTTATAGTTAATCCCCTCTATCGTTATCGCGCGAGAGAACTCTTTTTTTCATTCGTGATTCTGATTGCAGGGAGATCGTCAATATAAGACGACCGTTCGTATCGCCCAGAGAAGTCGGTCTGAACAATCGTTTACCACCCCAAAAGCACGTCCTCATACCCGACGTGCTGCAGGAACACGTGGCGAAGAAAGTGGACTTCACATACATGGAACCAACTCTCAAACACACAATCGAACTTCTCCAACCAATTCGAATATACGTGGCTTTCGATAACGTCGAGATTACGGAACAAAATTCCCTATCGCCTTATTGTAGCGTCAGCGAAACTATCACCTACAGTATGCAACTCAAACCGAGTCTTAGTCACAAAGGTAAAAACAAATAGTGTTTTATGAAGTCACCGAGATAATGTGGAATGCATGCCTTCTTGCAGATTTTTTTGCTGGTCAATCAGAATCAGAAATGGCTAATCAATCGCCAATTGGAGATTTCTTGACTTTCGGATTTTCCAGATCCGAAATTCTTGAATCTTCGATGTCCAAACCTTCGAGATGTTAATTCTAAACGAAAATACTAAAATTTTGGCTAATGAATCGACCATTGGGAATTTCCACTGGAAATTCTAATGGGCGATTTTTTTTTAGATTTTTGGGATATTCCAGATTTTCGAGATCCGAAATTCTCGAATCTTCGATACCCAAACTTTCGATATGTTAATTGTAAATGAAAATACTATAGTTTTGACGATCATAAAACCGCAAATTTGACAATGTATTCTGAAATTCGATTCTAATCGAATAGAAAAAAAAAATCATTGAATCGATGCACTGCCGATACAGTAAATATCTTGAAATCCGATTTTTATTTTGTAGGGTACGTTCTCCTTCAACGTCTGGATGTAAATCCACCGCTAAAGGCAGTGAGCGCCGACAATCTTAATTCAATGGCGAACGTAGGGAGCGAAGATATTTACAGCGACGGCGACAGTATGTACGGCAGCAAGTCGAATCAAAGCGGAGCAACTTGTTCAACCCAAACGAACAAAAATCCGCGCGATCTGAACGACGACGAGAGTATATACGAGGAAAATCGTTACGGATCTCAGGGAAATCTGTTCGACGATTCGCGAATGAATAGCGTAACGGAAGAGAATACTCACAGAAGCATAACGAGAAAAGATATCGATGCGCGACGGGGAAGAACGACGACACCCTACAGGCAACAGGGAAGAACAAAATTGATAAATTCGACGAATGGAAGTCAAGCCGGTAGCACCAGTTCCGGTTACAGATCGGGAAATTGCATAGACAGCGACAGTGATTGTAGTTATCCCCGAACGATCTATAATTCGCCGAAAACATCGAAAAGCTCGACGATCGATGGATCAGTGGTATCGACTACCGAGATCCCCTCGTACTGTTTCAAAAAAATCGAATACACACGGGACGGAGAGATTTACGATGCGCGACGCGAGAGAAGACAGAAATTGAACAGCAAGGAGCAGCAAATAATTCAGGCGCAGAAAATTAATAACTACGACGCTTGGTACTTAAGCAGTACGAAGTTTATGAAAAATTTTTGTCGCCTTTTCGCCAATCAATTAGCGGTACCGATGGGTTTCAAACCGGACATCAACGGTCACACGCAGGGTGCGGTTATTTATCGCGACCAAATCGAGGTATTGGAGGAAACAACGAGAACGAAAATAGAACAATTTGAAATCGTGCCGTGCGTTTGGTCCCAATGGCCAACATGCGCTCAAGAATGGATCGATAGACCGCGATCAACGTGGCCGCATTACAGCGTTATTGAAAAAATAAAGGAATGCGGTTGCCACATGATACCCGAGGAACCACTGGCGGAAAAACCCGGCGACAAATATCAGGATCTCAAATGGCAATTAATTTTTCCCGCTGCGGAACGCTACTTGGAGACATGTCTAACGTATCCTCAAGTTCGAGTTTATCTGATAGCGCTGATGCTTCACAAAACCTTCATAAGGCCGGTAGATTCGATTTTCGGACTTACGGTATCGCATATAAAGAACAGACTATTTTGGCTCATCGAGGAAGACGACAGACCCTCCAAATGGGCGGAAAATCGAACCGGCGAATCTTTTTTGAAGTTACTGAACTCTTTGTATCGTTCGATCAGTCAAAATGAGCCGAATCTTCCGGATTACTTCGTGAGGGAGAAAAATCTTTTTCAAGAGAAATCGTATTTGCTTCGTACGCAGAAACAACTCAAGAGAATTATCGAAAATCCTGTGATGTACGTATTTCATGCGATGGAGAACATCAGACACAGTAGAAAATTCTTTCCGAGATTGGATTACGAGAAATTCTTGAGGATACTAACGGCGGACTCTGTGACTCTCACGAATCACAATTTGGTACCGTTAATACAGAGACCTTTGGCTAAACCAAATACAGTCGAAGAGGATGAGGACCACATTGCGGGATTCTGGGAGAATTCCAAACAGAAGAGCAACGAGCCAAATACGGGTCCGAAGAAACCTGTAAATATGAGGAGTTTTATCAAACCTCGTAAAGCTGACGACCAAGTCGTGGAAATAGGGGTGAGTTACATTTTCTACATCTCCATTTCGCAGACATCCACTTCTGATTATTCTAAGTCCTCTTCTGGGCATCTAAACAGTCAATAATTTCGTTAAGACACACGAAAGATCGGTAATATGGCATTTTAATATAAGATTAAAGGGTTTAGTTTCTCCTACGGGAAAGCCCGCGAGCTAAAGAACTGCTAGAAATGGAAAAACGAACCGGAAATTGATTACAATTTCATTGAAACTTTTCATAAGATTCCATGTCTGTGTCAAGAGAAGGGAGTGAAGATCTCCGTGGTACTTTTCCGTCGCAACTATCGTTAACGAGCGACTCAAACGGACGCATAATCTTAATAATGAATTTCGCGTTGCAGATTCGGTGCGGTACTATGGACAACCGAAGAGTGGCTTGTCTTCTCGAATTCTTCATAAAGCATTTCATAAAAATGGCCGAATGTTGTCACAAATATAGAGCACTGGCGCAGAAAACGGCTTATGTGGATCAAGCGGAGAGATTGTCCGTTCTGCTTTTGCAGCACCCGTCTCACGCCGACGACGCCAAAACGTATCTTGAGAAGCTGTACGCATTGAAGAAACGCGTAGCGAATGTAAGATCGCGGGACGATCCGCCGGAAACACCGAAAAGAAATATCGACAGATCCCTATTTACGAGTCCACTGAACAATCGTTGGGAGAACTCCAAGTATCAAGAGCAGTTCGTCAAAATCCCTGAAGCCGGAGAAACAAAGGAGTACGAGTTGGAAAGCGCGAGAAGTAGCGTATACCATCTCGAAGGAGTAGCCGGTCCGAGCGTCGATCGTACGGTTACAGAAGCTGTGATACACGAAGAAGATTCGGAAGATTCGCAAAGCGTTGAGCTGCGATCTTCGAGAAACAGCGTCGTAGAAAACACGGAAGTCACGCGGGAGAAGAGAGCCGGACGCGTTGTTTCACTCACGGATACCCAACAAGAATCATTTTTAACGGAAACGACGTATATTTAAAATTTTAAACACGATTATTGATTCGCAAACTGTATTTTGTTCTTTTGTACCTTTTAATGACGAAAGTTCGACGAGATTATTGGTCGAAGACGTTGATAAATAAAATTAAATGACAAGCGTGGAAAAAGACATGTCCACGAGAAATTTTGTCGAAAATATTAGAAGAAACAAACAAAAAGACTGTACCGAGTTCTTTGAAGTACCGATACTATAATACCGAATCTCAAGGGCAATTCGTTACAATACCCAAAGCCAAGAAGTTATCTTTAACCGCTGAGGACTCTATGGGTATAAATGAAGTGTATGAAGAAGGAATGAATCGATGGTCGTGTCTGTCGGTCGCTAAATTAAGAGAAAAATTCGGCCGGCGTATAGTTTTGCAGAATACAAAGATATTTTTTTAACGAACGTGGAATATGATGATTTATTCTTGTAGCTGGAAATCTCTGATCTAAGAATCATTCTGATTTTAAAAATTCTCTGCAATATTAAAGTATAAAACCTTTAAAAAAATATAGAATAGATATTATCGTTCATTTTTTCCGACTCTTCTTGCATTTACTGTCACTGAGTTGAATAAAATAAAAATATCCACGGCAGACGGGATTCATCGTGTTTCTGAGACTCTGACGATTTCATTTCAATCTTTTTAAGTTAAAAAATAATTGTATAAATGTATTTTATGAGTAGATGAATGCGTGAATTGTTAGCATCGTTTAGGACATTGAAAAATCGTTTTACTCGGCGGATTAATTATCTATTGCCAAAACCCTTCGAGTTTTGAGTTTCGTGTGAATAATAATATTGAAACGATAATTGAAGGATATTGAAACGCAATAAATACGTATAAACGTGTTTTTTGTCTTTTAAAACTCACCTCGACGCCATGTTCGGTATAGTAGTCGGCGGTTCCCATACTCGCGTACAATTTATAGCCCATCTTATGGAGACTCCTGATGGACGGCAATAATTCCATTTTGTGCTGTAATATCGATAATTAATTTCGTCGCGTGTCCATTTTATTGCGGAGATTTTATCCATCCGAATGAAATATAAACGCAATTACCTTGAAGCTTCCGATAGAAAGGAGAATTCCTTTTTCCGGTATATGAAAACCGGTACTCATCATACCCTTCAAATACGCTTCGTATCGATTATCACCGAAACAAGCGACTTCTCCGGTAGACGCCATTTCGACACCCAACATCACATCCGCACCTGTGAAACCAAATTGACAAAAATTAGAAAACTTACAAAAATCAGAAAAATTACAGTCACTGATTAAATTAAAATACATTTTTTTTCAAGACTTCTAAATCCTTCCACGAAAACGTAAATCATTGGCTCCTTAATTCTTAAACGCTAATTACTTGTATACAATATTTCTAAAACTCACCAGTCAGACGAGAGAAGGAGAATTGCGGCACTTTAACGCCAACTTTGCCGCAACCCGCAAGTACATCAACCGGATCTACAGGTTCGCCGACGATAACTCGTGTCGCCATAGCGACGAAGTCGTGATCCAGAGTTTTCGAAACGAACGGAAACGATCGTGAAACTCGAATATTGCATTCGATTACCTTTAACTCGTTGTCCTGAAAAAATAAAATAAATGTTATAGATACAGATACGGGAAGATTATAAAATTACGTTTCTACGAATCTTACTTTGGCGATCAATTGCATATTGAAAGGTCCCTTCACTTCGAGAACCTCGGCAATGGCTTTCGTTATTCGTCGAATTTTCGCCAACGTCTCGGGATTAATGTCCTGCGGCGGTGTAACAAGTGTCGCGTCACCGGAGTGGACACCCGCGTTCTCCACGTGTTCCGAAACAGCCATACAACGTATAACTCCCTGACAGGCGACAGCGTCGACGTCGATCTCTTTGGCTTCGAGAATAAATTTGGAGATAACAACGGGATGTTCGTTGCTTACGTCGCTCGCGTTTTTCAAGTACGACTCGAGATCGTTGTTCGAGTGAACGACGTTCATCGCCGCACCGCTGAGAACGTACGACGGCCGAACGAGACACGGATAACCGACGTCCTCGCAAAATTCTATCGCCGACTTTAGATCAGTCAGTTTTTTCCATCTGAAACAATATTTCGCGATTGAAAAGAAATTCAGATGATTCGACGAATTTTCTCGTATTGTCGTGATTTCTTTTCGAGACGGAAAAATTATTGTTATGATTTTGTTTACCGCGGCTGAGAAATTTCGATGCGATCGAGAGCTCTTGAGAACTTCAGACGATCTTCGGCTTCGTCGATTTTTGTCGGTCGAGTGCCGAGAATTCTGGCCGATTGACTGTGAAGATCCATTGCTATGTTGTTCGGCAGTTGACCGCCCATCGATAGTATGATACCCTCGGGATTCTCGAGGTCGTAGATGTCCATTACAACTTCGAAGGATATTTCCTCGAAGTAAAGACGATCCGACATATCGTAGTCGGTGCTCACCGTCTCCGGATTGTAGTTTACCATTATCGTCTTGCGACCGAGATTTCGGAGTTCACGAAGACAACTCACCGCGCACCAGTCGAACTCGACGGAACTACCGATACGATAGACGCCGGAACCTGAAATTTTTTTATTTTTATTAATGTAATTTAAAAAACTAAATTTTTTTTTAAAGTAATAAATAATTTATGCAATATAATTTTTTTTTATTGAATTTAAGCGAAATTCTTCTGTCTTTAAATATTGAATAATTATTGATTCTCAAATATTTTATATCACGAAAAAAAAAGTATCTATAAATTGTTGCTTACCGATCACCATAGTGTAATTTCCGGGAAATTCGATGTCGTGAGCCGAGCCATTGTACGTGAGATACAAATAATTCGTCGTAGCGGGCCATTCCGCGGCGACGGTATCGATTTGCTTGACGAAAGGACAAATCTTGCTTTCCATTCGCCGTTTCCGTACCGGTAGTTCAGCGTCATCCAGCGCTCTGGCTATTTGTTTGTCCGAAAATCCGAGTTTCTTAGCACCGAGAAGATCGGCATGCGATAGCTTAGCGAGGCTGAGAGTTTCCAGAAGCGTGTAATACTCGATGATGTTCTTCATCTTCTCGAGAAACCAACGATCGATCTTCGTGAGTTCGTAGAGACGATCAACAGTGTAACCGGCTTTCAATGCCGCCGCGAGAACAAACATTCGCTTGTCCGTTGGCTTTTCGAGTTCTTCTTCGTTAACCGGCTTCATGTAGGGATCGAAACCCGTCACCTTATCGTCGACCATACGGAGAGCCTTTTGAAAAGTTTCCTCGAACGTTCGACCGATCGCCATTACCTCACCAACGCTCTTCATCGAACTTCCAATCTGCAATTTTCAAAAAAAAATACAAAATATAAGTGTAATTTCTTGATTCGAAATCTGAGAATAATTAGAGAATTCCAAAATAATTGGATATTAAACGCCAATTTTTTTTATTATAATTAAATATCATTATTGAGAAAAGTATTCAGGTTTATGAAATTCTTTTCTTACCTTCGTACTGACGCGCTGAAATTTACTTAAATCCCATCGCGGAATTTTGATAACGCAATAATCGAGACTCGGCTCGAAGCACGCCGTTGTCTTTCCGGTAACCGAATTTTTAATATCGGGTAAAGGAATATTAAGCGCGAGTTTGGCGGCAACGTAGGCGAGCGGATATCCGGTTGCTTTGCTCGCCAATGCCGAACTTCTCGAGAGTCTCGCGTTCACCTCGATTATGTAATATTCCTCGGAAAGTGGATTGAGAGCGTATTGTATATTACACTCGCCAACGATGCCAAAGTGTCGAATAACTTTTATAGCCGCTGTCCGAAGCATATTGTATTCCCGGTTTGACAAAGTTTGACTTGGCGCCACGACGATCGATTCGCCGGTATGAATTCCCAGAGGATCGACGTTCTCCATGTTGCAAACTGTGATACAATTGTCGTAGGCGTCTCTTACGACTTCGTATTCAACTTCTTTCCACCCTTTCAGCGATTTATCGATTATCAATTGACTCGAATGCGCCAACGCTTGTTGCGCGAGAATCTTCAGTTCATCTTTCGTATTTGCGAAACCTGAACCCAAACCGCCGAGAGAAAAAGCCGCGCGTGCCATTACGGGATATCCAAGTTTTTCCGCGGCTTCCAGTGCCTCTTGGATCGAATAAACCGCCGCGCTTGGCGCTACTTTTTCGTTAATGGCGCTTATACGATCGGCGAAAATCTTTCGATCTTCCGTCTCGATGATGGATCGGATCGGAGTACCGAGAATCTTTATGTTGTAACGTTCGAAGACTCCCTTCTTGTCGAGTTCGATACCGCAGTTCAGCGCTGTTTGACCTCCAAATGTTAGCAACACACCGTCCGGTCTCTCCGATCTTATCACCTTGAAAACAAAAAAAATAATTTTATAATCAGAAAAGCGAAATTTTTGGACAATTACGAGAATTAAAACTGTTCGATAATTGTAAAAGGAATTAAATATATCTTTTAATCATTTCGAGGTTCGCGAGGAATGCCATCGAATAAATTGGTAAAAAAAAAAAAAAGACTTTTTACCGAAAACTATCTGCTCGTTCGTCATTGACATTCTTATTCACTATTTTTTTTCTGTGATTAAATATAAACTATGAATTCTTGCAAAAGAGTTTTTTTAATATCAATCTATCGTCGAATCCTCATAATACGGTCGAAAAATCAACTTTTAGACGATTATTTTTTTTTCGTTTTTTTTGGAAAATCGGTAATCGTTAAACTTTTATAAAATTACCTGCTCGACGTACTCCGGAATGATCGGAAGAAAATAGACTTTGTCAGCCATCCCCTTTGAGGTTTGTACAGTAGCAATGTTCGGATTGATTAGCACTGTCTGTATGCACTCACCGCGGAGCGCATTGATGGCCTGTGAGCCGGAATAATCGAATTCGCCCGCTTGTCCTATACTCAGACCACCGGAACCGAGAATCAGAACCTTCTTAGGTCTCAGTTTCTCGACTGCCTCCGTCGGTTGGTAAACCAATTTTTCGTTGAGTCTCTGCTTGATAGAGATGCATTCGCCGCCAGTCGATTGGCACTTTATCGCCTCCAAAAATACGTCGAACAAACATTCGAGATCCTCGGGACCGGCGGTGTGCTCGGGATGAAACTGCACCGAGAAGTACGGCAAAGTCGTGTGAACGATACCTTCGTTGCTCTTGTCGTTCGCGTTGGTGAACAACGACTCCCAATCGGTCGGTAACTTTGTCGCGTCGATCGCAAATCCATGATTTTGGGAAGTCATGAAGCAACGTCCGGTACCGTGATGTGTTGCCGGTTGATTGTGTCCGCGATTTCCGTAACTGAAATAAAATATCAATCATCGATGCAACTTTAAGGGGTAAATCTACCAGATGGTTTAACAAACTCATCAAATATTTAATTTTTTTTCTAAAAAAACTACAGGAGGTAATAGCATGATTTTTTCTGAAAAGTACATGTTTTGGGAGCCTTTAAAAAAATGTTCGACGGATATAAAGAAAACAAAAAGAAATAGTCTCCGGAAGAGACATTTGCCGTTTTTTTTTGCGGAGACTCCTTTTCTTGTTTTTATTTGATTATAAATGAAAAATATGATGGGGACAGCAATGTGGAAACTTTGATCTCCGGAGTATTTTCTTCCGTACGAATCACCGCGTGTAACTTACTCCATTTTGTAGCTCGTGCAGCCCGCAGCAATGGAAAGCAATTGGTGACCCATGCATATGCCGAAAACCGGCTTAACCTTCGATCCGCCGAGAACTTGGCGAATATTTTCAACGGTGACTGCGCACATACTTGGGTCGCCGGGTCCATTGCTTAAAAAAAGACCGTCGTACTCGGCGCTCACGAGATTGTGATCCCACGGTACGACGTCTACGCGGGCCCCGCGTTTCAGGAAACACCGTAACTGATTGTACTTCAAACCACAATCGACGACGCATATTCTCGGTGAACCTTCAGCGTTGAAGGTTTTTACTGATTTCTGTAAATGAGAATAAATATATACGTAATACGATATCAAATGTAATAGTTATGAAATTAATCGAATCGATTAATCGATTTCGCATATTTGTACGGACTCTCGAAACTTCGGCAACGAGATTTCTTTTGTTGGGATCAGCGATCTCCGGTACGAGAGGAAAGGTGTTTTGCGACGGCTGATTGTAGACGATTCTTCCGAGTATACTGCCCTTTTCGCGAATAATTTTCGTCAATGCACGGGTATCGATTTCGCATATTCCCGGAACATTTTCACGCTCCATCCATTCCGAGAGAGTCTTTGTTTGTCGCCAGTGACTCGGAGTTTCGCAAATCTCTCCGACGATCAATCCCGCCGCCCATATCCGGTCCGATTCGAAGAGACTGAAAAAAAATGTATTCCAAACACAATTAATTCGAAGTGTAATACAAAAATTCAAATACAAATTTACATTTATCATTATATGGGTCACGAAATTACGATTTACGTTTTGTGTCGATTAAACGAATATTTACTGCCTGCAATCGAATTTGAATAAATAAATTTATGTTATTCCGATCGAATTAGCAACGATTCTATATTTATCGATCCTTTTCATCAGCAATTTCTACTGTTGTAACGAAAAGAATTAAGAAATCTCTAAGATTGTAATAGAAAAGATCTCGAGTCAACAGTGTCCCCGTCTGATAAGATACGCGCGGCGATTGCAATGAAATAAAAGAATTGCATTGCCGGCAATAAAATTGAACGTACGTATCGCTCCATTATCTATAATACCGATGTTTTGGTTGCTCCACAAACTTTTTGCTTATGAGAGATATTTTTTTGACCCATAAAAATCCTCCGTTTTTTTTTTTTTTTTTTTTTTTTCATAAACACGAGAATTCGGGATAATCGGGAATAGTAAATATGCTATTGATAAATTCCGATCGATTGATGACTAAAAATCGTATACTCACTATGGCAATCCATTGTCATCTTTTTCATCGCCCGGTACACCATAATTACCAATTAAGGGATAGGTGAGTACCAATATCTGAGAACGATAAGAGGGATCCGTCAGGGATTCAGGATACCCCACCATACCGGTCTGGAAAACTGGATAATACAAAATCCATTAGTCCAAAAAAAAAAAAAAAAAAGTATCAACAACGCTATCGTTGGGTAAACAAATCAAACATAAAATACTAATAGAAAAATCGAATTTTGCGCATTACTTTACCATTTTTTTTTACCGTCTTTTGAATACTTTTTTAATAACAGTAAAAAAAAAAAAATTATTTTTGATTTACTAGTTTTTGAAACATTTATATGTAAAATCTGAATAACGATCCCATAGGAAAGATTAAAAATTTTTTATTCAATGATTTGTTGAACATAACATATCATGTTATGCCATTATCAGACATCAAAATCATCAAATAGACATCAGAAAAATTGGCATCATATAAATTATTGGATTTAATTATTAAACATTAAAGCAAAAAGTAATTATAGTTGAAAACTAATATTTCAATTTTTTTGTTTGATCGTTTTATTTTCTCACTTTTTCGCGTTCAATTATTCTACAATTGTGCGGTTTTCTTTTTCAGTTTTTTTTTTTTAAATTTTGCTAATTAAAATAACAACGATATGCTGAATAAATTCATTGACGCTATTGAAATAAAACATGTATTATATTAGAGCACATACTTCGCGAGCGACAACGTGGAATTATTCTATTCAAAGCGTGAATTACCTCGATTGTTAGTATATATGGTCAATCATTACGATGTTCATGATTTTTATACAAACAACGTTGACGTCTTTAATCGTGTAAAAGAAAAACACAAGCAATAAACAGATTTGTTTGCAACAGTGTCTGAAGTATTGTATCACGCACTGCCGCTTGCATTGTTATATTTATTTTTAAACACGATATTTGACGTACTCCAGTGTTCGAACGTGCGACTACGGTGGTATTGGCCACGTGATCTTCAACGGACGACGCACGTCTAGGATGTTCCATAGTCCGAACGTTTTTATCCGACAACTTATCGAATACACCACAGCGAAAAACTTTTATACCACGGCGCGACTCAATTGGGATTGATATCACGGCAAATGAATTCGATTATAGTTGACACTTGTTCCGTAACTAGCATTTATCCGGTATAAAAACGAATGGCAAAACATTTCGAACCGCGAAGTCGCGGAAAGATGGAACACAGGCGACCACGTGTTGCCCCGCACGAGCGGCATGTTACACTGAACTTATTCTAATAACAGCTAAGACGATCGGCGTGTCATTCGTTCTTTGTTTTAAATAATACTCTAATCAATTGGAATAACTCACCGACTTCGCCGTCGACAGGTACGTTAGAGCCAAAACTTCGTCCGGGAAATACGTTGCCATTCTCGAGCAGTAGATAAGCGTTTCTCCCGTTTCTGCTGCACATGGTTAGACTTGACGATAACTCGATACACGTGTTTATATCACGGCAACCATGAGCTTACTGCCCGCTCGAGAGCACTTCTGCTGCCATCCTCCTGAGCCGGCGAAACGGTTGCGCGGTGAAACGTTTTTTTAGTGCGTTTCATTATGTGAACAGTCGCTGTGTGACCGTAGCATTGCATTGTGGCGCCCCCAGTGGGTACATTAACAAATGCAACAACGCGCGCGCACTGAATTGTGTAGATTTTCAGTTCGTTGGTAACGATCCGACGAGACGCGGCGGTTTTTCGCTCGAAAATCGCACTTTTCAGCCAGCGATAGCTTCAAAAATAAAACCATTTGCCCGGCGAGATGAAACGGATCTAAGAGACACGCGGTGAGTCTCGAAAATCAAAATACACGGGTGTCGGGCAGGTACCCGCGGGAACCGTCTCTGAAGTTTACAACCTTTGTTTACGTGACCTTCGACCGATACAAATAAACTTCGTTCTTTACTCGCGACGAAAATCGTAATTTAAGAGCCGAAACTGCAAAAAATATCGCGCGGTCACGTAATTACGTTTCGTAGTTTCCTCCAGTCCCAAATTTATAAGGTGAAGTTTAAAAATCCCAAAATTCGACATTTCGCGTAAAAAAATATGTGACGAGAAAATCGCGTTTGGATTACGATAGTGGCGCGTTAATCTCATAATTGGTGATCGATTATCGTAAATCAGCGATGAAAGAAAAAACCGGTTCGGATCTTCTTCAGGTACATACAAGGTTTGAGCATTAGCGCAACAATTTAATACAGAAAATTCATGTTTCAAGTACAAAAATATGACGAAAGTACAATAATAATATCGTAATAAAAAAATGGAAAACGATTGCATACTGCGAACGTATTCTTCAACCCTCACCGTGTGCAGGCTTATCGTTAAGTAATAGTAGATTTCTGTGCCACCCATTAATCAGAGATAAGAATTTTCTTCATAAAATGAGACCTCTGTTTAAAGTCGCGATAACTGGCGACAGGTTTCTTCGTTATTAAAATTAACATATGATATATTAGAGTGTAAAATTAGAGTTTCTTTTCTATTCCATCTATTATCGCTATTCCCAACGTACCCGACTTTTATTATCGAATCTTTATTATTATAAGATCTGTTTTTAAGAAAGCTTTTCGTACGATTTTCAAGGAAAAACTTTGTTTCGGCAAAATACTCTCAAGCGGCGATTCTTCGATGGGTCCAAACGGCGGATTCTCTCGTGAAGAGAAAACGATCGGCAATTAGATGATCGTGAGCAAAATAATATTCCATCAAGTCCGGCGTCAATCGGTAAGCCACACTGCAGTTAAATGATGAACATTTTTTTTCGTCGTAACTTTTATTGTTATTATTATCAATTTTCATGTGTGCTGTAAATATTCTTAAACAATCGTAATCTCAAAAATTTTAAAAATCGTAATTTCAAAAGTTTGAAAAATCGTAATTTCAAAAGTTTGAAAAATCGTAAATTCAAAAATACGAAAAATCGTAAATTCAAAAGTTTGAAAAATCGTAATTTCAAAAGTTTGAAAAATCGTAATTTCAAAAGTTTGAAAAATCGTAATTTCAAAAGTTTGAAAAATCGTAATTTCAAAAGTTTGAAAAATCGTAATTTCAAAAGTTTAACAAAACGATAATTAATAAATACTCACAAGTGGTCCGGCATCGGTAAATTCTTGTTTCCGGCGTTTACTTCATTGACTAATTTGTCGTGCCGTATCTTCTGCTCCTCCCAGTCTATTTCTTCGTCTTGGCAGCACAAATATGAACGGATCTTGCAATAAAATGGTTCGCGATCATAAAGATGTCGAAATTCTTCGCATGAGAGTTGTTCGATTTTTCCTTCCATTCTCACCTAAACAGGAGAATTATAACGATTATTATTGACGTTGCAACAGAAATTTTATGTTCGATTTATGGATTATCAAACTTACCTGTCTGTTAATTCTTTCTTGACGATCGTTTACATAGGCCCACAGTATGCACATCGCTGCGCTTGGCACTTCCGCCTGTAATAGACGTTACCGTGTTGCAAAAATTTTTATCAAAAAAATTAAAAATCAGATCACAATAGATAATTAATATTAGGGATCAATACCCGAAATTTACATTTCGCGATGTTTCTTTTAAAAAAAAACCGTTTTTTTCAAATATTTTTCCATTTATGTAAAAGTAATTGAATTATAATTGATTAATTAATTTATTTATTTTTAATTCATTTTAAGTTCTTTTTTTTAAATTACCTTCACATACTGATAAACAATCGTTGTGCATAACATTCATTCATACATTAGAAAATACAAACTTCGTGAAAACTTCGTGAAAAAATACATTACGGAAGAGTAAATTATTTATACAGAAGTATTTTTGCTGTTTTAATACTTACCAATTCTTTACACTTTCGACTACGATTGTCGGTAACGACGATGAAGCCGCGTTCGTCGTAGTGGCGAAGGAGAAGGTGTCGCGCGCTCACCTTGAGATCCCTGTAAGTAATCGCGTTTGTCAATATCTTCGACATTTAAAGAAAAACAAAATTAATTTTTTTTTTGCTTGAAATTCCTCAATTCTCTGTAAGATTTCAAACCGAAGGGATTAAAATTTTTTAGTTAAAATCTCTCTACTTTACCGAGGAATCTATATGTATGCAAAAAAAAAACTGTTTTCGCTTTAATATTGTTATAATATTCGCTTCTCCAATGGTGAAAGGCGCAACATTACCCTCTTCAAGGTAAAAATTCCCCAAACTTATAACGCCGTAATTCGTAAGTAATTCTTACTTGGAGACAGTGGCAAGACACAGAGCGTCCGGCGATCCGGTAGAATATTTTCTTGCATCTTCGTGCCATTCTTTGAAAAGATCCAATGGATCCTCCGACTTGATATCTATGCGCGCCAAATCAGAGCGTTCCGATTGAATTGTACTTTCGGCAACCGGAGAAGATTTCGCCGATCCCAATAGTATTTCATTCATCTTCTCGGTGGTCTGTTTAAAATACCGACATACGTTGTAATAGTATTTCTTCAAAATATCTTCATTGACAAAATTGTTCCGAGTTTTTGTCGAAATGTGAATTCGACATGCAAATGATGGAAATAAAAAAAAATCAAATCAATAATATTTTTTTTTTCGAGCAAAAAAAATTATAAAATTAAAAAATCCGTACGAAAAAAAGTTGATGGTGAAAAAAAAAGAGAAAAGAAAAATTATTAAACTATTATAGAAAATCAGAAAAATGTGAAACGAATATTAACACAGCGAAAAACAATAATACTCCGAAGGCCTCGAGCGATTTCGAAATCTAAACAGAAAATAAAAGGTCGTAGTACTCCATTAACGTCAACGGAAAAAAAAAGAAAATATAGTCGAACCGAAGCCGTGACACGGAAAAATCAAAGTTTTCTAATACTATTCTATCTCTACAACGAATTTTATTTGAACTCAAATATAACTTTTTTGCGAATAATAAAAATTAAACAAAAATAACAAACGAACGAGAAAAAAATTATTAATAAAAAAAATATATATTTAATGTACTGATATTTTAAGTTTTTATGCATAAACTGATACATTGGATTTAATGTCAAATACTGATGAAAAATTAATGTATTTATTGAATTAAAAAATTTTAAGCGCGTATTTTAATTATTGAATTTAAAGCTTTTTAGTAAAACATTAAATTCTTTTTTTTAGTACTTTTGTAGTAAAATTAAAGTCAATTGTTAAAAGTAAAGTATCTCTTTGATTTTTAATTATCGTACATACATTTTTCATCATAATTCTGCATTAAAATTAATCTACCAGTTTATGTATAAAATTCCAGTAACAGTACATTAAACGTCGAGCAAACATTTTTATCCGGTGATTTTGAAAAAATAGAGTGTCAGTAGTAATGCGCATTAGTGTCTTAACGTTAAATATCCTTGAGAAAGTGTGGAGTTTTAATGAAAACACAATTTCTCCATCATCCCGATAATTCCACTCGAAGTTGTTTTTCCGTTATGTAATCGGATTTATCGCGGAAGTTATGCACACACGTGTTTAACGGAATTGCTGAGCGAATGCTAAACTCGAAATAGATAGCGGCAAGCGAAGTTAAATACAGTAAAGTTTTTGTTATGATTCTGGTCGACGTATCGTCGACCTGTGATTTTATCTTTACCATTATATTCAGTTTTATAACCCAACGAATCACTCGGATCGGTCGTTGCAGCGGCAAGAAGTATTCGATTTCGTAGCCGTAAGTATCAATTTCACTCGCGCGGTCGATGCCACTGCAACAGCACGACTGAGACGAGATTTTCGATTCACGCGTGTAGACCTGCATGCAAACCCTACTCTCGGCCTCCCACCGCGCACCCGCGAAAGGTTTTCTTCTCCTTCGCGTTGAACAATCGCACATTTCTCATATATTCGTAAAATCAACACAACACAGTTCGTCTCCTATACAATTGAATAACTGAATTTAATTCAAGAGACACAGCAGCGTCTGGACGCCAAGTATTTAAAAAACAAATGATTTACAAAGCTATTAATAAAATATAAAGTTACGGTATAAAGTTTACCAATTCCGGGAGTTTTGTCGGCATATACAACACTTTTCCACTATTTTTGAAAAAAAAAATAAAATAAAATTATACGCGTTGGGAAATTTTTGATAAATCAGACCTTAGCGTGAGGTGTTTAATTATCTCTCGTAAGGGAGGTGATAATGATATAACAAAGTGGGCGCTGTGAAACCGGCAATTAATTAACAAATACATAGAGATACAGTTATTCTTTATTATAATTACGCAATAACAATTTATGTTATACATACAATAATAAAAGAAACGATTTTTCCGAACGAGTGAAATGTGGCGGGTAAATTTCAATGTGGTAACGTTCGGCAAACCCGTCACAGAAACTCGGGATTTTCGTTTATTTTTATTTATTATGTTTTTAACGCCTTTCAGCGTTTCGATCTCCGAATAAATTAACTATACGCGGTCGCGCTATACCGCACGAATTAATAATATATACAATCGCATGCGCGGTAATCCAACTACTGTAAAAGTCTTCTATATTTTCACTGCTATTTTAGATATCGACTTCGAGTTTTGCAATTCTGTCGCTACATGGATATTATTTTTCTTCGTGTAGAGTAATGAATGCGCGATTATGTAAGCGACAAAGAAATTGTTGTAATTTGAATATCCAGTGCCCTGTCGGCGATGCAATGCTGATATCTTCTCGATCTCTCGAATACTTATATTTCTCTAAGTTTTTGCGACACGTAACATTTTGAATTTTTTTTTCTTTTGGGTTCATATCGAATTTTTTTTATTTTCTTTATTAGACAATTATTGAATCTATGAGATTTGATTCTCCTCTTGAAACGTATCGAATTCGACTTCTGTTTATTTTCGACTAAAAAATCACCAGTAGAAAAAAGAGAACAGAATTTCTTCATTAGCGAAAACGCTAAACAATTCATAGACACTTTGTCTCAATCTCTTCTAAACAAATATCATGATATAAAAATAAAGAAAAAATCGGCACAGTGTTCGTCGATTTTGTCATTCAATTCTAAACATTTTTTCAGGGTGATAGGATTATCCGCGTTTTTTTTTTCGCGGCTTCGAATTCTGAGAGGCAAACGTAGCCATCGGATATCTTGTCCCAGCGATATATTTTTACATTCTACTATGATACAGTCTCTTACGTATAAACTGCGTTCCAGCATCGCAGCGTTGTCGGATTTATTTCCTAATCAAGGGATGGGATCGTTCATATGATTGACAACTAACAATTATAGTATATATCGATTTGAAATATCAGCAGTATACATATATACTGCATTCTCGTTAATACAAACGAAGGTAAACCGTCCTTCGCCCGATGCAATAGTCAACTCTTCAACGTTCGACGCTTCTATCTCATTATTTCTTCACGGAGGGAATGGCATTTTTTTATTTTTTCATTGTTTCTGCCGCTTTTAATAAATTATATTGGAGATTGCGATCAATACGATTCCAAGCAACGATTCAATGATATTTTCTCGCTGGACGAACCTTATAAAGTTTTTTTTTTAATTGGTCACTCGACGACATTAAATCGTTTGGATTTCGGCTTCCGGTTTTGCCAAATCTTCACTGATAAAGAAGTCGAAACGAATTGTATTCTCGAAATTCGATACGGACGGATCGCCGAACCGGATTGCCGGTTCGAATTTTCTTCAACTTATTGTCGATCGGATCCACGCGATGTTCGACGATACTTGATCGTAGAGACGCGGCCTCTCCGTTCCCGTTTTGGAACACGCGATTCTCCAACTCGCCACACCGGACAGCGCCCATCTTCTTCCATCGCCCAGCAAACAAAGCATCGGACTTCCGGCGAGTTCTTCCTCCTGGAAATTCAAGAAAATGCGATAATGAGAATGGGAATCAATTTAATCGATTAATTTCTATTTCTTACGCTGTAATAGCAAAAAAAAAAAAAGATATACAGTTTTTTAATAAAAATTTTGCAATATTTTAAATCAATTTTTGGAATTACTTTGCGTTCAGGATTTTTTTATTTTCGACAAATATGAAAAACGACCGATGAAAAAAAAAATAGATTTTTCCTTTTCTTTTCGTTTACTGTTGTTTCGTTGAATATTTTATCATAAGTTATATTTTTTTCGAAAATCGATAAAATTGATTCGCGAATTTTCGCGTTTCGAATATATTTATCCATCGCAACGCGAATACACTGTAAAAAATGATAGAAAATTGAATTTACTCGAATATGAAAAACTAAATAAAAAATTATAGCACAGAAAAAAAAAATTGCATTATAATTATGAAAAATGTTCATATATTGCAAAATAAATGGTGTAAAATTCCAAGAAACATTTGTTTGAAATTTATTACGTGATTTATGCATAACGATTCATATTGGAACTAATTTTGTCAGTATATCGAGATTTGCCACTAAAATAATTGGAGAATCGGTTCTTTTCATTCTGTTAATGGATTTATAAATCTTTATGAATGAATTCTAGTGCCGACAGATTTTTACGTTCGAATTCAACAAATGCGATAAATTGCGTCGCTCATTCGCTAATCGATATGTACTTATGATTTGCGCCGATTGTGGCGTTACATAAACGCCGTACTAAGTAAAATGGAGAAAAAATCCTTCACTTACGCTGCAATCGTCGTTAGAATATGCCGCCTCCGTGCAAATTCCGTTGACCGTTGCGATACTGATGTTTTCACATCTCTCCATAGCACTCTGCCGCAGCTCTACCCGTTGCAACAGATCACCTGTGGATTCACGTAATTTAACATTAAAGTACCGCAGGATATTTAACATGTATAATCGACGTATGAGCATTCGATCGCAGTGAGGGAAAAGTATGCCAATGTTGCCGTACTGTCTTAACGGAACCTTATATAAGACGACAAGTTCCTTATTAATAAATGACCCTTCACTTTCGCAAACGTAAATCTAACGTCCCATAAATGAGTGCTTTTGAAAATTATCAATATTTTGCCGGCATATGCAGTGATAACATATTTTAACATTTTTTTTACGTCATAGGGATCGTTTATACACAATTCTGATGCGTTATATGCAATCGCAGGTTCGTAATGATTCTTACATAGGCGTTCGTTAACGATTTCAATTGATGCTCAGCGTTCGATCACAGAAAATCATAATTAATGGCCTCGTTATCGGGTGCTATCAATATCGGACTTTAAAGGGGTCAAGTTAGATAAATTATAGCGATGGTGTTTTCTTCAACCGACAGAAAAATCTTTAAAAAATCTATCATATCGGAAAATGTTTGAAGGATTTTTTTAACGGTTGAAAAAAAAAAATTGAACCAATTGGTTTACTACTCGGAAACTGATTTTAGGTGTTTTTAATTCTGCGCAATTGAAGGAATCGTCAAAAAAATATTGAGCACTTTTTTTGCTGATTAATTTTTTTACTTTCCAAAAACACGGAATGTATGTATCATACATAATTATCTCGGTGAACTATTCAATTATTTTCTGACGATCCTCTACGGGGGAATAAAGTTAAAGGAACCGAATAAAAATATATTGAGTCTTTAATTCGCTGTCGAATTTTTTCTACTTTCGCTGATAGTACGTTTGGACGGAAAAATTCCGGAAAAGAAGAATTATCACGTATAATATTCTACGGGTCCTTTATATATGATTATATATAGCTGTATATAATTATACATAATTATATACTATCACTAACAGGTCGCAGTGACTCGAGCGCCACGCGCTCGCGTTACCAGCGTTACCGACTGTCGCATTAACGAAATGTGTATTTCTTCGACGATTAAACGTCCCGGTTGCGTTTCTCAACGCAATTAGTAGGAAAATGCAATTCTGAGTTGGCAAATCGTCACTTACCACATTACACAGGCAGAAAAAAATAATAGAAACGATTACAAAAAAAAATGACTGATCCAATAAATCAGCCGGATAAATGGTGTCAACGGCATATTTTTAAATTTCAACTTCACTTCTATTTCTTACAATTTTCTATAAGTTTGAAGAAATAGTATGAAATGCCGTAAATGCCGTTATCGTTTCAATTTCATATAAAATTTTATGAAACAGAAATAACAATGAAATTATAAAAAAATGCCGTTCATACCATTCACCCGGCCGTTTTATCGAATTAATTACGATTTTTTTTTCAGTGTACCAAACTTGAATAGTAATTGTGGGACAAAATCAAAATCCGGAATTCCTTCGTATACTTTGATGAAAATCTATCAAAGGTGTTAAAAAAAAATCCCCGATTTCGTTTCCGTTCCAATGTGACTATCCGCGTCTGGTGATCGTTCTTATATTTTTCTCTCCGTGCAGAAATCGAATTTCTGTCAATAACTATTATGCACAGTCTTTTTAATGCGACTATTCCTTTGGCTATTTCTCCCCAAAACTTCTCACATATCGATAATAGAAACTTACGATATCGGAGTTTTTGCGACTTTGACTTCGGCTATTTCTTCGCAAATATTCTCACATATCGATAATAGAAACTTACGATTTCTCGCCCAGCCGAGGGTAGTGCAATGGGTCGCATTCGCGAGTACCGGTTCGTCACTCGATGGCAAGCAAACAGGCCGAACAAAGTCGGAATACGATGCGACTGGTCTGTCCAGTTTAAGAAGAACTGTGGTGCTCCCTTCCACCGGTGATTTCAGCATTCCAACTATCGTTCGCTCCTGTTGCCACGGCGATGTACTCGTCAGTCTTACGGTCCCCAATCTCGTCGACCATTCGGCTTTATCTTGACTGCGAGATTTTATGTTAAATTAAATAATTAGTATCTATTATCAAGTCAATAAAAATCAAATTAAATATTTAACACGTAGAAATCTCGCGTGACGCAAGTAGTGAAAGTTCATCGAAAAGACCGAAGAACTCGCGACATAGAATGCAACTAATCAAAACACAAACTCCGTTTTCTTCGCAAAGGAATTTCGAAAGCGAATGAGCGGTACGGTTGACCACTAGGAATCGATGTTAGGGTTTCTTTCACGAAACTGTGTCTAACTAACCCTTGGAAACAGGAAGCGGTGGTTAAAAGCCAATTTGCGTCGACGAGAGTCGCGTCGCATACGTGTACTTCTTCCTTAAAGAGTGCCGCGTGCCACGGCCAATCGCCGGGTTCTGCCATTTTACTGAGTCCTTGTATTCCTTCTTTCGTTCTGAGAGCCTGAAGTCCGCACTCTGAAATACACATTGCACGTTTAATTTTGTTCCAAAAGAACGCCGCATTTGAAAGAACGCGGAAAAGGGATATCAAAGTACTTTACTGTAGAATTGTTTCAAAAAAAGAAATGAAGGATTACGTACCAAGATCGCCGCATCGAACGTACATAACTTCTTTACTCGGACACGGCGCGCGAACAAACGTAATTTCCGACGCCGATGGATCCTCCATGTGAACGTACTGAACGTCGTTCTCCTCGTCGACTTTGATTTCAACGGAACGCACACCTCTGAAAATATTTATTTCGTTAAGCAACGTAACTCTGTATATTTATTAATTGTACTCATCGCAGAAATTATCGCGTCATTACGATTCTTATTTTACTCACGTATACGTAAGCAAACTGCAAAGAGAACCCGCAGCAGTTTGCAGAACTGTTTCCATCTCAGTATCCGGCAGCGTAGCGTTGAGATTTTCCGTGCAAAGCTTACCGACGCTTCCCTTCTCGTTGAAGACCACGTAACCTTCCGCGGTATATTTCGCAGAGTGTGGAGTTTCGGCGGTTTGGGACCTCAGGAGACTCACGCTTTTTGCAAGCGCCACTGCGAAATTATTTCAATTTTATTTATCAGCTATTTGTTAAAGTTTCCATTTCTTTAAGTTACTATTTCCTGAAGTTACTGGCGAAATTGATTTTTTGTGAATTTAAAGAAAATTAAATACTTCAAAAATACGAAAAAAAGGAAATTAACTTGTTGAATACATTTAAAAAAAATATAATTGCGTGTTAATTTACGCAAAAAAGGGATAATGATTTTCATTAATTAATCAAGTAATTCAGAAGAGGAAAACATTAATTTAAATATACATATACTTACGACAATCGTTCTCGTCGCTGCCATTGGGGCAGTCGATTTTTCCATCGCAACGTTTTGCACGCGGAATGCACGCTCTGCCCACTCCGCAGTGCATGAACCCCTCTTGGCAATAGGCGCAATTCTTCTCGTCGGAAAGGTCAGGGCAATCGATGATTCCATCGCAGATACGCGGCGACAGTGCTTTGTTTTGCAGATCTCTCACGCAGCCTTTTAACACCGGAAAGCCAACACCACGTTAATTCGATGTTTCTTTGCGCATTTTCGGCATTTGTATTTTTTTTTTTTATTGCTGATAGAAAGTCAATCCTATACCTGGTTTAGGTCTGCAAGTACCGTGATCCGCGTATTCCGGAAAATTTGAACAATCCAAAGCCGACTTTATCCTCTCCGACAATCGACTTCCGCATCCCGACCAAAATTCTCGACAGAAATTTCGACACGGCAAATGCAGAGAGGCTTCGGGATGTCCTGGTAAACAGGCCGGTTGAAGCACTTGGCAGATAAAGTCGTATGCCAGTCGATAACATTCCGAATCGACTAATTCTCTGCGGAACAACAAAAAAAAAATGTTATTATTTTTTTTTCCGTGACTTTGGAAAAAAGACGAAATTAATATAAATTATTCTAAATCGGATTTTTTTTTATCAAATGCGAAAAAAAAAAGTTGAAAAATTTTACGCACTTTTATAGAGTAGTATTTTTTTCTATACTATTTAATTGGTAATTTACCCGACGGTTCGATATTCGAGTCAATTTTTTTCTTTTTTTTTTCTCTCAGTAACTATAGGAAACAATAAAAAAAGTTTCTTTATGTGACTAACTTTTGTTTGCACTAAATAACATTCAGCATTACCGGAAGGCTATTAAATCCTCTTCGACTTCGAGTAACGAGCGGTGCCCCAGAATGTTTGGATAGGAAGTCACATTGTATGGCAAATGTCGACAATAGGAGAGACTAATTTTGCTGCAACGTCTCGGTGGCGGTGTGGTCGTTGTTGGCGGCGGTGTTGATACAGTTGTCTGTGACGCAACCTGCGCGTTTAGCGCAGTTAGACTTTCTTGGACTTCGAGACTCTTCGGGTCAATCTTCAGGTTCGCTAGATACTTAGCTGTGTCTGGTGATATTTCTCGGAAAAGTATCTCGACGACGTCCGCTACTGTGACCGTCTGATAGCGAGGATCGAAGCGGAGATCGAAGTGAACCACCAATTCGCCGCCTTCCACACTGCAATTCACAATAAATACGATCCTTTAATAATGCGACTCAAAATTCTAGAGAAAAAAATTCGTCAAAAAATTCAAAAAAATAAAAAAATTACCTAAAAAGAAAAAAAATAACCTCATTATCAATAAATTTTATAACTAATTTACAATTAATTAATTTTTAATTCTATTTTTATTTAATTCATTCTGAAATGATCAAAGAATCATTCATTTTTTCCGTTTATCAAAAACAAGTTTTCTCTTTTTACAATTATAAATCGCGAGACCCATAAGTAAGAAACTTTAACTACTACTATTGCATTTTAACGTTTATAAGTATCCCAGTAAATTGATTATTGCCTTTCTTCCGCAAAGCAGACAAGAAGAGATAAAATACGGCGTCTATTCACCAGCAACCTATCAATGTTCTACCATCGCGATGGGAATCATTTTTATTGTGTACAATATCCATATATTATAGTTGCAACGCGCAGAATTAGGTTGCGCGTTTCCCTTCCCCATTGGAACGCTTTATACGGGCAGTTTATATGTTTAATGCACGTGATCGCAATGCATATTCCAACATTATTGTATATTCAGGTTATTAGAAATTCGATAGATAGAAAATTTCTCTCGCGGCCTCGTTGTCTTCTGCTATCCCTTCCGATCGCGTCGATCTACCAGGTTGTTGGAGCACCGAAGCGACCTAAACTTTCGCATCAGCGTGTATGTGGAGTCTGATGAATCCCGAGAGCGTTCGCAATTACAAGCTGCCGGCAGTAGGAGGGAATAGGAAAGCCGCGCGCTCCGTGGCAAGCAAAAGATTTTCCTTCCCGTCTCGTTGACTACAACTCTTGAACAACGTTAAGATAGCGACTCTGGGCGCAGAGTCGCGATCAGCATGGGCTTTCAGCGTTGTATGCTGACTGTTCTCACGGGGTTCGCTCTTTATTGCCGCTCCAACGCTTGATGAGAAATATAGCATTCACCATTATTCCGACTAATCTGGAACATACTTTACACAGGGAAACTCTACCGTACAATAACAGTTTTTCTTAGCAATTTATGATTGCATAAAATTCAACGGTTAGTACGCTGCACTGCTTCACTTTCGTCGTCTTCCGTAACTAATTACGTGCTGTATACGTTTATTTTCGGAGCGGATTGTTTAATTATTAAATCACTTTATGATTGGGTATTGCCGCGATGTTATTTTTATATTTTTTTTTTTAGTGACCATAGAAATATTAATATACTTTATAGACATTTTTAGATTTCCCGGTGTTTAGATGTGAAATTATTCTTTACAAAGAATTATTCTTTACAAAGAATAATTTAAGGAATAATAATGATTAGAATATTTATTGGCGAAACTATTTATTTATTTATTTATTATATACTATACGCGAGTTGAGTGCTGAGAATTCATTCTGTACGCTAAAGTGAACAGAAAGGTGAAAGGATTCCGCGGTGTACAACGAGAAGAATGATTTGTCGGAACAAAGAGGATTTCGCTGTATGTACACGCAAAATAATTTGTTACAGCAAATTTCTTGTTGCTGAGACTAATCATTTTTGTCGAGTTATGAATAATTTTAGTTTCGTGGGGAATGTTCGACGGAAATTTGTTGCGAAAGGCGAGATTGCCAATATTTATGGCGCTAAGCGAGCGCTTGAAATAGTCCGTACGGTACACTCCAGTGTACCGGATACTAACGTTTTTAAAATTATTTCTACACATTTTAAACGAGAAACTTGCGGCTACTATGGTGGATATAAATTGAAAAGTCACTACTTAATGACAAAAAATGAAATAATTCACATTAAATGTACCGAAAAATAATATTAAATTAATATTAAACATAAATTCATCGAATTAAAGTTACAAATTTGACTTCCCGATTTTTTAAATTAATTTTAGTAATTACTAATAAATTTACTAAATTAATTTTACTAATTACTAATACATTTATTAAATTAGTTTAACTACTTACTAAAATATTTCGCTATTGTAAAGAATAATTGGATTTTCATCCAATGGACTTACCCGTCGAGCGCGAGAACTTCGGCAGCGATGAAGGAAACCTTTAGCGGACTTCGTCGAAAGGCGAGATTGAGACGATCGCGATATTCCCGCGAGCGTATTCTGAATGCTTCGGTAGATGGATCTGCCAGTTCCGTGGCAAACGAATCCCCGTCGGTTACACGGAAAGTTGCCAAAAATATTTGATCGCCAGGCGGATCGGAAATCAGAAAAGTATCTGAAATCCAAAGCATTTTTATTTTTAAATATTCATAATTGCAATAACGAAAGTAAAAAAATTATAGAAGTAATCCTTGAAAAACGTGATTTACATGAGGACAGAGCTAAAGTCTAATCGAAGTAATACTCGATGTTTCCGAGACGTATAGACAAGAAAAGATCAAGCAACGAGCCTACGAAGGCGCAGGTGCAGCATGTTCTCTCTCAGCTTCCTTTCACCGCACCTTTGAACGACGCCGTTTTTTTTTCCTTTTTTTTTGCTAATGAAAGTTTAAAGTGCCATGTTGAGTTTAGCATTACGGGCTTTGGACGGTGTAACGAATGGGAATCGAGAATTCAAGGATGAATCAATGCGGACGAAGTTTTTTCCGCGTTCACACCTTTCGCTGTACCCTTCGAACAGCTTGTGTGTTTATACTCTCGTAATCGTTTTCTCTATTTCGTCTTTTACTTTTTTGCCGGTGTTACGCTCATTATTTCCTATGTTGCGTCGTTTCTCGCCATACCACAGAAAAGTACGTGAATTTCTTCACAGAATTTTAAGAAAATCGTTTAAGAAAAGAAAAATACTTAACTCCGTTTTTCGAATTTTAAGAGAGTTGTACTTTTTTTTATAGTGAAACTGATTTTGCGCGTTTTTAGCATGAAAATTACGAAAAGCCCTTTATGATTGACGTTATTTTTCTCTGAGATAATCGATTTGTTCCAAAACTTCAACGGCAACTAATAGGATGCGAAACCCAAGTCGCTATAATCGTCTAAACGACTCAACGACCAGTAATTCGTCATACATAGTTACACCGGGTTGGCGGTCGCTGGTAAATACTGGGAATTACGACACCAAAGCGCACATGTATATAGCAAACGCGGCCGGACCGTTAGCTTAACGTGACGATTGATAATTATCATCGTAATAAGTTGCCTTTTAAGATGTTTTTTCATGATTTATATTTGCTACAACTTTGTATATTCCTCACCGCTGACACACTTAAATATTCAAAATAGTCTCCAAGACTTTCGTGAGATCGTAAAAAAAAAGGTTGAGGTCGTTGTTCAGTACAAATTTAATTTTCGTCAATTACGAATAGGATTTCTCGATACAGAACGGGTTTTTGTCTATTATGTAGAATTCCCGTTTTTGTCATTCATTTGCAGGAAATCGTTGATCGTAATACGCGGATCGTAATCGCGTATACTTTCTACGAATGATCCGTTAGAAGTGGAAATCGTGTTCCGTGATCGATGCAGAACAGGAGTTCTCAATGGCGAATCAACCGGTAGAAATCCGTGTTTCATAATCATTAAAATTGTCGCTAATCTGATTCGTTCGTCATTATCTACAGGAAATCGAAAAACCTCATCCTTAATGGGACTGTAATCAGAGAAAATCCTTCCAATAGTTTATAAGTTTTACAAGAAAATTTTACAAATTGCACGCCAATCTTTAATGGCGAAACGTGTGGAGACAAAAAACTAAACCGGAACCGAAACGATCGCGATATCCGTATAATTTCTCTAGCATTTCAAATTTCATCGGTTATACATTGTATTCTTGCGGGTCGCAGACGACGCGGATTAAGAATCGATAAATGAATGACCAGATGAACCTGAAAGACGATCAACAGGAGGAAAGGGGGGGATATAGAAGTTTGCAGCTACCGGACGATGAGGAGGCAGGAAGCCTCCCGGTCTCGCGGTAACTCGGTCAGACCGTTACCCACACGTGCTTCGCGACCTCAATGGTCTCTGGCCGCATCAACATCGTCTCCTCTTATCCTTTTCCCGCTTCTTCGTTTTTTTCGCGCTTCCCACTCGTCGTCGCCTTTCAACTGGCGCGCGTTCTCGATCGCCCTCCTTGGCACACACGCGCGTAGGTATTTTTCAACACGCCGCGTGAGTAAGAATCATCGTAATGGCCGAAGTGACGCCGAGTCGGGTGGTTAAGAAAGATTGACCAAAAATTTTTGTTGCAAAAAAAAATTTTTTTTTTTTTTTTTTTTCGTTGCAAAAAAGTTTTTTTTTTGGTTTTTTTTTTTTTTTAAGTAACGTTTCATCTTGAAAATGTGAAAATTTGATTCCTGAATCGCACGCCGATTTTTAACAAAATAACGAATAGATGTGCAAATAAATTAGCCGGAGCCGCGGGTACCAGCGGCTGGGAGGATCCATGTCTCGGTCCATGGAACTCAAAGTAACAGACACGCATCCGTCGATGCGGTCGTTGTTCCCGAGTCAAGATAGATATTCATGGCTATCGTGACGCCTTCGAGGAGTTTCTAAGCAAAATACGTAGAAACTCGTCGCCCTATCGCTCGGTGAAAATTGATCGCGCAGGCGAGATTGAGTTTTAACGCCCGCACTCGGGTGTTCTCAGCGAGATATGCTTCGATGATCACGTGGAAAACAGATCTGTTTGACTGACAATGCGAAACCGAGAAAGTTATCGGGAATATCATTGTTGTGCATCCAAATATACCGTTCTAAAGGCCACCAGTGACTTGTGGAAATAAGCAGAATTGCTTCATTGCTTCCGCATTTTTTTATCATTGTTCAATTAATTCAATCGATAATCAATTATATTAATCACTATTATCTTCTTCACTAAAGAAATTTTATTAGCGAAGAAATTGTTGACCGACGATCGTCGTTTATATCTCTCCAATATCTCTCTACTATTACGCGCGCGTAAATTAATTATCTTCCTAATAGATTAATAAATAGATTGGCAAACTAAAGAATGGCAAACAAATAGTAGATTTTTTTTTTTTAAATAAAGTACGATAGTTTTTGACAAAATCTCAATCGTTGCCTTACGATTTATAGTTGAATACTCACAGCCGAGATAAATGGAAACTCCGGAGAAAAGGAGGAAAAGCAAAAAGGCAGCTAAAACGCAACAGCCACATCGGTACTGCCCGCCGAGTTTCCTGGTGAAACGGATGTCGCTGTCGGACGAGAGGATTGAACTCGGCGTACCCGCTCGACTGAACCTCCTTGTGCTTATCGTGCTTACGGAAATCTGCGGATGAGACAAATCAGGTAAAACATCGATATAAATAGAATTAAAAAAAAAAATTAATTTAAACTTAAGATAAAAAGTTTTTAATTCGTTTTTACGTTCGAATACATTTCTTTGAATAAAGTTCACCAAAAAATTAGAGTGATTATTACAAAGTTTCATTTATGAATTTTATGGATTCATTTATGATTTTCGAATATAAAATTTTTACGCAATTTCTCGACGGACATTAATATTTTTTCGGGACGATTTTTTTTTTTTTCATTTGTTGACAATTTTTTTTATAAGACTCTCAATACATGTGTCTCAGTAAAAAAAAACAATTCTCCGATCATCAATATCAACCGGACATCAATATTTTTTCGGAACAATTTTTTTTTTTATTTGTTGACAATTTTTTTTATAAGACTCTCAATACATGTGTCGCAGTAGAAAATAAAAATTTGCTCCGATAGTTTTTGAAAAAAAAAAAAAAAAAAATTGAAGTTTTCGATCCGTTAGGTAGATGTACCCTTTAATAACTTATCGAGACGAACTTAATGAAAAATTACACGCGAAATTGATGTTTGAACGAAGAAAAACTTTTTTTTTTAATTGTTACAACGAGAGAAACAAACTTATCGCGGCGGTCGTAGAGTTTTCAATAGCGAAGGGGATAGAGAATGTGAAATTTCAAAGGAGAAAAAGCCACGCCTGGGTGAAAGAACAGATTGGCGAATAGCTCAGACAGCGAGAAAGGCGTGAACGTTATCCCTCGTGTTGCCGCTTAATGGAATTTATTTCCATCTCTGTTACTCCTATTCTCTCGGTGGCTATTCTTTTCGCTTATCGTTTGTGCATCGCCTCGGCGAGATGCTGCCTCGAGGCTTTTCACTCACGATCCGTATTAACAATCGTGGTACAGCGGTTTCTATGGTTCTATCTGAGAACAGCAAAATATCTACTATTATTTCCGCGTTGCATGCAATCAAATCGTTGTCCGCCCCCTTCTACTGTGCGCAGCATTCGCGAATCGCAATCAATTACAATGGCTCGGGGAATTTTTCTCGTAATAAATTTTCACGTTTTCAGTATCAATGGTAATTGCTGTCGTCGACAATTCGTTGCGACTAATATCCATATTCACGTTTAATTTCTTTCGAAAAGTATATTTTTCTTCAACTCCGATTTGATGCTTCAATAAAAAAAAGTAACGGGATTTCCTTAAAAAAAAAAAGATGCAAATTAAATTTGCACATCGCTTCCCAATTTTTTTTCACCTTATCGTCGTTTAGAAAACCACTCTGTAAGAAAGTCGGGTGACTAATTTTTTTTATTTCTCGCCGAAGAATCCTCAAGAAACGACACTGAAAAAAAATTACGGAGTGACGTGCAAATTCAATTAGCATTTTTTTCTTACGTCATTCAATCGTCAATGCGACCTAAAAAGCTGGCATTATCATGAATTGATAATTCTTTTTAGAAAAGTTGAAAAAAAAATAAAAAATGATAAGATATATTTAACTAAAATTCGTATGAAACCAAAAGAAATTAAAGACAAAAATTTAATTACATTAATAAGTTAAATTAAAAATTTATTTTCGATATTTTTTTCTCAACACGATTTTTCGACGTATTGTTATGAAAATCTCATTTTTAAATCTTTTCTTTCACGTAAATCGTATTTACAAAATTTCTTCCGCAATTTTCAAAATTTGTTTGCTCGACATTTATGTTTGATTTATATTCCGCGATGTAATGTATTTTCCCTGTGAGCCCAATTGAGCGCATAAATAACGTACGTTTATGTCTTACGAAATCGACAAAACGAGTAAATTCGTTTAGAACCGCTGTGGAGCATCGCGGCGCTTCTACGGTTCAGCTGTTTCGCGTTTGTGTGCGTATATTCAGCGATCCACGGAATTAAGTATCCGTATAATCATCGTTGCACGCGAACTCCCGAGTTCTCTGTGTATACGTCGCGGGGTGTGTAATACACCTGTGCAATTTTTCGCCTCAACCAACGCGCGCCTACACACGAACACTTACGTTGTTCGATACAAAAAGACGAGACTACGCCCTGTTAGTATTCTCGCTTCCAAATGTTACGCTGAGCTCACGCTTCACGGAGCGCACGGAAGGATTGCGCTTACGATATATACCGCCACAAGCGCGGTAATACGGTAACTATTGAAAAAAAAAAAAAAAAAAAAATGGGAAGGGGATCTGCAGAATCATCCTAAAGGTCACCTATCCACCGATTGTGAGTTACTCGACTCGTCCACAACTCTTCGAGCGTCGAAAGAACTTTGACTTTCGCAAGACGACCGATGAAAAAAAAAAGAAAGGAACGACAAACAAGCGACTTTCGATTATTAATTTGAATCAATATTAACATAAAAAAAAACATTTTAGAAAGTTGATTTTTTTTTTTTTTTCGATCTATTTGATTTGAAAAACGATTTTAAATCGATGAATCGATCGATATTTCATTATTTTGGAGTTAATTTTCAACAAATTTTTCGATGATAGTCAATATTTTGCTGTAATTATTTGGTATTTATTTACGGAGAGAACCTCTACTTTCCGATCGAAATGCGATTCAATTATCGCAAAGATATTCTTGAGATCCGTTCTGCAAATGTGAATACTAAAGGTGAATTATACATTCGTGAGAATCGGTCGGTTTTTCTCACGACACCGTCGCCGTAGCGCGGCTTCGACGGCATCGATGATTTTCTGTCGATGTACTCCAGTTAATCGCAAAAAGTCGTATGTGCGCTTCGAGTCTCGAAGACGTGTAATGGGCGTTGTAACTCTCGAGTCGCGAATCTATGGATATAATGGACGGATACTGTATCTTTAATGCACAAAGAACGAAGGTAATAGACATAGAAGCAGCTAATGCACGAGAACTATCGCTTCCGCGATTCGAAAACGTATCCGTAGGCAACTATTACTTAGCATATGAACTGCAGAACCGCATCGACACGCGTTACGGAAACATAAGAACGGTAACCAAAGTACAATGGCATAAGTGCCAATAACAATGGAATAAATAACGCACCGCGTGCATTTCTTTGCATGTATTGTAATGTTTTAAATGCATCACAATACACTCCTAAAACATGCGAAGTGTAATCCGTTATAACAGAAATCAGTGAGTCTCCATCCGTTCGGCAAGTAAACACCTCGTTGCCACCTACGATACAAAAGTTATGAATAATAATTTTCATTCTTCGTATCCGAATTGTTTCAATACACAAATCTTGAGTTTCGTAACGATTATCAGTGTCAAAGGTTCAATTTCCACGGAAAAATAAGCCATTCATTTGAATGGTGAAAAAATTAATTATTTTTTTGTATTTAAATTGCTAAAAAAATACGGTAATTTCAATTTCCTTATTGAAAAGGCTTTGTAAACGACGTTCCAGTAGACGCGGAGGATTCTGAAACATTGTTGTGACTATCGCTCCGTAAATTTGCCCTTTGAATTAAATCGGATAGGATAGATCGATCAGAAAACTTGATGAAGACACGAATCGCCAGTAATGGGAGTCATTGACTTCCAATAGAATGCTTTTACCGAAGGAAATTCAACGGCATCGTGAGCGCAATGTTTATTGTTCATGAAACGTAAGTTGCCTTGTCGACCGTAACGGATAGCGTTTAAGATTGCGATCGGCGTGTTTATTAGATAGTACTTTTGCTCTACAATATTATTACGATTAATCTATCGCGCGTACAGAAGACTTTTCTTCTATTTATGATAAATAAAAAAAAATATAAAAAATTATTTTATTATCGCGATGTTTTCTCCGCGATGAAGACGCAGCGGACGTTGGGGAGAATATTGTCTTAGGTTTGTTTGTGAATTACGTAAATTCTTACAGAGACCGAACGGTATCTCACTCTATCGAGTGGGTAACAAAGGCTCGTAGATACTATTACGAAAGGTGTCTGCTGAGCCCGGCGCAAGCCTCCGTTCTACTCCATAGGTCAGTTCAACAACCTTTTCTCTAATTCGCCTCTCGTGACGAAACTGATCCGAATTCTTTGAACTACTTTTTTATTCCGTTTCCACTCATTTTTCGTGTCTACAAAACAATTCAATTTTTATGAAAAAAAAAACAGAGCAGTTTTTTACAACGAACATTTTAGATTATAATAAAAAATTGAGATTATTTAGAAATTAAAAAAAATCAGTTTTTTTTATTGAATTTTTTTTTTATTTGGGATTTTGAGATTGAGATTATTTTTCGAGTTAAGAGGTTTAGTATTATTCTGTTTCCACTAATTTTTTGTGTCTACAAAACACTTCAATTTTCATTAAAAAAAAAAGAAAAGCGCATTTTTTTAAAACGAAAATTTTAGATAATAATTAAAAATTGAGATTTTTTCGAAATTAAAAAAAAATCAATTTTTTTTTATTCAATTTTTTTTTATTATTGAGATTTTGAGATTATTTTTCGGGTTAAGAATTTTCGTAAATATCTTATTTTTGCGTCGTACGAACGCTACTTATTCGATTTTATTGATCCAATTTCGGAAATGTAACGATTCCGTACTTCGACTCCAAAAGTCGTGTTTTCGAATGCACATGATGCGCACGAGTATCGAAGTAACACGATTCTCTACCGAGAAACGAAGATTAGAAAGTCGTATTTAGAATTCAATGTCAGTGAAGGAAGAGGCGTAGTATGCGCGATGGGGTGAGAAGATTAGGCTCGTTAAAAGGTAATTCGCGAACGGTCGTCCATCCGCGACGCGCTCGTAGGTACACCGATTCCCGCACCGTTGTACTTGCAAGTTGGCTCTCGGCTAATGGTTTTAAACGGTCAACGACTCCGTGAATCCGTGGCTAAGCGGGAAGGCCGAGCTTTCCATTGCGAGAGGTTTGCGTGAAAGTATCAGAAATAACGGCGAGAATTCCATTAAAAGTCGTTATATCTCTGATTGCTAGTTATAGAGTATCTACTCGTACGCGTAGATCGACCACAGCAATAGGTGGTCAATCGATCGACTGCAATCAGTCGATCGATCTTAAATTATTGCGGGATCATTAATCGAATGATGATGAACCGTCATTAGAAAAATTCTGGATGAACAGATAATGTCGATATTCAATCGTAGCGTAACATCGGTAATTCCCGATGTAATAACTCATACTTTGTAATATTATATATTAATTTTAATATTTAATCATTATTAATTATTTTTAATGTTGAATAATCATTAATCATATTTAATATTCGATAATTATTCATCATTCGTAATAATATTCCTGTAGTATAAATATTCCACGATCCATTCGTTCGCGTTTAAGCGAAACAATTTCAGACGAAAAACAAGTATTATAAAATTTTATTTTTTTTATTCATAACAAAGTATATCGATAAACCGACGTCACTAATTATTGGTTTCCTTACCCCGTGAAAAAAATTTCAGATATCAAAATAAAAAAAAATTGAAGAGTCCCCCCCTTTTTTTGTTATTTTTTTTTTTCAAATTTTTTTTTTTTTAATAAAAAAGGACGTAAGGACGCCCCTCGATAAGCCTTTGCCCCGTGGGTACTCGACATCGATATTGTAATGAATTTCATTGCTATTTCACGCTTTTATACCATAAGTACATCTCTTCTATAGTATGTTTTTTCAATCAACTATTTTTCTCGTCCGCAAGACGCACATTCTTAACGCCGTCCTATATATCATTCACGACGATAGTGTGGTCTTTTCATCGGAGAAAGAAAGAAGCAGAACACATGGTTCCTCTGACCGGTGTCTTGAGTACCGGGGAGCCCAGTAGTTCGCTCTCGTACCTTGTACCGTTACACAAAACGCGTGCCCCGCCTTTCCAAACGAGTGGAATCTAAGAACGAGTTTCAGCAGAGCTATGCCCGCCGTTGCTGCTCTCTTGTGCTCTCCAATTTCACACCGCCGCAGAGACGGTGTCGAATGGAATATACCTAAGGAGAGTCTCTCCCTCTTCTAACGTTCCGGGCGAACCGCACGGCCATCGTGTTCTTTTCTAATACAAGTAAAGAACAACAACGCAGAACGAACAGAGCTCTGAGTCGTAAAACTGGTCACTTCTTCGGTTCGGTGATTCGACGATTGTGATAATAATGGGTTTTCTTCGTAAAGCGGAGCAAATTGTCGCAGTATAGCACGAGGATACGGAAAATTCTTGATCGCGATAACTCGCTCTTCCGCTAACGCTAATGACGACGAAACGCCATCGAGATATCGCGATACTTTACTGTGGTATTGAAGGCCTCCTTTTGGAGTGACGGTGCTTCGCGCGGAAAAAAAATAGCATTTTTTTTTTATTTCCTTCAAAAACGTATCTCACGAAGTCGAAGTGCAATATAAAAAATTAATTTTATTATAATTACCTAATATGCCAATTTATTTTTATTGATTACGTTTTTTTTTTCTCCTATAAGTTCAGTTCGCCGTCGTTAACCGATTTTCGATAATAAAAATAAAAATTATTTTGTATCAATCGCACGCGTTCGCTGTCGAGACGAGAAAGTAACCATAAAAAAACGGAGCCATAAATACGGGAAAATAACTATATTTTGCCGAACATCGTCATAATTTATCCGAAACGATTACTAGCGCCGACCGCCTACCAATGATTGCATTATTTCAACAACGAAAAATACATATAAGTACCGGTAGTTGGCGACAAATCGCGGACCGTTGTCCGTTGTGATCGGTAAATAGTCCAAACTGTATAATCTAATGTACCGTTTTTTCACGACTCTCTCGAACTAACGACATAGTCACACGCGACGAGTAGTGAGTAACATAGTGCAAGTTTGCGCTCTGTAATGGTACGGAGAAACGTCGATGACCGCGATTGTCACTAAGATAATAAATACGAGATGCCGCACAGCGATAAAGAGACATACCTACGAGATCATTAACACTATACATATCCGCTAAAGCAGATGCATACGGATAGAATCCGATATATATATGTATCTATGCGATGCGGAGGACTATAAATTTCCATCGAAGCTTTTAAAGAAGCTGAATTGTGGATGTAATTGCATAGTCCGGTGAAACCCGAGACTCTGCATGTACTGTAAGACTAACCAGCGATAGAGACTACAGAGACAAGGTGTTCCCAGTGACCTGGCCGTGACGGAAGCGGAACGGTTGGCCTTGAAATGGAAAAATCTCTCGTAACTCCGATGCGCGCAACCGATAGCTACGTACTATCCGGCGCAGTAGTGAAACTATAATGCTATAACGCACTCGATATTATAATGCCTCGTTATAGATATATGTATATCGATATACATTTATTTTCACCGTTTTAGGCGAAAGTGGGGTAAAATGAACCGCTTTAGCAATTCATCGAGTTTTGCCGATATGCACAATACTTTTTCAGTACTTTCGAACCGAAAAATCGATTAGTCACACCGCTTTTGAGTATTTAGATGAAAAAAAAAAAAAAAAAAAAAATGGGGCAAAACGGACCGGCAATTGAATACATTAAAAAAATGAAAAATTTGATTCATAAATAATTTACTACCGATAAGCGATGTGTGAAATAATTATACAGAAAATATTAATTTTTCTATGTGGAAAATAATGGGAGATTTTTTTGAAAAGACTATTATTGAATTATCGTTTTGGTTCTCTGCGCTTCTGTTTTTTTTACGGGTCCATTTTTGCTCAGATAATACGTTTTCCGTATATTTTCATTAAACGTCGTTTTCGATAATTTTTATAGGTGAGCAGTGATCTGCAGCATAAATAATGGCAATGAAACACGACAATCGAATTTTTTCAAAATTTCATGAATTTTAGTATCGGTCCATTTTGCCCCATAATTCTAATTGCGCGACTGTTCCATTTTGCTCCGTTGGCCCATTTTGCCCCACCTTCCGGTATATGTGTCGTGTGGTCGCTAGTAGACCCGTCTAGTCATTCCGGTCTAATATTAAAAATGCCAATCGCATGATCATCGGGTGTTGGTAAGCAAAGTAACGGTATTGGCGAATGTGGCAGATGTCGACCCAACCCAACGACCCAACCCACCGTATGAGTATCCAATGTGATCATATAAACTACACATATATATGCTGTATTTATGTATTCCATACAACAATATTACGGTTAACCTAATTCCTTTCATATACCTGAAGCAGCGTTTACATTAAAGGGATACGTCTACCTGACGAGTCGAAGACCGAGTCAAATCTTTGATTTTTTAAAATCGATCCGCCGTTCAGTAAAAAAAATGTATTTATTATTATTTTTTTTTGTTTTCTTTTAAATTATTTTGTTATTATTATTTTTTTTTAAACATTCATTTTTCAGTTACGTCTCAGCGTAATGCGTCGGTTGCGTCGTAACAGTACAAAAACATCGATTTTTTAGAAAAAAAAAAAAAGTCAAAATTTAACTCGAATTTCGAATCGTCTGGTAAATGTTTCTCTTAATATAAATATACGAGAAGGAAAAAATAAAATCGTCCGAATACGCAGACCAAACTTATGTAGGCTTCTGTACAAAACATACAGTTGACGCTGTGACGCTCAACGTTGGCGGGGTCAATGGAGAACAAGGTCGCCCGGGCCTGAACCGGACTACAGTTTCGGGTTACCTTAATCCTTTCTTCTTCTCCTCGTTAAAATTCGGCTCTCTCCGTTTTCGGACCCCTTTTGTCATTAACGTTATTCTCAAAATTGCTGTTTTTTTTAACCGCGACGAAGCTTTAGATTCTGCCGAAATTATTGCTGCTGTGAGTTTCAAATAGATCGAAAAAAAATTAAAAGTTGGAAAAATTAATACTTAATTCGGATAAATCACTCTTTATGAAAAAAAAATTAAATTATATTAAATATTATTATTATTATTATCACATTATTATTATTATTAATTTATTAAAATTAAAATTCAATAAAAATCCAGAAAAAACTGTGCAGTTCCGACGAATTGTTGGTACCGCCAACTAATTGTTAGTTTTCACAATTCATTTTTTTTTTCGGCGTAGAAATACGATTTTAATTTCGTTTACTCGAAAACTGGTTAATTGAAGAAACGATTTAAATTCCTGATAACGTTTGGGGATCTCAAAGGGATTGAGTAAACATTCTGCAGTACTTTAGTAGCGTTTAGTTATCTTCGCAAATAGAAGCCGTACCGCCATCGCAAAAATCCTTTATCGTCATCTCGTCGTCTTACGTTGCAAGCGACATAACGCTGCAATTGCGATTTGGTCGTCTAAACAAGTATCTCCCGTAATACGCACATATCTGTAATCGCAAACGAGAAAGCGCTGTTTGGAATGCGACACGATCGTGAAACTCGAAAACACGTTTCGAGGAAAGACCGCGTCAAGTTTTCCGCTCCGCTTTTGGTTCCCTTGAAATTTCTTATTTCAACAGGTTTTCGATTGTTTTAACATCGAAGAGAACCCATATTATTAATTCGTAAAGCAATTTAAAGCAAAAAAGAGCGCCAAATCTTTTGCGAAATCAGATTTATAATTATTTGTGTTCTGATAAGAGTGATAAACTGATATAATGGGTTTACTACGCTATAAAGCCAATTTAACAAACAAAATTTATTTTCGGATTGATTTCATTATTATAATCATTTCATTTTCATAATTTTATCGCAGAACGCAAACGGTAATTTTTGAAAAAAATTTCATGAAATTATTCCGAAAATAAACAACGAGAACATTTTTTTTTTTTTTTTTTTTTTTTTTTTACGACGCTGCTAATACCTTGTGCGACCCGTGCGACAGGTTTGACCGGGGCGTTAGGTACGTATTCGGTCGCATGGCTCGCACATTAAAAAAAAATGCAGTTCCACTATAACTGGTTGACTTTCTTCGACGAAATTCATCGCCGAAGCCGGTTCGGGTACCAGCGGAGGTTCCACGATTCTCGGGAACTTTCTTTGCGCAACGTCAACGTTCTCTAATGCACCCGATTACGGACAAAGAATCATTACGCCTTTGTTCGAAAGAATAATGAATCCTTCGCTAAACCACAAATCTCCGAGACCGCAGCAAAACTTAATCGACTACAAGGTTCACGAGAATTCAATTTTGTTCGGAGAAAATAGCTTTATAATTTGTATATAGAAAAAAAATTATATAGTCGGGAAACAACTCCAAATATGTAGTATTCGGGTATTCGAAAAAAATGTCTGCCATTGAGACGTCGTATTTTATTTAATCGCATTTTTTAAAAATTTTATTAATTTTTTCAGAAATATATATTGTATTTTTTTAGTATTTTCATTCTTGAAAATTCCCGCGAAGTCTCACAAATATTACCATTGAAATAACAAAGTTTTTTTCAATAAACGCTAATATTTTTCTCGGAAATATAACTATTTTAGAACGAAAACTTTTCTGTTTAGCAAATTACATCAATTAACTTAATTAGACGTTTATTAAAAAAATAATTATATCCCCGAGAACCCGACTTCGATGTTCCGCATTACAAATTTTTTCATTTTTTACTCCAATTTTCTTGTAAATGGCGTAACTTGCAGACGATGTTATATGTTTGCAGACGTTGAGCGTTAAAAAATAATTTAAATTTGCAAAAAAAAAAATCGACAATAATTTGCGATTTTCATTTTTTCTCGTATTTTTTTTATTTTCGCAACTTTCTTCTTATGCACACATTTCTCGATCCTTTGAGTCGCGATGATCAACAGATGGTGATACTTATAGGTTTAGTAAGAGGATAGAGATGCGTTTATGAAGCAGTTGAATCTGCGATCGCGCATTCGCCTGAGACGATGAGATCGTACAGCGTTCCCGTTCCTACAGTGGCTGCTTATGGACGTTCGACATGCATGTTCATGCAGGTCACTTTCACCAGGCATCTACGCGGTTATTCAGGACTGACGTTATCTTTCCGCGATCTTCATGCGCGATCGACTTTTTAACCCCCTATCGACCCGGGCGACTTTATGTTTTTTGCTTAAATTTGCGGTTATCAATTTCCTGGTCAAAGGCTCCGAAAGAGTCTGAACGATATTATGGTAAGTAATGCGTAGAATAGAAAAAAATTCAAAAATGAAAAGATGCAGCATTAGGTTCGCGATGTTTTACGAAGAAGATGAATTCCTCGAATTTCCACGATCGGCGACGTTTAATTTCTTTACAAAACACTGGTCATTTGGTGAACGCGAAAGTGAAAAAAAAAAAAAAACTTTATTATTACCTTCGAGTCCCACGAACTCTTTCGTTTGTGTTCCATTGTAACGGTCATCTTTGAAATTTCTCGCACAGTAAAATCTCTCTTCGGCTGTTACACTTTATCAAAAAAAAACTGGTCGTCACAGTTTTGTGTTTACTTCGCGCACATTGGCATCGTTACACGCATAAATACATATATATTTATATATATTAAAAAAACACGTTTTTATTAAATACGTCTTTACGACAACAATTTATTTATTTTATCACAATAATTTTTGTCGACAACGATTAATCCACGATAATCACAAAATCGTAAGTCATGTCACTTCACAGAATTTTACCGCTCCGCGCGCACCTTTTGACGTTGACATTCGTCAAGACACTGAACACGTTTATAGTACTTTCTCGCGGTATCGGCGATCCCCTTGTTTCGTCTGCTGTCTCCCCCCTCCTCCTCGCTTTTATTGTGTCAATCGGCCGTCAGATCCTTGAACTATTTATCGCAATACTTCGCGGTCTTCAGAACGGTAATGAAATCGAATTCGCAAATGCAAGAAGCTATTAAATGGAAGAGCCAAATTTGCTTCCCTTCTAATTTAATACGTCGTTATTTCGTTAGATGAATTTTAAGAATTTTTTTCATTCTCTTCCCGATGTTATAATCAATTCATTTAATTGAAAGAATTCAGGATATAACAAAAATCGATTTGTAAAAAATTGTCTGTCGTTAAAAACTATTTTTCAAGCTTCTAATGAGTATTTAGTCGTATTATAATATTGTTTCTGTCGACGAAATAAAAAAGTTAATTAAAACGGTTGATGCAAAAAAACAAAATCGGAATGTCCTTCGGTAATTGGTATGTACCTTCCACGCCGTTGTTCTAAGGATCTCTAGACGTTTCGCGGAATAAATAAAGATCGCGAAAGGCTCGTGGGCAGTTGACGTTAGCAGGTGAACGTTTAAACCAGATGTCGCGCAGCAACTATCGTACTTCGCGCTCCAGTGTACTCGCATTAAACTGCGGGGATCCGTCACATCGCAAACACAAATATTATGTTGCACAGATTAGACCGATTAGACTGACTGTCACGTTGATTTATAACCGTCGTAAAGTTCGCTAAAAGGCCGCGTACGGCGAGGGCGTCCGAGCGCGTAAGTCGCTACTGGAGAAACGACCGTTCGGCACCTCGGTCAGATGAGTACTCTGATTGCTCCCGTCGACTTCACCAAACCAGAGACGAACAATTTCTCCCGCGCGAGCACGCGAGAGAGGCACGCCGGGTTCTCGAGTTCCCGCGTGCCTACCGTTCGGGTAAACGGGGATTGTCGTGGCCCCACGAGAGGGGCCCCGGTGGTGTATAGCGGCGTAGTAGGCCTCCCGTGCATGTGGATGCACTTTCACGTATTACCGGTTTCTTAGCGTACAGTCGCGCGAGCACCGGGGACTCCAAGCTCAACCGTCAGTGCCCCTTTCGGCGTGTACCCCATCCAGTCACAGAACTCGTGCCGTCAACACGAGGTAGAGACCGTTCATTCTGTCTTTTGGCGCCTCTCCGACCGGTGAAAACAAAAACAATTCTTTTGGGATAACGATACGAAAAAACATTCTTCGCTCTTTTTGTTCGAAGATTTTTTTTTTTCATGTTCAACTAATGATTATTATAAAAAAATAACGGCGCGTCGAGTTATTTAGCGAATACCCCAAAACCTCGAGACAAGAAGCAAAACAAAGATTTTTATTTCGTCTCTGAAAAAATAAACGCGATCTCAGATGTAAATCGTAGCGATGTTAGACTAAATAACATCATAACCTCAAGGACATTGCATTTTTTGCATTTTTTTACTATTTGAGGCGACAAAACAATGGCCAAATGCCGATTTAGTTCTTTTGAGAAATGCCTCAACTATTCCTTCGATCTTTTCTCGTCAGTACTACGAAAAAAAAAAAAAAAAAAAATGACGCATCCTCCGCCATGTCGTTTTGTTTCAACCGGTACAAAATGTATTGAGGTCAGGCGAATTGTGTATTTTTATCCGTGGAGCGTGTGGAATTGCACACGCGGCGTATCGATGCTGTCTCGATTTCATCGAGCAAACTGGAGAATATACTATATTATATATATATATATATATAGTTCCTGTTTGCTTGTAACATAGTTCTCGATCTTCGAGACTCACATTACCGTAGGAACGGCAACTCGAGTACTTCGACTGCATTTCACCGTACACCGAGTATATACGACGTCTCGTTGGTAAGTGGGTAATGTTTGTACCTTACGACTATCGGCATAAGTACGCGAGTTTGAATGAGAGAAGAAATTAAGACGCGACTGGTGTTCCAATTTTTCCTTATTCGTTCAATTAATAGTAAATATCCGTACGAATCATATTCTACGGCCGGTCTGTGACCGTATGAAGACTTTTTTTTTTTTATCAAATTTAACATCGCGTAAAATCGTAATGCCAAGCGTTTCGCTAGATATTTAGAACGGGAAGGCGCATGATGACTAAAACTACGACTGACTGATGTTATTAAAAAAATGACGGTTATTTAACATCAGCGTAGTTATTACCCTACAGACGATATAAAAATAGCGGTGACTTTGCGTGTTCGTCGTTCTCCTCGATGTCGAAGTCGCAAAACGGCGAACCGTTCATTGTATACCGGTGTAATCCCAACGGTCGCAAGTTCACGCGTCAAGAAAGACCTCCGCTAAGAGTACCTATATACGTATATATATACTGTTGTGTGTACACACGCGTTTATTTAGCTTCGATTTGGAAACTCAGGTCAGACGTAACGGCTTTTCTCTCTTCTTCCATCTCTCTGTGTGTGTGTCAGCGACGAGAAGGCCGCGCGTTCGCGATGTGCGCACCTGATGAGAATTAACAATTAGAACAAACGTTAGGAGTTCAACTGGTTACGCGGAAAAATAACTCAACCCAGATTCGCATATTTTTTTTTTATTTTCGTCTTAAAATATTACCAAAAAAAATCCGCCGATGGAGACGCCATTGCTTTCGAGAATATTTTTGCTGACCATTTTTGTTCGATCGAAATAATAAAAAATTAAAAATGGCATCACACGAGTAGAATAATATTTCCGAATATCTCCCGACTGATGCATAATTTCTTGCATTATATCTTAAATATACGTATTTTATACAATTTTTAGTGTACAATAAATCGATTTTAGAGATAATTGGTTCGGGGGATCGAATTTCGGAGTATACAAAAAAAAACCGCTGTTATCGTAAAATTCGCGATCGTCTTCGATATTTTGTGTTTTTCTTTGCCACCTTACGCTCCGAAACTTCTACTCGGTGGCTTCGGTCTTCGAAACGACGAAGGGCTTGTCTACAATTTCGGTGCCACAGTCGACAATAACGACTTCTTCAACTGGTCTCTGATACTTATTATCAACTGTCTTTAGGTTTTCGATTTTTCGTACGACACTCTGTTACAAAAAAAAATACGTCTATTAAAAGCCAAAAACTATTCGAAAATCTCATAAAAAATTTGAAAAGGCATTTCACTAACCATCCCTTTCAAAACTTTGCCGAATACGACGCATCTACCATCGAGGGAGTGGTCCTCTCTTAACATAATGAGAAATTGCGAGCCATTGTAGTCCTTACCAGCATTGGCCATGGAGAGCCATCCGGCCCCGTAGTGTTTGAGTTTAAAATTTTCATCGGCGAAAGGCTCGCCGTATATGCTATAGCCTGTTGAGGATTTTTTTTAAATTATTTTCCATAAAAATTATAAATAAAGAAATGAATTCAATAAAAAAAACTCAAAAAACAACGAAAAAATACAAATAATAAACCATTTTGATAAATCGAATTTATTGGTATTCGACATTTTATTGACGATTATGGAATTTTTTCTTTCCTTTGATATAATTTATAAATATACATAATATAATATATAATTTGTGAAAAAAAAAAAAAAAAATAACAGAGCACATCGAAACTATAACACAATGCACTTACCTCCAGTACCATCGCCTCTGCTATAGTCTCCTCCTTGTATAAAAAAGTGTTTGCTAACACGATGAAATACGCTTCCCTTATAACCCGCGCGTCTTGAACTATTCGCCAATAGGAAAAAATTAGTAACAGTTTTCGGTACGACTTCACCGAACAAACCAAATTCAATTCTTCCGGCAGATTTGTTACCGATTGTAATGTCGAACCACACCTGCAATTACGCGAGAATCGACGAAATACAAGAATCTACACTACGATCGTTTAAAGAATTCAGAATTACGAATGCGTTGAGATAATAATAAACAATTATTATTACCATAGTAAATTATATATAATAATAATATATTAATAACTATTATTATTCCGGAACAATAATTATTATCCGGAAGTTCGGAACACACGCAGTAAAAAATAAAAAAATCAAAAGTAAAAATACGGGACTCCGATGGTAAGTAATTCGTTACAGTGCGATACTACGTGAAGGCACCGATTTTTTTAAAGCGTTTCTACAACTAGCGCCCTTTACCTTATGGGTCACCTTGAGATTCTCGACGGCATCGTCTTCAGCACTGCTGACGAAACAACATCCAGCGATCGTGAGGCCGAATATTAGTACGATGAATTTCATAACTGTCGTAAACTGTGTTTGAGAATTAAAAATTCTGTAAAAGTCGAGATGAGTTGCGCGGAATATCGATAGTTCTTTTGGAGCGGCAGTTTCGTGACGTGTGTCAACAATGGGCGATGTTCGCGATGTTTTTTATGCTCTCCCAACCAAATGATTTTATCGCGCCGACGTTTATTACGAGGAAATGATACAATCATTTCGATGCACACGAAGTAACAGCCTTTTCACAAGCGAAGATCATGGATTCTATTGAATTTAATTGATACCCACACACAAGGTAACCTCTTTCTATATCACGGAAACCTGCATTTCCTGTTTTTTAGTTATTACATAAATGTTGCAGTAACGTTGGCAACATGTGTTTCGACGCTCCTACGTTACTGATAACCGATAACTCGCGGCAATTCATAAAATTAGAAAACAAAAAAACTACAAGTATGAAATAATTATTAACGAAAAGGCAATGAGGCCATTTGCTTTGCGTAAATGTAGCATCGTCTCTCCGATGACAGGTAAAACAATGGCGTCGATTTTGAGTGCAAATTTTTCGGCTCCGGGACGCGATAAAACAATTTTAATTACATCGCGCGGATGATTGAAATATAAAAATCAAAAATAACATCGTATTCAAAAAAAAAAATGATCAATGAATAATAATTATTATCATCACTATTATTAATTTTAAAAAATTCAAACTGTTGAATGATTATTATTGTTATTGCTTTGTTGTCAAAAGTTAATCAGAATTCCACGTTTTTCCGATTGTTGGATTTCTAAAAATGTTGAAAAATAAACAATTCACACATTAATTCGGTTGTCATTCATTTTATTCGTATGGACAATTAAACAATACATATACATGTTGCGTACGAATTACGTGGTTGATTCTTCATCTCTGCTTCTTTTTTTTTTTTTTTTTCTTACGTCTAATACATCGACAGCGCACGGGTGACGGAAGTAATACAATGGGAGCAGCTTACCGACACACCGGCGACTTATCATCTACATTTTTTTTTTTTTTTTTTTCATTATGATAATAAAATTAAGTTTTACTACCCTGTAAAATGTGTACTTGCGAAAAATCCATTGATATCGTTAATGTAATCTCTATACGTGATTGCAATTAATTTATTCTCCAACTTCGCTAACGTCTCGGATTCGGGGGGAGGGATACAGATTGTATAAACGGGTTGTCCATCTTGAACGGTTTATACCGTCAATTAGCTCGAGACACTTCGCAACTCATCCGAATCTTATTGTTATTCCGGAATAAACGAAAAAAAAAAAAAAAAAAAATTGGTATAGCGACCGCAAACGTTGTTTCCGAACATTTGATAATAAGGCTCAACCCTCTCAGTCATGCGAAACGTGCAGAAGTATCCCACTGGTAACGGAGTCTCGTGCAAATACGCGCATAATTTCTCGCGCGTATCCGAGAACAATCCAATCACGAAGACTCTTTCTATTCCGTAACTGCGAGCGCTATATATATCTCGGAGATGGCTTCGTGGAATTAATATCGAAGTGTTATGGATTCACTTCGCATAGTCATTATGCAGAAACCATTTTGATATTCCTTCGAGAAAAAGTGGGCTAATAAGTATTTTAAACGCATCGTTGATGTTATGCAGGATTTTACGAGTTACGACGATATTTCGCTTCATCTTAAGGGTGAAGTACCGCAGTTGGTAAAAAAAAAAAAAAATAATAATAATAAATGCTTTCGAAGTCTATAATAAAAAAAGGACTTTCCGTAGGAATGATTTTTTTTTTAACCGAATGTCCGTAATATTAAATTAAAAATGTTTGGAGTCTTTTGATGACGACTGCGGTACTTCGCTCTGCAGCTCACGGAAATCGAATGATATTTTCCGACTCTCTATGACCCCTTCGCGAGTATTCGAAATTTGAAATTTTCTAAGTAATACGCGAAGAGTCCGCTGGAGAGTCGACAGAATTACAATCCTTCGATTCATCAACAACGATCGTCTAATTTTTTTTAGAGAATGCATTTTTTTTTTCTTCAATATGATCGATCGTGAGATAAAAAAAATGCGAAATTAATTCACACGACTGGAATTCGTCGTTGCATCGTGAGAAATATTGTTATTTCGCTATAAAAACGTCGGCAACGCGGATTCCGCAGAAAAAAAATTTGAAAATATTCTCTAAAAAAAAAAAAATTTCCTTACACGACGGGTTCGGAATTTCCCATCGCAAATATCGTGACGGAGCCACGAAAACAATTAAAAAAATACAAATTAAAATAAATGAAAAAAAATTAAATGGCCCAATTGAATGTATTCGTTGCCCGTTGTTAGGTACATCATATTTTTGTTGCGCTATAACGCTACGCGTGTTAGTAAGGGGCGCGCATATGTTAGTAGAAAAACGATAAAAAGAAGGAACGAGAAAAAAAATGAAAAAAAAAAAGCAGGACAGCTGAAACAAATGAGAGAAAAAAAACCATTGGCTATCGGCAAACGCGCGAATCTCATCGTAGCAAAGTCTCTTTTTGTTATCAGCTGTAACCCGCCTTCGATGAAAATGTCGTGCAGACCAAGTTTATTAAATCAATTTTTCTTTTGTTTTTCGTATATGCGTTGTGATTTTTTTTGTGGCTTCGATGAATGAAACGATAAATGGTCCCCTAAAGAAATGTTGAAATTTAACAATAGTTACAATCCGACCTTCGCGTGTACGCGAGAGTTATTATTATTTTTTTTTTTTTTCGTTTGGCCACTTTTCAGTTTTCTCATGCGACGAGGCGAATTCCGATTGTAAAGTACAAAAAACATTCTTCAGCTGTATTTCCAGTTCAGGATGAGAACTAATGAACAGTCGTACACACGATCCGAACAATTATTTTTTTTTTTTTTCCTTTTTTTTTTTATATAATATTAAATAAAATACTGAGACTGTTATTACTAAATATGCAACGCTGCCTTTACATTAAAACATCGTACCACCCTGCTGCTTTTTAAATATCTAAAGTTAGTATTGCGCTTTCTTTTTTTTTCTTTTTTTTAACGGTTTACGCACTTTTTAACAATTCAGAAATCATGTAAAAAAATGAAGGTACAAAAATCGCTTCGCCAAACTTCCGATAACACGCTCACCGCTCGATGAAGTCGCAATGGAAATTAATTGAATCTTTCCGTTCTGTAAAATTTCGTCGGCGTTTGTCGACGATGAAAGATTTTACCGGAATCACCGAGGTGCGAACTCTCGTCGCGGAGATTAATAATTGTCCTCGTGACTTCAGAGAAAGGCGATTGATAAACGTCGGTTTTTCTGCGATTGAGGTGTACCTATAGTATATAGTATCGTAAGAGGTATACATATAATATAAGTGAATATGTATATTTATATTTATATATATATATGTGTGTATATATATATATATGTATCACTAAGAGACAAAGTGCGACCGTTAACTCGCGATATTGCCGTAATCGTGTAGCGGCAATTTTCATGATAAAATCGCGAGTTACAGTCGACTTTTATCCGTTTACCATAATTGCAAGTCTTTTATACTACAATTTTATTTGTGTTGTTTTTATTACTTTTTTTCTTTTTTTTTGTTTTTTTTTTGTATTTTTTTTTTTTTTTGTTTTTTCTTCATAGCTCGCATCTTGCCGATCGTAAATGTGTGTAACTAGGCAACCTTTCCTTCATAGACGAATATTTTCTTATTCGAGTGGTTTGTTTTTTTTTTTTCTTCTTTTTTTTTTTAATGAAATTATCTCGAATCATCTATACGATACAGGGATAAGAGTAAAATAACGATGCAATTAAAGGAGCCGTAATAAAAGCGATTCGCGCTAAAAAAATCCTCGACGGAGCATCGCGCGTTCCGGATTATCATTATCATTATTATTATACTTATTTTTTTTTTTTTTTTCTTTTTGCTTTTTACGAATCTTGGGTTCGGTCAATCGCCGCGAAATTTATAGATCGGTGTCGTACCAAGCGGCAACCTGATTGTTGTCCTGCGGCGGAGCCGGAAGCTCCTCCAAGTGATCGAAACTCAGATCGCCTTCGTGGGCGACGTCCATTGCGTCCATTGCACCGTACGTCGAACCTCCGCCTATTTCCAATCCTTGCATCGAGTCTATTGGTATCTGGTCATAACCTGTTATTGAAACAAATCATAAAGAATTTTAGATTTTTTTTTTTTTTATTTTTTTTTGAAACGTTCGTTCGGAAAATCGTCGAGCGAAGTTACTTACAAATATTCGATGTTATCGAATAAGTGAAACACACCGTTTTTCAAAGCGATCTCTTACCACGCAGTGAGATTCGCGCGTATTTTTATCATACGGCGCGGCGGAGCGAAGAAAAAATAATATCGAAAAATTCACTCGTGTCTCAGTTTTCGGTTTGAAGCTATCGTCAGTGAATTTTCGCGTGCAACTCGGAGTTTTTCGGGAGTTTTTCGAATCGAAAGTTCGACACGTAAAAATTGCGGAAAAATTTTCATTTGATTGTAAAAACTTCAAATTTTCATTGCCCTTTTTTACGAAGTTACGAAAAAATCATTGAAAAATATTCCGCAAGGATACTCTCGAGTATCGAGAGACCCGCGGAACGCGCAAAAGGGAGACGCGTACCGCAGAGAAATGGGCAGTAAAAAAAAAGGGAGACGCTATTGATTTTTTTCAGCCTCAATAAACAGCGAAGGGGAAAAGAGAAGATGAAAGGGGACGACAAATTACAGTCTGAAACTGGAGGACCGTTGATTGTGGGCGACTCTCGTACAGTCGGCTGCGTAAATATTTTTCAGCGACGCACGCTGTTCGACGCTTTTGAAAAGATCATCGAGTGAATTCTTCGATATATATTTTTTTTTCGCGTCCTCGGAAAATTCACGAACAAAAAGATCGATGATATTTGAAATACTATTCTCGATGGAACAATGAAAAACCTACGAATACTCAGCGCATGCGTAAAAAATTCTAATAAAAAATGCACGACATATAATTAGTTCCACGCGTACGACTTGTACACGTAGTTTCTTTCGTAAATAAAAAGAAAAATCACGAGCAGTGAAACAAGCGAAGGTGCTATTACGTGAAAAATGTAAAAAAAATAAATAAAAAAAATGAATAAAAATAAAAATAAAAAACGATAAATTGACATCGAAAACGACAAGCAAACAGTATGTAAATATTGTTATTTTTCACCTATAATGTTACTGCAAGTATCAGTTGATAGAGCCTTTACTTAAAATTAAGTCCATGGGTTAAGCTGCTGTCAAAATAACACGGTGTTAAGGATGATTATTTCTCGTTAAACGTTATTTTAATTTTTCTTTTTTTTTTTGTTAGATTCTAAATATCGTGTTTTTCGCAAAAGCTTATCGATTTATTACGATTACATGTGAACAGTTTCGCTTGGAGTAATTTCTACGTAATTTGTACATTAAAGTAAAGTTTTTGAGTTTTTAGAACTGATTGCGCCGTAAAAGCGAAAAATTTCGGGACGATACTTTTTTTTTTTTTTTTTTGTACAAAAGTATCACGAAAAGTTGTCCCTGAGGCGTAAATGTGAAGCTACTTTTGAAGGATAGAATCGCGTTGATAAGAAGAAGGAATTCCTCGCGGTCGTGAGGAATGGGATTGACTTACCTTGGGGCTGATAGCCTCGACCTCCGTGACTGCTGTGAACGCTTGGGGGTCCTTGTCCATACATACCATCGTAGCCTTGATCAGGACCAAGCATGTCCTGGAGAGATTAGGTAGCAGAGATCAACACAAAACTTATGGCTATATACTACGCTACGCTAAAAATCGTGACGCAATCGCAAAAACGCTCGATGACGATTTACGATGGATAAAACTAAACGGATTTTTCGTTATTGACAAAGTAAATATTATTGAAAATGCGGCATAGAAAAATGCGCGACGATACGAAACGGTAATGGACTGTACGATAAAAATCGTGAAGCAAAAACGCTCGATGACGATTTACGATGGATAAAAAAACGGACTGTTCGTTATCAACTCCTCAGGTACGGAGAACGTAAATATACTTCCGAAATTTTCGACCGGTCGTTACCTTCAATTGGCCCCTTTAACTATAAAAAAATCGCGTAAAAATTCCGAAAAAAATGGTAAAATAACGTTGAAATGTTCTTTTTTCGATGATTCAATGGGATTTGTTTTGCGCTCTTGCGTATTTTTGTTACGAGGAAATGAAATTAGCGTTCTACTTAACCGGTAAATAGTCTCCCGTACGTGAGGGGTTAACAAATGAAAGATTATTGAAAAGGCGTCATAGAAAAACGCGCGATGATACGAAATGGTTATGGAATGTATGATAAAAGTCGTGAAGCGAAAAATCTCGATGACGATTTACAATGGATAAAATAAATGGATTGTTCGTTATTGACAAATGAAAGATTATTGAAAAGGCGGCATAGAAAAACTCGCGACGAAATGAAAGAAAGTTATTTCGTCGCCAAAACAATCGATGAAAAAAAAAGATTTATACACGACGGCTATTAAAAAGAGTGAAAAAAAATTCGGTGACTTTTCTCCGAACAAAATTCAATTTCTATCGTCAAAAGCTGAATTAATCCAAAAATCTCAAAAGAGTCCAATTATAACGGTTTTTTTTTTTTTTTTTTTTTTTTTAATATAAAACGATTAATTCATATGCAGCCTTTTCTTCAGTAAAGAAAAACATATACCGGACGATATATGTGTTATATATCAGTCTGAGACTCGTTCGGGTACATCATCTAGCAATACGACTAATTAACGATGTTTTTCATCGATTGATAAAAATACGACGTTACTATTCTTTTAACTTTTGTGTTCTCAATTACACAACATAAATGAGACAAAACGCATTCCCATGCAGAGTCTTAACGAACAGAGTCTCGTTTATTATATTTTTGGTACAACCGATATAAGAATAACCGGATGCCGTTAGAGTCGAGACGCGTGAACCGATTGAAAGCGAACCGACGAATCGTTCGCCCTTTGAAGTTATTAATAGACTCGACACGACGGCTGTTCGATATCAAATTTTTCTCCGGTGTGTTTGGAAAAAAATCCGACATCGAATAAATAATTCGAAGCGCGGCGAGAGTTGCATCAAATTCCGGATATAGTTCTACGATCTCGCGGAGGGAAAATAATCTTCGAATGGATTTATATCCACTAAACCGTTCCGACGAATGAAAAATTTCACGGATTTCATCAGACACCCGAAAATCAATTGTCTGCTTTTCGTCGGTCTCTAGTGACATCGATAGTCTATAACATTCTCCAAAACTACTCTACAAACATTTGGATACGTTGTTGAGGCAAAAGCGGAATAAAAAAAATAAATAAAAAAATTTAAATTGAATAAAAATCGTGTGACAAAAACGAAGCGTTCGTCGCAAGAAAATATGTTTGTGGGGACGCAATTAGCAATTATGTGCAAAAAGAAATTGGAGCGATTTACCGCATTGGTTTCACGAACGGTGAAAAACCTTTGAGAAGATAGGATCGAGCAAATTACCTGCAAGTCCGGTCCGAGTCCGAACTCTGCGTTGTTCCACATATTCGCGTCCTCGCGGATAAGCGAATTGGTCAGTTCCATGGAAAGACGCTTCTTGTAATCGTTCGGCTTGTCTTCGCTCATGCGGAATAATACTGCAGCTGCGTAAGTTGCGACACCCTCGTTTCTCGAGTGCAGAAGCTCCGTCAGCGGAGCTGTTGCGCCCTCCTGTTCGATAATCTCAGCACCTTCCTTGTCGTGCGCGAGTTCGCAAAGTACTCCGGCGGCTACGCGCTGAATGTTCTCAATCTCGTTGAAGAGCAACTGAAAACAATGAAATACAATTTAAGAAAAAGACGCGTAACGATGAGAGAAGTGATTAAAAAAAAATTGAAGAAAAATAGCGAAAGTATCAAAGTACTACAGAATTTTTCATTTCGAGACCAATTTCCAATTCATCAGAACGCATTTTTTTTTTTTTTTTTTTTTTTTTTTTAATAAAGTTCTTTTACCTGAACAAAGATAGGAATGACGCTCTGCGATCGAATGATAGCCCTGTTGTGCGACTCGCGCGCAAGAATGTGTAGAGCTCCGACCGTTCCTTCGACAATCTCTTCCATGCGAACGCCATCCGCGTACGCGCCTACGGCTTGTTGACTTCCGGTACTTGCGACCGAAGAGCGTTGCTGTAAATTTAAGATTATAGGAATCCATTAATTATCCCGAATTTATGGAGATTGTGGGATTGAAAAATGTTCTAAGCATCAAAATCGAATTCTCACCCGTTGCGTATCCTGGAAAGCGCGCGTCAAGAGTCTGACGAGATGATGAATCGCTCCGAACTCGCGAAGCGGCGCGTGATTCGCCGGACACAGAGCCAAATTGCGAATGAGACCGATGACCGCCTTGACGAGGGGCCAACGCGACGGCGGATGCAGCAATTTCACGATCACCTGAATACCGTAATTCTGGCGAACCGAATTTTGCGCCATTTCGGCGTCGATGTGACGCGATGTCAGATGACGGAGAGCGCACACCGCCGGTTCTGTGATTTCTTCGCGATCACCAGCGTTCACGATTGTGCGAACGAGAGCGTCGACACCGCCGACTTGGCAGACTGTAACCTGAACAACGAAAAACATACATTTACATCCATTTTTTTTTTTTTTTCCTCTTCTCTATTAGACTTGAACCGTACAGTAATTATATTAATTATATGAAGAAAAAAAAGATGTTTGGTAAAAAAATTTTTTAAATTAATTTTGACATTAATTTTGCATAATAATAAATAATACCAAAATTTATCAAAAAATTAGTTAAAAAAAAAAATTGTTCAATGAATTATACGGTAACCTAAATTTTTTTCGAATTTTTAAAATAATTTTCAGTATTTTTTTTTTTTTTTTTACGAAAAGATACGAATTGTGGAAACGTAAAAAGACATATTACACTCAAGAAGTTCCCGAATAATTAATCGAATATATTTCCGAAAAACGACTAAATATTTTGCAAAAAATGGGATTTTCTAATTGTGCACCGCTTGTCGACGTAGAAATTCGCGATGCGAATAATGGTACAAACGCGTATCGTTACCTTGTTGCGTTGATTGTTGCACGTAAGATTCGACAGAATTCCAGCGGCGCAGGTAACGACGTTTACGTCACTGGAGGCGAGAACCTGCACGAGGCCCTGAAGAAGACCCTCCAATCCGTCGACCTTTGTACCGGCGTCCGATAGATTACGCAAAGTCCAAAGACAATTCTGCACGAGTCTCTGACTCGGATTACCCAAATGCATGGCCAATGCTTGCATACCGCCGGCTTCCACGACCGCTGGTTTGTTGCTGGAGCACACGGACAATACTGCGCAAAAATATCGATAATCGTTAGTCACAGTATTAAGAATTAATTATTAATTTTTAAATCAACATAAAAAAAAAAATTACCAGATAAAAAAAAACGAATTTGGAATTACAAAGTGAACGGAAAAATTCTCGTAAAATCAGAATAATCAAAATCGCAAAACAATAATTTTTTACATGAAGTCTAATGTTAAAAAGCATTAAACATAATTGAAAGAAAATAACGTGCGTAACGCTTATCAGCATCGGATTATTTCGCGATTAATTTTTTATTAATTTGTCAATTCACCTTTCAAAACTCTGGACGTTGTCCAGAGAAGCTTCTCGTAATCGTAGGAGCGCATAATGCGCACAAGTTCGTTGGGTCCTTGAGATGCAAGAATGATGAGTTTGCTTTCCTGATTGCCGTAGGCGAGAATCTGGAGGCAATCGGTGACGATAGCCAAAAATTTAACGTTATTTCGTTGAAGCAAAGCGACCATTTTTTGCAGACCACCGGCGAGGCGAACGGCCATTTTCGAACCGTCCTGATGAAGTAAAAGGTTGTGGAGGGTCGTTATCGCGTAGAACAGTACAGACTCGACGGGAGAACTCAATAGTTTCACGAGGGCGGGAATTCCGCCGCTCTTGAAAATTGCCAAAAGTCCCTGACGATGATGCGACAAATTGTGCAGAGTACCGACGGCGGCCTTCGTCGACTCGAGATCCTCGCTGTTTGAAATCGCGCGCACCAATGCTGCGACCATCTGAGAACTATTCATGATTGCGTGACGCGAGGCTTCCTTCTTCGATAATTGATGAACCATCATCGCGGCCTGCGAAACGACGACCTGATCCTCGTCGTTCAGTAACTTTATCAATTCGGGAATCGCTCGCGTCGCGAGATCGGCGTCGTCCTGATAATTTATCAAATTAACAACCGCGTGTTTCAACATTTGACTCGGTTCGGCCAATCGCTGGACAGCGGTCGGTTGCGCGGGATCGAACTGCGTCGACGGTATCTCGATACCTTCCTCGAGTGTCTCGGGAAACATTGCCGCGCGTACGCGCTGGGAGCGCGTGTGGCTCAACTGTTGATTCATTTCTGCACAAAAGAAATAACGCATATGAAATTTCTTATAAAGAAGAATTCAATTTTTATAAATGTAAAAAAAAAATCAAATTTGTTTCGATCCTATTATTTTACGAGTAGATCGCGACTCGCTAAGCAACTATCGATATTTTAACTTACGTTCAATCGAGAGACATTTTTTTCGTTAAGTTCGAAAGCTTTTCGATAATTAAGCGACTATTCAATTCTATGGATTAAGCCATACAGCGATCCAATTAAATTAAATTTACATTACGATAATACGATAATATCAATTATTCACACTTTTTTGCTTTAATTTACATAGTATTAATTTGCAGTCTCGAAAAATTGCATTTGCATTGCGTACAATGATTCGAAAAATGTAATTCGGTTATCGCGATCTAATCGGCCGAGGAATCGAACGAATCGGCTCCCAGAATAGTTATTTACGTTTAATATTTCGCAATTTGACTCTTCGATTTATTTTTATTCCCGAAACCTGCATTAATTATTTCGAAAAATTAATAATTAATTTTTTTTTTTTTTTTCGTAATAACACTCTGAGCATTTTGCTTATGCATAGAATAAATTTTAATACTGATTTTGATAGTTTTAATAATCACTTGAAAAATCATAAAAAAATAATTACCATCAACCTGATCGGGAGTGAATCCCTGCGCAAAGCCCTGATCCAAATCAAACATAAGTTGATCGCCTTCCATTTCGTCGTCATCTTTGCCGGAAAGTGACGGCACCTGAGTCGTAGCTCCGGAATGAATACCGGAGTCTCCCATGTAAGAATTTTGTTGCCACATGAGCGTTTGCTCCTTGGCGGACGCCATCGGCAGGTCGCCGGGACCCTGATAATTGCCGTGGGACACTGCGAAACAAATTTTCAAGATTTACTCGCCGTTCCGCTTCTGAAATTTGGCAAAGAAAATATGAGAATACTCACTGGGTCTTGATTGGTTCGACGACATTTGGTAACTCATGGCTCCGACGGGTGAGTCGATCCACACCTACCGAACGAAAAAAAGAAAAAAAAAAAAAGTTATTAAATTCAAAAAGTGAAAAAATTTTTATGGATAAAACAGAAACATATCTTCATTTGTAGTATTTGATTGTTATTAAAATCGATGAACACTAATGAATTGAAGCACTAAATATGATATGCAGTAAAGACACTTTGACAACGATTGTTGTGTAAAAAAAAGAAAAAAAAAAAACAATGACACAAAGTGCAAATAAATCGTAAATCTTAAATACCGAAGAATGATGAAATTTTGATGCTCAAAGATTCCCGTAAGCGCGTCGAAAAGAAACTTCGATGATTGTAAAATATGAGTAATTTCGCGTTCACAAGATCGAAATTATAATCTATGACTCGTCTGGGAATGGGTAAAGGCGGACGATAAAGGAAGCCCGGAAAAATTCGTCAGCGTCGCGAGGCCCGCAAAACCGTGTGCCTGCGAATCGAACGTGTGATCGAGTTTTGTTTCTTTTTATTTTTTGGAACGCGAAATCTGCGATAAGTAACAAAACAGCGTCGGGTCAGTGTACCGCGTCCATGGAATCGTTGAGAATACGGCGATGCTCGATTCTCTCGACTCGCGCTCGCATCTATCCCGCTCTATCTTTACCATGATCGGAAAGCGAGGGCGGGAAGAGGGGGGGGACGATCGAAATCCGTGCGTCTACGTTCCTCCGACACGCTTTATCTATTCATGTGATGCACGCTTCGCCAGTTCTTACAACGAAATGCACGGATTTAATGTTTCCATGGCTTTTGCAGGATGAAAAAAAAAGAAATACGAAGAAACGAGTTAACGATCGGAACTCTGGAACGATGAGAAAAATGCGATATGGACCGCTCGAGTGCTGGCGGGGGCGTACAGTCAATAGTATGCAGCGAAACATTTCATAGTTATTTTTCTCATTTCGTGAAATAAAAAAAAAGATTCTTAATTTTGTCTTGTCAAAGCAAGGAGGCATTAGGGAAAAAAATACAGGACGATCGTCGGCAGTGGTGCGGCACAACAAAGGAGCAAAGAGAATTCAATGCATCACCATTTTCTGACAATCGGCTGGGTGTGTGGTGTGTAGCTGTGAAGTAGGCAATGTAGATGAAGGAGGTACGGGGAGGGGGCAAGAGGGTGCTGGGAGAGCGTCGTTGAAAGGGGCGCACGAGCGAGCAAGTGAAGTAGCCAATGAACGAGGAAGAGAATAAGAACGAGACGGAGCGATAACGAGAACACTTTGACACACCCAGCGTAAACACAACTTTTCTCGGATAACTTTACGAATTTACGTAAATATGGAATAAATTCGTGTACTTTCACTCAACTTACCGTTTTAGCAGAGCTGACGGAGCTTCCTTTCTTGTCCTCGAACACCTCAAACCACTTGATCGCAGGTGACTCACTAACTAGCACACTCTATCCACCAGCTTCCTTTCCCCCTTCGATATCCACTTTTCCACTATACGTGACCGCTGAGCTCGGAGGCTCGTACCCCGTCAACTAAAGATGGCGGACAAGCGACGCTAAAGATTGATCCCAGCGCCATCTGCAACGTCAAAGCCCTGCGGATTATGCAGTGACACTCATGCAACTTTGGTTTTCATCAATTTTCATGAGTATCACACGACAAGTTTTCATCAACCCGCGACATCAACAGGCGCTTTCCATTCGCTCATCAAAATGATGGTCATCACTTCATTCGGTTTTCGATTGGCTCGTTCCGTTAGATTACGATGGAATTCAACAGAATGGACCAATCGTAAACCGGAACAAGTGATGAGCAATCATTTTGATGAGTGAATGGAAAGCGGCTAATGGAAATCCGCTTGTCTGTTCTATCAGATTACTCGGGACTTCACAATCGCTGAATCAGGGCGTCGGCATCGTGGTCGGTACAGATTAAGTAACTCGCCATTTTTAACGTTAAACAAAGTGCGCGAGAGCGTTCATTATCGAAAATCCTAAGCGGAAGAAAACAATAAGAAAGAACATTTGTTAATTATCATAAACTGTAAACAAAAGCTTTCGAGCGTTGCACCGAGACGCTAGTAAGATTATATTTAGTCGTGGTAGTGATAGTCGTGATCGTGATATTACGAAAGTTTATACAGTTATGGAGGAGTACAAAATGAGAATAGGAAAAGCTACGCCGGCACAGGATCCCCCGCCACGCGAATTTGATAAAACACCTGAAATTGTGAAGTACACAATTCCCTCTAAGAATACCATTCGATTTAGTTACCTATGGAACATATACAACTTCCATACTGCATTGCATAATGGGATCCGGTTTCTAAAATCGCCAGTATTCTCGACGAAATTCAACGAACATCTTCAATGGTCCTTGATATTGTATCCTTCGGGTAATGATCCACTCCGCGGAACTACTTCGTCGCTTTATCTGTGCCTCGAGGCTTGTGACAAAACCGAAGTTACAGTGGAATTCATATTTGGTCGTATTAATAACGGAAAAAAATTGAATCTTTGTAAGCCAACTGAACTGTGCACCTTCCAATACGGTATAACAACAGCAGCTTTCGGAATCGAGAACTTCTTGAACGAGGAGTTAAGACTCTACTATCGGACACATCATAAAGGCCCTATGGTGATATACTGTCAAATTGAAGTTTATGAAACTATTGTTGATACCTTCAAATCAAATCAAGGGGAGCCCTTCAACGCGCCAAATGGCAGTACTCTGCTCAATGGCATGCAACTTTTGTTCAATAACCCAAAATATTCCGACTTTACGATAACCGTCGATGGACAAGTGTTTCCTGTGCATAAAGCGATTCTATCGTCGCGCAGCCCTGTCTTTTCCGCTATGTTGGAACACGACACGCAGGAACAACAAACTAATCGACTCGATATCAAGGAAATGACGTCTGACGTTGTCAAGGAAATGTTAAGATTTATGTACACTGACAATGTGGTAAATATTGAAACGGTTGCGTATGATCTACTAGCAGCGGCGGACAAATATGCACTCCACGGACTAAAGATCATGTGTGAGAATGCCCTTCGCGACAGTCTCACGGCAGAGAATGCAATGCAAATCTTGATTCTCGCCGATCTTCACCGTGCGGATGGCTTGAAAGTCGCAGCTATAGAATTCATCAATTCACATACCATAGAGGTGATGGATTCCGATGGGTTCAAGTCAATGGCCGATTCCTATCCTAAGTTGCTAATCGAGATTTTACGTTCATTGGCAACAAAAAAAATTGCTGAATAAAAGTCTCGTCGCTGAATGGTTGCATCATTGACAAGATAACGGAAAAAAAAATCGATAAAAAATGCATTTTTTTTAATGGTAATTCGTATTTTTTTCCTTCGAAAATATCCAAAATATTCGAAAGTTTTTTTTATGCACAGAGATCCTTACAGAAAGCATATTTCATTTTTTTTTCATGCATTTTAATAACAGAAGCTTGAGGATCGGTAAAATATCTGAATACTTTCCTAATTTGTTTTTTTATTTTTCCTTTTTATTATTAAACAGTTTTATGATAAAAGTCAAAATAAGTTGAAAAATTTGAAGATTTGCAGATAGTTTTTAGACCGTTCAGTTTCAATTCAGTTCAATTCAAATGATAACAACTGACTTTATATTTCATGTAATATTTACTTGCAACTCGTATTTTACAATTTCGTGGACCCTTTCAATATTTTGTTACCCGAATTTCAAATAATTTTTTTTAACGGAAATATTGTTTGTTTAACGGGAGGAACGCGTTAGAAATACAGTTGTTATCTTCATAGTTGCGAGACACATATCTCATCATTGATAAGAATGTAAACCGATATCGCGATAATTTTTTTTTATTGCAAACAACTCCATTTAAGTATAGATTCTCAATTGACTTAAAAGTATTGTATTTTTTACACTATAAAAATAATTTATAGCCGGTGATGATATCTGAAATTATTAGTGTAGTTCCTGGTAATTCTTGTACAACTTCTTCTAAAACAGCAATGCCGTTCTGAAGCGATAACTCTCGTAAATAACATCCGCACACAACTGAAATAAATACCGTTATTACGAATGAATACTGTTTCAGGAACATTAGGCGTCCGCTCTCTCGCATGGGCATTGATTGTCCGATCTTCAAAAGTTTAATGGTGCCGATGGACCGACGGTTCCCTTTCCCGGATGTACGATACCCTTTTGCCTTCACTATCGGAAAAAACGAGACAACCGTACGCGTTCACACGTACGCGCAACAACGACGCGTTCGAGTAAATTTTTTTTTCATCAATTTCTTATTTTTCTTTAATTAAACGATAATAGTTTTTAGTTTAGTATTTAGTTGCTTAATAATGAAAAAAATTATTTTCGTAACATTCATTTCGTTTTACTACATCGCTGCACGGTAGTAATTTAATTTTTTATTTGTTTTCTTTACTTTCGCTCCAATGTCAACACGATTATCGGCGATTAGAAATCGAACGATCGAAACGGCGATTACTATAATATAATGTTTTATCAAGAGATCAAGAGATCAAGAGACGCGGTAGCGTCTCGACGCCAAGTAGTTTAAAGTTAAAAGTCCGCGCGGTGAAACCGCGCGCGTCGAGCGCTACCGTGTCCTTATACGCCAATATTGAGCCCCCTAAATTTTGACATTTTTTTTCTCGGAAACGAGACATCGGATCTAAATTCTAAAGACACTTTCATTATATAAATCGAATACAAGCTTTAAAATGCGCCTGGAATCAGACCGATCGGTGCCCGAAATGATGAGATATCGCGATCTCGCCCGAAAAATCCTCACTTTCATTATAAAAAAAATTCTTCAGAGATTTTTTCGACTGTCAGCTGTTTGTCCGATGTCCCATGACCTGCGTGTTGTGTTCGTGCGTCCATGCGTGTGCCGTGCATACACAACGGTATAAGCGGAACGAACGATCAGCTGTTATCAATTTCTAAGTGTCAGTTCGTGAATACAGCAACTAGTAATATCACACTGAGTGATCGAAAAGAAGGTCAAGTAGAGGTTATTTATGATTTCATTTTTTCGCGAAAATTAGTAAAAAAAAAAAGGACCCTCTCGCGCGGTTAACAAAATGCGTCGTTCGTTTGATAAAATTGTTCAAATAATCGCGGACGAGAGGTCATTTCAATTGATAAATATTGTGCGTGTGATACAAGAAAAATCGTGTCATGCGGATTCTTAACGTTATCAAGTAATAAAACATTTTTTTTTTAATAAATAATAATAGAATAATAAATTTAAAAAAACGAATGAAATAAAAAATAAAAAAACATTTTTTTGCAAAAAATGTAAAAAATGTCGCCAAGTAGTTTAAACAGTTTTGTGAAAATAAAAAAACTCGTAAAATAGTAAAAAATCATCTGAGCCAAGTGAAAATAAAAAAAAAAACTTGGCGAGTCCTTAGAATACAAATAAATGTACTTGCATCGAAAGTAAGGACGAGCAAAGTTTTTTTTTTATTTTCACTTGGCTCAGATGATTTTTTACTATTTTACGAGTTTTTTTATTTTATTCAGATTAGCGTTGCGATTAGTTGCGTAATAACGCATATTCAGGATCCGTGGTGTTCTATTATTTTTTTTCGTAATATTCTTGAAAAAGAATTTTTGCAAATCTTTGTTCAGAATTCGTCGTGAAACTAATTCTAAACTCGCAAAAAGACTGCTGAAACAAGGCGTTGACGATAAAATTGTCCTTTCACTTGTATCGTCCTTCAGCTTCGCGTTGCGATAAAATACGAAAAAGCAGAGAATCAGCGATCACTGAAATTTGAGATTTCGAATTGTTGAATTTTTTTTTTTCTTTTTTACTTATAGTCACGAGATATAGTTGAATCAATCAAAATCGGAGTCAAGTGATAAGAATACCAACAAAAGTATAAATGTATCGACAACTGAAAGATATAACGTCGAAAACAGTTGTTATAATTGTTGATATATGATAGAATAATAACGTATTATTAATGTTTATAGGATTATTTTTTTAACGATATTTAGTACATAATGTTGCACGGCGTAACCGGCTATCGAAGAATTCTCTATTTTATAAAAACTCGAAATTATCATTAATGTCAATTAATGCTGAGATCGATTCTCGGCGTTGTTATTTGGTGACAATAAATTTTCACGCATCGTTCTGACAAAAATAAACAAATCATTAATAATTATTCCAAACCCACGATATATATTGTACGATTGTTGCAATTGATATTTCTCACTGTTTTCGCGATAAAATTCTCTTTTATATCGCAATACAAACCAATTTTACTTTCGAGTTTTACTTTCGCGCAGTTGAGTATTGCCGTCCATAATTTTTATACTTTAAATTCAACGTTTACGGAACTTTCGATTTATAAAACATTAGCGAGTCGCCGTATTCGTAGTAATAAAAATATATAAATGGCTTAAACATCGAATTTTCCTTTCGATAGTCAGCAATATATATTTGAATTCATTGAAATATTACAAATAGCGTTCTATACTAACGATTTTCGAACGCGCGAGTAAAGCAAAGTCGGTACGTTAAAAAAATCTTTTATTTTAATTTATTTACATTAAAAATGAAATATTTCAAAACAGAAATCGGTTCGATAGAAAAATAATGTTATTTGTTATTCAGCAATCATATGAATTGTGATGATATGTAAATATGCGTTGAAAACGCCGTAAGAAGGCAGCGGAGACGTTGCTTACAATAATCACTTTAAATATCGCGGATACATAGAGTTTCCATCATCCAAACGTCGCTAACACGCGAGGGACAATCTTCGCGTTTGTATCCGAACGCAGCAATTTTCTATGTATCTATTGTTACAGTAGTTCCGCGAATAGAAGGTAAAATCGTCGCTCTTACTATTATTAACTTGCGGAATATGTTCTAATGACGCGGACGCGAATCGCCTCGTGGTGTTGAGAGGTCTTTGTTAATCACGTCGTGTGTACATTTCAGCGTTATACTGACTTCGCAGACAACTTTAGTTGTTGTAGTTTCCTGACAACGGTACATGTATAATCCATAATTTCAGAACAACACGTTCTCTCGCGGCACAGTGACCTTCGGTAGTAGCGACTCACCGATTTGTACCGTAATAGGAAATTAGGAAATTCAAAGATTCGAATTTACAGATACACTTTAGAGACGTGCGGATACAGCACTGATGTACGATCAATCGCGATAGTGATTCAACATTAGTAGTTTTTTTTTATTACAAACATCCGCCCTAACGATACGTTGTCGGAAAACAATAGAGGAAAGATGAGGCAAAATGAAACGCTTTAGCAATTCAGAGAGTTTTGTCGATACACTCTTTTTCACTACTTGTGATCCAAAAAAATAGATTTCCCACCCCTTTGGAGTATTAAGACGAAAAAAAAAAAAAAAAAAAAAAAAAATTGGGGAAAATGGACCGTTAGATTGCATTACCGCGACTCAAAATACTCGAATATCTTGAATATTAAAACCGGCAATGAGGGCACTTTTTATAGGGAGGATTTTCATTTTACAACAATATAATCGAATCTGAAGCTTTACACTGATCCGTTCTGATGGCAACGAATTGTTTTTTTTTTTTACAAATTTCGGCTTCCGGATCCCGTGACGATATAACATTTTATGCGTAACGAAGGAATAATAACGATATATATACACATGAAAAATCGATAAAATTAATAATACATAAAACTATAAATAAACAGATAAATAGAGAACTTTGCTTCACCCTGAATTATTTAAATACGATTTACCGCGTTTTAAGGTTCTATCACTTTTAATCCTTTTCTTGCGATATTATGCGAATAAAACGAACTTTTCGATTGCCTAATTTTCACTTTTTGTAGCTAATCTGTAATTTTCGTATTCCTTTCTTTTATCGATTCAATTTTTTTGCTTATCAAATCGTATAATCGATCGTTCGAAGTTTGAAGTTCGGATGGGAAATTTGAGGGATTATAGCGATGTCTCTCGCTAATACGGACAACGTGCCAATTCCATAGAATTGCAGCAACGCGTATGCTGAGACATTAAAAAGCGCTTCCGATACTCATGGTACACATTACTACAGAATTTCATGAGCAAAATTCGTAACAAATTTGCTTCGCATGACGAATGAAAAATAATCGATCACACGATCGACTATTCATCTTAAGCTTCGTTGTTGGTCGGTGGTGAGTCCAAATATTTTCGTCTATATTTTCCATCCGGATCGTATTTATTTGCAAGCATTTCGAACTTTTGCGACTGGAACTCCCTGAAATAATAATAATTCCTATTTATAATGATATTATTATTATTTTGTAATAATAATAAGAATTATTATTTAATTTTTATTTATAATAATATTGTTATTATTCTTATAATAATAATAAGAATTATTATTCAATTTTTATTTTCAAAAATGTTGAATGAGCTGTAGAATTCCTACGACATTTATCAATTTTTTTTTTAATATCCAATGACAATGTTTCATCGTTAAATTCTGATAACACGTTGGTGAATTCAATTACCGAATGCTTTTACTCTGATATAACGATGAGACGATCTATAAGACAATATCGGGTGTATATATAAACACAACGAGACTATAAACACTTCTGGCGAGTCGAATCGCGATGTATAATAATTTTGAATTGCCGTTTTGGCTTTAGAGAATTCTACGAATATAATAACAATGCATCGATCCTGCAAATGGCTCGCAAACGAAAAGCATACAAATTAAATTTGGATACGTATAGGTTTACGCGATTTACGGCACGTGACGACAACACTCCAGCTGCGTGCGTACTTCCGGCAACGCAATTTATTTGGTATGCGCAACGATTTCTTCACGTTCACATTGTTTGGCAAGCGATACTGGGCAAACATATGAAATTGACATTCCATACAAATTACAATCTTTTAAAAAATATCTAAAAATTAGTTTGTGATTTTGAAAGGAATTCAATGAGTTTGAAATTTTTTGGCTAATTTTTCGGCTTTTCCACAAAAATTAAAATTTTCGGAGTTTTTTTTTTTCGTATTCATGAATTGTTATTTGCATAGTTTATAATGATAATTGCATAATTTTCAGGAATATTAAAAATAAATGTGTTTCTCGCATGGAATTAATATCATTTGATTTTATTGATAATCATGTAAAAAATCGTCTGATGATCGTATTGATGGAAATATTTTATAATTACCTCAAATAACGTATCACTTTAACTGCACCCTCGATCTGACTTTGCGTACACTTGGCGCATCCTGTGGCCAAAGCTTCGGGCAAAACTCCTAAACAAAAACAAAATTGTGGGGATCTTCATAGCGAAGCATAATTACGAAAGACTTACGATTGAATATTAATATAATTTTTTTTAAATTTACGAATACGCATTGCAATTTGTATTTTTTTTATAATTGATAAATAATTAAATAATTATCAACACTTTTGCCTTTTCCTCGAGAAAACTTTGTCGGAAGTCGTGCAAATATCACAATATTTCTAATTGAAGTATTATATCGATTCTTACTTTTGAGTTCGTGACCATCGGGTGGACACGGGCCTTTGACCATTAGACAGTTGAAGTAATGTTGAAGAAGTCTTTTGCTGTCGAGAATATCGTCAAGATTAACTTTATCCCACCGCGTCATATAAGTATCGGGTTTCGGATACAGATATCCCCGCGATTTTCCTGGCATACCGGCAAACAACAGTCCGGCAAGACACCAGCAGAACAGCGAAGCGAATGCACACCGTCGACCATCCATTTCACGTACGAGTAAACCGAACGATAGTCGAGTCCCGGACTTTATAAGAGCTGCGAGAATGCGAAGTTAGCTTCCTCCACCTCTTCCGAACCCCCACGATAATCCAAGTTCCATATACCGAGACAAATTCGATACTTCGATAATTACTGAATAGATCAACGGGTGCGAACTTACGACGGTAAATAAACGTTTTTAAGACGAATCGAGAGCACGGAGATCGGAACATTTAGCACTTTTCGTATTTTAGTCGAATTCGATACTTCGATAATTACTAAATGGATCGACGGCTGCGAACTTACGACGGTAAATAAACGTTTTTAAGACGAACCAAGAGCACGGAGATCGGAACATTTAGAATTTTTCGAATTTTAGACGAATTCGATACTTCGATAATTACTGAATAGATCAACGAGTGCAAACTTACGACGGTAAATAAATGTTTTTAAGACGAACCGAGAGCACGGAGATCAAAACGTTTAGAATTTTTCGAATTTTAGACGAATTCGATACTTCGATAATTACTGAATAGATCAACGGCTGCGAACTTACGATGGTAAATAAACGTTTTTAAGACGAATGGGGAGCACGGAGATCGGAATATTTAGAATTTTTCGTATTTTAGTCGAATTCGATACTTTGATAATTACTGAATAGATCAACGGGTGCGAACTTATAACGGTAAATAAACGTTCGAACCAAAATGATTTAACCCCATGAAACTGCACCACATGGAGATCATCGTAACGTTTAGAATTTTTTGGTGTATTCTTAACACAATTCAACAATATAATGTAATTTTTATTTTTCATGTTTTAAAGATTACAGCTATTTACTTCCGAAATTAAAGTTCGAGTCGTTTGAAAAGTTTTTTTTTCTTTTAATGTTGTAAACCAAACTTGTAATAAATAGCATGAAAATATCTCGGAAAAGACGATTGAAAATGATGAATTATAAGAATGATAAATCATCGTTACTGTCTTTAATCGATGTATTGCTTTTTTTTCCGATGATTATTGTACTTTATGCTGATTTATGATGAATACGTCATATGTTCCAAACGGGCGATTAAGAATACTAATCGGCTTTTATAAATTTAAAAAAAATTACCTGAAACTAATATTAGTATTCTTTTTGTTTTTTTTTGTAGAATTTTCGTTATAGAAAAAAATGTGCATCAATATTCATTAACTTGAAGGTGTTGATTGATCGGTGGATAAAAACCGAATCGAATTTATGACGAGCAAACGTTGTCGATCGGCTATTATAGCTTAAAAATTGCGGAAAGGATAAAATAAATCATCAATCGGCTTCGAATGCGATAAACCACACGGTATGCAATGCCCACAATTATTATGATGCATAAGACAACACCACAATTTCAGTGAGGAAGCGCCATCGCGTCTGGTGATAATGACCATCGCAATTATGCTATTATCGAAGTACAATGCGTGACTGCTTGACGCGACGGGACAGTAATTGCGGAAAATCTTCGTTATGCAAATAATTGGAAGAGTTCTGCAATCAAGTGAACTTAATTAAAAGTCAAAAAAGATACGAGTGTATATCGTTTGATTTTTTGACGAAATAATTTCGAAAAAATGTCCAATTCTTAAACACCGCAATAAAGTACCGCGGGATGAGAAAAATTCGCTTTAATAGTCAATTTTTCGGAGTTATTATAATCTTTAAGCGCGACGAGGAAGCAACTATTGTATGATACATAAATATTAAATAAATTTATGCAAATAAAATAAAATAAACAATAATAAATATAGTTATTATTATTCATTAATTGATTAATTATTAATAATTTTTTTTGTCTTTTTTATTTTATTATTAAATAATTAATTAATTATTAGTAATAATTATTATTAGTTTCTTCATCATTCGTTACCATCGGTTGGTATAAATATATTTGCGACAACCAAAACAATCTAACGGAACCAATTAAAAAATCGCTTTCACGAGGGTAAAAGCCGATTGGGTTGATCCAATTTTTAAAAAAATGTAACACACCGATTCGGTGTTTATTTCGACCACTCGATAAAATTTGCATATGGGTTACGATAAGTAGTGAAAACGGGTTGCGAGATATGTATAACTGCATGTGCATTTATAATAAATACCGTTAGCAAACGTTATACACAGTCGTTGAACTTGTAAAGCCACAGCTCGAGGCCTCGCAACGCCGTTCATGACCTTCTTCGTCCACCTCCCGTTGACGAGTAACATCGTTGTGCACTTTCACAGCGCGAAAGATACCGATCGTTGACCGATAATTTATAGATGCGCTTTTAACGAGATAATAAAATACCATATCGCTGAGAGATGATCCTTGGCGAGTGAAATATTGCTAAACGGCATTGGAATTAATTTTATTGATCTAAGAAAGTTAATATTTTATTCATCTTTATTTATTCGCGATATTTATCTTCGATTCCTATATACGATTTCATTATTTTTTTTTTTTACGATAAACTTAGATACATTCTATTTTCTTCGGAAAAAAAAGTGTTATTTTAGAAATTGGCAGTTGATTTTTACTTTTTTGAAAAAAAAAAAACGAAAAACGTAGTTTTGCGAAAGATTACATTTTTCGGAAATTTTTTCATCGCAAAAATTTTCTCAACTTTGATTGATCATTTTTATTGATCATTTATAGATCTCTCCGAGTGCACAGAATTCTCTTGGTGCGTAAAATTAAAAAATGCACAAAAATTACATTTGTTGGCAGTCAAAAATGTATTCCATGCCATGGTCCGTGTAAACCAATCTCCGGGAGAGTTAAATGCAGTATCAGTTATGGTGAAAAAAAAAAAGTGCTCTTAGAACTTAAATTTTGGCCGGTGTCACGGAAGTAGACTGCTTCTCGATGGCCTCTTGTACTCGTCGTCGATGTCGTGAAGATCGGGAGGATCGGCATAGCCACTGTCGTCGTAACGAGTGCAGCGGGATCCCGGCGATCTCGGAGGATGCATCGAGTGCACTGGATGGATACTGAAACGCGCATTTTTAAATTTATTTTAATTATCAATGATTTCTCTATTAAATAATTAAAAAAATATGTAAAAAAAAAACGTGTAAAAAATTTTAAAATATTTTTCGTTCAATGAAACTCATCGATCGAAAAAAAAAAATGTGTGAAAATTTAAAAAATATATTTTTTTCAATGAAACTCATCGATAAAAAAAAAAAAAAAAATGTGTAAAAATTTTTTAAATATTTTTTTTTTAATGAAACTCATCGATTTACCTCGTGCATCTGGACGGACTCGGCTCGAGTGGATCGTCGTATCTTCGCGAAAGCAAAGTGAAGTCTCGATGTGCCGATACCAACTTTTGAAGACGCGAAATAATTTCGTAGTCCGGCGTGCAGATCGGTTCCGACAATACCTTTGCCACGGAGACCCGGAAGCTCTGCAACTATTTTATAAAAAAAAAAAAAAAAGAATTAAATTTATTAAACATAAAAAAAAAACATTTCACGAATATCTTCAATGATAAAGCAGATGTAAAAAATCTCCGTCCGCAATAAGAGGTAAAATCCTTTTTTTTTAAGGATCCCAACATTTTCGGGGAATAAAAAATTATTCCCGTTTTCATATAAAAGTTGCGTAAACGTTGATCATTTTATTTTTAAGGGCGGAGGTTTCGCACCCCCTTAATGAACTTAAAAAATGCACTACACACCTGAGATTCCCTTCGCGTGCAGTCCGCCAAATTTTGTTTAACCTGCGCGAGTTCGTCTCTCAGTAGTTGTAAGGAATGATCATTTATCGATCTCTCTTGATCGGCAGTTTCGCTTGTTGTGCGCATTTGGTCCTTAACCATCGTCAATTTTCTGCTGTAACGAGTTCTCAGCATTTCGCTCTCGACGAGCCGTTTCTGGAGTTCTTCGATTTTGCGACTGCGTTCCAACGCCGCGATCTGAAAAGAAATAAATTTAAAAAAGGCGGTTATTAAAAAATTATTTTCGCACGAACATTCATTGTCGATTCATTATCTCATCGTTATTCTTATCGCGTGTGAAAAAAATGCTGCGACCTTGTAATCGGCCGCTTCGGTCAGTTGAGCGCTCAATTCACGATTACGAGACTTTTCTTCAGCCAGTTGAACGGAAAGTCGATCGATTTGTTTCAACGCTTTCTTTGCTCTGCAATAAATCGATTTTATTGCATTGTGAAAAAACTCTAAAGATATATTTTTGTAAAAAAAAAAAAAAAATTACTAAAATAACTGATAAGTTGTAGAAATTAATTAAATTTTATTTGATATTAATTATTAATGAGATTTATCAATTATTTTAATTAAATTGAATTCAAATAAATTAAATCGTTTATTCATTAAAGTTATTCAAGATAATATACAAAATAAAATAATAAATTTAGAATTGTAGAAAAAAATGTACCGAAGATTCGCTTCGTCGCGTTCGGCCTGCAGCATCGATTTTATTCGACAGCCGTCCTCTTGAAGCGACAATTTTCTGCGAAGAAGATCGAGATGAAGATCCCTCCGTTGCAGTTGCTCGCGCAAAGTTCTGACACGACGTTGAAGCTGATAAACTACGGAAGTCTAGAAAAATTACGAACAGAATGAGAAAATTCAATCGGGAGACATTTTTCCATCCTGCGTTACCCAACATATGTATATTTTTCGGTATTATCATTACCCATTATCCCTGCGCGAGTCCATTCGGATTTATGCACGCAACTTTCTTTGCTAAATGAATTGTAAAGAAATCTTACATTTTTAAAATATTTTTTGTGTCGATCGGAAATTCGATGTCACGGAAAAACCCACATCTGTTGAAAATGAATCAGACAAACCCCTACGTGGCTACGAATAGTTTAAAAAAATGATGGTCTACAGTCGAATTCTAATTCTAGTTATCTATGGGATAATTATTACATCGCGCATGCATTTTTTCATGACAGAGTTATTGTGTATTCGTGTAATGAGGCCTCGCGTACCCACAGCCGCAGACCCGGCGCCGCCGCCGCGGTCGTCTGATTGAAGTACCGGTGTCTTTTAATTTAACAAAACCCATTAATCCGAATTTTTGCATCCATCACACATCCAATATCGCAGGGACAAAGTACCGAACGCGGTAGTCACAAGCAAACAGTGAGATTCGGAAACCGGCAGCAAGGAACGTGACGTCACGGCAAAATATCGATCGATGGTAGCGAACGACTCTGCGCATGCGCGCGGGGAGGGGATGGCGCACGGGCCCAAGCGCGAGCGGTGGGGTAGAATCAGTCGACAGTCGAACTCCGACTGTCGGAGTCTACGCGCGCTTATGCGATGAGTTTACGTATGCCGAGGCAGAAATTCGACGATCGGAAGTATTTTTTTACAAGTTTAATTATCGAGAGAGAAGTTCGGTGGTCGCGTATTTTGACAATTACTATTGGACACAATGTTAACGGTTTTTGTTTCGTGGATTTATTCAGTGAGTAACCGGTCAATTTCTGTTTTGTGCGATTATACCGCGAGGATCTCGATCGACAGAGAACTACGTCCGCAGTAAAAGACTTCGATGAAGAATGATTCAAGAAAAGAACACTTCAGAAACAAAGTGAAAATCGTGAGTAATTTTGTTTCTTTTCCCCCGCTTCACGATAACCTGTCGTAACTTTGGTTAAAAAATCCTTCGATCGTTTTTTTTTTATCGACTGCTCGTACCAGGGATGTGCGAATAAAGAAAGAACGTGAACTAGAAAAATATCTTTCCTAAATGCATGTTCCCCTAATTACGAGCTCTAGTTTTCGTATCCAATGCGTGTGTCAGATGAGCTGCAACGGTGAAATGATTGAACGATTTTACTCTATGACGATGAAGCGCGATTTTTTTTTGTGATTGTCGAGAATTATGGCTGAGATAAAGCTACCTATTTAAAAAAAAGTCTAATGCATTGGCCTCTTTGTCTACGGCTTACTTCTTTGAGACAAGGAAGCTCGGGGAACGATCTTTCACGTCTTATCCTCGGGAACGTCGTGTAGTAGTTGCAGCACACCAGCTGCGCAAGAACACGTGCGCATAACACATAGAAAACACACAGATTCGATGTAAACACAGTGAGCATTCACATCTTGTGATATATCGTATTTGCGCCGTGGTTTCCCTTAGAATTATCGTAATAATGAAGTTTAGTATCCTGAATTGTGTTTTTTGGCGATATTCTCGATGGGACAATAAAATTCGCAAAAAGTCACGTCCGCTCGATATCGTCATTATTACCACACATATTCTCCACTGGCGCTAAAGTTTTTAAAACGAAAAAAAATACACGAAAAACTTTTTTTTTCCATAAATAAATAATCTCGTAGAAATATGCATGCCATGTGAGAAATCGCGTCAAATACATACAATAATCATAATACAACAAATAATAATAATAATTATTATTATTATATAACAAAACAAAGCAAAACGTTTGTTTAAATATTTTTACCTTATCGACGATCTTATCGGTCTCGAGACGAGAGAGTTGTTCCGCTCGCACGAGTAACGCCTCAGTCTGTAGATCCAAACCAATTTCCTGCGATATTTCATCCATTTGCATCGCCTTACCGAGTCGTTCCAGAAATATCATGAACTAAAGGATAACAAATAAACTCGTATTACCGATCATTTCGAAGAGTATTTTTATTCAATATACGCAATTCAGGGAATTATCGACCGCGAAGTTGACTCACAGTTTGTTTGTCCCTTCGGAGCGACTCGCATGTGAGTTCGCAATTCGTCAGCTCGGACTCCACTTTGTGAATCTTCACCTCCAGCGAGGCGCGCTCGTCCTCCAGGTTTCGTACTTTCATCATACTCGACTCTAGCAATTCCGACTGTCGATGTGCCGACTCCGTTACTGCGTTCACTTTTTCCTTCAGACTTTGAATTTTCTACGAATTTTTCGATTTAAATTATCCGGCGAATTGGCAACTTTTAGACGCGTCTTGTTTATCCGATTTATTAAACTTCCAATTCGACAAAAATCACAAAAAAAATTTGCGATCGTAAAAATTGCAATCGTTTCAATACTTTTATTCCACACGTTGATTTTTTTTTTTTTCAATTAATCGCGTAGTGCTCGCGAGATCTCAGGTATACAGTACACATCCGGATAAATCGAAGTTTCCTCGTTCTTGCGAGAGGTAACGAAGGAATACTTATCCCCTCGTGTACTGTACCACCAAATGGTAATGTAAATGTTCTTTAACTTACCAACGAACTATCTTTGTTGTCGGCAAGTATCTCCCGAATTCGATCTTTTATCGCGTTTTCCTGCGACTCGACGAATCTATTCGGATTGCTTACAAGAATCGCGAGAGATTCTAAAAAGTGTCGTAATTCATTGTGCACTCTCTGCGCCTTTTCCTCGCGATTCTTCAAGTCATCTGTAATAAATAATAACGGTGTTTATCATCAAATTATTATTTATATTTATTACACAATAATAATAATAATACATTATTTATATGAAATAATTTATTATTATTATGATTTTTTTTTTTTTTTTCGTAATATTTTCGTTCGTTCCGCACCTCGAAGTTGGCATATGAGGGCTTCTTGACTCGAAATATTTCCGTTCGCATGCGTTATACTTCTGTTGGCGTTTACCAATTTGTCTCTCAGCTCGTTGACCTCACGTTCGGCAACGCGGTACTGCATTTCTAGGGATTCTTTATCCTGCAATTGCATCAAATATATCATAAAATTTCCCCGACGATGTTTTACGATCTATTTTTGCAATGATAAAAAAAAAAAGTTTATCGTTTTTTCATTGTTATTATCTTTTTGCGACGAGTTACACTCATTGGGAAAATAATTTAATCAATTTTGGAATACCTGACGCAAACGATCCAAATCCGCGAGTTGACTACTGAGCTGTCGTTGCAATTGATCCCTTTCGCCGGTCACGCGATCGAGTGCATCCCGACAACTTCTCGAATCGACTTCTATACTCGCCAAATGAGTTTCTACGTTGGTACTCTTCGTTCGTAATCTATTGACCTCCTGAACGAGTTCCTCCGCTTTGTGAATAACCACTTCCGGACTGTGATGCGCGCTCTCGCAGTACTCGACGTTCAAGGCGTGTGCCAGTCGCCGCACAAAGTCCTTTCGTGATTTTCGGTCAAACGATTATTTTCAACGAATTCGGTAAAAAATCGTTTCGATTACGAAGTAAAAATCCAAATTTACATCGCAACATTAATTAATTAATTTAATGTAATTTTTTAAACAATCAATTAATTTAATATAATTTTTTAAACAATCAATTAATTTAATATAATTTTTTAAACAATCAATTAATGTAATGTAATTTTTTAAACAATCAATTAATTTAATATAATTTTTTAAACAATTAATTCAATTTAATTATTTAAACTAATTATTTATTTATTAACTTTAAGGGAAATTTTAATGATCTTATTATTTCGACACGATTTGCAATATCCAAAAAAAAAAAATCGCGAAATTTCAAGTTCAAAAAAAAAAGTTTCCGCGCGAAAGCAAAAACAGAAAATTCAAAGAAAAACATTCGGCAAACCTGCAAATTGAGACGCGCTCTTTCCTTCAGATCGATTTCTTCGGCAATCGCGTGTTCCGATTGACGAATTTTTTTCTCATATTCCCGATGCTTTTCCTCGTGATACTTCAAGTCGCGTTGTAAACTCTGCACGGTGATTTCGCTTCTACCCTGCGATGCATAGAGATTTCTTTCCCTCTCCTCGAGATCCTGTGAAAAAAATTAAAAATTATTCATGCAACGATTTGTAATATCGTTTTCGTTGGATTTTGATTCTCATCGATTTACAGAGTTGGTCGATAATTTAAAAAATTTCGGACTTGTATTCGTTTCTTGAGGCTCGATATTACGGCGTTTTGTCGCGCGGCTTGTTCCCGAAGCTGATCGGCCTCCACCTGCAGCTCCGTGAGTCTGTGATCGCGAGTTCTCATATTCGTCTTCATTTCTTCCAACTGTAATTTCAATTTTTTTAAATTTTTTATTTATTGAATAAATTATTCTACGGCGATTGAATTTTTTTTTGTATATAATTAATTACAACAAAAATAATAATAATAAAAAATTAAAAAATATTATTAATTAATTAAATGGATTTACATATATTATCAATGGACCAAAGATTTCACCTCTGATGTGAGCCGATCGCGTTTGTACTCCAAAGCGGCCAATTCGCTTCGCAACGTCGTGGTCACGTCATGACTCATCGCATCCTCTTGATCGCGCTGCGTCGAAAAATATTAAAATATTTTGAGATGATTAGCAATTGCAAATCTCGCGTTCGCAGAAACTCAAAGTATTTTTATCGGTAAAAAAGATAAGCGCAGTAGGATATAAATAATGAAGAACGTTGAAATGTATATTGCGAAAAAAAAAAAGAAAAACCATATATAGATCGACACTAATTTCATTATACTCCGTTGTTATGAAAATGAAAAAATTAAATATAAAGTCTGTTCCTATAAATTGAAATCGGCGTGGCGAGTTAAGGGACGTAATTCCCGCGAATAATTGCTCCAATCGTTATAAATGTACGGAAAAAATTAAGTTAATAGATCGAAGAAAAATTTGAAAAAAAAAAAAAAAAAAAAAAAAAGAACGATGTAAAAAAAATTATTCAATAAAAAAAAATTCGACTTACACATGTTTTTTAATTATCTCATCACTTTACTAGTTTTTTGTTCGAACCCGAAGAACACCTTTCCCGTTTTTCACCCCAACTGAACTTCCTAGAGGGAGATCGCGCACTGCCGCGGCGTGGAAGTGTGTAATGTACATACTAACATACCGGCGTTATCTGTACACTCTATCCATGGATGGTATAATCTATCGCGAGTCTACTCCCGATAACAGCATTACGTGACTCGCCTCGTGCTATGCACGAGTACGCCCCGGTCATATTTAGCAAACAACCCCAGCAAATTTATAAATACAGCCCAATGTAGTTCGTGGTCTATTATAACGAGGACACGATTTTTCCTTCTCAGTGGGTCGTCATGTTTACTATATATGATCGCGTGAGACACCGCGTGCGTATTGGAAATCCATTGAACCACCGAACGTAAATATCAGTACCCGAAATCTTCGATATCTCGTAAATATGAAAAAAAAAAAAGCAGAAAAAAAAGATCGCGTTGCCTGTGAAAAGAAATTTTGGGAAAATTGAATTGATTCAAACGCATCGCGTTGATCTTCCGAGCGGAGGCTGCGCGTGCATTTACAGCCATAAAAAATTGATAGATAAAACTTTATTTTCGTCACTAATGATTTTTTGTATACATTTTCCAAAGGGGTACACGTACTTTGCAGTTCAAAAACAGAATTCGATGTTTTTTTTTCTCATAAACTAATGGTTCGTACTAAAGTGATTATGTTAATTGGGCGGTACATGCATTCAGAATCTCGAGGCTTTTCCATCGGTTATATCGCGGTTTATTCTGTCTAAGATAAATTTAAAGAAAGATTTCCCAATGAGGTCCGATGTATTTCTTCGAATCCAAAATGCAATTTTTACCGTCCTCCGCCGCCATTAAATCAGTTAGTTTCTTCGCTTCCCATTTCTTCTCTTTCGATTTCCCTCCCCCATGCATTCAGCGCTCCTACCGTCGCCATCGAACGGTGTTAACCTTTATTTCATCGTATTTATCTTCGCTCTCGTAATTCATAAAGAATAAACACGATTCAAGTAATTTAACATTTATTCAGGGAAAATCAGAAAATAATTCATTTAACGACTTTTTTTTCGGTTTCCGAAATGACGTTGAAATATTAAGAATAAAAAGATCGAAATTAATATCATTCGGCATATCGTAGAATAGCGGCAACGAGAGTGAAATCGATCCACCGAAAACGCTATGGCAACGCACCTTTGTTCTACTTCAGGTCAATATATTGTCTCGTTCGTGTTCGCGCAGCCTACGGGACAAAACCGGTGGCAAATGCCGCCGAGTCGTATAAAATAAAAATTGTCCCTTCGGAGATTAGTCGTTTAATGTTCGAAATTCCTCCGGATACAGCGATTAAATAAAATCAGCGTAGTGCCGCGAAAAATATAGGTTATTCGAGAAAAGCGGTGACACAACATGGCGGCAATAATGAACATAAAAAAAATGGATTTATTCACAGTAAATTAACAATATCGTACAATTATTACACATAAAAATATCGTTTATCCAGTTCAACAGAATCGAGGATCATCGTCTTGTGTTTCGATAATTGTTTTGTACATTGATTGTTGAATTATTAAAAAAGCATTGTGTATACAAATTATTGCGTGCGTTATTTTGTAATATACGACATTTGTGTGGTGAATATATTTCGAAAAATGAGTTTTTCGAAATATGTGCGTTTCGATTTAATGACTTTTGTATTCGTAAACCTGTTGGGGCGACGATATACAAAGGGTTTCGAAAATCCTCAGATCTTCTTCCGTGTTGCCGTCCGCATCCCTCACTCCTTCCTGATCTGTCATGTCGGTTTGCTCTTCTCTTTATTTCATCGAGAAACCTTTTTTTTTCGTTTTTTTTTTTTCGGCTTTTCATTCACCCCGAATGCGTTCGGGATCACTCACAATTGTTTGCTCGAGGCGACTAACATCTTTCAAACGCGTTTTTCGCTCGACAAGACCGACGGAGTTACGATGAGACGCGAGGGGCAATGCACAAACGTGTTTGCGCTCGGCGCCTATTGAATGTCAATACGCAAGGCCGGTTATGCACGCTGTCGTCGCCATTACAACGAAAACCTCGCGGCAACGAGGCAATCGAAATTCATCGCCCTAAGAAAATAATGAAGCCTATCCGCGTCGTTACTCCTTTTGGATGGGATGTGCGATCACTATTATTTCGTTGCTATGATAACGACTCGATAAGAATTTTGTTGACCTTTTGCTGCGATTTGAAATTCATTCGATTCACGAGAAATCAAAGATCGAATCGGTGATTTTAGTATTACGAATCCGCGGTGCACCGCTTCCGGAATAATTTAAAGAAAAAAGTTTTGAAATATCTTATTAATTTGCACGATTTTGATAGTCTTTAATTTTAATAGCAGTATTGTTTATAATTTACCGTTGTTCACGAAAACTCGTCTTTAAACCCTTAAATTCGACGCTACAATTATCGGATAAAAAAAATCGTGAACCTCTACAGTCGGTTATCATTTATCTGAATAAAGAAATATCGATTAACGGGAGGCATCCCGTTAATTATCGAATATCCCTTCGCGTGACAATCGGAAGTAGAAGGTACTTTATTTTTGCATATCAATGAAAAAAATTGAACTCAGTTTTCAATCGAAATACGAAATTCTCGATTTCTTCATGCAATATGAATGAAATCGTATAAATATGTATTTAAAATTTCATTGAATTATCGTCCGGAAAGAAACAGTACGGCAATCATTACGAATTATATATACATTCGCATGTTGGAAATAATAATTTCGTATTAAATTAGAATTAACGTCTCTCTTGGCAACAAGTTTTTAGCATTGGTTTATTATAACATCTTACATGATCTACAATATCTCTAGATATCCAAAGCCTGCAAATATATTTTCTTAAGCTTTAGGAGGAAATGCTCTTCTGTAGAGGAATTCCAATGACATGCCGAGGCCCACCGCCGTCAGAGCGCAGGTAATTCCAAACAATATTTTGTCCGGCGTTCCCTTAATCAGATACACCGGAGCCTCCAAATCTCTCTGAAACACGAAAAAAAAAAAAAAAAAAAACATAAAAATTTCCATTTTTCATTTAATTCCTCGTAACGAAAAAATTATTCATTTACCTGCATGAGTTCCATGGTTTTGAGCATTTTAGGGGGAAGAGTACTTCCGCTAGCCGCCCTGACGTTGGATGCCATGACAGGCTTAGTTTTAATCGTGTCGTAGATCATCTTTGGTGGTTCTGAACTTTCCAATCGTTTCGCTGACTGTAATGCAATTTATGGAATAAACATCAATATGTGATCAATAGTAATAATAATGAAACTTGTCAAGAACCTATTTAAATAAAGTTATATAAAAAAAAACGATAGAAATCAAAGGGCGATTTAATTACGTTTATCACTGTACTTTTTTCGATTTTACGAAATAATACGCTAAAAAGGTCTTGTCATCTGTAAATACGAGACTTCAATATAGAATCGATGTTTCGATTGTTTTTTTTCGCAAATTTCATTTCAAATAATGTCAATTGGAAGAACTTACGCGAGGACTATGCAACCCGTATTCGTAGAAAATTATCCCGATTGTCGAAACAAAAAATTGGAACAAGACCTTGAAATTGGAGGTTACGCTCACGGTGCTCGAGCCCCCGAGTTCCCAAAATACTTCTTAATTAATCGGCAGTTGAATGAAACACGAAAACAACTGCACTTCATTTTAAAGTTACGAAACGTGATTTGATCAATTGACAAATTACGTATATGACAAAACCTTACTGTGTTACGATAAGGATCGATCGTTCGTCACTGTAGTGTTCAAAACTTCGAGTTCGAATGGAACGTTTCGATTTTGTTCAACAATAATGAAGTCTCGTATCAAAAATATTAATGTGTACAGTGTAAAAAGAACTCACAATTGGATAAAGCGGCTGCAAATGAGTTGATTCTTTGAGGCGGCCTGTAAAATTGTTGAACTGATAAAATGGCATCGTTGCTGCTTGCGCAATCGACGACGCACAGGCGCACTGAACAGCTGTGAAATGGAGAGAAAATGATTGAGTTTTCGCCGAGCGCCAGCTACAGTAGATTCTGCTCAGTATTCTCGAAAATTGTAGATAATTTTAGATAACAACGGTCATTGATGTGTCTCTGTTTGGATAAAAACAGAAGTATATTCAATCGACGAATTTTCTGATACTCTCAAATTTAGTTTTTTATTCTGTACGACATGTCACGATGTTGTATCCGATGACACGTGACAGAAATATAGTTGCAAAAAGTTTTCTGTTTTGACGCTTCGGGAATTAATCATCGACAATATTTAATAATCGATATTTAATCATGACGTTTTTATCGAGCATAATAGACCGCGTAAAACGATTGTGATAAGACTTTAAAGTGCGGACGCGATTGAATGTTTATTCGGCAAAATGCCGCAGTGGGCGTGCGAATATTGGTTACACTGATTATTTGTTTTCGTTTTCGTTTCGACAATTTGGAACTCGACAATTGTGATGGGGCACCGGTGACCGCAATCATTTGTTCATCGTTCACGAACGATTGTGATAATAGAATAATAATAAAAAACATCGCGGAACGCAAATCGTAAAATATTTACGAACGTCAACGAATAATCATGGAGGACCAACGAAGGCAAAATATTATATTTCATCCCATAATATCTTCTATACAGAAGATAGCTCTGTACGAAACGAAATCTGTAAGAAATTATTCCGTTTTTGATATAATCACATTACTTTTGTTAAAAAAAAAAAAAAAAAAACGAAAAATTCATTATTTTCAGCGTTTCTACTTGATGGGATCAAACAATACCTTGACACGCTTCCGTGTATTGAAAATCGACCGAATGGAACCCCGAGAACTGACCGTGGTTGACGACAAAATGGAATACACGCAGGAAGAAATTGCTGATTTAGTCAATATGATAGATATGGGGAATCGCAACAGAGCCGGACAGCGAAGCAAAACCGGAGGAGTGGCAAAAGTTGTGTCCGCGTTTGGCATAGTTGGTAACGTATTCAATGATCTTGTATCACCCACAATGCTTCGGGATATTTTTTTTAGAATAAAAACGAAAAATCAATGATTTTCGTCAGCGCTAATTTAACTCGTAGTGAAGAATGCTTAAAAACCACAAATCCGCTTGCGCACTATTCTCACAAAAAACTATCATCCATCGTCCGACTAATAATATCATTTGCTGCGTCATTTTTTGCAAATAAATATGAATGCCAACGCTTGGGCTCCTCAATTCTGCATGTTTTCATTTTTTTAAAATAATTTTATTGCGTTTTTATTTTGAAAATACATTTTTTTTTTTATCAGGTGTTACATGATAAGTTACATGGTAGGGATCATTTTTGCATTTTTGCTTCGAGAAAATGAATCGTATATATATAGATATTGATGCCTGGAAATCAAAGATGCATTTTTTCAGTTGCCGTCAGAAGAATTGTTAAGGGGATCGAGTCACCGAAATTATCGCGATGTTCGCCGGAATATAGTTTTTTCCTGACGACACGAAAATTAAAAAAAATGTATCATCAGAAAAAGTTTGAATAATTTTTTCTGTGTTCCTTGTAAACCGGGTGACGAAATTTTTTTTTCAGCCCGCAGAACATTTTTTCAAACGTTTTCCGAAATAATAACATTTTTTGAGATTTTTTCTGAAGAAAAAACTATACTTTGGAGAACATCGCCATAATTTTACTGACTCGATCCCCTTAACGCACAGTCGTCTATATGCCCTTCTAGCATTGAACTATTGAAAATGGCGTTTCAAGTGTTTCGCTGGTACCGTTATTTTCCCAATGTTTTACAAAACGGTACAAGTTAAAAACATCGTACATGACTGTGCTTACTTACGTTTGCTTGCTAACAAAGGCAGCAGTAACAAAGCAGCAGAGTCGAGCGACGTTACTACCGGGGAGCCCAAGCCGCAGCAAGAGCAGCAACAACCGCCTGTGCACAAGCCGACGCAAACCAGGTTTTCCTGGAAGACTATGTGGCAACGAGACACTTTTCCCAGATTAGTACCGGCTACCGGTCTTGTTGGTAAGGCTTATGGAGCTTACCGAGTGCTCATTATTTTTATTCTCTCGGCAATAGGCGAGCGACTGACCCCCGACAAATATGCTGAAATTTTAAAAAATCCGCGCGTCTTATTCTCCCATTTATCTTCCTTTTTTTTTTATTAATTAAAATTGGAAATTAATTAAAAAAAAAAAATTTAAACCAAATGAAATGGAAATTTAAAAAAATTATGATAAGTATAGGGAATCTTAGACAGGATTTAAAAAAATTGATGAGACTTCTTGATTCGTATAGATAATAAGTCAGTAAACCAACATAATTTTTTTTAAAATAGAATATTTTGTTATAAAGAAAAATATTTTATAGACACGTGATTTTTTTTTTATTATTGAGGCGTCTCATCGTAAAATAAGATTTTTTAATTGAAGGATTCGTTGAATTCGGATGTAAAGGGATGATGTGCAAAATTAAATAATTAAAAAATTAAAAAAATAAGTTTATAAAGTTATTTTTGCGAATTAATAATTAAAAACAAAAATTGACCCGACGGCTTAATCAAATAAAATTAAGATGTTTGAAAATTTGAAAAAGCGGAGAACGTAATTAATGACTGGATGACTGCTAATAGGGGGGTGAGTTGCTCGCCCGCAAAAAACTTCATTGTATACCGTCGATTCGACGAAAAATCATGGTATGTATGGAGGTATAATGAGGGGCATGTCGGTATATTATTGTTGTTTCAACGTTAAAATTGCATGAAAAGAGTCCAAGCTGCGAACGGTAAAATGCGCTATTTTTATTTAATTTTTTTTTTCCTATTTTGTGCACATTAATGTGGTATGGTATTCACGTAATGAAACATTGGGGAAAAGCCATTTCTACGAATTGTTAGATTATTGCAATTATCAACGACACAGAGCTTAATGAATTACAAATAAATTTTGAAACAATTTCCAAGCAAAATCTGTGATTGTTGTATTTTTATTAAAATTTCGTTTATCCGGAAAATGACGATGCATTTTTCATAGATAATCCCACGAGGGACATAGATTTACGAAGAACTAATTTTTTTTTATTTTTTTTTTAAGGTTTTGTCCGTTTTTTGGAAGGCTATTACATAATTCTCGTGACGAAACGTCGAAAAGTCGCCGTTATCGGACATCATACGATATATAAAATCGAAGATACATCGATGATTTACATTCCGAACGATACGGTGCGGATTTTTCATCCGGATGAACAGAGATATGTGAAGATGTTCCAGAGCATCGATCTCAGCAGCAATTTCTACTTCAGTTACTCGTACGACTTGACTCACACGCTGCAGAGCAATATGGCACCACCGAAGCACATAAAAACCGATATACCTTCGAATATTACGAGCAAACAGAGCGGCGAAGATGACGATACCGAGGATGCCGATGATTTCTTTAATATGTGGGCTTTTCGAAAGAGTTGGGAAAAAAATGGGTTCGTTTTTCATCGATGAATTTGTCATCTCGATATTTCACAATCAATGGGAAAATAGCGATAAATCGATTTTTATATTTGGTTCGTAAATTTGGATCATAAATAGCAAAAAAAAAAATTGTTCACCGCTTCGTTTCATTTAAAATAATTAAAATACAGCGAACAATAGACTTCTTTTCCCATTGAAAATCAAAGAATCCATCGATCTCAAGAATTAAAAAAAAATAACATTATTAATCGTCTATATATAGCTATGGAGAAAAATCGATCGATTACGGAATTCGTAGCAATCCGCACAGGCGATTCGTATGGAATTCCCATTTATTAAGTTCGGTCGAAGAAGATTTGCATCGAGATTGGATTTTATACGTGACTCATGGATTTATTGGACAATCGAACGTTAGTATTTTCGGAAGATCGATGTACATAACGCTCATAGCAAGACGAAGCAACAAATACGCGGGAACGAGATTTTTGAAAAGGGGAGCGAACTTCGATGTAAGCGAATCATAATTATACTTCGTCTTTGATTTTTTCCAATTTTCGGTTAGGAAGAGACTGATTTCGTTTTTTCCTTATTAGGGTGATGTCGCTAACGAAGTAGAAACCGAACAGATCGTTCACGATTCGGCGGTGAGCTCGTTGAACAACGGACGATTCACATCGTTCGTACAAATGCGCGGCTCCGTTCCCGGGCATTGGAGTCAAGATATCAGCAAAATGGTACCAAAACCAACGATTTCGTGCGATTTGACTGATCCATTCGCCGAAACAGCCGGTACGGTATTTTTTCGGTCGACAAAAAAATCTTTAAAAAATTGTATCATCTCGAAAAATATTTTAAAACTTTTTCTGCCATTTGAAAAAAAAAAATCTTGTCGACCGGTTTGCTTGGAAAATAGGTTTAGGTGTTTTCACTTCTATTCTCAATAGAATTTCGTCAGTTTGCAGCGAAGAATATGAAATCTCGAAGCTCATCGTTCTTTGACGATAATTAATATTGGAAAATATCGAGTTTATTATTTTTTCACAAAAAAATACACTATCCACTTCGTGATTTACGAAAAAAACGTTTTTCCAAATTTATAGATCTCGATTGACTGATACATCGGTTATAACTTTCAGGAGCGCATTTTAATCAACTTTTGAAGAGATACGGTTCGCCGATAATAATTCTTAATCTCGTGAAGAAGCGCGAGAAGAAAAAACACGAGAGTACGTTGAGTGAGGAGCTGAGCGTCGCGGTTAAATATCTCAATCAATTTTTGCCTCCGGAGCATAACGTGCAATACATAAGTTTCGATATGGCGAGAATGAACAAAGGGTAAGAGAGATCGAGGTGTTCACAGAGTAAAAATTTAATCGGCTGAATTTAATTGTTTTTTTTTTTCTCTTTTCTATAGAAAAGAAGCGAAAGTTATGGGTCGTTTAGCGAATATAGCTAACAGCGCCGTCGTAAAAACTGGTATTTTCCAGTCACAAGATTCTTATTACAATCAGAGAAATTTATTTTCATCGTTGGGAAATACGAGGAAACCTCACAAATCGGATTCCAGTCATACACTGTCCTGCGAGACGCATCAAGACGCGAAATTGTCCGGAGGTACAATCGCGAGAAATAAAACTCGCGATGAAACAAATTCGGAGCGAAGAACGCGAGAGAATTCGGCGGATAGCGCGAGCGCATCGATCGACACTGTTAACGCGGAGGAAAGAGTGAAGGAATTTTTCGCGAAAAAAGGAACTCTGCAGACCGGTATAATTCGAACGAATTGCGTTGATTGTCTCGATCGCACGAATACTGCACAATTCGCGATTGGAAAATGCGCTCTCGGCTATCAATTATGCGCTCTCGGCGTCTTGGAATCGCAAAAATTAGAATTCGATTCCGATTGCGTGAGAATGCTGGAAGAATTATACGAGGATCACGGCGATACGTTGGCGCTGCAGTACGGAGGCTCGCAGTTGGTTCATCGTATTAAAACTTATAGAAAAACAGCCCCTTGGACCAGTCAGGGAAACGACATTATGCAAACTTTGAGCAGATATTACAGCAATACTTTCAGCGATCAGGAGAAACAGCATACGATGAATCTGTTCCTTGGTATACTGAATTTAATTTAATTTAATTTAATATTTAATAATAGCAATAATAAAAAAAAAATCCCCTTATTGGGAATTTCGATATAATTGCGATTTTTCATAGATACGTAGCGAATCTTACAATTATTTTCATCGAGTAAACTGAAATATCTTCATATTTTTTAAATATAAAAACGTAATTTCGAAATGCACCAAATTCTTGATAACAAATAACGAATAACTGATTTCTGAATTTGGAAAAAAAAAATGCGACTTAACATTTTTTCTTTTTTAATGAAAATTAATGAAAATTTTTGTTCCTCAGGATTATTCGTACCCGAGGAAGGCAGAGCGCCGATTTGGGAAATGGTCACCGATTATTATCTGCATCACAAACCCGCGTGTCGGTACACGAGAAAAACTCGATTATTGACGCAATGGTGGGATAAAAACGTTTTAAAGTGCCTTCCGTATGCTTTCAACGAAGTCACGAAGACGTGTTCCGAAATGGTACAGGTGCAGGATACTCAGGAAGAAATGATCGATGTTTACTACGATTATCATAGGTATATAAAAATTATTACTCTTTTTCTTTTTTATAGATTCTTATGATAATTTTTTATGCCATTTATTGTCATTTTTGATAAAATTTCAATACCATTTCAGACCCTTCGAGTTATCACCGCTTTCGGATGTTTATGCCTATCATATCAGTCATTCAGTTAGAGATTTTATGCCGCAATTTACAAACAACGTTAGTCCCTTCGCTGTGCGCGTCCGACCGGGTAGAAGAAGAGAAGCAACCGGCAACAAGACGATGAATATGAAAAACCCTTCGATGACGGGACAGAGTAGTACCAGCAGTACAGCTTCGAGTGCGAGGTACGTTTTCCTTAAGAATCGAAATATGCAGTCTTATCGATTAAACGATAGAAATGTTAAAATCCAAAAAAAAAATTAATTAATTATCTTTTTTTTCAGTTCAAACGCCGATACCAGTTCCGACGATGACGACAGTCATCAACAGATGAATGACTCGCAATTAATGACTTCGCGAGAGGCCAGCGAACTCGTTTCGTTCGAATCGTTGTTTCCTTCGATGAAAGAAATTTATGGAACTCAATTGGAATTACCGAAACGCAGCGATATAACGCTCTACAAGCGGTGAGTAATCGATGTTCGGAATTTGGTTATTGTTGATGATTATCAATTATAAGATATTTATCCGGAATATTGACGAAAAAACGCAGGAAAATGATTTACTACCGATCGTCTTAAGACTTTGTTACTAAATATACTGAAATTAAGTTGCGTTTTTTTCAGATTCGTAGTGATCGGACGCAATGCCACACATCCTACAGATCATTCGAACATTCGCTCGAAATTGGTTCAACATGCTTCGTTTCCGGATAGTGTGCCAACGAAAATCGAGTTGCCGGTTGTTAAAGACACGAGTATCAGTATTTACGAACAATACGTTCACAGAGCAGAGGTAACGCTTCTCGTATTTTGTACAAAAATATTACTGATATAAAATAATAATAATTGTAATAATAAATAATTGGTAAATAAATATTTACCAATATTTTTATAATTATTATTATTATTATTATTAGTAATATTACCGATTTTACCAAATTTTTCGAAATCATTTGTTAATAAATGTTGATTTTCATATTCAGGTTGGTGGTTCGGTGCCGTGTCCCGCCGATATGACTTTATACGAGAAATATGCTCATCAACAGCAACGTTTACTCGGAATAATTCAACCCGATTTTTCATAAGCGTTTTTTGTATTTTGTAAATTGATTTCAGTTGATAATAAATCATTTTATTATATTGTTAAATTACTCGAAAATTATTGTTTTCGTAAGAAATAATAGAATATCAAAATATTTGGAAAATATTCGATTGGGAAATTAATACGAGCGAAATATGGTCACTTAGATTTTATTTGATGCCAAAAAAAAGGCGATACACAGCGGCTTCCCCGATGGATGAGAAAAACATTATAAATATTTTTCGAAGCCCGCGATCGTCGATAGGATGGAATAGTCTACTTCAGCTTCTTCTTGGGGCGAATGTTGTTCGTGTGTCCGCACTTCTTCTTGCGGCAATTGGTCGCACGCGGGTGGAGACGGGCGTAACACTTGCGGCAAATCATTTTGTCGCAGTTGTACTTTTGCGCGAGAATACGCAACGTCGGCTCGATAACACCACCGCGAAGACGGAGAACGAGATGGAGCGTCGACTCTGTATGAATAAAAATGAAAAAAAAAAAAATGCATTGTAATCATTTTAATTCATTAGTTTAACGATACAAACAATACGGCGATTGTTTGGAATTTCTCCAAAATTTTTTTAATTAGAAAACATCGCATTTTTATTTGGTTTTTACCACTTAGTTTTTTGCTATTATAAAATTATTACAGCCAACAAAAGTCGTTTATCCCGCAATTAAAATACTTTTATTATTGAATCTATAAATTATGAATATTGTTATTTTTTCACAATATTTAATATTCAATTATTATTATTATTATTATTATTTATACTCGAAATATTAATAATGAGAAAGGAGATAATAATGATTATTATTATTGTGATGTTTGAAATTGCAAGAAAACATTTTTATTTTGAATTATTATAACGAAAAATAACACAATTTTTGCCATTTTAAACGTTAATTTTTTTTTTTTTTTTTTTTTTCATTTTAATGTGAAAGTTTGTTAAGGTTTGGAAAAAAACACTCATATCGGACAAAAATTGTACACACGCTTCTCATAAATGGCATTGAGCCGATGCTTACCCTTTTGGATATTGTAGTCGGAAAGGGTGCGTCCATCTTCAAGCTGTTTGCCGGCGAAGATAAGTCGCTGCTGATCCGGAGGAATTCCTTCCTTGTCCTGAATTTTGGCCTTTACATTTTCGATAGTGTCAGAGGCCTCGACCTCAAGGGTTATGGTTTTACCCGTTAGGGTCTTTACGAAGATCTGCATGATGGCTTAACTGTTGAGAGAAAAGAACATTATCACATTGATTATACCATACATTATGTCGTAATTCGCCATTTATTGATTGCATACATTTTTTTAAAAATCGATCTTTAACGAAAAATGTTTCAGTCGCGTTCAGTTACGAAAAATAACGACGAAATCGAGAAATTATGTCGAAAGTTCGGGAAAACACGCGGACAAATGTCGAATACTACAAAATCAATGATTTTTTACATAAAAAAAAACATCGCAAACGCAAAAGTCTATCGGACATATTCAATTACGATATTTACTCGATGTATGCCGGAAACGTTCGGCCAAAACGCGTAATGCTTGTAAAAAGATTTGGCAAACCTATCGTACCGGTGAAATGGACTTTGTGAAGGTTCGTTCGGGTTTTTAATTTTTTTTATTTCGCTAATCTACGAGTAAAAATTATTGCTGGATAATTTGGACATCGACATATTCCACCATGTGCGTGTGACTGGCAACGTTACTTCGTTTGCCGTTGTTTTTGATCGCTTTTTGTTCGCGAAGCGTTGCCGAAAATATAGCGTTGAGTGTCGGAGAAAAATTGGAACGTTAGGATGATATTTGGAATTGTCAAAGGTAGATATTGACGGTGAAAATAACGATAATTTGCTCGACTCACCGTTCCGACAACGTGTTTGCCACAAAACCTTTACACGAAAAGATTCTTTACTGGTGGCGCTTCAATTTCCGTTCTACGGTTCGCTTCGCCGGAAGTTTATCGCGCCCGACCTCTCGTGCCCGGTAGACGCAACTTTTTGAATTCGCATAATAGACGGGATTTTAGAAGTACGAAAATAGATTATACATATTGCAAATAAAACAGACTGATGGAATTTGTGCAGTTTTTCATTACTTTTTTATTATCATTTCATCATCTCATAGAATGGGAATACAATTAGTATCGTTTTTTATGCGGTTTATTCTTTACAATAAAACACGAAAACACAGTATTAATTAGCGGTTCGTATTGAAATACTTGAAAATGCTATTAAGTACTTGACGTAAAATAAATCATAAGTTCAATACAATCGATTTATTCGAAAATATACATTTTAATAATAACGAATCGCGACAAGTGCTATTTGAATTTCTTTTTTGATAATCTTACTCTTATCTCCAGTACAAGATTTCGGATGTTCTGTTTGTACCACGATATATTATAGTCTAAATGAGTTCTCCAATTCTTGTCAAGAAAACGTTTATAAAAAACGGACATTTCGTCCGCCGTCACAGACTCATTGCCGCTTTTTTCTTTCAGAGCCTTCTGAAATTCTTTTCTCTCCTGAAAAAAAATCTCGCTAAAAAAAGATCATTCCAAAACGCGTGAGTAACAAAGTAACTAATTCCTCGGATGTACCATTACGAAGTTGCGGTTGTGTTCGGTCCAGAAATTTTTATTCCAAGCCTGCGTAGACTCTTTAGCTTCTCTGTACTGTTTTTCGACGCGTGTTTCATTCTTACTGCTGCCGTAAATAACGGGCCGTAAGTTCGAGATCGAATCCGGAGGTCCGATCATATCGAAATCATTATTTTTCGGAGGATCCTCTGTCTGCTCAGTAGCAGACAGCTTCTAAAATATATTTTTTTTTCAATAAAAAACTAAAAAAAATGAAAGCGATTCGCGTAACTTACCGCGGAAAAGGAACGATGGAAATTCCGAAAATGTCTTAATCGTTGATAACTCCACAGTTTTGTCATTTTTCCTGTATAAATCATGTGCGACAAGAATAATTCGCCTTGATCACTGACATTCGCAGCTGATTATCTTCAGGTTAGGCTTGGACTTTCTTCTCGCATCACACTTCCTACGTTCTGATTGGTTCTCACACAACTTTGTAAACCAATTAAAAGTTTCTATTAAAAATCGTGAGTACAATCATTGCAAACGATATAATTGGAATAAGTAAACGAGAAATCGATAATAAACAATTAAAAGAAAAGTTTTTATTATTCACGGTTTTTCGGAATAATTTTTCGTCCGCCGCTGTTACAGCTCGGATTTTTATCTCTACGTGTGTTGATCACGATCGCACGCCTACAATTTAAGTGACGGTTTTCAACAGAGACTCTGCTAGAAATCGATCTTACGCCCCGTGCCGCTCCGCAGCCGCGTTCACACAGTAGAAGCGTTAGATCACGTGTTAGATCGTCTAATCGGAACGACATCGTCCAACTCCGTATATTTTTTTTCATTCACTCATTAAAGCAAAAGGGTCAATAAATAATACTCGATACCGTTTCGTGCAGCTCCCATGGAGTGAATATCGCCGTAATTCCAATATTTCGTGAGATGGAGAATTGAAAAAAATGTAAATATCCAAAATAAATCTACGTTCGCATTAAATGGTTAACGTGTAGGTATAATCAATTCAACTCAATTCATCGGGAAAAACATATTCGCGCGCGTTAGGTTAATGTTTAACGCCCGTTAAATCGCGATCTTCGAATCCATATTTTCATCTCGAAAACTGCGCACATTGAGCGTTACGTCATTCAATTATTTATATACCTAACGAAATCACGATGAATTTTGACAGTATTTAGAATCGTACGCAATTTCTTTCAGTCGCATATCCGATGTGACATATACCCTACTGGATACGCTGTATTAGAGATTCTGCTTCGCGGGACGCTCTCCGATGCCTCACAACAAGCAGGTCTCACGACAGTAGTTGCGATCGTTCGACGTCTCTTAGCGTCTTTGTACAAAAATTTGTCTTGTTGTTTTTTCGTTTTTGATCCGACACTATGCATAGTCTATGTAGTTGAAGTCAATTCGTGTACAAAAAATATTTATTTGCTTTTGTGTAATTTTTTTTTCCTTGTACCAACGATGTTTGTTACTCCGATTTTAGTTCAGCCTATTTGTGTCGAGATATCCAAATATTGCGTTGTTAAAGGTCAAAGAGCGTTAGTTCTATACATATATTCAATCTATGCGCTCATTGGCCTTTAATTATACTATATGACGAAAACGCAATGTATCTTATTTTGTGCGTTAAAATAGTTTACCTCAGCTATTTTTTAAATGTTTATCATTATTATTATGATTTATTATGATTTTAGTGTTATTATTATTATTATTATGTTTCAACCACTTTTATGTTTTACAGAAGATTAACGTTTTGTTAATTGTCATTTTTCTGAGACATTAATGGGAAAAGGAAATTCGATACTTTCAAATAGAAAAGCATTTTTTTTTTTTTTCTTTAAGTAAGAAAGAGTCTTATCAATAATCCCATACAATATATTGCTTACAACAGTATTCTGATTACGAAAAAAAAATCATCGTTTCAAATATAACAAGTTACAAGAGTTAAACTTTTTTTTTTTCAATACAATTTTTTAAATTTTCGTTTTATTGAAAAAAAATTATACTTCTATAATTTCTTATATTAATAATTGCCGATTTTTTTTTTATGATCGAAAAATTATCAAATAAAAACAGATCACGTTGGAAAAATAAGATTTATTTTTTAAGTATAAAGAAAAAAACATTTTTTTGGTCGGAATTGTTGGAATTTTTCGTCCTGTTAAACTTTGTAGATTCGCAATTATTTATTTATGATTTATTGATTTATTTGAATTTTTCGTTTGTTCATTTATCGTTTTTCGTTAAATTATAGACGAAAGCTACGTATTTATATCGATAGTTGTATGAACGTCTTGTGCCCAAAGATTTTTTTTCAAACACTCGCTTCATTTTTTTGATTTCAGTTGGTTCTCCCGCATGCTGAGCGCACGGCCGTCGTCGCACACTGTACAAAATTATCTTTACGCACCGCAATATTTCCCGCTTTGTTCGTGCCAATCCCACCTTCGCTCGATATATAAATAAGGACCGATGGCTGCCTACATCAATCGCACAATGTCTATGATTGGAGCGGATAGCCAATTGCGAAAAAATGACGCTAGAACCGAAAATTCTCCTCTTCAGATATTCGTCAAAGCGAAGAAGAAGATAAACGATATATTTGGAGAAATCGAGGATTATGTTCAGGACACCGTCGGCTTTATGGACTGTAAGTTTCGCCCCTAAATCACGTATTTAAAAAATTCGGCGATTAGCGGAACGTAATTACGAAAAAATCAAAAATGTTTTTTTTTTTACGATTTTTTTCATACCATAAAATAAACTTTTTAATAAATTACAATAAATAAATAATTTTCGATTTTCAAAAGCCCCGATAGACCGGCGATGTTTAATTTAATTTTCAATATTAATTTTTTTTTTCAGCTCTGCGAGACGATCGCAATATCGTCAGCACGGAGGAAACATCGAATATCAGAGGCTATGTGGATAAGGTGCGCGGTATACAGGATGTACTCAAAAGAGATCACATGAAAGTCGCATTTTTCGGACGAACCAGCAATGGAAAGAGTACAGTCATCAATGCAATGTTGCGCGACAAGATATTGCCCAGCGGTATCGGCCACACGACGAATTGTTTTCTCCAAGTCGAGGGTTCGGAGAACGGCGAATCGTATCTTATGACGGACGGTTCGAACGAAAAACAGTCTGTACAGTCCGTCGGTCAGTTGGGACACGCGCTGTGCAAAGAGAAACTTTGCGAAAGTCATCTGGTGCGAATATTCTGGCCGAAGGAGAAGTGTCTTCTACTGCGCGACGATGTCGTCTTCGTCGATAGTCCGGGTGTCGACGTTACTCCAAATTTGGACGAATGGATCGACAAACACTGTCTCGACGCCGATGTGTTCGTTCTCGTAGCCAATGCCGAATCGACTTTAATGGTTACGGTAAGATATTTCTTCATTACGCAGAATCCAACAATTTTTTTCAAGAAAAAAAAAAAAATGCATAATTTTTTGTTTTTTTTTTTATAGGAGAAAAACTTCTTTCACAAAGTATCTACGAAGCTTTCTAAACCGAATATATTTATTCTGAACAATCGTTGGGACGCGTCGGCTTCCGAACCCGAATTTTTCGAAGAGGTAAGTTATCCGAATTTATAAAAAAATTCGTAATCGTCGATTAACCACCAATTGCTTGAATAATTTTAAGAAATAAAGTACAAAGTATCGTGAAGAATAATCGCAATTAATTCGAAGCACAAGTATTGTGAAAAAAAAAACAGCTATGAAATAATTAATCTCAAGAGATTGGATTCCCGTATTTCATTGTACGATTGCAATTAAAGTTTTTGTAATATTTATGTATATCACCCCGTAGCTGGCCAATGAGCAAAAAGAGGTACGTTTCGCGAATAGTTTCATCGATCGGAAGTGTTTTTTAACGCCCAATCATTGTTTCTACGGGAGCTGCACGCGTACTTTTCGTAAAGTTTCACGTTCGCCGGTCTCTTTTATTGCCAAACAGAGTGCATGAAGAATGTAATCGTCGATGTGTCGCCCACCGATTGTTTTCACGAGTTCTTTTCACTCAATCATCGCTTTTATAGTTCACTTCGATTTTTCACCCTCATCGCGAACGTCGCTATATTATTAATCTTTTACGCGATTCACAAATCCTAACGTTCGTTGCGCCTTCGTTGTATTTTATTTTTCCTCTTTTTTCGTCTCATACGATATACTTTGCGTGTTCGTAGGTCAGAGCTCAGCATCAAGAGCGCGCCGTTGATTTTCTCTCGAAGGAATTGAAAGTTTACACGAATAAAGACGCCGAGGATCGCATATTCTTCATTTCCGCCAAAGAAACGCTTCAAGCGCGAATGCAGGAACAACGCGGACAACCCGCGCACAGTATGTTATTCGTTTCGTTAACATCAGGTATAACTAAACGAACGAAAGAATTAATGCGAATAATTTGAATCTTACAGACGGCGCATTGGCCGAAGGTTTCCAAAATCGTTACTTCGAGTTTCAAGATTTCGAGAGAAAATTCGAAGAATGTATATCGAAGTCGGCGGTAAAAACGAAGTTTGAACAACACTCGCAACGCGGAAGGCACATAGCGAAGTACGCGATTTAAAAATATCGTCCAACTTATCTTTACGAAGTTTCATATCTTTCCGATTGAATTTTACGAATAAAAAAAAAAAAAATGTCTTTTTTCGCAGCGAAATTCGGCAAACATTGGACGAGATACTGGAACGCACCCAGAAAATGCGAGCCGATCAATTAAACGTGAAGAAAGAAGTTCACGATAAACTTAACTTCACCGAACAACAATTGATGCTTGTGACACAGGAGATGAAGGAAAAGATCCACCGAATGGTCGAAGACGTCGAGCAACGAGTCTCCAAAGCTCTGAGCGAAGAAATTCGTAGACTCGCTGTTCTCGTCGACGAGTTCAGTGTTCCGTTCCATCCCGAGTCACTTGTATTGAATGTTTACAAACGCGAACTCCACACCCACGTCGAGAATGGACTCGGTATGTAAATCTTGTAACGTTTCGTATTTTTTTTTCAAGTTTCGTCGCCTTTTCCGAGCGTATCACGGCGACGGCGTTTTCGTCCTTTTCTTCCGCTAACTGGCATATCCTTGATGGAGTTTTCGAAGTTTCTTTCGATCGATCAGCGGTGAATGCGTCTCGACTTATGTGCTCTAAAAAAGTTAAAATCATTATTAATTTGTATTCGCAATTACGGAGATTCATTTCTCGAGCCCTCAGACGGCTCTACATTTTCATTATATCTCTTTCCGAAAATGGATACTGATATCGCAAAAGTCTTTTTGTCTCACAACACTTTTGTCTCACGGCAACGGCGGCCCTTTATCAACGCGTATTAATACTATGCGCGCGTAGTAACAAAAGGTTCCGAAGCCTTCAGCTATCGACGACTAAATTTTAGTTCATCTCAAACCACTCGCATTGTTAGGCGTATACTTTCCCGTAATTGATACGACTAATCTTCACTTTATACGCAACGATAATCTCCAATGATTGTCAATATTGTTCAGATCCACGCGATCATCCGTCGCAATATTATTATAATAATCGCTCGCATTCTTTGCAATTCGTTAATTTTCGACTGTTTTGTTATCCCAAAGGCTCCAATTTGCGGGCGCGTCTCAGTACCGCGTTGGCGATGAATATGGAAAACTCGCAGCGCGAAATGACGAACCGAATGTCCAGTTTGTTGCCGGAGAACAAGAAACAGTTGACCGTTACTTTGGTACCGCGGCGAGAACCCTTCGAAATCCTTTACAGACTCAACTGCGATAATCTTTGCGCCGATTTTCACGAGGATCTCGAGTTTCGTTTCTCTTGGGGAATAACAGCGTTGATCAACAGATTCGCTGGAAAACAAAGTCCTAAACTCGCTATTGCGAATTATCCACAAGATGTGAGTCTTTAATATTTCTAACGAGATATCGGTAATTCTTGAAGAGATATTTTAGATATGACTTTGAAAGCTTTTCCTTCAGATACCACAATCGTTAGTATCGCCGGCCGATAGCGTTGACTCCGTAAAGTTTGTAACGAGCGCTGCTGGTTTTCCATCGAGAAACGACGATTGGTCTTTAGCAACTAGAATCGCCGTGGCATCTATAACGTCTCAGGGCACTATGGGTGGACTTATTGTCGCAGGATTCGTGAGTATAACAGATATTCGGTATTTTTTAACAACAAATTGATAACATAAATAAATTAAAATAATAATAAATTATTGTAACAATTGTAATTATATTTATATTATTTCATTAATTGAATATATTTTATTATTATTATTATAGTAATGTAACAATATAATTATTTTAATAATTAATGAATTGCAATATTTTTTTTTACTTCAACGAAAAGCGATAATGTTACATTTTATTATTTTGCGAAATTGTCATCGGAACAGTAAATGTTTTTCCAATTTTTTAACAAAACTATTGTGTTTGGCAGATGCTGAAAACTGTGGGTTGGCGTCTTATCGCGGTAACCGGTGCTGTATACGGTGCGCTGTATCTCTACGAGCGTTTAACGTGGACAAACAAAGCTAAGGAACGCGAGTTCAAGCGTCAGTACGTCGATCATGCGACGAAGAAGCTAAGATTAATCGTCGATCTCACGTCCGCGAATTGCAGTCACCAGGTTCAGCAGTGAGTTACAAAATTTATGGATCGAGAATGAAAAACGTAATTGTAAATTTTGCCAAATTAGGATATTAATGATTTTTATTTATTAATACTAAAAGGGAACTATCGAGTACGTTTGCTCGACTCTGCCACTTGGTCGACGAAGCAACGTCGGAAATGGACACCGAACTGAAAACGATAGCGACGACTCTTCGTACCCTGGAGGAGGCCGCGACGAGCGCCAAAGTATTGCGAAACAAAGCGAATTATCTCGCGAACGAACTCGAACTCTTCGACGCGGCTTACATAAGATCGTTGAATTAGAAAAAAATACGAATTGGTTAAAAAAAAAAAAAGGGAAAATTTCTTTTGTAGTGCGAGCGGCCGCGAGAGCCATTTCGGAATGATGAAAAAATGGCGATCGCGAAAAGTTTTATCGTTAACGATTTCGCTCGTTTATCATTCTGAGTTCGAATTAAGGGAATGTTTGTATGTAAAACTCTAGTCTTTAATATCGGAGAAATGTCAACTTGACGTATACGTGCAGCGCGGAAGATTACAAAATTCCCCGGTTAATTATTCTTCATTTTTTTTTTTTCTCTTTTTTTTTCTTTATTTAGTACAACCGAAAATGACAAACTAATGTGAGACAATATTTCGAAATAATGTTTTTGCATCGGGGAAAAACTGCATCGATCAATTAGCGAATTCCCATGAAACGAATATTTGATTTATACACAATGATTCTTTTTTTTTCTTTATTAATATTTATGCAACACGCTGCAATTGAATTAATTATTTTTTCTTGATTCTTGCTTTTTTTTTTCAAACTTATACTCGCAAGGTAGAGCACGAGGCCGTAGAACCGGAAGAAATATAACGTTTAACGACACGAGAAAACGAAGTAATAAATGACAAAATTGGAGCTAACAAATCGAAGATTATATTGCGTTTATACCGAAAATCTATTAAAAAAATATATATAATTTTATTCTAAGTAGTGCAAAACGCTGCGATAAATAGGTTTTATTTGTCACGAAAAACAAAAAATGTATATTATTATTGAATAAATGATTGATCGTTGGAATTCGAATTTTATTTCGCGAAAGGAAAAATCGCTCGAGATACGAGAAAAGTGTTTCGTTTCTCATATGATTCACAAATTACTTCTACGCTTCCCAATCCGCTGTCCATTAACTCTTTGATTATTGGCGATTTCATTCCCGTAGAATTCTGATTTTTATCGATATTTCGTAGTAAAAATTCAATTTTTTTATGATACATAATTTTTCAATATAATTTTGGAGATTCGTCACTCGATTATAGCGACCCCTCGATTACCATGACCTACACAGACGCGCCTTTAGGTTATGCTAGGTTCCGAAAACACGTGTAGTTCGTGCTGTTTAATAATATAACCCTTCAAACGTCAATCAATCAATCGCAACTAAAATAATTCGTTATTACGCGTAACACAATCAATGTGATCGTTAAATCGAAATGGAAAAAATCCTTTCTGTAGTTAAATAAAATATTTCCCCTTTCCAATCGAAATAAACGTTGACACGTGCAGTGCCTTGACGCCGTGCATCAATCGTCGCAATATTTTGTTTTCTACTAACAGTGATACAAAAAAAAGAACGAAATGCAAGTTTACTGGAATAAATTGTCTCTCGATCGGCCGCCAACGACGTCTTGGCGTTGCGCCACAAATGAATTCGGTAATTTTCATAATTTTTTTTTATTCGTCAATTACATCGCGACGAGACGACATAATTTTTTTTTTTTAGATTCCAAAAGTTTTCTAAAAATCGTTGACAACGCGACGCTGGAATTGGAATCGCAGGAAACTTTTCAAACGGAAGCCGCTGTTCTCAGCCGTTTGATATATCGAATGAAAAGTAAACTGCGGAGCGACAAGGGTCTCAAAAACATGGAAAAAGTTAACAGAGCGTTGCTGAATTATAAAGCTCTCGCTTTGGAAAAAGATTACAAGTATCTCAGAGACAACGTTGAGGCTGACGGCGATATTCAAGCGCTGCCATCGAGGCAAATGCTGCAGTATTCTCTCGTGAGAACGCAGGGATTCGCTAAACTCATGTGCAGAATAGAAAACGTCGCTAGACTTGCCGCAGAGTTTTTTAAAACCAGAATATCCGTGGGCCAAGCGTGGAATCTTTCTGTAGTCGCTTATTCCGTCATCAGTAGAATTTGGTACAAAACTAATTATCCGTAATTTTTGGAAAATTAATCGCCAACTAAAGAATGATTTTTTTTTTTCGTTTTGAAGGCTGTTATCCAGGTATTTGGCGAAAAAATCGTGCGACTGGTACAACAGGCTGTACAAGTATCTTAATAAATTGAAAATCATTGGCGTCTCCTGGATTTCTGAAAACCACAATTTTCCAAACGATCTAAAAGTTTGGCTTTCCGTTTCGTGGATCAATGACGATCTCAAAAAGTTAGTAACACCAAATTTATGTGATTAACGAAAAAAAAAAAAAAAAAAATTACCAAATTTTGTTTTTATTGCCAAAAGTTTTCGCAACATTTTTCTCGGCACTCAGAAAAGACTTATGTTTACTTACGTTTTCAGTTTTTCCGCTAAGAGCGGTTTGCCCGACAGCATATTCAACTTGATAAGGCAACAGGAAAATACCGAAGATGATCGAGAAGTCGATGTAGAACGGCTGAACGACGACACACCCGTCATCGCCGCGTTGTCGGTCGCGGAATCCGTCGAATTTAATATCGAAACGAAAAAACCTGACGTTACCAAAATCGCATCGCGATCTCATATCGACAAAGTTTCCGTTTCTAAGGACGAAGTTGGAGGTACACACGAAATGAATCTCCGTAATTGCGAATACGAATTAATAATTATTTTAACTTTTTTAGAGCGAATAAGTCGAGACGCATTCACCGCTGATCGATCGAAAGAAACTTCGAAAACTCTATCAAGGAAACGCCAATTAGCGGAAGAAAAGGACGAAAACTCCATCGCCGCGATACGCTCGGAAAAGGCGACGAAACTCGAAAAAAAAATATCGAAGAAAAAAACGGTGATAAACGTGAACGATATCGAGACAAAAGAAGACATCGTAAAATTCGTGAGTTCGAAATCGCATCCAAGTTTAGATAAATTACAGTGGAAAATCGTCAGGAAAAACGTAAGAAAATTATTATTAAAGTTAAACGAATTAGATAATAATACGAACACGAAGAAGCGCGATATATTTCTAAAGAAGGTTATTCAATCGATACGACAGTGGATAACTTGATGCTGGTTAAGATTTTACTCGATTACTTGTAATCCTATTTACAATAAAAGCCATTAAGTTATTAAAAAGTAAACATAATTTTTTTTTCCAGTAAAAATTAGCGGTTTAAATGAATAACGAAATGATTGAACATTAATGAGGATTCAAAGTTTAATCGATGTTTTATAGTTGACGAGAGAACATTTACTAAATTCACTTTTCTGCTGCAATACCTGCAAACGAAAAAATTATAAAAAAAAAAAATGATTTAAATTTACCAATTGCTGCCGATCCCTTTTTTTGCGTTTCAATAAAACTATTCGATGCGACGACACATTAAATCTTATATTTAATCACAATTATTCACAAACGCAACGTCATTCGCATTATAATTGAAGAAACATATTATTTTATTTATTACAATTGCAAATTAATTTACTGTGAAGGATTGAAGAAAATCGTTGATGCAATAAGTTTTTTTTTTTCGTGTACCGTGTACCAGATGCCCAGACAAGGGATAGTGAGATTGAAGTGACGTTCAGTTGAGTTTATAATTAGCGCTGTCGCGATGCTTGTCCGGGTTGCGTTGTGTACGAGGCGAGCTATGCGTCGTAGATGAGGTGCAAACGTTCCGCTTCTCTCGGCGGACCGACCCAAAGCTTGAGACCATTGTCCGGAACCCTTTTCTTCAGATTGTTGAAGCAACATGCGCGGAATTGACGAGTGCCGCAACTCGGCATGCATTCGCGTCCGCACTGGTCGCAGGACAGAGTCGCCCCGAAAGTCCACATAACGCACACTGTCGGAAGAACAAATTTGTCGTATTTTACCAACAATTTCGGTGTACGCAACTAAATAACGTTTTTATGCACTTTTTTACGCTTTTACGAATTAAGGAGACATATCTACGCGACAATTCGAAAAAGGAGTTAATTGTTCAATCGATTTTTTCTCAAAAACTGGAAAAGCGGTAAAAAGATCTTTTTAAGCGAAAAATACTTATATTGAAAGTCTTACAAAAAGAAAATGTATATTGCCACAGGAAAAATAATTTGTTTTGTTTTATCAAACGTTTGGCGGACGGCATTCTTATTCAGTGAAAACGATATGTCCGAAATTTAAAAAAAAAAGTTGACGATCGCCGATTTAAAAAAAAAAAATTTCAAGAAAATTAAACAATGTCATTTTTACGTAATTATTAAGAAATGAAGATCGACGGAAAAATCGTCAAAGACTCCTAATTGTTAGTAACTGGAAGCACTCGTTTTGTTTCTTTTTATCAGATGCGTCGTTTCCAATTTCAATACATATATCTTTTGGTAAAGAAAATTCATTGTTATTCCCCCTATAATTCCGGACAAAAAAATCTCAACATCAACACGACGTTCAAATGGTCAGGTTAATGGACCCCTTTAATCCAAGTCGGTCATTCCGTTCCAAAAACAACCCAAAGACACCGAAAGATAGAATAATATTATCTCTTTTGACGGAGAAAATTATCGCGATCGCAATAATACGCGCGGAAGTAGTCGCAGAATAAGAATGATATAAGAGGGTTTGTGACAACGATGTCGCGTGAGGGGGACGGCGATATATTACATTTATGTATGAGATGCCAAGCAGTTCCTTGATGTTATTAATGAATGTCAATCGAGTAATTACAACTTATCCACTGATACGCGCCTCGATGCGGATGGGCAATGCATAACTTTGCGAAACTTTTCGTATACCTTAACGTGACATCGACGGGGGTGTTCGCCGACGCCTTTGACGCGAACATTCTTCGCGACTCGCGTTAAATATTTAGGAACTAAATACGAAAATATATAAATTTCTTTCCTCACCGGAATTTGCATAAATCGATGATAATTTCACTACTTGTTTAGAATTTCCGAGTTTTTATAAAACGATAATGAATATCGCGATGTTTTCGAATGAGAAATATCGAGATTAGCTTTCTGGAAGCTCTGTGATTAACGCTATATATTCCGTAAGCTATACTGCTTTATTGGAATAATCGTAGTTATAACGGGGAATGTTCAGTTGTTTGAGGTATAAACTCGCGTTTAATAATCAGTCGGTCCTTCCAACGAGATAAGTACGAAGATTTTGTGGGGCGATCACGTTTCCAGTCGCGGAAGTGGGTGGAATTGGATTATCCCCAATAAGACCGAACGGAATTAGATGAATTGTGGTCGCCACAGCCCACGGTGTCTTTGATGGTATTAAGTGAAGAGATTTCGGGAATAGTTAGTATATAACAGTTATGAAACGATATTCTCGCGAACCGGAAGCGTAATACGCGCAATTGCTTTTTTTGTATTCTTATTTACGCGATAGACGGTAATTTTACAAACGCGCGAATTTTTGTGCCGTAGAATCGGCACTTTTAACGGAAAGATATTACTTTTTTAAAAATATTTATTGCTTTCGAAATAACTATAAAAAAAAAATAGCCACCAACACACATTATTTCGCAAATTATGAAAAAAGGATTAAACATCATTCGGTGTTTACAAAATAAAAAAGTTCTTACCGGCGAGAAGAAAGAACACGCAAGTACGTCCCATCTTTATCGTTGTCGTCAACGTGAGTTCCTCGAAGTACCAAGAGATTAGTCGGTGATTACCCTTAAATTTGATGAGATACAGAAAATTTCGTTATACAAACGTCGATATCATAATTATAGTAATGCGTAAGTAACATGTTAAGTTCAAGCGATTTAAATTATCGTATGATTACGAAAAAAAAAAAAAAAAAATTTATATATTTTTTGAAAATATTTCGGCTACTAAAAAAAATTGGAAGGATTCAAAGTGTTACCAAAAAGTGACTCGGGCCGTTCTGAGTTTGGCGAATGATATTGCAACGGCTTATAAAGCTTACCTGTGCTGATGAGAGTCGACGTGCGAATGCCTCTTCGCAGGACACGCGCTCCGCTTCTTGTGCTCTTCTTCGGGGTGTCTTCCCCCACTTTCTGTCCGACCTTTCATCCCCAACGAGCTCCCGGATCCCGTCATATCTGATACTATAATGTTTTTCGTAGTTTGATGCTGTAATAGTATTTGATGGTAGGCATGTGTGGCGGTCATACGTACAAATCCCCTTTGGATCGCGGGGGTGGCGATGTGTGTTACAACCATAATTTTTTTTTTCCCAGCCTCCCCAATTAATAAACTCGATTATTCATAGGTAATTATGCGATACACGATGAGAGGAATGCGTTATCGTAGATTGAAACAATTAATATGTTTTTTTATTTTTTAATGAACACGAGTAACTTGGAATTTGTAATACGAAGCCGATAATTTCTTAACCGTAAATCTTTTTATATTGCTATATACAATTCGGACAATTTTGTGCATTGGAGTAGGAATAGGAATGATGGATCGCGTATATTACGTGTCCTGATGGGCACGTTGGGGGCTGATTACAACGCTGATTATAACGCGATATATATTTTTTAGTTACTATAGCCATAATCCGCATTCGATCGCGTTATATCATATTTGATTGGAAGGTACCGGTCAACACTAATCACGGTAAAGTATACGATTTTTCTAACAAAAATGCAGTTTTTTAAATTTTGTGTAAAACATATTTTCTCGTTTGTACTTATTTTTTACAATAAATTTGAAACATTTCACTCAATGTGAAAATGATGAATTAAATAATACGAATAAATTAATAAAAAAAAAAATTCGTTAATTTGTTGTCGAAGTACTTTAGAGTTTACCGAGATCAGTATTGACTGGTGATGTTCAATTTAATTTTAATGTGATATAACGTCGAATGCGGGTAATGATTATAATAATAAATAACGGGATTAACGGATTACGAGATAATAAAAAAATAAATTTATCGTCTTTGATTTATTTTTAAAAATCCGTATGCATTTGCGAATGAATAACTCAGCGCTCAATAATTGCACAACGCGTATCTGAGAAAGTCGTAAAATACATGTTTTTTATGATTCACAGTTCATTTTTTACGGTGAAAGATATATGGTTCATAAAGTCATCGAGATATTTCTTTTATTGACTTTTCAAACAGTAGATAATTCTAACTTTATATTGCTTCATTGTATTTCTTTTTTTTTGCGAGTAAACTGCTCAAATTTATACATAATAGATATTTAAAAGAAAAATGAATCATTAATTTCGTCGAGTATCTTCCAGAAAGCAAAATGAGCTTTGACGACACATTAGAATTCATAGCAACAGTCATAATAGCAATAATAACGCTCCAACGCAATTTATAAAACATTTATCAGTAGAGTAACATTCTTTCGTGAAATAATCCTAAATTACATATCTCTCACTAGCAGTCTTACCGTCCGTAGATGTGTCGGAAATCTGCCTTACGAGCCCCCAGGTCCAATGTGCTGCTTCGATTTGTCGTTTGGTGTCAGTAAAACACCAAACACGTGTCTAACAATACGAAAGCACGAATTTACCGCGATCGAATAACGTGTAAACGACTTGTAAATATTGTTAAAAAATCGCGATATAGTTACACAAAACACTGTTATCTGCGCTTCAAATGACTTAGTCGAGTTAAATCTAAATTCTACGAGCTCCGATCGCGAATCGTATTGTAAATAAATCGCGAAATAAAGTACGTGCAACATAACCCCTTCGTCGAACGAATGTGCATAATATCTCGAAGAAATGGTAAATAATTCTTCTTCGACATTGTTGATATATTGAAAAAAACGAAGAAAAACCGAAATGAGTGATTCCGAAGTAGAAGACGGACCGAAGACGACGGGGCCGGTCGATAATGCGTGGTCCCTGAAATTACCGGAATTCAAACCCGAGCACAACCCCCATCGTTTGCTCGAGGAGAGTTCGTTCGCCACGTTGTTTCCAAAATATCGCGAACAATATCTCAAGCAATGTTGGCCCCTTGTGCAAAAAGCTTTGGAACAACACGCGTTAAAGGCGGATCTCGATCTCATCGAAGGCAGTATGACAGTGAAAACAACGCGAAAAACGTGGGATCCTTTCATAATAATAAAAGCGCGCGACATGCTAAAACTAATGTCGCGATCCGTGCCGTTCGAACAGGCGGTGCGAGTTTTGCAAGACGACGTAGCGGCCGATATAATAAAAATCTCGTCGTTGGTTAGAAACAAAGAAAAATTCGTAAAAAGACGACAGAGGCTCATCGGACCCAATGGCTGTACATTAAAATCGATCGAATTGCTGACCAACTGCTATGTTCTCGTTCAGGGGCAAACCGTCGCGGCACTCGGACCGTATAGCGGACTGCATCAGGTTAGAAAAATCGCCGAGGAAACAATGAAAAATATCCATCCGATTTACAACATAAAGGCGCTGATGATAAAACGCGAATTGGCCAAAGATCCCAAATTGAAGAACGAAGATTGGGAGAGATTTTTGCCAAAATTCAACAGTAAAAACGTCGCGAAGAGGAAGCAGCCTAAGAAAAAGAAGATCAAGAAACCGTACACGCCGTTCCCTCCGCCGCAGCAGGAGAGCAAACTGGACAAGCAACTCGCATCGGGAGAATACTTTTTGAACGAAGAACAGAAAAGAGCCAAAAAGAAGAAGCAACAGGACGAGAGACACGAAGAAGCGACGAAGAAGAGAGAGGAGCGCAGAGCTCAGGCATTCGTTCCGCCGACGGAAGAAAAAAGTTCGGACGTCAAAGGGAAGCGGAAAAGCGAAGTTGACGTTGAGGAGTTGAAGGAAAAAGTTAAAAAAGGACTCAAAAAACGTAGCAAAAAAAAGTAAAATTTATTTCCCCCCCTCCACTGGATCTATAACAACGTATTTAATTGTTAGGAAGAATTTTGGATTTTCAATAAAAACATCAATCAGTTCTGGAAATATTCCTTTCATTTTTATTAGAAAAACTTGTCTTTTTTTCCTATACTTATTATTATTATAGTATAACGCTGACGTACATACATATTTCTTGATTTTTTTTTTTTTTTTTTTTTTTTTTTTTTATTATACAATCCGCAAAATATGGGAATGGAGGAAATTTCAGCATTTATCAAATACAATTCCTATGGTACAACAATACGATCACAATGTCAAGTCCTATCGCGAAAGAAAAACAAAAAAAAATAGATTATTATTTTCGTGACTCGAAAAAGCGATTCGACGATGGATTTCGGGAAGAAAATAGTTTTTTTTAAATAAAATGGATAACGTTTCATCGAGTATGGATAATGTATACGAAGTTTTGTGTATTTTAAATAGCGATATACGGGGATTTTATGTTTTTTTTCGGGCAAAAAAACACACGGCGCATCGATGTTATTCGCGCGCGAATTCGGCCGTAATTTTCGTGCGAACAAATTCCCGTCACGCGAATAATAAACTGTTCGATGGTTTCGTTTTTTTTTACCCGAAAGATACCCTAATCATTATTATTCACTCGGTTCGATGCACTACGCGTACGGACCGCGAAAGATTTTTCATTCGAATCTCGAACTCTGTCGGATATGAACGATAAACATTAACGTCTCACATCTGTCTTTCCTTTTTTTCGTCTCCGCCTCTTTGTAATCGATTATCGAAAAAAATCTCTCCATCTCTTATTCCCTTTTCGTATCACTAATTATAATTATATATTACAGCTTACATTCTTGGAAGTACGAATTTGCCATAACTTACGTTTAACTAACGTGTAAATTGTATACTACTATTTACAATAATAATAATATAATATATTATGCGATTAAAATCTGTGTCAAGTCCGCGGTGCTTCGATGCATAGAACAAGCGTGTTTTTTTTTTTATTTTTCGTGATATACAAAAAGAAAAAGGAAATAACGATTAAAAAAAAAAAAAAAAAAAACACGCGGTTCGATCGTTGTCTGTGGAGAACGAAACTAATAAACCAGATACGGCTCGCGACTGGAAGAAAATAATCACAGAAAATAATTGGGTTGCGTCATTTGCACTGACCTCGGTTTTTGTATATATATATTTATAGTATATGTTTTTTCATATACTCGGCGTCTATATAGGGACTTAAACGTTAATTATTACATTCGAGAGATGAATTGTTTATTTTATTTTCTTCTTCCTTTGTTTACGTATCCTTTCGCACGGATTCCCTCCCGGACAGCGTTTCATCTATCGCTTGACCCGATGCCTGATATTTTCTCTTCTGTTTTTTTTTTTTTTTTTTTTTAGTTTTTTTTCTCAACTACACCGCTTACAGTTTTATCATACAAAAGCTTAACTTCGTTTAATTATTTCATTGATCGTATTAGTTTTAGTCGCCGTGAGATCTCGTTGAAACAACGCCTATTAAAAATGTATCAATACAAAAGAATCTTCCGCGCTGCGAATTGCTAATTAGCTCGTCGATCGCTCACCTCCGTTTTTTTTTTAATCTTTCGTCGCGTCTTTCACGAGCTCCGACCCGCCTATCTACTCGCACAACCGAAGTTAAGTTATACAACATTGATTATAAAAATAAATCTCTGGCGCGAGACTCCGTGACAATTAATTCGTTCGACACCCCCGAAGAGCCGATAAAAAAAAATTCCCAAACACACGAATAATTTTCGCCGGCAGCGCATTTGCGCCGTGAAATGTTCGATGATCCGATATTAACTGTGGGAGACAGCAATGATTTTTTTTTTTTTCGTTTTTACACATTAACTCATCTGTCTCGAAGCGCAAAGTGGAAGAAATCGTTTGTAAAAAAAAAAAAAAAAAGTACGCATAATTTCGGGATATCGAAGTAATGAAAATGGTAAAATCATTCGTTTCATCGTTCGCGCGACGACGAATCACCGAGTTACCGCGTGTTCTTAAATTAATATTAATCAATAACAGACACCAGCTGCATGATATTTACACGTAAAAGAATCGATTGCAGCTGCGGAGCCTGTTGAACACGTGGTTTGCGATTCGCGAAGTCGAAAGCATCAATATATATATTTTTAAATATATATATATATTTTTTTTTTTCGTCGTAAAAACGAGTTTCCGTCTAAATATCTACCGGTATAACGGGAAATAGTTACAGAGCGAAAGAGGAGTATCGATATTAAATTCAATAATTGCGTGCGCAACGATGAAATCTCATTTTCTTCTCTCTCGACGCTCGTGGTTTTCAACCACATAGAAAAAAAAAAAACCATTCGACCTTCGCAATGGTTTTTGATATTTTTGTTCTCTTTTTCATCAATTCCTCGATCCCGGGGATTCAATTTTTTTTTTTTTTTTTTCATCGTCGCAGAGAATTAATTCGTTAATTATAGAATATCGAGAAACTTTTAACCGGAAATTCCACATTTACACGTTAAATAATTTACAAAAATTACCGTGATTACCATAAATCAAATTGTCGCAAACTGTTCAAACGCAATTTTCTCGCGAAGAAACTGAGCAAACGATTTCTCGCGACGAATTTAATCGATTAAAATGAGAAAAAAAAAAAGGAAAAAAAAAAAAATTGAAACTGCGACGATAAGCAATAAATTGTATTAATTCCAGCGACGTAAAGACGTCCGGCAGGCGTGCGGCATTTCGCCAGGATATCGATTAAGTTTCACGAATAAATTCGCTCCTTATTTTGATCTCTCTTTGATTTCTCGTTCGCGCGTTAAGCGGGGATAGGCATTCCAGGCACTGACGATGCCTAAAATAATTTTTATCGGATGTCTCGTGCGCGATTGGCGACTGACGATCGTCGAAATCGGATTAATAATACAATCTAAGCTAATGACTGTGATTGTAGAGATGCCACCGTTGCGAATCAGCGCTCGAATCGCATTTCTCCGCTGTTATTCCACGCTGCGCGTGTAATCTTGAATCCACGCATACGGGAATTCTTGAGTGTCTTATCAATCCTCCTTCGAGGTGTCTCCACTTTTGATTTTCGCTTCCGTCGCATATCTGCATCAGTAGTGTCGTTCCTTTCGCGTACACTGGCAGTGTCAGACATAAGTCGTGATGCTTGATGAGGCCGTCTTTCGTGAGTCCCCATTCCTGTAAAATCCGAAAAAAAAAAAAAAAAAAAAAAAAAAAAAAAAAATGATTAATTTTTTAAAGCCATTGATTTGAGGGGTAAATTTTTTTTGGATGCTTTATTTTTATTTTTTCATCGTACAATGATATTACCTGATTGCCACCGGTGTCGTGACACGGATAGAGACCGACGTTTCCATCGAGAAGATGACCCATACTGTCGAGACAAGCCGATCCCTGCTTTAGAGAACCTCCGGGTCCACCCTCGCTGGTCGGTATCACCAATTCCGGATAAACGTTCTTCAGGTACCAGCTGAAGGGCTTGCAGTGCAGATTTCTTTTCAATTCCATTCTGTCCTGTATGCTGAAGCGATAACGAGCGATAACGTTAATTAAACTGTCGGCATTTTTTTTTTACGGATCTATAGATCATTTTTAAGACAAATTTTATATCACTGAAGCAATGTAATCGATTATTAAAATTATAAGCGATAAAAACGATTGTAACAAAATAAATAATTTTAATTTAATTTCATTTTGATTTTTTTTTAAATTTTAATAATTGATTATATTTTTTTTTCCAACCATCGATATTATAAATTATTACGTTTTATTATGTTGCTAAAAAAATATTGAAAAAATGGTACTTAGGAGATTTGAATTTCTGTTAAAGTTGCAAATTAATTGTATTAATAGTTTTACCAAATATTTTGGTTTACTGATAAAATTCTGCAGGTAGTATCGGTAACGATATAGATATATATATATTTTTTCGACTCTTACTCTCCATATGGTACATTGCGAGCCAAAGGAACGGCATTGTAGTAAAAGTGTTTGTAATCGTCCATCCAAACTTCGGCGGCGCGACGAGTGTTGCGTGCAAAAACGTTTCCGCTTCCCCCGGGAAACGAGTAGGGATGGCGCTTTCGAAAAACGTGACCCACCCGCGAACACGGAATTATCTCGAGACTTCCGCCGCATTGCCAGACGCGGAAGGATATTTCTGTTGAAAACGAGAAGTCAATTAAAGAATTTTATAATTATTATTATCGTTAAAAAATAACATAACATCGATTTTTTTTTTTTTTTATAATTTATAAGATTATTTGCTTACCGAGATTTTCACCGCCCCAGACGTCCATCTGCGTGTCGTATTTTCCGAGTCTCTCGAAATATGGTTTGTTGATTACGAATAATCCACCGGCGATCATCGGAGTTCTTATTGCCTGCGTAGGATCTTTTTGTCGCGAGAGTCTCTCCGTTTGGCTGAGATATTCCCACTTGAATACGAGACTCCAGTCGAAACCGCCCCTCAGGTCGGCCGATGCGCCTTAAAAAAAAAAAATTCGGATAAAAATAATAAATATTATATTGTTAATAAAAAAAAATTATGTATAATAATATATAAGAAAAATAAAAAAAAATTTTTTTACAAAAATTGTAAAAAATATTTATAATATATATAACAATAATTGAAATAAATAAAATTTTGCATCGAAATATTATTGGGACTCTTACCGATATATTGGAAGGTATCCATGCTGATGACGTCGATGACGGGGCACACGACCCTCGACGGATCCTCGGCAACGCGTTCGAGAAGCGGCTCCAGCCAGTCGGCGTTGCACTCGCAATGAGAGTCGAGAAACGTGAGGACACTCGCGGTCGCGGCATCGGCACCGCGAACCCTCGATCTCATCAATCCTTCTCTCTTCTCGTTTCTTATAACTCGAACTTTGTGAATTCTCGATAATTCGTCGCCATCCTCAGCTGCATTAATGTTAAAATAATAAAATTTAAAAAAAAAAAAATAAAAACACAATATCGATGTTTAAATCGTCGCGTATCTATAATTTTTTTTTAACTTACGATGATCACTGAAGTCATCGACAAGAATGATTTCCTTGATTAGGTGTTCGGGACTTCGGTTCAGAACGCTAAAATCAAAACAATAGTATCTTAATTTCTAAAAAAAAAAAATATATACTTTTCTACAACGTCTATGAAAGAAACTTTGCATCTTTGATCTGCAAGCCTCCAGCGAATAAATTATGATACGGGAAGAAATTTTAATCGATGAAATAAATTAGCGGGGATAGTTTGGTACGTCGGGGGTTTGCCGCGGAGAGGTTGAAAGGCGGAGAAAAATGTCTTAATTAATTCCTCGGGTTATGAGAAAAATCTCTGATTTATACCGTGAAATTTTCGCGCCAGGAGCCCGGCGCGCCTCATATCCGCGCGAGAGGATAAGAAGAACGAGAAAAAAAAAAAAAGAAATGTTAACAGAAAGAAAGGATGAAAAAGGTGGAGATGCTGTTGAAGAGGGGAAATAGGAGAAAAGAGAGGACACAGTGGTTGAAGGATGTCGAGTTGGTGAAAGCGGGTGGTTAAAGCTGCGGCATCACCGGCAAAGCTGCATCAAGCAGAGGGCGGAGGGAAGGGGGAGGGATGCTCCGTACCGGTCGAGTAATGGCTGCCAGCGGGGAAGCACGATGGAATGACGATTAGAAAATTCCATTGGTCTCGGTACCGGACTTCCGCCGGTAGAATGGAACCGCGCGATAGGAGAGGGGAGGCATCTTCGTGGAACGAGAGGGTCGCTTCAACGTTCAGTACAGTGAACTTCCTTTCACGTTTCCCTCCCCCGGTACTACTACTCCCGCGTGTTGAGTTCAACGGATAATCCTCTCCGGGAGCTCGAGAGTTTATTTGAACGGGATTTCGAAGGGATTAAACTCCTCTTTCAAAAGATACTTAAGAAAATCTACATACCGCGTTAAACTCGTCGGCTTACTACAAGCATTTTCTGTGTTTTTTTTCTCCTTACGTCCCGATGTGTCTTAATTTTTTAATTTTTTTTATTTTTATATTACCACATGCGGCTCAACATTTTTGGGATAATTATAGGTGATATCGCGTATAAATTACGTCATTAATTTTTATTTCGATATTCTAAGTAATTTATATTTACCCGAATTTTACAAATTATCTCGCGAATAATGTTACATAATAACGAAATAAGAAAAGTTTACCGATTCGCTGAGAAAATCGTTATCATGCGATCGCTGTTTTAACTTTCAACGCAAACCCGGTACCACTCTATAAACATTGAAATAAAAATGCTCACCTCACGACCGTGCGAAGTAGAGTCGATCTCGCCTCATTGTGAAAGGTGATAATGACGGAAGTCGGTGGAAGATCGCGTCTCCACTGCTTCATCCGGCACCTGGAAAGAAACGAATAAAAAAAATCCATTTAAAGCTCGATCTATAGAATACGCGTTGCTGTGAGAATTCCATCAGGAAATCGGTTGGCGAGCGGAAGGGAATAAACGCGGTCGTGTGATCGGGAGTCCGGAACGAGAGGTCGTAATAGCAGCGGCAGCATCGCCACCCATCGCACCGGTGGTAGTTGGGTTGGCAGGGGAACAGTATACTATATAGGAGATGGTTGGATAACGCTATTCGTACAAATGCTACCTGTCACGATATCCCAGGTAACTCGTAACGTGCTTATCGACTCATTCCCGTGGGGACTCTCTCACCTCTATTCTCATCCTCGTTCAGTCCTCTCCAACCCTTCGTATACACATCCACATAGGGGAAAGTGAGGCAAAATGGGCCGACGGGCAAAATGTCGCGGAACTCAAATTTTGGGGCAAAATGGACCAAACCTAAAATGCATGAAATTTAAAAAAAAAGTACGTTTTTCAATTTTATGGCCATTATTTATACTGAAGATCACTGCTCACCGAAAAAGAATATCGGGAACGGCGTTTAATGAAAATCTACGAAACATTTATTGTCTGTGCAAAAATGAACCGATAGAAAAAATTATAATTTTATAATCACCTTTTTAAAAAGTCTGCCATTATATTGAATATGAGGAAATTTATATCTTCATATCGCTTGGATGTAGTGAATTATTTCATTGTTTAAATTCAATTCCCGGTCCATTTTGCCCCATTTTTTTTTTTTTCGTTTCAATACTTTAAAAGAATGTGACCATTCTATTTTTTGGTCCAAAAGTAGCGGAAAAGTGTCGTGTATATCGGCAAAACTTTTTGAATTGTTAAACTGGTTCATTTTGCCCCACTTTCCCCGCTACACAGACGCATACAGTGTCGTAGCAGACTGTGGCTGCACCAGAAAGCCTCAGGCGCATTGCGACTGCATTCGCTATATCGGCTCACTAGCGTTAGCGATTAAACACCGATTGTTCGAATGTCTGTCTATCTATGTACGCCGCACCGAGACGACGACGACGAAATGCATTCGACGAGAGAACGACCGATTACATGTGCAAACCTGTAATCGATTTATTCCGCTAGAGACGAAAGGCCCCCGCACGGCTCTAATTCATCCGACGAAGATAATTGAGCACAAAATTTGTTCCAGATGTTCAATCTCCTTGTTGGTTCGAAGCTGTTTGTAGCATTGGAGTTTAACGAATTGCGTTCGTTTGAGTGCACAGCTTCGATGAAGCATTCGAATTTTGTATTACGAAGTATCGTATAAGATAGAGTTATGAAAGATTCTTTTTTTTATCGATAAACGGTTATACTGATATAAAATAATTTTTTATTACTGTTTATGTAAAGTTTATGTATTGAACGTCTTAAAAAAAAAATATATCGGAAAATATTTTTATAATTTTTTTTTTTTTTTTTTAACCGCGGCATATATTTTTTTATGCGATCATATTGGATCATAATGCGCAATACTTATCAAAAGACGTATCCTCGACGACAAGAACATAAAAAAAAATATTATTTTGCGATATCGCGGCACTTGTACTCCATTATATCGGAAGCGGAAATAGTTCTTACCTGAGAGTGCCTCTAAATTCTCTCAGACGTCCCGGGGCAACCGAGGAGTTTTACGGGCATATTTTCGAAGCGGATCAATCCTCGATCTTCTCGGATCTCGTTGCATCCCTCGTGTATCCACGGTTGAATTCGATATTCCGTGATATTTATGCGAAGGGTTGCGTCAAGGGATATGCCAACGAAGAAGTGGAACGGGGAAGGTTGGGGGGGGGGAGGGGTTGCTACGGCATTGCTTCTTTCTTTCTCGTCCTTTATCTCCTCTTTCCGTGCAACCGAGAGTCAGCAGCATCAGAAGCGGCGAGGAGAGTCAACGCAAGGGGTTTGCGGCTCGTGAGAGGAAAGCCAGAGCGCCGGCTATACGAGAGTAGACGACGAGAGAAAGATGGGAAAATATAAGAGGGGCCATGGCAGGCGTAAGCTCGGGACGTAGGGTACATAAATGCGGCTAGACGGCGGAACGATCCCAATATGTCAGGCACCAAGAGGGGGGTTGGATGGGGGTGGCTCTGCGCTGCCTAACTCGCGTTCTCCTCCTTTTCTCTCGTTCTTCTCATCCCCCTCGAGATAAACTCGCGGTACGTGTGCAGAATTTACCCTCACGCGTGTTCGAATCTCTGGTATGTACATAGAGGGCCGCTACTTATGTGCGGCGAGCGGAGGGAGGCATGAAAGCTGTTACGTTTTACAACGTAACGAGCCGACTGATGGAAGAACCGATAGTTCTTCATATGAAAACTGAAACGATCGGCTTTAATCCTTTAAGGGATGATAGATGCTAACGTACTTCGAAACGGGGAAAAATGTTTAAGTACTTTCGCCCTTTAAGGGAAAGGGGAAAGCGGGGCAAAATGGACAGTCGCGCAATTCGAACTTTGGGGTAAAATGGAACATCACTGAAATTCATGAAAAAAAAAAAAGTCGATTTTCATAATCGGCAAAAGGGTGAATGAGTTTCCTTGTCGACAACGAACGTCGAGGTTTTCCGATCTCCGACTTAATTAACGATTATATTTTGCATACGTTCGTCTGTAATTCTGCTTTGTTTTCGAATATCAAAGTATCTTCCGTTCAAATTAAGTATAAACGCTATTGGGTTCCTTCGAGACTCAAAGCTTTCTTCTTCAGGCGCTAACCATCATCGTTATTCACCGTTCCGTCTCGTGAAATCGGCGGGTTCCGAGTTTCCGCAAAGCTCTATACACCAAACGCCGATCGGTTCGTGCAATCGGAACGAATTAGACGGATATCAGCCGACAAGTTTAATTCGAAACTTCAATTTGGTTTCGGTTCGACGCTCAAGTGGATAACGGCCAGAGGAGTTTGGGATTCGACAAGCCGGTGGTATACATACGCGTCGAGTATACACGCGACTCTACCTGTACCTATATGTGCAGCAGCACCGGCCGTTCATGTGTACATTGTGCCCGACGCATCGGATTCTCGACGATTTCTCTCTCCGTTCTCTCGTTGCACACAGGTGCATCCAACCGAACGAAACTGCATTCGCGCGTGTGCATACAATGCATAAAGTGTGGCACCGTACGATATATATCGCGGCATATTCCGATATATACGCAACGGAACGAAACATTTGTAGGCTTAATCCGCATAGATTTGGACCCGAACTCACACGGAAATGCACTCGGTCATCGGTCAATGGTACCATCTCGCCTCTGTGCGCAATCCCACGAATTTCTATTATTTCCGCGGGGGTTGAACCGAATATAAAAGGAAAAAAAAAAAAAAAAAACCCCGATGAGAAAAATCGATCGTATATTAAAGAATTTTTTTTTTCGACAGAGCGCAGCGATATATTGGATTTAGGTTAAGTACATTTTATATGAAAAAATAGAATATAGAAAGATAAATAATAATAATAATAATAATGATAGGGGGGGGGGGGCGCAAAATGGACCGCTTAAACAATTCCGGGAGTACGATAATAATAATAAGTTAAGGGGTTGGATATTGGGACAATTTTCGGACGAATTTTATCGTAATTTATGTATACAAAAGTAGGCAAACGCTATAAAGTGCGCGAGTTGCTTCGGCGCTTATCCTTTCGGTTGCCAGAGAATAAAGACGGAAGCTTGCGGTTCAATGTGTTGAAACAGGCTTTGCGAAACTAACTGGCGACGCGAACTTAAGTGCAAAAGTGCGACTGCACTTTCGACGGGTTCGCGTTAGTACGGGGAGTCTGCTGGCGTTCACCATTTCCCGGCTCAATGCCCTTCCCTCCTACACGGCGCTATACGAGTAGCGAGAATCGTAAATATCACCGATTTCATCGGTGAAAATTTAGAGGGTGCGGGTAAATTGCTGCAGAACCCAACGCGATACACGAGAGCGAACGAGAGAGGCACAGCACTTTGACTCACCGTTGGCAAATATGCATCGTCCCTTTGGTATATATCTGGTTGGAAAAGCCGTTTCGCGTTGTTCACTTTGGATGGTTTGGGTAGAAAAAAAAAAACTTTATCTCAAAGAGCTCTGTTAGCAATTTCGCTAATTTTTTTTTCTTTTTTCATTTCGTCGACGCTACCGACGAGATATCGATTTGCATCGCTTTCCGTACACGAGAATTCGCGAGAGAATTGTTTGTTTTTTTTTACCCTTTCATTCGAGAATTTCACGTAAAAGCGCATATATATCGCGACTTTTAAATTAATTTTTTTTTTTATTACATCTTCCATATATACTCGGATAATTATCTTTTTTTTATAATCTTACTATTATGCAATTAAAATTTTTAAGAAACATTTTTTTTTCTTAATTACATTTCATGCACGTAGCATATTTTCTCTCCTGAACTCCTCGAGATTGCGCCGATGCAGAGGGTTGAACGGTGAGAGTATAAGAGAGCTTTTCAAAGTACGACCTGACGCGGATAAAACGCAAACGTCGAGTGCAGGCGATGGAAGGCGGATAGGTGGGTGGATTGCGGGTGGGGGAGAGTTCGACCCACGGGTATAGGCCACTAGAGGAATTACTAATTAATTAACATGAGGGTAAAACGCGAGTGTACGGCGCAGGCAGTAGCAAGCGTTAGCGGAGCTTGCGGCATCGGTTGTCGAAGCTTGCGGCGGGGTTTGTACCTCCCCTCACTGCTCGCCGCGTTTGGCAAATGAAGTACAGGTACGGTACTAGAACCCGACGAGTTCGTGTATAGTACAACGTTTCAACGAGGGCGTGCGGTCTTCGTCGTGCTATCCCCCGCATTATTCAATCTTCCCGTTAAACCTTCATTCCCGCAGTAGGCACAAAGCACCGGGAGCAAAGGGGGCCGCGGGATTGCCGCGGGATTGAAACCACCCCTTCGATCTCTTACATGAACATAAAATCCATCAAAGCAGGTCGCGATATACTCTTCGATATCCATATAGTTTCATATTCATGCAAATGCAACGAATAAAAAACGTTAAAAAATCGAATAAAAAATCTTTGACATATAAAATTTGCATAGTGGCTACGTAATTAGTTTTCTTTGCTTACGAAGTTCATACTGTGGAAAAAAAGCGCCGTCTGCAATTTGTTTGCTTTGTCACAGAGGCAGCTTTGTAGGTAAAGGAAATTAATGAAGAGGTTAGGAAGCAGAAAAATGCTTCAATTTTCAGGGTTTTTTTTTGTGCGCGTAAATTGTAGAGATTTGTAAAAAAAAAAACTGAGATTTAATACCGAGTTATTATCGTGCTTCGATTTTCCAATTTTCCAACGTTTTCTTTGTATGAAACATAACAAATAAAAAATCGTTTGACATCGATAAAAATTAATTTTCGTAATAAAAATTACAAATTAATGTCATTAAAATGTTTTTGTTATTCAAATTTCACAATTTTTTTTTTTTAACTTTTTTATTTAGTTGAACAGTGACTTTATCCTTTCGATTCTCAATTTAACCTTCTATTATATCGTCAACTACGAAAGAATGGCACAATCACAATGCGTCGCGGGGTTCGCAGCTGCGTTGGCATTTCTATGGATTCAATCGCCTACACGAACGCCTGAATAAAAATTCGGAGAGGAATGCAGTGAAAACGTTGCTAGTGAAGGGTACACGCTGTTAAATCGACGCACCGTTGAATTAATGGATTAAGGCCGCGGGGAATCTCGCGAAGGATCTCGCTCCGTCATCGAACACGCGGCGCAATGCGCACGCGAAGATCTCGTCTTCGTAGAAATCGGTTGAACGAACGTTTTTCCCAAACGTCGCTGCATGGCTCGAGGTTCTCAGTGAGGTGCATTAGAATCGCAAACGACTTCGCGGCACATCCGAGTTCCTTTCTAATTGCGAACGTCTGGCGATTTAACGTTGCCGTTCGGAGTGCACGATGCGACCAACGGAGAGCGCACGCATTAACCTCGGTACACCGGTAAACGGAGTCGGAATTTATGCGAGTGAAGAGCTTCTCCCCCACGTATAGGAGAAGGTGTGGCAAAATGGGCCGCTTTAGCCATCCCGGGGGCATAAATAACGGTCATGAAACTTGAGAATCGAACTTTTTTTAAATTTCATCATTTTTAGGGTTCGTCTATTTTGCCTCAACCTTCGAGTTGCGCGACGGTCTCATTTTTTTTTCTATCGGTCCATTTTGCCACACCTTCCCTTATCACGCTTATGTCGCCCCCAAGGTTGACGTGGTTATACGACGATCGTTACTCCGTTTGCCGGGTTCGCATCGATAATTCTACTCCCTGACTTTGGACAATCGGCAACCGAAACAGAATCGTAAAAGTCGCGAGAGCGTACCGGGGTACCCACCGTGCTATTGTCCCACCCTCGATAGACCATACATTCACCCTTTCCCTTTATCGGCGAGTACTATAGCAACTGGGAAGAGGTATAAAAAAAAAAAGCGAGAAAACCATCAGCAGCCAGCATCGGCAGCAGTATATGGACAATCAATACGAAAGACCCTCGAGCCATGGAAATGGAAATAGAGGATGAATAAAAGAAAAGAAGGGAAAAAAAGTAAGTCGATTGCCGCTGAAAGTGAGAAATAAAAGACGATAGGGTAAAATAAAAGTGAAAAAAAGAATAAATGACGAGCCCGTGAGGGAACGAAGACCCGTAGAGCGCTTGCCGATCATCGGGCACTCAACATTTCCAACCGCCGGAGAGGCGCACCCCCACCACCCCCCTTTATCGCGAACCGCTACCACCGCCGATGGATTATGAATCGCCACCCGGTGAGAAATTATGGCTCTCGAAGCCACACGACCACTGCCACGATTTATGACATTTTTCTCTCGCCATCTCGACACCCCCTCCCCTCCACCCGCCCTTATTCTCCTACACCACCCCCCTTCCTTGTTCATCCGACAACGAGAGAAATGAAGACGGAGGGCCACGAAGAGAGAAATAAACGAGCGCTATGGACAGTGAAGAGGTTACGAAATGAAACTTGTTCACTACAGGAAATCTCTTGATAAGTGATTATCATTTTTTTTTTTTTCATATAAAGAATTCTTTGATTTTGTGAAAAAAAAAAAAAAAATCGCGATTTCCCGGTTAACTTGTTAGAATGTTCGGACCGTCGAAAAATCACGTTTGGAAAACTTTTTTTATGAATCTCTATAACTTGTACACGACGTTAAAAATACAATGAGGAAGCAAAAGGGAAAATTAACTTGCATAATTTTCTTTTAAATCTCGAATTTCGTTCTGATAGGGGTTTATGCTTTTTCACGAAAAACAATAATAATAGTAACAATATAGAGCATATTTGCAAAAATAAAAGTTACACATCCCTTAACGCTTGACTGGCGCGGCAGCTAGTCGGTGGAAATGCACTTCGACTGTCGCGAGCGAACTTTTGAAAACTTCCTCGGAATTCCGTATGCAGAAATATCCTGTATATACATATATCGACGAATATATACCGCTGTTGGGTTGAAGCGCGAGAGACGCGGTGATGCACAAGGAGATGACAATACATAGCTTGAGGATATGTGTCTCGGGTTCTATTCCGCGTATATGGTCTCTCATCGAGTCACTCGAGTGGGAAGTATGTGTCTCGGAGGGGTTTTCCCGACGAAAAGGAAGGCCTTTATAACTGTATATCTTTCCTCTTCTCGCTCTCCCAACGCGGTACAGATAGACTATAGAATTTCGCAGATACCGACACTCGCATACTTTACGCTTCGCCAACTTGAGGTGGAGAAACTCGTGTTACATAAGGGGTATACAAAATTTCCCATAAAGTAAAAATAAAAAAAATTCGAATGAAAAAAAAAAAAAAATATCCGGGTCATGGAAGGAAAATCAAATTTAAAAAAATATCGAATTAATCGGTTCTCGATTGAAAATTCGATAAAACTACAAAAATGTGGAATCGATTTTTTTTTTTTTTTTTTTTTTCGGAAATACGAGTTGATGGGAAGTACGAAGGAATTTTCTGATACTTTGGCTTCCTGGTCCGCTGGAGCATTTTCCATGCATGTACTATGAGATAATGTACCCAATAACTCATGGTTCGGTTTACGTCTTTCGTATTCAGGACGTCGGCGCGACCTCTCTTTCGCTCGTAGGAAAATCGTTTTTCTCATGGCGCCCGGGATACTAACAGGTAGAAATCTCCAATGGTCCGCGCGCCGGCGTTCCTCATTCTCCTTTCACGGCATGGCGTGAAAGCACGTCGAGGATGTGCCTCAATTGCCGTCGCTACTTCGACCTTATCTCGCCGTACACACCGCATATCTCCCGACGAGAGAAAAAAAAATAAGAAGAAGTTTCACCGAAGTTTTCCCGTCTTTCAGAGTTCCCGGTTTCCACAACAGTTATCAAACTTCGGAGTATAAATACGCTTCTCTATATTTTCATTAGAACACGGTTACCGAAAACTTGACTTCGTAAAGAAGAAAGACCTTTTTGGAGTGCCGGTATAATGAAAATTTCAAGATTATTGTTACATCCACTTGGCGCAGGAACTCGCGAAAGACGGAAAAACTTCGGAGAAACTTCTTTCTCGTGATGACTTTTTTTTTTCCCCTTTCATTTTCTTGATGAGGAGATTCCACTTTATCTTCGTCTGTTTGATTTATGAATTGCGTGCTTTCATTTAGTCCGAGCGCCGGACTGAGTAATATTGAAATCTTTTTATTATGCATACGATATTGACTTTCGTATACATATATAGGGTAGAGTGGGGCAAAACGAGCACCGAGGGTAAAATGGGCTCTTGGAATCAGAAGTACCTGCAGTGGAGGTATTGCCGCAACTAATTATTCTTTCGCTCTTCGTCAGCGATACGACAGAGCTGCCGGCTTAGTTATACAAGAGCAGCTCTCCCGTTGAACAATCGAGAACAACCGTCGCATTATATAAATCTGTATATACAGATATTTCGTACGAGAGCAATTCATATGTACATACGATTGAAATCCATATCAATTATCGAGTCCAATAGGAGTTTAATGACGATATGACGATCGACCGATGGACTGCAGAGGGGGAGCGAATGGGGAGTGAGGATCAATCTACCGTTTCTCGTTACGGCAAACGTTGGGATTGGGGAATCGCCATCGCACATAGCCGACACGCACGTGATTTGAAATGGAATTCATCGGTACAGGAGTGAGATGTGATATTCGGGAGGCTATGACGGAGTTCCGGTATATATACAATCGAATTCGATCCTCCCGCAAGCGGTAGTACACTTTGCGGAAATGGGGGATGATAGGTTTCGCTTATGCTATACGGCCAACGTTGCGACTCGAACTCTTCTCTTTCCTTCGTCATCTCTTTCTCTCTCTGTATCCGTAAATATTTGATTTGGCAGAAGGCCGTCTGAGGGCACAAACCCCCTACGGGAGCTTCGCTTCCCTTTTAACCCTCCGAAATCGCGCGGTAGGTCAGGGGCTCGTGTTTATTCGGGACGATATGTCCGCCCAGTTATATTGGATCGCTCGGTAAAAAATAACCACCTGCCGATTTTCATCGCGTATAAATAAACGATATCTCGTCACATTTTTGGCGCTGCAGTTTCAAAGTTTTCCCTTCCCTTTGCCTCATAGAGGAAGGATTGGTTTCGTGGAGAAAAAAATCGATATTTTCATGTCAACGTGTTCAGAATGTTCCAAATCATCCGAAAATCATATTTAGAAAAAATTATTTTTGCAATTTCATCAATGATACCTATTTTCGCGATGTTTTTATTCGGTAACCTCACAATTTTTCAGTAGAAATTGACTCGTTCATTTTTTTAAATAATTCGTGAGAAATGTGAAACTCGGGATCATCAGAGTGGGTTCTCAGGTTTCCATGAACACTCGTTAGGATCATTCCGTGTAATCAGTGAAACTCGAGCTATATTCTGCACCTTACTTGGCCTTAATCCCCGTAGCGATTAAGAACGCCTGTTTCACGTTTGCTCTGGTATACTGTGAGCGCACGTAGGCCACGCACACACGTGTACAGCGGTACAGTGTGTGATATTGCGTTGTCTCTCGGTTTCGCGGCGGTGCAAAATGCGATAAAAAACAGGCCGAGGGTTGCGCCGCGCGATGTATGCATGTAACAAGGGATGCTGAACGGCTCGCTCCGTTTCTGCACGAAGAACGAACTTTGCTATACCGTGTACAGTCCTGCCTCGTATATATAGCCTTCGCTGGGACGATACCACACGAGAGCTACTTTTTACCCCACTGGCACTCGAGAGATGGTTGGATACGGTGGTTGCGAAACAACCCGAGGACCCTCTCGAATATGTATACGAGCGATAACTCACCGAGGGGTGTGAAAAAAAAAACAACCCAACAAAACCCAACGATGCAAGTACCGAGAAATTCTGAGGTTTTGGCTATCTCGCCGAGCGAGCGAAGAATCGCCCCCGTGTACCGCAGAATTGCGGTGCTCCCGGAAAATTTGTGTGAATCAAACCCAAATGATCTGTAACGAGATCGTATGAATGCCGAATGATTAATCGAGCGTTCGACAATTATAATATTCGAGATAAATATACTATGTATGTATATAAATACTATATTTATATTGCGTTGTTGTTCCGCGTCGCGTTCGACGATGTGTATTTTATTGAAAACTAGAGCGATGTAGGGGAAGGTGGGGCAAGATGAACCGCTTTAGCAATTTTGGGATTTTTGTCGATATTCAAAACACTTTTCCACTATTTTGCAACCAAAAATAGATGTCAGACCTCCTTAGAGTATTAAGACGGAAAAAATGGGGCAAAATGAAAAATTTGAATTTTAAGCACATTTCTACCTATAAGTAATATGTAAACTATTCTGGATCGAAAATATAGAGATTACCCCATATCATATATAATGGAAGACTTTTTTAAAAGACAATTATCGAATTATAGTTTTATTCATCTGCATTCCTTTTTCGTATCGGTCTTTTTTTGGCCAAACAATAAATGTTCCGTAGAATTTCATTAAACGTCTTTCCCGATCTTTTTTTTTAGGTAAGCAGTGATCTGCAGTATAAATAATGGCCATGAAACTCGAAAATCGGACTTTTTTTTAATTTCATGAATTGTACGGTTGGTCCATTTTGCCTCACCTTCTCCTACATTCGTACACACATAAAAGGATTGAGAGCGAATACGAGCGTTTGCCGGTGACAAAGTTTCTCTTTGGTGACTGCAATCGGCAATCCGAAAATACCAATTTTGGAATGAGAAAATCCGGGTTACGAGGAATTATCGAAAATCCTCTCGTGTGTCGCGGTTATATATCGGAAATTGGTAACCGTCGCGCTTTCGAAATGCATTCACCATACGAGACCAAAATACTGTGACCAACGTATTTGCAACAACGATTTTCACCGAGCGTTACCGGTTTATATTATATTTAACGAAAGCTCGGTGATGATCCGGGAGGAACGCCGAGACCACATAATCCGAGCAAATGTGAAATTCAACGATGCACAATTGTGTGTATAATGCGGAAAGAGGCGTTTCCCCACGAGATTTTCGACCAGACGAAACTAATTTCATTGAGCTTTCCCCCTCTCTGTTTTCTAATAAATGTATTTATCGGATGATTTATTCGATCGAATGCCGATTAATCAGAAAAAATCGGAGTTGCAGGAACTGCGGTATCGGGTATAGGCGGGTCAATCGGGTCATCGGGTTAATCAGGTCCGTTTAAGACTAAATTATGGATATATCGGTAATAATATACGGACCGGCGATTTTTTTTTTACCAATATGACAAAAGGGTTACGCTACTGGATACATCGTTCAACGTAAATTTTACTCGAAAACAATTTGTAATACCTAAAAAAAAAAAACGGGATATCATATAACGAAAATAACAATGGGGCTTCATGAATATTTTGTAAAATCGTAAACAATTCACTGCGAATTCGTGAAAACGATGTTGAATCAGGCGGTACACACAGGGAGTGAATGATAGAAACGATTTATTTTGCATCAAAAAGTCTCTCCCAGCGCTTCGTTGGCCTCGTCGCATTGTCGACATTGTTATTATATTATTCGTCAGATTCGCCAGTCGGTATGTGTGCGTCCGGGCATTTGATGGAAATGCAAAAAGCCCACGCGTTGCATAACGTGACGATTTGATTTTTCAGTCGCGTTGCAAAATCATTTTCCGAAAAAAAAAAAAAACATATATGTATTATGTATAGATATATACATCTATATATTATTTATTTCAACGGAATAGTCGTCGTTGTCATTGCCAGAGAAAGAGTTTTCTCTCTATGGTTCCGCCGTTTCGTATTTTTCTCTCGATCATTCGAATTTTTTTTTTTTTTTTGTTTTTATTTCCAATCGTGAAAAATACATGTCCACGTGGTATACACACTGTCGCGAACGATGTGTCTTCCTCAGTGCTCGAAGTTTCGACGCGCCCGGGGAGTGTCTGATCAAATCTGTCTGACTCTACTGTCAGCACGTTTCGCCGGTTCCCATTTGATGCTTTTTCCACTTGCTTTCCAATCATCCTTCGCTGGGTGTGACGCCCCAGTCGAGAAAACTCAGTTCCCGATTCACCTCGTGCATACGACTTGCCTCGTGTAGACGTGTCTTCGACGTAAGCCGGAATAGTTCCTTATTTGCGCCCAGAATCTCCGTCTTTCCGGAATGATATATTCGAATAGGTGATATTCACCGGGATACGATCTGCTTTAATACGTGATTTACAAGACGCGCGCGTAATATTTCTCGCTGCAGCAGAATTTGTCCGACTGACATACTCTGTCTCGGGAAACGTTTCGAGTAATAACAACGCCCGGAGCAACGCAGAACGGTATCTAAATGTTCATCCGCTGCTGCGAGAGTCAGTAGAAACGGAAACGAGATTTGCTCCACTGTAGCTATATCTATAACTCGCTGCTTTCCGTAGATATTGCGTTTCGAGTTATGATTCCGCTATGGGGATTCGATGATTGAATAAACACATATCAAAGAATTACTAAATAGTATTCGACGAAAAATTTCGCTTCGATGCCAATTCAATGGTGGGGTAAAATGGACCAAACAAAAAATGTATGAAATAAACAAAAAAATGGATTATCAAGTTTCATGGTTATTATTTATGCTGCGGATCACTGCTTATCAAAAAAATTTCCGGAGCTAAAAATAGACTGAAAAATGGGAACGCAGATAATGAAACTACGATAATTATTTAGAATCGAGAATTATGCGAAAATCCCAAATAATTATTGAAAATTATTATTGTAAATTTTGAATTATGGTCCATTTTGCCCCTTTTTTCGTCTTAATACTCTAAAGGGATGTGATAAATCAACTTTTTGACTCAAAAGTAGTGGGGAAGTGTTGTATATATCGCAAAAAATCCGCTGAATTGCGGAAGCGGTCCATTTTGCCTCACCTTGTCCTACTCATCGACGGGGCTATTTGAGTAAATTTCCGCGATCGAAGCGATACAGCCGATGGTACACGTAAGATAGGAATTATATGTTTCGGTCGTTTCGACTCGTGCGGAGGTCGATTAAAGAAAGTATAACGGTCGAACGCGCGCGGTGAGAGAACGGCGATACTTGAAGATGTAATTTTCCTGTGAGTAAAAGATGCCTCGACGCCGCGAGCGGTTAGCGTCTGAGTAGCAGCTCTCTTAATGCGCGCGGAACAGAGACGGTCACTAGAGGAGACACGGCGGAGAGATCGAAATGAACTACTAGGAGATCCTGTGTGTGCAAATTCGCATTTTGCCCGCGTGAGAAGAGACGGGACTGAGATTGTAGTATTACTTTCCCCGACGATTTATCTACGCGAGATATACACTGGAAGCCCGTTGAGGAATAAAGAGACTCGCGAAGACGCGAACTCTAATTACTCGCGCGATCTTACGAAAGAACCGGTGCCGCGCATCGCAAAATTTTCAATACAAAAATAATTTTTTTTTTTTTTTTCGTACCCTTAACAATTTTTCATTAAAGTCATTTCTCGTACGGTAAATAACAAGGGACTTTTTTTATCGAAGAAAAAAGTATGAAAAGTACAAGCGAGAAGAGTAATAGAAAAAAAATGTACGAGAAAAAAAAATAGAACGACTACCATGGGGTTGGAATGGGACGAGGAAAAACCAAACTGTCCGGGCGTAACGTAAAGGGTCAGTGCCGTTAAAATGCAAAAGGCAGCCTGCGCCGGTTAAAATATTCACGTGCCAGAGCTTCGGCGCCGAAAGAGTGAGCGAGCGGACTTGCACACTAGAATAAAGAAAAAAAAAGAAAGAATCCCCTTAAAAAAGTGTGTCGTAAGTTTTTGATTTTTAACGGAGGCGCACGCGGGAGGGTGCATACACTGGCGAGGAGAATACGTAGCTTATGTATTATTCAGGAAAACCTAAGCGAGGGTGGCCACGGCACGGTAGCCTTGGTATGCACGGATGTGGTCAGGTCTCGCATGCCCGGGGCCCCGCATGCAAGAACGCTAACTAAAATAAAAAAACATAAAAAAAAAAAAAAATCTAAAAAAAGGCAAAAATAAATTAATGAAATAAGAGAAAACTAACGGACCGGGAAATTTATTCGAATGCTGCCTCGATTTTTCCGAGCTTTTCAATCGACTCCACTATTTTATTATTGTTATTACTACAGCCACACGTTCTCGCGATTGTACTAAATAGCTTTCGTTACGAATTGGGCGTGAAATACTACTTTGATAGTTGACGCTTCGAATTGCGAGCGGAAATAGTGTTGATCTCCACCCTGCCGTCTACTAAACTACAGAACGCGAAACGCTGGTTGTAATCGGTCGAACGGCAAATCTCGCGATGACCCGAGGCCGTTGAACAACGGACACCGCGAGATACATAGATCTATTCCGCGGCTCTCGCGGGGCCCATTGGACACGGATGGTCGATTACCGAAAAGCCTCGATCCTCTTGTTCTCGTTGTATAACTGCTCCCTTCTCCCCACATCCCCACCGAACCCACAACTCGCCGCTCGTTTCGTCCTCACTTTCCATTCACCGCTCTCTATTCTATGTGTTCTCTGATGCTTCAACGCCGATTACACGTTTTCAACGCTACTGTAACTCGCCAAAATCGCGAGTATCCAATGCCTGCCCCCCGTATAACCCTGTCGCTCTCGATAAATCGTTGCACGTGTTTCAAATCCCGGATAGCGAAAAAACCCGATGAAATAACGCATCGACGATGTAATTCTACGCGATAGGAAAAATCGTTCTTAATAGTGAATGAAAAGTGAGCATTTTTTTTTTCTCACGTCGATCATTCGGCTCGCGTATAGATTAGCGGATAGTGAGAGTGAAAGGCGCGCTATTGATATAATCGGGACAAAGATCGCAGCCAATTAAAGGTGTTTGTTTCGGTAATAGAGATTTTTTATGGCTCTACTCTTCGATATATCGAAAAAGTTTTTATAAACGCCGAAAAAAAAAGATGTCCATATATACTTTATATAATTATTTTTTTTTCCGGCATAAGAGAAGAAATCTAAAAGCTGCGATTTGTAGTCTTCCAATTTGAAATCATTAATTTATTGGACTTAACCGGTAATTCGGAGCTCCGTATATCCTATAAGTCAGCGTCGTGATCCACGTCGTCAAGGACTAAGACGAGCGGAACTGAACTTTGTTATCTCTGGACGGATAGCGAAGAGTTAAAGAGTGTGAGAAGGATAGAAAGTCCGTTGCGATACCTCGTAAGATGGCTTTGGGGTCCGGGCAGCCAATTTCACGAAGCATCCGTACGAAATTCGCTCGGCAACTCGCCGGAACAATGCTCACGAGGAGAATGCGGGGGAAACGTATGCTCTCTCGCTCTGGCTTCTGGCTCGATGGGAAATTCAATTAAGTTACTTAACGGAGGCCCGGGGATCTCCGCGACGTCGGGGGCAGCGGGGGGCATGGAGAAAAGGAGGGGGAGGGGGCAAAAGAAAAGGGACAAGGGCGGTGGAAGGAAGGAGACGGTGAAACAGCACGAGAAAGAGAACGTAACGGAAAGCGAGGAATGAAGAGAATGGTGGAATGAAGTCCCGAAGGCAGTTCTCGGGGAGAATCTTTGCTTCGTTCCGAAAGTAAAGCTTCGCGAAACGACCTCCCTCTCGATCCCGGAAATTTCGTCTCGGAGACGATGTAAATAGGACTGCAAACAACTTAAATGGAAAACAAACGGAATTATCTCCGCGGCACTGGTGCGGATAAAGGATTAGCCTCTCGGTAAAGTTGAGCGCGCGTTCGGATAGTGCAAACTATACGCGAATTATTTTCCCCTCCGTGCCGTTGCATTTTTGCCGCGTCATTGCACCCCGTTTTCTTATCATTTCCACGATACAAATTTCGCCAATTTTTTTACATCGTTATATTTTTTTAATTACGAATATACCGTACATTTTTTTTAACTATTAAAGTTCAATAAATAAATAAAAATGTATAATATATTAGTTTTTTCAATAATTGTTAGGCATTAGTCGACAAAAATATATTTCCGAAAACCAAATTTTCTTCCAAAATTTTTTTCTTTCTCCTCGTTAATTCTGGCGATACGAAAAAATTTATTTGCGGTCGCGATAAATTCGGACGAAAAATCGACGATAAAGGGATAGATATTTTTTCTGCAATCCGGCATAGCGAGCAATCGCATCGTGAATTATTGTCTCCCATTTTAGGGCAATGCTCGGTTCTTTTCTGTAGTGGATTGCTGGGCTCCTTAAGGAGAACAGTCGCCCACTCACTCCTACACCCACGAGGTTTACAGTTGCTCAGCTGGAACGGGGGTAGTACCTTACCATTGGGGCTTAAGGAGAGTAAAAAGAATGAGATAAAGAGTCGAAGGAGAACACGAAGAGAGGGAGAGACCAAAACGACTTGGCTCTACGGAGCATCGAGCGACGAGTGCAGTACGCGGTTAGGAGAAAACGTAACTCCTCGAAGGTCTTTCGACGTCAGCGGGTGGAACGATAAAAAAAAGCCGCGGATGGGAAAACCTGCCCACGAGTCCTCTATATATACGCGAAACGTTTCTACCTTAGTCACTGTCCCCGCAGATCTACGAAGTCTCCCTTTTCTACTCGGCTATATTATCCGTATACGCCTGACACAGAGGGTTACAGGTGATAAAGTTTACGAGACTTCACGCAGCAGCTTCCGTCATTCGTTCTTTGCAAGAACCCGCGACGTCGAACCTTCCTGATTATTTCTTCACTCATACGCTCTCGCGACCCCAATTTTCTTCTACATCCCCACTTTCGCCGCGGACGCGAACGTTTCAATCATCGCACATAAGACGAAGAATTTTCATCATTACTCCCGCAAAATGTAAGTATATAACACTTGAACCCTATGTAAGCTGAATTTTCATAAGTTAAACGAGTCTCTCACGAACTTCATACGCCTCGTACGTCTCTTCGCCGTGAAAATAAAATATTGAGATGCGAAGAGGAAATCCAACTTATGCCGCGACTTTCTTTTGAACTTTGAACTGCTGATTGTACCGTATCTATAGAGTGATTCCGAGCGATGTAACGGTTTTTTTTAACATTCCGAATGAAAGAAACGAAAGGCATTCACACATTTTTTTCTGAAGTTTTAATCGGTTTTTATCGCGATTTCGAATTTATACAATTTTCGCTTCGAATTTGATTCCAACTTTTATTACTTTCCGGCAAATGCGACCTAATTTTTGCCTCAATTATCACCGTAAATTTTATCCCATTTACTTTAATTTGATCCGCTAATCCACTAATATGTTCAACAATGGCGTCCATATTATCCCGAATTACCGTATTTTATGTATAATACTTACATAAACGAATGCAATCGAAAGTATGAAACTGTGAAATAGAAGCTGCGAGTATAACGTAATCTCATGAATAGCGAGATGAAATTTTGACGAAAAAAAAAAAATGTGATTCCCCGATAGTTGAACGGTGAGACTTTTTGATGCGACGCTTTCGTCGGTGACGGTGCCATATGGTTGTAAGGTTTGCGTCGGGGGGGTTATCCTTCACAGCGATACGAGATGCTCTCGAGGAAGAGAAGGTGGGAGCAGCAGCAACGATAGTTGCTATAAGCATTCCGCTGTGCGACTCCTACTTGCATCGTTCTTTACTCCACGTCGTCGCACGGAAATGGTAGAGCATTCAGTATCTGTATGTTTAATGCAATGGGGACACACGCGAGCATCAGAACCCACAGGTATACATAGTTATGTTGTGCGCAAAGACGCGGCGAATTGCATTCGAGACATCAACACCGACTGGCGAGACCCCGACGCAGTTTCAGACCTCGAAAACGCCCCCCGGGAGAATCAAGAGGAGTCTTGGGGCGTAAAGTATTTTAATAACCTGTTCTCCGGTAAGTAAAGAGGAGCGCGAAATACGGCGAGATTCTCGAGCGAAATTTTCGATTTCATTGAAGTTTCCGCGATATGAAGATTCATGGAAACTTCGACACTCGATAATGAAAGTCTACCAAAGTTTCGCGCAATATTAGCTTGTAACATTCCGGACTGATGTTACGAAGTTTAATGCCGCCGTATTACTCGCATTCGCGCAATTTCGCCGCGAAATGGAAACTTCGCCGACCGGAGAACGCGGCATATCGGCGCGGAAAAGAATCGCCGATACGAATGTGTTCGCGTTTCTCACGAATTAAAATTGCTACATTTATCACTGATTCCTGAAATATTGGAACACATGGTGTTAACTCGTGTTGCAAACAATACCATTTTTTTTTTTTTTTTTTTTTCACTTTTCCTCGCGACGAATGAGAGTTTATTATTGACTTTCTTTGATGTTCTTTCTACAGCCAAATCGTATTTGTTTTTTCGCACAATCGGCAATGAATATACCATTTCCCCCGCCCCCGCAGTTACATGTATATATAACACGGGATATTTCTATGGAAACGAGCGCGTCAACTTCGAGATATTCCCGAGGGTGGAAGGCGTGAGGATATAGACACGTATATGGCTCTCGGTAAGCGTAGGGATAAAGCCGAAGTGGTTGGGTGGGATAACTTCGTTTCCACCGAACACGGGAGAGGGTCGTTCAATAATTTCTGCTGGTTTTGCCCCCTTCCCCCCTTTCCCCTTTACCAACGGTGCTTCGATCCACGACGACGCTCTCGAGAATACAAAACGCGCGGAGATGAATGGATGAAAAATGAAAAAAAAAAAAAAAAAAAGTGAAGAAAACCGGAAATGCTTCTGGGACTTCATTGACGAATTGAATTTGTCGCTCGATTTGATTAATGCACTACAGGAAATTCATTTTTGCGGCCATTTATTTTCCGATCCGATCGATTATTTGCGAGATATCGAAACGAAGGGAAGACCGGGGCGAGTTGAAACAATCGTACGAAAAAATCGATGATTTCACAGCGATTATTATTATTTTACTGTTACTGTTATTATTGCAGCGCCGTGTTGCAAGTCACCCCGGTCTGCCGTATTTTGGACAAAAAATGGTTGACACGAAAATTCGGTAATTATTTAACGATTAATAACGATAAGAGGTGCAAGTAATGAAAATGTCGTGTTACAGATGGAAACGACGCTCTTGAACCTGAAATTTAGTGTACGATAGGGTGGTATATACGTGTAACTGGTATAGCCGGAGAGGCGTTTTTATCGGCTACCGTGTACGACCACGTAGGGTCCAAAGTAGGCAATACCATTAAGCACGACTGGTTCTACCCTAAACTTTACAAACTCAATCCCATCGCTTCCCGACGTTCGCCCGCGTCGTTTCTCCTCAGTTTTACCCGCTCCTCCGCGCCGTTGGAATCCTATTTCTCTCGGGTGTTTGGGAGACGCGAAGGTACACCATCTTCCAACTCTCTCGCACGAGGGATGCTTGAAGGATAACGAAACGAAAGAGCTTTTACCCTCTCTCACCCAAAGAAAAAAAAAGGAGCCCTTCCTCTCGCGTCACGACTCGCCCTTTAACCGAAACCTTAACTCTCGACGGCGTCAGGACTCAGATGCTTCCCTTCCACTTCAAAGTTACCGAGGTTCTCGGAAAGCTGAATCTCTCGCGGGTGGGAAACCCTGGAGTACGGGGTGAGGCGACCGGCAACTCCTTAGTTTGACTCGCGGATATCGGATACGAATTCCGTAGCTCGGTATTCCCAGTCTCGTTCTTCGGCCAATTCGATTTCTCGAACTCCGACTTTCGGGGTGTCGAGCAACCGACGCGTCGAATGAAGTCGAGTAAGGAAAGTATAGGAAAAGCGCGGACGTGGAAGGTACGAGAACGAACGACGGCAAAGAAACGAAACGAGAAAGAATTGTAGGTACAGTGAAAGAAGAAAAAAAAAAGAAATAGAGGAAGAAGGAGAATATACGAGGGAAGAGGAAAGAGGTAAAAGGTCTGCCAGTCTCAATTGAACTCCCCTCTCCCCCGAGTTTCGTTTTTGGCCGATTCGCTCACCGAGAGTATTCGGCAAGGATAAAAATTTACGCGAGGAACCGGTGTCGATGCCGATAAATACGAAGGTTATCGGTTGCGCGATCGAAATTTCCATGGATCCGATTGCGCGGTACGAGCTTCGCGCGATCGGGAAACGAACACGTAACCAAAGGTTCAATTGCAGTTTCGAATAAAACGAGTCAGACGTAAAGGTAGCGCGAAGTTTTTCCTATCATCCGCAGAGGGAATTTCGTCTATCGCGAATATTTGCCGAGTTCCGTCGATTTGTTTCACTTCATTTTTTTTCCGAGAGCTAAACTATCCTTTGCGATATTGCGCTTACTATTCAACGTGTTATTCGTTCTATTGATCTTTTTTTTTTTTGGTATTCGGTAAGTTCGCGTCGAAAGGCATTTTTTTTTTCATTGGTAAAAAAATCGGTTAAAAAAATTATACTAAATTATTTATTTAATTTATTAGTATAAATTTGTTTTTATTTGCAAAAAAAAGTATAAATAAAAGATAAAAAAAATAAAATAAAAATACTATAAAAAAATTTAAAAAACGATTTCTTGCCTGTAATCGCCGAACACATAAGACAATTTATAGCGGACAATTAACATGAATTTATTTTGATATGCAAGTTATATAATTAATTAAATTTTAATTTTTTTTTATGTTGCGTACAAAGTGTTAATGGACCGACATAAATAACGCGGAGAATTTCTTGTTATTATACTTAGAGAGACGTTTGCCGAGAATTTCTGTCGACGAGGACAAAAGGGTGCGTCGATGACGGGCCGCGAGAAATGAGACCCGGTGAATGTCAAATACCACGCGAAAGAGCGGCGTTCTTTCGCCACTGAGCCTTGTGACGAAGCCACCGTCTCTTTGCTGCTTTGATGTACGGCAATTTGGCGGCGTGATTCATAGCCTCCCATCGATAAGCAGCGATCTTCGCTATCATTCTCGTCGTCAAATCGTGATCCAGGGTATCGCGAAGCTTCCAGTAATAGTGAATGAAGGGATTAAGCGAGCGGCAAATGGTTTTGCGCTTTTTTGACCTTCCGGCGGGATCGGGACGCTCTTTGCTCGATGAGCCGATGGGCGACGATTTATCGGTGATTTGCATTTTCGAGGGATTTCGATAAAATAATTTTTTTTTTCTCTCCCGCGATCGAGAAACTTTATGATTTTTTTTTTTCCTCGGAGCAGGAAATTTTGACGGGTCTACCGCGTGTTTCGCGTTTGAGGGTTAACGGGAAACAAGTGACGATCGAAAAATTAAAAAAAAAAAATAGACAGTTCAATTTTTAAGTTAACTTACATTGCGCTTCTCGTGTCCGGAATGTCTCGATTGCTCGGCAATCCGTCGGACGCCTCTTGATTGAATTTGTTCCTGGCGTACGGATCTTCACCGGCTCTCAAACCACCTCTCGAAACGTAACTATGCATTAACAAAAAAATTATTTATTATTAAATAAAAATAAAAAAAATGTATAATTTTTTTTTTTAATTTATATATTTTATTTTTTGTTAAGATATGCAAAAAGTAACTATATATTTATTTCGCCGTATTAACTTATGTATCTGTTAACTGAAAAAAAAAAATTCTATATGCTTCGGATTTTTATCGGAGTTAAATTTTCGAATTAAATGCGAATACACTAAGTTGGAAATAGAGTACAAAATACTGCGTAATAAAATACAAAATTGAGTCTAATAGTAAGAAACGATAAATGGAAAATAGCGTTAATAATATAAGATACACCGAATACGCCGAAAGTTTATCCGTCGATAGGAAAAAAAATGCATTACCCTTGTTCGTCGAAGTAATTCCACGTGACCCTCGGATCCGTGGTCTGCGCCGGTAACAGTTCCGACGACATGACCATCGCCGTTACATCGGAATCCGCATAGCCGCCGGAACTTCCGGCGGACAGAGCGAGGGAAGCCGGTTCTTTCAAGCGCAACGCTCTGTTCTCGTTCTGCAATTTAAATCAAATACGAATTCTATTTAATTAAAATCCTTAGTGTGAAGTGCGAAGTGCACGTTACATTATCCGACATTGTCTGAAAAATGCTACGATCGCAGTGCAATCGCGTCTTATCGATGTATTTTGCAGCGTCGCGACTATCGAACAATAATATACGCAAATGGCATGCGGAACGCGTCGATCGGCATCGATGTATTCCTGCTATGCGTTAAACGTACGAACGTTGTCGCGTGCGGTCGCTTCGGTTTTATCCTCCGACATACGCCATCGGATACCCAAACGACACATATGCACTTACGGAATTTGAAACGGCATTCCAAGCTGCCAAAGACAATAAAGAAAGTCCCTCGGGACCAACCGTCCAGAAGGAAATTGAAGTTTACACTGTATCGCCATCTCGCGTCTGATAGAGCGAAATCGAATAAAATCATTTAAAAAACCACAAAATTTTGCTCATCCACATCTATGCATTGCGTTTCGCAAAAGTTTGTTAGCTGATTAAAATTTCTCATAATCCCCGAGCCGTTCGGATTTGCCAAGCTGTTTTTATTTCATTTCGTTTCGCGAGATTGAAATTCGAAAGAAGACGAGAATATTTCCGGGGATTAACGCAGCCGTGAAATATTAAATCGGGCGAATTCACGGTATTGCTGTGGAAATGAGAGAACGGTGAAGAGAAGGGGATGAAAATGTAACGGGTTGGACCGGAAGTTCGAATTGAGAACGAAGCATTGCTGTTGGAAAAGCGACCTCGACGCACATCGGGCGCGAAGCTTGCAAGCTGTTGCATCCGATCCTCTGAAACGTGGAAATGGTAGGGAAGGGGGAGGGGGAGGTGGGGTATCATGTACCTGCGAGTTTTCCCGGCTACAGGCGAGTAGGACGAAACGATGTGCATCCTCGCGAATAAAACTTTTCAAACGACAAACTTTATCACTTCACTCACCCGCGACCCGTTCCGCGGGCTCGTCGTGCGCTATCTCACTGGGCCGGTGTGCTTCCGGCAATTCGGAAATAATTATAAACTAACAGTGGAGAACGAATGGTGAGGGGAGGGGGGGGGGGGGCAAAGGGAAAGAACCGGAGGAAAGAGGGGTCGGAGAACAGGTCGAGTATACAGTGGCTCTCCGCAATGAGCCCTGGAAAATAGTAGTTATACATACAGATTGAAGCCGTTCGCATAAAGTTCCCGGAGTCACGAGACCGGAAACAAAAATATACTTTGAAGAGCGCCCCGGCGAAGTGCAACGAAAAGGAAAGAAAAAAAAATAATAACAAAAATTATTCATGTAATATATTAATTAAAAACGACAGAGAGAATTTATTTTTTAAATTACGAATTTTGTGAAATGCCGAAATGGAATATTCATGGAAATATGAATAGCGAGTAGTTGCATTTTTCGTATCAGCAATTGGTCGACCGAGCACTTGACCTGAATTCTTCGTCTACCGTTATCAATTTCACTTCTATCAATATTTTTGAGTTTTTTTTTTATTTTATTTTCGGTCAAAAAGTAGTGGAAAAGTGTTGCATATATCAACAAATCTCCGTAAATGCTAAAAAATGGTCCATTTTACCACACTTTTCCCTAATTTTCTGCGGATTTTTCGATGCCCGGCTCGCTTATCCCTCGCGTGTTTCACGAATGAACGAACTCGTCATCAGCCCCTTCGTCCCGTTTTCGTCCGCTTTGCTCGAAGTCGATGCGGTGAAAACTATAAATTTGCGAGTTTTCAGACGATAACGTGTGTGTAGAAGCCACGAGGTGAGGAGAATCGAAATGGAGGAAATCAATCGTTGGCTTCCAATTTCCTGGGTGCTGACCGATGCGCGGGCATTGCGATGAAAAAGCAGACCGCAAACACCGAAGGCAATTAAAAGCCGAAAGGGGGTTATATATGCCGATAGTTGGTCGGGGGATTTGACTCGCACGCACATGGACGGAGTGACGGATTGGCGTTGAATTAATAGGAGAGGATTAATCGACACGCGCACGTGTCACGTCCCGTTATTATCTTCTCTACAAGGTTTTGCGCGTTTGCGAAGGTTCATCGAACGTGCTGTACACATACAGAGATATTCGCAAATGTAAAAAAAAATGATATCCAACTATATTAAAGATATCACGGAACATAAACGTGATGAAAGTTACTTCACAAAAAAAAAGAATTATTTTTACAATAATAAAAAATAAAAAATTTTAGCCAAAATTGCTGTAAAAAAAATGGCATCGTACCTAATACAGGGACACGCATTTTATTAAGGCAGTTGTACAATAATTTTTCTCGAATTCCGACTCCTGACCAGTCGTTTCTGTATATCTTTTTGCGAAAAAAAAATATTATAATTACCTGCAATTAGAAAAACTACGCTACGCAAACATATTTAAAGTTTTCCAAGTTCCAAGTTCCTAAATTTTCAAAGGTTTCTAGTTTCGTAATCTTAACAATTTATCGTCTAAAACAGACTTCATGATTCACAGAACTAAGGTACGAAATATTGTCAAGTCATGTTGAGCCGTTTCGGCAAACATGCAATGAAAATGCTGAAAATCACTCGACTTTAGTGAACCGCATAACTCCGTTCTCTTGGCCGGACGGTCAGTCGGGAGTTAATAAGAAGCAAAGCATTATTCGCACAAAGCATTCAAGGCTTCAAAAGACTGCATCGCGGTATTGCAACCTTGGATTGATTAGCTGTTAATTGCCCTCCGTATGTGCGCCGGTAGCGTGTAATACGCGCCAAACCGCAATCTTAATTAGCACAATCGGAAGTGCGAAATAGCGGTGCGCATTAATCGAAATAGGCGTGATAGTATGCGGCGTACGTTATATAGCGAACGAGCTCGTCGCCTCTGCTTGGCTCGTTGTCACGTGCGACAATGCATGATCTTAAGCTACCGCAGGAATTCGAAGCATTCGCGTTCGCAACAGTGAGCTTCATGCCAGAATTCAACCGATACTATATCATAGTATGCTATACCTACTACGATACATATCGGGAAAACTGAGGCAAAATGAACTACCGAGACAAGATAAGACAGTGGGGCAATTCGAACTTTGGGGCAAAATGGACCAACTATAAAATTCATGAAATTTCAAAAAAAGTTCGATTTTCAAGATTCACGACCACTATTTATGCTGTAGATCACTGCTTACGTTAAAAAAGATCGGAAACGATGTTTCATAAAATAAAGTAGTGGAAAAGTGTTATATATATATTGATAAAACTCCCTGAATTGCTGAAGCGGTTCATTTTGCCCCACCTTCCGTTATGATGTATAGTGACTACAGCTGTACCAGATATTGCAAGTTTGGATGCTATACACGGAACGAGATAATCGATCGATGCTGGTTCTGCCTCTGAAATTGGTACCGGAAAAAGCCTCGGAAAACGTGCCGCGTAGAGCCGGCAGTTACAATAATACGAAAAACCGTTTACCGGAATAACATTATTATAACCGTAGCAATATCCGATCGGGAGATAACGGTGATGAGCCGTTGTGATCGCGAGCGATCGCGGTGATTCTCCGGCGATAGAGAATCGCCCGCAGATAAAGGAGTCGTATATGCTTTGTGCTCGTTGCAGCACTATCGGCCGTTAACGATCCACGTTAATTAACGGGTACGCGGGCCGCTGATTGAACGGTGTTAAACGCTCGCTTAAACGCGATTGTCGAGAGAATAGCTATTCTGTATACGCTGTATATGCGGGAAGATCGGGCGTGGAAACGATCCGCGGGGAGAAATGAAAGAGAAACATGGATTGTGTTGATTTGCCGATCGTATACAGATCGCGACGACGACGACGACCATTGCAGAGCTCCAATAATAATATAAACTGTTCAGAATCGTAGCTATGATATTGTGATGTCTACAGGCGAGCCGTAGAAATGGGTATTTGTCGACGTATCAATTAAACACGCGAAAGGCACAATGACGCGATTTTGATGCGTTTCAGCCTCTAAATGACGTCGATGGAAATGTATTAGGAACGAGAGACTGGTACGCGTATATGAATCGTTACTGGCGCTTATACAACGATCAAAACTACGCGGAATCGTATGCACAGTCGAATAATAATGAAACATGACTGTTATTGTACTGTGGATAATCTCGATCCACCGAATCATCGCTGGCAGTTCGCGATTGAGTTATTGTTCTTCGTGTGATCATTTTCAAAGGTATACAAAGCGCGTCTACATGAATCATATAGAGTTAAAGGGATCGAATCAGCTAAATTATTGCGTTGTTCGTCAAAGTATGTTTTTCCTTTAACCGACGAAAAAATCGCAAAAAATGCTATGATGTCGGAAAAGGTTTGAAGAATTTTTCTGCCGGTTGGAAAAAATATGTTGTCAATTGGTTTAGTTGAAAACGAGATTTAGGTGTTTTCTCTTATTTATTGATTGATTGATTTATTTGTTTGGTTCTTCATTTGTTTATTTATTTATTTACAATTTGGCATTACAATGAGTTGCGACCGTAAAATTCCCGAAGCCGACATTCCCGAAGGAATTTCCAAACGGATTGTGGACCACCGGTAACATTGTCACAAGAGTTGTCAGAAAGAACGAGTGGACAGTGATAAAAAAAGCGACATCAATAAGAGTCTTCCGAGTTCTCGCCTTCCTCTCTAACACTCCGCCTGCGCAATCTCTCCACACTTTCTGTTCTCTCGTCAAATTTTTACTTCGGCTTTTTACCATTCATAAATCCCCTCGTGACTCCGCTGACCGCAAACCCGAGACGTTGACGGCGTCGACGCTGACACGCCTTAGAAAACTTCTTCATCTACTCTTTTTCTCGCGCGAAAGGCGACGCGGAAGTTTGTAAAGAAGAGACAAAAGTGTTAATGGTGAATTGGAGAAGTTGCGTTGATAAGTGAAATTTTGCGAATTCGAATGGGGAAACGGCGAAAGGGATGATAAGAGCACGAGAATGGGGGAAGGGAAAGATGGATAAGATGTGGAGGAGAGTGAGAGAAGCGAAGAGAAGACAAATTCACCGACAGACGGGCTCCGCCACCGGGTGTCGGGGAGTTCCGGCGTCTTCCATCCCTCTAAGATATATATATATACATGTATATACGTATACCACGTATGAGAAGACTCCGACAACCACCGGTGCCGTAACTCACAGACGGCTTCTCGCTTGGCACTCTACGGTGGCCGTTTTTCTCCTCGTAATTTCACCGGTTTACCTCTCGAGAGTGGCGTGTATGAGAGCCACACGTGAGGTACACCGAGGTACGGTACGGTGGTGGCGCGCAGTCGACGCCCGAAAGGAACGAAGAGAAGAGTTCTCTTACAGATTCCCATTCGGAGATAAGAGTACAGAAGCCTCTCCGGGGGAAAAGGGTCGCGAAGGGACCAACCAACGCTCCTGTCGCTGATGCTACATACCTTTTCCCAACGTTCTCCACTCACCGGATGAGGGAAAATGTTCTCCCTACTCTACTGCGATCGTCGTCATGTGTGCGAACTCTTGCACTCGCGCGAACGTTCACGATGCCGTTCTCCGTGAGTTATGGACAGATTTGCATAGTAACCGTGAGTAGTTACGCGCTAGCAGGGATTTCGGCATCAACGGAGATGAGAAGAAGGGTATGCCGAGCCGAAAATGACTATGCTGTTTGATAGACGATTCTAGGATTCTTCATCTATTTCTGCATAGAATGAGCGAAGGATTTAACTTGAGGGGATATCGTTTTCCTGACTGTTCGAAATCGGAGTCAAATTTTGAGTTCTTGTTGTTTCCAAAAACGATCGGAGATAATAAAATTTTTTTTTTTTACTAAAAAGTGCAGATAATAACATTTTTACAAAAAAAAAAAAAATGGTCACAAACTACTGAAAAAAAAAATCCTGAGAAATTACGATTGCCAACGATTCATTATTGTTGGAGGTCGAACCTTTTTTTTCCGTTGAAATTTTTTTTAGAATGCTCTCATTTTATTCATTTTATTATCTCCTATAGTTTTGGAGAAAAAAATAAATAAAAAAATTAGTCCATCGACCTTTCGATCGCTTTTATTTAATCCTTGAATTTTTTTTATTGCCAATATCATCAACTTTCGACCTTTTTTTTTTTAATTTTCCTGCATTTTTTAACGATAAGATTTTTTAAAATTAATTAATGAAAACATTTGACGCTGTGAAATGAAATATTTCGAAGAAATATTTATTACCTTCGAGCATAAAGATTTAATTTACATACCAATATTTTTGCACTCGCGGGTCCTGAAACTGAATATCGAGAGATTTATTGCCGAGAATTATGTACAACGACCCAGTTCACGCGTGTATAATATCGCACCCTCGAGAAATCATTGGTGTAACGTTTGCTCTCTCACTCGCGATAGAACGATATGATAAATTATATTTTCCAGGAGACTCCGCGGAAATGGTTTTTTTTTACCGCCACGATTTCTGCACGAGAGTGTCTCGTACACTCCCCGTGGACTGACCGACCCAGTTTCGGGTTGAAGGGGTTCAGATCGTAGAAAAAGAAGGAGCGATCGTCGTTCCACTAATTGGCAAAATCTTATTCTTTTTTTTCTTAAATCGTCAACGACGTTCTTTTTTACATGCAGTTGTAACGGCTTCATTAATCCACTCAGACACTATCGGAAGCAAAAGAACCGCAGAGTTTCCGACAGGTTTGCGCCAACGGAACCACAAATCTTCGTCACTTCGAAGAGCGCCCCACCAAAATCAGACGAGAACGCTTAATTTCCGTATCGAGCTTCCATTCCAAACTCTAATTATGAATCTATATACACGATAAATGCATTAATATGCACGTACAGTGTGCAATATTCAACGATAATTCGTACACTTCGATAGATTGGTTCAAATATCATATATTCGGGTAAATCTCGTGAGCGTGGAACGTCATTTTTGCGGTAACGATATTTTATGGCAAAATCAACCCACTATATTCATCGACCTTTACTCTACCAAATATATGAGTAATGCAAAATCAACAAATAATTATCAGGTATTAAATGCGATGTAAAGTGTATTTAGCGAACTCGGAATATTTGATCGTCAATTGTAAACCAAACGATCATCGCTCAAATATGCAATAATATATTGGATTTAACAAGATTTGTAAGCTTCGTTGCATATGAAAAAATATGGAAAACATCGAAACAAAAAAAATAATAAACCAAAAAGTATTCGAAATAATATAAAAATGAATAATCATCGGTCATATAATTTTTCGTATATCGAGATATTTTAACAAATGATGCTGATTCGACGGATACGACGATAATTAATGCATTTTGGTGATTGAAACGTCGAGTGACTTCGTCAATGGGAATTTAATTAATTATTGTCTCCGTGATGGTGAATAATGACATTTTTCTCGAGCCGAAACGAAGTCCCGAGTCGTCTGTCTCTCACAGTGTTCGACTACTTTTCAATTCGGCATGTTTTCGTACCTATAAGCGGAGAGACTCGACGGAGCCGATATCTCGAGGACAATAAGTCGCCGATCGACCTCCGAAGGAGACTTCTAAAGGAGAAAGACACGACGTCTATATATAATACAACTGTAGAGTGCCAACATCGTAGGAAAGAGCACAAGCCGATGAATGAAAGGACGAGAGTTCAGCGGCAATAGATATGACAGCCTCTTTAATCTTTCATCAATTCGCTTAATTAACTAGCAACAATAGAAGTTCCCTTTCGTGCTCGAGGAAGCCAAGAGAAAGATGCCGACTGCAGGACGGAACTATAGTCGCAAGCCAACGGTGTATATATATGTATATCTCCGCTCGATATCGCTTCGTGACTCCACGATTTTCTGTTCAATTGAAATATAATGCTTTGCAACAATCTTTTTTATCCCTGACTTTCTACACTATTCTATAGTTTTTGAGAAAAAAAATCAAACATTTGCCTCTGTTTTTGAATCGGCAGATGTACTCTATTTTTATAATTTATTTGTCTATAATATCGTATTTTACATTTATGTAAAATAACTCTTTAAATTCCGCAACAGAGAATTGCCGAATGAAATATTTCGGACCAATTTTATGCATGAATAAAATAATCTCCTTCACTTGCTGCTTAAACGTCATGCTTTATCCTTTGATAAATCTCCGCCGCTTTTCCACTCCGGAAAACTTAAATCCCAATCCGTAGTCCATCGCGAACGCGCTAACGTAAGTAGCCAACATCTTTTTACCGGAACACACTTTACCGTGGGAGATAATCCGCAATCCGGCGATTCCGAAAGCCGCGAAGGAAGACTATTACCCTCTCGGGACGTGCCGAAGAAAGAAGGAAAAGACAGAACTCTAGTTCAGCATAGTATGGGGCGGTCTCGTCGATCAGAGGGAAAACCATTCCGAAACTCAGTTCGCTCGATTAACGGATGAATTCCCGTAATTAATCAATCGAAAAAGAGGGGCGATGTCACGTGGTCGAAAGGGCTGCGACGTTATAAAACAAAGCTGCTTCGGATCACCGATGGTGGAGATTGTGACGCGACTCCGCAGGAGCGGCGGCTGCTCTCTCGTCGCGGATCGGGGTGGAAAGGATCGACCGGGCGCCCTGCCAATTCTCCGCGATCGTCGCTTATCGCACTTTCCTCACTCCATCGCTTTACCCGATAAATACATAAAAAAAATACAGTAAAATAAAATTAAAAAAAATGTAACTTGAGGACGAAGAATCGTGAAGATAAAAAAAAAAGGGTAGGAACTTTTGTCGCAACCCCATCGATTCTCTCAGGTCGAATCGAACAATTGAGGAGACCTGCCCCCTCCTCAGAGAGGGGAGAAGTCTAGAATCGTAGAATTTTGTAGGCGATTGCATCGCAACCGCCGGAGGATGAATTCTCGGTGAGCTCTTCTCGCGACGGTCGAACACAAGCGACGACTCAAACCAGTGGCGAGAGCACTTCTGAACCATTGTTCACCCTATCTATTGGGGACCGTTTGGCAGATGTCCTCACCCTGTGTAGTTTGCCCCGAAGCGAGAGGGACGTCGACGACCGTTCGACTCCCTCGAACGATCTGTGGTGGGAGGGGAAGAGGGATGACTATGAGGTAGTCGAAGGCTTCTGATATCGAGGATACTAATGCCGGATCCGGTTTGCCGGATCCTCAGACCTGTCCAGAGATCCACCCAGAAGCATTTCGATCACATCAACGCTCCGGATATCCGACACTCTCGTTCACGCGTCTTCATGACAAATGATGACATCGAACGAGGAATACCAAAGCGCCGAAATCCACCCACATGCCTTCAAAATCTCATGGGATCTCTCCTCCCTCGTGGGTCTGACGAGTTTTGTACCGCACGGTAATGCATATAGCGGACGAGAGAAATTCTCGGCTATTTTGACGTCGAACAATACTCTTCTGGCTTCAACCCACCGAAATAATCACATTATTCATTGTATTCCGGGAATACTTTGGGATTGTCGGGTCATTGTTATGCGCTCTAATAGCGTACTTGAATCGTTCATTGTCATGAACGAGTGAGATTACCGGTGAAAAATGATGATTGTCGAGAATTGTAGAAAATTGTGAACATCATACAAGGTACTTGAACGTACGAAATCTGACAAAAGAGTCACTTTGCATGTTAACGCGGCCGTTAAATGCGTCGAATCAACAACGCTTTGCGCGCATTCACAAGGGCGAAGTTTGTGAAACAACGAAAATACGTCTGACGTTTGGAAAAAAATTAATTTCAATTAAAACGCAGTTTAAAGGTTTGCCTGCAATGTAGGAAAAGGTGGGGCAAAATAGAACAGTGGCGCAACTCGAATTTTGGGGTAAAATGGACCAATCCTTAAATTTATGAAATTGTAGAAAAATTCGATTTTCAAATTTCATGGACATCATAAAAAAAATTGCCCCGATACAAGAAACGGAATGCAGATAAATAAAATTATAATTCGATAATTGTCTTTCAGCGTGTATTCTATGTATGATAAACGGTGTGATAAATTTAGTTTTTGATTAAAAGATATTGCCAAAGTGTTGTGTATATCGACGAAACACTCCCTGAATTGTCGCAGCGGTTCATTTCGCCCCACCTACCCCTACAGAGAGGGCGCTTTTTTATTTCTTGGAAGGATTTTTCGTATTCACGAAAATCTGTAATCTCTTCGTGGCGGATACTTCGCAGGGAGCACGAGTAGACAAAAAGAAAGAGTAAAGCTGGTACTCCCCAGGGTACGTGTTCTCAAGCACAATGGGTTCAAACGATTCTTGCAGGAGTATATAGTTTCCGTTGCGACGATGAAGATGTTGCGCGATCTCCGAAGGGTGTAGGCATTACTTATCCAAAGGAAAAACGAAGTGAACTTTTCTCAAAGTCGTGATGAGTATACGTGTCGAGAGCTGCGCTGCTTCGATAAAGCAGTCTTCCCTTTGAAATCTACCCTTAGCTTCTTTCCCTTCTGCGCTTGCAGCAGCTTTTAGCATAAAGATCCGGCATATCCTTACTCCCGTAAATCGTCGACGAGGAAGACGCGCACTTTGGCTATTCTTCGCCAGCGTACGGTGAGTACGTTATCCACGAGAGCGCGGACGTTAATTTTACGAAGTCCGCGCAAGAGTTAAACTTCTTCATTTCCCCCCAGAATCGATCGCGACATATCAGTATCCGCGAACTTTTTTTTCTCTCGACATCGCTCATCCGACGTAATTTCGTGCATCAGCCCTTTAGCGTTCGAAGGCTACAGGCGAAGATATGGAATGCGTTAAACGTTACAATTTCGAAGGGGTAGTAAATTGCTGACGAGAAGGATTTGTGGAAATAATTCACTAGAAGGCGAAGTGGCAGCGCACCCCGAGAGTCCGGGTTCCACGATGTAGAACTAACGTTAATTTTACGGTAACGCTCGGAGGGCCAAAGATTTAGACTCGCTTCGGGGTGGGGGATGAAAACCGTTCGAGAGGGAGAGATTCAGAAGTAAATGGGACGTACCCGCTGATCAGGAATCTCTTGCGCCAGAGGCAAGGCAGGGATGTGGGAGGGTGGATAACACTTGCAGCCGAGTGCAACGGGGGAGGGTTTCAGGCATTGTCGGCGAACGTGTTATATTCATTCTCGGTGTTAAGTAAGTGGCCCCTGTGCCGTTGCCGCAGCAGCATTGTGCGCTCACTGACACATCTCAGCCCTCGAGGGGGGTGTTTTCCCAATGGTGGAGTTTACGTTTCCTCGGCATTGCAAGATCCTCTTGACGTCCGGACCAATGCTCATGGAGACCTCTCCCTACGCCAAGGTTTGCTCGGTTGAACTAACGAGATACGTACCGTCTTTGGATTTTGATAGATGCAGATTGGATGGAACGTCTTTCCGGTTCACGAATTCTGGCTTCTGTATGGGAATCAACGTTAACGATATTCACAGGATGCGTGGTCTTATCCACGACTCTATGTACTTGCATCAAATTCATTAGACCGAAACGATGCGAAACTTCTGACTAAATTAGGGAGATGTGGGGCAAAATGGACTATTATCAACAAATTGCAAGAAATGCGAATAATTGAGGCCTCGTATTTTCAGCAAACCGCGCAAGAACCCTATTATATTTTTGCACACGGTTAAAAAATACGAGGCGGGAGAGGCGCTTATTCGCAACATATTCGCAGAACGTACCGATGGAATCGCGCATCGTTTGTGGGTCCAGCAGGCGAAAGACTCGGGAGTATGAGGAACAGCGAATAGTGTGCGTGTGAAGGTACAATGAGAACGAGTCTCGCGTGCAATCTCTCGTGTGTAAACTACGAACCATATAGATAGAGAGTAACAGGCGCACGTACCGACCAGAACACTACAGTAGAATATTACTGTATCGCAATACCCGTAGAAGAGGCGTATCGTCGGTCAGAGTGCTTTTTTTTCCAATTTACAATTTCATACCGCGCTCGTTTCATGACGGCATAAAGCGCCCATAAATTTTCGAGTCTCGCGAGAGAAACAGAGAGGAGCCGAGCACTTTTCATTGTGCCGTCGGGGACGGCCCAATGTTCGCGCTACAGTTCGATTTTTTTTTTCCTCGAGTGCAAAACACACATTCGAAAAAAAAAAAAAAACACTGCACCGAGGGTTACATAATACTTTATATACGCAATAATATCGCCGATCCGGATAACACATTTCCTCGTGTCCAACTTGGCCTAAAAATGGTAATTGCAACCCCGTTATACCGGCATTTCGTTTGTCGCTATAATTAAAACGGTAACGCGATACTCGGAGAACACCAACGAGCCGCTAATGACTCGACGGATTAAACGGGTTATCAAATTTGCACATTTTATCCCATTAACATTGTAATTTAATACGATTTCAAGTTATCGCAAGCGAGTGACAGGAGGAAGCGTTGCGGAGTTCTTGAATATCTGAAGCTTGCGCGACGAGAAAATCCGATAATGTTAATCGATTGACGAGGAATAAAAAAGAACTTCGACGCTAACCGAAGAAGAGATAATAAAAAAAATGTATAATAATAATAATAATAATAATAAAATACAGAGAACAATTCTTTCCACAAAGCCAAATAACTACTTTCATTACTCTTAGCGAAATTTCCTCCAACAAACGACCTGCGCATAGCTGCGGGCAGATTGTGTACTGTTCTACGCCGTTGGGGTATTTCTATATATATATAGAGGGAGTGGCGACAACGGTCGTTGGGGTGGCACGTAGCTAGAGCTCTCCTCGAGGGTCCTAATTCGTACCGAAATTCACCGGCGTCCTGGCCATTATTGCGCTAATGGAGAGCATTTGCCCTGAGGTCCGAGCAGTCCAATCGTCCTCTGACCATTATAGCTGTTATCGTGACATCGGCTGGGGATCTGGAGACCTCAGACTGGCGGACGAAGCAGAGAGCTTCCCCTCGACCCTCTTCGTTTGTATGTTATTCTCTCTGCTACCGCAATTCCAACCTTCCGCCCTATCGTTAAATTCGTCACATTCTGTCCCTCCTAATGTCCTGTCGAAACCTACGCACGTTTCGCGGTTTTTGGCTTTTTTGACAAATGAATGGATGACGAAGGTTTATTGGGCATCACATCCTTTGGCGATAATGCCCAATGACATTAATCTTCGACAGGGACGCGCGCAAATGTTCTGGAATACTTGGTTAGCCGCTAGCATGCTGTTTTTCATTTTCCAACGAGAAAATATGGCCATTTTCGTTATCAGGGTTTTTCGACCTGATTTCCTTTTAGCACGACGTCTTCAATCTTGAAACTCGGCCGGTACGATAGCCAACCGACGAGGGACTCGAATTCACATCAATTAGAAAATAATTAAGCAGAGCAATTTCTCGCTTCGCTAATTAGTAAAATTTTGTAATTACCGGCCGAGAGGAGTAAGGAACGCGAGAAACCTGTCGCGAATGCTCGAAGATATCAAGAGGAAGAAGAAGAAGGGAAATGAATGAGGATTGCTGAATGGGAAGAGAGGTGGAAGAGTCAGATGAAAACGAGCGACTCGGGTCAGAACAGCCGTGAACAGCCCTCGCAAAGTTGATATCTGCAGAAGCGTAGATAAGCGAAAATGCAGAAAGCGCAGAGAGGGAACGAGAGCCACAGTCGAACTCTGCTTCCATGTTTCTGGCCTTCGCAACGGTGCATCTGATTTCGAGTCCCGACGAGTATTTAGACCTTGAAGTCTACGAATATACTATGCTGAAGAGCACACGTAATCCACGCAATGTTACGCGTTACTACATCCCTGATATATTTCCCAGCTTTACCACTTGCAACCGCTACAGGCTCAGGATATTCAACGATGAATTGGACTCTTAGAGGAAATGAGAATACGAAAGTGGAACACGGAGAAGAGATAATACGAGGATATACCTCGCGTATAAATCAAAGGAGACGAGAAGCAATTACAGATGAGAGCTTGCAGCAACTTCTAAGCTGTCGTGCCTTCGCTTCATAGAAACGAAGAAGTTCCCATGCTGGTGTCCAACGTGAACTATGTAGTTTCTGTGTATTTCGTGTTTGAATTTCGGCAAATCAGTGAGAAAATAAACTTAACAATTCGATTGGATGATCATTGAATCAATAGTCAATATTATTGAATAGGGGAAAGTGGGGCAAAATGGGACAGTCACACAACACGAATTTTGGGGCAAAATGGACCAATCCGAAAATTAATGAAAAAAAAAAATTTATTATGACACAAATGTTGGCAATAAAATGCGAGAAAATTTTCGGCTGATCATCCTTAGATAGCGGAAGTGTGTATGCGTGTGTGAGGTTATTTTTAGTTAAAATTCTCTAAATTAATTATCATAATATTTTGAGTTAAATTTGTATTGATTCTCGAAAAAGAGATTTCGAAGATATTTGTAATGACCGAGATACCGTGTCGTAAATATTTTGTCGCTGGTGCTAACGTTACGACTCCGTTTTTTTCGAGCGCTAATCAAATTTATTATTCGAGCGAACAGCAGAGGAATAGGTCAAGGTAGGCCCCCTATTAATAATCATTCCGGATACGCGACATTGAATTCATAATCCCCGCAAGACGATGGGAATTCCGAATTTCTTAACAAAATATATACAAAATTGATGTTTTGGACGACAAGCAGAATTTACGTCAGGAAGATCATCCGCCGCGTGAAAATTTACATAGCTCGGTCGTGCGGAATGTCGTCTCCAAGAGCGGTATGCGACACGCGGTCGAGCGCGGGCGTATCGATTTCACTTTGCTATTTTGTAACGTGAATTCTTTTACTCCCTATCTTGCTATTTCTTTTTCTTTTTCATCGCGTTCAATGCACTCTCCCTCGCTCTTTCAGTTTTGTTCCTATCTTTCCTTCTCGATCTCTCGTCTTTTTCTCTGGTATACCTGGGAATTCCATCGTAACCCGGTAGTCGGGAGTGGGGAACGGATCGCACTACCGCTATTTAAGCTGCGAGTATCGATTCCACTCGAAAGACATCGAGAGCTCCGAGAGACAGATTGGCCGAGAATTTAATCCGAGAATTCTTTAGGTTTGATATACAACGAGCCGTCGCGCTCGATTCTCCTCGCTCGATCGAGCGCCACGTCAAAAAAGAGAAAAGAAAAAAATAAAATAAACGGAGAAAAAGAAATACAATAGAAAAAAACATTTATTCTCCGCCACGTCCAACTATCCGCGGTTGGAAATCATAACGAAACTGATGGAATGGCTAGGTGTATGACTAGGAAATAAATGGATGAGCGCGAATACATCATTTATACCAATTTAAAGTTTCAGTTTCCTTCTCCGCGCGGACAGCAAAAGCTCCGGTCTGGAGTTGTTTAGCTTCGCTACCGTTTCCATTGTTGCCTCTCCAGAGGCAATATATACGTTTCAAGAAATGGCGAATAGCAGCAGCCGGCAAAAGATGTTTCGAGGAGATCCTGATTGAGAAATATTGTACGAGAAAGTAGAGTCTCCCCAGAGTCCGGAATCCGACAACCGGGAATGGGCAGTATCGTTTGTATCATTTACCGTTCGCCAAAGCAAAAGCGAAAACGAAAAATCGAGAGAAGAAAAGCTTTTCGACATCACTCAACGTTACCGATGCGTTTTCTCGACGCGACCTGATGCAATACAAGATGTTACGGTTTTACATCGCGACTAGAAAATTAACTCCGCATCGACATGCTGTATTTTTTATTTTCAAGTGCAGCAATATAGGGAAAAGTGGGGCAAAATGGAACAATCGGGCAATTTTAACTTTGAGGCAAAATGGAAGGATACGAAAAATAGGGATGCAGATAACCAAAACTATAATTCGATAATTGTCTTTTGAAAAGTCTTTTATTTTTAAAAAATGGGGAAATGTATACTTTCTTAAAATAATAGTTTACATAGCGCTTATAGGTAATAAATGAATTGAAAGTCAATTTTTTTACTTTTATAAACAATTAAATCATTTTGCCCCATTTTTTTTTTCATCTTAATACCCTAAGGGAGTATCACTAATTAATTTTTTGAATGAAAAGTAGTGGAAAAATGTTGTCTACATCGACAAAACTCCCGGTATTGCTGAAGTGGTTCATTTTGCCCCACCTTTCGCTACTTTAAGATTTGTACTTTCATGAGGTAAATTAAAATACCGAAGCCCTGCAGCTCCAAACATTTGTTCGAGATAATTGAAAAAAATTTGAAACGCGATAAGAAAAAAAAAGAAAATGCCACGTAGAATAATCAACGAGTGAAGCTCGTGACCTTGCATTAATAATCGGATATCGAAGAGAGCAAAAAGGATCGAAGCGAGGCGGCGGGGTTTGAGAATAGAAACCGCCCGCGTTTCGTTCCCTCGCTTCCGGGATGCTGGTCTCTGGGTAAACAACGTGGGTGCATGTAGTCCACTTTTTTTTATCGACCGATACTCGGAAGCCGGGCAAATACAATTCTTCATCTCGGAAAATGAATTCTTTTCTCGTATGATCCTTCCAAGCGAAGAGAAGAGCATTATTTTTAATTGAAAAAAAACTATCAAGGAGTTTTGAAGCACTAGAGAGATGGATCTCTATTCCGAATCACTTAGCGTATCCCAGGAGACCAAATTGATTTTCCCGAAGAGAAAAAAATACGCAAGTATGACGTTGAGGCACGTTGGCCTCTTCTAGTGCCTTGCGAACGAAGGCGACCTTATTAAATATCCAGGTAAAGAGATCCAAGAGGTGGGCGGAGGGTTTGCATCGTGCCGTGTGTGCAACGAGTGGCGTAACAACAGTGTCAACTTCGAAGAGCTGATATGGAATGGGGGTACGAGAAGAAAGGGTCCGAACGTGGCCGATACAGAAAAGAATGTTCCGGCGAGAGTCGAGAGAAAGACAACAGTTTCAGAAAGAATGAAAAGAGGCGAAAAGTGGAAGAGACATATAACGTTTCCCATGCATTGTCGAGCCGACATGCTCGACCGGGATAAGGGTGCCTCGGCACTCTTATACAGCTGTATTCATACCTCCAAACGTCACGTTTCAGCGACGTCTTATTTTGTCTCGAGTGAATTTATCCGCAATGGCCCCGATGTGTATCCGATACTTGGGACATACATATAGCAAAAACGCTCTGGATACACGTTCGTCGAGGGGGTTTAAGACTGTTGGAGGGTAGTTAGTGCACCCGAAGACAGCACAGATACGAGAAAATGGGGCGAAATGGTCCACTTTAGTAACTCAGGGAGTTTCGTCGATATAAATGATCCCCAGAATTTTTTTAAATATCGTTCTCGATCTTTTTTCGGATACGCAGTGATCTGCAGTTTAAATAATTGCCATCAAAGTTGAAAATCGAACTTTTTTTTAATTTCATCAAATTTCGGGGTGGTCCATTTTGCCCCATCTTCACCTACTACAGAATCGTCGTTCATCCGCCTAAGAACCACCGCGCCAGCTCCCGACCAGCGTTTATGGTACTCACGTTCTTGGAAGATCGCCATCGACCGAGCCAAACGGCAGCGGCAAGCCTTGTCGCGTGCCGCTCGTCGTTGTCGTCGTATTTATCATCCTCATTGCCTGCAGGCATCGCGAGCTCTACTCCTTGATTAATCCCCCGGCCTAATTGCCGTCGGCTAATTGTGTTTGATCGACGCAAGCACCAAATCCCACGAGCTCACACGATCAAGCTTCTGGAATACAGTGCAAACTTGCCTGATCCTGTATACTCCGTGTATTCGATGATGGCTAATATGTATAGTAGTGTATCCTGCAGAGGATAGAAGCTACTTGAAAGCTTGTCTTGTGATGTATCGAAGACAAGTTAACTCTCTTCGTAGATCTTCGGAAATACGATTTCCCACCCCAACTAAAGGAAAGCCGCGATATAGATTCCCCGACAATCTTTAGCGCAAAAAATCGTAATTATTATTATTGCTATTAAAATTCGCGAAAAATACTCCAAGTAACCTTAAGCAAGCGTTTCCGGCCGAATAAACATATGAATATGATGTATTTTTTTTTTTTTTCAATAAAAAAAATTCGATTTTTTTTTTTCGTTTTTCGGAATTCTTGCGCCAAAAATACTAATTTTGCATTACCAGAACATAGCCTGTAGGGTTTCATCTAATTTTAAACGATCTTCGAGTTTCGTTTTAAAAACGGTTAATGATCGTTTATTACATTATATCGGATCAACGAAATTTGTTTTACGCCGCCGCCATTTTTCTGGAACAAACGATGTTCCTGACAAATTTTTCACGTCTCGGTAAACCGATGAAACTGTTTTTACCTCAGCTTTTGTTATTATAATCTTTACGATTTTTTTTTTTCGTTTCATTTTCCTTCAGCGTAGCGAGGAATCTGTAAACGGCGCTGATAAGCGCTGCGAGATAACGTTTCCCGGGTTCGTTGTAAATTTTCTTCGGGATGCCACTCAGAGGACGGCTCGGCTGTCAGTTCCAATTTATCGGAGAATTTATAACAAAACGTCGCGTTACGCGCAACCGAGAACTCGGGCTAAAAATTATTCAGGCTTCAAGTGAGATTACGTCGTATAAAATAGTGAATGGTTCGCGACGGTTCGTCAAAGGATAATAGTGAATTTGAAAATTTTTTTGAGTTTAGTGGAAATATTAAAATTATTATTATTTTTTTTTGCACAGTCCTTCCGTGGAATAATAAAAGCAATCGCATCAACGGCATATTTTACTATCATATTCGGAGCAAACGGCGGAGGAAAAGCCACACGTACACGTGAGACACTTTTCACTTTGCTCCCCGCGCGGGTTTCGCGACTTTCGCGCCTCGCGCACGTAAACTTTTTTACCTCTGTCTCTGATATATTGTTTCTGACGTTACGCTCGCGCGAGGTCGCGAAAATGGTGAGACGAAGCAAACAAACCCACGGAGGGGAGGAGAAAAAAAACACACAATACGCGAGTGAAGAAGGAAACAGCGGTGTGTGAATGTGTGTGTGTTATGCAACGGGTAGAAGAAAACGGATCGGCAAAGCGGCAGCTACAAAGGATACCTTTTCTAATTTCCTCGGAAAGATAAATTCGGTGCTACGGGTTTTCCCTTCGCTTCTGCTCGACTCTCTCTGCCTTTATACCTCTATCCGCGAAAGCGCGAAACGCGAAAGGAAGCGAAGAGCGGCGCGCGGGAGAGGCAACGGCCGATGCGATTCATGTGTCGCACGCCTCGGCATTTCCTTAATACACGAACGACCCGTGACGTATTGTGTTTATAACAGTGCGGAGGCGCGTTCCCGATGCACAACATTCCAGTCTCCGAGGAACAACTTGGCTTGAAAAACAATCATTGAAACTCCAGCCGGCAGTTCGGAAATTGGTTTAAAAAAAAAGTGACCGTAAATATGGAAAACGAATTGCGCAACACCGAGCTGTACACACAGTACGAATAAGCAATTTAATCCTTTAGAGTTCTATTTTTTGTTTCCTCATAGAGAGGATTTTGTTTTCGTGAGAGAATGAAATGAATTTTCGAGATATCTGTAGAAATGTGTTCAGAAAATTCCAAAACGTCGGAGAAACACGTAAAAAAAAAAAAAATGTCGGGATGTGAGTTGTGAGTTAAAAAAATGTCAAACTCTAAACAACGTTAAAAAAAAAACATAAAAACAATTTGAATTTTCATTTTTTCGATTTTCGATTTAAACAAAATCCATCGATAACATAAATAATTATTCGCCATACGACAGCCATACTGTTATCGATACGAACAATGAATTATTCACTGCCGAATAAATGTCGGGAAATACAACTTACGAATAAACTCTTCGCGCTGTCCGCGTTTATTAATCTTTCGTCGAATTATTGCACCGTGAAAAAAAAAATGAAAAAAAAAAAAAAGAAAAACCGTAACGATCATTAGAAGGGAAGATCGATATTCCGCGGAATTGAATTATCTCTCCGGCGCAAAGAACGAGAATTGAATTGGCCTGGTGATTTAACGATGCGACGAAATCGCGGTCTTCTCCAACCCTCCCGACAAAGTCGTTTTATTGTAGATGAGACGTAAAAAAAAGACGTAAAAAAAAGGAAGTAATATCTCGATAACGACATGAACGGGGAGAGGGAGGTACGGAGGCGGTGAGCCGCGGCGCAACGATGAAATATTTTAACGGCGACAGTTCGATTATTTCCCGGTCGTTTTGCTTCCGCTCGTTCTTAATTAAACATTCTAGCGAACTGTGGATAATCTTCTCGTTCGCTCGGTAGGCGCGTTCTTAAAGCAGCGCACCGTCCTTATATATTACTCGGATGACAAGAGATGCTGAAAGGTGAACTGCTGTTGATGAACGGCGAGTCACCGTCTCAAGTGTAGACGTACAGTAGCGTCTCGGTAAGTACGCGTTTTTAGGAGCTTTTAAAAGTTCGCTTTTCATGTTTTATGGACATTATTTAAGCTGCAGAAATATTTATATAAAATTTTAAAAAAATTTGCGACAACCCCGAGAAGCCGAAATTTCGACGAAGCCACTGAACTTGAGATTCCAGAAGGCAATCGCGAATGAGGAAATGTACAGATCGAAACTATTATCGTATATTAGTCCACCTATGATAATAAAGAATGAAAATAATTTTTTTTTTTTCGTCAAGAAATATGGTAACACGAGAGCGCAGCTGTTTAACTATTTCTCGTGATAAACGTATGTAAATACGCGTAATAAGAAGCATAAAGTTAATTTTCTACACGCTAAGCACCTCGAAAGATATTCCAAGATCGGTATAGAATGAGATTCAGTACATCGGCCAGCTGTTGCCAAAAGTTGATAAATCACGCGCGTCAGAATTTAATTAAAAATTCTTGAGAAGAGAGTACAACGAGTTCGGAGGGCGAATAACTTTGTCTGTGAGAAGAAAAAAATCGACGGCTTGTGCAACCATCGGAGCCCTCGCCCTCTTTTAAAAGTGGAAAATTCGCGGTTGTAGATAGTTCAATGCTGAGTCATAGATGGACCCAGAAAATTGTTGAAGGGAGTCAAGTCGGTTGAATTATAGCGATATTCGTCATATATGATTTTTTTCTTCAGCCGATACAAAAATCTAAAAAAATGGTGTCATGTCGGAAAATTTTTGAAATTTTTTTTTGCCGATTGAAAAAAAATGTTGTTAAACATTTTCTACTGTAATAAAAAATGTTTAGTTTTGTGTCGGCCGAAGAAAAAACTATACTTCGGCGAACATTGCTCCGATTTAGTCGACCCGACCCCTTTAAGACAATTTCGAGGGATGAAGCGCACATGCGATTAAACCAAATTTGATTATTCATGAAGTGAAACTTCCGTTTCAACACGGTAGAACGCACGGGGAAGCCTTCGGGCCCTACTTGTTCCTTACAATGTTTGAACAAATCACTACTATCGGTTCCGCCTATCACTGTATACAGTTTCCAAGCCCTTCGACCAAATTCGTTGCGCTTCGATTCCTCGACTAATCGAAATTAATTGTGGAACGGATGCGATCGTTCATTCGTACCGGACTTTTGATCGAAATCAAACTAATTTCCGAACTATTATCAATTATCATGCTGTTGTTAACTTTCATCCTTCAAATAACTGCGACTCAATTATAATTAAATTTTAATCAAGAAAACTCCAACACCACGCGAACCACGAACTTTTTTTTTTTCCATCAACCGCATCACCTTCAAATAAGTGTCTCCGACAAGCGACAATTTGTACGAACTTTTCATGAAACAAAAGTCTTCCACAATGTTACAAATTCTCCGAGTCATTCATTTTCCCTAATTGCATAATTACGTTAATGAGCGCAGAGCTGTTACGTTACGTAGCTTATTTTTCCCTTCAAATTATCCTAACTACGACTGTACGATTAATCACGAGAAACTATATACGGGAAAGGATTGGAAAGGCCTTGTAACACGGTTCGCCAACTCCCTCGACCGAACCTCCGTTAAGTAATAACATAATTTGTAGCTGCGTAAACAAGGCTTAGGATGATTTAGATGCGCGCGGTTTGCCGCACCGACTCGGGTCGTCGCGGACGCGCTCCTCCCCCGAACCTCACCCAGGAATATACCGCTGAGGACCTACGGGGGCAAAGCTTTACGCGCGCCCCACCAGGAAAACGTGAGTCTGCCTTCTCCTGCGGCCCGTTCTCTAACCGGAGACAGTCCGTTAATTTTGTCAGGAGGAAGGGAAGGGGGAAGGGAGGTACTAACGTGAATTTATATCGCGAATCTGAGTGTCGGCGAGCTCTCGAGAAGAACCAGCTGTATGACCTCATTCCTCTCGAGCGGCTTGGAGTTTACAGCCCTTGTGACCCGGTGGTGAAAACTCGCGCAAAATCTTTACCGCTTCGTTTCCGCGTTTCTCGTCCAAGAAAAACTTTTCGCGCCGACAATTCCCGGCGACGCACAATTTTGCTTCAACCAATTTTTTTTTTATTTTTTGTTTTTTGTTTTAACCTTCCGGTGTCGCGTTCCGAAGCGGTAAAGAACCTTTCGGAATCCTCTCATTCGCGAGATCGGTTCGAGAATACGAAAAAGAGAGGAACGCGAATAAGGAAAATGCAACCCCCGGTTGGGAACGAGCGTTAGCGCAATTTCCGTTACTCGGAGACACGAGAATTTCCTTTCAATCGCGTCCGGCAATACCGTTTCCTTACCACCTCACGTTTGCCATCGCGAATTCACGAAAGAGCGCCAATATTTGTATCCCTAAATCCACGGACCAATATTTACACGAGAGCGGGGGAAACGCGCGGGCGCGCGCAACAATATTTACCTGAGAAAACTTCTGGCCTTAGCGTCTCTTTGTTCGCTTCTCAAAACCCCTCCCATCCCCCATAACGGCACGAGTTTTCGGATGCAATTACACTTCCGTCGAGTGAAAAGAATCGAAAAGTGAGGATAAAAAAAAAGAAAAAAAAAAAAAAAAAATCGACTAAAAAATAATTTTTTTTTTTAAGCTGTTCAGATTTATTGTCATTTCGATGGACATTATTGACAAACTTTCGAAGTGCGATCTCATGATCGATACCTAAAGTATAACTCCCGTCTCGTGTCCTGCGGGCAGTGGGGAGTTAAAAATCGCCCGCATTCATTTGGAATGCAAGAGAGAAGAGCCGGCAAAATATATATAGCAACGACGAACAGAAGAGAACTACGACTGTTGAATTAAGAATGCGGATAGGATTGTTCTGATCCCGTGTATTAATAATCCTCGTCAGGAATCGTAAATGTCCAGATGCAACAGACTTTGAATATTGAAAGGGAGCGATACTCCCGGACCGGGATGTTCCTGGACCGGCAGATAGAGGAGATTATTGAACTCTCCTTGCCGCTCGCGCGCGCGAAGCTATATCTACGTTGCCGTGCAAGTCTCCTCGTCTCTGAATAATTAATATCGGATTAACAATCGTGACGGACTGCGGGATGTCGATGAAATTGTGATAACACACGACAGGGAAAGCTACTCTACTTCCGCACGGAGAATCTCCCGATTAACGGGAAGAGATGGACTTAGCGAAGGATTCAATTCTCCGCGTCGAAATATTCAACTCAACGATTCAATGTTAATGGTCTCGACATGCATAGACGACAGTTGTTTTAAGTTTTAAACAATTTCCGAAACACGATTATTATTATTATTTTTTTTTTTAATATACCGCTCGATCACTGCATCGTGTTTTATGGAAATTTAGCCTCGCGGTCTGTTTACGTGAAACATAAAAAAATGGTTCGGTTAGTCGAGGAAATTTTCTTAACGGCCGATAATGAATTATTTTCTCTCTCGGAAACGTCGGGAGAAGCCGTGAAACTAGGAGTATCGAGAGGAGAGCTTTTAAGACGGTCGGTAGCCTAAGGAACTCAATTAGCGCAGCCGAGAACCGCGAGAGATTCTTCGCTTGCCTTCGCTTATTATTCCAACGATATTAAAAATCTTGGTCGGCGCGTTGCTGCATTAAGCTTCCCGAAACTCCGCTCCTATCGTCTATCTTTTTGAAGCTTCTGTGGAAAGTGTACTAATGCTATAGATTAAAAATAATTAAAAAAAAAAAATGAAAAATGATTTAAATTAGATTTGCATCATCCAGCAACTTAAGATTTCTTATATTTTTAACATCGTTTAGGAATAAGTTACTTAATAAAATGTGGATTCCTCAACTTCGTTAACGACGTTAAAAACTACATGAAAAAAAGTTGGTTTTTGATTTTATTTTTGTTTACGAATTTTATTTGCATTATTTTGTTTCTACTCCAATTTAATTCCGAATACGAACGAAAAAAAAAACCAATACCATTAATCGGGTAGTAATAGTTCATTCGTGTGGAAATGAAAATTTATAACCCGATATTTCGAAAAATGAGTTATCGTGTTGTTAATTTTGAAAACATTAAAAATACTGCAAAATCTTAACGAAATGTGCGAAGAAAAGCAAAAAAAATTCAAAGAACAATGAGAATAGCTTTATAATTAACGACCTTCTCAAGCTATAAACCTTCAATTTTCTCCGCATTTTCCTCGAAACGATATTTGCCTCCGTCTCGTAAGTTTAGGAATGTCACGGTACATATACTCGTGAATACAAGAAGGCGAAGAAAAGAATCGCGATGATAAATTTTGCATACAGAAAAAAAAAAGAGAAAGGCGGCAGAAACGCTCGAGACGAAAGGAGAGGAAGATGGAATAGAGGAGCTTCTCTAGTATAACGGAGATCCTTTGAAAATTATTCTCTTTCGAATGAACCCCCGGGGTAGTCACTTCGACGGTCTTAACGAATACGCTTTGTTCTTCGTTCGTTCAGTTTCCGAGACTCAGAGCTTCGATAAGAAAAAAAAAAAAGAAGAAGGATGTACCTATTTGATTTCATCGTTTTTAGAAGCGAAGCGAGCGTCCGCCGAGGAGAGACTGAATTGGCGAGGCGAGCTTCGAATAAAGAGAATGTACACGGTGAAATTTGCGCTTCGTAGAGTAAATAGATAAAGAAGGAAGGTATAGGAGGACGAGAGATGAGAATAAGAAGCAGAAAGAGCGAACGAGAGAGAGTTATAGAGGCTGGCAATCAACGACGAAACTTCCAGAAGGCTGTACTTGCCACTGGGCGATGCTCGTCGGCGAGCTCGAGAGAACGACGCTTTTCTCGCGTGCGCGCCTTGCCTTCAATTTCCCGAGCTCTCCTGCCAGACCGAGCGGATGCCTTAAAAAGCAAATCCGTTAATTCGCGTTACAGAAGAGCCAACGGTCCGTCCTGAAGGGGGAGCGGAGACTTTGAAGTCTTAACGAATCTCTCGAAGATTTTTCACGAAACATCGGCTCGAACGAGAGCCAAGAACCTTCGTCGTCTCTTTGCCTCTCGGTATATTACCCCTTTCGATTTATATGCGTAAAGAATTTGTTTTTTCTAATTCGTTTTAAGATTGTGGCGTTTATCGTAAGAATGCATTATTCCCAGTTGCGCAAAGAATTTTATACGCATCCACGGTGGCGTTGCCGAATCACAATTTCATTTTCTGCCGAGCGAAGCTCATAGGGAAAAGAAGATCGGAGTAAATTCGTGATCGAGAGGCCCAAAGCTTCCGGGCAAAACGACTTATACTAGCGCTTCTTTCCGGCTTTGCCTTCTTACCACCCCTTCACCCTCGCATCCTCTGAATTTCTCGTGTGTGCATCGATATATTTTCCGAAGAGGCGAATAGTCGTCGTGAGCACATTTCCTTTGACCCGAATCGCCCGGAAAAGAGGATGATAGAGTCGCGAACGCTTGTCGACAACTTTACGGCTACTGCACCCTCTCGCCGTTCCCTTCGACTACAATTGACTTTGATATTTTATGCATGAAAGAAGAATTTTTAAGGTGCATTTTTTTGCATTCGATAGTTAAAAAAAAATATTGGATTCCGAGCAAAAAATGTATGATTTTCAAAAATGTAGAAAAATACGATTGTCGCATTTAAAAAAAAAACGGAATATTGGCAAATTTTATAAATTTAATTTGATTTTTGATTCTTACAATTTCATGTAAATTTAGAACGAAACTCTGAAATCTTTTTAATTTTTACTTAAATCTGAAATGATATTGTAAAAATGTTATATAAATTTGAAATCATAACTCTTTTTTTTTTAATCAATTTCTTTTTTTTTCCTTCGCTGCGTTTACATCAATCTCCTTCGTAGCTTTTCATCTCGCAGCGAGAAACAACGCGAGCAATTGTTTAGCAAAGAAAAACTTTGCCGACCGTCTTCCTTTTTCCCGTTTAAACTCCGTCGAACGTTACCGTTTCATCGTTTACGTACCGCATTAACTTGAAAACGTTAAGTTTCTCGGTAACCGTCGTCGGAGTTAGTGAAAATCAACGCCGACACGATGTTTCATCACCCCGGCGTTGCTTTATGTATACCGAAGAGCGAAGGGAAAAGCTTAATTCGCTCGAACGTTCAAAGTTTTCCCTCAGTGGGGCTGAACGAAACTACCCGAGAGGGACCCCGCGAGACTTCAATAATTGTGTAGAAGATAATTAGCTGTGATTAATCGAGAAAGTCAGTCTTTTATGACGTCGAGTTTATCCGCGTCGTAGACTTTTTTTTTTAATAGTAAGATAAAGGAGATCCAGCAATTTCAGGCTAAAAAGCTGTTTGCTTTATTTTTTATTATACGCGAAAAATAAACATCAAATTACTAATACCTAATACTTGATTATGTTAAAAAAAAATTTCAGATAATAATACAACTTTTTTTTAATGAAACCTTTTTTTTCACATTCGAATCTCCCAATTTTTTAAAATGGTCACAACATAATTAGAAGCAAAAAAATGCCATGGAATCAATGATACCATAAATTTACATATTAAAAAAAAAAAAAAATTTTGTCTGAAATCAGCAAACCGACCGTTGAAATCGAGAAATTTCTTTTCCCATCTCGTCCATCTCATCGCAAAGAAAAAAGAATTTCATTCTCTCGGATTTTCTACAATGGTTTCTCAGCTTTTTAGAGATTGACTTATCCCTCTTTGTCGGCATCTTTGATATGATCCGACGTGGAATATCAAAGAAGACGTTGGAAAAGGCCGAGAGCTCGGATAAGGGAAAAAGACAGGGCGGATCACGTTTGCCGAGGAATTTTTATCATGGGACACGCATAAGGGAGATAAGTCGTCAAGCCGCGGTTTGCCGTCCCCGCGCACCGATTCATCCGTCCAATTTCTGCACATTTTCTCTTCAGTAAAGCTAAAGCTCACGAGCGAACGTGTGCAACAAATTATATTTCTTCTCGATGGGGGTACAGAGAAGTGGCGGAGCGGGGGAGGGAGGGAGGAGAGGTCTTGTCATAATTCAATTTACCCGAGAGATCCGACGCGCCGTTATGGCACGAGAGATTAACGACCGCGCTAAACTCCGACTCGCGTATCATTCGAGACTTTCGACTATGAGCTCATAGACTACTGAGGGTGTAAGAGGGGAGGGGGTGTATGGTGTATACCGCCAGAGATCGGCTAAGCCGCAGACTACACGGTTAAAACTTTGATGCCGCAGCGTAACTCGTTGTTAAACCACAGGATAAGTAACGAAATTGTGGAAAACTTTGCGAACGCGAGGGAGTGAGATGGGATACGGGAGCAACGAGAGACACATCTTTATCAAGCGATTTCACTACAATTTTAATCAAAACGAGTGAAAGAGGAAAGCGAATGAATCAACAATTAAAAAAAAAAAAAAAAAAAAAACCCGGGAACCACTACCGATGACAAAAGCATTGCGTTAGGCTGAACTATAGATGAATAACAAACAAACAAAAATCCATACAGATGAAAGAAAACAAGCGAAGCTCCGAAGCGAGGCTTTTGAAGGAAGGAGAGTTTTCGAAATACATTGAAAAAGCTTTTGGATAAAAAAAGCTCGTTGCTGCGAGATGGAACAGGAAGTCCTCTCGTTTTGGTCCCCCGTTTGCGAACGATATTTTTTTTTTTTTCTGTCGATCCCCGAGTTCGTTCACGAAAAGTGAAAAACTCTAATAAATTTTTTGCATGCACTGGAAAGGTCGTTTCCTGTTTTTTTTTTTGTTTTCTTCTTTTTTTTTTTTATTTCGTGTTTGGCACCGGTGCCATGGCTTTGCCAACTCAAGCCGAATTGCCGCTGCAGCTTTTGCTTTTGAACGCTGGCCGACAAACAACGGGGATAACGATCGCGCGCGTCTAAGGGGTGAGGTGGAAGGGGGAGGGGTGGTCTCTGTCATTTGCTTCGGGAGTTGGAGGTTTTCCGAAGCTACGGGTCCTCCGCGAACAACTCGACGGAGTGAGCGAGAGTGGGTTGGCGCGGGTATGGAGACGCGCCCCTTGTTCATTGTTTCGAAATAAAGAGAATCGACGAGGTAAACGGCGAAACGAAGTCCGGACGAGCACCGAGCCAAATGGACCGAGTGACAAAACGGACACCGAGACTCGAATGAAAGCGCATCGCGCGAATAGGCGAGCGTTGGAAACACGACAACGAAGAGGGCACATGATTGCGGGGATTTCGGATTCCTCTCTGGTCTCCAATCGCGCGAATCGTTAACAAGAGAACAACCGAAGCGGGTCACGAAAATGTATCGTTACCTGTCCGCAATAACGCGATTTCGAATGCAATTTCTCGAAGAATTGTTATCGTCGTGATTCGCGATTGCCGCGCAACAAGACTCGTGTTAGACACAGAGGAACGTGGAATTTTAACGCTGTTGCAAATTTGTAAAAGAATTTTTTTTTTTAGGTATTTTAACTATTAAGTCCCCTTCCATTCCCTTTAAACCCGCCGAATAAATCGGTGAAGGGATGCGCTTTTTTTTCTTTTACTTTAATTATTAAATTTTATTCATTATTAAAAAAAAATCCAATACGAATTTCATTGTACTGAATTTAATTGGAGAGTCGAATGCAATAGATAAAATATAATACATGAATAATTAATAAATTCATTTAACTGATTTATTTATTGTTTGATTGACTTTTGGTGAAAAAAATAACTGTAACCTGTTTGGACTTTTGGAGATTCTATTTCATAGGTGAAATTTATTTACTATTTATTTGATATCTTTTTTTTTATATATTCGCCTCTGTAATGATATTCAGTAAAATAAATTTCGTATTGCTATCTTATTTATTAATTATCGAAATTGAATAATAAAAATTATTTTAAAAAACAGATCGATTAGCTTAACCTTAATTTTTCGATTCATCGCTTTAACGTATTACTTACGATGACTACCAGACAGGTTTTACTGGCAACATATCGTGTAGATACAGCTAATTTTATTCGATTATCAGATGCCTAGATAATCGCTACCGATAACCGGAAAGTTATAATCGCGGTCGCTATGTAACTCGGTATTTACAATTCCTACTACAATTTTCTTTTTCTCGTAGCACACGAGACGAGCGATGAAACGAATCCGGGGGGAGGCGAGGGGTGCAGAAATAGAAAATCGTGGAAATGAAAAGCTCAGTTGGAAAGTTGGCTGCACACCGATATATAGCGCTCGCATACACAGAGAGAGAGAGAGAGGTAGCGGGGGAAATCGAACAAAAAGGGATCATGTACAAAAGAGAAAAAGGAAGCTGAAAAAAAAGGGCGCTCGTTCTCTCAATCTGTGCCGAGGATTCGCTGCTAATGCGTGCGCGGGATCGAGAAATTTCAATGCTTCTCCTTTCTCACTCCCGCTCTGTACTTGAATGCGAGAAAAAGAATCGTTCCGTTTTTTTTTTATTCCTCTTTTCCAAGAGAGCCAAAGCGCGCGTACTTTCGAAGCACTCTGCGTCGAATCTGCACTTCCTATACTTTCCTTGCACCCCGAAGGCCAATCGAAAAATAGAAATCTCCCGAAGCTCTTTCAATGCCGCTTCGAATTTCGCGTACCAATCGGCTCGGTTCGGCCATTGAAGAGCACCGAATAAAGCGTTTTTTTGCAAAGAACAAGAGGCGAAATCGATTGGGATTCATCATTATTACTAATGAGACGTTTTTTTTTCGTTCATCGCTGCATTGTTCTCCGACAATTTTTTCTTTTTTCATCCCCGTTTCCCTGCGCCATTTCCAAGGCTCGTAGCAATGGTTCAATGACCACATTGGCTCATCGTGAAAGCGTGGAGATGGTAAGAGGGAGACAAACATTCTGGAGTAACCCATGACAGAGAGAGTGTGTGGTATCAATCGATCAATTCATCGCAGCAGAGCTCCGGCAGCTACTCCGTCTCCGGTTATCTCGGCCGAGAGCTGCTCGCGCGGGCCCTAAGGACCTTTTGGGATTTCGCGATGATACGGATACAGTTCCATTGAACTGCCGTAACACCACTTCTAGTTCACCACCGACTTGGTAGTACACTTGCTTCACAGGGCAACTATAGCCCCTCGAAATTGATTCGAATCAATTCGGCGAAACCTCCAACAGTATTACCATATTGTCTCGGATACCAAAAGCCATCCTCGACAGTTGCGAGGCTTGTACAGTTGATTTTGGACCTTACGGAAGACCATTAAGCCGCAAGCGGCAACTCGGTTAGCAAGCGAACTGTTTCTATTCACGAAACCTTCCCGGTTTCTGAGTTTCGTCTCCTCTGACCATTTCGGTACCGAGAGAGAGAAGATTAAGCCAATCCTATTCGATTTAACTGCTAATATAGTCGACCTTTGTTTTGCTTCGACATCGAACGGTGAATGATACGGTGTCTTGCAACTTGCCGAATACTTATCAGCTTCCGAAAATTATCTTCGAACTTCAGTCGACTTTCGTGTTACCGGAGATCGGAACTGACGGTAACGAGTCTTCACTTTGGTGGGTTTAGAAACGACGGGGCCTTTGAGTTGCGGTTGGAATTCTGTTAATTGAAGCGAAACACGAGGGGTGATCATAGGAGTATCGATTGTCAAATGGCAGCGCCCCTAACGCCTTGGATACTCGAACAATTTGAGATAACATCAATCGAATTGATGTTACGTATCCGGAAAACGTTTTTTGACCAATTTTCTTCAAAGTCTTTGGCATCGAAGAAGAAGTGAATTTTTTTTTTTTTTTGCACCAAGCAGAAACGTCGATTTAGTTGATTTAATTTTCATAAAATCCACAAAAATCATAGAATTTCAAAATTTTGATTTTCTCGAAATTTGCGAGTGTTGGAAGGTAACCAAAGATTTTTAGAAGTTCAATATTCGAATCACGAAAAATTCGATTCCACGTCATTTTGCTTCACACTCCCCTACATAGATTTTTTCTAAACCACTTTTGTCACAATTGTAAACAATTTTTAGTGTCCTGACATGAAAATCTCAAAAACAATTTTGTTACGAACGAAGCTTTCACTAAGACGAAGAAAAAAAAAACATTAACAGTTCCGTATTTCCGTATCTGTGTTTCCTAATAGTTCTTCACGTCTGGAACACGAGTCTCGTTGCGGATAAATTGTGAATAACGATACAGACCGTGAGAGCGATAGGTTGCAAAAAAAAAAAATAAAAAATTCTGTGTAAAAAAGAGATTCGAAGCGAGACGATGGAGTTGCCGCAGCGTAAAGCCCTGTAATACTCTGTGACGGAAAGGACCGAGAAATATTCGCCGCTCTCGCTGGGACTATGGCATCGGGGCAATCCATCTTCTTCGCGCGGGACTCGCGTTACCTCGGACGTTTTCTCTGTGAGTTTCGCGCCCGCGCCTGACTCGTTCGCATAACGCAGATAGTGCGAACGCGAACGTACCGCACTCCGTCAGCGAAACCACCAGATGTATATAAAGCCGCCAAGAGTTGTGTGCGAGTTATATATCAACTATGAAATGTGATTAACTTCGTTTTCGAACTGAAATTCGTTAATCGCTTTTCGATAATGTTTAATCACAGTTCTTTATTGTATGTGACCGCTCTTCGGCTAATTCGATTACTAGGAGAGCGATTGATTTTCAGGACAGTGTTATCCTGTCGAGCTGTTGGCGCTCATCATTGGAAAATTTAAAAAAAAATAGTTTAACTGCAGATTAAAAAAAAAGTGTAATAAAAAAAATTGTACGAACAAAAAAAGGTGGAATAACAAATAATTATTCGCGTATTACCGTTGGAAAATTAAATCCTCAATGAGTGTTGGAATATCCCGACTATAAGATGTGAGAAATATTTATTTCGCACTTTTTTGGATACACAATTTTTTTACTACAGTTTTTTTTTTTTGCGAGAATTTCAACAATGTTACAACAATAAATACGTAGACAACACAATTGCTCGATGAAAGGAAGGTCCACGACACGATTCAAGTCGCATTATTGCGTTTCGATATTACGCGAGGCGAATTTCGGGTTTGTAGAAAAATAATTGAATCATTTAGCGTTTTCGAGTTTTCGTAACCCGATTCTCGGACGTCAGTTACAACACAGTGGGACGATGCAAGTTTTTGGTGGAACGAAGGATAATACAATGATACCGACATCCCCGGGCGCTCGGTATCCAAACTATAGTATGGATACCTTGAAGCAAGGATCCGGTGTATCATCGAAACGACGCTATAATGCTGTATCTCTTGTTTGCTGAAAAGTTTCCACGTGAGTTGGCTCCGTCCACTGGGCCGGCTATCCGCAATAATTATCGCTCGAGGCAAAAACAGACACGAGGTACGAGAAACTGGAAGGTATGTGGCGTTATGATTTCATACTTTACGACCCAAACGCGCGCATGAACTATCAGAGGGGCTTAGCATTTCCAGTCTGTATGTACCTACATCCGCATCGAAACTTTTGTTATGGCAACTAAACATGCGCGCGGGATTCACGGAATAATTACGCGCTTAATTGACCAGTAACGAACATTACGGGCGAAACTTTATGTATACATTCTCCGTGTACTACGATACGCCAGTGAAACCAGTCGAAAGGTGAAAATTTCTCAGACCCAACGTAATGTGAAATGGTTAAAATTTTTCGCAAAATGGGACAGTCGCGCAACTTACACTTTGGGGCAAAATGGACCCTAAAATTCATGAAATTTGACAAAATTTCGATTTTTAAGCTTCGTGGTCATTATATCTGCTGCAGATCGGTGCATATCGAAAAAAGATCGGGAAGAACGTATTATGACATTCTACGCCATATTTATTGTTGGGCTGAAATTAATCGATACGAAAAATAGGAATGCAGATTACTACAATCGTAGTAAATTATTTGAAATTCGATTTTTTTTTCTATGCAATTTAATTGTTGTCCATTTTGCCCCATTTTTTCGTCTTAATACTGTAATGGGGTGTATCAAATGTATTTTTTGGTTGACAAGTAGTCGAAAAGTGTCGTGTATATCGACATAACTTCCTGAATTGCTAAAGCGACCCATTTTGCCCCGCGTTGTCCTATGTACCAATCGCTAAAGACTTCGACGTCGTTACGACTTAAAATAAATGATAGAAAAAAATAAATCATCGTTCTGAACGATGGGTATTATTCCAACGTAAACTGGATCAGCGAACCTGCCGGAGCGATGGGTTAATTAGGTGTTTACAATGGATTATAATGAGGAAATTCACCGTACGTAATTTCTTCTCAAGGCGACGAAAGTTAACGGGTTTGCGTGTAAGGTAAGCACGTTTGCGCACCTATATAGACCGTCGGGGTCTCATCCTTTCACTCCGAATTGCGATAGGCACCTTGTGGTTAGCCTCGTGACTCGTAAAAGAGAACTTTACGAAGTGGTATAGTGTAACGAAGAGAACGTGCGTTGGCCGCGAGTTGACTACGCGACGGTCCAGTTTTCTCAAGTTAACCTCGGGGGGCGCTCTCGCATTAAATCTCTACTCTGCTTAACGAGAGGCTTCCCACACACACATACACACCGCAGCGAGGATCAAGAGGAGACCGAGACGCTGTGCGCCCGACGCCGGGTTTAAACTCATCGGTCTGAATCCCGAGCTCACACTGCCTGAGGTGAACGTCGTGAACGGTGTGTATCATTGGCTCGTTCACTTGGCAATCCTCCGGAGGTATCGTCCTCGAGCATCTCGTGAGAGATCGAGAACGGACCCGTAACGGTAGAGAATTGCGTAACGCTCGAGACACGTAGATCCTACGACAAGGGTGTCTTGTACTGTTAGCCTTTAGGCAATACGGACAAACCGATTGCATAATCCTGTTTTTTTTTTTTTTTTTTTTACGACGTAGTTTAATGACGTTTACGAGGTTACAATAAATTGGTGTATCATATTCGATCGCGGGACGCAACGATTAGTTCATCGGCAAAATTATCGGCGCATAAAAAAATTGAAATAATAATAAATTTATAATTTTTTTAATAAAAATTCTAACGATTGATAGACGATGGACGATAAAAAAATGTACGGATAAATAATTTTGCAAAAATTTAAAAAATTGTAAAAGCAATGAAATAAGGAAATGATGATAAAGTGGAGAAATAACATACAATTGTTCGGATACTATATTTGACGAGAGATTTATTAGTCGTCGAGTGTAACAATCTTCCGGCTATAATAGTCGGGCAGTCGGTGACTCAGAAAAGAAGTTCAACCGAAGAACTCGTATTCGTGAAAAAAAAAAAAAAATCGCCGCGAACAGGGAAACTCGACCGCCGTCGAAGAGGGCGGTTATGCAAAGTCCTTTCACTCCTCTCATTGCGCACACATCATGATGCGAACGAGTACCGAGAGCGTTTTACAGAAGCGCATCGAACGAGAAAGTGCAACGAGAACGCGATCGCGCTTGGCAGGGATGAGAGGACGTTAAATGCGTGGCAAACCGCGCAAATGACTCGGGCCGATGTTGTTACGTATAAGTAATAATCCTACTGCTTCGTTATACGGCCGTTAATTTATTTAATGATTGAAGATTCTTAGCGCAAAATGTTGCAATACGCGAATGCCGAGTGAAACAAATTTTTTTTTTCGGAACGAACGTTTTTAATACATTCGTTAGAGAGAGACTCGGTTCTCGAGGAGATATAATAACTTTGGGAATAACGCGGACCGCGAAGTGGTGAGCGTTGGCATGCGAGTGGGCAGCCGATCGAATTAATCGATTAAGTAATGTCATGATGAGAACGAGACGTCTCGCTTTTACTTTGGTTCATCTCGAAAGAGAACGGTTAGAGCGATAGTTTCTACGGCTCAAACCGTAAATATACACTGTACTGCCTTTCACGATTATCATCCATACGGTGCGCACGGTCAGCGGATCGCTTCATCAATGACGCAATACCGGACTCCGAGATCTACCCACGCGTAACTTCTCGAAGTAGATTGGAATTTTTAGTCCATTCCAAAGATAACAAATCTCGAAAAAAAAAAAAAAAAAATAGAATCGTTGAATAGAAAAAAATAAATAAAAGAGTCGATAGAAATTCGAGTGATAAGAATCACTTAACTGTACCTAACTGTAAAAAAAAAAATTATTAAATTGAATGTACTGATACTGGAAGGTTTTATGCGTAAACAGCTATATTATTCTTAATGTGCAGTAATGGTGACAAATTAATGTGATTATACAGTGAAATAAAAATAAATTAATGGATTGAAAGTACTTTTACAGTAAAATTTGCATAAATTATTGAAAGTAAAGAATTTCTACAGTTTTTTAAATATTTTACGTTCATTTTTTTATAATAATTGTACATTACATTTAACGTACCAATGTATGCATAAAAAATTCCAATGCAAATACATTAAATTTTCAGCCATTTTTTTTTTTTACAGTGTACTTTGGTCGATTGTTTCATCACTAAACGTTAAATCGGCCGATCGCGATGGCATCGCTTACTTTGGCCGCCTATCGTTCTGATTCACGCAATACTCATTAAATCGCTTGAAAGAGAGATCGCGTTTAGCGAATGTCAATTTTCGTCTTTAATACGACTTTTGTGTGTTAAACTCAAACGGGCAAATTATTAGGATAATTCGTTGAAGCACGCTAAGCGTCTCTCGCGAAGGGCAACTGTAGATCGATCGTTCGATCGTTACGAGAGATCAGCGAAAAAAAAAATCTCGAAAAGAGATCTCGCGAATAGAAAGAGGGAAAGGTGAAAGGGCATCGTCGAGAGCCACTGGCGATGATGGATTATAGAATTAAATCGTAATTTATCAATTTCGTAATGGAAATCGTCTATGAATGGTTTATCTTTTTTTCAACTTTTTTTTGTTAAAGTAACATAGCAATTATGAGATTTTTTGTTACTCAGTAAAAGAAATATTATAATAAAAAAAAATAATGAAATATGTAGAGAATATTGCTATTCAATGACGAGATAAATGTATTTTTTTTAGAGAGGTTATACCTGTCGAAATAGAAGAAAAAAATGTTTTTATGCGTGAAAAACGTTTGTAGATTTTATCGAAATGAAATTGCGGAGTGAAATTGATATAGCGATTGGTCTCAAAGCCCTCCACCAGGTGGTCGATACTCTCGGTGATCGGCATACGCATGCAAACCGCATGCGGGCGAGTGGTCACGATGAGACACCGGACACACGGAGAGTCGAGGCGTGCACTCTGTCGAAATTACGAGATTTACAGGTAGCCGAGCATAAGCGGCGCGGAGTTGTTACTATAGGAACCCAAGCAATCTGTGAAACTGTCGAGCAGCGTTGATACACGTTTCTCGCATTTAGAATGCATGGGTTACGATGAGAATTTCATCAAACGCATGCGGGAAGGTACCTGTCGCACGCCACGGAATTGCTGATACGCGCAACACGCGCAGCGTTCATAGATATACGAGCGGTTCCTATGAACCCCCTTCGCGTTAATTGAAACGCCGCTTGATCGATCTCAATTAAATTATTGCCAGATGCACATATATTCCCACGTGTGTTCCGCCGAATCACGGCGAACTCGCGACTGAATGCAATACCCCAAGCTAACCGACACCACCGCAAAAGTTGCAACTCTATTAACTATATTACGATATCAACAATTACTCCATTTTTTTTTTTTATAAAACAACTACTAATGATATTGATTGGCTCGTAATTTAATTATATAATTGCGAATTTCATTATTACGAAGGTAATTCATCTATTTTCGGCAACAAAAAATCGTTTTTGTTCTCCTGTGCAAAAAATGTATAAAAAATCGTCCTGATTGATCGTTCATAACGGTATTTTCATAACATAAAAAAAATCCCGAAATTAAAAAATTTCAAAAAACGGCGAAGAGATTTAACTTTTTTCGTATTTTTCAATAATTTTTATAAACAAAAAAAAACTATTACAATTTTTTATATTCGGATCCGAAGAAGAGATCCGATTCATTTTTTATTTCGACGTTATTTATGTCCCCGAATGGTACCCGGTTCTGCTCGCTTAACTTGTACACATTTTTCATTCACGGTGAATTAAAATATCAAACGATATATATTGTCACTGTCGCCATAATTTGGCAATGATTTAACGACCAATTAACCAATAAGACCGGATAATCTACTTGCGATTCGACACGGTTATCGAGAACTCAGCGATCCCCGAATTTCCTCGTTGAAGAATGCGCGTGTGGTACGTGGGCGACCGGGAGAACGTAACGTCATCGTTGCCACGCCTCGGGATCGACGACTTTCGTTGTTCTGACACACTTGTGTAGCCTGTTCCGGTCGTGAGTCTCAGAAGTCCTTGCAAACTCGTTGGCCTTGAGTAAGTTAGGGCTCTCGAGCGCATTCTCTCGATGAACTTCTCTCGTCGAAGAGAAGTGTCCGGCGCCAGATATGCAGGTATCGAAAGTGCCCCCCAAAGTTAACGAAAACTATGGTATTATTATTATGATTATCGATTTTCGAAATCGGCTCAAGGATTCCGTTCATAATAAAAGTTGCGCCTCGACTTACCGTACAATCAATCTTATAAATAACCGCAGAACACGATAAGAGCTCCGTGGCTTCGCTAATGACGACGGCCGCGAGGTCAGTTAATGAAAGGTCGGAAAAAAGGATTTTTCATCGTCGAAGAAAATGAGTATCACGCGGAATCGTAGCACGTATAAGCTCCATCGAACGCGGCACGAAAGCGGCTGATTAAATGCGCATAAATATATGGAGCTGGTGCGCCCCATAAGTATGTTTTCTATTCTCGGCCGTTCGAATATAAACCGCTTACGGAGGAGAAAATACAATGCTAGGGGCCAAGGAGCACGTAGGAGCCTCGGAAACACGTCGAGTGTGTACTGGAATTTTTTTTTTTTTTTTTTCGACTTTACCGGAAACTCGAACCGCTTGGCTACTTTTATTTCATTATACGAGGCATACCAGCTATACACTTCAAGGTTTCAACTTTTAATGAGCCGCGCGGTTAAAATGAATTGTTTTTACGTGCGTTTTTTTTTCTCACGCGCAATGCACCAAAGGTTTCAATGGTTATTAATCCAATTTTGCGGGATATATATAGTTAGGGAAGGTTAGGCTTAAAAAATTACATCGATGTGGGTCACCGGATTATACCCGGCAGGTTCGCGAGATCTCTAATTCCTAATCTGGTAATGCGTACTCTCCTAGCAGGGCTTCTACGCTACTTTCCATTCAAATGCACTCGGTCTGCTCTTCGCGAAAGCCCCGAACCGCGCGTATCCCAGGTGGCATGAATTTCGTTGGAGCACAAGGGGTAGCGGAAGTTCGTAGGAGTACGTGTTCTCTTTGGCCAAAACGAGGTCAACTGGGAAGGTTACGACGCGGCCCTGATGAGATTCACCCAGACGAGTCTGTTCTCTTCGTGCAACGAGCGCAATATACGGAATCTCCGAGTTTTTCGAGATACAGACCCGCGGCAAATATTTTCTCGAAATGAAATAAAAATGAAATAAAAAACGAAAGATCGAATGTTCAAAACTCCGACGAAATAAGCAAATGCATCGTTCAATGATAAAAAAAAAAGAAAAACAGAAAATTTCATTTTTTTTTTTTTAATTCTTTTTTTTTTTTTTTTTTTTTTTTTTTTTTTTTTTTTTTTTCACGAAAAGAAATACCCTTCAAGGAAAAAAAAACCAATCAGCCTAAAACATGCAAATCTCTTAAAAAAACCATCCATCGTGTAGTCCACGGAGGGAAATATTTCATATTTCATCGCGCAGCTATAATTTATTCTTAATACGACTTCTCCGTGTCAGTTGAGATCTGCGATAATCGTCTCGAGAATTCGATTCGCGAAGGTCCGAAAGATATATATATATATCAACGCGAGATTCACCTTCGCCCTATATAAAGTCCCCGAGCGATAACTTGATACACCTCTCGGCGGCACCGCGGGTTGCCTGTAATCTAACAAGCAGTTGGAATCACGAGATGCTGCCGCGTGTGTGTTGTGCATAAAACGAGGACGACAAGTTCGCTTTGCCCGAGAGCTCTATACTCTTTGTGAACGTTTCTGAACGTATAAATACCTGAAAAACGGTTTCTCGCAATAGCATTAACAATCTCTTAGAGATCCTGTAGTGAGGTATCTGTAAGGTCAACTCGGGGCGATCTACGATGGATGAAAAAAATAAATAAAATAAAAGAATCCGGAAGGTTAGAGTGCAACACACCGGGCAGTGGGATAATATATGCACGTGCGTGCATGAGACTCACGAGACTGTATAAACTCCGTTGAGATAGGCAGCGGGTGCAAGCCACTGGCTGTGCAATTAGACGTGATTTATGCCCGTTGCGTATATGTATACATGTTACTCTCCTCACTCTTGCTTTACTATACACTGTGTTCCATCGCTTTATGGCTATAATACTGTCTCAGCTGCTACCCCCCAGTGGTACCGGTGGCCTACACCGTCAAGCTGAGTGTATCATTACGATAAGGAACTTTGCATGGCTATGCGGAATGGACTCGACACACATCCGACACATACCGCCTACCGGATTATGCGCGAAAAATGACTAATCGTCGTATTACGAAAACTTCGACTACGATTTTGGTATCTATACGGTAGAATTTTTGGTGAATCTTAGAGTCGATCACGAGATACTTGAATCGGATTCGAGAGAGAAAAAGACGAAAGCGGACAAGTTTTGGACGAAGAAAATGTCGTGATAGTGAGAGTAATGCTGGTTTAAAGAGTCCTATTGGATTCGAGAGCACTCGCGAAGAGTAGAATTCACTACTGGAAAAGTATACGAATACTTCGTTCGCTTGCAGGCATCGAAAGCGCCTCTCGAACGCGATAGAGGCGAAGACGATCTCTCCAGCACGTTTTTATTGAATACCGATTTAACTCTCTCTCTCTCTCCCTTTCTGTTGCTCCCTTTCTCAGTCGTATTGTGATGGCCCCCGCGGAATCTCTTGTATTAGGTGCGCCCTGAACTCAACGGTACACGAAAGGGTAGTCCCCTTTATTCATTCTATTGAATAAAGTACAGTTGTACAGAAAATGTTCGTAGGAAAAAAATTAAAACCCTCGGAAGTTATTTTTTCTAAATTTAAAATATACCGAAGTATTATTTTTTTTTAATTTTAAATATACCGAAGTATTATTTTTTTTAATTTTAAATATACCGAAGTATTATTTTTTTTATTTTTAAATATACCGAAGTATTATTTTTTTTTTATTTTAAATATGCCGAATTCATCATTTTGTCTGAATACCCATTTAAGGAATTCGTTATATCTTTTTAATTGCTTTACAAAGCACAGACAATTTTCTTAAGATATTAATAACCTAAAATTAGAAAGACTGTAACAGTGGACAGAATAAAGATTAATCGAAAGGTAAAATAAGACCTATAATCGCCTTACGGTTCAAGGAGAGCGTCTGTTTTCCGCGACGTCCGCAAGACTTACACAAGAAACAATAGGGTCACCCGAAGCAAAATGGGGACATTTTTTTTTCGAGCTAAAAAGCGCCCATAGATCGCTACAAAATGCTTGAATACGAGGCTCGTTACTTATAAACAAAATGTTTACTTATGCACAACGAATACGATTAACTCGATTCTCGCACGTCGTACGTGAATTTAGTAGCTTATTAATTCCTATATACGAGCTTCGAAGTGACTCTCGTAACTGAATGTACGTGTGTGTAGTTAAATATGTTACACATAGACGTGAGCAACGTCAATCCTCACTCGACTATACACTCGCGTATTCAACTCGCGTGTACACAATTTCGTGAAGAGGACCCTTACGGTTGAGAGGGCGTGTGCTTCTGGCGCACAAACAACCCTCGCCGTCACCGACGACGAGATGCACTCCGACTCGCGCCAGGAATTTACTATTTATCTTACGATTAACATAAGCACTCACTTAAAGTGCAGTATGCATAGTGCTTGCAACCAGCCTGGTCGGGGGGGTCAAACGATTCGACCACTATTTCGCGTTTTTACTCGCCTATCGGTATATATCTCTATACCGATACAGAAACCTACCATTCAGTAGTTATACCTGTTAATGTTTGCCTACTGTTGGTCTCTGGCGGCTCGCGACTCTCGAATCATCGAGTTGTGTTTCATTTCACGACCATTAGGTTCGTGAGTAGTGGGCGTCGTGTCCGTTCGACTCGCCGGTTCTCGCAAATTACCATAATTTATGACGAACGAAAACTGTTCATTGTAACACTCCAGGGTTTGCGGTTTGAACCCAAGCTGTTGGCTCGCGTAGCAGCTTCGACAAGCAGCACACCCCAGCAGCGCGGTTATAGTTCACCGAGAGAGGCAGAGCTTGAATCCCGCCGGGAGTTCGAGAGCTCTGCGACTCAATCATCCCACCGGCAGCCGCCAATTATCCGTCGTTCGCGTGTGCACCGAGAACCGCATACCCGCACAACGATGGATGTTATACTCGCGTCGAATACTCTTGGCTTTCCGGCAATCGTGCGAAGGTGCAGAGGCCAATAAGGTTCCAAGTGCGAAAGATCTAATGTTCTCCGGGATTCAGTGAGTCACGCACTACTATTGCCTTGAGAAATAGCTGATTTCTACTCGTTTAATTATCATGCAACGTTCAACTCGTAAATGCGAACGCAAAGCTCATTAGTACCAATCTTCAACGCGACATGGCTTCAGGTTTGATAGGGGCGCTCGGGGCAAAATGGACTGATTAAAAAACAGGAGAAGATGGGGTCGAATGGGACATTCGTGCAACGGAAACTCAACTTTGGGGCAAAATGGACCACCGTTAAAATTCATGAAATTAAAAAAAAATCGGGTTTCAAGTTTCATTGCTATTATTTATGCTACGGATCACTGTTTACTTAAAAAATATTGGGAACGATGTTTAATGAAATTCTACGAAACATTTATCGTCTGAACGAAAATGGATCGATGGGAAAAATAAGGTAATAGACATGAGCGACGATGCATTTTTGATTGGATTCGACTTTCGCTTATGTTAAAATATCGGTAGCATCGATTTTTAATTATGCGAAACGATGGAGACGCATCAATTCGAAATTGAAGTCACAGGCGCGCCGTCTACCAACTGTCGATGAGTCGTCTCTCCGTCGACGAGAAGAGCGCTATTTTGTTGTCAAACGATGTGGAAAATTCTACGGGACTCAAATTTACCATGACGACGATTCGCGCTTTCGACGGACGACGAATTGTCCGTGTTTGTCGTGATGAAAAAAAATAAAATAAAATAAAATAGATAACGAATATATAGGTGGCGTTAAAATAAACGTGAACGATGGAAACACAACGGTCAACGGTTGAATCGAAACGAAAATGCAGAGTATGCGGTGCTAGTGGCTGTATAGAGAAGAGTCTCTCTCTGGCCGCACATGCAACTCGCCGGACTGTGTCTAGTCGTTTGCGCTCGATGAACCGAACAATTCTATTCCCGACGGACCAATGAACCCAAAAAAAAAAAAATTGCGGGTTAACGCGGCGAGGAGAGAGAGGATCCAAACGGAGCAGATTCGAAATTGCAATACACTAATGGATGCGCATCGACGGGATTCACTCCGGATAGTGTTCTCTACCGATCATCGCCACGAGCGCCACAGACTCACACACGCGCGCCATACCGGATCTCTGTTACGATGCTTCGTTCGCGAATATCTAACGATCTCTTTAATCATGTAATACAAAACCGGATTCGAAGTTGTATAATATTACACGCCGATACTCGTCGTTCCTCTCTGCCAGTAATTTCTTTATTTATATGCAAAGCTTCTGCTCGAATATCATTAATCGTATCTGTCCATTTACTAAATATAATATTTAATCTACGTATTTAATCGTCGGATCTGTGTCACTGTGAAAGACAGAAGTAATAATAGTCTCGCAGCTGCCATCGACAAAAAATTTCGTACGAAAAAAATTTAAGAAATTTTTTTAAAATGTATTATGTGCAATTTCTACATTTGCAATCAAAAGAACTCGTATATGAGAAATATATTAGAACGAATAAGAAATAAAATAAATATATAGCAATTGTAAATGAACATTCGATCTTTGAAAAAAAAAAATGGAAAAATAAAATAGTTCGTTGATTTTGGGAAATCAAGTAAACGAAAGTGTGCATTTCTACGAGGAAGGAAAAAGGATCAGAAAATTGATGATTCAGTTATATGGGAATATGGGGCAAAATGGGACAGTCGTGCAACGCGAATTTTGGGGCAAAATGAACCAATCCCCAAATTCATGAAATTTTAGACAAATTCGATGTTCAAGTTTCGTGGCCATTTTTTATATTGCCTAAAACTACCGCTCACCGCTTCGTCGCCACCACTTGACTGCTTACCTGTAACAAAAATCGAAAACGATGTTTAATTAAATTGTACGGAACATTTATTGTCTGTGCTAAAATGGACCGACAAAAAACATAAGAATGCAGATAAATAAAACGATAATTCGATAATTGACTTTTAAAAATAAATTTCATTATCATTAATACGAAGAAACTTATATTTCCTGACGACAATAGTTTAGGTGTTATTTATCGATAGAAAATTATTAAAAATTGAAATTTTCATCTTTTAATCACTGTCCATTTTGCCCCATTTTTTTTTTTTAATTTTAATCCTCTAAACTGGTATGATAAATGTATTTTGTGTTTCAAAATTAATGGAAAAGTGTTATTGACGAAACTCCCTGAATTACTAACGCGGTTCATCTTTCCCCACCTTCTCGTACGCATGGATAGTGCAATGCAGTACTTGATAGTCAATATCGATAGTAAGATACAACTCGATTTTATTTGTCGAACGCGATGGAGGTATTCATAACGAAGAGTAAGCGGAAATGTGAACCATATTCGTAAAATCAATCTTATCAGACAAGCTTAGCACATCGAGCGTAAGCCGGGCTTAACCCTCTTGTCGTTGCTGTTGCTGTCGGTGAACCAATGCGAAGACAACTACATGTATAGCATCAACCTCGTTCTATGCTCAAAGGCAATATGCGATGGACGCTTTCGATTGTTACATAAAACGAGAATCCCACGATCTCCCAACAGTTCTCGCTAACAGAAGACGTATAAAAATCATTATTATTATTAATAAAAATGAAACGTTGCGTATTATTACGATATTAATGTTTGTATTACAAAACAGCGATATCGAACGAACTTAGTTGCAAGTAAGAAAATCTCTAGAAAAGCATTTTAAGATACAAAACAATTGAATAAATATTCGTGGAAACGTCAACAATAATCCCGTCCCGGATAACAAAACTCTGTGCAAACACAGTGCGAGGTATCATGTGTACTCTTCCACCGCGTTCTGTTCTGTCTATACTCCGTCCCTCACTGTGTGCTTCCGCACCAGAATAGTTTCCTCCTCCGTTCGTTTGTGTGTGGAAACTCCCGTTCGTTCGGGCAAAAAAAAAGTGTTTTTTTTCTCTTTTTTTTCCCCCTCTCCAGTCTACTCGCGGTTGTTCGTCGACGCTTCGTTTTCGGAAACAGCGTAATTGCCACCGCGGAACAATGCCCGAACTCCGCGAGAGAGGCGAAAAGCTCCTACTGGGAAAACTGGCAACTTTCTGGCGCTTCTCCAATTGCGCCACACACCGATGTACACCACCGGCAATGGGCCATCAGTTTCTACACTCAGCGTATATAGCACATAACGCGTATCGCACGGTACAACCCATCCGACTCTATACTCTCTTGTCTCGTATGTCGGCCTCAACTGGCGTACGAATAATAAACGGCGAAAAACGTACAGGTGGAAATACGCTTTGTATCACGAATGAATGAATTAATCACTCTTTTATTTAACGAAGAAAAAACGACGGAGTAGCCTTGCAAATCTAGTAAATGAGAGTCTTTCATACAGTACGCGTATTTAGGCTCTGATATATACTATATGTATATATCTATCATTTTTTTCTATTTTTTTTGTACTATAAAAAACCGCTGTTCAACAGATTTAAATTTTAGTCCACTTTCGTATGGTCCGGTATAGCTATGATGAAATAAAAAGGTTTGCGCCATTTCCTTTTGTTTATGTTTAAAAAGAGACTACAAACGGATTTACGAATTTGTACGAAAATTTTTCACTAGGATCAATTTTTTTTTAACGATTCGTTTACGGATTACGAAGATATACGATAATGCCGCAGTTTTATTCATTATTCAAAGATGGTTCGATATTCGGAGCCGAATTTAGTAACTATTCATGAGAAACTTCAGTCTCATTGGAAACGAAAAAAAAACTCATTTTTTTTCCAAATATCGATATCTCGACTTTATTCTATAACTAGCATTGTATTCGTAATTAGATCGAAAAAAATACATCGAAATAAGCGGGCAGAATGTTTTATTTATATTTTTTTAAGATTCTTCGAATACTGCAACACTGAGAATAAAAAGAAAAAATTTGAATTTTTCAAAATCGGCTCTCCTTCTCGTTTCAACGAATTTTCGGTTAATACACCAGAAACTGATTCTACTAATTATTGAAGAAACTAAGTATTGCACTCACTAAAAATTCGTTTAAACGAGTGGGTTTGCCGATTTAGCGGATCCGAACATTTTTTTTTCGTGGACTTTTATGGTTTTTTTTTCCCACAATTTTCATCATCCTGTAATAGAAATAAAATAAATCCTAAAATCCCGCAAATACCCTGTGATAAGTATAAAAAAAAATTCCAATTTCAGCGAAACGTGTGGGCTGACAAAGAAAAAATTGTCGAAATTTTTTCTGGTTTCCACGAATCAACTGATTATAAAACTCTCAACTGACAATATATTTGATAGCAAAACCCGCGCCAGAAATGACAAAAAAAAGGGATTTGCCAAATTTCGTCACGAAATTTCATGCTATGCAGGAAAACGAACGTTCCAAAGAAAATCATCTCGATCAGTTGATCGCAGTGAACCCCATAACTCTCGTCTTCTGGAGCCCTCGGGACTTGAAAAAAATGGTTTTCCGACAACCGTTTCAAAACAGAGATCTGCTGGTCTGCATGATCGCGACAGTACCATTCGTTCTGCAAACCCGTTAGCAGATTATCTGCGGTACGAATGCACATACCAATTCGGAATTCGGCACGACTGACGCAGTGTGCAAATGTATGCGCTGAGAAAACGGTGATGTACGGGTGAAGGGGGCGGGTGTAGGATGAGTTGGGGTAGGAGGCCCGGTATACGTCAAGTCCACACAGATGCATGCATAAGTACACACCGAGAAAGCGGTATACAGTGGGATCGAGATGCAGTACGCGTTACCGAATAATTTATGCTCGATCGAGCGGCAAAAGCCTGGTCTCGTGGGCGAACGTCGAGAAACGAGAGCGAGTCAGAGCGATCAGCCGAGTTCTGGCGGGGTCCCTCTCGCGGCATCAGTTTGCCCTCTCGATTAATCGTCACTTCCGTACGAACGGATCCAGAGATCCCGAGTGAGCGGGGAAGCATCAAGCGAGAAATGTCTGCAGCAACACACACAGACACATCTGTGCAGAATGGAACTACGTATGTAGGGCCAAGTTCGCCGCGAAAAGATATCCCCCTTGACACTTTTCCGATTGAAACGTCGCCGCAATGGGACGATCTCTCGGGAGATAAGAACATGAGAATAAGACATAAAAAAAAAAGAATTAAAAAAAAACGAGTGGCCCGATAAATCCAATCTTGTCTCGGGAGATCGAATACCCTTCGCGATCGTTCATTGCGACACAGAGATCTATGGTCCGAGATAAAGATCCTGCAGTTTTGATCCTCTTCTCGCAATGGCAGAATCGAACGAGCAACGGTTGGCTTTGGTAAATTAGTTGTGGGAGCAATAAATGGAAGGAGTAATGTCAGGTGCCGGAGCTGCAACGAGCGGGCCGTAGGTCTCACGAACCAGACGAAGTAACCAAGAAGAGACTTTGCGGCTGCGGTCAGCTATACCTATGTATATCAGTGAACCACTATGTACCAACGATCGGCAGAAGCAGCCACTGGGCTTCGAAGGACCGTCGTATTCCTTCCGTACGGAGCCACGCGGGCCGCCCGCACGGGTAATGTTGGAGCAGTTAAGCCTCGGAAAATTGAGTGCGCATCCCTCCGAAAAGAGCCGCAGCGAAAGCCACCCTCGCAGCTCACTCCCTGTGGCCGAGTGGGGGATGTTGCCTCTCCCCCTCTCCATGGTCTGCTGGGCGAATAACCCCGGAATCTGTTGGACCAGCGGGTGCCACCCGCCACCGCCCCGTCGAGAGAGCAGATCGCACACGAAAGTCGCGCTAAACTTTCCGGAGCAATTCGTTCCTCTACCCGCGCGTTTTTCTCCCACTGAGAGCGTGTGCCTGAACCCGAATTCTTCTTTTTCCTCTATTTTTTCTTTTCTTTTTTTTACCCTTCCGGTCCTTCGCGACCCTTTACTTTCCACCCCGGGACTATATTTTTCCACTCTGCTAGGCTATTTTCCAACAGCTAGCATAACCATCTCATCCGTTCTTTACTCTTTCCGTCGTTATGTACTCCTTTTCTTTCTTAACCTTTGCCGTATGCAGAAGCCACTGAGGTTTTACGGATCAATCGTGTTATTAAAGTAGTACGACGTTAAGGGACAATATTGAAACATTTATAAAGCATCTCTGGTTGATTTAATAATAATAATATTTATTTTAGTTTACTTTACTGATGTTTTATCGACGATAACGAGATTGATCAGTAAAAAGGATATGAACTGTTTTTTTTTGGTTATCATTTCGTGAACTCCAATTATTTTCGACGCAATCCAACGATTCAGTAACCGAATATTTTTCTTATGCAAAGAATTTCTCTCCGAATGAAATTTCCTGTGGAATTCTCCTGACTCTCGTCGTTGTTTCACTATTTCGCGTCTTATTTCTGTATATCCAAGCCGCGCCGCTTCACAGGGGTGTTCCAATTTTCGCGACGAATGCACGAGAATGTGGATAAACCGAAAAGTAGAGTAGAGGCAAGGAATTCTTATTCCATCCACTCGGGGTATGTCTTCGGGGCATCCAGAGTGAGAAAACACATATACACCCACACAGACCCACCCCCAGCGAGTTCTGGTCTCTCTTCTTGCCTCCCTTTATTCCCCGGAAACGCAAATACCCGAGTGCTTACCTAAGTGGCAAGTTTGTGCGGAAGTGCGAGAGAGAATTAAAGGCATCGGTCGTCGCGACTCGCCTACGGATAAACTCGGCTGAGGGCTGCCAGTAAGAAACGAAAGGAGAGACGGAACTTCTCGCATGCATGGAAAATCCACGATGGATTGCATGGACTTGTTACGTCCCGGTGGTCGCGTAAAGCGAATTGTGATGGGGGCGGCTGAGGTTCGGAGTTCAAGATTTAGGAGAAGATGGGGCAAAATGGTACAGTCGCGCAACTCAAACTTTGGGGCGAAATGGACCCTTATAATTCATGAAATTATAAAAAAGACCGATTTTCATGTTTCATGGCCATTATGTATACTGCAAATCAATGCATACCTAGAAACGATCGGGAACGACGTCTAATGAAATTATACGGAACATTTATTGTTAATTTGAATAATTTAAATAATTGTCATTTAAGAAAATAATATATTTTAATATGGAGAAATTTATATTTCCTGACAAAAATAGTTTACATATCGCTTGTAGGTAGTCAATTATTCAATTTTTTTATTTTTTGAATGAGATTTAATAATTACCCATTTTGCCCCATTTTTTTTTTTTTCGTCTTAATACGCTAAGGGGGTGCGACGAAACAATCTTTTTATTAAAAAGTAGTGGAAAAGTGTTGCGTATGTCGATAGAACTCCTTGAATTGTGAAAGCGGTCCATTTTGCCCCACGTTCCTCGACATTTCACCGAAACGATACTCGTGACCAAACGCCGAACGGAGCCGCTTACTGCGCGCCCCCGATAAATTTTCCCAAGGCACGAGTTTGCATTCGGTTCGATATACGACACGAGTTTCAACGATTCTCGGTAGTTGCAAATTTTTTTTATGCGCTAAACATATATCACCGATAAAGCGCCCGCGTTTTATGCGATATACGATTTTCGTGCTTTGATAATAGATTACGACTTCGCGGCTCGTTTTGCTGCTTACGCCGTTTGGTGTTTTCGTTAACGAGAGTCTCTTCGGATTTAATGCTAATTTATTCCAACTTGCCACGTGCTCGCGAGCTTTACGGAGCTCTCGCGTTCTCCACAAATGTGTGTTTCACGTGTTTGCAAGCGCGCGTGTGCATCACGATTATTCGCATGATTTAGCTGAAACACTTCGTCGAGAGTTCAGAAACCGCCACGTCAGTTGCAACGGCGCCGCGCGGTTAGACTGTACGCGGTGTGTTTATTATTGTAGAAACTCAACAGAGGTATGTCGCTCAACCGCACATCTGACTGGCAACGTCAGAAATGCTCATCTCAACCAAGCAAAGTTTATGATACCGGGTGGCCGGGGGCAGGAGGAGACAGGCAGGAGTACGCGCGTTAAAATATTCAATTATAATCGTTGAATTTCACTGGCGAGCCTTGGCGCCGAGAGAATCTTGTCTCGAGCGATGATGCAGGTGAATTTAATCCACGCGTGTTGGAACACACGAGGGCCATCCCACCATCGCATCGTATGAGAATCATCATCATTAATTTCAACCCGGTGGCATGCGGCGCATGCAAAAGCGGCCGCTGTGCAACACTCGTCGAATAAAATCCGGGATTTCAAATGAAAATTGGATGGACTCGGAGAGACCACAGAGAGAAATACACTTCCCGCTATATAGCTGAGCGATATATAAACGGGACTACCGTTGATTTCTCTGTGTACTGTCCTCTCGTCGTATTAAAATGCGTGTTTTTTTTTCGCATCGTTCAGTCGCTTCAATCTACCAAATTTTTCGATTTCATTCACTAGATTTCGTTCCGATTCGATTTTCGAAAACGTTTATCGATCTCCGATGATTTTTTTTTTAATCGTCGCTAAAATAAAAATATGGAAAAAAAATTCTCCTCGATGTCACGACAACGAATTGAATTAACGACAGAGGAACACGAGGCAAGTCTTAACCACGTTGTAAAAAAATCGATTTTATGGAGTGAGTATGGTACTCTAAAGAATTAGAGTGCATAATACGGTATGCATGTCCTTAGAGAGCCATACTTACGATGTGAACCCTTCGATTTTTCCATAGCATTGTCCCGACTCACCCCGTGTTTCAACTAACCCCGGTCTCCCGTACAGTGACAAATATTCACCTTGCATTGGACAGATTATGGATAATATTAGCTTCGCGAGTATCAGAACTTTGTAACGAGGGATTTGGATACTATAACCTTGCGGAGGTATGGGGGGGGGGGGGGGGGGGGGGTAAGATGGTGGTACGGTCTGTGGACGATCGAGGGTAGCCGACTTGGTGACAGGGACCGAGAGTACGATAAGACGAGGACGAGGATAGCGTGTGCTCCTACAGAAACGCGAGTTCCCAGCGGGACGCGATAATCCGTACGGTTCGCCGACGATAATTAAAGTTTGCCTTCGAACGTATACCTCCCCCCCCCCCCCCCCCCGGTACTCTACTCAAACAGTGTGTGTATGTATGTGAGGCGCACTAAAATACAGTGCAGACTCTATCTACTGCGATGGAGAACCAAGGGGTCTATCCTTTCGGTTCGCGACCTCATGCCGAATAGGAGAGTTTGCTTGGTTGTTCAACCATACATACCTACCCCTCCTGTGCACCTATAGATATCGCAAAAGGATACCAAAATCCCTCACACAAAGCTTCGCGGAACTTGGAATCCTCGGAATCGCGGATATAACAAACGCAACACGATCCTTTGAAAAGTATAATAACGCAATTTAAGAGGGTAGAAATGTATATAGCGATGACTCGCGAGTAATAACACTCTTCTGCCTCGTAATCTCGAAATGCGCGTGGATAATAAAAAAAAAAAGAATTCGTAGAACCGCTTCGTATGAGATTTTCTCCACGCGAGAATAATAATGTATATCATTGAGAAAATGGGAAATAAATTGTTGCGAGAAGACTGAAAAAAAATTAAAATGATATATATATTTTTTTTTTTTCGGAGTTATGAATATAATTTCAGGATTTTTTTTTTTTTTTGCCGGATCAATTTTTTTTTGCCTTTATTCCCACCGTGATAAACTTGACCGCTGTAACGACAAAATTGTGTGTCATATCTTCGAAATTAACTGCTTTTTTCATCGGCATTTTTCGTGAACCATAATGACTGGAATTGCGACGACGCATCTGTGGCACATTATCGCTCTTACACTCGTCTTTCGCCACCGCGATCCTGTCGAGGACCGAATTATACCGCGGCTCACGCGAGATGGAACTCGATTGGAAATTGCACCTTTTATTTTTTCGCTTACCTCCGAACGCCCAATTTTTTTTAGAAAGCCACACGAACGTGTAACATCGTCCGTAGGGAACGGCATCAGAAGCACCGAGAGCGCGTAACGCCTGCCTCCATTAAGGTCGCGGACGAGGCACTCGCATGCGATCGGCCCACTTTCGTTGTCCCTCGTAGGCACCGAGGCACCCACAGAGAGAGAGAGAGAGAGAGATCCTCTCTCCCAGTACCGTCCCAGCGTTTGTTACCGCGCAAGAGAAATCGATATATGACGGAGTACAAGTGCACGAAGTACACGGGGTGCGCGAGAAAGAGGCGACACGTGGCATCGAGCCGAGCGATCGCAAGACTCTTCACGAATTTATCTCCGATCCACACCTGGTATCGCCCGGACATCGCCGCGTCTCTCATCGAGATGTGCTCGACATACTCGAAGAAAAAAAAAACAAACGCGATCTCTCGAAACTTTCATTAATTTTGGAAGCGCGACTAATTCCTTTCTTGAAACATACTCGGCGGCCTCACTAATTATCTTTCGTCATTTTGTGGTTTTTTTTTTCTTCCTCTTCGTCTCCGCATACTCAATTATAAAATGGTGACAGTACTTGCGTACGAGTGGCATCAGAAATGTGAAAGTATGCCGACATTAGGTAAAAGTCTTTTAGTTGCGAGATAAAACTATATAGCGTTAACGCGCGAAAGAATAAGAACTAAACAACAAGAAAAAAAGTAAAAATACGATAAAATAAAAAAACAAAAAAAGGGGGAATGGGAATCGTGAGCGCGACCAACCGGAAGTCGAATAGAGCACGAGGATGAGCGTTCTTTCGAAGTGTTCGATGCTCTTTCACTCTCGTTCTCTCGTCCACCAATTAGAATTACTCGGTGCGCGATGTGCAATACCGCGGGAGACGATGTTCCCTCTCGATGTCGAGAGAGCGAAGAAGCTATATAAGTTGGCTCTCCACTTTTTTCCTCCTCTCGGTCCTCCGCACTCTCGCTCACCGCTCTATCCCACCCGCTGGGGAAATCCTTCTCTCGAGTGCCTCGCCTAGTCTGATGCACGAGATCCCGAATGGCCCGAGCTCTCCCGCCTCCACCGAGGGAAGAGAGACCGAGGGGACGGCATTCCCCTTGGTACGTTTTAACGGCATTCGCGCGAACAAATTTTCCCGAGGCTTCGTTTCTCGCGGCTGCCTCCTCCCGTAATTGGAAGAAACGCGGCAATCGTTTCCGGGCCAATAATCGCCACGTAGCGTTTACAAGTCAAGAAGATGAATAAGAACGAAAAAAAATGTAAAAAAAATAGCATAAGAACAGGAATGAGCTCCGGAACGCGCGAATAAGGAAATACATTATTCAATTCAACTCAGAATTCACCTAACTATTAATATTATAAAAGTCGCGAGATGTACGTATCCACGAAACAGTCTCTTGAACCCTTCTCATTCGCAGGGGAAAGTAGGGAAAAATGGAACAGTTGCGCAATTCGAAATTTGGGGCAAAATGGATCAACCCGAAAATCCATGAAATTTTAAAAAACTTCGATTTTCAAGTTTCGTGACAATTATTTATGCTGCCGATCATTGCTTTCCTGGAAGGAAAATCGGGAGCGACGTTACATGAAATTTTACAGAAAATTGATTATCTTTGCTAAAACGGTCCGATACGAAAAATAAAAGTTCGGATAAATGAAACTATAATTCGATAATTGTCTTTTAAAAAAGTCTTCCATTATTTTTAATTCGAGGAAATTTATATTTTCTGACGAAAATAGCTTACATATCGCTTACAGATATTAATTTATTTAAAATGAATTTTTTTCATTTATGTAACGCCATTTCATGATGGTCCATTTTGCCCAACGTCTCGTTTGTCTGGTCCATTTTACCCCGGTAGTCCGTTTTGCCCCCCTGTCCCCCCTGTCAACCCCGTGTGAAGTTATTCATTCAACGTACAAAACATAATAACAAAACTCTTTACATTTGTATAGTTTTAATTGCCGCCTGTTGTAAATTGGTAATTGTATTTCTCAACGACATCACGAGCAACCCGATGCGCCTTGGAAAACTCGTTCGTGGAGAGTTCCAGAGTCACGGGACCAAACACAACGAGACGAGGTTTGCATTGTATCGGACTTCGCAGTTAGAAAGAGATACACGGCTCTGAGTGTAACTATGCACTGCGTGCACGATCGGGTTTCTCCGAGGAACTCTCACTCGAGTGCTACGCTCGTACGTCTCTCGGTACACACGGTTGGCGGGGGACACACTACTTCCGAGCTCTACTTGCCTCGGATCATCGTATACACGGAAGGCAGTGGAGCGTCTGCATTATACGCAAGAGAATCTTCGTGAACTCTCCCGGTTATGTACGCACGCGACCGGCTTCATCGAGGAGTTCTCGCTTGATGCCAGTAGCTGAGAGCAAATACCAAAGACTCGCGAAGAAAGTCACGAGACTTCGCGAACGAAAACTTCGAAGAGTACCGCATGCCATTCCTGTTCGCTCGTTCGACCTGTATATCTGGTACTGTGGAAACTTCGTCTCGCATAATACTGGCATTGATCTAAATTCTCGAACTCGTTGCACGCGCACAGCTCGTTCGTGTTTCTTATTCGGTATATAATGATACTTCGCCGCGATCGTCGGAAACTCTTTCCTGTTATTGTTTCCCCAGTAATTTCGTGCCCTCGAAATAAACAATTTATTTTAGAGGGATTCGATTACAATTAAAAAATTTAATTGCATTAAATAAATTTTTTTTTTTTAATTTTGTTAAAATTTTTTAATCCGAATTCGGGATCGCGATTCACGATACTCTGCTAGTTGCTCCAAAATCTCGAGCTCGTTGCACAAACGATCGTTCGTGTTTCGCGTATTTGGTACGGAAGATCGTAGGAAATTCGCGTCGCCTTAGCGAAGCTGCGGTACAGCAGAGAATCGTTGAGAAAAGACGCGACCCCGAGGTCGTTGCATTAAGTAAGAACCGAAATAACCCGAACGTATGATACTCGAGTTCTCCAGCTTCGATGGCTGTTACCTATTTCGTGAGATAAGGACGTTATTAGTCGGAGGGTCGTCGAAGCAAAGCCCTTTTCATGGCTTCTGTACGTTAATATACGTTTATAAGGCACAGTGTGCGGCACATGGGGACAAGGGACCTATAGTACCCGACTATAGTAAGTCGCATCTCGACAACCCCCGTGTTCTGTCGACTCCTTTCAGGTGCCCTCCGCTTCCTCCGATGCTTCGAGGTCCTCCGGTACAGTCTCGTGTCCCGAGACCATTATCGTTAACACCCACGCTTTCTCACTCTATTTCACCCGAGACGCAATATCGTGGCGATAATGCCAATAGCCAGTTCTGCCAGCAGGGATGACCCCCCCTCAGGCCAGCGGCAAATCGAAGGTATCAGGGTCCGCGCCTTGGTGTGTGTATTGAGCAAACAATTCTCCCTCGAGATGGCCGTTCTCTACAAGGACCCTTTTTTTCTATGTCTTAATAGGTTTTTTTTCTCGTCGGAATCTCACGAGTCAATTGCTATTTATGACGCCCGAGATGTAGGGAAAGATGGGGCAAAATGGGATAGTCACGCAACTCGAACTATGAGGCAAAGTGGACTCCGAAAAATTCATGAAATGGAATAAAAAATAGTTTTTCAAGTTTCATGACCATTATTTGTGTTGCAGATCGCTGTTTATTTAATAAAAGATCGAGAATAACGTTTAATGAAATTCTACGGAACACTTATTGTCGATTTTGTCCCGCCGTCCCCTAACTTTCAGCGAAGCAAAATCATGAGAGAAATGACCGACAAAACTCTTGGTTCGCCGGAGAGGGTTTGATTAACGATCGTATCGATAAATTTATCGTTAATTAATTCAATTCCGTTTTGAGGGACGAAAAAAATAAATAAATACGAGAGAATAATCGTTTATATATTCAGAGAATGAAAACGAAAATGTCACGCAAATTGCCGATCGTAGTCAGGTGGGGTTTGGGGAGCGATGGAGGATCTGCTACAGGAGCCGAAAATGAATTATCACCGAGGACTAACAACGATGGGTTTTATCGCGCCGAAGCTCTCCAACAGGAGCCTCGGTAATGAAACGCGATAGGGGAGCCGCACGAGAAAATAATAAATAACGATGAAAAAAAAAAAAAAAAAAAAAAAAATTGCTCCCGGGAGTAATACAGAAAGCACAAGAAAAATGTGTATGAATAACAATAAAATGAAATAAAGTGTGACCCCTTCCGTTCGCGGATCGTAAAAACGATTATTAATATTTTATTTTCGATCTGTGTGTGTTCTCTCGTCGCCCTTCTCTGCCTCTTCGCCTTCGCGAGTTTCGCGCGAACGCATTCGCGGGCGTTCATGCAAATTTTCCCATGAATACAACGCCGAAATAACTCACCGACGAAACATAGTTTTGGAATTGTGAAATAACCGATGGAAGCTCGTTGCATGTATAGACGAACTAACGCGCGTAACGTATATAATATCGAACAACTATAGGATTTAAACGCGACATATCTCTCTCTGTCTTTACCACTGTGTTCGTAATAACTCTCGGACCCATTATTCTCACATCCGTTCCTGCAGTATTTAATATCCTCCGATATCTCCGGACCAACGAAACGCATGTGCGTTATAACGCTGCGGATGAGAACACGTAAAACGGATGTGCATCCGCGTTAACGGTACAGCGAATTTTCCTCATAGAATTACATATATATACATATAAATATACGGATGTGGTACATAGGTCTACGTATAGTGTACATACGTTGTCACGGTTTATATGCCGCCCTCGAACGCGTTATAGTCCAACACGTTTCTGTCCTCCGTAGTTAACGAATTACATTTTCCCCGATATAATAAATTGTTCGCACACATATATCTCGACCGGGGAGTGGGGAGCGTAAATTCACGATCGGCGTATTTCCGACCCATGCCACCGTTCTCCGGAACACGTGCGCGAGAACGTTACAGATCATTTCGATTCGATACGCTCGGAGTGTATCAAAAATCTTTTTGATTTATCGACTCACCGCTTGATTCACGAGTTTTTTTTTTTTTTCTCGCACTCGTCCTCGCGAATGATCGACAAATGTTTGACGGTAGGATCGAGTTATCGCGCGCACATTATTCTTGTTCGTTTGATTCACACAGATTTTTTTTTATCTGTGTTCGCAAGTATGTAGAACAGACGCATGCAGGGGAAAGTGGGGCAACATGAACCACTTTAGCAATTCAAGGAGTTTTGTCGATACACAACACTTTTTCGTTACTTTGGAACCAAAAAATTGATTTGTCACATCCCCGTAGAGTATTAAGACGAAAAGAAAAATGGGGCAAAATGGACAATCATCAAATGGCATTAAATAAATGAAGAATTAGAATTTTGAATACATTACGATCTATAAACGATATGTAAACTATTCTTGTCAGAAAATATACATTTCTCTATATTAAAAATAATGAGAACATTTTTCAAAAGAGAGATCATTCAATTATAGTTTCATTTACTTGCATTCGTATTTTTCGAAACTATACATTTCTCTATATTAAAAATAATGAAAAACTTTTTCAAAAGAGAGATTATTCAATTATAGTTTCATTTACTTGCATTTCTATTTTTCGTATCGGTCCATTTCAGCTCAGACAGTAAATATTCCGTAGAATTTCATTAAACGTCATTTCCGATATTTTTTAGGAAAGCAGTGATCTGCAGCATAAATAATTATCATGAAAGTTGAAAATCGCATTTTTTTTTAATTTCATGAATTATATGGTTGGTTCATTTTGCCCCAATTTTCGAGTTGCACGTTTGTCCTATTTTGCCCTAATCTTCTCCTACAACTGTACGATTTTTATTCGGGATAACATGTTGTTGCGGACACAGATTTATAAAAAAAAAATGATTGCCTCTATTCTACATACTTGTGAATACGGATGAAAAAAAAAGTATACTATATATATATATTACACATTCATGTAAAAAAATACGGAACAGCGTTACAACCGGAGGGAAGGACGACTTTCAGTGTGCAAAAAAAAAAACGTTCCGTTAGCGATATACAGATTTAACAGATGGTGTATGGGTACTCGAAGGGGATTTACGATCTCTCCTCTGCACTATTCCATCCGACATCCGCCGTTGCTCTCTTCTTCTTCCTGTATATCTGTTATTCGTCTTCTTTCATCCGACTCCAAAGCATTACTCTACCCTTTCGATCTCATACGCTATATCCGCGACATTGACAATAAAACAACGAGCGGGAGTTTCGCTGTCGTTACCTCTCGAAGTCGTCACGGCGACTATAAATTTTCTTCCGGAATAGTACACGAGACATCGTCGACTGCGTTTCTTTTTTTTTTCCTCCCCACAGCGGAGAAGATATGCTTCGCGTGAAAATCGTTTGACGCGGAAACACACCATCTCGCGCGATTGTGTCGATACTGTACGAGAAAAGTCGTGAATCGTAGACGTACGCGAGTCGCGAGTATCCGTCGTATTATTATCGTGTATCGATATCCCTCGTATTTTACACGGCTATCATCTTCGGCTATCTTTCGCGATGTGTAAAAAAAATCAAGAAGTATGTTCTTTATACTTATTTCAAGCACAAAGCCAAGACGAGGGAAATAATTCTCGAGTAACAGAAGAGAGGAAAGCGTAATGACACGTTATTAGGGCGAGAAACCGTATAACGTATACACGCGCGTATTCAGTGTGTATAATGCTACGTGCGGGATAGAGGGGAAGGTAGGGCATGCAAGAGTTCCCTTCGTCGTCCATTATATCGCTAACGACGAGCGATGAACGACCAGGACCCAGGCACGCGCGTATGTGCACTTTAATGCCAGTTCTCCGTTGATGCCGTATCCCCGGCTCTTCGAAGCACGCTGCGCGGTCACGAGAGAGTAAACCCCGGTATACATAGATGTAATCCGCCTCCAACACGCTCAACGTCGCGAACTCTTCTTGTCTACGAATATACGTACACGAAACTATTATGGTGGAGAGCGGAAAAGGGTGATAATAGTGAACGCGAGACCCGGAGAGGCTACAAAGATGTTGGGCTAGACGCGGGTGTTGATCAGCAGCGTTTTCTACATCCCAACCCCTTCATGTTCACACGTTAACGCTTCGATGACATGCAATTTCCTATCACGCTGTATTTTCGACAGTATACAAACTTCAGGTTTTGTGCTGCAAATTTTTCAGAGGTATCGGCTTTCTTATTAAAAATTCGGTGTTTTTTTAATAATAAAATAATGGTATTTGTTTTTTTTTTGGGGGGCAATGTGGGGTCAAATGGGACTGTCGGGCACCTCGAATTTTTGGAGCAAAATGGATCAATCCAAAAATTCATGAAATTTCGAGAAAATTCGATTTTCATGTTTGAAGTCCATTATCGTAACATGAAATATTTTAAAATATTGGATAATTTTATATGTATAAATTTATTATTAAAAATTATTGTTTCTATATTCGTAAAAATAAAAGAATTCTTCATTACAGTTACTGATTATTATTATTCATTCGGATTTCTCGCGTTGATGAAATATGTCTTATTAAATCCATTAGCAAACGAGGGAAATATAATATACATACATATATAGGTTTTTTTTTTTTTTTTTTTTTTTTTTTTTTCGAAAATGCCCGAAACTTATATTGCCGTCTCGTCATCCGCGCGGATGATGAAGCGCGGTGAATTAAGAGCACCATTCTCGCGAGGCACGAAATAATCCCTCAAACTCGCGGTTGTCGAGTGCTTCTTCCTCGCGTTCTGTGTTGATGCTATTCCCTCACGCCATACGTTCAATTACCGCCCATAAACGTCTTGATGCACCACGCGCCGGTGTCGAGAAATGACGAATATCTCGGGCGCTGAGAGAAACCACATCAGGAAAGAGACACGCGTTCCCGTCGCGACTCACGACGGTAATTACAGTTTATATTTCTCTCCTCTCCGCGCTCTCACGACGCTGCGCGTTGTTTAATTACCGGAATTCGTAAACTCGCGCTCGTGCAACTTGATGACGTGCGCTGCATTTCTCCTGTTTCCATATATCTTCACTACTTTTTCGCACGTACAATAATTAACAAAAGCCACTGCGGGAAACACGAACGTCGTATTAATATACCCCTTTCGTCTTCGCAATCGTAAGGGGCCGCGACAATTTCTCGAAAACTTTGTAAATTTCCTCATTTGTATAATGATGTCACATGATTCATAATCCCGTGAAATAATCGTCTTTTAACACTTTTGATTACAAAGCTTCGGGAGCAAATTTTTTTTATTTTTATTGTCGTCGCAATTGCTTCGTGCGCGCCGACGGTAGCAAGAAAACTTTTAATTTCCCGCAAAATTGAGTTGGCGTCTGAAAGGTCGAAAACAAAAAAAAAAAAAACGCAATGAATGACTGGTGATTGTCATCCGAGTTGAAGTTCGCCAGAGTTAATAAAAGCTTCTTTCCGCGGGGAAAAGTCCTCTGTCCTCTTCCATGGAAACGCTAAACCCAAAGTTTCTCTTGTCCTTCGTTGTTCCCGTTCTCGTTCTCGTTTGCTCTATTCGCAACTCGTCTACATATATTCTCTCCCGGTGCTCTCCGCCTTCCAGTAGGCACAAGAAATATTCTTTCCTCTGTATTTTTATTCTACATGGCAAACGGCACGTGCGCCTGGAAATTACTATAACTTTCCCCACGGGGACGGCAAGGAAGCGGCTGCCGCGGTGTTAAGAATATTTCGAACTAACGGTTCGAAGTTCCGGGTCACATTCTGATTTTTTTCCAAAATTATACTTCTATAATAAAAAAAATCAAAGTAAAACGATTTAAATAATAAAATTATTATTATTATTATTAAACAAAAGATTTTTAAGTGTTGTGGGTTCTAAACACCTTTCCGTTCCGATTTCGGAGTGTTTTTTTTTTTTTTTTTTTTTGTAACCCCACGCGGAAGCGAATTTGACAAATTTGTTCGTAAACTCGACCTTTACGACTTTGTTAAGTCGAATACTTCGCTTTAATACGTCAATGACCGCGGAATAAACTTTTGTCGGAAAGTTTCTCTTTCGGGAATATAAGAGCTTCGGTAGCGAGGATGCGGCGAGTTTCGTGGCAAAGTCTCGTCTGGTCCTTAAACTCCTGTAGTCCCCCGAGATAGCAGGTATATTAATCGACCTACGACCCCCACCGCCTCTTAGCGCGAGAGACCGCCAGCTTATGCATAAAGATTATTTGAGGCACAATTGAGCCCTCTTTCGGTCTCTCGTTCTTCTCCCTCCCACGAGTATATGCAAAGTACATTCAGAATTTTTAATCCTTGCCGTGTTCTTCGATTCACCCGCACAGATTTTCCCGAGAAATCTCAGTGGTAAAGACAACGGTAAAGAAACGGAAGACGGACAGCGAGAAATGAAAAAATGTGTATATATATATATATATCAAAAGGATTACTCCGGGAGCTTTAAAGAATTTTGTGAATGGAAAAAAAAAGTTACTGCTTTGCCACGGTTTCGCGCGATTAGCCGGAGGCGGCGAGTCCGCATTTATTCGCAGACAGAAGCAAGGCCTCCGGCTTTCTTGAAGTTTCTTCGTTCTTTTTTTAATTTTTTCTTTATTTCTTTTCACGTTTTCGGCTTTTTTTTGCCCCATCTCTTTATTGCTCATAAATCACTCTCGAGTGTTATGCACGACCTAAACAATTTAAAAAGGAACGTTGTGTCTTACCGGAAGAATTTTTTTTTTTTTTTTTTTTTTTTTTTTTTTTTCAAAAACTGAAGGAGATCGTAAAATTAATTTTACTTTTACTCAAATATACATGTATTCGGAGTTTAACTAGAAAAAAAATTGTCGGAAAATATGTTGAAAAGAAACAGAGTTTCCAACCGGAAGGGTGACTCGTATTTGATTTTTCAAGACATTTGGAAGTTGAAACTCGCCAATGTAATTTCGAACGGCATTAACTTTCCCGCAAACTTTCGCCCGTCGTATCAAAAGCTCTATATATTAATCTCACGAATCGCACAAATAATTTTATCGTTATTTTATCGCTCATACGCCCCGAGAACTTCGATCTATCCAATTTCACCATTCGCCCGCAAGCGAGAAAGCTTCGCGTGCTTCAACCAGCGTCGATTATAACGCGTGTCTAGCCTCGGCGCTTCCACTCGCCTGGGATCCTTTCGGAATGATATCAGACGTCTAGGATCCTACGATGGGTTGAAACAAGAAGCAGCGAGAGATCGCGAGTGCAACGAAGAGAATTTTCGCCGTGGCGTTTGGCCTTTACCGAGTGTACATCGAGTTAAAAAGGCCGGCGTGGCAGCGGGGCGGAGAGAGCGTTGGGTGCGAGAGTTAAGGAGAGCGTGAGAAGAGAGGCGGCGGGAGCGTAGCCCGATCGTGAAGCCGCGGAAGCAGACGCTTCGATCAAACCTTTCAAGCCTTAGGTAGCAGCGGCGGCAATGGAAAGAGGAACTTCCGGGAGTCTGGGTCTTCGTGGGTTCCTCTCTCGCGCGCGGCAAAGGCGAAAGCCACGAGCCGAGAGAGTTCGAACTCCGTGGTGCTCTCGTGCGCACTCCCGCACAGAAGTAGAGTCTATGGGATTCAACGGTGTGCAGGAGAGTTTCGCTCTCTCCCTCCTCTCGGTATTCCTCACCTACTGTGTTATACCTGTATCTATTCGGAAATACCCTTGCCGATCCTTGTACGTGGAAGTACGTGGCTTTCCCGGCTTCCTTACGTGTTCGCCTTCGTCCTCGTTTCACCTCAACTCTCCCGCCCACCCCACAGACCCCCCACACGATTCTGTGTAACGTTATTACAGAGTGTAGAGGAAGTTCGAGAGGTCGTGAGTCGATTAGGGAGCGCGCGAGAGAAGCTTCATATCATATTCCACCGTTATAGCGTATAACGACCAAGAGGGACGGCCCACTCACATTTATACGTGATGTACTCTCTCTTCCACTTTATGAAATGATTACTTGGCAATATTTTTTTTTTTTATTAGGGGAAGGTGCGGTAAAATGGAACAGTCGCGCGACTCAAACTGTGGGGCAAAATGGAACAACCGTAATATTCGTGAAATAAAAAAAAAGTTCGATTTTCAAGTCTCATGGCCATTATTCATTCTATAGATCACCGCTTACCTAAAAAAAACATCGGGAACAGCGTTTCATGAAATTCTATGGAACATTTATCGACTGGGATAAGATGAATCGACACGAAAAATAGGAATGCAAATAAATAAAACTATAAACGTGAGGAAACTTATATTTTTTTACAAAAATAGTTTACATATCGGTATCGATACTGAATTATTAAAAATTCATTTTTTTTACGCATTTCAATTGTGGTCCATTTTGGGGGATGAGACAAATTTGTTTTATGGTTAAAAAATAGTGGAAAAGTGGTGTGTATATAGCGACAAAACTCTCCGAATTGCTAAAATGGCCCATTTTACCCCACCTGCCCCTACAAAAAAAAGGAAACATCGGACATCTTGTCGCGTTCTATTAACTCATCTGGCATCTTCGAGTTCTATCTATAGAGGGTAAACACGCTATCGTTTGGACCAAATGCCAAAAGCTGAATAGCGGCTGAGAAACTCGTCCTTCGGACTTTCTGGGCCGTTGGAGTCTCGAGTTGAATCTGGGGAACTTCTCTCGAAATCGGCTCACTGAAATACGTCAAAGCCAGCGTGTGGCAGAGAAGCCGGAAGTCTATAGATCGGCGGGGGAGTGAGGGAAGAGGGGGAGACTTGGCGTATATCGTATATACAACGATGTGCACCGAGAGGCCGTCCGCGCGATTCGCAACTTTTGGACAAGTAAGTCAGAGAGAACTCGCGGTCATAATAACGTGACTTGAAACGCTCTGCTCTCGACGGTGTACGCAACTACGATGATAGTTTCTGTGTATTATATTTATGTGTCTGTACGTGAGTTATATCTACGGCGTTACTCGTGCATTGTCATCGTTGAAACGTGGCAAACAGACGCCCGCGACCGAGTTTCACACAGGCAGCTGCGTCCGCTGCTGTTGCCAGTGGTGCAACGAGACCTACGAGATGCTTGCAGGAAGCAAAGTCCGCCGAGAGAAACGAAAAGTAGAGAGGGAGAGAGTGAGAGAGAGAGCGTGGAGTCCTCTCGCGAATCGCGGGGTAGATCGTAGCTGCCAGTTGCAGACTTTCCAGCGCATGGGTCCCGGTGGTGCACCCACACCAACATCGGTACTTAATTGGAACCGTGAAACTTTGTGTGGAAATTACGTCGAGTCAAACACCGTTTGCTGGGGGAGACAAGGGGAGGAGTAAGAATAAACGAGCGATCGTTGATGTGGTACCTCACCGAGAACTACCCGACTTGGTAACTATGAAATTTCTTGAATCGCGATCCTAAGGGTGTCCTTGCGGTATAGCAAAGTCAATCGGATATACTAGGATTTTACAAATTATTTATACACAAATTACCAGGACAAAAAAAATGTACAAGGAACTATGTAAAATAATGACAAAGAGCAGATTCTTAAGATTTCTTTGATCGAAGGAAAAAAAAAATGATTACATAAACTTTCGTATCCTTATTGCTAAGAGCAACGTGCTTACTTCCCGATTGCAACTATTGCTATCGAATCAAAACCAACCAAAACCAATCAACGAACTTTAATCAACGTTAATTAATATTACTGCATATAGTTGATACCGAAACTTCAGTAGGTAGATTCAGAGAAAGGAGCACTCGGCTTCCCTGCATCTTACCGAGTTGTAACTGCTCCTGTACATGCGGAGAGTACATATTCTATAACTACTGATTTCCCATTTGCATTCTGATCTCGTTGTGGAAGCCGTATTCTCTCGACGGCCCTTCCTGGTTCCCGGCATCAATACAGTTGGGGGTTCGCTAACACTATCTCAAAATAGGAATCTTGGTATACAGACGAGGTTGGTATACAGGAGAGTGGGGCAATATGGGCCTACAGGGGCAAAATGGTCCACGCGAAAGCAAACCGCAATACAGTGAGAAATGGGCAAAAGCGACACAAAGTTAAATGTTGAAGTCAGTAAAGTCGGTCGCTGACAAAAATCGGTGAAGTTAAGTTACCAGTCGCTGTTTAAAAAATCGTTTGTCAAATTCAATGCCAAACTTGTTGGTATCAGTTCAGAATTGTGCACGAAGCTTTTAGTCAACAGGTTGAAAAGCCTCGATAATGAAATTTTTCTATTTTGAAAATTGGTCCATTTTGCCTCCGAACTGTATTTCTTGGCCTTAAAAGCTCGAAATATTTGCAATAAACTTAGTTTGGTGTTAAACAGTTAATTCGTGTCTCTGAAATCATGAAAACGAGTTGTATTCCCTCAGGCGGTCCGTTTTGGTCCGGTCTTCCCGAGTACCTAATCGAAATGTCCAAAGGGTCTTCGTAACAACGCATTCCCCGGACGCGTCCTCTGCAGCAGTTGTGTAACTCATGAGATCCTTGTGTATTGTATCCGGTAGTCATGTCGAAGCTTTCGGGGTGTATACGAGGCGAGCGAACGTTGTATCTCTCACGAGGCCATAGTAAATACATGGAAGCTTCTGATACACGTATAACTGTGTACGCACGAGGCATCTATAACGTCCCCATCGAGTCGCTCTCTCTCTCGCAGGGTTTATGTACCGAGAGACGAAAGCCGAGATGCTCTATACGCGAGAGATATCCGTGAGGCCAGCAGGACATCCACTGGACGAGACGGTAGGAGTACATACCATAGTCGTTAGGGCGGTAAACACCCATTCGAGAGATGAACACAGTGTGTATCTCCTCGACCTCCCCTCGGGGTCTTCCAGGCGTGTATGGGACTCTCGCACTCTCGATATTGTACTTTGTCATCCGTTAATGGTTTACAACCAGAATTACCTGTATAGATCGGGTTTATTCGACCCTCTCGGTGAATAAATTATTTTCTCGAATACTAACGCCGCGCAACGCGGTCGGTGGTAACTACGAACTGCGCAAAACAAATGAAGTCGCCCCGTTGTTCAACACGACAATGATAAAACACCGGTTCCTCGTTAAGAGTTAATCTGCGCATTGGTGGTGCACGAGTCGATGCGGTAAAAAATGATCATTATTATAGATCATTCGTACTTTTTTTTAAATTTGTTTAATACGATTGTTTATCATACGCGCAGTAATAGAATTTGGTCCAAAGTGCCGGCGTTCAAAGGGACCAAAAATACGATAAATTGAAGAGAGAATCCTTAAGTTTATGGATGTCGACGTACGAACTGAATTATTGACGATATTTCGAGCCCATTAATGGTCGCATACCATATGGCCTTTTGGATGGACCCACATCTACATACCGTATGTGGTTTACACGACGGAGAGGAAAAGCGTAGTTGATGCTCAACCGATGGTGGCCGCTTTGGCGGGGAACCTCGGACGTAATTGTTTACCCAGACGGCCCTCGGCGGTGGCATGGCGCCGCGGAGCTCGGTAAACACCGATTAGCGAGAAACTCACTCAATATTGGAGTTTATCGCGGGTAGTAGCTACCTTTTCTCCGCCTCCGCGGTGGCTGCTGCTACCCTCAACCGGCATACCATGGAAAACGCGTGAATTTACCACCTTTAGCAAAGTAACGTAAACTCGATGTTATCTTCTTTTCCCTACGGTCTTTAATCCATCTCTATATCATCCGATCGGCAAAGATTCCCATTTGTCGTAATGAATTTCTCGAACGATTTTTCCACGTTTTATTCATTTTGCAAAGAGGATACTACGATTTAAAGAAAATATGATGTACCATTAAGAGAACGAGAAAAGGTCGTTTAGAAAGGAAGAGCTAACGATAAATACGATTATTCTCTTGAGGATAATATGTCTCCTTTGGTACACGATATTGGAGATGAGAGTTTCGCAATGAGACTCTCTTGGCGCAGCATAATCGAAGTCGAGAATCGATAATGGCAACGATCCGAGCCATTAAGCTGTATACGCGCACTTGGGCTCTATACCGAGAGAGGAGAGCTTCGTCTTCGTCCCATAGGGAAGTCGAAGAGAGGGGAGTAACGTCTCTCTCGCAAGGGATGTATTATCCCCATCCGTCTTCTCGATGCTCGATCGATTACGTCCGGAATGACGGATGCAATTAACCGCGAGAACGGCGATCTACTCTCGTGATTGTCTGTGTGTTGGGTGCGCGTTGATCGTAAAGGTGAAGCTGTGCCACGCACACGTTTGGTATCGACACACTATTGCATAGGAATGCAGACTGTTATCTCGTTGGTTCATACATGCAGAATTATTTTTGAGAGGCTACGCCTATTACTCAATTATTAAAATTATCAAAAACAAATAAGTAATTATAAAATATTAATTACTTATTATTATACAAATATATATAATTTTTATTATTTTTTATTATTTCATTTATAAAATTAAAAAAAAGTTTTTTAAAATTATTATTATTATTTTTTATTATTTTATCTATAAATCATTAAATTGATGATCATTTTTTTTTCAACAGGTCCTAAGCAATGATACGAACGAAATTGTATAATTGAAATTGTATAATATTCTTCGACATCAGTCATCGGAGTGTTGAAAAATTTTCGTATACTTTGTTCCGATATTAAGTTGAAGTTAATTATTTCCGTTACTGCTAATAATAAAGAGAATAGAGAGAAATTTTCATTACGTAAAAATAAAATGCAGACTTCGCGAGGCGGTTTCGCGGCAGTGCCACTTCACGCGGTTAGGATCTGGAAAATCAACGCTATTTCAATTGTAAATTGTAAAGTGGCATTAATCTGCAAACGGCTGCATAACCTCTTCCCCTCGCCTCGTCACAATTGAGAGAAAAGCATAAATTTATTTCTACCTCGTCATACTATCGTCTAGAAACAAGCGTAATGTTACAAAATCCTCATTTCCTCACTGTATTAACTGTCCGAGAAATATCTCACAGTTCTGCTATTTATTATTATTTTTTTTTTATTTTTCATTAAAAATTTCCTGTCACTCTGTAACTATCCAGTATTTTATTTGTTCATTATATTTTGTTCCTTAACGAGAGTAAAACGCGGAAGAACGAGCATTATGCTCGTTAGCTCCGTTACCGATTTATCTCTCTTCCTCAGGGATGAGCGAAGGATAACGGCGAGGATAGAAATATCCAACAGCCTCCGATCCAAAGCAGCTATCGTTGTTGTATGGCACGATATAATAACTGCTCGACGTTGTATTTATTGCCTCTGAGTTTTACCTTCGAAGGTAAACGACTTTGTTATGATGAGATTTACGTAATATTATCGGCAAAAACAGACGCCAACCTATTGCTGCCGCGTTACGCACAAATATTGTCTCACTCGTTCGAAAATTACAATGGCCCGAGAGCCGACATGAAAATTAATAATTATAGAATGTAAAGTAAGCGATTATTTTCAATTTCCAAGGATCTATAATCAGAAACTTTGGATTTTATTCGTGAAAAACTACACTTTATAAATGATTTTCCTTGTAGGAAAAAGTGGGGCAAAATGAGACATTAATGATTTTTTATACAATTTAGATTTTTAAGTTTCATAACTATTATTTATACTGCAAATCACTCAATGAAATTCCATGGAACATTTATTGTCTGAGATGAAATGGACCGACGCAAAAAATAGTAATGCATTTCGACCCATTTTTTTTCTTTAGCTTAATACACTAAAGAGGTGTGACAAATCAACTTTTTTGTTCCAAAGTAATGGAAAAGTGTTATGTATATCGACAAAACTTCCTGAATTGCTATAGTGGTTCATTCACCCCCCCCCCCCCCCCCCCCCCACCGCCCTTTTAATAAAGTAATTTTTTTCAATTCCTGCGGAAGGGTTAGGCGGTGCGATCGCGTCGACGAATTTATAAAGAGCGCGCGTTTCAGTCGATAAATTTAAAGGGAACGAAATTTACCGAAGAAATTTTGTGATACGAGAGACACGAAAAAGGAGCCCCCCGCTGTTACCGGTGCTCACTTGCCATACGTGCCGCGCCAGTTTCGTCGTTGATTTTCACCAAATTGGAACGGACTCTCGAGACTTGAACGTCGACACGCCAGTTTCGAGGAGATAGATAGAAAGCCGAGAGAGCTTGCCAGAGAGTTCACTCTGCTCTCCCTCTCGTTCACCCGAACGATCCGTAGTGCACGGCTCTCGGTGCAGCAGGAATTGAAACTGCGCGCTCGCTTGGCTCTCTCCCACGGGGGACACGATTGGATGCTGGCTGCCCGCTGGTCCACCGTTCCTCGCTGGACGTTCCCCTAATCGCTTGGTAAATGGCAGACGCTATCCTACACGACTGCTCGTCCAGTAGTTTCAACGAAGGAAAATACCCTTCCGCTCCGGAATGACCCCATGGGATACCGCGTCCGATTGAAGGCTTTCAAGATTTACACTATTCTGTTCCAATTTAAAAAAAAGTCGAGAATCTATTCCAACAGATCGATGGCCCGATTTCATTCGGTCAAACGATATGAATAGATATCATTTCGATACTCAAATATGATTTCTTTAGATTTTTCGGAGTCATTTCAGTTTCGAGTGATTTCTCAACAAACGGAGCAGGCAGTTTCTCTTTTAGTCCCGTGATTTTTTATTTCTTCTACGAAACATTTCGAAATTTGTAATTTTTATATTAAACGCATTAATTTATTCATCGATAAAAAAATTTAATGAGACTGCATGTTATTCCCGTATCATAACCTCAAATCAACGGTATGGTGGTCAACAGACCGCAACGTTAATAAAAATAAAAAAAATAACCTTAAATTTAGATTAGAAATATTTTCGTTAAATGGCATTTCATTAATAAGGTCTATACGTGCGAAATGTATTCCTCGATTTTTCAATAAATTACGATACGGAACAATGAAAAATAATAATCTTCTTAATATCGTGTTTGTTTAATGAGACTCTTCAGTAATTAACCGGCTAATTCGCAGTCAGCTAATTCGACGACGTGTCTTGATGTACGAGACAAACACCTGACTCCGCTTTAGTTTCACTCGTCCACGAGGCGGCGGATAGTCATCGGGCGTAAGCGCGAGAGACCGAACGTTGCAGCAATTGTGCTTCTCGCGCGCTCTACGAACTTCCTGCCACGGTAGTCGGGAGTACCGGAAGTCGCAGGGACGCGGGAGGAAACCGAGAGAGAGAACGAAGTGACGAATGAGAGTACCGTGGCCATTGCCTTCCTACAAGCTAACAAACACTCTACCCACCCGGTCTCGTCGTCGTACCCGGTTAACTCGGCTCTCGTAGTTTTGCCAAGTACTCCAGAAAGCCCCGGCGTACAACATCCAAGCCATTGCGACTCGGCTGTACCGGTGTTCCCATCTACATACAAAACATCGCCCGGAGCATCTACGTGTCCAGCAATGTCTATTCAACAGTTCCACCCATGTAACACGACTACCTACGAGAATTCCCGTTCTCCAGTCTCATTGTCCCTCTCGCCGCGACTACGCGACGTGTATCTAACTTAACATTGGATTTCATATATTTATCGCATTGTCGAGAGTCTAATACAACGTTAGATTCGCCAAAAGCGAACACACAGTTTTCTCACGAACAAAAAATATATACATATTTATATAAAGGGACGGAAAAAAAAAAAAAAAAATTATTGCCGAACGAATAAATGGGCAGAAGTTTCACGTTTACCGATTACAAACGAAAAACTTTTGGACTTTGAATATATATAAGCTGAGAGGGGAATAAGTTAGAGGTAAAAGTCCCGATGGAAACTTCGAGAGTTACTTGAAGTATATGGAAACGCATAAATCAACGGCAAACTTATTGCTCAAGCGAACTTCTTCGGGTTCACATTGTAAAACATTTATATATATTCCTTCGTTCCTCTATGAATCTTACCTATCTGTATCTATCTCGAAGCTTCATTACATTAATCGAACGCAGAGTATTCGCGACGCGCGAGATCTCGTGAAATTTGACTTATGTTTCATTAGTAATTTTTTTAATAAATATTAAATAAATCATAAGTAATTATTATTATTATTATTATTAATATATATTGTTATTATTTTATTACTAATTAATTAATAATTGCATATTTATTTAATTATTTTTATTTGCTCTATTTTTGTCCAGAGGCGCAGTCGGGTGTAAAAAAAAATGGAAGCCGAACGAGTCCCGTAAGCATACTGTTTACCTGAACGGTTTAAAGTTCGTACGGGTTTTTGGGAACTGCTACCTATGGAAATATGATTTTTACAAGTTCGTCAATGCCCCCTAATGCTTCGGTGCTCCATTAGCTGTTTATATAATTGCACAATCTCACACGACATGTTTTTTTTCGCAGTGAGAGAAGAGCTTTCGTGATTTAACTTGTGTAATTTTCTTAGTCGTAAATTAGAACCTACGCGCGCCACTGCGCATGCGTCTCCCATTTCTTTCTTGTGTCTCCTGCTTCTCGCCTTTCCGCGAAATTTCGGCAAATTTTACAACGGTGAAACAGTACCATGACGCATGACTCGACGGGAAAGCTCCGTGAGTTATGGCACCGGCGTGAATTTCGTACACGCATCCGCGCGCCCACCGCACACACGTCGTGTCTGGTCCCAGTGTTGCTGCTGCTGCTGCTGCTGCTGCGGCTTATATACACGACGAAAATCGTCCAACGAACCGTAACTTTACTCCCGCACCATTTTCCAAAACCGACGTGAAATATTGGATAATTAAATGCCGCGATTCCGAGGGACATAATGCGTTACAACTTTATGAAGGGCGGTGGAATCTGTCCAATGAAATATCTTCGATACCGTTGCTATTCTCGCGTACCTGATACCTTCCAATAACGTTGTTTGCTAACGCTAATACTCATGCGCGTTCCAAATTGCGGACACTAAGCCGTATATTGGAATTTATTATTAATTTCGGTTATTAAAAAAATATTAAAAGTCATTTAAAATCGGATCTCAAATTATAAATTGATTTACAGGAAAAAGTTCGTCGCAATTCACGAATAAACGATCATTTTATTATTGCATTTGCGGCCGAAATATACAATTATAAAAGGATCGATTTTATTGCGTTTTAAAAGAAAAATGAGCGTTTTAAAGGTCGAAGCGTCGGTCCTTTTACCTCTCGTAGAGCAATATATTCGGCAATTTGCAACAACGCCAATGATCGATTTAACCGTAAGATCTGTAAATGAGGTTTGACAAAAGAAAAAAAAAAAACAAAAAAAAATCGAAAAACACTTAAGCGACGATTTCCTAAACGGCTGAATCAACGAGGTCTTCATTGACCCACATAACTCTCGGTGACGGCGAGTAGTCACGAGGCCTCGAGCAAACACACGGTACTCATACGTGCCTACCGTGGCGAGATCCCTGCGCCGACTCTGTCGTTTCCCCTCCTCCGCTTTTACGACTCATTGAAACTCGAGCTTGAATGAACGGCACACAACCGGACGCGTCAGCGAAAAGAAAAAAAAAAAAAAAAAGTTTCGGTCGGACGACGAAATTCGTCCCTCGATTATCCAATGAAGATGCCTTCGTCATTGTCGGAAAAATGAATCGCGCTTATAAAAAATGAAAAAATACGATTTTCGAAAATTAACTCGAAATTTTTTGAAAATTGAAATGAAATTTTTTGAATAGCTATAAAATATCTTAAAAACCTATTATAAGATAAATAAAAAAGCCAATTTAATTAAAAATGTGCAACTCGATTTCGAACTTTTTTTTTTTATACTTTTTTCGAATCTTATTAACATTTTTGTAAATTTTTTTTTTCCTCACCGCCTTTCCGTGAGATAGAAAAAAATGTTAAATGATTTTCCAATCCAATGACTTTCAATAAGGCGTACCGAACATGTCGCCCGCACATCTGTGTTTGTATTGCAAACGGTATTTTTGTTTTAATTTAATTCGAGTTAAAGAAAAAAAATTTCGTCTGTAATACATCGCGAGTGAAGTTTTTTTTTTTTTTTTTTTTTTCAAAAACGTGAGTCTCTTTCGTTCTTCGTTTATAACGAAACATTCGAGGAGCCCGAGGCATGTACTTAGCAAGAGAGTCTACGTACCCAGTTTGCTCGACAATGCTTCTTCCTCCTCGTTCTGGCGTCTACTCTCAGCTCGTCTCGAAGCATTTTAATTTTTTATCGGCTGCGCCCCGGTGCCTGTTAAGCAAAGTAAGTACCTACCCTCTCGCGAGTTAGTTTAGCTTCTTCGCCGCGGGATCTTCGACCCGGTAAGTAACTCGAAACTTTTCGTCTACACGTCCCACAAGAAAACCATTTCCCAACGTGGCCTATCAAACTCGTGAGCCACACGCGGCTTGTTAAATTGTTTCGGCAGACTGCGTATCGTTCTCATCAGCGATTATTAGGTCATCAATGGCTTAGAATCAGATTAAACGGTGAAATAGAAGACGAAGAAAGACGCGTGTCTGGTTTTTTTTAGTGGCTATCACGAGAGAAACTGAAGCCGAGCGTTGCGGCTTCGGGTAGCCGCTAAAAATTACGTTGCAATAAACGTGAACTTAGTGTACTCTTCGAGTTCGTTTTGCGCAAAACATATACACCCTGCGCTCGACGACGGGTAGGGGGTGGTTAGCGAACGGTCGCGATTAAAGCCTCGACGCGCTTAACGACCGCAACACCCAACGGCGACGTTAAAACCTTTTATCGTCGCGGCGTGTTCGTGTGCCCCGCATTACCCGATCAGTACACTCCGCAACTCCGCATGCACGTAGCTCTCGTCGTTGCAACGTTGTGTGTACTATATTGCTACAAAAAAATGGGGGGAGGGGGGAAGAGGGGAGGAGACGGGGGAGGGGTTTAGAGAGCAACGAAACCATTGCTGGAAAAAAGGGAGAATGAGAGAAAGCGAAAAGAGTCATTGCCATTGTTACGATCGGTTGCAGCGGACTGCACCGGTTGTAACGTTAACGCCGCGAGACAATGTAAGCCAAGTTTTTGTTTCGACCGAAAGCTCCGACCCTTCGGCGTTGTTTGCACCGCTCGGTGATGCATTTGCGCGGATGTATACCAACCCCCAACCCTTTCAGACCCTCCGCACCGGTCGCACACACTATACGACCAGAGAAGAGTCAACCGAGGATAGACTACGAGAAACGAGACCCGTTACGAAGAGAATTACATGGGCTGCTCGTTAACGCCGCGACGTTACAAGTGTCGCAATAAAAAATCATCTATGCAACACGTAACGATGACAATGTTTCCCGACACTCTTCGCCGACGCTCTGCATTGCTGGTGATGAATCAACACTCGTTATTTTGCAATGGAATTATTATTACGAGGTATTGTCCGAATTTTTCGATGGACATGAAAAGAATTACGAAAAAGATGAGGCAAAATGGACCAACGGCGCAAAATGGGACAGTCGTCTAAACCAAATTCTGGGGCTAAATGAACCAACGATAAAATTCATGAAATTAAAAAAAAATTCAATTTTCAAGTTTTATGGCGATTATTTATGTTACAGATCACTGTTACCTAAAAAAAAACCGTTCCCTACCTTTCTCCATCTTTTTTATACTTTTTTTTTTATTTTACGTCACGATGAACAGTGCGATGAATAACGCGAGCAACAGTGTCGCTCACGTTTTATAAAAATTGCTGCTGGTGATGTGAGCTTTTTTTTTTTCTCGTCGAGAATATTTCCGTCGTCTTTTAGCTACCGCGCGAGATTTCAACGAGAGTGAAATACATCTGGATAACACGCTTACGCTACTGCACTATATTATATTGTAGTTGGTACTGTGCGCCCGTGTGGCTATATAGTAGACGGTCGTTAACTGCGCGATTTCAAGCGTGTAGCCACGGATAAGAATAAAGAGATTCCGTCCGGGCGAAAATCGAGGAGCGTGTCGGAAGAAAACTTGAGCGACGCGAGAGAGCTACGTTTCCGCGCTCACCCCCGCCCCCTCCCTCTCGCCTCTTCTCTCGCCGGGTGCGCGCGGTTTAACGCTCTCGAACGAAAACGGTAACGACGCCGCGCGACGCTTCGTCGTGCAACGAACAAACTGTACGACGGTACAGGGACACCGAAACTGTGTACATCACGAGGCTTTCCGCGTTTTGATCTCGTGCTATCGAAACGGCAAGAGAACGCGAAAAATTCTAGCGACAAAACGAATTCTACCCGTCGCTGGAGTTAACGAGAGAGTCAAACGCGTTAATCGCTCCTGACGCAAGTTACCCGGTGAACGGCTGTTGCTACTTTTATTCGCGATTTCTCCTCGTTTTGAACGCTTCACGCGGAATCTCGGACGGCTAATCACACGCGAGCTTTTTCGGAGTACGAAATAATTTCGACGAACGCGCCGCACCGAGATTATCGAATCGGTGAAGTCTCTCGGATGAAATTTTCCGAAATTATTTGTACAATTGCGAGAGGAACTTAAAACTATTGGTAATAACGATTTTTAGGGTTTTATTGGATGAGTAGATTCTAATAAAAATGTATTCTTATCTGCAAGAATTCGGTTTTATGGCTGCACTGTCCTTCTCGTCGAACTCAGTCGCCGCCATTGCATTTCTGATATGCAAACGTGGGACTGCAAACGGACAATTCTGATTGGTTAGAAAAACCGGCTTTACCATATGTCGATATATCATCGCAATGGCTTTTTTTTCAAGAAAGATTCCCATACAGCGATACAGGAAAATGATGATGACACGTGCGAGAATGGATGCACATGCGAGTCACGTATAAGATTGATACGGGGCGTTCTATACCTATAAGCTTTCTCTCGTCTACGCGATGCAGATATAATATTATGCTGTGTACTGTATATAGCGCGTATAATCTATGAGATCGGCTCATCTAGAAGGCAAAAAAAAGGAAGAAACTCGATAAAGAAGAAGAAGAAGAAAAAGCAGTGGGCTTCTGCGACGGCAGAGTGAGAGAAGCCCGCAGTCTCAGCCCTCGCGCGCCCACCGGCATGACGAGTTTTAAATTTCCCTTGTCGTTTCGCGATCGGGTATCAGGTGGGGTTCTCCGTAATGCGGCCCGCGGCCCCCGCGAGATCCAATATCGCATTCAATAAGCCCCACCGCCGACACAAGCCAACCTCGTCCTCGTCTGCCTCTTCTACTTCTTCGTACATTCGGTAAGATTCGGCGACGCGACGGGGCGAACGACCGAAGGCCTACGCCTTACCATAAAATCCTATCTGCTTATCCTTTACTGTCTTGACGTGGTTGGCTCTCTCATCATCTCGATATTCTTTGAAAAAGTTTCATCCGAACCCCCAACCCTTCCCCCACGAAAAATCGAGTTGAGTTCTTCAATAAACCGAACTGAAGAGAGGCTTTGATAATGCATTTGGAACATCTAAAGAGTCCGGAGCGTGGAGATAAAATGAAAAATATATCGGCTAAATAAACGCGATGGACAAGCGAATTAAATAGGGTGTAGGTGGGGCAAAATGGGATAGTCGCGTAACTCGAACTTTCATAAAATTTTAAAAAAGTTCGGTTTTCAAGTTTATGGTTTATGTTCTATCATTCATGCTGCAGATCACTGCTTACCGAAAAAAAAAGATCGAGAATGACTTTTAATGAAATTTTACGGACCGTTTAATGTCTGTGCTGCAATCGACCGATACGGAATGCAGATAAACAAAACTATTATTCGATATATTGCCTTTGAAAAAGATTTTTATTACTTTTAATACGAAACAATTTACATTTTCCGACGAGAATAGTTTACATATCGCTTATAGGTAGATATATATTAAAAAATATAAAAAAAAAAATTTTTTAACGAAATTGGTGTAACAAATTTGTTTTTCGTTCAAAAGTAGTGGAAAAGTGTTGTGTATATCGAAAAAACTGCTTCAATTGATAAAGCGGTTCATTTTGCCCCATCTTTCCCTGTACAGTTTATCTTGTTCTATAGAAGCGTTAGATTTTTGCACGAAGTGGAAACTCCGAGACGAGTATCCGTTGTACCGTGTAATACTGTTCGCTGGTCAGACCCACCGGTCGAGCGATGGAGATCGATTTCATTTCATTTTTACGACGGACCGAAGCCTCGTATACAACAGATCATTCTGACTCTTCCGTCCGCGGGACTGCACTACCCTCCCGCTACTCTCTATAACTCGCTTATTCTTCGGTTTTCAATTCTTCCTTTTTCACCAACGATTTTCCCAGTTGCGAGTTTACTTTCGCTCTCTCTCCGTAGTACCGCGATTGCCAGAGAGAACGAGAGAGACTCGTTGGCGCATGCTTTGTCATATTTTACGGGAAGCTGGTGCACCGTTCTCTCGTCCGGAAGCACGAGGAACGACCCTGCGGGAGGCGACCCAACGAGGTCGAGCCACTGGCTGCTGCTGCTGCTGCTGTTGCCGCTATTGTGATGCCAGAGGGACTCACGCGAGCGAAAGCTCAACGACATACACCCGGAAAATAGGAGTAACATAAACGAATTTTCACGTTCACTATGTAGCGCGGAGGAATGAAAAATAACTAAAAAAGAAATGAGTTTTTCGCGTTTATACGCGTAAACACAGTTTTATGTAGGCGCGTGCGAGTGACGTGACGTGCAGCCGAAATTACTCGCGAGGTTCGCTGATTTCGAGTTGAAAAATTTTCGAAGTGAACGGAAGTCGCCAAAATTTGGTCAAACTAATTGTTTTTATAAAAATTAGGTTACCGCCTACAGAAAAAGAAAGTATAAAACGAATCATTTTTTATTAATTCGATTCGGATGTTTTTTTTTTTTTTTTTTTTTTCAATTGCAAGTACATTTTTTTAATTTGAAATTAAAACGGAATTAAAAATCCCACAAAATCGTATCTTTTCGAGACTTTCACTTTGCAAAACAAAAAAAAAATCGGCCCAATGCTTTATAAATTCCGGTATAATGAGGACAAAAAACAATTTACAAGAATTTCGAAGACTAATATTCTGTCTCTGGTGCTTATTTCCCCGAATTCGTGAATTCTTCATTGCGAAGCATATCGCTCGAAGTTAGAATTTGTTTCTCGTGTTCGCTTGAGAGTTTCGATACGGATAGGGAGAAACGATAGTGGCGTTTGGTACCGTCGATCGTAAGGTCGAAGATAGAAAAATGCACAAGTGGAAAGGGAGGAGAGAGTAGAAGGAGGCGGAGGAGGAGGAAAGAGAAACACGAGTAAAGCAACGAAATAAGGCGATCACTATGCATTCGGCGCTGAAGAGATGCCCGGAGCGGGAAGGCGCCGGGAGAGTTCGTACGAGGAAGGAAAGGTAAAAAGGTAAGATGGAAAAAGAAGACCTGCGGTGGGTATATATAGGAATAGACTACACGTGTATGTATAACACGCCGATGGAGTGTAGCCGCAAAAGTCGACTTGCGTTCCTATCTGTCTATCTATATCGCGGCTGCTACCGTACCAGTGGCGTTACATATAAGAAGAAATAAGAGAAACCCCCCACGAACGCCTGCGGGATTTCTCTTTATTTCGGCATCAGCGATCGACCGATAGCCAACGCGCTCGACGGGCACAGATCCGACGAACAATCGTGCCAAACTATACCGTCAGCACGGTTATTTCGCAAAGGCAGTTTTTCGGCTCTTTTTACGCCAACGAAGACATCCCATGCGCGGATACACGAGATACTATAGCTGTGTGACTGTTGTTATAGAACGCGGCAAAGGGGATGGAAAAGAGGCAGAGCAACCCCCCGCAGAGCAGCGAGAAATATTAAAGGATATTCAGATCGTATAACAGGCTTAACGCGCTCGTTTTTTTTTTTTTTTTTTTTTTTTAAGGTCGACGGGGTTTCCTCGTAGATATAATTTCCTAATCCCCCCGAAACCCTCTGTGTCACACCATCATACCCCTCCTACCGCGAAGGAGATAAGCACAGCCCGTTGAACTTGGAGATATATCTTATGGTCATTCAGTTTTTCATCAAGATATTAATAATCCGAGAGGAGCGAAACGAGACTGAAGTTTCTGGGTTCACGAAGTCGAATGGAGAAAGGATAATAGTCGCGAATATTTTTTGCTCGAGAGTTTTGAGGACAAAGGAACTGGTGAATTCGTGTATTCAGCACGGGAAAAAAAAAACAGAAATAGGAAGTTGAAACATTTTTCGGGGATCGTCTTTCAGGAAGAAAAAAATTTAAGGGTACTTTAGTATCGTTTGTTATAAAAAAAAAAAAAAAAAAGGCAGTCAATTTTGCGCATTGAAAATAATTATTAGTTGGGAGAACTGATGTTTATTTTTATTTATTTATTTTTGGAGTTTATTCACTTATTTTAATTTTTTCCACCGAAATTGGACTTAAGTTACTTTAAGGGATTTTCCGTAAAAGGCAATTGAAGACGTCTTGAAAATAAATAACGACTTCCACTAGTTAATTGAGAGATCTGAAAGTGTTAGTTGGCACAACTACATTTTCGGAAAAAAAAATGATACCTACTAACTATGAATATTCCCTACTAAAAATTTTTTTCAGTGTTATATCCGATTTTTCCGCGGGCCAAGAATTCGGCACTATTTTGGCGTCAGAAATAAAGAAAATTATATTTTTGGCAGCAACTTTTTTTTTTCTCGAGACCAAGCGTCCTAAATTCGTATCTTTTTCTCCGTTATCGCAATACTAAAATTACTATACATTTTTGATGATTATTTTATCACACTGTCGCGTTAAATGTTTAATTCATAGGACTTTCGTGACCCGAATTGATTGATTTTTTTTTTATTTTTTTTTTTAATTTGCGGATTTGTTTTTGCGATGCTTTCGACCTGACAGCTTGTTTGCGACACAGTCGCGAGAACCCGTGCATGCGAGTAAATGGTTTGTTTGCTCGAGTGGATTGCACGGTGGTTTGACGTTTGCGGTGTTGTCGTACGTCCAGCGTGCTTAACCGCACAACACACCGCGATCGAATCACCGGTCGAAATCAATTAACGACCGTACGTTCGAGAACAGCCAACGGAGAGTGCGCTGGCCGCCGTTGTTGTTGCTGTTGCTCGAGAATGATGACGGGGAATGAGGAATAAACGATCGATTATTACCGGAGAACATTCAACGAATCCCGGTGAACGCATCTGCCATCCTCCCCCGCGATCGTTGTTGTGCGTTCGTGTAATTAACGACTCTCGCGGTCGATGCGCGATTAAAGGCACAGCACGATGTTAATCTCTCGGATCGACGAATCGCACCGATGTCTATCCTACCCGTTGTTCTTGTTTCACATACGCGTCCATTTTTCAACCCAAATCTCGATGTTCCGGTCGATGGTCGTGCAACCAATTTTTCGACATTGAAAAGGTGATCGAGGCACGTTGTGTCAAAATTTTACGTAAAATTCAAAAATATAAAAAAAAAAAAAATTATGTTTATTTTTTTTTAATTAAATTTTTTTTTTAAGTTTACGAAACATTTTATGTAAAAATCGAAGAATCGTGAAAATCACACGGTAAACAATGCCTCCCAAGCAATTCAAAAATACATAAACGTTTTTTTTTCATAAAAACAAAGTCTTCTCTCAAAAAGCATTAGATTTCAAAAACGAGTTGCGAAATATTAGTGGAAAGACAAATTCACAAATAATCGTAAGCGCTTAAATACAAATCTTCTCCAGACCCGAATTTTATTTCTTCTCTCGCAAACTCTCTCGATTCGTCTGCTTTTCTTTATTTTTATATATTTTTTTTCTTTTCATCACAATGCGAATTCGACAGACTTTCGCGACGAAATGGTTCTCCGTGTGGCGAACGAGGTGGAAGAAAAACGTACATATTCTCAACCGGTAGGATGGAATACAAGAGTGTGAACCAGTTCACGTCTCCGTACCGGCGTAAAATCGCGTCGGTTGGCAGACAAACATCGGCCGAGGAACATACATACATACTGCTCGATAGAGTTAAAGGCGGCGCGGTGCCGGCGCCTCGTCTCTCCGCGGGGGAGATGCGGAAAAAGGAGAGAAAAAAAAAAGAAAAAAAAGAGGTAGACTCTCGCTTTCGACCTCGCGAAGGCGTACCGTTAAGGTCGTCGAGCAAAGGAGACCGTCAGAATTCTCTCTACGCTCGAGAGGCCCGGAGGGTCTCTCGCGACCGTAGCTGCCGTGAAGCAGCAGACGAAACCGGAACGTGTCTCTCGCGGTGAAATTGTAACGCGCGGACGTTGACTATCTCCCGCGTCGTGGAATGCGAACGGCGGAAAAAATTAATTTGGGGAACAGCCTTTTATTTTTTTTTTTATTATCAAGAGAACACTCAAGAGTTCCAGATTTCCTGACGTTTATTCGCAATTCATTATGTCCAATTTTTTTTTTTTTTTCCTTCACCGTTAACAAGTCCGCTATGAATATTGAGCACAAACTACTATAACGGCGCGCGTTCTGATATGATAATTTGCTTGCCGCATGAACGAGACAAATTATACCGCGCGATAATTACTTTGCATAATTACACATCAAGAAAAAAAAAAAAGTGTTATTCTTATTTGAAAAATCGATTATTAATTCTGCGAATAAAACAATTTACAAAATTGTGATATGCTTTGATCCGTATAATGAGATATCGTTGGAAAAAAAAAACAAGCAATCTCGAGGTTTGGTTTGGAGAGATTCCCATCAATGAAATTGAATCGTTTCGGCAGCCAAGTTTTTCTACCGCATAGGCAAGTATAAAGAAAATAAAAAATAAAAAAAAAGCATCTCGAATTTCATGAGTACCGTCGAGACTGCTTCGATTTCGAGAGCGTCGTTCCCTCGAATTCATGATACATATACCAATAGTCGAGATGATATATGTTTCTCGTCACGAACCGGTATATCTGTACACGTAGAATGTAGAGCGAGAGCTTGTTGCCCCGAGCTGAAATCCCGTTAAATTAAATTTGGTTCGATCGATATCTCCTTCAAATTACTCGGAGTGTCCTCCCCCTCCTTCTCCCCCGCGCCCTTCACCAACCGGACGACGTTCGGAATGTAACCGTATGAATTTACCATTGAATTCTAAGTGCCTTTTGAAAGTCCGATGCGCGAACGAGTGTATAAGTTGATCCGTGTTGCGGAACGAGTAATACCGTTCTATACATTCGTCGGTTACGCTGCGAAGCGACAGGGCATAGAATGGGGGGGGTCTCCCCCATGCGCCCGTGTACTACCGGGTGAGAAAAGTAGGTGAGCCGGAAGCGAGAACGAAAGTGATATATTCCACGCGCGGCCTCGACCTCTTCTTGCAATGCTAGTCTAACGCGAAATCGTCTTCATTCTCGAATATCTTTTCAAAACCAGAAGAATTTCACGGATGCAACGAGGCGCATCGTACATATACAAGCGGCGGTACCAATTTTTCTAGGTCTGTGCATTAACGTCCTTATCCACTTAACATTTCTAAAGGCTACTCAGCTACAGGATTACGCGTAAACTCGGTAAATTCGCCAGCAGTAAAAGAGGTTTTTCATCAATTTCAGAATTTTTTTTTTTTTTTTTTTTTTTTTTTTTTTTTGGGAATAAAAACCGTTTTTTATCGTCTAAAATCGATGAAAAAAAAAAATCATCAATAACGTGTGTCGATCGTTCGACTAAGTAATTATTTCCTTCAATTATTCACTTTCGCCTCGCGACAATTTAGTAAAATCAATTATATGACCGTAAATCAGAGATACTAACTATACCGATCGAGTAAACTTGGTTATCAAAATCTCAAACGTTTACTTATCTAAATTCTTTTCTCGTGTTTCTCAGATACAACTGACGCGAGACTTGCGTAATACTTGTGATAAGGCCGTCCGAACGTCTCCGTCTACTAGCGATCCGGATATAGCACGTTTCCTTAGCCAGCAATCTAAGTTAATCCATCCGAGCGTTTCGGACGATAGTTCCGATACACGAAAGGACTTTTACCCGAAGAACAGTTACGCTAAGCGAAAACACAGCTGAACAAAGAAGCGACGTGGATAAGTGGGTGAGAGCACCCGCTGCCCGCTGCCCGCTGTCCCCTCCGCCCCCCCTTCTCCTCCTTTACTTCACTAAGGCAATCGAGAACGAAAGTTGATGCCCGAGAGAACGTCTCGACCGCGAAGCATCTTCATCTCGCTGAAACTATACATTTTCTCGGCGGCCCGCGCCGTGATTACGATGAACCTCCACTCCATATCCATTGCAAGGTGTTGAAGAGAATCTCGAGTTCGGGGTAAAGGGGTCAACGAGGACGACAACGACAACGACGACGACGAGAAGGCTGATATAGGTAAGCACGCCGTAGCCTCGGTTACGTTACCTCCCCGGCTTTGTAACCGCAATTACGCGAATAGAATATTCACCGTGATGCTTAAACCGCATAAGGGTAGAGGGTGAAGTGTCCGAGATTCCGGAGAGGCCAGCAGCGGGTCTCGAATGCTCCCGCAGCTTCTCAAGGACGAAGCCATCTCGGCTTCGTCGATCGCCGGGATCGTTCTCGTGAAACACGAGCAGGAAGATAGGCCACTGAAACTATAGGTCTCTCCTGATCTGCGGAACCGCCGCTGGAAGACCCCGATTCAGGAAGTTCGTGCACTTCGGTTATTCCCAATTTCCACAAAGGCCCCCAATTCACCATCAGAATGCCGAGTGCTTCGGTTGAAAATTTCGAAGTTTGTTAACGTTGAATATCAGCGGTATATTGAAGTTTCCGCGAAGGAACGTAAATTACGCGAGATGCGGAAGAATTTTAGTTGAACATCCGGTCCGCCGGAAACGAGGCGGAGGCGAAGGGACGAGGGGTATAGATAATGGTCACCGGGGCTAATTGAAACACTGGGAAAGTAGGATTCGCGCTGTAAAAAAGATCGAGGCGTTCGGGCAGTGAGTATAGCACTCGAAGAGATCGGAGCGCGTAATACGGTACGTAATTTCATTGCGTGAAAACTTCAATTATTTTTTTTTTATTTTTTTTTTTTGCGTAAATCCCCGTGTTTACATAACTTCGGTGTTCTTTGTACAAAGAAATGCCGAACGATATTTTAGCGTATCGCGATGACGATACTTCTCGGTGCTCCGCTTTCCTCTTTCACTCTCTCCTAACGTAACGTTACCAACCGACCCGAGGATCTTCAGTGTCTACGACTATTATTATTGTTACGATGCTCGTATAAAACGGCATAAAATTTTAAGGCACCGTGTCCAGCGTGTCCTCTCTGGCGTTACGCTGCATTACGCAAGACTTCTAATGTTTTATCAGCTCCGTTGAACTATATAAATATACAGCGCATACGCGGAGACACAGACGCGACTATGTTCGAGCGAAAAGTCAACGACCGTAGTGCACATCGCATTACTGTATGATCGGTAACAGTCCTCTTGGCATTCCTACCCATCGTCTACGTTGCGCGATTATTTTTCTCTCATTTCGCGAACTACGTCGTTGCACAGTTGATATACATTCTTATATATCGTATCTCAATTTCCTTCTTATTTTTTTTTTTTTTTTTCGTGAAGCACGATATCGTGTTTTAATGGAGACTTCGTCGTTGTTGGTCGTATATACCATGCAACATCCGGAATAATAGTTCGGGGTCTTCCGCGACTCTCGACTCTCGAAACGCGTCCGTATGCGCGACCATTGCGCCGTTAGTGAGACGAGAGAGAGAGCCCATCGAAGCGAAGATGCACTCGCGGTTTATATGCACCGTGAAAGAATAGAACGTTCCTCTTACTTTCTTCATCTCGTAAAGACCGACCAATGCGACAAAAGAGAAACGTGAGAAAAAGTTTATGTAAAAAAAAGAAAAAATGGAAAATATAACGAAGTCGTTCTTAAACAGGACGCGCGATAAGATTTTTTTCTGATAGAAAAAAAAAAAAAAAAAAAAAACTATAGTAAGAACGACGAGATGATAATCTTCGCAGCAAAGAAAAAATTTCGTCGCGGGAGATGTCTCGACAGTTCTAAGACCGCAACTCTATTTCACGGGATGAGCCGCTCGCGCTCTCGTGTCCGCGTGAGAATGGAAAAAGATTTTCGCGGAAATTGTAACGGTCGAGAAAAGTGAGTAGTCCTCGCGGGAGAGCGGCTTTCGGCGGATTTCTTTTCGCGGAGATACGACGATAAGAATCCGCGCGAGAGAGGGAATTATAGAAAGCGCTTCGTTGGCGCGGTTTCTCGAACAGAACAGCCCGCGGGATACAGGACTCTTAATTGAATCCTCCCCAACCCCCCGAATGAAAAATAAATACAGTTGCAGAAAAACGCGCAGCGAAAATAAACGTTTGATACGAAGAGACGATGTGAGATTAAAAAAATATATAAAGGGTTTTCTCGTAATACGAGAAACGAGACAAGTGCTGCACCTTCGAGTCTTCGCCGATGCGGTCGGGATTCTCGCGCGTGTGCTCGTTATTCGGGAAATATATATGTACTATAAATATATGTATACATATAGGACTGAGCTTAACAAAAGATCCCGCGCGATAAATCTCTGGGGCTCACGCGAAGGGGGTTAAAAATTAACCCCTGCGATTTTCGTGGGATTGCGCGCTTCTGTCCCGTTGATGCAACCTCGTTGCAATCCCCTCTCCCCCTCCCGCCTCGTTATTTATGGCGTGTTGCAAACACGTTCATACAGCACCCTCATGGATGAGAAAATATAAAATCGAAAATCCGCGCGATGTCAATAAAAATTGATAAAAATAAATAACCCTTATGAATAATAAGTATGTTGATAACGAAAAAACGAAAAAAAAGTATGAAGCCGCATTATTATTTTTTTTTTACGGATTTTGCAGCCCTTTTTTTAGATTTACAGCAGACCGGGGCTAATTGAAACGCGTGTTTGAAAAAAAAAAAAAAAAAAAAATGATCGGAAACTTGACGCAGCGACTACGGCACTCTGAGGAATTATTTGCCATAATAAGCACTCTAATGTAGAGTGCAATATTCTCTGTGTGAATTTTTTTTTTTTGTTTTTTTTTTTTTACTGTCTGTTTTTCGCCAAACCCCGGTTTCCCGTAAATCGCGGATAAGTAATAAAAATCACGATAATGAAATCATCAATTTCTCTCTGACTGTGAAATTGTCAAATGTAAATTCGCTGAAAGTTCACCGAAAGATTTTTAGCGATACATAACCGTCGAGTATATATCAGACCGAAGCGTATTAAATATATAAAAGTGAAATGGTGACATACCGAGTATGCGACGTCGCGAAACGCCCACCGTAGCGCGCGGGTATATTATTTCTCTCGGCATATCCGTAGAGAGTAGCATCATCAATATTATCCTACGGCGACAAGAACGGGAATGTTTCGCCGATGAAATATCTCAGTGTGTTTCTTACCTGTAACAGAAACCATCGGTACATTAATTATCATGCGGCTGTACAGCCAGAGCGACGTAGATTCATAAACGAGGTTACGCTTGCGATCGTCTGTAGCGTAAAAATGAATAAATAGGGGGGTAGTGGGGCAAAATGAACCGCTTCAGCAATTCAGGACGTTTTGTCAATATACAAAACCGCCACCACTTTTGACCCCAAAAATACATTTTCCACACCTCCTGAGAGTATTTAGACGAAAAAAAAGGCAAAACGGACCATCATTGAATTGCATTAAAAAAATGAAACATTTGAATTTAAAAAAAATTGTCATAAACCTTGAAAATCGGACTTTTCTTAAATATCATGAATTGTAGGGTTGGTCCATGTTGCCCCAAAGTTCGAATTGCGCGACTGTCCCATTTTGCCTCAAAAGTTGACTTGCACGTCTGTTCCATTTTGCGCTGTTGGTCCATTTTACCCCACCTTCCCCTTTATGTATATTCGGTTAGCGATAAATTGTTGAATTAACCGAAAAGTTCGTTCGGATGCTGCAAGGCGTACGTGCCTTCGGTTTTCTAGGCTACGGCTTGTTCCCGTTCGTGCAAACGAAGACACCGACTTACCTCATCGGCTTCTCGCGATATGCATAGAGACCCTTGACGATACTAGTAGAATATCAATCATTCAGCCCCACAGCTCGAACACTCCAAGCCACGGAGCCCTATGCATTATTCCGCAAAAGAAGTAAAAAAAAAACGAAACGAAGAGAGCTATTTATTCAAGTGTTCTTGGATAACCGCGCGGGGAAGTATATGTATACGGTATATACGCTATATACGCTATATACGGTAATACCCTTGGATCCCGTAGGGTAGAGTCGTTTATAAAAATGTCTTTCGGACCGCGCATCGCCATTCCCGACATTTCAAAAAGATACTCATCCTTTCTATACCATCCAACAAAGAGGATGAAACTGATGCGCAGAAGCGAATAAACCATTTCGTAACGCGCAACTTTGCGACGGTCTCGTGTTTTAACTTCTTTTCCATTATTCCTTTGCTGTCCTTGATATTAAATTTCATACATAGAGATTTTTTGTCATTAAAGGTACAATATCCAAGATGAAAGTGGGATAGTTGTTTTCGTTTCCAGAGCGCGAGAGAAAGCGGTTGAATTTAATCGACGCCCGCGCGCGCAAAAGCTCACCAGCTTCTTTATGTCCTTTTTTTCTCCCCCTTTTTCGCCAGTTTCGGTGCACGAGAGAAGGGTGAAAGCTTCTGGCTCAGCGGAAAAGAATAAAGCTCTCGCACACGGGTCCAGGGTAGTCCCCGACACACCGGACGTGCCCGGGGCTGCCGTTCTCGTTCGGCCATTATTAGGTACCGTCACAAAGAGGTCGAAGGTCGGCACCGGACAAAACGCCTCTCTCCGACGCTTTGGTATTCTTTCCGAGAGGCCGAGAAATCTGGACTAATTGAGGTTAGTCTGCTGAGCTGTGGCTACGGGGGGGCGGAGGGCGCCTCTCACACTCGTTTCTCTTTTGCGTGCCGCGGCTCACTAAAACCTCACTTTTTTATTTTCCCTCGCGAAATTAAGCGAACACGTACACACGCACATACGTGTACCATACTTCATTATTCTCATACGTTTTTCGTACCGTCGGCGAAAAAAAAAAAAAAAAAAAAAATCTCTTTTTCCTTCGTACGAAGAGCTTTTTCAGCACTCTTGACTTTCTCTTTACATTGGACGTTCTTGACTTCTGATTGATGAATTTTAACAACGCCAAAGCAGTTGTCTTTCTTTTATTACAAATTTGAAGCTTTTTTTTTGCTAACCTTGAATTCGTGAAATAATGCGATTTTTTCAAATATTTATTTGTTATTTTATTCTTTACTCGTTATTTCCGATACAAATTCTTCGTTGTACTTCTTTTGTCGTCGAGACTCTCAATTTTTTCTAAAATTTTTTTTTCTCGATTTCAAAGGTCGAATAACAGAGCGCTGCGAAATTTCGTTGATTTATTGTCACTTGGCTTACGTCTTCCTGTTTATCGCTGGTTTTCTCTTAGCAGAAAACTCGTTACCCGATTATTTTGCGAGTAAAGCGTATTTCTGAGCAATTGTAGCGCAAAACGTTTGTCTCGCGTTGCTGATCGTTATCCCCGCAGCGATGCTCCTTAATTACTTTCATCGCGACTCGTGGGAGCAACGATGTTGAGTTAATTCCCGAGTGTCTGCCTATTTATTTGAGCGAAATATATCAGTCAAAGGCTCTTTGGCGAAAGATTCGTCGCATTGACGACGCGACGAGGAGTTTCTCAATAGAGCCAAACGAGTCCTGATGAAGCATCGCTTCCGCAATGCGTTTTCCTCCGACAAGAGTAAAGAGTAAAGGAACGCGGGAAATGATTGAGGCCCGAGAGATTGATAAATGCACTCAAAGAACGAATGGAAGGGAAGGAGAGAGCAGAAAGCAAGAATTCTGAAAACGAGAGGGTCGAAGGCCGTTGAAAGGACGGTACGATCGAAGGAGCAGAAACGTTGCGAAGAGTGAAAGAATTATTGTTTTCTCGAGTACTGTCGGCAAAGAACTCTCGGCTCCTTTTACCGGGACTCTGATTGCTTCGAGGATAAAGTCTCCGTTCTCCCGGTATCACGTGGTTGTGTGTGTGGATGTGTGTCTGTAGATCTACGGGGATGATGTTTATACGGCTCGCGTCTCGTAGCGCACGGAAGTTTCAATGTTCCTGGCGAGCAACGGAGCTACGAGGAAACATTCAATTTACTCGGATCATTCCTTACTGTCCTTTTCAGGAAGTCTACGAACTGATGCCACACGTATGTATTACATAACACTCTTCCCCCTTCCAACTATGTGAAGCTTTTCGCATTCACCTATTTCGTATTTCTTCGAATGGTCGATCTTATATCCACCGATTGAATATATATCGACAGCATTCGTTTCTTAAGGTCGTACAAGAGGATGATGTGTTCAAAATACAAGTTTTGATATTTTTTCTCGAAACTATAGGTGTTAAAATGCTTTTGTTTTAATGTATTAACGAAAGCGGTTCATTTTGCCTCATTTTTTATATAACTTTTTTTAAAATTCCTATTGATTTTTTTTTCTTCGTAAGGGTCTCAAAGGTATACCTGAACTTATCGGAAAAAAATGTATTCTATTATCTCTCATAATTTTTCATTAAAAAAGAAATGCAAACTTTGACTTCGTTTTCGAACCGCCAGCAGTCCCCTGAAACGTACATTTTCGGACAATCTCTCCGTAAAATTCTCATGATAAGACTATTTACGTAGCAGCAAAAGAAGAGACAAAAATGTTTCCGCAACGATACTCTTTCACGTTCGACGTTTTGCTTCGCATGACCCCGCAGGCGATTTTGGTCCGTCGAGAAACCACAAATGATAATGGAACGACGTCCACACAGTCGCTGGGACTCTATCGGGTAGTGAGACCAACAGCTTTTCTCCGTATCCGTAGAATACTACCGTGAAAACGATTTTTCTTCCCTCTAAGTTTCACCCGAGTAAAGAGAGAGAGAAAGCGTAAAAGCCAAAGAGAACGAGAGATATATAGAAAGAACTCCGGGCATCGAAGAGGTATTGGCAACTTCCTACACTCGTTTCGCACAGTTCCCAGAGGAGTCGTGTCGCCTCTGTACGATAGGCAAATCGGAATTGTTCCATTCTCATCCCACACAATGCTCACCCCATACGTTTTCCACACCATTTTCATTTCTCTTGTGTTTGGCGTTTCATATACCCCTCTCGCACCCCCACTACCTCAGCCTCTCATCCCCCAAACTTACCCCCTCGTATCTACCCTCAGTACTTTTGTACACTTCTGTTTTTACGGAGCTCATCCGCATTTGCGTACGTACTTTTGCATGCGGACAATTTTCTCTCGTGGTGTATTTGTATCCCTCTCGGCACGGCTCGGGGGGTTGTTGACGATACGAAAATTTTGCGTCATTGCGCAGTCCGCACAGTGGCAACAGGCTGTTCACAACGGCATACTGGGGTCTCGCAAAATTGGTTGAATATATATTATTCTCTGGTATAACAGCGGACCATAATTTTGGACCGCAAAAACGTTCGTCAAATTTGCACAGAAAAACCACTTCATTGTGGATTCTACGCGCGTATTCCTATTATCCGACTAAAATACCTCGCCTCCCCGACATAATTGGGTCGCGATGAGATGAGGCTGGAGGCGGATTAAAGTTATACGCGATGCAGATATATATATATATATTTTTTTTATCGTGTGGTTGCGTCGATTTTACTATTTTCCTCTGGCAAACGGAAGCGTATCCTACGCTGCGAAATACAATACCTCCAAAATAAACTGTTTAAATAGAGAAACGTTGACCTTCGATCTGCAGATCAGTGGAATACACCTGATATGGTTTTTTTTTCTATGCATCGACGTTCCGATACCTAAATAATTAATTTCAGGCAATCAATTGCAACGAAATAAAAATAAATGCAAATGGTACTTTTGAGAAATAAAAATGTCAACTGAATATCGAAGAAATTTTAATTGTTATAAAAAATACGTGAATAATAATAATTTTTTATTTCATTTTTTTTGTTAATAAAAATTCTTTATTACACTCCATTATTAGTTTTTATTTCATTGTTCTTAAAATAAAAAAAAAAACGGAACAGAAATGTGATGACGAAGTATCGAGGGAACTAAAAATTCAGATGAGATCGATCGCTGGCTACAAAAACACTGTGGAAAACTTCTCATATGCTATATTCGAGCTGAAGGAGAGGGAAGCTTTCCTTTCCCCTCACCGTGAACACAGCAACAACGGGGCTTTAATATTTTCATGAAATAATACCATTGCATATGCATCGATAGAAAAAACAGCAAAAAAAATTCTCATTGGAATACGAAAAAAAAAGGTCTCTTAAGGAAAGTAATTACGATCGGAAAATTCTCGAGTTCATCCGATACACAGCTATATGTATATGTAGGGTACGATCGCGATAGAGTTTCCTCAACGAGTCACGAGATGGAATATCCGAGAAACTCGGAATGCTTCAGCGCATATATAAATCTATAAAGGGAAGGGCCTCCTCTCCTCTGGCGTCGAGAGGAATTCGTGCCGTACGGCCGGACGGGAAAACGATCGAGAGAACGAGAAAAAAGGGGTGAGAACGCGGGAGAAAAATATTTTACCGGTTAAAATACCTGGCCGATGTGCGACGAGACGAAACGAAAGCTGCATAGCTGTAGGTGTGTTCGCGCCCTCGCGGCTCTCCGCGTACACCGCCCACCCGCGCAATTCTCGGGGGTGCAGAGAGTTTCGGCAGTTTCGGGGTACTCTCTCGTGTACTCCGAATTCCAGGAGGGTAAGTCACTCGTCGCGGGGCTTTTGCATGTGCAACAGTGTTCGTAGGCACACCTACGGAAATTCATCTGAATTCCGCAGTGCGTTTATTCGTTTTAATTTTATTTTGGGAACTGTACGAGAGCCCTCCGGTGGCTCTGACCTGACCGGCGCGTTCATCACGATTAAACAAGGCGAATGGCACCACAAATTATCCGCGTCCACGAAGGATATGGCGAATGATTCGAAATACAAATTTGTCAGCGGAGTACAGCCAAATGAGAAAAAAAAATATAAAAGGGAAAAAATTGCAAATGAAAAGCATTCATTTGTTTCCCGAAGAGCGACGAATCTGCAATTTATTTTCGACACCTATTGTCTACATCAGTGCCTTTTTTTTTTACCGTAAAGAATATTGACGGCAGAGTGCAGTCAAATAAGAAAAAAAATAAATTAAAAAAATATAATGGCGGAAAAAATTGCTTATTAGTTCGATTGTCGAAGGGCGACTGCACTTTATTTTTTGAGTTGATTGTCTACATCAATTCATCGCCTGGTTTTTTTTTTTTTTTTTCCTTTTATCCGTAAAGAATATTGACGGCAAAGTGCAATCAAATGGGAAAGAAATTAGATGAAAAAAATATAAAAGAGAAAAAATGTGCTTTTTCGTTTGATTGGCAAAGGGGGACTGCAATTTATTATTTACGTCAATTGTTTACATCGATTTATCGCATTTTTTTTAGTTTTATTTATCCGTGAAGAAGATCACTAAAAGTCAATGCTCGTTCTCCATATCGTTTATTTTATCGCGAATGGAATATAAGTATACAACGCAACGATTTTACGATTCGTGCCGTGAGCAACTGTACCGTGAGAGGCTTTCGAGAAAAGTGCAACTGCGAGGAAAAGTGGGCGAGGATGACGGTATAACGGGGTCGCGAGAGCGCGATTCGCTCCGTTTGCCATTTAGTTACAGTCGATATCTCGTATACTTTGGCGAAATCGTTTGGCCATACAGTTTGGCTGTGTGTGTGGGTAGCAGTATATAAGGCAGAAGTCGACAATTGGCACCGCGCCCAGTGTGTATGCATGTGTCGTACGTTATCCCACACGTTGCTGACGATGCGTGACTAATCTCACGGACAACAACTCCGAAAATATTGTCTCCGCCATTTGCGGAAAAAAATTCAATGATAACGATCCCACGGCGCAGAGTCGAATGCAACTGTACGAAAAAAAAAAAAAAAAAAAATTCTTGGATGCACCTGACGAAAATATATCTCGGAATCTCCGGTGGGATATGTAGGTCTTGCCGAAAATTCTAAGAAAGCTTTGGAAATGCCGCAAGATGAGCTTTTGATGATACCGCGCCACATTTGCCGAAAAAAAAAAAAAAAAAAAAAATCTGCACAGTTTCTCGTAAAAAAACTCGCGTCTTCTGGGTATCCTTTGAAATATCTTTCCCATCCAGCGAACTTCTTTTTTTCCGCTACCCTACCGCGATGTATTCTGCGAGCAACGTCATCAAGCTCCCCGCACAGGAATGATCATTGAAAGCTCGTTACGAGAGACGATCCAAAAGTCACTTTTTTTTTTCTACCGCAGCCTTTTTTTCTTCACCCTCGTATATCACACGAAAAATTTTCACCCTCGCGTGTAATTTCATGTGGAAGGAAAAAAAAAAAAAGACGGCCGTGCAGAAACGAGCTGCTGCGCCGGGTGGGATCGTAAGTTCGCTGGAGTGTGTTTTTACGCCCGAAAGATCGAATGGCGTGTATATGCAGTCAACTTTGCTGTTACCACAAAAGCATATAACTTTTGTCATCATCGTACTTGACACTCTAAAGATCCGAACGCCATCGGTAACCCTCGCAAAATGTTTTTCGGAGCAAAAGCGCGCATTCTTAATGATATCACAACTGATATCACAGTGAAGCGTCCTAAGTCCCGTTTTTTTCTCTAAGAGCAGCCGGAAGTTAAAACAGAAACCTCCCAAATCATCTTGTCGCAAAACATCAAATCATTGTTGATAAAAATATCAACAAATAGCTACAAAATCATTATTTCCGATAAAAAAAAACATTAATTCCTCCGATAACCTTTACGAAACCCACCGTACAGTTGTTGAAAAAAAAGCCTAAATAAATACAATCTCTTTGCTTTCGGTTCTCAGAGTCGTAAAAAGGTGGAAGTCAGTCAGTTTAGATATAAAACGGCGACTCGAAACAGATATCAGACACGCTGCGCTGCCGTATAACTCCGAATGCGAGAGGGTACCATGACGGATACTGCGTAACGCATGTAACGCACATAAATGTTTCCAAATGGACGTGTTACCGGGGATACTGTACAGACCCTTCGATTCGACTCCGTTTCGCTCTATCGTCATTGCGTACCCCGTGCGCACACGCGCGACTGCTGTCGAGACTGTCGAACATGCCGCGTGGCCCCTGCGTACGACTTGGTTATAAATCGATAGCCGTTGGTACGATACGATCCCGACCTACATGGTGGGTATATTCGCGTCTATGTACAATAGGCGTATATCAAAGCCACCGTGCTGGAAGCTCGTAACAAAGTCAAGTTCCGTATACACGTTGAGGTACTCACGCTCCGCGAGATAGAGAAGAGTGTATAAGACGAGAAAAAAAAAAAAAAAAAAAAAAAAAACGACATCGAGCACAGTCCGGGCGTAACTCGGTATAGGTACGCTACGTCGGCGACGACGAAGTACCCCGCACTCGTAAAAAACGAAACGTCGATATAATCCGAGCGCGGATTGTACGTGAACGCGATTCTAATTAAGAGGCGTGACTGAGCTTAGAAATGAGACTGTTTGATGAAACGATATCGTAGCCTCGGAGAAACGTACTCTACTGTACTCGGTAAAAGTTCACTCTAAAAGAGCCCTTGAAAAAACGAGGTATCTTTCTTTTTTAACGATAAGAGAGGGATGTTTGTTTCTTCATTATCTTTTCATGAGGCAGTCGAGAGTAGACTCTCGATAAACTTGTGTGGAGCAATTCATTAAATTGAGCATTTTTTTTTTTTTTTTTTTTTTTTTTTTCCGAATTTTGGACAATTTTTTTTACTTCCGGGGAAAAATGGACCATTCCGAAAATTCATTAAATTTCGATGTTAAATTTTCATGACAATTTATACTTCAGATCGCTACTTACCTAAAAAAAGATCGGTAACGAATTTAAATTAAATTCTACGGAACAGATTGTATATACTGTACATAATAATTACATATATCCAATTCTATAAACACGTTATCTGCGGTCGAAACATATCGTTTTCGCAATTGTGCTTATCTCGGTTGATCCACTCTCGAGAAATTCAAGAATAATTATTTAACGTGTGTTACCAGTACGAAGTTTCGATGTACTGCTAAATATTTGTTTCGGAAAGCACTCCGTTCAGTAGTTCGATAAATTTTACCGAAGCTTACGGGACACGTTTCACGATATTTGTGATGTGGACGAGTGATACGAGGTAAAACAGACGTGCGGCCGCCGGCACACGATTCGGATGCTGGTCAAGCGTCCTCTGTGTAGTTCTCTATTCTCGTATGTACCTTACTACGCGCATATACACCTATTTGCGAAGGACACCAACGTGCCACTGACCCGGGAGATTACCATATGCGGTCGCAACCAAGAGAGACGGGATGAACGCTCATACTTCGGTCAATTGGTACTTCGTACACCGACTCTCTCTCCAACCCCTCGAATTTATACATGTATACCATGTACCATCGGCGAATACTGGTCGATCGCGAAACGAGAGCTTCCGACCAAAATCGCTTGTGGCTTCGCCTCGCTATCGTTTCAAAGCGTTTACTACGTGTCACTATCGAGCCTATCGTAGACTCGTAAAGCGCGTTAGCATTATGTACAATTATGGGCGCGGCGACGTAACAAACAACATTGTAATGAGCGCTCGGATTTTAGGTTATAGTAAATACGATTTTTTTTTTTCAACACTAATAACAAGAAAGTGGGATATTAAAAATATCGTATAAATTTGAAAATTTTATTAACGTGAAAAATAAAACAACGAAGAAGATACGATGAAAATTTTAAAAAATGGCACTACAATTTAAAATTTTCATTTTAATTAATTAATTTTTTATTCGTAAACGAAACTGTTGTTTCGTATTTTAGAAAATAACTCCGAAAAATGTAACCATTTTTCAACAGAAAAATGAAACAATGAAAAAATTAATGAAATTAAAATTCGAAAAGTAAAAAAATTGAAGAATGTTTATATTTCGTTACATTACTCCACTTTTTAAATTTCAATTCATTATTATTATTATTTTTCATTTATTTAAGGGAATGACCCTTTTATATTACATTATTAATTAATTAATTAATTAACATTTTATTATTTAATTTTTTCAGTGTATCGTCTTGCGAGAAGTATAAAGTATAAAAAAAATAATATAAAGTACGAAAGACGTTTTTTTTTTTTTCGTATTTGCAATTGTGATAAAGGAAAACCTTTAAAGAAATAATAGCCAATTAAGATATCGAGAAAAGTAGTCAGCAGATAAGAGCGGAGCTTATACACAATTGTGCTTCGGCTGTCCATAAGTCGGAAGTCTTGGGAACCTCCATATTTGATTCTTGTACACAGTACACCGTCGCGGTACCCCGCAAGGTATGAAATGATATTAGAAAGTACGAAGACCCGAACGGCTCGGAATACAATGAGACCGGAAAACGACTGCAATGCACAAAAAAACATTGTTTCGCCCACGTAAGCCGCGCGTCGAGAGGTTTCGCGACTTAAATAGCATATATACAAAGTTATTACAATATGCAATTTCGCGATTTCCATATTCGAGACTCCTATATATGCCAAACGTCCGCTTGGCATTGACCCTCTTCTGTAACCCCTTTTCATCACAATTCTTCTCGATTATTCATCACATTTCAAACTCCTACACTGAAAAAAATATCGTCATTAATTCAATAAAACCTCAGGGTGAATGGTGTTATCGACATATTTAATCGTATTATTATATTTACAATCCTTCAATTTTATATCAAATCGAAGCAAAATCGGTGCATTTGCCTTTTTTTTTATTCCGATCTTTCTACCGTGTAAAAAATTAAAAGTATCGTAAATAAAGTTGAAATAAAAAAAATGTGCCGTTGGCACCATTCACCCGTTCGATTTATCGAGTCAATCACTTATTTTTTCGTGTATTAAGTGAATTGTTCGCGCATTAGATATTCTTTTGTTTCCCACTCGCGATTTCAATGGAAGTCAATCGAATCCTTTCAACGCGGTTTATCGAATCCGATGAGATGTGTGAAAGTGCATTGAAGGGGGAAGGGGAGGGGGGAACTCGAAGGATATTCGAACGCAACGAGAGGACACGAAATTCGCTGTACGTCATAGATATGCTAATATTCAGTGATTTAGGCTCATTTCAACGAGCCGGTCATTCGGCTCTCGCGACAGTGCAGCGCGGCGCGGAAAAGGGGGAGAGGAGGGGGTTAAAGTTCGCGCGTAACTGCATCACCAACACCCCCCCCCCCCTCCCGCCTCTAACGCTATGGTTAATCTTATAACGGGCACAGTACGTTACAATTAATTACCGCCCCGGAATCAGGCGCGTTACCATAGACCGAATGTAATTATGACGCGGACACTTCCGAACGAGAATTTAATGCGAAATCGAGAACCTGCTGTGGCGCACAAAATCCTCGTATGCGAGTGTACGGATACGGTAATGTGTGAAAAGGGTTTATGCACTCGATACGAGTGAACATTGCAACACCGGATTGGATTTTAACGCTTCCGTTCAATAGTCCAACCGAGTTGCGCCGATGTTACTACACGCTTTCGTCATTTAATATCCCCCCACTGACGTTGTACAATGGACACAACGCGCTTTGTTACTTTGTTGATGTGTACATTGGGTCATCGAACAAATTCACTTTGGATTAACGATTGCAACTCCGAGGCTCGCTGAGAGCTCATTTCAATCCTAAATCTCTTGGTAATTAATTAGTGTGGAGAAAGAATTCGAAAAATCATTAAAAAATTATCCAATTTCGTAGAATATCGCTTTTCCGAGATATTTGAATGCAATGAACTGAAGTACTGAAGAAATGGTTTTTACGGTATTATTGGCACACTGGAAGGTATAACGTTCTCCATTAATCGAACCAAGCCATTTGTTTGTTTGAAGCAATTGTTGTCTCTATCGTCGGAATAAAACGAAAAATTGAAAAATGTATCATTCCGAGTTTAAACGTCGACGATTTTTTTTTTTTTTTTTGCACAGTTGATTGTTGGGAATCGTTAAAATTTGTTTCCGGAGGCGACATTCTTTTTATTTATTTTTTTTTTTTTTATCAAATTGTACCGAATAAAGCGAATATCGACTTGTTAGACATTTTAAACTTATTTTTTAAAAAATACGCACTTTTTATACTTTTTTGTTTTTGTACAAATTTAAACTTTTTATATTTTACTATTTATAAAATTGATTTTTTTTTTATTATTAAACGATACATTTTTTTCCAAAGATAAAATGAAGGAGAAAATCTCGTTACGAGTAATTCGAATGAAAAATAAGATACGCGCGTAGCATCAAAGTGGCCATTGCGCAAAGTCAAATTATTTTTTTACTTCATTGTCGAACGTATGCAGAATCCTCGCGGTCATTTGTATATTTTTCAAGGGAAAACGAATTACCGTACCGAGATAAAGTGGTGGTTACATCGAGCGGTACAAAGGTCCGAAGAGTCGGGCGAGAGAAACCCGAGAGAAGTTAGGAGTCGAACAGTAGAACGGAGTGAGAATTAAAATAGGAGAATTAAACCGCCTCGTTTATTTCGTTAGACAAAAGCTTTTTCCCTACGGTAGTGAGAACCGGGAGCGGATGGTCGTCGACAACGGCCACACGAGCTTTCCGCACCGGCGAAATAGCGAACCCGGGAATGGGAAGGAGGTTTCGGTTTAAAAAAAATAACGAACCGCGCGGAAATTGCTCCTGAAGTATTGCGCACCGAGGCTGCGGCACAGCAGGGCGCTGGGATAATTACGGTCGATCTCGCGTATCGAGGAAAATTGTGATTTCGCCAAAAGCACCGCCGGGAGAAATTCGAAACAACGACAATTTCATCCACTGCAACATTGCCATTCGTCCCGTTTGAATACCATTATTTCTCCTTTTGTCCCAATTTTTGTTAATTGCATGTACAGCGTCCGCTAATCGATGCAATTACTACGCGTTTCATTTTTATCTTTTTTTTTTTTTTACAAAATCAAAGACCCGATGGAAATTCTTTTCGGAGCTTTCAGCATAAAATAAAAAAAAAATTAACGAGAGCTTCGAATTCGCGGAAATTATACTTTAATTCGCCGCAGCGTCATGTTCAACAAGCGTAGTCGGGTGAACATAAGCCCCCGCCCCCTCTTTACCCCTCCTGGAGGGAAAGACAAACAGCGAATTAAATCGCCTCGTTGTTTCGGCTGTTAAATTTGAAAAAAAAAAGTCGAAAAACGAGAGAAATAAAAGAAAAATAAAACATTGTTTCCCGCGATTCCGGGTCGTTGCGCGGTCTCGTTGCGGTCAAATGATTGAACGATGCACGAGGCGCACGTTAACGCGATTTAGCGAGCCACATTAGCGTGTTTCGCTATTCGCCATTCGGTGCAACGGACAACAAACATTGCACGGCAAACCGTGGAGAGTCACGTAGAAAGTTTGCGTGCCTTCGCGTTCGGCTTCGAATCACTTTCTACACGGAGCAAATTCGGACGGGATAAACTCAACGAAGAGTCGATTCTCCCCTCCCGGGGGTTAGCGATGCGCGGAAAAGTTTAGCGTTGCAAAGAAACGATGAAACGATCGCTCGAAGTTCGGTTGCCGCATACGATGAGTTCGAGATTCACTGTAAAAATTTCTTTGACGGCTATGCAATGGTTACATGTCTTACGAGAATCGCGTGCGCGTGCTTAACGGATTCTCGACACGGTTAATAAATAGACATAACGTTACAATACGCTACCCGACGACGCCGAACGAAACAGAAGCGATTGCATATCGTTACCGCAGAAATTCGCGTGCATCGCTATACCTGTGATGTGTATATTCAAGAAACGATTGCATGAGTCCATTCGTGATTAACAAACTAATCGATACACATTATTTCGATAAAATCTTCCCGATAATTTTTTTAAACGATATATATTTTTTTTTTTCACGGATTACATATTTTGTCGTAACTTTTGAAAAAATTAGCATAATTATTTAGTGTTACCAATAATGGATAATAGATCGAAAAATTGGTATTTACTATCCGACAAATTTTTATTAATTAAGAGAAACGAAAGGTGAGATCGATAATTTTTCAAGTGAAATTCGGAAAAAAAACAACAAAAAGAATGTAGTCACTCTTTTGACTTCGCGGACGCTGCGATAAAAGATTAAAACTCCTCCCTTGAGTCAACGAAGAAAATGAAGTTTATTGTTCTCGGAGTCTATATAGGACATTTGTACCTTGTAAAATAAAGTTTGCCTGCGAAGTAGAAGCGTTTGTCGTATAAAATGATTAAAATTGCAACGCCACTAGAGTCCCGTCGAGTGTCCCGAACGCTCAGTGCCAACAGAGACGCTGTGGAATTCTGGAAAATTGCGCGTCTGTAAACGGAATTCGCGACTTGCCACTTCGCTCGTGGGAATTGTTTAATCAATTAATCCATCGCAATTCGTGACACAACCCTCTTTCGTCTTCGTCTGCATGCGTAATAGTCGACACGCGATCGCACCACATAGATTTTGAATTGCATTGCGGTCGGTGCGACGACGAGAACCAGAGATCGAAGAGCTTTTGCATGATAGGAGGTAAAACGGACCGTCTAAGGAATACAGCAGATCCTCGTCATTATTTCAGAAAAGCGGATTAATTGTTTATTACCAAATTGAAGTCATAACAAATATTTTGAAATTCCGAGGAAAAAAAAAATGGGGCAAAATGGTTAAAATGCATTAAAAAAATGGAAAATTGAAATTTCAAATAATTTACTACCGGCAAGCGACATGTAAACTATTCTTGTCAAAAAATATAAATTTCAACATATTAAAAATAATGAAAAACTTTTTTAAGAGACGATTATCGAATTATAGTTTTATTTATCTGCATTCCTATTTTTCGAATCGGTCTATTTTAGTCCAAACAATTAATGTTTCGTAGAATTTCATTAAACATCGTTCCCGATCTTTTGTAGATTAAGCAGTGATCTACAACTTAAATAAGTGCCATCAAACTTGAAAACCAAACTTTTTTTTTATTTCGTGAATTTTAGCGATGGTCCATTTTGCCCCAAAGTTTAAATTGCTCGACTGTTCCATTTTGCCTCACGTTCCGCTATGTATTATATTACTTATATAGTATTAATTATAGTTTCTCTCAGTACTGATAACTTTATTTTTTAATTTCGTGAGAATCCATTTTACCCCGGTATTCCATATTGCCCCATTCTCCCCCTATATAGCGCACGATGCCGAGACACAGTGTCGCAAGCCAAGAGTCTCGAAGGGACAATGGCCCCGGGTGTTCCCGACCGCATGCCGCGAGAGAAACGGCGGTGCACGTTCGTTGTACTAATCGCGTTAACTTTATCGCACTCGCGTTAATTACGTTAACGCGCTCGCGGCTCTCCGGGGGCGGAGAACGGAGGGGGGGATGGGGGATACAATAGGGTAGGAAACCCGAGACAGTCGGGACGCACCCTCTCCGACAGCTGCCATGAAGGTGCAAAGGCTTTCAGACTACGCATCGCGGGCTGCGAATTGCACAACCCGTGGGGACGCAAAAAAAAAAAAAAGAACAAATCGGAGATATTTTTTTTCCCCAAAGCAAATTTTTTTTCAAATTATCGAATTTTTTTTTTTTATAAATAATTTTCCCGATATATCTTGCAGTTTTTTAATTACGGAAATGTTTCGGGAAATCACGTCTGGCGGTTGTCTGGCGTTGCGGCTAAGTGTACTCTCATTTCGCGAATAAAATAATTAAAAGGCGAACAATAGCGAATGAAGAAGAATAGAATTCGATCGATGAGAATTCTCGTTTGCATTGCGTCGAAGCGAATATGTCTTATATCATTTCGAGGACAAAATGGATACACGCAAAGCTTTCACGATGTGTACATGTTTGCGTTTGATAGAGCGAGTTAATGGATTTGTTTCAATAGATATACAAGACGACGCGCCAGTATGCCGGCGACGCGACTGCACGCAACTTGAGCGCAACGTGCCACAAAACGAAGTTAGCTAATTAACGTACGTAAGTAGAGAAACCAAAGTGTACGGAAGATACACGAACTTTTCCATTCATCTAATTAACAATACGCGAAGATTGTGCAACGAGAAATATTTCTGTAGCGCTTTACTGGATTCGCTTGCGTTTAACATTAAAACACCTTTTAACCACTTCTGTTATCCTCCGCCTCCGCGTCTAGATGTATTCAAAGAAATACAACGTCGAGAGCACTGTGACTCTTAGAGGCAAAAGAGGTACTGCGGGATTTCACGTGATACCGAAAATTTAATTTCGTCGAGATAGAGAAAGAGATGGAAATGCGAAATATCGCGTTACAAATCTTCGCGTTCAATTATTCAGCGCGGACGCTCGGAAATGGTGGCTACATTTGTAGCTTTCATTTGAAAAAAAAAAAAAACTCTACGAGTTTTTATTAGAAAAAAAATTCGACATAACGAAATCGTAATTAATCGTAAAATCTCGCAGCAGGCGAAGAAAAGATCGTTATCGACTTCACATTCTAATAAACGATCGATAATAAAAGTTAATTTCAAAAACTTTTTTTTTCTCACAGTATTTTTATGTAAATAACGATTATCATTTTAAGGAATAAAAAAAATCGATTTTTACGACCGCGTAGTGTTTGTATAGTCGAGTCGTACGTTATCACTCCGAAACACATCTTTGTCGCCGAACATCAAACGTTTAAATGGAACTTATCGATTACAATTACGTATAGTTTTTTATCGGCCAAAAAAAAACAAGTTTATTAATAATATCGTATAGGTTATGTATACCCGAGTCGTCTGTTGCCTAACGCGCACCCAATGAATCATAGATACAGCTGATAGGGCTATCACTATTTACCATCGATATCCGAAATCAGAGGGTATCTGTCATACGTAGGAGCGACAGATTCCCCGGCGTGTTCACGCAGGCTGTAGCGAATGAGCCGCGTGGCGCCTGCACTAGCAAACAAACAATCCCCAACGGTGCAATGCACCCTCGTCGATACGCTCGAATCGGAAAGCGTGCGGCGCGAGAAAGGGGCAGTCAGAGTACACAGGCGAAGGTATGAGGGTTTTCCCCTCAGGCAAACCGTTATAAGCCACACAAGCAACGTAGTAGTAGCAGCACGCGGAATATCAGCTGGCTGTCAGCTATGAGCCGGCGACCACGCGGTATAACCGTTCTCGTGTCGCCGGGACCGGCAAACTTCTTACCTTTGTGTCTCTCGATGTGTGGTAGTAGTAAACAAAGACGAACATCCACGCGCACGACAGTAGCAACACTATTTTCACATTTCGACGCATTTTGCGAATTTATCACACTCTCCCGGTGCCGGTTTCTTTTTTTTTTCGATTTATTGTGTCCCGTACGAACGATATCGGAGACGAAGGTAGCAACGGAATTTAAGTTATTTCGTAGTAGTAGCCGCGATGAGGGAGCACGTTTTCTCGTTTGAGTATACTATACAGCTTCGAATCCCTTCCACCCGCGTTTATCGACCCTGCCGGTAAAAGCTCGGGGAGCTCTGTTTCTCTCCTTGTACTATAAACCTCCACGATTTCTCTATCTATATATCTATTGTATCTCTTCGAGAGAATTAAATTTTCATAAATCTATCCAAGTCGCGAAACTACGAAAAGGCCGGTTATCGATGATTGGACTCATGAGGAACTTTGTCATCGAACGAACACGCGGTACACGCATACATATACACGTTTGAATAACGTAAACGCAGCCGGGGTATTCCACGAGGATTTGTCAGGCTACGAGCAGCACCGCGAGTCTACCGACGTTAACCAGCCGGCAGCCCGAGCCATACTGACGTGTAACCGGGACTGCGGGACGCTCCAGCTTCGCGATTCAACGCACAAACGCGCGCACGCGATTGTGCGGCGTTGCCATCGCTAACCGCCAGATGTCGCGTAGCCGGCAACTACGCCTTCGCGGAAGGGGGATACACCGAGAAATATATACATATATACGAGTGAGGATGCGCGAGAACGAAAGAAACGAAAGGTGAGAGTGAGAAAACGAGAGATAAATTCACGAGGGTCTCACCGTTCCCTTGGCGCCTCAAACCCCCGACGACGACGAGAGCGAATGGACGATTTTTATAAGGGTTCTAGGCTGAGGCCGTTTCGGTTTATAGTTTATGATAGGATGAAGAGAGTCCGGGGGCCAGGAGACACGACTACTATCCCCGTGTGTCGAGGGCTACATATGGGATTCGCGAATGAATGGGATTAATGCGATCGTGCGAGGATGATAACCAGTAGTCAGCTCGTCAACCGGAAAAGGCCGCGAACTCTGACTCGGTAAGTCTATCAAATTAACTGCCTCCGTGCACTATTGTACTCACTATTTTATTCCCCTTGTAGCCGATGTTCTTTTTTTTTCGAAGCTAAAACATATATAGAATAAAAGTGGAAGGTTGTAACTTTGGTGTCGATTCGTATAGTATCTGTGCTTTTGATTTCGACGAGGATTAATTGTCCCTCCGACAAAGCCTCCCAGCTTCGGGCAAATAAATCTATCGGGTTAACCGTCCCCATTGACTTTTATAGTCGCACTTTTAATACTTCGAAGCTGATAGTTTTATTTTTTGCAATTACGAAAAATAATATCGCGCGGTTTTGTGTTCGTTTACAAAATGGCGGCTCCTCTGGTTTTTCAATATTTATGCGTGTATCGTTTTCAATCGTTTTTTTTTGTCTGTTTTTTTCAATTCATGTACGATATTTAAAAAGTGCACTCTGTTGAAAACAATAGATATCGGATTTAACGAGAAAGAGAATCGGTTCGTGCGGTTTTAACCCGTCGTTTACAGGTTCCTAACAATTAGTAATCGATGTCAAAAAAAAAAATGATGACATCTTGTTATTTTTTTCGTCAACGTATGACTTTTTTCCATTACGTTTCGACATCGATCCCTTTTCAGAATTTTATTTTATTGTTTAGATAAAATGCTCCGAAAGTTTCGAAAAAATTCGTTTTATTGGACCCATTAAAAAAAAAATCGCAAAAATGACACTTTCATTAACGTTTTCATTCAGGTTCCCCTTAGAAATAAAAAAAATACGCATATACTTCGTTTTTTTTTCACTTAAGCGTCTGGGGATCTCGAGCGTCTTTATCCCATTATTAATGATAGTCTCCGCGCGTCTACGCTGAGCTCTATATATTAACTTTTGTCGTAAACGCGTGTAAGCGAGTTTCGATCTTTGATAGACTTTGGTACAGAGAATCTCTCGGCTAACCGAGCTATTATCTCTCAACTATTTTAAACAAGTGTGTCGAATAGAGAAGCGACAACTTTTTCGTACGAAATGTACCAACCGCTCGCGGCACGCGCGCTGTTCACCGGCCTCGTTGACTCGGATGCCGCCGACGTGTCTGACCAGCATTGTCCGTATCCACTGAGCTTTGCGCTACAGCGGTAGCCGCGGCGCCTGCAAGCGTCTCGCTTGACTTGTAACACTCGGATAACTACGAACGTTTCCGAACCGAACGAAAAGAGTAGCCGACGTTCGTGATCGAGCGACCAAAATGGCACAAAGGACTGTTACCTTTTTTTTTTCTATAGGCAAAAGAGTTGTAGAAACATCCTTTCTCCGGTGAAGCGAAAAGAACGCGAGACAAATGAGCCGAAGAGACCGTTCTTGCGTTTTGTGATATTTACTAAGAGAAACTCGACAATCCCAATCGTTTCAATTTACACACTCGCGGCTGCGATGTATATAGAGTAACGCTTGAGTAGATATCATAAATTAACCATTCACGTCGGTTCAGTTCGTTTAACCCCGCGTTCCAAATCGCGATGCAGTCGGTGACCACTTAATATATCTTCTCGGTTGTTGTTGAAAGAAAACTTCTTTAGTCACTTTTCGAATTTTTCACAGTAGAGTGAGTCACGTTATCCGCGCGGTTTCATTATGTTCCGTTATTTCTTAGGAAAATAGGAGAGACCGGGGTTAGTTGCAACACGCGAAAAAACGGAAACGCAATGTAAAAAAAATCGTAATTTTATTACTTTCAGTATTTATATATCTCGATATAATACGCTGCAACAACTTATTGAATTTGTTTACCATAATTTAATTATCTATAATTATCGTAACACGACTCTTTCAATAGAAACGAAGTTTCACTTCAGATGCGCTAAAGGTCACACGCACAGATTTTTTCGTTTTTTTTTTTTTTTTTTTTTTTTTCACAACATTCTTGAATCGCACACGCGAGTCACGAGTCGAGAAGATGGAAGTAGGCACCAAAGAGAATGGTGCACCGCGATAACCGCAAGGTAATTTGGAACTCGCGAAAACTCCCACGAGATATTCTCCGAGGAAAACGACGCGGTGCGACGAGAAAACGCCGCTTCGGTTGATCTCAATCACAGCCGCGTAAAATCGTCGTACGAATCACGACAATCGCGGAATAATTTAACGGTGACCAGAGGACAAATTACAATTTTTTTCTTTTTTCTTTATCTACCAATTTCGTGATCGCAAATACATCGAAATTCGCGTCTACGCCGCTACAATTTATTAATACGCGTTGTATCGGCTGCATCGATAATTAATTGTCACGATCGTTGTTTCATTGAATTCTCGCGTAATATGAATTATTTCGTCGAGAATTGGAGGAATGAACTCTCGATGTACAATTAATCGAATTATAATTTGGCCGGTAAATGTTGAGCTCTGTATCAATTAAGTACCGCGAGGCTTGGTTTCCAATATAGCGGAATCATCGTTTACCCCGACGTTATTCGATCATTGTGAATTCTCCGTAACTCTATCGAAATTCATCGACTGTTCCTGGAGGGTATGCCGGTCATTTTTATTTTTTATTTTTATCTCGAACCGCAAACTCGAGCGACAAATTGCGAGTGAAAGGATTAATCGGGGAATCTAACGATCCCGAGAGTTTTTCTACGCGCGTTGTCCGAGGGATTTGCAGGCTTCGCAGCCTCCGGAGCGCGAGAGAATCCTTACGAAATAGCGTTACGTTTATCCGATGCCACAGTTGGAATTCAGGAACGCGCGCGGTTGCTCTCCGGCGCATAGCGAAGGATACTCGAGAAACTCGTCGCTCGTACCTCTCTGTCCTGTTTCTGCCCTCCAGAAACACCCGGCGTGCGTTCATTACGGTATCATTAAAAAAAAAACGTTTGTATCCAACCGTCTGAGCGTTTAATGATCCGCTCGAGCGCGACGTATCGCGTACGTGCTATTCATCCGCCAACGAGACTCGTTACGCTTTTTATATTTTACTTTATTCGTTATTTTTACTATGCTGACTCTCCGAGAGGTCATAAATACATATTTGTATTTATTTTTTTATTATTATCATTTATTATAAATTACAATTTATTTATCTTTTTTACATTTGCGGAAAAAAAAAAAATCAATTTATCGAGTATCCTTGCAGTATTTACTACCGGATATCACCGACCCTCCACGTCGATAAAGAGCAAAAGCATTCATCGTCATATTTTTTAATGAAATATGAAAAAAAAAAAAAAAAAAATTCGAGACAGAAACAAATTGAAAGTGGAAACAAAAATGCGTTTCTCCACTCGAGCGTCCTATCGTTCGGGTGTTCGCAAGTGGAAACCAAACACAGTTCGACACACCGGAGAGTTCTTTGCCGTTGAGAGATCAACCCCCCGTCGAGGAAAAAGTATCGCGTTTCAAACGTGCGCTATCCGGAGACCGCTTTGATGTCGAGATGAAAATTAAAAAAAAAAAAAAAAAAAATGAACATTAATAACTTTTTTATCAGTCTGCGACAGTGAGGGTGAAGATTGGCGGGCAATCGCGGAATCGGAAACTAACTGAAGCTAAAGTATCGGTAGATATCAAACCGTCAGAGATGCCGCGAGAAGTCTCATAATTTTTTTTTTTTTTTCATATGTTACGATCAGCACGCGCGGATATACGCGATCATGAATTTCACCTCAGCGTATACACACACGAGCATAAATATTCGTAATGGTATTTGACGCGTGCGTGGAAAGCCACTAACGAATATTTATGCATAGGCAACTCCGCGAGCCCGAGGTGTACCGGCGTATATACGATATAACGCGAAAGCTCGCGCAGCGAAATGAAATATTGCGACCAGTACTGCCTCAATTCGTGACGTCACTCCGATGCCTCTGCTTCTCGTATACGGATGCATGGATGCGATTCTTTTTTTTCTCATTCCCGGCTAACTCCGCACTAAATGAGCGATGTTTTTTTTTGTTTCCCGCCCACTGCGTATTCCCCACGCGCATATATATCCATAGGGGGAAACATGCAAATTTTTTGATTTCCCAAGCGATGACGCTGTCGCATAGAACGAAAAAAAAAAAAAAAAAAGGGAAAAACAACAACAACACAGTTTGAATCTGCGTTCTACCAGAGGCACTTGTGTATTCGCGCTTTGAATAATATATCGTCGTTATTTCGTTTCGGCCGCTCTGCACAGCCGTTACTACTGCCGATAATCCAATTCTCGGCGTTCTCCCGAGTGTTTAGTAAATGAGTGAAAATGACGTAACGTATTTTCGATACGCTCGATAAACGTGCCCGTTGTGTACGTGTTTTCCTAATTCGATTTGTCAGTCAACCGTCCGTTGAATTCGCTTTTATTTCTAAACACGAATTGTCGAGTGCGTTAATATCTGGAAGAGGCGGGGGAGTTTATATCCATAATGGATACACGAACGTTCGTTGCATATGAAAGACGATAAATACGTAAAGGCTTTCAAGCGGAAGCCGAAACTCTCCGCGTACCTATATAAACACACCAGACGATACGGGACAATGCCTTTAGCCGATTTTCCACAAATGCATACTATGGCGCAATTCTGTTGAATCGTGAATATACATTTATGCAGTGCTTATTTGTCGGGAACGGTGAGGCAAAATGAGCCAATGGGGCAAAATGGGACAATTGCGCTACTCGGATTTTGGGGCAAAATGGACCGATTTTAAAATCCATGAAATATTAAAAAAATTCGATTTTCAAATTTCATGGCAAGTATTTATGCTCCAGTTCACTGCTTGCCTGAAAAAAAGATCGGGAACGATGTTTAATAAAATTCTACGGAACATGTATTGCATGGGTTAAAATGGACCGATGCAAAAAATAGGAATGCAGATAAACAGAACTATAAAATTATCTTTTAAAAAAGTCTTTCATTACTTTTTATAAAAATTCAAATTTTTCATTTTTTTTACTGCAATTTCATTGTGGTTCATTTTACCTCCTTTTTTTTCATCATAATATTCTAAAGGTGTGAGAAATCTAATTTTCTTCAAAAGTTGTGGAAAAAGTGTTGTGAATATCGACGAAATTCCCTGAATTGCTAAAGCGGTTCATTTTGCCCCGTCTTCCCCTATACATATTATATATTATTCATATATTTTTTAGTGACGTATTGACGTTCCTTTTCTCGGTCCATTTTCCCCCGAAAGTCCATATTGCCCCAATATCCCCTATACGTACAAATATATATGTATAACGCATTTATACATATGTATGCGTAGTGTACAGCATTGAGAAGAATATCGAGATTCATTCTTGCATTATTTTTCCGTTGCAATCCCAGTTGGTTGCGCATACGGTACCATTCTCGAATGTGCATCGAGCTCAACCGCGAGTCTTCCGCCGGGGTCTCTTCGATGGTATAAATCAGAAGTGAAATCGAACGGCTATCTCTCACCGGTGAATTTAATCACAGTTTTTCTCGCTTTCGATTTGCGAGGAATTCTCATCCTTTCGTCGTCGTCTCCTTCCCCTCCTTCCCTTCCCTTGCAGAATCCGAACGATGCACCGGTGTACAGTGTCCAAGACAGACCCGATACAATCCGAACTCTGTGATCGAAGAACCGCGTATAAATGATTGCCCTCTCTTTTGTCCGTATCGCTGCGACACAGAGCAGACCAACTTTTAATCGATTATACCGCTTTTTTTTTAATTCTCGTTACTTTTAACGCTGCAATCGAGAGTTTCGCAGCTTCCGTGAACTACAGATCCTGCTGTATCCAACGTTCGGAGCGTAATAGATTTTAATTGCTTTCATTGTTCGACAGAACGAGAACGCGCGCGGGTCACGAGAATACAGTGCATTTCTTGTTTATCGCTAAGGTAGCTTCTGCTTCGCGCGGAAATTGCACAAATCTCGGTATACGGAACTTGAAGACTTTCGAATTCAGTCTGCGACGCGAGACGACGTGTCGAGAATCATTGAAATACCGCATGTTTTCTTTGGTTAAAGTAAGCGAAAACGCGTTTGACGCTCTTTAGTTTTGACTTAAAACAAATCACTCCGAAAATCGTAGCTACGCGACGCATTTTTAGTAACTCGCGGAGTTGCGCTCGCTGTACGAATTAAATTACTGCTCATTGCTTCGATGTATCCGAATACCGCGTTTTTCTCGAATGAACGCTTTCGTAACTATCATATATGTAAAAAAAAAAAAAAAAAAAAAAATGAATACGCATGTACGCTGTAAAAAATAATCGTACATTTAACGTACTCGGAAATAAAAAAATTGTCATCCATCGTACATTAAACGGAAATTTATTTCCCCGTACGCTAAATTTACCGTAATTTTTTACAGCAATAGTTTAATTTGCTTTAAAAGTACTTGCAATTTAATAAATCACTTTAATTTCGTAGTAAAGGTACATTTTTTTTTTTTTTCCACAGTACATATTTATCATTTTTTTTTATTTCTTCAAATTTGCGTACCCCGGAGTTCGCCTCAATTGCCATCGAAATAAACAAACATCGAACGTTCCAATATTTTCGATTTATCAAAAAAGTTTAGTTTTTCGCTCGAAAGCAGATTCGGGAGGGCATTTGTGACTTTCGAACGGCAAACGAGATCGACGTGTCGAGAATAATCGAATATAAATCGAGGGGTTCTTATAAGGGGAGGCAACGATCGAAACGCGAAACTTGCTTTACCCATCGCATACACGACAGACGCGACGGACTTTCACCGATCCCTCTCCGATTGGAGCGATGGTCAAACGCGTGGCACGTACTCTACTTGCCGCACACATACATATAAACGTATGAAACACGACAGAGGCACAGGCTATCCGACGATGGGAATAGCAGCCGCATATACGCGGGTGCAACTTCTGCCGTATCCCGTTGTAACATCTGCCGCGTCTCTGGAGAGCTGAAATCGATCGTTACTTTCGATAGAGATTCCTCTTTGCTTTTCTTGCTCTCCACGTGCGACGCGTGGTTTAACCACCGTCCGCGACGATATGGACTTTCGGTCTCGAATCGGTGAGTCCTCCGACCGCCGACCATCGGTCGCCGCGACGATATTTTTTCAATTTTATTCAATTTTTCTCGAAGTCATATTTTCACTCGGATATCGAATAAAATATAGCGGATTGCCGAAGCAGGAAATTAATTATATGCATTAATTCGCCGGTGTATCCGATTTACGGGTAGAAAAAAAAAAAAGAAAATTCAGGATTTATCCTAATGTAATACGAGAGCAAAGAGAGAAGCGAAATTGTTGCGTATTGAGGTCTTTTATTCGCTATGGTATAGCGATCACAATGATCCGCATCGTTGTGTGATCGCGGAGACTATTACTGCCGGCGGTCGTTCAACCGAAGATGCGAATTCGCTCGAGGGCATCGATGCATTTACGTTTTTCCTCGTGTCGTTCGTCCGGAGACCGGAACTGCAACTCTGATTCTCTTCGCTACGGTTTTCTTTTTTTTTTTTTTTTTTTCAGACTCTCTACCGTAAGATTGATATTCTTAGTCGCTGATACTTTTAACGGATTCGATAGAGAAAAATATAAAACGATATAGAATTCTTCAGTTTTTTTCGGAAACGTCGATACTTCTTGGATAAAATATAACTCGGAGCAACGCACTCGCTTCGCTTGCGCTCTTTCGAGTTCTTTTCTTCTTCGTAGAGAACCTTTTGTTTTCGTGAAAAATGTGTTTTTTTTTTAACGATTTTCCGATATGCATCTTCGATTAAATATTCCGCTATTGAAGTGATAATAGAAATCGCGAAATATCGAACGCACGCGTATTACCGATTCCTCGACGGAAGCGCAACTGTTCCGTGTCGTCGGACGAGAATCGACGGATAAAAAGAAATTAGTTGATCGAACGAACGGATGGATATTCTCGGCGGATTAACGAAGCCGATAAATATCAACGTGACATTGACGCCGAACCTACAATAGTCCTTTTTTCTGAATATATATCCGTCTACTCTATCAATCGAACATCGTAGAGCACCGAAACGCGTACCCAATGCATTTAATTTCTATATTATATATTTCTATCAATTAAAACGAATATCGTCGGGTAAAACTCCCTGCGACGTGGACTGACATTGACATGGCGTAATTATCACACAAATTAAAATAAAAATCGGCCGCTCGTCGACGTTAATTAATTCATCCATTCAAACATTCATTTCATTACATTTTTTTTTTTCTCTTCGAGACTTTTTAATTCAGTCGTTGCAATTTTTATATTAAAGAAAAAAATACTACTGAATTACGAAAATAACGACTATGAGATCTAAACGAACGATATTTCTATTTTTAAATAATATTTTTCATTTTTTTTTTTTTTACGGATAAAACTCTATTTCTCCGTCTATAGCGAAACGGAGTGTTATGCGTTGAAACAACTGTCCGCAGACACGCGAATCGAAGAGATTGCGGAGTCACGATGTATCAGCAACGCAGATCGTTGTATCACTTTTATCGGATTCGAGTTAACTTTTCGTTGCTCATCGGTGATCAGTCATTAAGTCATCGATCGATCGATAATAATGATGGAACTATGGGTCACGTTCTAATGTCAATCGCACCATCGAAGTTTCGATCGGCAACGGTGAAATTCGTGAAACTTTCGTAATCGATTTTCGTGCCGTAGAGCAGAGCGTTTTTTCTCATCGGGTCGCCGCGGTACAAACGATCCTTTACGCGAACATTGTCATTTTTATAAATCGTCAAAGTTGTCGCGAACTTCTCGTCGCGTTCCTTCGGCCGTTCGAACGCCGATTTTGGTTTGTTTAATTGTTGCGCTGCGAAAGTCTCGATACGCGAATCTTCGAATCCAAGTATATCGTCGATTTTCATGACTTTGACATCCTTTTCGATATCTTGACACAACGATTGTTCCTTCCGTAGCGGAGACTCGCGATTTCCGATTCGAGGCAAAATCTCGTTGATGTAATACTCGACGGGACGATCGATCGCGATGTCCCCGATTTGCGGCTCGCGAAATTCTTGAACGTTGAGAGTCGAAACGATCCTCGAGAGACGATGCACTACGCTCTCCAACACCCGATTCTCGTTCGCGTTACGCCTTATGCGAACCTGTAGAGATCCCGCCTTATAGAACAATAAAAAAATATTTAAGGAATTGGTAATTTTTTTTTTTAAATCCAATTTCCTTCGCATTTACAAAGTTACAGGATTTCGCCGAGAGATGCAAATTTTTCAAGAATTCATCCATTTTTTCTGTATTATAGGGATTTATCATACGCGAAATTAAAAAAAAATTATTAAAAAATTATATTAATCATTATTACGATAATAATTTGATTATTCGAAAATAAAAATTAATATAAAATAAATTTTATTTATTGGAATTTTTATTTAAAAAAATGCATCTAAAACTCAATTTGTTTCTTTTCTTCCGAATGCTATGAAACTTACGAGTTTTCCAAACGATTTTGTCCAAAATTTCTCGTTTCTGAATTCCAGTACTCCGTCGATAATCAAAGCTTCGCGAAGGCATTTGTCCAATTGCTCACTCATGTGACGCGGTAATTTCTACAAGTAGTCGAAAAAGGCAATTTATTTAATGACATTTTTCACGTGATAGATAAGAAAATAGTTACCTGTAGTGTAATGTTAAGTGTGTAAAACGCGAGCGGCAGCATCGACGTTGCAGTCAAACCGATAACGGCGAAAGCTGCAGCGGTGTCTGTTATGTGAATATTCCTGAAAAAAAAAAAAAAAACTACAGATCAATATCACAATCGTCGCGATAGTAAAATCTTCTCATCTTCTTATCTCATCAAATTTCGTCGTAAATTCGCGTTTATCGTTACCAAAAATGTATGACGAGGTGAGTACCACTAAGAATCACTGCGCTGATGAAATTGCCACCGAGTATAGGATTGCATTCCCTTAACGTTGGACACGGCAAAGCTTTGCATACGACATGATTTAATCCGGCATCCGGATACGCGATAACAGTACCGAGATGTGCGAGAAATCCGAGAAGTGCGCCGAGTCCGAGACGTCCGCTAAATTAAATAAAAAAAATAAATGAAATAAAGAATAATATGATATAATATACATTATATAAAATTAAAATTAAATAAAGATATAAAGAATTTTTTTATCTGAATGCGCACTTCACGCTAAACTCGTAATTTCCTTATTATTATTATTATTATTAGATATATGAAAAAAAATTGCGTGTTGGAACACTATTTTCGTCTTCCCGTGACTGCGGATAACGCGCGTGTATAATATGTATGCGTAAATAAAAATTATCAAAGAATAGTATACGCCGATAAGAAAGCACGTGTTCGCGTTTCTGCGCAAAGATGATAGAACGCAAAAGACGAGGGAGCGAACGTACGACCTCGCGACCCCGTAATTATTCTCTTATCTCGCGTTTGCTTCGCCATAGTGTGTACACATTGTCCTCTTCGTTCCACTGATTTTACTCAAACAACGACGAGAACGTATCGGCGAAGATGACGAAAATTCTATGAACCGCAGTGGTTCGACAAGATCTAACGTTATCGCATTCTCATTCAATGAAACGGCGGTAGAAACGCGTTGTAAGCGCATCGTTGCCGATATGTAGAGCAGCAGCAAATTCCGTAAGTAAATCGGATCGATAAGCAACGTTGATAAGTTACGCGTACTGTATGTACGCGCGCGCATTTTTCACGTACGTTACAAATATAGAGACGACGATCTCACGAAGTTTCAAAGTTCAAAGTCGCTGAGATTCGTGGAAAGTTTATTTAATGGAAGGATTCTGATTTATTCCGAAACACGAATTAAAAAAAAAAAAAATTAAGAAATAATAATAAAAATTTGGATATTTCTTAATTTTTAAATGGAATCCGACAATTATAGGCGAAAAAACAGTTTTTATTTTTTTTTATAATTAAAACAAAATCTAATCACTAATTCCTTGTGATTTTTTTTTCGTATCGGTATTTCAATTATGTAAAAAAAATTCTCAGTTCCGAATGTAAAAAATTATTGAAATAATGTATTTTTTAAAAAGCGTTCTATTTAAAATAAATTAAGCTTCTGTAAGTCTTTGTATTCAGACCTGAGAATTTTTTCGCATGGGTTACGAAAAGAACATAATGTAATAAACGATCGAATGATGTTTTTTTTTTTTTATGTAAAAAGAAATAAAAATCGCAATTTGCCTGAAATCGTCGAACCGATACCGATACTTACGTATGCACGATCGGTTGATCTCCCAGTCGGGCGACGACCTCGACGGAGAGGAGAGATCCCGCCATGAGAGACAGACACGAGGAAACGAGAAGCGCAAGAACTTCGTACCTCTCGAGACCGAGAGTCGATATATTGTTCGGATCGAAACTTTCGACGTTCGTTACTTCCGTACTTTGTTTTTCGCGATTCTCGATCCCATTTCCATCGCGACGCATCGGTACCCCTTGCGCTTTCGATTGTCCACATTTTTCCGAAGTTATTTCCAACCGATTGGCGAAGTACTTCCGGTATTCGGGATAACGCGAGACGGTCGTCGATCCCGAACGCCTGAATAGCGATATCGGTTTCGGATCCTTTCGAAATTCTTGATTCGCCGGTGAGTTCAATTGCACCCATATAGATATGAGACAAACGATCAGCGCGAGTACGTTGAAGAATATCGTGTTGACGTACGCGATTAACGCTGAAACAATTGCGAAAACGTATTACTACGTCACAGTCGTCGCGATAATTCGTATGAAAATGTCGAGCTAATGATACGTTTTTTCAAAGTCGTTGAAACAGTTAACCAAAACTTCGCGCGCGTATTAAAGATACTGCATTTTCGTATTTCCGTTTAGACGCGTTACCTCGCTGACTATCAATAATTGCAACAGTCGTTGTTAACCGCGGTAATAAAGATAAGAAAAATGATACGTTGCGTTGCAACAAACAAACGGAAAAACGGTGCCACCTTTTCCGTGTACGCTATGCATTTTTTTTTGTTTTTTCGAAATCTAACGTTACGAACGATGATGATACGATTGGCGAAGCAAATTACAGTTATTAATTCGGTAATAATTCACGAAATCGTTAAATAACCACGAAAATTGTAATGCGAGAACGTCGATATTACGACGACGAAAGTGTATTACACTTATTTCAGCGTTTCTCGTTTCACATTCGGAATGCCGGAAACGCCGAACGCGTACTCTGTGAGCTCATTACACGAAAAACTTTAGCACTCGTGGAGGATCTCTGTTTCTCACTCCTACCGTTCCGGAACTCGTCGTCGTCCAAGGAAATGGGTCGAACCAAAAGTTTATATGAACGCAAAGGAAGGAAAGCGAAAAGCTCCTCCTCCACCTCTCTCTCGCGTGGTCCACCGGTGATGCATAAAGTTTTGCCATTTTTATCGCGCCCGCGTTTTCACCGCCGCAATATATTTTCTCCGCTCCCACCCCCGGCGAACTCTCTTATTCTACGTTCTGTCTCGGCGAACCGCGACGACTCGTCGTTTCTCTTTTTTCTCGCAATTCCCTTCTTCTTCCTCGCGATTCCCTTCCTCTTCCTCGCGCTTATCTTTTTGTTAAGGTACCGTCGCGCTTCGTCTGTCTATCTCGACGGTTCTCTCGTCTATTTTCTTTTTCGCTCGAGGAAAATTAAACTCCCGAAATCGACGATTCGTCGCGACGAAAAAGCATCTTTCATATGAGATAAGAATAAAAAGTAAAAAAAAAAAAAAATTCCTCGGGTTCTTTAAAGTTTCGCGAGTGATTCTTCGTGTCTCTCCGGAAAATATGTAATATCGTAAGAAAAATTTAAGAAAAATATTTCCTTCAACTCGCGCGGATATTATAATTTACGAAATATGCGCTTAAAATTCAATTTGAATTTTATATAGAGAGATATATATATATATATTTATTTTTTTTATTTTTTTTTTACTCTAAGTACTCCTTCTCTCGCGAATATTTTTCATTTTTCACTTGTTGTGCATATTCCGCGCGACACGCTTCCTCGTCGAGAGGTGATTAAGACCTCCGCGTGGCATGCGCCAGCGAAGTTCTCTCGTGATACAAGATACTCCTTCGGTCGGTAGAGTTTCGACGCCAACCCAAGTTATACGATTTGCGTTCACCGGTTACTGACCTATACTGTTGGTCGACGTTACCCAGCTGCAGAGATAGTAAATTATTACGACGTTGTACGCTATCAAGCCGAGTATCCACTTGCTGTCCCGTTCCTCGAGGACTTCGAGGATCTGAGAGGCGAAGGACGTTGTTATACCGTCGTCCCCGTCTGTCGAAATAAGGTCGCGATAATAATTTCTCATAAATGCATAATGCTGCGCCACGTATTGACCTTCGTCACTGGGTCACTATTAAGCGTTTCGAACAATTTCCGACGATAACGGTAACAGTTAAAAATAATTAACAAGTACCCCGACAATGTCGTAAAAAAATAATTAAAAAAAAAAAAATCAAAAAAGTTTTTTAAAAATTTGCAAAAAGTTTTAAAAAAATATCAAAAAAGTAAAAAAACGGAACGCGAATGACGAAAAAAGAAAATTATTATTCGAGATCGATAAATGGCATTTACCGTTCTCTATCCGAATCGAATTATCGCGATTAATTTTCGCACCTCCATCGCTGTGCTTTAACACCATTATCGTACACTTTTCCACCTCATTTTCTCACTCCTTTAACTCGAAACGTTCTTTCGCGCAATTTCGGTTGCTATCAAACCGACACAATACTTGCTAACTACGCGCGGTTAAATTCCATCGTGCTTTTTTGCCTATCGCGCCTCGAAAGCGCCCCCGAACGCGCGCGCTTACTATAACGAGCTTGTAACACGCTCGTTCGTCCCGTTCCGTTGAACGGCGACTGATATTAGTGCTCCGTGTGACGACGCAAAAAGCCGCAAGCTCCATGTTTCGTTGATAAAAATCTATAGGCACTGATAAAACTCTTGGGCTGTCGGTCATTTCTTTATTCGTCGTTTGAGCGAAGATCATACGTTACAGAGTTCAAAATTCGGTTCATCCGATGTCGTATAAAATATAATAAAGGTATAAATTACAAACGCTGGAATTGAAAAAAAATGTTCCAAAGATACGCGATATAAATTTTTATATACATACAACAATAATAATAATTATTATTATTATTATTATTACAAGAATGTATAACATATGTATAGTACGTTATATAAACGTCAACGGAGGGAAAAAAAATCTTTAAGGCCCTCGCAGGGAACGGAAAAAGTAAAACGATAGCATTGTATAGCTTAGTTGCTGTTTTCGAAACTTTTAGTGTTTAGAATCCTCTTTATCGTTCACTATTCCTTTGATGAATTTCGATGCCTAATTTTATCTTTACATATCGATATTCTCGGCTTAGATACGATGGTTTGTTATTAACAGATTTATCAATGAATTTAATTGAAGTGCGACGAGTCTATTTAACCGATACCGATCTTATCTGTACTTACGGTATTCGCGGCTCTACAGAAAATTGATTGTTTTCGATAAGCGTAGTGGATAATAAAAAACAGCTGATACCTGAATTCCCGCGACGGAGCGCTGCACGGCAGTATATTCTCTCGGCTCTCGAAACTCTCGGCTCTTCTTTACTAACGGCTGGTCATCGCTTCATAAATTCTCTGTCTGATCGTCCGTCGTCAGTTGCTGCGCTCGACACGGGTTTATCAACGCTTCGCGACATTCCCATTGGCCCGCGCTCCCCGATAAATTTGCTCCAGTTGCGGTCATTCGAAACACTTCAATTTTTCCAGGTTGAGAACATCATTCCTTCGTTACATGCAATCGCCGACTGACCTTCGACTTCGTAACGTTTGTCAGCCCCTCCAAGTCTGTCTTTGTACCAAAATCCGTTCTACACGACGATCTACTGCGAGGAAACAAATAACCGAAAAATCATAATGGTAAGCAATATTCGGAAAACTACGATACATTTTCGCGTAAATGCAACGATGTCGTTTATTAGTCGTTGCAATCGTCGCGAGTTATCAATGTAACCTACGTTTGACCTTCAATACGCAAGCAGCTCAATTGCTCTTAATTCGTCTCGTTTTTTTTTTTTTTTTTCTGATAACAACTTCGTCCTAATTTCAGTTTATATTTTTAACAGCCCTCCTTCATTTCTTCGATCGATATTTCCAGAACGAAAGACGATTGTCTAATTCCGCTTCGCGGAAGTTCTTTTCGCTCTTTTTATCGTTCGCTCTGTTAATAACGCGATTTCGGTGCGTCGACCACCTGCAGAGTTTTTTTTTGTCTCGTTACCATGAGCCGCGAAATTGCGGTTTTTTTTTCGATATTATTGAACATTTCTCTCGGCTGATTCTTTCGAGAATTTCGTGCTTATAACCTGTACCCTGATTTTTTATGAGCTCTTAAACAATCAAATCGAATTCGCCAAAGCTGTTTGTTCTTTGAACCACCTGTAGAAAAATTATTTGTCACCGATGCAAAGTTCTCGATTCAGCGGCTCGCAGCTAAAATCATCCAAAAATGTTCAATCGCAATTTATCATTTCCGCCTCCGATAGATTTGTTTTTTTCCTTTGCCTTTCCAATTTTCCGCTACGCAGTTGATTACTTATTTCAAAAAGATTCCGATAAACTGTATTCAATTTTTTTACCTAATAAACTGTTTCATGAAAACTCCAAAAGATATTTCTCTTTTTGACTGCCAGCGGAGAATATTTCATCTTTTCCGCTGAGAGAACCGTAATCTCAATTTTCTTTTAAATTTGTCAATATCTTAAGTTTAATACAGAGAAAAATTCTACAAATTTGCACTGTAGTTTCTGCGGCAGCGTCAAGTAAATAGAGTATTAAAACAAAAACAATTGTAGAACTTTTTTATAAGAAACTTTATACTATATGCATAAAGTGAATCCAAATTGGAGAATTTCTACTTTATGTTAAAAAAAAAAGTATAAAAATGAATTTACAGAAAATTAACTCAATTTACAAGAATACATTCTCATAAATATTTTTGCAAAATTTTGCGAAGTCAAATGTGTCTTTTTTTCCGGATTCCATTTATTTACAGTTTACAAATCAAAATTATGTGTATATTAAAAAAAAAACCGCGAACGGCAGCAATTAAATTTTTTTTTCCGATTGCGGATTTAAACGAAAAAAAAATGGTCTTTGAATTCGTAAAACGTGTTTTCAACAATCAAAAAACAATAACACGCAAAAATGAAAAATTTACACGAAGTTTTACGATTAAAACGTGTGAACGGAATTTTTGCAACGTTAGTACCCAATTTACTCAATTAACTGCACCGCAAGGACTGCCGTAAATTATTATTCCAAATCACCGGTAAACATTCGCGAAAGGTATCTTCGAAGTTCGAAAAATCTTCAAAATCAAGAGATTCAAATTTCTTATAACAAATAAGAAAAGAAAATCTCATTAATCTTAATATTTTACAGGCGGAACCCATCAATGTCGTTGTCTCCGGTGCGGCTGGACAAATCGCTTATTCGCTGCTCTACCAGTTGGCGGCCGGTTCGGTATTCGGACCCGAGCAGCCAATTAATCTAAGATTACTGGACATTCCGCCAATGATGGACGTGCTGAAGGGCGTCGTAATGGAACTCGAAGATTTGGCTCTTCCTCTGCTGCGAGGTGCGCTGAAAATCTTTTGCAAACAGAATTCTCCGAAATCACAAAAACCATTTTGCCTTCAAGTTGCGCGCGACATTGCAATAATTTATTTTCAGACGTTCTTCCGACCGCCGATCCGAAAGCCGCATTTATGGACGCGGCATCCGTCTTTCTGGTCGGTGCAATGCCGCGGAAACAGGGAATGGAGCGCAAAGATCTTCTCGCCGCGAACGTAAAGATTTTCAAAGTCCAAGGAACGGCTATCGACCAATACGCGCGAAAGGACGTTAAGGTTCTCGTCGTTGGTAATCCGGCGAACACGAATGCCCTTATCTGTTCGCACTACGCTCCGTCGATTCCGAAGGAAAATTTCACCGCTATGACGAGACTCGATCAGAATCGCGCGCAAGCCGCGCTGGCTGCGCGTTTGGGCGTTCAGGTGAGCGACCAGAAGTTCTCCTCGCGTTTTTTCCCCGCGAAACGCATGTTTTCGGCATCGAATAAACTTGACATTTTGTTTTTCACGATTATCAGGTGGACAAAGTTCAGAACGTGATAATTTGGGGTAATCACAGTTCAACACAGTATCCCGACGCGGCTCACGCCGTCGCTAAGCTTCCAGGCGGCGAGAAACCCGTAACTGCGGCGATCAACGACGAGACTTGGATCAACGGAGAGTTTCTCGAAACTATTCAGAAACGCGGAGCCGCCGTTATCGCTGCGAGAAAAATGTCGTCGGCTATGTCGGCCGCAAAAGCCGCTGGAGATCACATGAGGGATTGGTGGATCGGCACTAAACCCGGACAGTGGGTTAGCATGGGAGTCGTATCCGACGGTAGTTACGGGATTCCAAACGACGTCGTCTTCTCGTTTCCCGTTACAATTCAGAACAAGCAATTCAAAATCGTTCAGGTAGGATTCGCGTTAAATTTTTCGAGAAAAAAATGTTGAGACGCACAATCGTATTTCCCCGTTTTTTGTTGCCGATGTTTTACTGTATTTTATTCTCCAGGGACTTCCTATCAGCGATTTCGCTCGGTCTAAATTGGATCTGACCGCCAAGGAACTGGAAGAAGAACGGGCGGAGGCCAATACCGTCCTTATGCAGTGACTAGACGGCGAAAATAAACCCAATAAACGACCACACGTTGCAGCTATGCTGTGACCGATAAATTTGTTATTATTCCCGGGATGTTTTGGGTGTAGGAACACACACCTGTATATCGCACGACAAATGGTGTCGTTTTGTTATCCAAATAAATGATCTATATGTAGAGGAAAAACTTTGAGTTATTAAATAAAAAAAAAAATAAAAAAAATCGTAAAAACCCATTTTTTTCGTCGAAAACAGCACGATGAAGGTAAATAAAATCGGATAAACGTTATCTAACGTAATTTTCTTTTATTCTTCTTCCCAAGAATCAATAATAATTTATAATACAGTAATAGTAACTATTCTTCGTTCTTCGATATCGTTAATTAATTCTTCTCTCACATTTATATTATCTTTATATCTCTCCGCTAAACACTATTACAGGTATACTGATTTATTTTTTATTTTCTTGTTTTTTTTTTTTTTTTTTTTTTTTCTTTTGCCTATAATTATAATTATCTTGTGAGCATTAAGTAGCGTATCGTACAAATATGCATAGTGCCGGACTTACCAAGTGTTTTATTTCTTTCTTTTTTTTTCTTTTTTTAATCTTTCTTTGCTACAGCAAAATAAAATCATGATTTGCATTTGGTTTCGATTCTTTGCAAGCCCGATGGACACACACATTATTTTCTCCCTTATCCTACCTCCCCCCCTCCTCTTTTTTTCCTCCCGCAAGAACGACAAGTGCGAAAGGACACTCTAACGAAAAAACACATTTTTCAATCTTCAATTTTTTTTTGTTTTTTTTTTTCGGGTGTCAGTGTATGTGTGTTTCAAGCATGAAAGGGTGGTTTTTCTAGACGCTAAGCAATAATCATGATTAATTTAAGAACGATAGAAATTTAGCATTTTTTTTTTTTTTTTTTTTTTTTCTTTACGGTGGACAAAGATTTTTCATCACTTCCGGCCACTCATCGTCTTTTACTAAGTTTCGTTATTTTCTTATTTGTTTTTTGTTTTGTTTTATTTTTTTTTTTCTTTTATTTACGAATAGAACAAGAGCTGCGGATGTCGGAGGCATCCCGGCGTTAAAAATATAATTGTATTTGTTTTATATCGAGCTTTGTCCCGGATCCATATATCACGAGGGATTCAATTTCTATGCGACGCATACGGGAGGCAAATCAATTGCGTTACGATTGACTTTCTTTTTTTTTTCTTCTTTTTATGCCGAGAAATCGCTCTCGAGAGTCTCTTCCTCCTCTCTCGCGCAATGCGCTACGACGAGAAAGCAAGAGCAGCGCTCCGTGTGTACATATTACGTCGATTAATCGACTGGACTGAATCGAAACGAAATATTTTCATCTGCCATTTCGAAAAAAAATAAACGATATTTGTTTATCAACGACCGCGTTGAATCGTTAAAAATGAAAAACAATGACAAACCGATAAGAGAAGACGACGAAACGACGAACCCGAAACTCTACGATTTAATTCGCGTGAGTTATTAAAAAAAAAAAACAAAAAATGATGAGCCTATCGAGTGCGGAAAATTGGCTCGCGACCCGTTGAAAAAAAAAAAAACGCGCAAAATGATTAGAAGCGAACGAAACGCTCCATCGAACGAAAACACGACTGGCAGAGCGACGGACAGAGAGCATATCAATTTCGTGTATTTAAAGCACCGAGAATGTATCAAAGCTAAACTCGCGACGTGGAAATCGTGTTTTACAGAAAAAAATAAGGAAAAACGCAGATTTAAAATGTGTCCAATACACAAATACGGTTGAAGATATTATTCTTGAGAAACTCTAATTCTAACAATTCGAGAACTCGTAAAACGGAATTTTTTTTTTCTTTTTTTTTTTTTTCTTTTCTTTCAAATATATTGTTTTTTTTTTTTTTTTTTTTTTATTAAGCAAGCGTCACATTTGCACCCATATTTTGCCCTTAAACTTTTCGTGTTATTTTATTTTTTTTTTCGTTTTTTTAAATACAAGTTCGATGGGCTCTTTGAGGAATTTGGTCGTCTAGTGCCGGTTAACCACTGAGTCATGTCAAAGGATTCTCTTTCGAAACTTTTGCATTCTTAAACATAGAGCACTGAAAGGCCGTACTAACTTCTTACATGATTATTATCTCGCGCGCGTGGATATTTTTTTTTTTTTTTTCAACCTTTCGTATTACATTCTCACGAACAATGATTCGTTATACAGAATTGTTGTTTGTTTTTTTTTTTCTTTTTTTTTTTCATTTATATGCGTGCTGCTTATCTCTTCCTCCCTTCAATTTCAATGCTTAACATAAATTATTTATCTCCCAAAAAAAAAAAGAAAAAAAAAACGAATCTACAATTAAACGTTATTTTTTAATTCAGATGAAAACCTCTCTCGCGCGTCGCGGCTAGGAGTCTTTCCTTTAAAATTTCTTCGGTAGGATATTCGGGTAGTTTCAAGTAATGAACGCACGTATTCACAGAGGGATAACCACCCGAACCGGCGTCGACCTTTCGCACGACTGTCAGTCTTGGATGCAAATTGCATAAACCACCGGGCGGCAGTGCGGAACAACCAGTGGCGAATTGAAGGAAAGCCTTGCGTTCCGGACCCGTGAGCGACACAAGTACGTTGACAAATCTCTGGAATCCGGGGCTGGAAAAAAAAAAAAAAAAAAAAAAAAATTCATTAACCAAAAATCGAATTTTCCATAAATTTGTTATACAATCGCTTCTTCTGCACAAAATAGAAATTCTTTTCCCAAATTCTCATTATTTTCGGACATAGTGCACAATTTTCGAGTATAAAGCGTCTAGAAAAAATTTCCGAAGTTTCAGTAGAAACGTTGTATCGAAAAAATCGATTATAACGAAGACGAAAGCTCACCTCTCTCGCGTGTAGCCGAGTTTCGGCTCTGTATAGTTGAGCAAATCCTCTCTGGTCCATTGTGGATTTTGCTCACCGCAAAGCATAGCTCTGACTTCCTCGGGACTGAAGGCGTGTAATTTTTCCATCGGGAAGACCTTCGAGAAACCGGAACGGAAGGCTTCCATCTGCTTCGCGATACCGCGATCGAGACAATAGTTTATCGTCGAATCGGCGTATTCCCGGGCGTTATCAAGCGTAATGGGAATTTCGGCACCGTCGTCCTTGAGCTCCACGTGTTCGTGTTCGAAAATTTTTGAACCCGGCGAATAGGTCATTGTTAGCGCCAAATCTTCGATGGTGACTTGTGCACCGGACGGATGATTTATGCGAAGAAGATCGTCGTCGATCGAGGTGTTGCAACCGTCGGAAATCGTACGATCGCGTCGCGTCGCGATCGCCTGTATCTCCTTCAAGAATTCACCTCTAACAGGATCCACCTGCGTGAGATCGTCGATATCGAGAATACCTTCGTACCACGGACTCGGCTCGAGGGACGAATACGGACCGTCGGTTTCGCCCTCTTCGGAGATAAAACTGCTCGCCATACTCGACGACATGCTTTCCTGCGTTACGCCCGTAAGGCCTATTCGTTCGTTCACGTTATTCGTTATGTCGCCGCGACACATGAGCTTCAAGAATGGTCGCGAAAGTGGCAAATCCACAAGACGATTGTCTTGCAAGACTTTGGCGAGAAAAACGCCCAAAAACCAAAAGTATCTGACCGAACGATTGCACGCTGCGGAATCCTGCGGCAACGGCGCCGGGAAAAGACCCGATTGGCGGCTAACGTAATAACCGACCGGACGCACTTGTTCATCCGAGGGACACGAATGCGCCAATTCCGCGGGATCCTCGTCGTCACACAGCCAGAGACCCAAATCTTTTCGTTGAAGTTCCGCGGCTACGAGAGCGAAGAATTCGAGCGTTGGCCCGAGACCGGTGCCCTCCTCTCCTACAAACTCGACCTCCAGTATACTCTTGCGGCCGGCGTGTACCTTGGAAAGAGACGAACATTCAAATTAGTTACTGTGTTTTTGTTTTTTTTTATAAAGAAAACTTCTGTTTAGTAATTTTTTTTTTTTCTTTGCTATCGATGATAATCCATTGAAAAGAAAAATGCAGTCGCGTTTTACCTTCAGCACCTGCTCCGCCCAGTCCAACAATTTCTCTCCTCTCGGTACGCTGACTCTCTCGTGTTTAAGTCTGCCGACGCGAAATTCGTGACTATCGTCTCGTCGGGGACTGAGTCCCGGTGCTCTCTGTCTCTCGAGAACGGCGTCTCTCTGCGTTTGTAGCCAGACGATCGACCGCGAAGCGCCGAAAGCCGTGCAACTGAAGTACAATCGTCGTGTCTCGAAGGGCAACAAGAAGGGACAACTTCTCGCGAGTTCCTCGCACCATGTCGGCAGAGCACCGGCCGCTAATGCCAGAGGATCCTGTATCTGTTGCACGACTTTGTTCGTTATTTTCTTCGATGTAAAATCGTCCGGATGTACCCAACAGGCGGATTCTATTTCCTCGTCGTCGTTGAAACTATCTTTGCGCTCATCCCGCGTCGTACTTAAGACGAAAACGTGACGGAGAAGCTGCAAAACATCCTCAACGGTACAGGTATTCGTATTCGGCGCTGGATTACGCGAATAGAGAGTCACAATCGGTGTCGCGCGTCCCGAGGATTCTTCGTCTTTGGCCTCTTTGTAAATTATCCTGTCGGAAGAAAAAAAGGAAAAAACTATAATTATGAAAAAAGTTTCTTGTTGGTAATTTACCTGAAAAAAAAAAAAAAAGAAAAAATTGTCAAACGCACGTGTACGTCGGTTCCCATATTCTTCGGAGTTTCTCCTGCCGACTACCGAGTTCTGTCATTTGCATGAGCTCCTGAACGGCTTGGAAAATACTGGAGTGCGGCTCCAAAAGTGGCAATTCGACGTCCGCAACTTCCGGAAGTCCTGGTCCCTTCAGCGACAGCGAAAGCCTCGGCATTGGCGCCGCGCCAACTCGGACGCTCGACTGTGTTTCGCTACCCGGCGGTGGTACTTCCAGATCCGTTGTCTGCGAAAATAAAAAAAAACTTAATCATCCAATAACAAGTTGTTATTTCTATGAGCATTTTTTTTTCGTCCAACGCACTTGATTGATGTTGGTTCGTCCCGGTCGTGGATCGAAGGCAGGTATCAGTGCGGAGAATTGTCGTTTAAGAACGAATTCGTCGTCCCAAGCGCGTCTTTTGCTACTCTGCGGCGCTTCCTCCTCCATAAACGCAGCGAGGAGATTTCGACTGACCATCACTTCTTCGTATTCACCTTCGCCCCCTTCGCCTTCTTCTTCATTTTCCTCGTCGTCCTCCTTGAATGAGATGCGAATCGCGTGTTGTAACTTTCGGCAAATAGAATAGAAGAGATTTTCGTTTGTAAAGCTCACCTCCTGATCGTTCTCGTCGTTGTCGTCGTCCTCTTCGGCGAGAACTCCATCCTCGTCGTCTTCGAGTTCACCGAGAAGAGTCGGACCGCCGGCCGTACGTACACCGCCGACGGACGAGCCGGCAACGCCACCGCACGACTCCAAGAAGTCTTCGAGACTAATCTGCAGCCACAACTTCTCATTACATTAAAATGAAGCCTCCACGTCGACAAATTATCCTCGTTGGTATTTTTTTTTTTTTTTCATTCCCCTCCCTAATTCCCGTATAAAATCCTATTAACCCTTTAACGACCACAGATAAGAAAAAAAAAATACTCTCTTGTTATTTCTATGAAATTTTTCACTGGAAAATAAAAATAAGTCTTCTCAATAAGATAAAAAAAAATTAACGTGAAACACATCGATACACGATACGAGTACCTGCAATAAATATGAATTAATGCAATGAAAATAATCGCAAGTTCCGTTAAAGGGTTAATCAGCGCTCTTAAAATTCTATTTTCGTGAGAAAAAAAAAGAGATATTGTAATAAAAAAGATCGAAGATTATCCCTCCGTCGACGATTCGATATCGGTTTCTCACCTGTTCGCTATCGCTACTGGTACTGGTGAGTGACATTGTGAGCGCCTGTCCCAATCCCGGCCCAGTCGTCGTGGTCACACCGCTTCCGGCGACTTGACCGCTACTGGTCAAACTAGGATAGCTCTGTGCGGTACTTAGTAAGCCACCCGGAAAGTTGGAACTAAGCGCTAACCTTACAAGGCTGGAGACGGAATTTGGTCCGCGTGGATTCGATCCCGAATTCGAATTCGGCGCAATGTGCTGACCACCGGCCGGTCCTAAAATGATTACAACACTTCTACTGAGTAATGTACGTGTTTATGGGGCCTTCGGAATGTAGGGAAGTAATAAATAAGGATCGAGGAAGATAATGATTTACGGAGTCCACGAGGATATATATAGTATATCGATCGTCGATGTCACAAGGGTTATAATATCGGTTAGAGGATAACACAAGAGTTCTCGTGTGGTTATCAGTTGATGACTGACCTAGAGTACGTCTCCGTGCCATTGCGGCGAAGGTCTCCAACAAGCCCGTTGCAGTTGCCGGCTCCGTCGTTTGATTAGCGTCGGAACAAGCGAGATTGGGCACAGACACGGACATAGGATTTGTAACGACAACGGGACATCCTCCGCTCGCGTTTTGCGAGGATGAACTAGCGTCTTTGTCCCGGCTGCATTCTTTAGTAGCTAGTTTTCGTTTTTTTTTCGTTTTTTTTTTTTTTTTTTTTTTTTTTTAAAAGGAAAGACAAATTTCGTGTTTGTTTTTGTTTTTTTCAAGTTTTGTGGTCGATAGCAAGGAAATGCTTTGCAATTATATCGTGACAACGATTGTAATGAGATTTGTCGACTATCGGGATGGTTTTTTTTTTTTTTTTTTTTTTAAAGACACAACAAAAAAGCACATATGACATACCATCTGCCGTCGCTGTGTGATGCCTCGGTACCGGTCTGATTCTCAATGAGCTCTCCTCGCTCTCGCCGGATACGCTGATCCTAACGGGTACCAAACCGAGTAATTCACCGCTTAAGAAACTGTTAGTGTTATTACGCAACCTGTCGGCACCCTCGCGAAGACGGTCTATGACCTCAGCTGCTTCGAGGCTCAACAATCCACTTGCCGGCTGCAAAAGAATGTTAAAAAAGAACGAAACATGAAATCCTTCCTCCGGGGTCCTCGCGCGGGCGTTTGTGGTTTTTTTTTGTTTTGTTTTGGTTTTTTTTTTTTTGTACAGTGGGGAGATGTGGAGGAGAGAGACAATCCGGTCCACCCGTTCGGCCCAACTATCTTTCTAATAATACCTTATTTCCTCTTACAGTAGTAAATAGTGGCTTTGAACTGCTCGATGCACGATTGCTATTGCTGTTCGCCGAGCAATCGGTATTCAATGCGAGACTCTCGACGATGGTAGCGAGATCGCTGGATACCGTCGTTTCCGGTCGCGGATGCAATACCACCGATAGTTCTCCGGTACTGCTTGCGCCACCCTCGCCGGTGACCGCTACAACGGCTTCGGCACGTGCGACGGACAGCACACTCTCGGCCATCGATTCGGCCGCCTGCTGCGATTTTACATAACGCCTCAATTTTTGTCGCCCCCCCGCGCGAAGATAATCGAACGAGTTTTTGTTTTTTTTTTTATGGATTACATAGTATTAGCTACAATGACTTCTTTTTTTACGTTATTAGTATCAAACTACAGTTCTTTTTTTCTTTTTTTTTTCTTACCTTTGCCGCAAGATTATCGGCGCTCGCTGCTTGGTCGGTCGAAGCTACGGATCCTCTCATGCCGACGTCCGTGCAATCGGGTAAACTCGGTGTACTGCTCGATTTACGTCCGGTGAGGACACCCGCGCCGTTTTTGTTCTTCGTAACCGTCTCGGATTCCAAACCCGTGCCGACAAGCCTCAAGTCGTATTTTCCCTCGGCGCCCATTCGATAGGAATTCGAACCTCCGTGATCCCATGTTACGTCTATCCAACCGTTGTGAAGATCTCCCGTTACCGATCCCTCACCTGAGGAAAATTATTATTTTTTTTATTAATTCTACGATTGTCGTTTCGCGAAAATGCGAACGTAACTGCAATATACCAACCTGGCGGCACGCCGTCCTGATCCTTCCACTTCCAGTCGAGTCCCCTGGCGACTCTTGCACCGCCCACCAAATGTCGGAGAACTTGAGTTCTTATTAATCTTCTTTGACGTCGTACACCGGCCTCCGCCTCGCGAGCCGCCCGTCCGAGATCCTCGCAGACGCCGGTAACTTCGCCGTAAACCTCGAAGCCGGAAACGGATAGATAGTGCGTTTGACCCGATGCGTTTTTTCCGGTTTGCTGGAGACGCAAGTGTCGCCATCCTTGACTTTCCTCACTCGGCGGCTCGAGAGTCCACGTCGCTGTGCTGCCGGGTTCGTTCAACGAACAATCGTCCACGTGAGTGTAGAGTGTCGTCCAGTTTATTCCGTCTTTCGATGCCTGTGGCGATAAAGATTTGTTTATAACTGACTTCCAATAATAATAGTTATTAGTTGTTACAAATGTTTTTTTCTACGATCCTTTTTCGCAATAACCGGATCTATAGGTAATAATGTTTCAAAGGTTTATTTACCTGGAACATCCAATTTCTCAGGGCACTCCTACCGTATCCCCTCGCGTGTCTCAATGTATAAGCGCTCGGAAGAAGCCAAACTCCCAAGTCTATCGAAAACCATGCGCGCTTGTCGTCGTTAGTATGACAATTAAGCGCCGACTGATCCCGACTCAGGATATCCTCGAGATGACCGTAAGGCAAACTGCGACCGTCGCTCGACGTTACCACGACGAGACCGTATTGTCCGGGATTCACCCATTCCCCGGATGTTCTGTTAACGATTTATGTATTTATTAATTTCTATTAATTAAACAATCGTTTCAATCGGCTCGGTAGCCAAACCTTTACACTCACTTTGCATTCGTTCCAATCCAATAGAGAACTCCGTTTTCATCGAAATCGTGTTGATACTGGAAGGTCAAACGATGATTGCCCTCTTTCAGTTTCTTCACAAAGGTGAACGTCGATCTATCGTGATCGTGCCACTGCTTCGCTATCATTTTAAGCAAATGATTTTCCAATTGTTGTATCGTGCTGAGAGGTTCGATTTTTAAGCTTCGTCCTGATCTGTCGATTAGCGCGCTCTCGCCGGGCGCCTTTTCGAGACGGAATCGTAATCTTCTTGTGAGGATCTGTGAGATGAACATATTACGTTGTTTTAGATCGTTAACAGTAATTAAAAATAATGAAAAAACAGATATTTTCTACTGATGATTGGCCGGCGCGGATGGTTTCCAGAGGCCAGACGGGATCGCCTACATTTTTTCTTAGGCCCCGTCAAAATTGTTTTGAAGAAGAAGAAGAAGAAGAAGAAGATATTTTCTACACAAATGAGTGCCAACCAACCTGTAGTCCGTATCCCGATCCAGGTGTGTCGTACAGATAGACCGGCAATTTTTCTATCGACTCGAGAACCGATACGAGCTTTTGTACCAATATCTTCGCGGAATTCCCTTCATTCGCGATGTCTTTCGATTTGAAACAATTCTTGAAAACGGCGATTCTCTGCATTCGAAGTTTCGTCGTACGTAGAGACGGTGGCTGAGAACTGGGCGGACCGGCGAGCAGAGCGAGGAGCGCCTGCACGAGACCGCTGGAGTGTAATTCGTAAGCCGAAACTCGTCCTTCTTCGTTCAACAACATCTTGAGCTCCTCCAGCGCACTCTGGAGCACCGGACGCCATTCACGATTACCCGACTGCTGCTTTTGACACGCCTTCTCCACTTGATTCACTATCGCGCTTAATTTGGCAACAACACCGCGCGGTTGTGCCTGCGCCGCCTTGAAGTAACTCTCGTATATCTCTTGCGCCTGAGCTTTGACTTTTTGCTTTATAGCTTCGATCTTCGATCTCAAACGCTTGCCACGCTTTCCCGCCCATCCGGCCGCGAAATCGGGACCTTTATAAAAAAAATCGAAAAAAAAAAGGAAGTTAATTAACGATTTTTCGTTGATTTTTTTTTACTTCAATGAAAAGGAAATGTTGAGGTAAACGCACCTAAACTCGTTTCCGCTGTGAATGAATGTTTCGTTCCGCGATTCGATTCGAATATAAATCCCGGCAAGTCTTCTCGTAGTATAGTTGCCTGCTGCTGTCCATCGCTATTATGAATGCACAATTCGCTCTCTTTGCGACTGGAAAGCGCCCAATTTCCAACGACAAGTCTCGTCGTTCCGGGCCGCGAAAGAACGGGCTGACTGACGGAATTCGGCTTCACCTGTCCTCGCGCTCGTTGCAATTTTTCCAAAAACTCACCGCGATTCTCTGCGAAGCATATACCGCAATACGATAACAAAAGAATGTCGCGCCCACGCGAAACAGTAACGATTTTATCCAAAAGCCATGATGATAGTAATTTTGCCGTTTAGTATAGCGATTAAAATGATTATTTCTTCTTTTTTAAGATACATCAACACGAAAAGTTAGTGACTGCGAACGCGCATGATAGGGAATATCGTGGGGATTGATTTTAACATTGCCGAACACAGTTTTTTTTGTCAATTGGATTTATCTACCACTGCCGATAGTACGAACTAAAGGAATCAGAATCGATAATTTGTCAAACACGATTGTTGAATACCTACCTTCGGTAGTAAGAGATTCTGTGTTCCTCCCCTTTCCTGTAGGCAGTTAGTAAAACCAGTTATTCTCTAAACTAATCCCCCACACTGCCGTTAATCACAGATGAATATGGCAAGAAAATAATAAGAAAAGGAAGAAAAAACGTTGCAAGTCGTGTCGCAAGAGACTAATTTTCTTCTTTTTTTTTTTGCTTGTTTTTTTTTTTGGATAAGGAACGAATGAAAGAATAAACATTGCGCGCGCGAAAAGTACGTGAATGGGCATCGATAACGGCGTGAGCGATCGTATTATAAATTATTTCAATTAATGCGATGTATGAGAAATTTATATATTATACATTTGATGCTTCCAATGATTTCTTACCCGTCGTATCGGTTCCACCCTCTGGACTACCGCTTGAATACATTGTCGCCAATTTGCCATCAAGTATAAACCTAAACCAGCCGTTACTTCCGTTCGACAATTCTAACGCCGCCGCGTCCGACCAAACGTACAAGCAATCGCGTCCCCGACAGATACACCAATCTCTCCAGTGATAAGCCCTTCCGACTAATAATTCTCTCGCATCTTCCATACGATGCTCTTCGCCCGATTGACTCGATTCTGTCTCGGGCTCCGGCGGTGCTTCTTGGGGTCCCGCGAGAGCGGCAACCTTCGAAAATACTCCGAGACGCGCGAAATGCTCCAGAAATTCGTCCTTTCCTTTGATCATGAGATCCTGTATCATCTGCAAGACGATCAGGTGGCCATCTTCGTCCTCCTGTTTATACACAAATAGAGAAGAGCCTCTTATGCGCCTGGAGTCATTATCCCCTTCGACAATAAACATGTTTGCGCAAGCAAGCCAAACGGAAACAAAATTATGACGACTTGTGACTGGATCCACCGATCGTTTGTCCTCCGCACGGAACGGCATACGGGAAGTTATCGGCTCAAACGGTCTGATCGCTCAACAAGGAATGAAAGTTTCAATCGAAGGTCGATACATCGATCACGCGGTTTTTCTTTCGTTGTATCGGTTAATCTGCGGTTGTGGAAATACCGCGAACAAAAAAAAAAGAACAAAAAAAAAACACGAGTCCTGTAAATCGGTAGAATTTTCTTCGCGAACTCAAAAATGGAAATAAATCGATGAAAAAAAAAAAAAAATTGAGACAATTAAATAGTTTCCCGATATCGCATTATTTGCGAAGATTTTTCTTTCGAGTCGAGAAAAACGTTTGGCTAATTGTCCGAGTGTCCTTGAATTCTGTTGGTAATTTGTTTTTTTTCTTTACATTCCTTGTTAGAACAGGAAACGTCGCCTTTTTTTTTTTTTTCTTTTTTTGCAAATGCCTTCAGTCACTCTTGTAGTTTCTTAATGGATGTTACAACGCGCAGATATATGGATTTATCCGTGTAAAGGCTAATCCAGGCTCACAGGCAGAGAACATTCGCGTCCTTCCGGAAGCTCAGCCTCTAATACAAAACTCGCTAGCAGCAGGCAGACAGTTTGATAGTATAGCACATTCTAAACCCAATTCTTACTCTCAAAAATTCTTTCCTTGTTTTTTTTTTTTTTTGTTATGGGTGAAGTATATATATATAAATATTTGTTTATTTCGTACTGAGTCTTAAAATGTACGTGTTTCGCGAATGACAAAATTAAACGATTAATCAACGTGTAAATTTGTCGGGTATTATCTGAGAAAAAAAAAACATATATGTTTGGCCTGATCCACCTCCGGCTACCCAAGTAACTCGTGTCAATTTTGAGGGATAAAAGCGGGCTGCGGTCTTTTTTTTTGTAATTTAACATTTTTTTTTTCTATCGATTCGAAAACTTCGAAATATGTGTCCGTATCTCGTGATCGCGGTAAAACCGTTGAAATCCATGGATTTTGGCAAAAACAAAACGCCGTATCATCCTCGAGACTTTGACGACACGGAAGAAGAAAAAGAAGAAAAAAAAAAAAAAAAGAATAATGAAAGATCCGACAGTATCACTGTTAAAGAACACATACGTAAGTTTTGTTAGATCTCACGCTTTCGTGTGTGAATTTGTAATGAAAAAATTAAACTCAATTGTTTGTTAAGTCAAGTCGTACGACAGAGATAGAGAGATAGAGAGAGCTGTTTGGCTCTCTAAAAATGTATGCTATTAATAAAGTAAAAAAGAAAAAAAAAAAATGTATGGTAACAACGCGGCAAATGCAACGAACGGGAATAATATAAAGGGGGTTGGGGGGGAGGATAATAAGTAATGTATAATAAAGAAGAGAATATATATATGTAAATATATAATCGGGTCTTCAGCTAGCGAGGTGCAATAGAATAACAACGGATGTTACCGTTTTTTCGATAATGTAGTTCTGGGAACTGGAAGACTTGCGAGACGTAAGGCAGGGCAATTTGGGGCCAACGATCGACTTGAGAGGCGGAGGCGGTGGCGGCGATGCCTTTATCTCAATTTCCTGCGAACAATCTTTGGCTAAGTCATAAGCGCTGCTGTCTGCCTGCGCGAATAAATACCGCCACTTTCGGGCAGTTTTACAAATTCTTCTCTCACAATTCCTCGTTATCAACGAGATATTGACGATAAATATAATTTATATACATATATATACATATATATGTATACATAATATACCTGAAAAATTATATTGACGATAAGTGGCGAGAAAAACAAAAAACTCACCTCGTTGTCGAGGACATTGGCGATAACTTCGACAAGCATAGCGCCGCATCCCGATGTTTTATCGGCGCCGCATGTCTCGACGAGCAATTCGGGTTGTATGTAGTGTACCATTTTTCTTATTAAACTCAAACTCGCTTTTCTAACGCTCGGTAGCATCGTCGATTGAAATGTCGCACAGAACACTGGTAACAGTCTTCGCAGATATACCGGTGCCATTTCTGGATCGCCTTTCGGTTCGGTAAAATCTTCGACTTCTGTATCGGGTTTACGGTGTTCTTGATTTGGCGGCAGCATCCATTCGCCGGGTGACTGTAGTATAGCAGCGACTTCTCTGTGACCCTCGTCGACGCGTTCGCGCGCTTTGTCCAACGGAGTTTTTCCATCTTCGTCCCTTAAATCGGGATTAGCGCCGTGTCTCAGTAAAACTTTTGCTATCGCCGGCCTACCGAAGCACGCGGCGTAATGGAGACTCGAGGATCGTTGACCTTTGTTAACGTCGGCGCCTCTGTCGCATAAGAATTCTACCATCTCTTGAGTACCGAAAGCCGATGCCCAATTCAATAAGGTTTGTCCCACGTCGTCCATAAAATTAACTTCTATGCCACCGGAATCGATGGCCTCTATAAGTGCATCGGTGTCCTTGGAACGTATGCAATCGATCAATTGTCGGTGGGACTTTTCACCGGCGCTGTCGAGACGCCGCAATCTTGGTAGCAAAGGACCCGATGGACCACCGCCCGTACCGCGACCGAGAGCCGATCTTCCCTCGAACAGCAATACCAGAAGCAGATCTACCAGCCGCATGGAGTCGAGAGCGCAACGCTCGTCTCCCTTGAGCGCTTTCTCGATAGCGTCCGGTAATTCGGAGCGCAAAAGATTGTGCGTTATCGAGGGTGAGCCTCGGCACAGTGTCGACAATAAGCTTATTATCGTCGAAACCGAAGCGCAAGATTTTGGCTCTGGCGCCGGCATCGTCGCCGAGGCGCTGGACGGTGGCGGTGTCTTCGGATTACCCGCGGTCGCTGATACCGCTGTACCTGGTCCCGCCGCGTTCGATAACCTGCGAATTATTTTCGACAAGATATAGAATGCTCGCCAATCTTCCGATCGATCGTTAATGTTTCTTTCATGCTAATTTTTCGTTTTCGTATTCTTATTTTTCGATTAGCGAGCTATTTGGATGTATTCGATTTACCTGTACAATAGTTCGGCGACCAATCCATTGAAGGCCAACGGAGCGGGATCCGTACCACGCCGTGAAAATCTGTCCGCAAGCGACGCGAAACAACGAAGCGCACCATCGGCAACGTGCGCGTCCTCGTGCCTCAAAAGCGTCGACAACGCCTCGACGCAATCGGGCAATGCTTTGTCTTGAGGTTCAACTTTACCGCACAAACGCGATACAACCGCCATTGCCGAATGCAACGTGTCCCGATGCACTCGGGCACCGTGTTCCCGTATGAAACACAACGCGCACGGCAAACCACCCGCTTCGAATACCGCGCCGGCTTCCCTCGCGCACACCAACTCCAAAACCTAAATAAATTCGTTTTTTCAGTATTACTCAATGCGGATAAACGAGAATAAATTATTTATTTTCTTCCACTCGATACATCGATTAGAACGATCATTTTATCAATTCCACTTGCCACGGGGTTTTTTTTTATCCATGAATAATCGAATCAATTAAATTCGTCGTCTCGTCAATAATTCTCATCTATCGATGTTTATTGTTAACTACCAAAACCTTGTATTATTCTTTGAAAAAAAAAAAAAAAAATGATATTCAGTTCGATATCGAGATGCTTTTCATCGGTTTAAGGGGATGATAGACAAAATTTCGAAATAACTATAATTCTCAATATCGAATCATTTTTTCGATGATTTGAATTATTACAGTCGTTTTCCCGTAAAGAAACAAAAGTTCGACACGTTGCCAGAACGCGAGAATTCATTGTATTTACGTTTCGAATTTGATAATCGTTTTTTTAGTATCGTTTGAAAAAATCACGGACCTTAATGCATTGTTCCGCAAGATCCCTGCTGGCCCTGGAGCCGAGCCCTGCGCCGGATAAACGGCCGCATATAGCTTTAACTGCGCCCTCCATAGCGACGACCCGTCGCGTACATTCGGCCGAAACATCCAGATAATACGTTATCGCCCTCGCCGTTACTTCCAGGACGCTGTCGGGCGCGTGTTCGTCCAAAAAAATTCGGCACAACGCCGGTAGAAATGTTCTGGGTGGACATCTGCAAAACAATTTTTTTTTTTTTTTTTTTTTTTTTTTTTTTTTTTTTTTTAATGATAAAATTGGCAATGCATCGTGTCAAGAATCAATAGTAAATCGATACAAACATTTCAAAGCATCGATCGACGTTATCCGACATGAGAAGCAACATGCAGAGTTGTTCCAATGCTATCAGCTGCATATCCCTCTCGTCTCCCTGTCCCATACTCAGCCATTCCAACAATGTTTCCGGATCGACGTCCGCCATCTGAAAAAAATTAAATTAAATGAATTTAAAAAAAAAAAAAAAAAACTGAATTAGTCAAATTTTTAGGACGTCCCTTTGTATCGGATAATTCACACGAGGCGTTACTTACTTTCACTTTTTTTCCTTAGCGCCGCACAGTTTGATCTCAAACAGATAATCTGTAACAAAATGAAAATTGCTTGGTTGAAAAAAAAAAACGAAGGCGATATGATGAAATACTGGTAAAAAATGGACAAATTTTAAGCAATCGACGTAATAGATTGAAAAAATGATATTGACGAACATAGTTTTGTCGCGGTTTGGCCCATCATCTGATAATGCAACAATGGCTGTCGCAATAAACACTAAATACATAACTATTTGCAAGAGGTTTTTTTTTTTTTTTTTTTTTTTTGAGCAATGGCCAGAGTGTGTCACAATTACACGTGCAAATATGGAGCGCGTGAATAAAAAATCGAAACTTTTTTTTCGTTTATTATGCGATTATCGAGAATCCTCGTAAAAAAGTGTCGCGCGAACGTTTAGTACAAAAGAAAAGTGGGGAGAAAAAATAAATAAATAATGTTTTGCCTGACGGCGAGCGCGAAGTCACGATGTTTCCCCGTGAAGCGCATAATATTCGATCGAAATATTCTTAATAAACGAAGAAGCCCCTTGACACATCGTCGAGCGCGAAAAGATCGAGGATTGCGCGTATAAACGATAATCCGTTGAGTCAGCTGAGTCAGTGTCGACGAAAAAAAAATAATACGACTTTCGAACAAATGCGACGTATCGGCCCGTGTAGATTCCGTTTGTGTGGCGAGAGAGATACGTACCGTTGAGCACAGTGTTCCATTCTTTGCGGGGTCAGGTCGCCATCCTTCTGGGACGTTTGGACGTTTTTTTTTTTTTTTCCTTTTCCAAGCGAGGTAACGAATTCTTATCCGTGCCAACAGACGACGTTGAAACGGATTATTTCACGCGAGCTTGGCGCATCGACGATTATCCCCGAGAGCTCTTGCGAGCCTGAATGTAAGACGTTAATTCTCCCCTCAGTGTAGTCGTATATACTTTGCCATTTACGTGACGTGCTGACTGCAGTGTAAGTTTTAGTCGCGATGTCTACTCTCTCTGTCCCACCTCTCGGGTTCTATAGACGTCTTGCGGACGAATCTTTATGAACGCGATTTCACGTTTATGCGCGACGTTCGCGCACCGCGAACGCGCGCTTGTCGCAGCGTTGTAAACTACAATTATGACACTTTACCGAATGAAATTGCCGGTTATTTCAGTAATATAAAAATGAAAATCAGATTTTAAGTTTTACTTGTAAATGAATGTACCTAACCGTCATTGAAATCGAATTGTTTAATAATACATTCTGTACTATACAAAACATGAAAAAATAATCATTACCGTTCCTTCGTTAGTTCGTGTAAACCTTCGCTGTAACGTACACGACGTACTCAATTCCTTAAGTTTGTACACTGTGTAGTACGACACCACTATGACGCGCAGACTAGTTGCAAACTGTAATGAAATTATTATTCGAAACACTGCGAATGACACGCTGAAAATAATTAAAAGCTAATCTCGTACAAATGGTGACAAATTTTTATCCAACAACAGGCGATAATCGCATTATTTGTAAAATTAACGCGTTACCAACTGTTGAGCAACTTCTAATAAACGCGATATACAACATAAAACTATGAAAACATACGCAGATTTAGATATCGATAATTGAAGATACGCCGTGAAAACCTTGCATCTATTGGTACACGTAGCCTTTGTTAACGATTTGTCTCATTAAAAAAAGATTGCGTCATTTTGCACAAAATTTCGAGTGAAACCCCTCATTCCAGGGGAAAGCGAGTTTCGTGAGCCACGTAAGCACGAAAATTTGTTACGGCATCCCAGTCGCGTACGTTATTCCGAAAGAGAACAATCCAGAAAAATCGTACTCCAATTCGTGATCGTTCGCTGAAGAATTTTTTTTTTTGTATAGCTAACCGTTTCGTCGTGTAGCTGGAACAGTATTCGTGAGCTTTATCACCGTTCAACAGCACAATTCGACTGTGAAAATGGGGAAAAAAGGTAAGCTAAACCCATGTAATAAGTCATAACCTTTTGCGTCGGAAAAATATCGAATTGCTACGTAATCACGATACGTTCCTTTGTCGTTAATAAACACTGAGATTCAACTATTATATATCGTTATTGCGTTATTTGTCGTTTTTATCGCCGACGAAGAAAATGGCGGCGACGATCGGGCGTTAAGAGACCGAAAATCTTTTGTTTTGCTTCTTTGTTTTTTGTTGTTTTTTTTTTCGTGTTTGAAATTTGCTTTGCATTCAGGTAAGAAGAAGGGAACAAATGAAGAGCGGGGGGGAGAGGGAGGGCCATCGCAAGCCCCTTCTCAGCCACAGGCTTCGGGACAGCAGCAGCCCCCGAGGCAACAGCAGCCGCAGGCTTCGGGACAGCAGCAGCCCCCGAGGCAACAGCAGCCACAGGCTTCGGGACAGCAGCAGCCCCCGAGGCAACAGCAGGCACAGGCTTCGGGACAGCAGCAGCCCCCGAGGCAACAGCAGCCACAGGCTTGGGGACAGCAACAGCAGCAGAGCAATGCTCCTGCGGCTGCAGCGCAGCAGGGTACTCCTGAACCAGTTGCTCAAGGAGGCGGTGAAAGATATCAGGGGCCGCGTCAAGATAGGGGAGGCGGAGATCAAGGAATGGGAAGAGGTGGACAAGGAATGGGAAGAGGGGACCAAGGAATGGGAAGAGGAAGAGGGGAACGCGGTAGAGGAAGAGGGGAACGTGGCGGAGGACGAGGGGACGGCGGCGGAGGAAGAGGGGGACGTGGCGGAGGAATGGGACAACAGCCACCGGGTGAACGGTATATTCCTGGAATGCAGCAACAACAACAGCCGGTTCAACAGCATATTCCTGGAATGCCGCAAGGTCACCGTGGAAGTCAAGGTCAAGGTCAACGGGGAGGCAGAGGCGGCGGAGCGCCAGGCTATTCAGGTCCAAGAGAACCCATGCAAAGCCAACCAGGATCGCGTCAAGTAATTTTAATTTTTTATTTACGAATTTCGATTTTTAGAAAAATAATAAAATTTCACAGTACCTTAAGTCACTCTGATATCGTTTTTTGATTGAATAACATATTACTGTGTACAATGGTAATCTGTTTATTCTTATATTAACTCTTTTGATAGCGGTAGGAATAAAGAATAAAATATATAGATTTTTTTTTTTTTTTTTTTTTTCGGATTATAAAAAAAAAACTGATTTGATGATTTTTTTGCAAGATTTCTACGCGCACCATGCGCTTCTTCATGGGTTTTATTAAAATATTATGGTTTTCTTTTTTTTTTTTTTTTTTTACTTATGATTTCGTATGTTTGATTAAATTTATAATTTTTTTCGCTTAATTATTTCCAGTCTTCAGCACCGTCTCCGGCTCGTTCGACGTCTTCCGGTCCCGGAGATACAGGTTCCGTGGGATCCGGAAAGGCATCAAGCAAAGTACAGTAGTTTGATAATATTTTCGTGACAGAAATATAATGGAAATTTATTTACGTGCGTATTAAACATATTTTATTCAACTTTCACAGGGAGCACCTGGCACGGGACCTGTGAAAACTTCGTTACCTAAAGCAGAACAGGAGAGACAAATGAGTCTCATACCGAAGCGAAAAAATCCCAATAAAGGCGGTACCGCCGGTCGACGCATTACCGTCGAAACTAATATGATACCAATCTTATTCGGGAAAAATTTCACGGATTCCATGGTGCACTACGACGTCAAGTTTGAACCCGATAAACCGAAATTCATGTATCGGCCTATTATGGAGGGCGTTCGCTTGAAACATTATCGCAATAACAATCCCGGCTATGACGGTCGTTGCAACTTGTTCGCTGCCGGACCTCTGCCGTTCGGAGATGAGGTACATATGCAGAAAATAATAAGGCTAATGATCGAGTTTTTTCTTTTCTTTCAAACTTTCTTATCTCCACTCAATATATTTTTCTTGACTAAAAAAGTTCTTCGTGAACACAGCGTTAACGTCTAAATTATTTTAAATCAATTTAAAAAAATGTTTAAATCCGTAAAAATACAATTGTAATGGAAAAAGTTGATTCAGGAGATTACGGAGCCAAATAATTGTGTTTATTTTAATGATTTAGAGAATAACAATAAATATTATTTTTGTCTTCCCAACAGTTGCATACAGAGGTCACGGTGTTGAATCGCGAACGCCAATCGGAATGCACCTTTAAGGTTCACATTACCAGAGCTCAAGACATCGATACCTCGTGGTTGAAGACTGTGAGGCCCGGATTTTGCGAGAGCGAACGGGAACAAATAGCTATTCAAGCTGTGGATGTAATACTCCGATCCGTTGCGATTCGCCGACAAGCGAAAACGGTAACGTCGGAATATTCAATTTAAATCGATAAAATTGCTCAATGAAGCGTTGAATTATTTATCAACGAGGTATAAACATTTTTATTATCAGGTTGGGAGATCACTGTTTCTGCAGCCCGAACCGGGGAGAGTAGTTGATTTGGGGAACGGAATGGATCTCTGGGTCGGTACTTTCCAGTCCGTCATTCTCGGCTGGAAACCTTATTTCAATATCGACGGTAATGCCACATTTTCTCAACGTTTAACGCGCAATGATTATTGTATAAAGCGAAACCTTGTGAAGCAGCGATTCATGTGAATTTTTATTATAATTTCAGTCGCCCACAAAGGCTTCCCACGATGTCAACCCGTCTTAGATTTGATCGGAGAGCTCTGCGGAGGTATAACTCCGAGAGACGTCGACAACGGAAGACGCAGACTTCAGTTATATCTCAAAGGCCTAAAAGTTACTTACGAGATACCGGGAAATCCCGGATCGAGACGCACGTGGGGTATAAATGACTTGGCAAGAAATGCGAGGGAATCCACTTTTGAGTTGGAAGACGGATCGGTCTCCACTGTTGAGAATTATTTCGCTACGCAAAAGAGATACAGACTGCGTTATCCGGATCTTCCGACTCTTTGGGTCGGTTCGAGGCAGAAGCAGATATTGATACCCGTTGAGGTAACAGCGGTCGATACTTTGTTAAAAAAAATTTATTTACACAAATGAAGCTTCCGTTCGACACAGTAAATTTATCAATTTTTCACTAACTGTTATACTGGAATTAGATACACCTGTTTTAACATTTTTTCTTTTTTAATTTGTTAAGCTTTGCACCATCGAAGTCGGACAAGTGACCAACAAAAAGTTGGATGAACGCCAAACATCAACAATGATAAAATTCGCTGCGACAAATACCACGACGCGCAAGCAGAAGATTATGGATGGCGTGAGTATCAATTAAAAGTTAGGCGATCGAATTTCTCGCATAATATTGTACATTATGATTTAAAAAAAAAAAAAAAATGTATAGTTCTCGAAGATGAGATTCAACGAAGATCCGGCAATGAAAGAATTCGGTATTTCCGTAAATTCCGGTTTCGAGACAGTTAATGCTCGAGTTTTGGAACCGCCGTCTCTGACCGACACCCGTCAGATCGTCGTGAGAAAAGGCGTGTGGAGGGCAAATGGTTTCCAAACCGCTATGTTTTTACCGGACAAAAGTTGGACGATACTGAATCTGAATTTCCGAACGCAAGACCGAGTTTTGCGAGATTTCGTGACGACACTGCAACGCTCAGGTTCGTCGTCCTCCATTCGCTACATTAGTCTCCAATCAAATAACAATTTATATGCTGTTTCCAGCAGATTATTTAGATACACATATACAATGTTGACAAATGATTACATATTTTGTTGTTCCATCGGTTACAGGTCACGCCCTTGGAATGGCAATCGGGGAACCGATAGGTCCTTTCCAAAAGATGGAATTGAGATCCCGCGATGTACGCGGAATAATCAATTTCTTCCAAGAAAAAAAGAAAGAAGGATTGAAGCTCGTGGTCGTCGTTGTTCCCGACAGAACCGGTCCGGAATACGGTATGCAATCGTTGAATGTCTCAATTCGATTCGTGTTACAAAAAAATTCTTATCGTACTAACATTCGAATTGATTTTTCAGGAAAAATTAAGCAGGTAGCGGAACTCAACGTTGGCGTTTTAACTCAATGTATCAAAGCCGTCACTATCGAGAGAAAAATGAATGACGCGACTGCTGGAAACATTCTGTTGAAGATCAATGCCAAGTTGAATGGCACCAATCAAATATTCACTCAAGGACGGCTGTAAGTTTAGACAGAAATGATTTACTTGTGGGATATAACTGAAAATGAAAGGGATTTTAATCGATATCGTTTTTCAGCCCTCCGTGTTTGAAGAGACCCTGCATGATCGTCGGTGCCGACGTGACGCACCCTTCGCCCGACGCCACGGACATTCCTTCGATTGCTGCGGTAATTAACGAAAAATATTAAAATAATTTTCGCTCATCGAGGTGTCCGACGCGACGAAATTGGGTCATTAAATTTTTTTGCTTCCAGGTCGCTGCCAGCTACAATCCGAACGCATTCAGATACAACGTTGAAATACGTCTTCAGCCTCCGAGAACGGAAATAATTCTGCATCTTCAAGAGATAATAAAAAAACAACTGATATTTTTCTTCCAGAAATCGGGCCAAAAGCCCGAACACATAATCTTTTATCGGTACGTGAATATTTTATCAATATTTGTATATCAGTAATGATTCACCCGTTGAATACGACAATATCATTTTTTTTTTATTTCATTTGATTTTTTAATTTTTTAATTTTAAACATTTTTAGTGTTAGTATTTTATTGATCGAACAAAAGCCCTTCCTACGATTGTTTATAACCTGTTTTACAATTGGGACAATTATTGTAATCTGTACTAACAGAGACGGTGTGAGCGAAGGTCAATTTCCGCAAGTAATGCATCACGAATTGCAAGCTATCCGAAACGCCTGTAAGTCGGTAGCCGGCACCGGAAAGTATGAACCGCCAATCACGTTCCTCGTGGTACAAAAACGTCATCACATTCGAATGTTTCCGACGGATCAGAGAAACTCCGACGACAGAAACGGCAACGTTCAAGCGGGAACCGTCGTCGACACGGACATAACTCATCCGTCGCACATCGACTTCTATCTGGTATCACACGCCAGTATACAGGTATTTATTTATTTTATTAACGGGAATACTGCCTTTTACACTTAAAGGATTAATTCATATATCACAGATCTTATAAAGTCGATAAATAATCAATTAAAAAAGGTAACAGCGACTTTATAGTATATAGTAAGTTATTAAAAATGTTCTTAAGATGTTTTTTTTTTACATAATAGGTATCATATCGTAACTACGAATTTTGTTGTTTTTTTTTTTTTACGATGCTGAGTTCTCGAATTCAGTTTTCACTACATGCGATCACTTTCCTACATCCGTGATAACAACTCCATAGTGCTCCATAGTGACCACAGTGCTCCATAAATAAAATTAGGAATAATTTTCAGATTATCAATTAAATTTAATATTTATTGAAATAAAAATGTTGAATGCGTTCTTTTATGATAAAAGATACATTCCAGCTGTATTCGTAATTTCGATGCGTTGTTTTATAAAAAGGTATATCGCCAGCTGCAAACAGCACTGATGAATCTCGAGAAATTCAGATGAAGGGAGAATATTCGGCTTGAAAAAAAAAACAACCATCTGCAACACAGCTGCAAATAAAAGAACGCGCTTTACGGCGGATAAACGAATTTGCTGAATTCGAGAACTCAGCCGATGTCTCGACAATATTTCTATAATAAATAAAATTGTTTCGTACGTTTCAGGGAACGGCGAGACCGACGAAATATCGTTGTTTGTGGAATGACAATGATATGTCGGAAGACGATATTGAACAGCTGACGTACTACTTGTGTCACATGTTTTCGCGTTGCACTCGCTCCGTCAGTTATCCCGCACCGACCTACTACGCTCACCTCGCCGCTTTCAGGGCCCGCGCTCTCACGAACGAGTAAGTAATACTCTGGCAAATGTGGCAGAGCTGTTAATTAACGTCTTCACGTACGGACTCTATACGTATATCGAGGGGATTTCCTGTCCCAGCGGCCGATGTCTATACATCATATAGACCCTTACAGCGGCTCATGTTTATGACAATAACTCGAAAACTGTTCAACATTTTTCATGTTGGAAAAAAGATTTAAGTAGTGCAAAGCATAGGCTAACAGAATATTGCGGATACGTTGTTTTTATCAGCTTCCACTTTGTTAATATAACGCATAAACAAAGAGTTTAATCAGTGATGATGTCTTAAAACTTTGAGCGTCTCGTTTACCGAGCGAAATTTCCCTGAAAAATCTGAAATAATTCATATATGTACTGTGAACATTTCCCTATCGAATGGCGCCAAGCAAATTTTAATCGGTGTAATAGTTTTTTTGTTACAAACAAATATAGCGAACAACGTTATTTTCGAAACAAAAAAAGCTATAAACATTAATATTCTTGTAAACATTTTTCAAGTAGTTACCATAATAATATTTTGTATAAAATTTTTTTATAAATTTAATATTTCCCTTTTTGCAACTGGTAACGCGAAATGTTTTGTTGGCACTTTCGTTTTCGGCGCTCGGACGCCATCCGAATCGTTGAATCGCGCCAAGTCTCCGGCCGCTGGGATCATTTTTCGCGCGAAGCCCCCGTACGCGAACGATTAATTACGATATAATGTTTTTATTGGGTTTACAATGTTGTATTGCAATGTTTTTAATGTCGCAGAGCTGTCGACTCACTACTATAGAACGTTTTTATTTCTTCAGGGTTGACATTCGGCTGAACAATCTCGAGGAAGAGCAACGAATGAAAATGACTATTAAGAAAGAAATATTGGAGGGCAATCCGATGTTTTTCGTCTGAAGGCCGGAAATTTACAAGACTGTTGATAATGCGCAATATTGCGTGATAGTATTATGTGATACTGATCCGGGCTTCGATATTTGTTCTTTATACGTCTCTCTTTTACGTCGAATAGTTGGATGCATCGACTACCGAATAACAAAAAGGCTGCTTACCAATTCAGTAGTCGTTGTCTCCCGAGTTGAAAGACTGAGATCGCAGATATTTTAATATATTGTTGTCAAAGTCGATTTGATGCTACTATTGAAATATCATTTATATGACGCATCTTTGATTCAAAATAGTTTTCTACTACGGTAGTGATATATAAATTGTTTCTAATTCCGAGACAATTTCCAATCGAAACAATTGAAGATCGCGTCTTTTTTTTTTTTTTGTACAAATTTGTTTTCTTATTCGTCCTTTAATTTTTTTCGTCCGATTTAATTTATTCCGATCGATATGATAAAAAAAATTATACTAAAAAACATTTTTTGTTTAAAGTAAAAAATAAATGAAAAAAAATCCATGTTTGTCGCGAACGAACAATTTGTGTATAATAATCATGGAATTTTAACAAATGAATTATATCAACTCCCGTATCGCATATTTGACGAATTTATCTTCAGTCGCGTTATATTCATAATAAGCATATTTAACGTTTATCATTTGCAAATCTATACTGTCTTTTTGTGTTATTCTGTAAATGTACAATTAGTCGGACTATTAATGGGTTTTCAGGACAAAACATTAATACACTAAAGTAATTATATTTTTTTAGACGTCGTTTCTGTTACCTTTTATTTAAACATTACCTGCGTTCACTGAAGCCAAATTAAACCTCAGCTTGGATTTATGTAACGCTAACGCTTAAAATAATATAATATAAACACAAAGAAAACTCATTGGGCTATAAAAATTCATATCTTTGTTTACCTATATGTAATGTGACACGAAAATCGTGAACAACCTTTTTCATTGTGAATTAATGGATTTATATGTTTTTTGAAGTGCCTACATAAATAAATACATTGATTTACCGATTCCGTGTTATTTCTTTCAATTTTAAACATATGATGATAGAACAAACTGTACAATAATTAATGTATAATAAACTCACAGTTTCGATCAAATTCTGAATATATTTATACGACAAATCAGAATATTCTCGTCACCGGATGCAAAATTGATTTACGCGTCCAATGATTCCCTATTTTTTCCCGAAGTTTATGAATTGATTAATGTTGATAATTAAAACGTTCGATAACAATCCCGATTTTTTACGTCGCAAATGTAAATCGTTTAACTATCACTCTTGGTATGGGAAAATTGCTACGCGAGTACCGATAATTTTCTCGGTTTTTAAAATCATTTATTCACGAATGATAAAATTGCCGTTTGACAAGGAATCGTTAATCCGGTCTGCCAAAAACATCGATAGTCATTACAAAAAGCAGTGTTATTTAGGGTTAATTTATATGATGTGTTCAGTATTGATGTGAAAAACGTCGAGTAATTCATCGATAACGAAAGGTCGCATCTACTGTTCAAGAGCCCGAAAGATACGCCCTTGTTTCACCAGCAACGCGTTACGATTCCAGGTATTATGCCGGCAATCGAAAAAAGCCGGCATATCATATTTTGCTGATTCTTTCGTACCCACGCAATGTGACAACGGTTCTGTCACGATATATTTATGAGTCTGTAGTGTGTGTTGTCGAAACGAAATGTGAGAATATAGCACGGCGTTAGAATGGTATAGTTATGCACTGTGTTATACGCGTACCTAACTTGCTTTGTCTCAGACACACAGCACGACAGCAGGACACGTTAGCGCGTAGTCGGCGCTTTCGTTTACCATACATTCGTAAACACAACACTTTCTCTCTCAGTCGCGTTCGAGCGTGTCTCGAGAGTGTACATCGATGACAACCTTTGCGTGATCTTTATTCGACTCTACAAAAACTTATCGAGGACAACAATGGTGAAGAAAGGTGAGTCTAAGGTTATTTTCAAGATCCAGTTGAAACTCGTTTTCGTAGGACATTGAGTCTCTTACACGAGAATCGGGAAGATACACGTTTCACCGGTATTCTTTGTAAACTTTTCATCAAACGCATTATTACTGCGTTACATTGTTAAAAACGCTTTATATTCTTTTATTTGCAAAAAAATTGACAGCGTAACTTTCGGCTGACGTTACTTATGGAGACATTGATATTTTGCTTTACGAAATAGTTATTCAACGTTCAGTTTCATTGATGTAACAATGCAACGAATGGGTAAGTCGCACATTCGGTAAATAATAGAAATTTTTAGGCCTTCATTTTCCATCTCGAAATTAATATAAAATGTACACAGACTCGTCAATCAAATTTTTATTCTAAAAGTCTGCCGAATTTCTGAAAAACAAAAAAAAAAACGATAAAAAATATTTTGGCAAAACATTATTCCGCTAAAATACACAGGGACAATGCTTAACGCCAATAAACGTTGAAAATACATGTTCCACTTTTCCCACAATGCAATATTACAAAGTAAGATGATTTAAAAAATTCCGCGAATTTTTTTTCGTCGCAAAAGTTATTTTCTTCAAAAACGACAAAAATCATTTTTATGGCGTCTCGTTTCTTCATTTGTGAAAAAATCATCTGCAGGTAAAAAGAAAGGAAAAAATGCGGAAGGCAACGGAGATTCGGATTTGTCGCAAGCGTCGGCAACAACTCAGCCTCCGGTTCAGCAACAACAACAACGAGAACCTCCCGTTGCCGAAGCAATGGCAAGAATGGCGCAGCTGGGTACAGGACAGGGAACAGCGGAAGCGGAAGGCAGCAGCGGACAGCAGAGATCCGCGAGAACTGAGAATTCCGGTCAACAAGCTCCAGCAGCAAAGGGAAGAGGAAGAGGAAGAGGTCGCGGAAAACCTCTTGACGCTCAGACGCCTATTCCTGGAATGCCGCAAACTGTGCGAATTCCTGGTATGCCTCAGGCAGCACCATCCGGTTTGCCGAGGGGTGGTGCAGCTTGGGGACCCACTCCTGGCGCTGGGCAACAGGCACCCGGAGTTCAGAGCGCTCAACAACACATTCCTGGAATGCCTGTGCACAAAACTCAACGTCCAGTGAGTTCTGCTGGGACTCAAGGACCATCGCCGCCACAAACACAATCGCGAGAGGTAATTAAAAAAAAATAATAAATAAAAAATGATATTTATAATTAAAAATGATTTTTGAATAACAAATAATTATAACAGATCGAGAAGAGGAGAAAAACCTATTTATTAATATTTTATTGGCTTCTATAACGTTTATTTTTAATATTTATAGCAAAGGCGTTAATTTTTTTACCCACAATACCGATATTCGCGTCGCGTGACTAACGTTAAGGCGACGAATATTTTATGTTCGCGAACATACGAATGTTCGATTTTCGTCACGCGATTCGTATGGATTTGCGCGTAAAGGCATCACATAAATTTATCAACATAACAATATTTTTTGTTGATAATATTAGAGATTTCTGACGAATTTTTTAAAAACTCAATCCATAATGAGATATTTGCGAGTTGGAAGCGTATCTCAAATTTTATTGAGAAAAATACAATGGGTAAAAATGATGTGCGCGCAGGTAGCAAGCGTGGAAAACAGCTTCGTATTGCTCAAGTTTTTTTATCTGTTAATATTTCCAATAATAACGATATATTCATAATTTTTTATATTGATCATTGCATAATATAATATTAATTGTTTGTCGATCTTTGGAGAATCGAAGCTCTCCGGTTACTCGATAGAAACGCACATAATTCCCCATTATCGAAAAACCTTCAGATCGAATGAATATTTAATATTAATAGTAATCTATTATCGTTTGAATAATTTTTTTTTGTATATTTAAGTTTAATACATTTATAATTTTTTCACTCAATTTATTGAACTCTTATTCACAGTCTTCAACAGCGGCTACGCCCGGGTCGTCGGCATCTTCCACTGCAGGAGACACAGCTTCCGCCGGTTCTGGCAGAAAAAAAGAATCGCCCGTCTCATCGGTAACTTCAACGAATTATTTTGTCTCAGAAGCATTACGATAATTTTTGTTCGCTGCATCAATCGCAATGCGCTTCGTTTCCCGCTGACTTTTCACGTTACCAACAATATATCTCTACAACAGGCGGCAGCCGGAATATCGCCGGTAAAAACATCGCTGTCCCCGACGCAACAAGCGACTTATCGAAGTCAGATACCGAAGCGCAAAAATCCCAACAAAGGTGGTACCGCCGGAAAACCCATTACCGTCCAGACTAACATGATACCGATGGTATTCGGTAAAAATTTCAAGCCGTGGGTCACGCATTACGATATTAAAATTGATCCCGACAAACCGCGATTCATGTATCGTCCGGTCGTCGAGGCTGTGAGATTGAGACACTATCCCGATCGTTATCCAGCGTTCGACGGGCGTTGTAATGTTTTCTCAGCCGGAAAGCTACCGTTTGGCGATCACGTATGTAGCGAAAAAAATAAATAAAAATAAAAAATACACTAGAAAAGCTGAATAATTAACTTGAAACACACAATTGATATATTCAACTTTTTTCTACCAGTTTACTACGGAGGTTCAGGTGCTCAATCCACAGCGACAATTGGAGATGACATTCAAAGTGACTCTCGATAGGACGCAGGATATCGACATGTCGTGGTTGCTGAACGTGAAACCCGGTCTCGAAGAAACCGAACGCGAACAGATTGCTATTCAGGCCCTCGACGTCGTTCTTCGCAGCGCTCCAAATCGACAAAATGCCATTACGGTAACTAATGACTTAAATATACTATTTCAGATAAAAATTGAGTAGAGAAAAGGATTGAAGAGCAGCAAATACATTTTAACAACCAGTTGGTGAGATTAACGAATATTTTTAACGAGATTTTTGAACGTATTTGTCAGATTGGAAGGTCCTTCTTCACTCAGCCGCTAAAAGGACGAGTATTGGATTTGGGAAACGGGATGGATCTCTGGGTCGGCACTTTTCAATCGGCGGTACTCGGGTGGAAGCCGTACTTCAACATCGATGGTAATAGTTGATTTTCAACACAAAAAAAAATATATATATAGCCCGTTGTCTATTATTTGATGCATCAAAATTTCATTTCTTCGTTTCTATGAAATACACGATTTCTAGTTCACCATTCATTAATTTTCATTTTGATGAAAAATCAATTATTGAAAATTGATTAATATGTATTAATATCTATAATATGTTAACAAAAAAAATGAAATATTTTTTTTTAGTCGCTCACAAGGCATTTCCGCGGAACCAATCGGTTTTGGATTTGATGAGAGAGCTGTGCTGCGATCCCCGAGCGAATCGCGACATCACGCCGCAGGATGTCGAATATGGAAAAAAAAAGTTGCAGCTTTATCTCAAAGGCTTGAAAGTCACATACGAGATACCGGGAAATTCGTCGACCCGACGCACAATGGGTATCAATGATCTCGCAAAGAGTTCCAGAGAAGCGACTTTTGAACTGCAAGACGGTAGCGTCACGACGGTACTGAATTACTTCGCCAAGGAAAAGAGATACAAAATACGTTATCCCGACTTGCCGACGCTTTGGGTCGGTTCTAAGAATAAACTTGTATTGATACCCGCTGAGGTAAGATTTACGAATGGTCTGTTTAACGATTTAACGATTTTTTTACGAATTTACTCATTAGCAAACCTTTTTTTTTTTTTTTGCCTTTCAGCTCTGCGTAATCGAAGCCGGTCAGGTGACTAACAGAAAGTTGGACGAACGTCAGACAGCGACGATGATAAAATTCGCCGCAACGGACACGCAGACGCGCAAAAATAAGATTATGGAAGGCGTGAGTGTTCGAGTATAAATCTTAAACAATCGCGTGACGAGATGGGAAGTTCTTGACGAAAGAAAAATTGTTAATTTTCAGTTCGCGAAAATGAAATTCAACGAGGATCCGGCTATGAAAGAGTTCGGCATCTCCGTCGGCGGTGGATTCGAGACGGTGAAGGCGCGCGTTCTCAATCCCCCGTTACTGTTTGACAAGAGAGACATTATCGTGAAAAAGGGAGTTTGGCGAGCGAATAGCTTTCACACGGCTATGGTACTGCCGGACAAAAGTTGGACGATACTTAATCTTAACGACAGAACGCAAGAGGAACCTTTGAGAAGAATGGTTGAGATGTTGCAACGCGGAGGTTCGTTATATGCTATTTTTTCAATTTCTTAAGGAAATACGCGTACCTTGCGGTTGGAAAAATTGACTCAAATTTCTTATATTTTTTTCACAAATTCTTACAAAAGAGAGAGAGTCTTACAATAAAAAATGGTCAAAGATTATCGAAATTGAAAATATATCGGGCCGCCGGAATTTCTTTTTTTTTTTTTTTGGCGTTTCACGGTGTTTAACACTTGAATAAAAATTACGAGAAACAAAAAAATTAAACGCGTTTTCAAATAAATAATAATGACGATCACCGATTTAAAAAAAAACATTTCGTTTTTCACAAAATCGAACGGTTTTAAATTTCTTTTTATTTTAGATATATCGGTTCCACTGATAGTGTTAACCGCAAAAAAGGAGTTACTTTTCTGGCGTTCAAATACATATATATTTTTTTTTTTCAACATATTTTGACAATTTTTTTTTGTAGATCTCTCAACGCAACAATTCTTAGTAAACAAATATATGGTGACGAGGGTTCAAAAATATTGTTTAATTCCTTTTTATATCTCTTTCCACAGGAAAACAAGTCGGCATGTCTATCGGAAGTCCTTTAACGCCTTTCAAGAATATGAGAGCTCCGTTCCGCGATGTGCGCGAAATTATTCAATTCTTCGTCCAGAAGAAGTCTGAGGGGCTGAAACTCATCATCGTCGTCGTACCGGACAAAACCGGTCCCGTCTACGGTAAGACTTGCTAATTTCCCACTTTCGTTTCATTTTTCTCCGATTCATGGATCCCGAACGTTAAAATTCGTATCGCGCTTCAGGCAAAGTGAAGCAAGTAGCAGAATTGAACGTCGGCGTTCTGACACAGTGCATCAAGGCGGTCACTGTCGAGAGAAAGATGAACGACGCGACAGCCGGAAACATATTGCTTAAAATAAACTCCAAGTTGAACGGAACTAATCAAATCTTCGCAGTTGGAAAGAAGTGAGTTAATGGCATTAAAAAAAAAAAAAAAAATTCCTACGCTTCAATGAAAATTGTAATTTTATTAAACTTTATTTGTTTCAGCCCTCCGTGCCTCAACAGACCTTGCATGATCGTCGGTGCCGACGTGACGCATCCCTCGCCAGACTCCGTCGGTATACCTTCCATAGCTGCGGTAATGAATTTAAAAAAAAAAATTAAATACAATATTCGAATAATTTTTTCAACATTTTTCACTGGATTAATGCGAGGCATTCGGTATCAGATATTTCAGATATTTGAAAATTTTGTTATTTGTTTGTTTGTTTGAAAGTTTGTTGTTTGTTTGTTTGTTATTTGTTTGTTGTTTGTTTGTTTGTTATTTTATTTCTCCGATCGCCAGGTCGCCGCGAGTCACGGTCCTCGAGCCTTCAAGTACAACGTCAAGATACGTCTGCAGCCACCGAAAACTGAGATAATATTGAATCTCGACGAGATAATGAAAGAGCAATTGATCTTCTTCTACAAAAGCACCAACTATAAACCCGAACGGATTATCTTTTATCGGTAAAAATAATCAAATTGTTCAATGAAAATTCTTCCGTTGCAAGTGAATTCGCGTCTCATCGTCGATCGGCAATAATTACGAGAATCACTTTTTGCGTTATTTTATTACAGCGACGGGGTCAGCGAGGGTCAATTTCCTCAAGTGATGCACCACGAGCTTCAGGCGATTCGAAACGCATGCAAAAAAGTCGCCGGAGCTAACAAATACGAACCAAAGATAACATTCTTAGTCGTGCAGAAACGCCATCACATCCGATTGTTTCCGACTGATCGGCAAAACTCCGACGACAGAAACTTCAACGTTCAGGCGGGTACCGTCGTCGACACTGACATAACTCATCCGTCGCACATTGACTTTTATCTCGTGTCTCACGCCAGTATTCAGGTAACGTCCCAAATCAAGAGACGCGGCAGCGTCTCGACGTCGAGTATTTAAAAAAAAAGAAAAAAAAATTTGTTAAAATTTGTCAGTATTTTTTCGTTATTGTTACGATTATTCGTTTTACTTATTGCCGAAAAAAACGCTTTCCTTCGAACATACGGTTTCGTAAAATAAATTCGTGTCGTACTTTTTCAGGGAACGGCGAGACCGACGAAGTATCGTTGTCTGTGGGACGACAGCGACATGTCGGAAGACGAAATCGAACAACTGACTTACTATCTGTGTCACATGTTTTCTCGCTGCACCCGCTCGGTCAGTTATCCCGCGCCGACATACTACGCTCATCTCGCAGCCTTCAGAGCTCGCGCTCTGACCAACGAGTGAGTGTTTCTTTTTATTCATTCGATACGTTCAAAGATTTCAAATACTGTTGAAATTCCGTGTTTTGCTTCTTCCTAATTGAAAATAAGAAAAGAAAAAAAAAAAGAGTTGGCAGATTATTTCTGCAGTTTTATAGAAATCGCGTGAAAAAATACAAATTTTAGACGATTGATCGAAAAATTCGATCGCGACGAAATTCTGTCGATCGATCGAAATGACGGAGAAAACAGAATGAACATTTTTATTTGCGCTTTTTTCAGGGTCGACATTCGGCTAAACAATCTCGACGAAGAGCAACGAACCAAAATGACGATAAAACCCGAAATCCTTATGGGAAATCCGATGTTTTTTGTCTAAATCGCTTTTACAATTACAAGACTGTGAGTAGAATACGCACGCGATATCATTTCGGACTCTGATACACTTAATCCTTTTTTTTTCTTTATTTTTTTTTAACGAAACGGAAATTCCGAAATGGCGAGGAATTTGATTTTATACGTATTATCGAAGTGCTTTTAATAATTTTGTATTAGAATCGTCACGGTTTTCAGTTACGTTCGATTATTATTCGTATGCAATATGAATAATCATTTTTTTTTTTGCGTTTCGTTTTTTTTATTTTTTTTTTATGTTTCTTTATTCTTCGTCGTCACCATAGAAATGCCTTTTTTTACTTTAATACGACGCTAGATATATAAAATAGAAAATTTCCACCAGTTGTAGATGTGGAAAAATCTGCAACAGTGAAAATGTTGTATTCCGAAGAATAATGATTTTCACTGTTGTCGATGTCAGGATAATGATAGCTGACGTTCGTTGAACGAACGAAGAGAAGCACGTGACGAATATCTTCGTTCATAAAAATTGCACAGCCTTTATTTTTTCATAAATATATACATAAATATGATATAATATATTACAACATTGTTTATTCTTAATGGAATATTCATAAGTTTCAAGAGATTATCCATTAAAAATTAATAAAAATGTTACATTCGCAAATTTACGAAGCATTTTTTTTTCGAGTCGTAGTTATACTTTTATCCTATCCTCCTGCGCGTTCATAGAGCCATTGGACGAATTAACGATTTTCAGTTGTTTCCAACGTTCCGCAATATTTCGTCGTGAAAAAATAACTCCAAAAATCATTGACGTTTAACTTTGAAATTGTGTAAAAATAACATTTTTTTTTAGATATGAAGATTTCAGCCGTAAATTCGAGAATTTTTAAATAGCGGAGGAAGAAAATTACCTTTATCTCAGTTTCATTCGGCTTCGATCCGTTCCCATGAGAAACGTGAGTATAGAATATAATTTTCATAAGCGTTTCATTACGAATTATTATACGAAATCTATATAGAAGAATCTAAGAGTCTCGTGACGTCAGGTAACTAAACTCGTTACTCAAAAGGCACTTTTATCGGTTTTTTTTTTTTTTGGCAGAACGCAGTCGGTTGCAGAGCCAACCGACAGCGCTTTTATGTCTGTTCGTTGGCCATATTTTTCTCTTAATTTACCGACCGATAGATTTGTCTCTTCAATTCATTGGTTTTTCGCGTATTTCACTTGTAGAGTGACGAATTTCGGAACTAAATATTTTTTGCCAACAGTACATTTATATTATAAAAAACTAAAAATCGATAAACGAATAAATAAATAAATAAATAAATAAATTTGTTAAAAAATTTTAACATTATGCCGTCGATAACATGAACTCGAAGCCATTTCTGCGATTCTATATTCCGCGATCGTTCATAGGTAATACGGACGTATATATCAACGGGCAATGCACTCACACAATGACGAACGATAAAGTCTCTGCACTGCATGTAGAGTTTGCCGCGAGTTCGTTAACCGGCGCGAACAATCTATAACGATTCATAATATATTCGAAACTTTACGAAATTTATCCTCAACCGAACGTCCGAGATGTACAATAGTTTCTCGTTGAAATTCCGTGGAATTCGCAAAAAAAATATATATATTTCCCGAATCTACGATTATACGAAATTTTTCGTACTCTCGTATATAATGAAAAATGAATTCTCAATGATAACGAGAAATAATAAAATCGGCTTTTAATATGATTAAAAAAAAAGTTTCTATGATAAAAGTTCGGAATCGAAAATTTTGGAATAGTTGAAAAATGTTTGATAAAAACTTTTTTCAACGATTGCGGCGTTTCAAGTTTTCGCGACTTTTGGAAACGAAATAAAATGCGATTTTGCAGGGTTGAGATTTGCGGAATAGTTTTTACGTCGCAGAGCAGACGCGTTTAACTTTAGCCCACTTATTTTGCGTGACTAAATCGTGGAGAAGATACGCAAAAGCTTTCGAGGGTATAAAAGGGGGCAACAGACCATCGGGTCGATATCACATAGCAAAGCGCAGTAGGTTGAGGGAGGGGGGCGAGAGAGAGAGAGAGGGTTGGTCCAACGCATTGGGAGAGTCATCAAAGCGTAGATTCCGGGGGGAGTCTCTCGGCGTTACCCCATTCATGGTCCTCGTCGTTCAATGAGATTTTCGAGAGAGAAAATGCGAGAGGGTGAAGGCGAGAGAGAGCGTTGTAGGGGAGAGTCGACATTCGGAAGGGACGGGACTGCGTAACGCGGAGTAGAAATGTTGCGTCCTGTGCATGAAAGGGTCTGAAGTTGAAGGTCACCCATAAAACCCCACGGCAAAGTTGCACCGGGTTCGGGAATGGGATCGTCGAAACTACGACTCTTCATTCGCTCCCTCCTCGTCAATGATGTCTTGCTGCGCAATGACCGAGATACGCTCGTTCCCGATGGAATTTGTGCCTTTTAATAGAACGGCGAATAAATAACTTTGCTTCTACCCTCCAAAGTGATTCTCTCCGAAAGCAAAGGATTTCGCGATTAATCGTATGAAAGATTTTTTCCTTTTTTTGCGACTTATAACAAATTTATATCGAAATATGAGGTCTTAAGGGGAAATATCTACTTGACGGTACAAAATCAGAGGCGGATTTTGATTTTTTGTTTGAAAAACTATGGGAGATAATAAATGTTTTTTTTTAAGACTTAATACATTCAAATGAAAAATGTATTTTATTCCCTCGTATTGTTTTTGAGACAAAAATTAAACATTGGATTTACCTTCGAACCGCCAGGAGGATGTATCCCCTTAAAGGCTCACAAATTTTACTGTGAAATTTGAGGGTGAGTTACCATCATTTTGTTTTGTTGCGAAGTATAAGGCACTGAGAAAGTAAATTTATTTTTTTTTATTATATTTTATTATTTATTTATTATATTTATTTTTTATTTATGATTAAGTATCGCTGCATCTAATAGTGATGAGATCTCGAAATATTTCTTGCGTCATCTCCGGCCCAATGTTTGTGATTAGTATTTGTTTTTCCGAATTTCCGGAACTTATGATTTATGATCGAAGTGATTTTTTTTTTTTTTTTATTAAAGTCTTGTTGACGTATAAACTACGATTATGCTCGGTATATTCGCTTTTTTTTTAATGTATGGATTGGTCAAACATCAATTTATCGTATCAGTTTTCATCATCATAGTATATAAAAAAAGCTTTCGAAAACAATAACGCATAAAGAATTTATGAATCGAATGAATTGATCATATTTTAAACATCATTCTGATTTTTTTTACCCTTTTATTCCGATATCAATTTCTCGATGTCGAGCGAAAACATAACAATACTCCGTTACAGTACCTTTAGTATGAAATTGAGCGATAAAAATTCAATAATGGAAGAAAAAAAAAACATTGTTCGCAACATTCACAAATTTTTTAATCCCCTTCGTGTCTTTCGTAGACGAAAAAGAAATCAATGCGTTTATCAAGCCCTTTCCTCGTCCGTTATATCCCACCACAACCCGCCGGTTGTTCCCCGCAGACCCCTCGATTGTTTACCCCGACACGATCGTCAACAAACGTGGACGAGACCGTCGTAGTTTCTCCATGCATACCCTCTGCGTTCTTCCTTGACTTCGACTCAACGCCAGAGCACGTATCTCACGTGACCGCGCGTTCTCTCTATTGATTTCGCGCGGGGGTGCATGCGCCCTTGCACTATTTCTGGTGCCAAGGGGGTATGGTTGGCGGAAGCGGGGCGCGATACGAGCAGTTTTCGTTTGATACTACCGCGGGGTGGCGGCAATAGTGCCATCGACGGAGTAGTACTGACGAAATACTTTCGCGAGGCGTAGAAAAATAAATAAGAAAAAAAAACGAATTCGCGATTTATTATTTTACTTTTGAATAAACAGTGCACACAGCGCCGTTACGTGTGAGTGACAAACGTGAAACATTGTCATACGATATGACTGGAGAGTGGGCATGAGCATCGTTTGTTCGTTCAGGTATCTGGATCTATTTTTTTATCTCTCGCATTCACTTCCGTCTAATTTCGTCGAGAAAACGATGTCCGCTCGCCCATTTCTTGTGAACTTTTCTCGATTTCGTGATACATCTTTTCTCATTATTCAACGACAATCATTTTTATTTCTTTTATCGTCATATTCTTTACAAAATAAATTCGACATTTTTTTATGCACAAAAATTAACCGCGGATACGTCAAAATGTAACGAGTTATTTCTGCTACGTGTGTTAGATTTATTTTACTTCCGGTTGATTTCAACTGGGTTTCCATATTTAATATATCTCCTGTTCAATCTGAATAGCGCAATCCCCGAGAATTTTTGGTTTTTTTTTTCTCGGAAAATGTTTTTCAATTTATTTTTCACCGCGTCTCGTGGACTCCGGCGAATCGTGCTATGCACGCCCGAGCATCGAGGTGCAATTCATTCCTCACGTGCAACGTGCTACGACACAATGTTTCTCTATGCTATATAGTATATTAAGCTTATACACTCGATCGATCTGTGCCAGGGTACGTTAGCCTCGTGCACAAATTCGATAAGACGCGCTCGACGTTCGACCTCGTTCCTCGTGTTACCTCGTTACGAGAACAACAATTTTTACCTTCGCTTCCGGCACTGCACGTTTAGGTGACAATTTAAGGTATTACTTTTTATAAAACAACGAATTATTGTTTCTACGTCGTAAAAAAAAAATCCTCTCATATCTTTGAATTGTTCGCTTTATTCCTGACGATATGAAATTCCGGCAAAAAAATGTATTTAACCTAAAACCGTTTTACCGTGATTAACCCTGAATAAATAAACGAGAACAATAATAGCGATTGTTAGTAGTGTTTTGCCGAAAAATATGCCTTCAAAATGATATCACTTCGATAGATATGTCGAAAAAAAAATCCCGAGGTTTCGAGGCTTGTTTACATCGCGGTTGAACGCGGATGGTGGCGGAGACGTCCCGAAGCTTCCCGATTCGGGGCCCCGAATCGCGTGACGTCTATCGATCTGTTTTGTTTCCCTTTTTTTCATCGTTTATTATCGCATAAATCGTGTCGCCTGCACGACTGTCGTTGGTTTTGATACATGTGTCTCCAAAAAAAATAAGATATTCACGAGAACAATGATGACGTTTGTGACGATATTCTTTACGATGATCCATTTTATTCTCTGCGTGTGCGTGTGGAAGGTGGGTAAGGAGGAGGAAATGCAATTGAACTTGCAGAGGCTTCTGGAAGGTTCGGTTCCGTCTCTGTGCAGCGGGATCGATTATTCGTCGTGACTGTCTGCATGAATGCGATTACGACATTTATCGTAACAGCGTCGAGACGCTTTAATTAGAGTTCCTATTTCGAGTGTAGACTGCGAAATGCGTTATTCTCGCTGTTCTATTTGTGTACGAAATTAATGAGAAATTACGAATAATCGCGGGGGGAGGTATTATTGCGTCGTCGTGAACTCTGGCTTCCCTCGCGTGGAGTCTCGTAACATATCTGCTTATAGGCAGGTCGAAGGGCTTCGCGTTGACGGTCATCCGAGATATCGTAAATACCGAAGCGAACAACGAGGCAAATAGATGCACTTCATTTAGTTTGAAGATCGCGCAGGGGCACCATTGTTACAAATAAAAAATGCATCGTTGTCGGAGTATTCGTAAAATGTTGTTTATGTAATTCTTACATTGCGGAGGAAAAAAATTCGAAAAATTCATTTGCCTATAATTCTTTTTATGAGAAGTCGTTATCGTCTCGTCAATCACAAGTTTTTCATTCTTTTTTTTTCTAATTTGATTTTGAAACAATATTATATTCCCGAAAAATTATCTGCATAAAAAGGAAAATGCAACGTTTTTCGTACTCGTGAATACGATAGTGTGAGAAAAAAACGACCTTCGGTAATAAAAAATAAATTATTATCGTTCGAGAAACCAAATTTTTTAAATCCAATATTTACATCTTTTTTTAAAGATTTCGAATACCTTCAGACGGTAAAAATTCTTGCCTCTCAGTACCTTGCAGTAATACAAATTTCATTTAATTATCGTCTATAGTTTGAGAAACAAAAAAAATTTTTAATTTCACTCGAATTTCGTAATATCAGGTAGATATTACCCCCTTAATAATAGTTCAATTAAACACTAAAGAATATTTCCACAAACGATACATCCAAAAAATGCAATTGTCATCGAGTCAAGAGTACAGCTATTTATAAAACGATAATTTCCTTCGCAATGCGCATTGAATAATTCAATATCTTAATTTGTTTATACAGATATATTTCGTTGAAAATTCCGACTCGATTGTGCGATGTAATACATGATAATAATATCATAACAAGAGCTTTATTGATCGAAAACGTTTCAAACGCCGGCGAAGTATCGTATTACTTTCGACGAACGAATCGGGAATTTACGATCGTCACGCAATTATTACAAATAAATTGCTATCGTAATTTCGGGATCGCAAAATATTCAAATGTCAATACGAAATGTTTCTCATCTTTACATATATTCGTTTTATTGCTGCATTATTATTATTTTATTTTTCCGAATGTATTTAAAAATTCGGAATAAATTTTGAAATTTTTAATGCAAATTTTCGATGTTTTTTTCTTCTTTACATATATGAAATGTTTCTCATCTTTACGTATATTCGTTTTATTGCTGCATTATTATTTAGAAAAAAAATTTCCGAATGTATTTAGAAATTCGGAATAAATTTTGAAATTTTTAATGTAATTTTTCGATGTTTTTTTTTTTAATTTTTTTTACAGAGATCAGGTGGATTGAAGAAGCCAATCGTGGTGTTGAGACGATGCCAGGTCCACTAACGAATCTGTGGTGACCTAACACTACCAAATCGTCGCTGACGACCCTCGATGCTTACGCTACGCCTGGTCTCGACGCACTTCTTGAAGCAACCATAGACAGTGGCCCTTCGCCTTGCGGAAGGGACTTATGATGTGCCGTGATAGGGACATGAACCCGAAACTCGTAGATTTTCACGATTTACCGTTGTTGCCAAGACGCGCGGCGTGAGCTCAACGTCCGGTTCGCGATTTAAAACACGACGAAACGACGATACGAAACACGAGTGACTCCAACAAACTCAAAAAAAAAACGAAAAAAAAAAGTCAAGATTCTCATTTTTTTTCTTCATCCACACCGTTTTTTTTTTGTTATTTCTTCGATCGAACGCTAAAAACAAAAAAAAAGAAAAAAATCGTTCAAACAGATTTCAATTTTTCGTCGATTCACACAGATAGATTAAAGATAAATGCTGACGGCTTTTTTTGGACGGAAAAAAAAGAAAAACAAAGGGGAAAAAAAAAAGAAAAATTGAAAAATCAGTGACAAAACTTCGTCGAGAGTGAATGAAAACCGATTTGAATAATCCGGACGAAGTAGCCAACGCTGGGAGGAAGTGTAACAGACGCGGGTGGCCTACGAGGGCCGGAAGGCTTCTTCGACTCAGCGTGCCGTCCTCCACGGCCTTCAGACTGAATTCGGCATATTTCAATCTGTGGAGAGTCGCGAGAGAGTGTATTGTAAGTTTCAACGATGCATGTAACATCGGTTACATTTCATTATGCGTTATATCGTTCGGGTTTATTGTAAATCGAAAGAAATTTATCGATTTCCGATCGGACGCCTACCGTAACGGCCGATTGGAGTTATCGAAGGTATCGAAGGCCTTTCCGTACATTATTAGCTTTCGGAGTCTCGCCGATAGATGAGCGAAATAGCCGCGACGGTCAAGTTGAGCGAAGGGATTAATCCTTTGATCGATTTTTTTTATCGAGTATTTTTATAACGACCACAAGGTCATTCGTAGGGTTTGATGAAACGCATGAAACTCCACCGAGTTGAACGCGCAATTATTCGAGGATTCATCTAAAAACCTTTTGCTCGATATACGGTGTATTTTCTGGAGAGAAATTTCGATTACGTTGACTAAGTAGCACTGCAGGACTCGTGCATAAATCAAAATCACGGATAATCCAAAATAAATAACGACATGATTTTATTTTTCTTAACATGAAAGAATTTTTTAAAAATCGACGAAGTAAAAAAGAAAAATCGTCGAATCAGTAATTTTTTTTTATTTTGCACATTATATAAATCAGTTTCTACAATTTTACTCGTATTATTCGAATTTTTTAAAAATTTTGTAATAAAATCATTTAATTTTGAGAAATTCTTCACGGTATTGAAATCGTTGACGCAAAGAGTCCTTTACTTTTGGTTATTTTTTTTTAAATTTCGTTTTACAATTATTGCTAATGTTACATTTTCTCCATCGTATTGGAGTATCGATTTTATGGATGGTAAATTTTCATCAGCTTTTTTGCTGTTCGCACTGAAAGGAGTAAAAAAATTTAGATACGAATTATTCTTTGCACAGCTTAACCGCTTCCGATTAATCGATGTTTTACTGTAGCGTATTAATATTTTCCAACAATAGCCGCGAACTCAGCTCACGTTTATATTTTTAAAAAACTCTATTCTGAGGTAAAAGATGAGTCGTAAATTGTAATGTCGTTTCTTTGCCAATTTTTTTATGATAATAGCAAGTCGTAGATAGAGAAAAAAATTATCGTCTGCTGAGATTAATCAGATTATCATCGATCAGCAAAAAAAAAGCGATTATATTTTTTTTTTTGGTTAAAAAAATAAAAAAGAAATCACTTATTACCATTTCGATTGTGAAAACATTGTGAATTTAGAGTTCGAGATGATGAAAAAAGTGGCCAATGAGCACACAATTAAAATGATTTTCTCCGTTAGCTATCGACTAACCGCAGCGATTGAATAAAATTTCGGCAGTGCGGCAGTGGGTCGCGGTGCAGACGGAGTGGGATGAGACGCCCTCAGCAAGAACCTCTTCATCACCATCATCATCATCATCATGGTTCATCGTCCAGTCCCACACGACCTCGTCAACCGGCAAGCGACAAGGTGCGTCACGTTCTTTCAAACTCGCGACGAATTCTCATTTTGTCGCTCCGATTATATTAAATTAAATTCACCGTTCCAACTTTTCTGAATTTGTTTACAAAATAATGTTGAAATTTCATCGATTTACTTATCTCCTCAATAATAATTTATTGATAGTAAATTGTCTCATCATTTAAAAAACTATTACCCTTTTAGATAAATCGAAGTAATATATACATTGAACAAAACTTTCTTTCAATATCTTTGAAAATAGAATGCTTCGTATGCTTTGCAATAGAATTGTATAAAATGTAAAGAATCGTCGGTTACGTCGTTTGCTCCGCGGAAAAACAAAGATCGATCGTATGTTATAATGGAATTGTGTGTCGTTTATATATGCGCAGGACGAGTCTCGTCTCGCGAGGGTCAAGCGAGTTCTCGCGGGTTCTCTTCTCGGACGCGGCGGAAGTTCCAGTCGCGTATTCGGCACGAGGCTGGACCTCGTCGAGTCTTATCTCGACACCGGTGTGCCATACGTGGTGCATCGGTTGTGCACATACATCGAGCTGAACGGTTTTCAGAGTGCTTCCGTTTTTCGTCTATCCGGCGGCAGTCCGCGTCTCACCGAACGATTGAGAAACGCATTTGAACGTCGGGGCGACGCTGATCTCGAGGCTGCAGCGTGTCCACCGACCGCCGCTACACTTCTCAGACAATATCTCAAAGAATTACCCCAACCGCTCGTCCCGTCGAATCTCGTCGGCCGATTACTCGACATTCACGAACGTACGTATGAAGAATTTCTCTCATTTTATTTATTTCCTTATTAATATACAGTTCACGTCGACAATCACTTGATGTTGAAGAAATTCGAGTTTTTTTAACAGATTTTTCGGAAGCAATGTTTCCGCAAATTAATTAAATTTGCTAGTTATTGAAAAAACTATTTACAATATTGACGATCGCAATGTAGAAATTTACTTGATGACACTGTTCAATGTTATCTATGAACAGTTTAGTTTTTTTTTTTTTTCGTTTTTCTTTCAGAATTTCTTGCGGATGCTAATATGCGTAATAGAAAAAAAATCTATAATAGTTATAATTTTTGTTTAATCGGAAAATAGAGCAAATCTTGTTTTCCTTATATTTTTGGTATTCGACTTGAAATTGTGACTTTGCGATTTTAAAAAATAATTCGACGTTAATATTTTGGGCAAAAGTTTGTTTCAACTATATTACAAAGGAATTCACGAATGATTGGGAAATGCAATTTTTTGTGTCGATTTCATTAGGAGAAAAACAAAACAACTATTATTTACGCTCACATTTTTTTGTAATCGCATACGATTATTTGTGAAATTATAATGATACATTTGACTCAATTACGTTACAGAGGAATTTGCCAACAATCGAGAAATGTGGATCAGCGAGACGAAGGAACTTTTGAGAACTCTGCCGCCCGCGCACTATCGTCTCTTCGGTTATCTCGCAAATTATCTCAGTAAATACGAGGCGAGACACGGTCGGGGTTCCGGGGTTTGTGGTGTTTTCGCACCGGTCGTTCTTCCCCACGTTCCACCGGCCACAACACTACTCCGAGATATTCTCGCCGACGCTACCGAGTTGTTTGCCGACTGGTGAGTCCGTTGATATATTTAAACAAAATTCGTCGTTTCAAAGCGTTTCACTAAGATTCCATTTAGTTTGAAATACGTTTCGAAACCCGAATTTACATCCGTGTTTTCCGATCGTTTTTGCCTCAGTTATCGGACGAAGTAAACACACCGACGGAGTTTCACCGATATTAACGAATTCCATTGCGTTTCTTTGCACATTCGCTGAAACGATTGATTATTTAAAAATTCTAAACAATCCATAATTCATTGTTTCGCGAAGCCGATGAAACTCGAAGAAATCAAATTTCAATTTTCTTGAAAATCATCGATCGTTGCGTAAAAAAAAAAAAAAAAAAAAAAAAAAAGTTCCGTTGCCCCAAGCAATTTGTCACCGTCGGTGCAACTCGGTCGGTTCTCCTGCGTCTCTCCCTCAACAAAACGAAGTTATACGCAACAGCGACAAATAATTCCCAAACTTCCGCGTTCGGAAGGCCTCGTCGATGATTTTTTGTTTATTATTTTTTATTTTTTTTTTGAATTTCAATGCTGCGTTAGCTACGATCAACCGTGAAATTAGTTCGCACTTTGATTCCTCATTTCACGATCGATAACGACGAATAAACGAGAACATTCGCGACTTTGTCTCTGGTTATTCGCGCAGATAAATTCGGTCGACGATAGGCGATTGATTAGCGTTGACGAGAGCATAACGCGTCGTTCGCACATTTTTGACAATAATTCTATTTATATATTTATACAATTATATTATTGCATTATTTATACACAGCTATGTGAATTGTTTCGGGGGGTGAATTGTACCGTACAACCGTCGGCGACACGTTATCATGGCACATGACATACCGCACAATCGCGAGATAATATTTTTGGTACAAATTTCGTTGAAATTTTGAGGATTCTGCGGACGACAGATCTCGAACGGCGGTATAATGAAATATGCTTTACGTCAAAATTCGAATACGTTTCATCGTCCAGCTTTCGCGATAATGGTGAGAGAGCCTCCGAGACGGATTGACGCAATTTTCCATTAAATCTCTCGCCAGAGATAAAATTGATCTTCCGAAGAAAGACAGTGTCCTGTTTTTTTTTCCTCACTTTGCTTTTCTGGTAGTCGCTATTTTTTTTTTTTTTATAATTCTCACGACTCGAAGGCAAATTTTTTTTTAAGTCCGTCAACTCTATTTATGCCGTCTATAAGAATAGAAAATTCTTCAAGGATCCGCTGCATATTCATTTTGTGTTCAGCAACTGTCCAAAAAAAAAAACAAGAAAAAAAATTCCTTCGGAGATCGTATCGTCGGTAAAAATAACTGTACTGTGTTTGCGTACTATGGCTGTGACGCGCAAATGTTCGGAATATATGGCAAATAGTAAATACGGATCCGAATCTTTCTCCGCCAATTTAAATAATTAAATTTCCAATTGTATAGTAATAATAAATAATTCGCGTAATAACGTTCGTGTTAATAAGTGAATAATCAATAAATTATATTTTATCGTATGTATTCAAATCAAAGCGCAACATTTCTGTGTAAACACGCGGCTACTATTGATTTCGAATTTCTAACGCGAAATGTTTTTCCGCGCTGAAGGATACATTATATATCGTTTCGATATTTATAAAAATCGATCGGTTAATTGAGTTACGCTACTGTTCTGAATTTCATACGCGTATAGATATCTCGATAAATCGGGGAAACAAAAAAAAAAATCTTGATCGACGGCGATTTATCTGTAGTCCGGTAATGTCTACGAGAAACTTGTTGTAAGTCATTCGCGTTCGTACATTAAGTCCGGCAACTACTTTCTACCCGGTCACGCGAGGATTCCACGTGATTTCACGCTACACACATAGTTTCCAGAGCCAACATGCGAACGGTGTCTTCGCCGTTGTGCCCTCACTGTAAAATATCGCGCATTCATGAGTTACACGATCGCTTTACATTGTAACAACGATCAGAGTTGACGAGGATAAAGCCTTTCAGGGAGAATAAATTCTCGTGAACATTTGTCTAATCGTTTGTTACGATTCGCACTCCGAAGATAATTTTTTCTTTTTTTTTTATAACTTCTGTTACAAAAATCGATCTTTTTTGTCGATGTAAATAGAAAAAAGAAAAATATGATTTTGACGATTCAAACGGCGAAGAAATTTTTTTTTTTCTTTTTTATAACTTTTGTTACAAAAATCGATTCTTTTTGTCGTATATAGAAAAAATATCAATTGTACGATTCGCACAGCGAGGATAATTTTTTTTAAAACTTTTGTCACGAAAATCGTTTCTTTTTGGCGATTTATATAGAAAAAGGAAAAATATGAATTTTATAATTGGCACGGCGAAGACAATTTTTTTTTTTTTTTCTTTCATTTCTGTTACAAAAATCGATTTTTTTTTTGTCGAAATGTGCGAAAAAACTAAAAATACGAATTCTTTTAACGCCTTGACATTTGCGAAAATATGAATTGCTTTTTTTTGTTTACTGCCTCGTTAACGCTCGATGGGTTAAACCCTCGACAGCCAACGTGTAATTTTGTTACCTTCGTCGGCAGCGTTGGGGCTTTTAGGGCCAACCAAGGATATCAAGCTGTTATAGCGCTATAAAATTCTGAAAAAAATGCGCGTTTACTTTCGAAAACGTCTCATGAAATTGTATCAACCATTATACAAGTCTAACGCTTAATTTGTTTTCTCTTTACAAGTCGGTATTACAGCAAAAATGTCAAGAAAATGAGTTAAAAATTCGTAATTTCTCGTAACGCGCAATGAAAAAAAAAATTCTTGCAGACTGTTATAGCTGAGGATAGGTATTTCATAAAAAAAAAAAAAGTCTCGAAGTGTCGATTCGAATGAGTAAAATTATTAGAGCATTTAAAAATCGTCAATTTCGAAAACGCAAAATCATGAAATATCGAAAAAAAAAAAAAAAAAAAACAGTATAGAAAATGTTCCATAGTTGGAATGCAACTTATCGCAACACAGTAGTAAATATTGCGTCTTCATCAACGAAAATAAAAAAAAATCTTATCGTTACATTTAGTCGAATATTTTGTCGCGAATAAAGAATTGACGACGATGAAGAATAACTGCTCCGATTCGTTAAAACTAATGATTAATAATACAAAACCTATAGACACCACAAACGAACTTTTTCTCAGCGAATTGCAAAGTCGTACGTGTCTTTCGCGTCGTCGTTGAGTGTCGATAAACGGGTGGCATCCATACGCGGCTCACAGGGACACACGCAATGTATCGATTTTTGCGTCGTTGTTATTCCAATCGTTCGTGTATAATATCGTTTCGCATACCGGAAGCCGGTTGGACTGCGTCAGTAAGGACGCGCGAAATGTCGACTTGAAAAAGAAAAAGAAAAAAAAACATTTCGTGGCCAATCGGCAGTGAATTTAATCAGCCGAAGTGCCGTCACGGACGCGTGTTCACTCGAGGAAATCCATTTTTCTCGGTCAATGTCAGCAATGGAAAAATTTGTTTCTCGTTATCACAAAGGAAAGAGACTCGATGCGATAGTCGATATCCACAAATGCGATGCAATTTTTTGTCGATTCGTTGAATCGAGTCGCGCGAAGGTTCTTCTAATCTCACGAAATATCGTCATTATATTTTTTTAAGTTCCAGTAAATTTGTTCGACGATTTGTGGTCTACAAAAATCGACTTCTTTGCAAGTTAAAGGAAAATGTTTGCTCCACAATATTGCGTTAATAACGTCTGGTCGACCTTGCGATGTTTAATCACATTAAAACCCATAACAACGGAGTTTCAGACATTCCGATCGATAAAGCTTTCGCGAAACAAGGTTTCCCTTCGTTTGTACATTTGTAACGTCTTCATTTCGCACACAGTGAAGTAATCCACTTCACATGAGCCGCACGCGTCCCAAAGACTTACGTATTGTTTTCTATATTAGTTTAACTTCAAATAGTTCGTATATTCTTCGTTATCGCATTAGCGCTTGAAATAGAATTACTGAGAGTCTTCGTTTTAGTGTCAACGGAATTTATTTATTTATTTAATTATTTATTCAATTGTTTATTTATTTATTGCATTAATTATTCAATTGTTTATTTATTTATTTAATTATTTATGCAATTGTTTATTTATTTATTTAATTATTTATTCATTAATTTATTTATCGATCTATCGATATATCAATTTATTTACTTATTTTTTCCATTTCATTTTTTTTTAATCCAATTTTATACTCGATCCGCGACGTCGATGAGTTATTTTTCCACCGTCGATCGTAATTTTATCAACGCCTGTTGTTCTCAAGGTTTCCGAGTGGAAAATTTCACGATTAAAGAATTGTTTACGTACCGCTGACATTCCCGAACGAAATTATCCAAGAATTACATCTGTAAGCGGATAGTGGGGTCGAAAGTTGTCGCCGGGAGCATCGCTGATAGGAACGAAACCCGGGAGATGCATAAGGTAATCTCAGTTATGCGCGGTCACGCACGTACCTGGTCAACGTCGACTCGCGTTTCCTCGCGATCATGAATTGCGTAATCATTCGCGTCCGAGAAACAGATCGTTAATCGCCGGCAATGCATGTGTATAAATATGTATTTTGGTTTTTCGCTGATTCGCAAAAAACACGAAGCTTTAGACACGTTGCTTCGGGTAATACGCGCGATTGGATACGTGTATAAAAATATTGACGTATTAGTTTCCGCATCAACGAGCGAATTCCGTCCGTCGATGCGGATAACACAACTGAGGGGTGTACATCGTCCGGTGGTTCGAAATCGAGTTGATTTTTTTTTAACTATAGGAGACAATAAAATCCTATTATTTTATTCATCAATATGTATTTTCTTCCCGAATTATGCAGTACCAAAAATTAGAAGCTGTTAAAAAAAAAAAAAAAAAATCATAATTAATAATCTCCGAAAAAAAAAAAAAAAATGTTCATTAATACTTTTTTCTCACCCCTCGTTTACTCAGTTCGTTCTTTTTTTCCAATCTTTTGCATCTGTTCCCTTTCTTTTGTTTCTCAGAATCGAAATGTTCTCGATTGCTCTTTTATTGAATTTCCCTTTCCCGCGAAAGTCTCTCGGATCCATTCGCGAATAGGATACTTCGTTACCGTTCTATTCGCAAAAGCGCGTGTTTGTGAAACAGTAGAGTCGTGTTCTATCGCGTATAACACTTTCTGAAACCTGTCGCGAGTATTCTCGCGACACACGATATCGTTTCGAGAGCAAACCGATGTGTTGTATGTACGAAATAACATCGCCGCGATCCGGTATGCAACGATTCAACGACTCGGATAATTGAGACGATCGAGAGGGACACGGAACCGCTGATAATAGCCGCTCGATGAATGACGATCGGGTTCCCAGAAAATAATAATCCCGAGCGCATTCCCACTCACACGGCTCGATAACTACGCGCCGTAGGTGTTTTGAAATCCCCCGAAGAGTCATCGGGGCGTTCGCGATAATATTCCATTACGAATTAACTATTGCGGTCTTATCGGCTCGAATTCGCTGAAAATTCCCCTATCGATATAACCCGAACATTATAATCCCGATGGACACTGTTTAGTTTATTGTTATCCAACTCGGTACATTAAGCTATCGATTACGCGGCGAAATACGAGTTAAGCGCAAAAACAGCGAATCGTAACGATCCTTTCGATAAACCCGACTGTCCGAGAAACGCATATGGGAAAATGGATTCGTCTTCATCGTCGACCAGAAAACATACAATCCGAAAAAAAAAAAAAAAAAAAAAAATGGTCAATTTAATGTTGGAGACGGTGGGGCAAAATGGACCAACGGCGCAAAGTGCGTCGCGCACCCTAAAGCGTAATACTCCAAAAGCGTAAAAAAAATCTATTTTTGGTTGTTAAATAGTGGAAAAGTGTTGTGTATATCGACAAAACTCCTTGAATCGCTAAAGCGGTTCATTTTGCCCCATTTTCCCCCGATATTTGTTACGTTAATCGCGTAGGAGGACAAGCGAATTCCAATTTCGTCATTGCTGCGGTAACCCACGATGATATGTAACGTTGATACGCACACTCATCCCCTTTGGTTCGGCCACCTGCTCTCTTCGACTTTCCCCATCCCTCTCGTCGTCGCTCGACATTGCCGGACTGACCTAATTTAATAAACTTCGCGTCGTGTCGACTGACGGAGCCAATGGGATCGGCCCCTATCAACGTAGAATATTCCGCATTGGAATACGCGATAACGCGCCACATACCCCTTTGACAAACAATGTAATACATCGCGCGTTTGACTTCGAGTCATCAATTAACCGATGTCTTGCGTAACTTTCGCATTAACGAGAAAGCGCAGTAGGGCACTGGGCTACTCATCGGTGTCGAACTCTATACATGGGAAGCCATTACAGTGGTTGATTAAGCGGATTACTTTCGCCTCGGATATTGAAGGTCGTTGAAAAAACGCGGAAAAATCGTCAAAGTGTTTTTAATTACGGAAATCAACGGAAATCCGAGTACAGGAATGTTGCGGACAATTCATTTGGAACATATAGTAACATCATTCGTTTAAAAAATACACGTAATCGAAGGATTGTTGCGCAGGTCGTTTATTTTTTCATCACGTATTTCACGAAATGCAACATTCCTTCGCGAAAAACAGAGTTTATTTTTCGTACGATAAGAACGACTGCAATCGTTTCGTGCGCTTTAAACTTTCATTATTATTGTAGATAAGATTAATTGATTTCGATATTCTTCCGAAAACACGATTTTTCGCGTACGCGGAGAAAAAAAATGGCATTATTCTGAAATTTCATGAAAATTCAAACACAATTCGAAAAACATTCGCGTTGTCGAAAGTTTCGGGAGAAAAAATACTTTTTTTTTTTTCTTTCTCATTCGTAGGAAATTTATGGCGTATTTAGGTTTCGTTGTGCTGCAATCGTTCGATTTGTTTTCGGCGCGTTTTTCGAGATTTTATTCTGTACGTTCTATAGACTCTCGTGACCGACGACACGGGGGGTTTACGAAGATTAACGCCACAACGCTTCCTTGACGATCCACTTAAGTCGATCAGCTTCACCGCACAGTTCGACTAATATATTGGAGATTTCTATGGGGGATTTAACGTAAAAGTATCGGAAAGTTTATCGAAGCAGATCCGCACGTACGACTATAACGACAGAAGGCATCGACGTTGGCAAAACGTGCGCCACCGCTAAACGCCCGAGTGGTCATCGTTAGTTTACCGCTTGCGAGACGCTTTAGTAGAGTAAGCAGTGGTTACTCTATATTACTATAATACGATTATCGGGTTAGGAAGCGTAGAACATAGTCGATAAATTTCTTCCAGGGCTGCGAGCAAAGAAAGGAATACTGTCGTCTCTCGTCCCGCAAATTTTCTCATCGATATTAACCGCCCCTCTCCTTCAGGTGAATTATACCATCGATCACCGGCGACGAGGCCCGACCCCGGTAACCCCCGCGAACCGTTTCATTCCCTCGGCAAACCTCGTTGACGAGTTTCAACGTATTTACCCCAGAAAACCGCGCAGTGAAAATACGAATTTTTCAAAAATCCGTTGTTTAAAGTTTCTTTCGAATAAATGTTTCAACGCTTCAACGGCGGAAATTTCATTGTCGAAATTCAGTAAAAAAAAATGCAATGTGTTCTAAAAAAAAAAAAAAAAAAATTGGACATTCAAAAATTTTTGGCGCTCCGAAATTCAGTATTTTTTTTTTTTTTTTTCTCGTAATAAAAAATTTTATATTTGGGTCTAGAGAAACACGTGAAAAGTAAAAAAAAAAACTACAGACTATCATTAGCCCGGGGGACGCGTCTCGATGACGATAATCGAACTTTGGCTCGTGAACAAAAATTCAAAAATACGTTCTCCGATACACGGATCGGTCTGCTCGGTGCTGTATTACGTGGCCAACGCGATTCGGATGAACTTCGCGCTTCCGTTCGAAAATTATTTCTATACATCGTCTCATCGAGTACTGCGCAGTTTCTTAGTATAGAGATTAGTCGCTTACCGGCGTAACGCGGCTTGTGATGGTTATAACTAACTACCGAGACGTGCCGTAATCCTGGCAAATCACCAGGATTTTCATGTTGGACCGCGCTGGTCAGCACGCTGTCGTGTTTCACTCAAAATGATGACGACGCGAGACTAGACGCTCCCGAGACCCGAGAGATCGCGACGAATTTCTTAGAAGTAAAAAGTTTCGACATCGAATAAGTAACGCGAAATGCTGAACGGTGATTTAAAATTTATTTTAAACTTCGATATAACTCCTACAAGAAAGCTTCAAGTTCAAGGATAGTCGCGAATCAATTTTAGCGCTGAATTTTCGACGAGCGAGAAATCTCCGACGACAGAAATACACCAAACGGGAAACTCGCTGTAGAAATTGTAACGGACTATAAACGATCGCCAAATGAGTATACAATTCACTTTTTTTCGAAAACCGTTTTTGAAAAATTCGAAAAAAAAAATTCTTACGATATTTTTTAGAAATTTTTTTTTTTTTTCTATTTCATTACTTCGATGAAAAACAAAAGAAGCAACGATAACAATATGAAGGATAATGAAAGAATTTGTGGTAAATAATTTACAAATTTAATTGCATCGTACATTGCATAAGTAATTAATTTTCTCCAAAGATAATCATTTTATTTTTTAACTATCATATTTTTTCACTCTTTTGACGAAAAAAACGGAGAATATCCAGTATAATGAAAGAATTGATGACGAAAAATTCGCAAATTTAATTGCATCTTACTACGTTTGCGCGGGAGATTGTTCGTCGACGCGCAATTCGAGTTTAATCGATCGGTTTCTCGTTCTCACCGCGTGCCTCCGCCCACCGCGTTCCCTTCGTACGACCGTACGAACCACCGGTTAGCAACGAAACGCGCAATTCGATGCTCATACAGCCTAACGCCGGGTACACGCCTTCTCTTGTATCCCCCATTACAATGGAAAAGTTAATCGATAAATCAAATTTACTTACGAGATCGGCGTCTCGTTGTATATTTCAGAATACACAATCGCGCGTTACGTTACTGCATTATAACTTTCTCGTTGCATTCGATATCTTAGTAATCGAATCATTGCCTCTGGTTGACCGACAGGACGATTATGTTTCGAATAAATCGCATATATCGCATCGCTATTTCGCATATATCTGTTACCTCTGATTTTCACGGGTGTTCGCGAACATTCCGCAATTATATGCGTACAATGTTCATAAAAAACCCGAGAAATATATGGGCAGTGGCCTTGCAACGGAATGCAAGTTCGCGTGTGCGTCGATCCTGTTCACCCTGAAGACTTCGCGATAGAAATCCTTCGAGAGTAAAATATTATTATTCTTTTCTTTTCTCAATGAAAAGAGGAAGTCGAACGATTATTGCAAATAGTTCCGACAACGAGTGTCCGATTTTTTTAGCATCGCGTGCGCCACTGTTTACGCGTTGCTACCCGATAGATGAAAAACGAATTTTTAATATAAATTTTACCGAAAGATTGTTTATTTTTTACGCTACGAAAAAAAAAAAAAAAAAAAAAAACTGAAATTTCTCCGAACATGACGATTACTCAACGCATTCGTTTACCATGTCTGCCATCGTCAGTTATCGAGTTTATTAACCCGGGAAACATATACCGATCGCAACGAAAAGCTACAATCACTGCGCGTCTTTCGAAAGCAGCTTTTTCGAGATGCAGCAACAATGATTTATAAATTTCCTTCCGTAAAGTTTAATGATTCTTCGAAATTTCTGTAACTCGCGGGATGTTTACGGAAGAACGAAGAAAATGATAAGGTCGATGTACCAGTCAACGAACGTATTTTATTTTTTAATAAAAAAAAATAAACAAAAAATTCTGCAGAGTAGAAATTGATTAGAAATCATCGATTAAAACATCGAATTTGAATTCATGTTTTACTCGATTGTAATAAAATAAAATAAAACGAAAAAAAGTTTAATATTTATTTTTCGTAATTAAAAAATAAAAAAATTCTGCACTATAGAAATAAAGAGATTTTTTTGTTGTTTAATACTTTATTTATGAGTATAAATTTGGTCTCAAGGGAATTTATTTCAGGGGCCGAGGTGAATTATTTAATACGATTAAAAAAAAAAATCGTTGTTTATAAAGACACAATTAATGTTTGGAAATTCCGCGTCAACAAATCCGTATAGTCTCAATAGGTCAACGGATTTGACTGCAACTCCTTCGGGTTACCTTGCGTATCCTCGAAAACAACGATATATATATAATAATAGTATAGTAAAAGTGGTTAAAGCCGAAGCCGGGTATAGGAGAGAGAAGGATAACCGGTTAGACGACCAGAGGGGCGCGAGTTGGACATCCGTTGTATTTTTCCACTTCTCGAATATCCACCCGGTCTGCCCCCCTCCCTTCCTTTCTTCGTCGAACTCTCGTACCCCAAAAATCAACAAAAAATGCCACGTGCCACGATAATAATCGTCCCGAAAAAAAAAAAAAAAAAAAAAAAAAAAAAAGAAAGGAAGTAACCCGCACCTATACACGTTTCGCCTGAACCACACTGTAGTCGAACGAAAACAACGCGAAACCTTCCGTACCCGCGATGTTCTATAGCAAAACTCTATTATATTCCGCTCCCGGGGGCATCAATCGAGAAATTACACAATAGAGTTGTAATAGCTATATATGCTGTATATATCGCTTTGCCGTGCAGAATTTCTGAAGATATTCGTCAATTCGACGAATCGGCGGCGCACACGAGAGTTATAGATGCTCCGACGGTGAGAGGTATAGCTAAAGAATTCTTTCGACGGCTTAGCAACCGCGCGTGTCCCACACTGAACCCGTATACTTCGCACGCGCGATCGCGAGAGAGTAAGGATAACAGAGAAATACGGTCAGCCGCGGGACTGGCGAAAGATTGTTCAGAAAAACTTGTTGTCGAGTCGATCCCACGTACCCGCCACGTGGATCATCCCGAGGATCCGCCCGAGGGCTAAGTTTATATGGTATCCTATCGCGATATAAAGTTGGCTTCTTCGTAACTGCTATAGAAATTCCGCTATTGTAGCTGATGCTGTACTCGTAGTCGTTGTCATCGCAAATAGCTGCATGTTTTGGTATCCATTTTAATGAATAATAATAACAAATAATTATCGATATATTATTATTATTATTATTAAAAGAGTTCCTCGTCGTGTTAATAATAATAATAATAATAATAATAATACACAACATACATACATTTTGAAAAAAGTCATTTAGCAATTTTTGAATTCATTGAAAAATTGACTTTTTTTTAAATACATCGAACTCCTTGCAGCCAAAGAGCAATAATTATAAAAAAAAAATTCGACGCGAAAATAATACTCTAAAATATAAAATCAATTATGTGAAAAAAAATACACCAATAAAATGACAATATTCTTGTATAAAAATGCAGGGAACCGACGATATAAAAACAAAAAGATGGAATATGAGCTTAAAATTTAGAAATTAGGTACGTAACTGCGGTCGCGTTTATTAAAAAATTAATATTTTTTTGTGGGATCTTTTCTCGACAATTTTTCTTGTCAGACGCGCGCTAACAACCGCTATCGTTATATCTTAGTGTGATTTTCTCGCTGCCCTCGTAGCGCTGAACAAACTCGTCTCTCGTCGAGAGTTCCTCGTCGTGTTATATTTACGAAGAGAACGCGCGAGACGAACGCCCGAGCACCAGAAACACCCGAAAATAGCGTCTAGTTGACGTCAAAGGGTTTGGTATATATCCCGCGGGAAATGTTCACGTGGGAACTTAACAGCATACCGAATGCACATTTCGCGATATCTCCGAGAGGTTGGATTGTATCCAAACGCAGATAGAAACGCATACAGAATTGGGTTTTTGAATGCGCGCCTCTATGTTTCGTGGTCAGCAAACGGGTAATTTACGCGCTGGCAGACGTCATACCGTTGCGAGTCATAACATCGGACGGAATTGGCGAAAATCCAATTTCTCAATCGGTTTTTAAAAATTGCTATTGTTATGCTTATGCGGAGTGTTTCCATAGTGGTACTGTTGCAATATCGCGCTAAATGCATTGCAAATACAAATTCTATCGTCTTGAAGCCTCTGAGTCATTTATCCGAACATTTAGGATTATTTATAGAATAAATACATCGAAAGGAGAGTCATTAGAGAAAGTTAATGATATCATAGAAAACATCGAGAAATCACTCTTCCGAACTTATATTTGTGTTAAACAGTTCAGCTTATCGATAAAAAAAAAACTAACGCCTCGATCGTTGATGACAAATTGCTACGAAAAACTTTTTTTGGGACGGCAGCAAAGACTCGCTAATGAGTAATCGCAGTATTTCGCATTTATTGAAAAACAACAAAAACCACGCGAAATCGGTGTATAATAAATATCGGGTCAGATATATACGGAAACATCACAAATGTAAATATTCTACAAGGTATAAAAATACTCACAAAACGATGATTTTTTTTTTTTTTTTGTTTCTTTAATATACGTGTTTACGGAGATGAGTTTATATCTGTCGCACCGTTGAGTCCGATAGTTGTGTAATCCCTCAGCGGGAGAGGTATAGGTAACGGTTGAGAGGTAACGCAATAGTGTCAGCAGAGTTAACCGCGACGGATATCGATCGTTTCACCGTCTCATCGTTCGTCGTTTGACGATTCTCGATGTAAATAATTTAATACGCGATATAACGAAACTGAGACTTTTATTTCTCCGCAATCCATCGATTTCAATGTTTATCGTCGTGCGATATAAAATTTCACACGATTTTCCGATCCGTTTCATCGAGAATCGAATATAAGTATTCATTTGAATTGTTTTATGGATCGTTATGTATCCAAGACGCGCGCGATACTCATACGTTACGCTCGCGCGTATGTGCGCATGTGCATGAAACGCGCGAAACTCACACGCGCAGCGCAGCGCGTGTCGTGGACATCGATCCTTTCGTGAACAATTTATTCGCCTCTTCGAACTCTCGATCGGCCGCACGCGCTCAATGAAAGCGGTCAAATGAATGTTCAGCGATAATCGCGTCGTCTCTACGGCAATTTACTCGACCGAAAGCAATTATCTAATCGATAATGAACGACGCAAGGTGCTACCGAGTATTTAGCCTCACATTTGCGATACATTACAATACTTCGTTAATAAATTATTTGTCGTGAAGAAAAAATGTTCGCTGCGGTAAGAAAAATAAATAATTGGAATTCCAAAGATTTTAGTGAACATGTAAAAAAAATTTGCCAATATACATCAACATTTCTATTGCTCTAAATAATATTTTTTTTCGGTGCGAAAACAATATTATTAATTATATTAATATTATATAATAATAACATTTTATCGTCAATTTATTTACTCCTCGAAAATTACCCGAAAAATTGTTAAAAAAAATACACGGAATCCATTTTTTCGATTGATCCTCATTACCCCGATTTCCCTCATACGCATCTCCTCGATCGCATAAACGAGGGGCACACGGTCCCTTTCGAAACTTTCGTCACACTCTAGGGATGACTCTGCACACCGAGGACTCTCCGGGTTTGTTGCGCGGAAGGACGAGCCCCGAGACGAAAAACCGGTTTTCCTCGCGGTAGTATAGTACTACTACTCTACACTTGTGTGCTTTTTCTTCTTGTTATTCGTCCTCTTCTACTTCTTATTCTCCTTCCTGTAGTGTATAGCGGGATGGGCCCACAGGCGCGTGTACTCACGCGTGAACAGTGAATACACGAAGAAAAATATCGGAGAAAAATTGCCCGTTTTTTTTTTTTATTTATTTTGAAAATTTTTACATCGCTCATCGTCTATTCGATAATCGATGTATTATCGTTAAGCTCGCGATGTATAGTTTGTATTCGTTCTTAGTTACGATCATTGGAACGCTCGGAGACTCGTTACGCATAACAGCGCATCGAAGTGTTCGACGTCCGCGAAGATTCGCGACGTAAACTTGTCGCTTGGAGTCTACACTACGAGACCTTTTGTTACCAGGGTCAGTCTTCGGACGCGCACGGCCCTGGCATGTAATTTACGTGGATGCACTTTCGACCACGTCTACTACGACGCTCTCAAGTTCTGTACTACTCTACACGACCTGCATTGCACGCGTCTTTGGTCGTCGACATTCGCGACGCCGCGAGGTCGATCGATATTCGACTTTAATAACGTTCGTTACACGAATCCGTGGTATTCCCAATCGATCCTCTTATCGCGATAATCATGTTAAAGACACGCGGCAATAATTAAGTAAAGATTATTCGCCATAACCTCGAATAATTGTTTCGTTTTGTTTTTTTTTTCTTATTTACGCGGCGAAAAGGCATTATCGGATGTATGACGAAATTTCGAATAGCTGGGGGACGAAAAAATATTTATCGATGACATTGAAATGTTTATCAGTTCGGGGGTTGAAGTAGCTTGGTACACGTTGAAATATTGAATGGATAGGAATCGATCGATATTAAACCTTCAAAATGGTGACCACACGTGCCAATTGGGTAATCGATATATTGTTATCGTAAAGATGATGAATTCACAAGTGTTCGATTAAAAAAGAAAAAAAAAATTGCAAATTTTGTCACTAATTTGTTTTTTTATTTAACGCTTAACCTTCATAGACGAAAGACCTGTTCAAGGTGAAAAACAACATATCGAATGACAGAATAACGAAAGATACGTGACTTGCATATATCTCTCTTAACGTGGCGATTACGCTCAACTGTCATTCGCCGAACGTAATCGTGTAACGGAAAAATAAAAACAAACAAAAAATCTCCGGAAAATTTTTTGCACAAAATTTTTTATTTAATGCAAAATTTGGAATATTTTGTTTGGCTGTTTAGAAACGTATAGTATTTCGAACGATATAAAACGAACGCGAACTATAATTTGAAGGGTTAGAAATGTAGTGTCATCGTAGTCCTCGAAGTTTAGTCGGAAAAACGTGAACGGGGCGCGTAATGATTTCGTCTACGTTCCTGGTTTGTGACACTCGATGGTGCCCACCAACATTCTCGTAATCTCTACGACGTCGCGCATGCATCGTTCGCACATATATACATACTATTATGCGAGAGCCGGCGCGCGGGGCCCGATACAATACGGATATAGACTAAAGTCGACCGGCAAGCCGGCGCAGTCCGCTCTCCGCCGTGCTACGGAGTCGAAAGCCTTTCAGACGCTCGCGCGCGCTCTCGGTTCGGCATAAAGCAGAATCAAACGTGAAACAGTCACAACGCTCGCGAAGTCCGACTGGAAGAGAAAATAAAAACCGCAACAATCATAATAACATCGTGGTGTACACAACGACGACGAGTGACGAAAATAGAAACAAAAACTATCGACCCCCCCTGAGTTTCCCGGAAGTTTTCGTCGGGAAGCCTCTCAATGCGATCGCCGTTTCTATGAACGACAAACGCTCGCGCGTTGATTTGTTGTAATCGGTTAAGAACAATATACGAAAAAAATAAAAACAAAATAAAACAATTATAAACGTGAAACGTGAATTCAACGTGTAAATAAATGTTTCATCGAATCGTTGAGAGATTCGTCTTTACGCCGGTGGTTCGCTATTGGAAAAGAAAGTTGGTGTTCGTGATTACATGAGTGAACGACGCTGAGGTTCCCCGATCAAGGAGTAGAACTCATTTCACAGTATATACCATCTAATAATGTGAGTCCAAGACGCGATTCATTCGCGTTTGGTTTAGAAAATAATCGTTACCGGGGACCGGACGCTTCCGGCGATAACTAGTTCGCCTTTAAAAGCTGTATTATTATGGTGCTGCAAATCGTACGAACGATCGCAACGGAGTTCGAGTAGAAAAACATTGGCGCGACGTTGCGTGGCGTGCCAACTGTTCGATTTTTCTCGGCCAAATTTTTTCGATCCATTGGAAATTCTTCGTTGTCACGAAAATATTTTAAAAAATTTTACAAGTTGCAAAAAAAATTTTTTACACGAAAAATAACGAGTTATTTCGTTATCGAAGTCAATTTTTGTACAGAAATGAATGTTAAGAAAAAAAAAAAAAATCGTGCAATACATTTTTTTTCCGCGTATCCGTTATTTTTCTCTTAAATCGATAAATTCTTCGGGATGAGATATAATCGAATTATATTCATCCCCAGCGGATTTTTCATTCATGCCATTATAAAATGATATCTAATACGTTTAACGTTACTTCTGAAACATCCCCGTCACCAGTGTGACTCGTCGAAATGGCCGAATTGATATTAATTGACGCAAGGCGTTGCGTCGCTGGTAAACAAGCGCGACGGTTAGTCACATACAGTATTATCATCGTTACATATTGTAATAACTCTATTTGACCAAATGTTCCCGAATATTATTTTTATTGTTGCCGAATCGTCACGTTCATTCATACGAAGATAAACGAATGTCTCTCATAAAAATTAATGTTAACAAGCTGTAATTCTTATTGCGTATTAATACATCGATTATTCGGCGAATTGAAGGGATTTCGAGGGTTTCTCGAAAGTATAATGCGCCTTAACCTCAATATTCGATACGATCGTAAACGAAAAAAAAAGTTTTTTCAATCACTCGTCCATTTCCTATCCCAACGTAAATTACAGAAAAATCCATTTGAACGATGTTATTAAAGTAAAATTATCGTCTCGATAGTCTTCGATATCTCGACGTACTGCATCGGCATTGGTATCGCGTACATACATCGATAGGCCGTACAGAGGCGGAGGAAAAACGTGTTAAATCGAAAGGAAAATAAAAAAAAAAAAGAAAAAATGAGAAAGAGAGGAGCTCACGGACGCGTATACTTAAAACATGAGAGTAGCATGAAGAACCGGCAGTGGAAAATTCTCTGGTTCGCGGCGGCCTCCTCTCTCTCCGTGCACGACGACGTGACGAGTCCGCACGTCGATTGAGAAAATATTTATATCCTCCCGAGTTGGAGTGCACTATACTATAATATCGTCGCGTCCTTGCGCTCGCGATTTCGCTAAAAGTTCCACCTTTCTCTCGTCATTTATTATTTCGATGTTCTTCAACTACAACTTCTCGAAGTTCACACAACTTCTTTTTCTTCCATTTTGTTTTTCTATTGTCGTCGAATCGTTTTTCCGTTACGATATTGTCGCAACAGGTCTCAGACGCGACGTTGATGACTGTTGAAAAAAAAAATGCAAATAATGCAAAATTCAAGTGCACTCCGGAAAGTTTTGAAGCTTCGGAAATTGCAAACGTTTACTCGAGAAATATATAGATATACCGATCGCTTGAAATTCCGTAAAGCGAACGAACTTTGCCGACACGCAAGCAGAAAACTTAATAGCAAATCGTTGCTTCGGGATTCCGTCGAACTTAGACGTTAAAATCAAAATTTGATAAATGGTCGCGGTGAACCCGAAATTTGGGTTTTTTTTTCGTATTATGTTGTTTCCTCGTATGATCGAGTTAATTGTCGTAGAAAACCAAAAGCTCCCAATTTTTTGTCGAAAAAAATTCTCGATTGAATATACGATTTTTTTTTCATCGATCTATTATTTTTTTTTTTCAAAAATTCACAATTATATTGATTAATTTATTACTATATAAATTCATTAATATAATTTTGCAATTACGTAATTAATCCATTTTTTTTTCAATTTTTAAATTTAATTAGTCAATGTCCTATATATACGTTAATAAAAATGTTGGTATCTCAGTATAATAATAATAATAACGAAAATCAACTCGGATGCAAAGCGGTAAAAAAGAAAAATTGGTTTTAACGAATGAGTCAATATATTTCAGCGTTGCGATCGATGTTATCGCATGACTATGCGCTTAGTTCAGAATACATATACATATATATTGTAACGTAACAATATATATACCTCATCCTCTCTATATTTCTCGTTGTACTTCGCGCGAACGAAAAATACGCGACGAAGGAGAATTCAATGTCGACGGTTCCAACGGCCGTTTTCGCGCGCGCAGGTGCACAAAACTTTTTCCGGCGTCGGGAACGCGATAGATACGCGGGGTACTTGAAAGCCGCTCGGAGACGAGATGAGTCACAGCGAAAGTATGCGATTGAGATGGAGCTATAGTTACGGGGCTGCAACACGCGAACGGACCCCGGCATCGAGAGAACACTTAAGCGAATTCTCGAGTCGCCATGGAGTCTGCTGGGGAAATACCATGAATCGAAGCCGGTTAGCCGGTCCGCGAAAGATCGCGCGGTTGTTCATAGTACACACGTTCACGTGATTTCGCTACGTGACTGCGCCCGATCCTCCGGGAGATTCGTAAAACCAGTTTGCGCAACGAACGCAAAGTACATTATCGAGAAAATATGAAAAAAAAAAAAAAAAAAAAAAATGAATAAAAATTGTACGACTCCTCGAATCTCGACGTTGCTAAGAACAACTGAGAAATTCATCGAGAGCTCACGACTCGTCACGTGAATTTGCGAATGACGAGAAAAGATCACGAGATTCAAAACGACGATTCATCGTCGTCACCCTCGGTCTTTGATTGTCTCCAGTAAAATCACGAGATGCGGAGTAACGCAATAACAAACGCGATGTTTCCATTTGATCTTTCGGAGGGTCACGAATTTCACTGGAGCGCCTTTAAACCCTTCGACAACGCGTGGCGACAATTTAATTCATTTTTTTTTGTCGTTGAGGTAATCGATTTGACACTAACATAAATTAAAAAAAAAAATGAGTAATAATCGTTGTTTATTTTCGAGGTATGGCTTTAGTTTTCTTTAAAAAAAAAATCTCTTAAAGTAACTTGAGTCCAATATTGGTAGAAAAAATAATAATAAATTAATAAGAATATCATGAAAAACAAAGTTATAAATAATGAGTATGAATTTTCGTTTTTACCCTCCAATACTCAGCGTTTATTTACTTTTTTCGTTTTGCGTAAATTTATATAGACGCATAAAGATGTATTACCATAAAACTCGACTGGCGCCAAGAAAGACGACACGATATAAAAAGGAAAAAAAAAAACGAGAATTTGTTTGTTTTTTTTTTTTTTTCATTAACGCGCAGACGGTAACGAACGCAAGGAATATCAATCGCTTGAAAAATAACGAAAATTATGTATTCACAATTGTGCAAATAAAAAACTGAAATAAACCGTTTAGGATTGACGGACGTATGTTGCGTCCGGCAAAAGTAGGTGTGACCGTCTACAGTTAAAAATAGAATTCCGGTGTCCGAACAGTTGTAAAAATTCTTCTCGCATCTCGTCGTAACGCTATATGTGTTGTGTAGACATTGCGATGTATATATGGATGATGAGTCACCATTACATCGGGCATTAGTCTCATTCCGACAATAGATATAGAACTCAACCTAATATTGTGACTCATTGACACCTTCGCTCATCCAATAAAAAATTTATTGCAGAATAACAACTATTCGTATGCCATATAAAATTCTTAAATCGTATATATAAAACCCAAAAATAAATTTAAAAAATTAATTTCGATTAGTCTCAGATTTTTTAGTCATAAATTTGGCGGACATGAATCGAAAAGCATTTTTGAAAAATTTACGATTTTGACGACATTAAAAAAAAAAAAAAAAAAATATATATATATATTTATTATGGACTATGAAACTAATTCCATTCGAACATTTTTTGGGGTCTATAAATATTATCATAATGATGATAATTAAAAAAATCAATTGAATATTTCGTTAAAAAATAAATAACAAAATCGTGAATTTTAATCGCATATATAGATTATGGACAGTGCATTGACTGCTCTCACCTCGAACGCGTATTAATCGTTCTTCGCATTGAATCGCATATACATCGGGATGGCATTGCAAAATAATTCAATGAATAATTCATCCAAAGCGGTATTAATAAACGATTATGTAGAATTAATCTGCTCCGCTGACCGCTACAAATCCTCTATCGATTCGATAAGTGGTCTGTGTGAATATATATAGCAAATAAAATCGATGATGTAAGTCGCGATGCGATGTCCGAGTTATAGACACTTTGGTTGAATAACATCCAAGTATTAGCGATTTAACGGAGATAAGTGACGGATTTGCGGAAACACAGCTTTGCCTCAATGATCTTCGCGACCGGTACTTACCGCTGCGAAATTCATAATAGAGGTATTTTCTCGCTACGAGAACGAGCGACGAACCACGTGAGCAATTTGTACGCTATACAGCACTCGGTAAGACCTGCCGGCAGTTCCGCGATCTTCGGTACTTTACATAAGTGAAAAGATCCGAAGTATTCGGCGGCCGGCGAGACTTCTGCATTCTCTTAGCTTCCCTCGTCGTCTCTCGGACTCTTTCGTCGTAATAGTACATTCAGTTTAATGTGCAATAACTCAACATTGCTATGATACGAGCAAAAAGCTTTCGTCGATATATTCACCCGAAGAAAATTGCAGCTTACGCGCCGCGGGATTATTATTTAATAATTTGCAGGTTTATTATTAACGTAACGGTTTCTCGACGTCGAGGTGTCTACATACTCGCGTGTTGCGACTATACATGCATTTTTCTCCGGTAAAGAGTCGAATAAACTATTCGCCAACCGAACAACGCAATAGGGTGTATAATTATTGACGGACATTCCGGAATGGCACTGTAACAATTAACACCGTTGCGTTAGTCGAGTACCTTTCGTATAAAGCGTATTATCTCCCCTCTGACGTGTGTACGGTACATGCAATTATTTTTTCCGTGATATTTGCAGTAATGCGAATAAATGAAAACTAATGTATGGATTTTATTTATTTTTCTGTTTTTTATTTAATTTTTACAAAAATTGGAGTTTTATCAAAAAATTTTAAATGCGAAACATCTCCCCTCCGAAGTGTGTACGGTACATGCAATTATTTTTTCCGTGATATTTTCAGTAACGCGAATAAATGAAAACTAATGTATGGATTTTATTTATTTTTCTGTTTTTTATTAAATTTTTACAAAAATTGGAGTTTTATCAAAAAATTTTAAATGCGAAACATCTCCCCTCCGAAGTGTGTACGGTACATGCAATTATTTTTTCCGTGATATTTGCAGTAACGCGAATAAATGAAAACTAATTAATGGATTTTAATTATTTATCTATTTTTCTGTTTTTTATTTAATTTTTACAAAAATTGGAGTTTTATTAAAAAATTTTAAATGCGAAACATCTCCCCTCCGAAGTGTGTACGGTACATGCAATTATTTTTTCCGTGATATTTTCAGTAACGCGAATAAATGGAAACTAATGTATGAATTTTATTTATTTATTGATTTTTTTGTTTTTTTATGTAATTTGTAAAAAAAAATCGACTTTTATAAAAAAATTTTAAATGCGTTTGTAAACATCGATTAAAAAAAAAAATGGCGCGAGTTACGAATGAAATCGACTTATTTTTGTTTTTTTCGCAATATATTGACTAAAGAGTTAATACAGTAAAGCGAATGCTGACGAATAATTGGACAGAACATTGGTACTTTGCTTGCGGAAAGTAAAAAAGGGAACGTTGCGCTAACATTTATAAATAGAACGAGTTGCGAGTAATGGAATACTCCAGCAGAGTCGACAATTTTCTTCTGACAATGTCAGGAATATCATAGCGCGAGAAGTGCTCCGAATTTTTTTTTTTTATTTCGATAATATTTGCGATATATCGCGTTACTCGACGTCTCTCGGGTTTTTTTTTTAATTTTTTTTAAATTTCACTGCCGTTCGGCAAACGTAACGAGAAAGTTATGCGATTCATCGTGATAACGCGACAACGAAATTCCTTTGTGATTGCAGCGTCCTGGACTCGACGTCGTACGCCGTGATTCCGAACGATTGCAAAGTCTGCTGCAGAGAATCGAAAAACGAGGATAGCGGCAAAGAAACGGATAGGACGTCGCTGCTTTGCGCGCTGAAACCGCGCAAACGTAAGGAACGCAGAGAGTCCTGTTGTCAGGAGAGAAAACTCATAAGAAGCAATAGCGAAGAACGAATTTTGGAAGACGGCACCAATGTAGCCGACTCGATAAGACGAGTCAGCAGCCACGAGGATTTTAACAGCGAAAAACATCATCACATATTGTCGCAAGTCGGCCAAGACATGGGGCATGGAGTGGTGAGTCTTTGCACGCGATCGTTATATTTATTTCTTTTTTTTTACGTTGACTAATATAATTAAAAAAAAAAAATTATAATTAATTTAATTTTTTTTTTACGATAAAAAAAATTAAATATATAAATTAATTTGTAAAAAAATTATTGTATTAAATACGTAATTAGTGATTATTATTATTTAATGAATTTATTTATAGTAAATTATTTCTCATTTTATTTTGGTACCCAATTTTCTTTTTTCTACCGATAATCGATTTATATCGAACGATTTTTTCGTTTCACAGAGATGCAGTGGTTTACCACTAAACGAGAGAACAAACGTCTCGCCGGTTTCCACCAAACCATCGCCGCTGCCGTCTCCGTGCGACGTGGTCCTCGCCGCCGAGAGATTCGAATGCGATGTCGAGAGACTGCGAAGTACCGAGAGATTCAGTCGAAGTATCACACCGCGGGGACGTAGACAGGCGAGACGCAGAAGGGTTCACAAGGGTATCGAAGTCGACCAAAGTTCCACGAAGGTAATAAAAAAAACTTTCTTTCGTTTTTCAAACAAAAGAAAAATTTTAAAAAAATAAAAATAAATTTTGAACGAAATTCAGGAATTCAGGAATGGAATGGAATGGAATTCAGGAATGGAATTCATTGTTTCAGGAAAACGAAGACGAGACCGACGAAATGTACGCAGTGTCGCCGGGAACTAACAGAGCCAATGGTTCGACCGGTCAAAGTTTTCTCGAGATGCTGAGCAGCGGACCGAGCAGATCACCGTCTCCGGTTCGCGCGCTTATTCTGGATCAGGAGGACCTGAATAATCCCGTACCGACGAATTGGGGCTTTCAACATCGACAAGGAGACGTAAGTCTTCAATTCTTATTGATAAAATCGAACTTTTTTTTTTGTTTACTACAATTAAACGAATTAACGCGTTCGGTAGATTTTTCTTAATTTTCCTTAATTATATATTATAAAATTTTTTTTATCTCCGATCGTCCATAAAAAATATGTTTAACTGACCTTCGCGTGTTCCATTTACGTTAGACTAACGTTTTTTTCTTTATATTTGTGAATTGCAGGAAGAGGAAACGAACTCGCGAGTCGAAGCAATGCTATCGCCCCGTAATTCGTTACTCGTTCCGCGGCGTTTTTACTCGGAGACCGACGGTCCAACCGACGTGCCGAATCCCACGGATCTCGGGTTGAAAACACTGACGAAACACATAAACGGCCTGAAAAAGAAAATCAAGAAGTACGAAGAAGAGTTCGAGGAAAATTTTGGCTATCGTCCGAGTCACTCCGACAAGATGAGTAATCGCGACATTAAGAGGCTTTGCTCCGAGTTGAATAAACTGAGAAAAGAGCATAAATTGCTAAAGGAGGATCCGATCGGTGCGCTACTGGCGAATGCCAATTCGCGATTAAACAATTCGGGCGGTCCGACCAATAATAATAACAGCCCGGAGAAGACTCGCGCAAACCTTATCGAAGATATGGTGAAGGATGTCGAGAGAAAACTGTGCGAAAAGCGTGTGAAGTCCAACAGACCCGACAACATGGAAGAACTCTCGTATGAACAACTTTTGGATGAGAAAACTGCGGTGCAGAAAGGTTTATTACACATCGAGGGAGCATTCGGTAGACCGGTCTCCAAAGAGGATCGAACGATGGTTCGGCCGCTTTACGACAGATACAGAACATTGAAGAGGCTACTTATCCGCGCGGGAGCTGTGAGTTTCAGCATTTTTTAAATTCGTATCTCAACAATGAATTTTTTTTTATTATTTAGATTTTAATTTGCAAAACTATCTATAAAAACTGATATTGCATAGTATCATAAATTTTAATTATTTTATTTTTAATTTTATTTATTATAATTTTTAAAAAATTAAAAACCACTATTACTGAATTGGTGTTTTTTTTTTTACGAGTATTTGCATTTTTTTTATTAGATAGAATTCCCTTAAAATGGGGTGATATTTACGATTTGTCTTGTTTTTTTTTTGCAGGGAAAAAATAAGGACAGTATTCCAGAATTAGCGACGATACTTGAACACGAAGCGATGGATTTTACGTCATCGTCTTTGCCGGGTAACAGCGCCGACGGCGAGCGAAGAGCCAGCGAACCGGATATGTCGCATCGCGGTATTCTCGATTGCATCGAACCGGCAGATCAACTTCCAACGGACAGCGACAGTCAGCACAGCAGTAGCGAGGGTAGCCGAGGCACAGGCGAAAGTCTCCATGCAATGCCTCAGTGAGTCTCTTCAAACTTTTCCCTTTTCATTGCAATGTTTTTTCTGATTCATCGATTATTGTGAAAAACAAAAAAACAAAAGTTAAACACACATCGACATAATTTTATCGACGAATTTTAACGATTTTTCGCGTTTTTTTCGTTGCAGAGAGGAACTTTTGGCGCAGCAGCGAATAACGAGAGAAGAAAAGAAGCGTCTTCGCCGTGCATTGAAGGAACTCGAGGCGCAATTCGAGGTTCGCGCCGGTCGTCGCATGCAGCGCGAAGATCGAGGACCTCAGGTCACCACAGTTTACGAATCTTACAAGCAAACTAAAGCGAAACTCCGTCTTATTGAGGCTCTTCTCGCCAAAAACGCATGACGGAGTATATAAATGTTTTTCGATCGACGCGCTCGACAGTGCTAAGAAAAAAAAAAAAAGTGTATGCGTTTCGTCAAAAGCGCGATAAAGAGATTATCCACAGCTAAGTATTCCCAAACACAGCGTAAAGATAAACACTGCAACAAAAATGAAAAAATAATTCCATTTATTATGTACAAACGTTCGAACGACGATGTGAAACCCCTTTTTACGTGCGATTTTTCGAGTGATTTTTTACGTCGTAAAAAAAGAAAAACGATTTTACCTTTTTCTTTTGTTATTCCGCTGCGATCTCTCGCTCTTTGGGAGAAAACCTTTTTTAATGAGAAATAATATTTATTTACTCGCTTAGTTTCTCGTTTCTTGACTAACGAAGAGCAAGTGGAGGATAATAAGTTTGGCAAAAGGTGAATAACGAAAAAAAATGAAAGAGAAATGAAAAAAAAAAAAAATACAAAAAAAGAAAAAGTAAGTCAAAACGAACAAACTTTTTATTCCTGTAAATATTAAAAATAATGAGAAGAGAAAGAAGAGAAAAAGTGCTCGTTGGGCGAGTCACGCGATGAGAAATAAATGATAAACAAAAAATTTTTAAAATGGATTATTTTACAAAATAAGTATATCTACTAAGAAGATATTACACGTTGTAAATGTATAAGAGTACTATAAAATGTTACGTCAGTATAAACGCAAAATGAAGAAGTGGAGGCAAAGTCTCGTTGGATCTTTCCGTTTTATCGTTCGAGCGATTTAAAAAAAAAAAAAAGTAATAATAATTCCCGACGACTTGATATTTTACGGAGCTTCTATCGACGGTGCTACAGTTTAAGTTTTATAGTCGAACAGAAGGAGAAAAAAAAGCAAAAAAAAAAAGAAAATATCATGAAACATTAATCACAATAGAATTAAAAATAGTGTCGTACGGTATAGAACGACGGATATGAAAAGGAAACGATTTGACAAAAACAAAAACAAACAAACAAAAAAAAAAGAAAAAAAAATACACAGACACACATATTTTCGCCATCAAGCGATGTCTATAGTTGAAAAGAATTTGTCATGCCGATTTTTGCGATCAGCTTCATTAACTATCTGAGCTCTCGTAGATTTTACCGCATAAATCTTTGCGAAATCGAATTTTAGTGAAACTTTTTGTCTTTCGTTATTTCGCGATCGAAATAATAATTAAAAATAAATAAGTAACGGAGATATGAATTTTTCGTATTGTCGTCATTCTCGAAGCCGCGGTACTTGTCTTTGACTTTGGGGACCAGCGACGGCTGGTCGGTACGGGTCAGAAAGGGACGAATGCGACAAAAGTTGCTTATCGAGTATTAAAAGAAAAAATCCATCTTCGATTAGCGCCGATAATTTGTAATAAAAAAAAAAAATCACGCGTTAGAAATCGATTGCGTATTCGATATCGACGAACCACATACCGACCGACCAACGAACGAGAACGGAAGGTCGCGCAACACAAACGCTCTTTCGTCCACCGAATAACAGAAAGAACAAAAAAATCGGTACATATAATATAATTATAGTTGAGAGAAGAGAAAAAAAAATAAAAATAAAAGATAACGAAGAGAAACGATTTTTTTAGACCAAAGCATCATTTAGTCTGTGATATATATAAAGGAAGAGGATATTTGTGTCGCGAGGAGAGAGACGTGGGGCTCGAAGTATGCTAAATTCGCGAAGAAAAAAAAAAAAAAGCAAACAAAAAACATCTGTTCGCAAAGTATGAATAAATCGACCCACCGATCGTTTCTCGCGATTTGCGAGATAACAAATAATCGTCATAGGCGTGTAGATTTAACATTTTGTATTAAAGTTGCTTAAACAAAAATACGTTTTTTGTAGCCGATAGAAGGCCCGAATTGAACGCGGGAGGTAAGGGGAAAGATCGATATGTATCGAAATGAATTCTCTCTCTGATGCGCATCCACGGGGTTAATTTATAAAGAAAAAAAAAAAAAACGATATAAAAAAACCAAAATAAATTTTTTGGCGTTGAGTTATCGACAAGATTCGGAATAAATCGACCCCTCGCGAGTTCTAACGTTGACTCGTAAGAAAAAAAAAAAAGAAAAAAATCACACAGCTCCTCGAGTAGCAATTGCACCGACAAAAAAAAACAATCAGCAATAGTCGCATTAATGGAGAACGAGAGTGGAGATAAAATAAGTAAAAGAGATCAATCCAAAACAAAAAAATAACTTAACTCCAACCCACTATAGGTGTATCGCCTGACGTAGAAACAAAAAATAAAAAAAATGTTCACCATCATAATACACAGATAACACAAAGAGAGAAGAAGATCGAAGCGCGCGTAATTGCAAGAAAATATCAACGACTCTTCGCGTTTATATATGTGTTGAATATATGTATATACAAAGTATATTAAAAAATATCTACATACAGGCAGTCATATTAATATACATAAAAAAAAATATACAAAATATACGAGATATAACGGCAGAATGGACATAAAAATCAGTATCACGAAAAAAAAAAAAAAATGTCTCCTCAATGTAAACCCTGCGATTTTATTCCCGAAATCCTTTTCGTACCAATTACGATAAGATTTCTTCTTTTTTTTTTTTTCAAATTAAGTTTCGTTTTGAATTGATTTGTGAATTTTATTTCAATATCAATTATCGTTTTCTCGCGATAAGTATCGATACTAAAAATTACCAGTAAATTTTATTAATTTTTTACCGTCTATACTATAACTTATGTGTATTGAGAACACATAAAAAAAAAGGAGTTTTGTGATACAAATGAAGAAATGCCAAAAGTTCCATTACGAAGCCGATTTTAATTGCTTTTGGAATGTTTTGATTTGCCGTAGTAAACCCGCTAATCTCGTAGAAGTCGACGGTCCACGATTATTCATCGATCCGCTACGTCCGCAAAGATTGATCATGCGAACCGGATTCGCCGTGTACGCGCGGCTCGATAGTTCCGTTTGCATTTGATTTTCCGGACATTCGGTCGTTACGCATACCAAACTATTTCTTTCGTGAAGCATTTTCATCTGGTGCTTCAAGGACATCACCTCGAAAATAAAATACAACGGTAGCGCCGAGTGAATTTTTTTTTTTTTTTTTTTTTTTTTTTCAAAAAAAAAAACCGCAATGGCTGATTGTACGACAGGAATTTGCAATGCATAACAGCGAGTCGCGTGTACCGGTAAAATAGCTTTTCGCAACCTTGAAATATTACTTAACTTATTTATCACTTACTTCCTGATAGAGACTCACAATCGCGCGAATTTCTTCTTCCTTCGCGTTCAGTTCTTTTTCCAGCGCCGATATTTCCTTCATTAACCCTTTATCACCCGATTTTTCTGCCTGATTTTGTAGCTTTTCGTATTTTCTAAAAAAAAAAAAAAAAAAGAAATGTAATCGATAATTAATAGCGCGTCGATTCAAAACGAATTATTATAAATTAATGTGTAGTCGTGTTACAATTGCATAGATTCAAACTGATCGTGAAAATTCATGAGCACTTCTCGAATTCCTTTGGTTCCCTGCGGCGCGTTTGGCCATTTCGTTGACTGTGAATCTCCGATTTTTAACTCTTCCTGAAAAAAATACGATAAATAAATTAACGATTGTTTACAAAAAATCGGCATTCGAAATCGTTTTATACTATTTCGTTTTTTTTTTTTTTTCGTAGAATTTTGTAAATAAAAAAAAATGCATTTTTATGAAGAATTTTTTTTTGTCAAATTTTATATAAATTTTTCGCCAAATAATACTTAAATTTTTCTCACATATATTTAATTTTTTTTTTCTAAGCCAATTGGAAATTTTCAGCAAAAACTTACTTCTCTCTGCCTGAGCAAAGCGCTCTGCGTGAACTCCGGATGATCCTCGACATTGTTTTGCTGATCGAATTTTATTGACGAGCGGATCGACCGATCTTTTCGTTTCTTCGCCGTTGGATCTTCGATCATCGTGTTGCCGCAGTTTCGTCGGGAGTCGTAAAACGTTTCCGTATTCGGAGCGCACGAGAGTCTCGGTGTTCGCAACGACAACGTTCCGAGTTGCACGGAATTCGGCGCAATATCATTGTCACCCGTTGCCAATGGTTCCGGATAAATATTGCATAGGGTACCGGAAGTAATGCCGAAACGAAGACTCGTTTCTTCGTCCGGCGTTTCGTCTCGATTTCTCGTACATCCGAATAACGTCGATACCGGTCTCATTCCCTTACTAACTCTGCTTATCAGAAACGGCGTCGCACCTCCCGGCATAATTTGTCGCGTTTTTATTAAACTCAAAGTCTGCAAATTAACGAAAAAAAAAATAATTAATTAATTAAAATCCATAACGAAAAAAAAATCGTCTTTCTCGCGAAAAAAAAAAAAAAAAAATTATAATTTTTATAGACTAAATGGACGTAATTGCTGCGTACTTCCTGTATATTTAATCCCAAATTATAACTCGGCGTTACGGATGTTCCAACGACGAAAGGTATATTACGAAAGTTGAATCTATTGAAATACGATCTGTTGACGCGCTTCATCTTCGATGCTACCGTCGGCAATTCGTAATTTCTTATTGCCAACGGATCGTAACAGGAAAACAAATTATTCGGATTTTGACGATGAGACTGATAGGCGTTGTATTCTTCGATCGTTTTATCATCGCTCTGAGCTTTCGGAGGTTCGCTTTTGAAAATCATCTTCGTCCCGTTTGATTCTCCGCATCTATTTTTTTTTGTGATTTTTAATGACGAAGAAATTTTTTTGTTTTTTTTCCTCAATTTCGCAAAAAAAAAAAAATCGATCTCAATGCCATCGGATACTTCATCAATATTCAATATTTGTTTTTTCAAATACCAAAAAAAAAAAAAATTCAAAAGTGAAGGATTTTTTTAAAAAGCGACGTGTAAATTGCATTGAAAAATTCATTAAGCGATGATTATAATTTTTTTTTAATCGGACCTAAGATCAGCGGCGTCCGGCAACGTCTGCTCATAATTTTTCTCTTGATCGCGATTTCCCTCGACGCTGATCCGTTGACTATTCTTCTGTTGCTTTGCTGATCGACATTCTTCCATTTCACCGCGATTGCGCCTCGAATTATCGCGACTCTCGAAACCCCTGCGACCATTTTTCGTTGCCGATCTTCTTTCGCAATTTTTCGTACCAACGGCGTTTCGGTTTCGCTGCTCCAATTTCGAGTGTTTACTTGATACGACGGATATACTGCCGCTTTTGAGAGCGTTGTTGTGATAAATCTCCACCATTTCGCTTAAACTCCTTTGCGCACTCGTTGCAATCTCGTGACGATGATTCGACGATTTGGAGGCGAGTATCGTCGCGTTTACTGGGGAACATAACATTTTTTTTCGCGATTAGCGTAATCTTTGAAGAATTAAGTAGGATTTCGGAAAAAAAATAAAAATATCGATGCCGAAACGCCGAAAGTGTATTTTTTATTTCGCGTGCTTTAAAAATGAATAAAAAAAATCGCAAAATTTTTAATAATTTTTGAAAATCCACTAATGTGTCTTAAAAAAAATTTCAAAAAATTATATAAAATTTATACCATTTAAATTCTCCTGAAAATTAATTAATCCTCTTTGCTTCTTTTTTCTCGTATCTCTTTTAGTTTCAGCAACACTCGCGTCTCTCGTTGCTGTGGTACTTCGCGAATTCGAGGCTTTTACTCTCCGCCTTTTTCTTTTGATTTTCGCAGTCGCGCCGATACTTTCGTACGCCTGTTTAATTCCGCTTTTTCTATTCGTCGACGGTGCTCTGCTGTTAGCTTTAGGATGTTTTTCGGATCGCGATTTTTTGTTTCTCGTCGTTTGCACGCTTTCCGTACTACCGGAAACATTCAGAAATATGTCTTGTGGCGTAAAATCGCGTTTTTTCGCCGTATCCGGACGATCGGATGGGTGGATCGGCCGATCTTCGGATATTGAGGATTTCGCTTGGCGCGATTCCTCTTCTTCCCATTCGTTTTCAAGATTTTTCGAATACTCAGCGAGACTAAACTGATAAGGATGCTGTTGGGCCGACGATATTTCGTCGATTTCATTTTCTCGATAATTCTAAAATTTTGAAACAATGATTCAATTATCAATGAAGATAATGACGATTTTCAAATTTTTTTTTTTTTTTCGTCCCATCGTCAAATGTTCGCCGATGATAAAAAACGTTGATAATGATTTTGAAAAATGGAAAATTCGAAAAATAATCATGATAATGCAATGACCTCAAAATCGTCATCGGCCAATGTATTTTTCGATTGTTCCGCGTCGTCGAAATTTTTGTCGCCGCTTATAGCTTCTTCGAAGATAGAATTTTCGGTGTCCGGATCACTGCTATTTTCGTCTTGGATATCGGGAAAAATATTCTGTAGCGGCGTTGGTTCGTGTGATCTCGCGGTGAGCTTTGGACGTTCTAAAAAAACAAGTAAAATAAAGCGTATAATAGCCCAACGGTGAAGAAAAAAACTTTGTACTCGTGGTTCGTACCGCGTGACGATTAGAAGTGTGAGTAACAAAAAAAAAAAAATGTTGAATTGCTCATTGACTCGAAATTAATTCTAAAATTAAGCGCTTAATTTTCCTTTTCTCAATTTGTAGTGAAATCGAATGTAATGGCTTTTTAAAATGATTTATTATTTTTCTCAAGAGGTCTCTTACCGAATTCATCTTGCAATCTCTGCTGCGAACTTTGCATTTCCGTAATAAAATCATAACATCGCGAGTCACCGGATGTAAGACGAACTTCCGTTTTTTCATCATCGACGAATGCGGAATTCAGAACGATACCACGAGAAGAAATGATTTCGGTTGTGGTGAGATCGTTCGTTTCCGTAACATCCGTTAATTCGGAAGGAATCGTTCCACATGTTTGATAAAGATCTTTTGCGTATTTCAATTTGTTTTTAGTTTTGCCGAATCTGATTTCTGTGGCCTCGAGTTGTTCTTCGACCTCTGAAAATAAATAAAAATACCGGAACCAATGTTCGACCCGCAAATAACAGCCCTCCGTCCCGCTCCGAAAATTCAATCTTTATTACGAGATCTCAATAACATACATCGTAAAAAAATGCTTACGAGTCAGTATCATATCGGCTTGACTCTTCACCGGAGTCGGTGTTCTGTTAAATCGCGCGTCGTACTTCGAGTACTCGGTTCTCGAAATATTTTCAATATAATCATCGCGCTCGTTCGTACAGCTGTCGGTAATCCAAGTCTCGTTGTCGTCGATATCCATAATCAACGGAATTGTGTCATTCAAACAGATTTACATTCCATGCTCGTCGCTCTTTCTGAACTGCGAAGCTCGCCCCTCTACAATTTTGTCGATATCATCGAACGCGCCGTCGAATATCGGAGTTACGAATAAATGTTAATTTGTCACATTAAAAAAAATAGAAATAAGTGGTTAAAAAAGTTCAACGAAATGGAATGATAATCCGGGGGGGTTTCGGAAGGACGTATCGATCACATTCTTCCTTCAGTGAGTTTCTTTTGTTATAAAAAGAGTTTTATGTTCGAACAGAGAAATATTCAGTTTGGTTCGGAATCGTGAAAATGTGACGTCTGACGTTTGAACGTCGATATGTTGACAAAAATTAATGCGTGTATTACTCATTAAGTTCGATAATTTGATTAAGAAAATAGAGAAAAACGTTTTCAATGTCCATAACAATAAAATATCGATCAATACGTACCCAATGAATTAATCAACTGACATTAATCACCGATGTTGCCGTCTCGACGAAGCGCCGCAAAATTTCAAACCCGAACCGACGGGCCTCTCCCCCGCATAGTTCCGCCATATTCCGTCATGCGCGCTGATGTCTAGTTCCCGAGTGTATTTTAGGAAGGCGTAGATCGTCGTACCTGCGAGTTGCAAATGGTGGACGGCCTGTCATACTTGTATCGTTAACATCAGGTATGCAATTTTCATCAAGTATTCGTGCATCTTTAACCTAATAAATGTAACACAAGTTTCATCGTAATCGCGCCGACTTCAACGTTCCGACCGATCAATTGTTTCTACGATTGTTCTTAAAACATTTGACGGATAATTTTTTTTCTTCTGTTACGTAAAATTATTGCACCACACAAAAATAGTTTCGTTCTTCTTTTTTTTTTTTTTAATAATAACGTTGAGAGTTCCAAGAACGGAATTGTCGCAATATTTTATATTGCTCGGGGCGGTGACGATGACGGAACCTTGAAAAGTTACGTTTGTCAAGTTCGTCGTGTATTTGGAGCGCGCCGGGAAATAACCTAATTTCCGTCGTCTACGTGTGGTCATTTCGTGTATACATATATATATCTATATATGCAACGATCATATACACGTATATTTAAAACTCTAATACTATGTATATACGCATAGATATATGCTGAATTGCCGACAGTTGTGTAATCTTGGCATGAAATATTTTACCTCTATCTTATTTTGGCAACTCTACCATACTACACCCGTTTGTATAACTATATATTTTTTTTATATTTGCTCAACCATAACTAAAGACCGCGAAACAAATTTAACATTCGTTTATTCCGTTAAAAATTATCCTTGAAAACGATTTCTAATGGCATTGAGTTACACGGCTCGATAATTTTTTTTTTTTTTTTTTTCAAGGTTTCTCAGTACCAAATGTATTCCTAAAACTTTCAATAGTCCAATCGTTTATAGACGCACGACGAATAGTTAATGTCTGCCTCATCAGACATTCCGATATAAACGGGGGGAACGGAAAACAAAAAAACATTATTCTTGAGACAGCGACGTTTGACGTTGCATCACACCTTGGAAACTATGTTGGATTCTTGTGTCATGTGACGCCAACTCTCTTCATGTGATTTCCCTGGTCATGTGACTCGGGGAGTTCACAAAATTTGGCTCGGGTCGGTTCTGAGCTGTTGCAACGAACGGCGACCCGACAAATGCCTGCGTTATAATTGATTGATTTCAATGTATTTCTGAGAGGAGACTAACGTCATAACGCTTGGAATGATAATTTTTATAGGGTTGATAAATGTTTGGAATGTTTCGTTCCAAAATTTGAAGGGAGACATTGCACTTTATTATCCCAATGATAATCTAATCGGAGTGGAAAATTTTCCTGAATACATTGTTCCACTGAGTCTGGTCAGCTGAAACAATTAAGTTTTTGAATTTGCATAGACCGTTCGTTTGACGGTGCGGTAATATGGAATGAAGAAAAAAAAAAAAAAAAAATTACAAATTGCTACTTTTACAATAAAAAGAAAAAAAAAAATGGGATATTTAACACTTAGTATCAAATCGCATGTATTTTATTCTTCGAATATTTATTTGCTGCTCTCTAAATGAATTTCTAACAAGAAGATTAACAAAATTATATAATGCGATAAATAAATAAATAAATGAGTACATCAGCAAATATACTCCAAATAAATAAAAAAATTAATAATAAATGGGGACAGGGAAACCGATTTTTTATAAAATTTATAAAATTGTACAAACCAATATTTCGTATACAAGACGATGAAGATAAAACATTTTAATGCAGACGCGCTTTTCCGTTAACATCAGATTTGGAAAATTTCGTAAACGTCGTTTTGCAGTTGTTATTTTTTCGCAGCTGCGCATTGTCTACGGATTATTGAAACTACCTATCCGCCATAAGGAAAAAAGTTGCGTGTCGAAAAATAAAAAAGCGAACGGTTAAATGAAATACAATAAATTTATTGAATAAACAATTTTTTTATTTTTATTTTTTCGTAAATCAATTAATTTTCATCGAGATGCAATATTTCGATACGCTTCGGTCGAAAACACGAATCGTTTCAGCGAAGAAAAACATTATAACGAAATTTTGATGATTTTATTTTTTTTATTTTTTCCTGAGTTCGCTATTGCGCAGTTTAAAAATCGTCGTCACACATTTTTTCGGCTAATCCGTATTGATTAATTGCTCTCATTTGTTCGAAATGTTGTGACTAAACGCCGCTGCTATCGCGTACTGATAATACATTCGCGCGATACATTACAAGTTGAATGAAACTTCGACGCGCGTAAATATCGAATGGAGCAGCGCGTCATATTTACCGCTTTCGTTTGAAACCACTTTACCAATGAGTCATAGCGCGTCTGCCGGTAACTGTGTCTTGACGGATTTACGAGTTAATCCTCAAGGCAACATCATTTTTTTCCTTCCCGGAACACATTGTATCGTATCAATAAAACGTTTCTCGCTCCGGCAGTATCTTCGAAGTATTCCGATCGATCGGGTCGCGTAATCGGAGAAAAGTAACAGCGTAAAAAAAAAAAAAAAACCTTCCGGTATCAGCAAATAAAATGTTTACAAATTTTTTTTACTGTTAAATTTCGGTGCAACATTTTTTTTCTTTTTTTTTTATTACGAATTATTATTGCTATTAACCTTCGTCACCTTCTTTTGACGTTGCGCCAACGAATTTTGCGTCTCGCTGCAGATGTCTTTCGCCAATGGCAGTAGCGTTGCGATAGGTCGGGAGCGAGTAACGTACGGGGCGATAGTTGATCGAAAGCCAATTCAATAAAATCACTACAATGTAGTCGTTCGACGAGAGCTTTATCCCCGATGCACTTGAGATACCGATCATCTATTTTTTATTTTCTTCCCGCTTTATCGCCGAGTGAGCGTCGCAATCACTGGTTGGCCGAGAAATGGCTTAACGAGGACAAGAACGTTATTGCTTAGTCTTCGAGCGATAAGAGCCGTCGATTCATCGGCATTCTCCGCTGCAAGGCTTTTCCCGTGAGCGTTTGAATTATCGATGCGGTTCGGAGCTCTCCAATTGCAACGTCTCGTTACCGTGCCGCGAGATCGATACGAGAGAAGCCGGGAGAGTTGAAACATTATTGTCTTCTCCAAAGTTGCAATTGTAAGGTTCCACTTTAACGGTGAACTTTGCATCGCGATTCGATTCTATTATTAACTTATAATTGCTATAGTGTAATGCGGGTTTCGATAAAATAAATAATTCAATTTATCAGTAAAAAAAAATAAACGTAAGAGACGAACTAAAGAATTTCGTACTCCGAAAAGTATACGACTCGCTTTGCAGACTCGACGTCGAGTAGTCACTTTAACTTAAATACCACAGTGGTAATTACAGTTAATTCGTTTGAAACACATTTACGAGGCGACGATAAAGACGATGATAACAAGAACGGTAGACAATCGATGTTATTCGTAGACAACGCATTTGTAAATAATAGTTAATGAATTGTAACTATGTGAACAATCGATTAGATAGCGCAATATGACGATTGAGTGGCATCAACGCATACTTTTCATCGTTCTTATCGATTATAGTTTGTAAAATTTTGCGATTGAACGTAATCGTGTCTCCCGATTACTTTTCCTACGTATTTTTCTATCGAAACTATAATCACGATGGCTGAAATGAAAATAAACTTTTTTGTGCTGAAAGGTGCATTGAGTAGAAAAAAAATATATATATATATGACCGCTGGAAAAATAGTTTTGTTTTTAAATGTACGATTCTAAACATATTTAGTTTTCATTTATAAAAATTTAATTTTATTATCACTTATAGTTTTCGAGAAAAAAATAAAAAAGTATCCCTGTAAAATTATACGAAAAAAAAAACATTCGCGTGTCTCCTATTCAATTTCTACGTTTTTATCCACATCCTATTAGTTGATTTTCGGCGCCAAAAAACTAATAATTTCTTTTGTTTTTGTTTTTTCAGATCAAAATGTATAGGGCGAAGACAGTATTTAGTTCTTTAGCCCCCTTAGCCCCGCGGGTCTGTGGGGCTGAAAGATTCGCCTCGTGGTTAGTCCGCAGCAATCCCGCTTCCGTGGCTCGCGTTAGTCAGGTTGCCTCTGCTGAGCCATTGCGCCGATACACAAGTCGAGCGGCAACCGAACCCTTTCTCAATGGCAGCTCGAGTTCCTACGTCGAAGAAATGTACAACGCGTGGCTGCAGGATCCGCACAGCGTCCACGTGGTTAGCAACATCGATTCTCAATCGTTTATAGCGTTTTTTGTTTTTTAATTTTGGAATTTTTTTAATGGAAAATGCTTTTTGTTATTTCTCGGAGTCATGAGATTCCTTCTTCCGTTTCCCATTCTCAATTCCGATTCTTAATCGTCCATCGCGATTTTTGTTTTTGTTTTTTTTTTCATTTTGGAATTTTTTTATGGAAAATGATTTTTGTTATTTTTCGTAGTCGGGGGATTCCTTCTTCCGTTTCTCATTCTCAATTCCGATTCTCGATCGTTCATCGCCTTTTTTGTTTTTTTAATTTTGGAATTTTTTTATGATAATGGATTTTTATTATTTCTCGTAGTCGTGGGATTCCTTCTTCCGCAACAGCACCGCAGGAGCAGCTCCTGGACTCGCGTATCAAGCGCCACCGTCTTTAGCTCCGAGCTATAATCAGGTACCCCTTGGATCACTGCTGCCTCTTGGCGGTGGATCTCAGCTCGGCGCGATGCCCGTTAATGAGAAAATCATTGACGATCATCTCGCGGTCCAAGCGATCATCCGATCTTATCAGGTAGGTGACAAAATTCATTATCCAAAGAGTACTTTTTATTTTATTTTTTTAAGCAAACGATCGTATTTAATTTCGTATTCAAGATTTTGTTTTTATTGCCCCCACAATTGTCGTCACCGTATTTCCGGGTATGACGACTACCGATGTCTGCCGGTATATTTTTTCCGTACACGTAACAGTTACATAATTTGCAAAATCAAATGAGTTCTCTTGCGTAAAAGCGAAGTACTCGGATATTCGAACGAAAAAATTACACGAGGCCACTCAGCACCTCCCAAATGCAAGATATAAAAATTCGTTCCGCGCCATCAGAAATTTTTCCAAAATACATCGAACTCCGTTCAATTTTTTTTTTTCATTTTTTGTTAAAAAAAAAAAAAAACATTATTCCTCCCGAAAAATATCACCGATTGGGCAAATTTGTTACATCAGCGTTACATTTTTATTCTCGTTCACGGTAATGCCTTCATTCACATTTTGGTAGCATGTATCGACGTATCCCGTAAAATGGATACATGCAAAGTGTTATATGTTTAGGGGAAACCATGAAACGTCGTAATGCATGGGACTTATGATAAATTTATAAAATTCACTCTTTGATATCATGAAATATTCCTGAAACACAATGAAAAAAAATAATGAGAGATAACATTTTTATATTTTTTTTAATTTTTAAAGTTTGTAAATTAAAAAAGCAATGATGGAAAATTAATGCTTATCGAGGATTATCGATTTTATTATCGACTCTAATCGATTTATAAACTATTGTTTCTTATTTATTTATTTCCATTGTGTAAACGGTCTTTGGTCTCACTGTTTTTTTTTTTTTTTGTGGGGCTATTATGTACGTCAACATGATATTTACAATGTAAGAAGCACGCAAAAAAGTTTTATCGGCTCGAATCGGTCTCTTTGACGATTATAATCTCCATAACAATTCACATTCTGTTGGGGGCCGTTGCATAATAGTCCGAGAGATAACGCCTACAAGCATTGCGCGGCTGCGCCTTCTCCCTCAAGCATGTCGAATAGAATTGTTACTCTACATATTTACGAATGATATTGTCCTTAAAGACCAATGAGAAAAACGTGTAATACGTTCTTTAAATTCCTCAAATCATAACTAATTAATTATTAATTCACGCTTATCATATCGCTCTGCTGGTACTGAGGAAGAAGAAGCAGTTCTTTTTTTATATAGGCGAAGGTGGGGCTAAATAGGCCAATAGGACAAAATGGGACAGTTGCGCAACTCGAACTTTGGGGCAAAATGGACCAATGCTAAAATTCATGAAATAAAAAAGTTCGTTTTTCAAATTTCTATGATATTCTACGGAATAATTATCTGAGCGAAAATGGAACGATGCGAAAAATAGGAATGCAGATAAATAAAATCATAATTCAATTGCCTTTTAAAAAAACTTATCCATTATTGTTAATATAGAGAACATTTATATCGTCCAACAAGAATAGTTAACATATCGCTTACAGACAGTAAATTATTTACAATTAATTTTTTAAATTTTTTCAAATGCTATTTAACGGTTCATTTTGCCCCTTTTTATCGTCTTACTATTTCAAAGGGGTGTGACATCCATTTTTTAATTCAATATTATTAAAAACGTGTTGTTTATCGACAAAACTCCTATTTTTGCTAAATGTCCCCATTTTGCCCCACCGTTTCCTACACTATCTTCCAACGTTGTTGTTTTTTTTTTTATTTTTTTTTTTAAATAGATGTCGTATAACATAGTTTGAAATGTTAGGAATTTAATAGTTCCAAAAGTAAATCGTCATCCATTCCAGACATCGAATTAACTTGAAAGACGCATGCGATACATCACTATTTAATTTTATCGTCGATCCATGAAACTGGAATGGTTGTTAGCTTTTTTTTTCATTAAACTGCCGGATTGTGTCGTCCAAATTATATAAATAAACATATACATATATATATATATAGTGTGTAGTCAATGTTTTGTTGAAGAAAAAAAAAAGAAAAAAAATTATTAAACTTGTGGGATCCTCTGGGTATTGTTCATTGGCACATAGGCTCGTGGTCACTTAGTCGCTGACCTGGACCCACTCGGTATCATGAGAAACGACCTGATACACACACATTATGCCGCTCGCAAGGGAGCCCCGGAGCGTGTTCTTCGGCAATATATGCTTGGTAAGGTTCCGAACCCCGAGACCCCTTGTTTTCCTCTTCATAAGCCAAGGAAAGCAAAAATCTAATTTTTCCAAATCACGTAGAAAAAAAAAACAGAAAATAACATCTGACGAATACATTTATACCATTTAAAGACCAAATTATCTCTATAACACAAAATAATTACGAACGATATAATAAATAAAAAAATTCGATAAATTTCCATTTTTCTTTTTAATCGACAAACAAATTAGATTTTTGGATTCTGGCGATAAAAAAAAAATCTATTCATTCCGTTGTTTCGCGTACACGTACACTGATACTGAAAATGCATTTGGGTTGGAAAACGATTACATGTGCCGTTCAAAAAATGTTGGGCAAGTAACGTATTTTAATGTTTGCCGAATAATTGTTTAAACGATAGAGTAGAGGTTTTCGTTTGCGTCGAGCAAACTAAAACGCTTTTGTTATATCGAATTGTTCTTAGATTGTATTTCCGAAGGTAAGCAAATCGCGATAGGTCTCTGCTCGGCTTTTCTTTTATGTTAAATGTCGTTTTATCGATATCGTTTCTTCACCGTGCTTCTGCATGAATTCTTCACTCGATATGTTGCTTCTGTCGGAAAGTCTTCCAAGGGTATTAAAAAAAAATGACGAAATTGTGAATAATTAAATTTGAAAAAATGTTTTTTTTTTTTTTTTTTTTTTTCGATTTTTTAAAATTATTTTTTTACCCGTGGAGGCCTTTCGGAATTCCATTTGCACGATTTACTTCTCTAACAACGAAAAAAAAAAAAAACATTCACAGCTTTCTTCGAGATCCCTTAACAGATCCAATCTGTCCGCCACTTATGGGAGGTGTTAGGTGGTTAATACTGTGCTGAAAAGCTCACTTTTGTAGATACTTTTCCTCAAAACTTTTCGTCGAACACAAAATTGTCCGTTCTGTTTTTTTTTTACTGCAATCTTTCGATTTCTTTTCCTATTTATTTCTCGTTAAAGCTAATCGCGACAACATACCGATTGCATACCAGAAACTGTATGTCTTTTAAGTGTTTTTTGTGTCATAACAATTTTCTTTATCTCTACTATGTACCGAATGAGACAATTTTACGTTTTTGCATCTAAAAAAAAAAAAAAAAAAAATATTACAAACCCTTTCGTCACGAAAGTCAATGAATCGATTGTCTACGAAATATACGAAGTCGATGCGTGAAAGAAATGAAAAAAAACACTCAATTAACGAAGAAATTGGGTATAAATCCGACGAAATCGTACGGCGGGTATCAACTTGGCATTGCATTGACAGATACGTGGCCATCATATCGCTAAATTGGATCCACTTGGCATCAACAGCGCTGATCTTGACGATAGACATCCTCAAGAGTTGCTCTATAATCATTACTCTTTCGGTAAGCTAAAAAAAAAAAAAAAAAAAACACCCGCAATGTAGATATTGCGTGTTAAATTGCACAACTTTTTATACTCCTTTTACGAACGAAACTTATTCGGAACTTATAGCAAGAGACTGATAAAGATTTTTTGATGCAACGAATAAAAAAAAATGACTACCGCTCACGTGATAGTCGGGCGATTGCATTTTCATTCGAATTACGAGTTGCTGATAAAAAATAAAAACTAAAATTCAACGATACAAGTCTCTTGCTTGCAGTGTTGTCTGCTCACTTAATAAATACTTCATGAATTCACTATTCTAAATATTCTTAGAGTCATTAAGATTTCATATTTTTCGTAGAGAAACGTAAAACTACAAAAATTTTCTCGTTTTGTAGTTTTTTTCGTTTGTTCGTTTTTTTTTTAAGCATCCGAATGCGAGACCACTGTACTGTAGAGATGGTTTTCGTTGATTTAACAACGAAATTTCTCATTTATTTACCAAACATTTTATACAATATTTTTTTTTTGTGACCCACAGACACTCTATGCATTTATTTTACATTTCGTAGTATAGATCACTGCGAGTCACATTAACAAGATAATGGAAATATTAAATTAATCGTCGAGTTAAATAAACAGGAAATTACGTTTGCAAAATTACGATTCTCGACCATCTCTCGTGTATAAAAGTTTTCTTACGTATTATTAATACATATAGTTTATAATTTCCGAATGTTCTGTCGCCTAGTTGAAGTCCTACATTTCATTCAATAAGTTAGGCTCACGGTCTCGACATTTTAATAATCTCGATGTAACTTTCGCACAAAGAAAACAAAATTAATCCAATCGCTCGTTTTTTACGTCTCCCGGTATTGTCGATTTTTCTTAATTTTTTAATATATTTAAAAAAAAAACAAAAAGAAAAAAAAAGTCTCGAAGGGTACGTCGCTGCATTGAGGATGGAAATGTTTCGACAACGTTTTTGTAAGAAAAAAAAAAAAAGGAAAAAAAATAATAGAAAAATAATTTAAAAAATAAACGAACCGAAAATTGGATGAAAATAAGAAGAAAAACTTGGAGAATTCGGTTTTCAGTCTGAGTTTGATGTCCACAGGGAAGAGACCCCGCACTACTTACTCGCAGGATCTTCAATATCGAGTAGCTGCCCTTACGAAACGTATGTAACCCATCGTACCCAGACTCAAAAATCCCTTATTCGGCTCTCTGTATATCATGCGAGTATTGGTTGGAACGCACTGGTTCGCTCTTTTAGGGTTTTTCCAAAAAAAAAAAAAAAAATACAAGTAAAATGGTGGATGTGCTGTTTATGAATTGGTAGCCGGGTATACAAATTTCTAACACTGCATACTTGGGTACATTTATACCTATTGTCGTTTCGTGTATATTTTCTATCATATATTTTTCGGTATTAAAAAAAAAAAAAAAAAAAAAAAAAAAAAAAAAAAAACATCGCGTATTCTTTGTGCAGATATCTAAACGCCATTCACGAAAGCGCATCAAAGTGCTCATTTTCATGTCGCTTCGATATCATTCCGAAACACCAGAGTTGGGCATAATGAATCGTTTTATTCGATCGAATCGTCTCGAAGTTCAATTTTGAAATTATCTTCCGAATCTTTTCATGAAAGTGAAATTGTATCGATTTGTGAGCGATACATTTTTCTATTATTAATCTTGTTGTTCTTTAGTTATTCGTCAACATTTTCTCGATAAAAAAAAATTTCCGCAATTTCAAAATTAAAAAAAAAAATGTATTTACTTTCGATCGCAAAAAAAATTGATTGCGCTAAATTTCATTAATTAATTGATTAAAATAATAATAACAATTATTATTATCGATATTAATTAATTAAATTTAAATACATTTTTTTTCGTAGTTCTTCGATCGTCGATCGCAAATGAAAATTCGCCCAACTCTGCAAGAAACACTCATAATTTTCAGCTTTATCTCACGTTTCCGTTACTCGGTATTTTATTTCTTCAGGTTCTATAGTCTGTGTTTTTTTTCCTGTATGTAGCACTGTGATTTTTGTATTATTCTCACAGATGAAAGACACTATCCGTATGGGAACCAAGCTGAAGCGTAAAAGTAAAATGTAATCCACAAAAAATCTTCACCCTTATGTTTGATATGTCACACAAACTTAAATGCGATTGGTTTATCTTTTTTTTATCTATTTTTTTGTTACTTTATCCCTCAATCGCCGCATTGTCGTTGAACACCGATAGTCCACTGAGAAAATATTGCATGCATTTTTTATTTTGCTTAAGTCTCTACAGTGTTGTATTTGTTTTCGTCAAAGGTATGTGATACGGGTGTATTGCGGTGAGAAATTCTTTTTAGACGTTGAATTGTCGCTTGTGGAATAAAAATAAACACACAGATTTTAGTACAAAAGAGACGAAAAATAAAAAAAAAAAAACAAAACGCCTGGAGTCACTAATGATTTTTTCAAGGTACCTCTACGCATAGAAAAACTTCTCGATATCTATACTCTACGTATGGTTCTTCGCATTTTCAGTATCAGTTGTAAGAAATACGCTCGAGATACGAAAAAAAAAAATGTCATAGTCCGACGAGTGCTAAAAGGCGATTCTGTATATATTCGCCTTTTTTTTTAAATTATCCATTCGATTCAGGACTATGGCATTCCTTGAGTGTTGTGTAAATCGCTGAAATACGATAGAAATAAAGGTAAAAATAATATATGTATATTTATTTTTTCAAAAAAATAACAGAGGATTCGGATATGGATCGCGTATTCAAATTGCCGTCGACGACGTTCATCGGTGGCAAAGACAAGTCGTTGCCTCTTCGCGAAATTCTCAAACGACTCGAGAACGCGTATTGCGGACACATCGGTGTCGAATTTATGTTCATCAACTCGTTGGAGCAGTGCAATTGGATTCGTCAGAAAATGGAGACACCGGGAGTCATGGAAGTTACCAGTGACGAGAAGAGACTTATTCTTGCGAGATTGACCCGCGCTACAGGGTAATTTTTCGATACTTTCGATATAATAATTATCGACATTGTATTTTCGCGGACCAATAACTATTTTGTTTTTTCTTTTTTTTTTCTTAAAGTTTCGAAGCTTTTCTCGCCCGCAAATGGTCATCCGAGAAGCGATTCGGTCTCGAAGGTTGCGAGATTCTTATTCCGGCGATGAAACAAGTAATTGACAAGTCAACGGAACTCGGCGTGGAATCTATCGTCATGGGAATGCCGCATCGCGGTCGTCTTAACGTACTCGCCAACGTCTGTCGCAAACCTCTCAGCCAAATTTTCACTCAGTTTGCCGCTCTCGAAGCCGCCGATGACGTAAGCTTTTCTTTTAATTTATTTTACTTTCACTTTATTTTTTATTTATTTTTATATCGAGTGATACAGTATTTAAAAAATTCGAAATAGAATCGGAAAGAATATAAAATTATCGGTAAAACATGAGATACAAATTTTAATATTATTTATTATCAACAAAAAATACTGTTATATCATTCATAAACTATAGAAATTAAAACTCAATAAAAATTGATATAACTCAGCAATTTATTAAAAAAATTACGACGATTATATTTTGAAAAATAATTGTTACAAATTCATTTTTTCATCGACTAAAACATTTATTTATTTCATAACAGGGCTCCGGCGATGTCAAGTACCATCTTGGAACGTATATCGAGCGTCTGAATCGTGTCACGAATAAGAACATTCGTCTTGCCGTTGTCGCTAATCCATCTCATTTGGAGGCCGTCGATCCGATTGTTCAAGGAAAGACGCGCGCCGAGCAGTTTTACCGCGGAGACGGAGAAGGCAAAAAAGTAAATTAGTCTGTAGAGAAAAACGTATCAACGTTCGTCATCGATATTTCGTTGCTTCCCATACATTGACACCGTTTAATCTTTCACATCGCAGGTCATGTCTATACTTCTGCATGGCGACGCTGCTTTCTGCGGACAAGGTATCGTCTTCGAGACAATGCACTTGTCGGATTTACCCGACTACACGACTCACGGCACCGTTCACATTGTCGTCAACAATCAAATTGGCTTCACCACCGATCCAAGACACTCGCGATCCTCGCCGTACTGCACAGGTGCGTAAAAGTTTACGAATGAAATCAGAAAAAAAAACATCGAAGGCTGTTAAATAAGTTTTTTATATCGTAGAGTCAAAAAGCTGAGCTAAAAATTAATTTAAATTGCTATTCACAAGACTTGCGAGTGAATTTCCTACAATTTACGAAATTAAAGTTTCTTCCCGAAATTAATTGGAAAGAAGAAAACTTTTCTTAAGGAGATACATCAGAATCTACAAAAACTATCTAAACATTTTTTTTTAATGTTCAACAGACGTCGCGCGAGTAGTAAACGCGCCGATATTCCACGTGAACTCCGACGATCCCGAGGCAGTGATGCACGTGTGCAAAGTAGCCGCTGAATGGCGAGCGACTTTCCACAAAGACGTTGTAATCGACATCGTTTCATACCGTCGCAACGGTCACAACGAGATTGACGAGCCGATGTTCACGCAGCCGCTGATGTATCGCAAAATCAAGAAAACACCGCCCGGTCTCGACCTCTACGCCAACAAATTGATAACCGATGGCGTAGTTACGCAAGAGGAAGTCAAAGACGTGAAAGACAAGTACGAGAAGATCTGCGAGGAGGCGTATACGAACGCGCGACAGGAGACTCACATAAAATACAAGGATTGGTTGGACTCGCCGTGGTCCGGTTTCTTCGAGGGCAAAGATCCTCTGAAGGTATCGCCGACCGGCATCAAGGAAGATACTCTCATACACATCGGCAAGAAGTTCTCGTCGCCGCCGCCGAATGCCGCCGAGTTTGTCATTCACAAAGGTTCGCAATATTCGTTGTTATTAACATCGATAACCGAATGGGAAGGGGAAGAAAACAAAACAAAAAAAGATTCCAATTCATCAATTATTTTTCGTTAATTTTAATATTTGTCTAACAACAATTTCTGAGTTACAAAATCTTCGCGCAAACATCGATATTGTCGATATAGCAGAAGATCGATACTTGTACCCCAAAATTCTTTTTAGCGAAGCAATTCGCGAAAGAATTGCTTTAAAAAGTAATTTATCCCAATTACCTTATTATTTAATTATTAACTCAATTTTTTGTGAACGTAATTAGAAATGTAGAGATTTGTCCCATTCCTGTTGTTTCTATCGATGAAAAAGTTGCTTCAACAATCTTTGAGTATTGAAATCACAGGTATCGAGAGAATTCTGAAGGCCCGAATGGAGATGATCGAGTCGCGACAAATCGATTGGGCTCTCGGCGAGGCAATGGCGTTCGGTTCGTTGTTGAAGGAAGGAATTCACGTGAGATTGTCGGGACAGGACGTCGAGAGAGGAACCTTCTCGCACCGGCATCACGTACTTCATCATCAGACTGTCGACAAAGCCACTTATAGACCTCTGTGTTACCTGTACCCGGACCAAGCGCCGTACACCGTATGCAACAGTTCACTATCGGAGTTTGGAGTCCTCGGTACACGCAACAATTGGTTTACCTAATTGGTTTTCATCGAAGTTCTGTACTTTTATAATTGTGATGTCTAAACGTTGTTTTTTTCTTTTTTTCCCCTTTTACATCTTGTATTCTACGTTAATCCCGGTGGATGCGCACATGTCAGGCTTCGAATTGGGTTATTCAATGACGAATCCGAATGCTCTGGTCATCTGGGAGGCGCAGTTCGGTGATTTCAACAACACGGCGCAATGTATTATCGATCAGTTCATCAGCAGCGGTCAGGCGAAGTGGGTCCGTCAATCGGGTCTCGTTATGCTGCAGCCTCACGGTCTCGAGGGAATGGTCGGCATCAAAAAGCTTTTTGAAATTAATTTGCTGATACGATAAAAATCCCATTAGTGTTGTTTTACGTTTTTGTTTTGTCTGAATCGTTTTATTCACAGGGTCCCGAACACTCGAGCGCTCGTTTGGAACGTTTTCTGCAAATGTGCGCCGACGATCCCGATTATTTCCCACCCGAGAGCGAGGAGTTTGCCGTTCGTCAGCTTCACGACATCAATTGGATCGTCGCTAATTGCAGTACTCCCGCTAATCTTTTCCACATCCTGCGTCGACAGATTGCTCTGCCATTCCGCAAGCCTCTGATACTCATGACCCCGAAATCCCTCCTTCGTCATCCCGAGGCACGTTCCAGCTTTGACCTCATGACAGAGGATACACAGTTCCTTAGAATTATTCCCGAGGAAGGCGTCGCCGCGCAGAACCCCAATGGTGTTAAGAGGGTTGTCTTCTGCTCCGGCAAAGTTTACTACGATCTGAAGAAATCACGAGGCGAACGGAATTTGGATGACAAAGTTGCTATCGCCAGGATGGAACAGGTACGCGCGGCTATTGGACGACGCATTACAATTTTTTTTTATTGTCTCATTGATTTGATAAATACTGATCCGGATGTTTTCGTCCTTAGATCTCGCCGTTCCCCTACGATCTCGTGAAGAAGGAAGTGGCCAAATATCCGAACGCCGAACTCATATGGACACAGGAAGAGCATAAGAACCAAGGCGCCTGGACCTACGTTCAGCCGCGCTTCGTCACGGCTCTCACTGGAACGCGCGATGTAACGTAAGTAACGGATCAATATTTCGTAAATATTCAAAACACCTTTCTCACCTCCACGGAATTCGGCTGAATGGATATTTAGTAATTATTTTGTGATACTGAGGAAAATAATCGAATATCAATCAAGTTTTGTAATTATTTTTCTGTTATTCGGAAGAATCATCGATTATCGATCGATTTTTGTAATTATTTTTTGTTTTTCAGAAAAATAATTGATTATTGATCGATTTTTGGAATTATTTTCTGTTATTCGGAAACATAATCGATTATCGATCGATTTTTGGAATTATTTTCTTGTATTCAGAAAAATAATTGATTATCGAAGGATTTTTGTAATTATTTTACGATACTGAGAAAAATCCTCAATTTTTATACATTATTTTTCGACGCTTTTCCACTCAAATTCAATGAGACTCCGAATCGTCAGTAAAAGTGTTTTTATATTTCATTTTGATACCGAAAATTTCAAAATAACTAAAGTTTCAATAACAGAAAAATGTAGTGAAAAAAATGGATAACGAATCATCGAAAATCCGGAGCCAAAAAAAGAATTCTAAAAATATATTTTCGCCATTCCTACGGCGATCCATTCTCCTCACACCGATCCTCACATTTCCATTTTATTTATTTTTTTTCGCTCTTGTGAAATTGTGTAATTCGTTACGAAAGAATATTTGTCGGTATGTCGCCTCGGATCACCGTGCGGAACGCAAAAACCTTCATAAATGTATTGCACTTAATTCGATACCGTCGCCACTTTACTGTGTATACATGGCCCACCGTTGTTTAGCTTTCGCAAATAGTATCAACGTGAATATTCAATATACGCACCACGAGTCAATCACAGTTTGCAAGTTCATCGAACGCGCGATATTCGTGTTTTTTTTTGTTTTGTTTTTTTTTCTGAAATTTCAAGTTAAATATTTCTCTTTTTTTTTTTCGTTTATTCCGTTTCAAAATATCCCGAAGTAAAGTTGAAAACGTTGGGCCATGTTGCAGTAGCGGAGTTGGCGCATCGGGTGAGAGTAGTAGCGGTTGGTTCAGCGGATTGTTTTCGTCGTCGAAACCAACGGAAACGAAAACTGTGACAGAACCACAGTCGACCGAATCTGCAAAACCGAAACCGAGAATAGTGAGGTAATATTTCGAGATGCAACGAGACGCAACGTGACTCGACCGATTTTCCCGATTCCTCTTCCCGCATAAATCTTTACGAAATAAGAGATAAAGAAGAAAAAAAAGAGGAAAAAATTCGACAAATTTCGATAATCTTTCATTTATTTTCCGTTTCGCAGATACGTTGGCCGACCGACCGCCGCGTCACCGGCAACTGGAAGCAAAATGCAACATCTCAAAGAACTCAAACAACTTTTGGACGACACGTTCAACATCTAAACTCATCTCCGTTAGCACTGTGTAGAAAGCCCAATTTTATTTATTCTTCTTTACCACATAATTGTTATACCGATCGCCCCCTGCGCCCATAAATATCATAAGAGATCCAATCACCTCTGCTTAAAGTAATTTCATTATTATTTCTCTATTTTCCTTTTGCCGGGCTGGCGGATTCCTGGCGTTTTTGTTTTCTTTGACTACGTGACAAACACTGACGATTAACGCGACAAAAAAAAAGTTGCGATTTACTCATACATCGTCGGGTTTTAATATTCACTTCAGTTGTAGATAAATATCGAAAAAAAAAAAAAAAAATGAAAAAACGTAAAAAAAAAAGAGCAAAAGATCATAGAACAGGGATTTGTATTATAAAAGAAAAATCTCGTAAATGAATCACCGATACTGTAGTAATATTATGATTGCCTTGTATAAAACTCACAATTACCTTCGGCGGAGCTCTTTAATTTAATAGTCGAGCGGGTGATCGATGAATAAGAGTTGCGCGTTGCCATTTGTTTTTTTTTTTTTTTTCTATGACAATGTTCTCGTGTGCAAACGATTCTGTGTATTTCCGGTTGTCACTGGATGACTTAATTTATATAATCTACCCGATTGAATGCGGAAGCTTGTGGTATGTTTTGTCTTCTGAAAGAAAAAAGAAAAAAAAAGACGCAAAAAAGAAGCAAAAACAAAACGATAAATGTGTATCACGGTAATTGCCTCTACGTGAATATATAACGAAAAAAAAAACAAAACAAAACAAAACAAAAATAAGAGAGAACAAATTTTTATTCACATTGATTCAGAAGAGTATTTAAATGTCTTACGACACTTAGTCCAATGGGATACCAATGAGGCTACTGGCCGATGCGAAATCGAGATTTCGCGATGCTACGGAGCTCGAGATCGCGTGCAAATAGACCCCCCGCCGTCTGTTATTTAATGTAAATCAATAACAATGACGCGCTGGTTGTCATAGATTAACTATCAAGTATTATTTTTAATCTGCGCCTATTATTTTACTAAAACTTACTAAAAGAAGAAAAAAAGAAAGAAAGAAAAAAAAAAAAAAAATTGCAAAAATATGAATAAAATGAATAAAATAAATGTGATTAACGACAGTGTCGGATGAAACATTTCATGCCACGTAGATCTATGGGATACTCGCGGAGTTGTATGATTTTCATTGAATCTTTGTTTTTTTTTCTTGTCGTTCGAAGGTAAATCACGTCGGGCTTTTCGTTTTTTTTTGTTTTTTTCTTTAATAAGAAATTATATGAACGGCGAGTCGCGCGTGATATTTACGGAGGTATGGAGACAACGGGTATAAATTTTACTCTGTTATTAGCAATAGCGTGAAGTATTTCAATGTGATACTTCGTTATACGATTTGATAACTAGTTATGTAAATAGGGTGACACCATCGCTGAATGATCGGATTCGCATACTTTCTCTATATTGTATTTTTTTCTGATCCTTTTTTTTTTGCTAAATGCTGAATTTTTGATAACGAATTTTTCTTTATCTTTGGGTTAAAAAAAGGGGTCATTCACCGATGCGTGCGTTCTGTTTTTAGCTGTTTACTATCATTTTCCACAGTGCACAGTATTTATCATTTTCGAGGCGTCGTATTCAGAAATGCTATAGTAAAAAATGAACGAAAAAAAAAAAAATAATAAAAAGTTCTAATTTATTTACGAAAAAATCCCAAATCGCGTATTGTAAACGCTGCAACGCAATGCCTTTCAGCGACATCTTAGTTCAATACCGGAATTTACGATATCGTAAACGCTGATAAAGCGCCAGTGACGTCTTTTCCGAAATTACCTGGTGATAGTAATTAATAACAGTAGAATTCTTTAGATTTCGAGATATGACGAGTAGACGAGATGTGGTCCAATATAATAAAAAAAAAGAATAACTAAATTATTTTGATCACTTCTCTTCGCTATAGAGTGCATTATAACGCATCAATCACGAAACGGAAAGTGCAGCGAATACGGATATAAGGTAAAAAAAAAAATTGAAAGTAATTTCAACGACGATGAGTCTTATTTTTGTTTCTCGTTGGATAAAGAAAAAAAAAATTACTTCGGCACCTGTAGAGCACTTGTTATGGAATTAAATTTTACCTTAAATCTTAATTGTTCGTCGAATGATTTTACAATCTGCCTGAATGGTTATTCCTTCTCCCGAAAATCGAAAATTTTCATTGGTTGAAAGGCACGAAGTGACGAAAGACACGAAATGACGAGTATTGTGGTAATTAAGCATTTTAAATATCCTGACGCGTCATTTTTTCATTTGTGTTTCTTTTCGTCGTTTTTTGGTTTCGGGTCGATAATATAACGAAGTAAAGATGATTTATTTTTATCGGGGAAATATAAGGTAAATTTTTAGTCGTCGAAAAAATAGTTTATTTCGTAAATATAGTAGTATAGCATAAATTACGCATTATAAATATCCGGACTCGCCATCTTTCCATTTGTTTTTGTTTTTGTTTTTTTTTTTTTTTTTTTTTCGTCGTTTTTTGGTTTCGGATCGATAATACAACGAAGTAAATATGATTTATTTTTATCGTAAGTAAATATTTAAAGCTTAGAGTCGGGGGGTAGCGTTTGGGAATTTAATAATCGGTCTGACCGAGCACACTGTACATAATCCTTTTGAAGCTGCCACTCTGATGAATTTTCTCGCCATCGTCTTCGTAGCCACCGATCTGCAATATATTAAAAATACGATTTTTTTTTTTTTTTTTTTTACTGCTATATAGAAAATCGAGAAATATTTAACGTGCCATAATTCACACGAATTACGCATAAGGTACACAAAATTCAACGTACAATGGTGAGAATTTTTTAGTAGCCGTTGACGCGATCCTTTACGAAAGGAAGAGGAAAGGGACGATACATTCCACCCTTAAGCAGACAAACATCGACCCATTATTTAATCATTCTTTCCAGGAAAACAATTACGCATCCAGGAAAACAACTACGTAACACGGTGGAGACCCTTTTTTCGAGGATATTGCGTACTACGATTTGCAATCACTTCGTGCAAAGCGCATGTCCCAGTTATCGATAGAGAAGAATCGTCGTGCAACGAAGTTGCAGCAGCTATAGTAATGGATCGGTACATTATTTTTGATATCTTTTGTACCTTAATTAACACTTTTTTGGACGGAACTTTAGGGAGGATCTTTGAAATTTGATGAATCCTGCGATCTATTAAACTACGAAATTTCCGCGCTGCTTTTTGACAGTGCAAAATTAATATTTTCAACACAAAATCGAAAAAACAAATTTAAAAACTTGTAGGATAATTTTTGAATTTTTTTTTTAAGTGTTTCTTAATTTTTTTTCTATGGTCTCATTTTTTTTTGTTTTCAATTGCAATAACGGAATTTAAAAAAAAAAACAATTATCTTAATCACATTGTACGGACGATTGGGTAAAATAGGTGATACATTTTTTTTTGTTTTTATTTTAATTAATCATTAACTGGAACATTTGCCTTTCAGAATACCATGCAACGAAGAATATCTACACATTTTTTTCGAAGATTATTACGACAGATACTCACGTAAGAGGATGAGGGGCTTTTCTGTTGGGGATGATAAATCTGTGAAAAAACAGAAATTTGATAATTTTCGTCGATTCTCTAAGATAAAAAAATGCAGTAATTAATAATAATGACGATTTCGTAGCGAAGATACGAATTTTCTCACCCTATTCTGATTCGCCTTTTGTGGCGCGAAAACAGCTCCGCGCGCGGGTTGCTTTACTTCGTGCATCGTATCGCCCATAGCCTCTTCTTGGAGCGCCTTGTACGCCTCACTCTTGCTGGGATCATACTTCACCGGTCCCTTGCTACACATCATTCGTACACGAAATTCTTAATCTCATTCACGCAAGAGACGATTTCGACGGATTAATCAAAACATCCGTCGATTCTATGCGAAATTTTACGAATAAAAAAAATTGCCAATTATATCGAAAAAAAAAGCGTAATTTTCGTGCGTATAATAAAAAAAAGATAAAAACAACGTTTCGACGTGCAACACAAGACAGCAGGCATCGTTGAGTCGTCGAGAATACGAATCTCGCAATCGAAAAAATGTCCTTCTTCTTACGTTTTTTTTTTTTCATGGTTCGTAAACAAAACTCTGGTTAGAATAAATTTTTTCCACGCACTTAAATATGTGATTCATTATTTCACTACTCACGAGATCAGTGTTACATGCACTATTGTTGATTAATCTCGATACGTTACATCGAACTTTTACATTTGTCTTTTTTCTTTTTATCAGATTTAAACTCTCCGCTGCGTTTCGCTTCGGTATTCTTTGTTTCCTAATTGCGAAACAATCGCGTCCGATATTCGGCGAAAAACACGTCGAAGTATCGGAACAAAGCTTTGAGAAAAAAGAAAAAAAAAAAAAAAGCCGCAAGAAATAAATCGTAGCAAGCTGATTGAGATAATGAATATTAGCGATTGGGCAATTTCTCTCGTTTGTGATATAACAATGTTCCTCGCGTTTACGTTTGCGTGTTGTTATCGTGTGAGAATAATATCCGCGATGTATTATGATGATTTTTCATAACCGTTCGCGATGATTTTAAAAGTACTTAACGCGCAATATATCGCAAACGCTCGGGACTTGTATATTTATAAACGCTATATAACTATATTGGTTTATTGAATTGGGGCCACGGATTCTTCGAGGATCCTTGGGCCGCAGCCTCTTTCATCAATCTCGCTTGTTCTTGAATATCTCTTCTATGCTTTACGAAGGATAAGTCTACGAAAATGCTGCAAAAACAAATATTTGTTTTGAGTTACGATTCGAAAGAAAAAAACCGAACTGATACTTTTATATGTGAGAGAGCCATTGGGGAAGTATCGATAGTGAGATGAACGTAATCGAAAACAGAGAGAGAGAAATCCTATGATCCGTTTTATTTTTTTTTTGTTTTTGTCCGTTTTTTTTTTTTTTTTATTAATTGTTCAATTTTTAACGATTATTGCGAACAAGCATTTGATTAAATGGTAGTTGCATTCAGCATCGAGCCAATTCGATATTATTAATGAAGCTATAACTAATATTCAAATACGTTCCATCGCAAGCTCTACTGTGGGGCATTCCGTATCGAGTGTATTACTTCCATTATCCCGATAATCCCAAAAAAAGCTGTTTTATACTTTACGAAAAATCTTTCATTTAATTCGCAAATAAATAATGCATTTTTTTTACGTTCCCGTAAATTTGATATTATATATCGAGAAATTAGATCCCCAATGCAAGTTTTGAATGGAATTTAAATTTTCGGTAAAAAATGAAAAATTTCAAAAATAATTCCAAATTAATTAATACGTATTCGGATAAATTAACGAATCAATTTCTGCCGAAAAAAAAAGTTTCCGGCGCTCTAAATTATTTTTGAACAATGTTGGAATTTTTTTTTTTTTTTTTGGGATAAGAAAAAAATGGTGTGTTTCGCTTGAAATGGAATGCCCCCTATTTACATACAGCAGTTTCTTTACGAGATTTGTGCCGATTAGCATGTTAAAAGCTATAGATATATTGTGTAAAAAAAAATAAAAATAAATAATGCGTTTCGGTTATATTTTAGGCTGTGATTTTTTTACTTACGGAACTGCCGACGTCTGACACTTAATAGTGTCCGCTATATTTTGTTCAGAGTAGAGTCCAATCGGAGAATTGAATTGCTTATGGACAACCTGTCGAAACAAAATTAATTCATACGTCGATAATCGTGAGAGAACTCATTAAGATCGAGCGACTCGCCCCACCAAAATTTACCTGCATTACACTCAGAATTCTCTCGGTGTCAATATATTTTATTTTTCTCGATAACAAAAGTACAGTAAAACATCGATTAATCAGACTCTGTCGTCAGTCAACTTTCAGCAGTAAATAATTCGCTTCAACATTTTTTTTTACTCCATTAAATACGAAATACAAGCAGAAAATTAAGCCGTCGAAGCCAAAAGCAATTTATAGTCGATATTATAAATATTTAATCGATATAGCGATCCTATAAATTTTCTTCGCTTTTTTTCAAAAATATTTTGTTGAACTGAAAAAAATGTAATCGATTTTGTGGCGAATCTGCTTGTCCGGCTAATCCAAGTTTTACTGTGTATTCTTCGCTATAAGAGTCGGACAATTATTCGAACGATAAAAAAATCGTGAAATTGAAGAATTGTGCGAAAGTAATAAACTGACGATAAATAGGGGTATTAAGGATTTTTTTTTAAGTATTAAAAAAAATATATATATCGTCCAACTTCGTTTATAATGGGTTCGATGGGTTCGACGAGTCTCAGAGATATTTATTCATTGATTTTTAAAACGCAACTTTCGTAATTTCATGTATTTATTAGTACGTATATTTTAATAGCGCAGAAGAACACACAGTAGTGGTGGTAGTTGTGAATATACAATCGGCCCTTGTCGGCTGTCGATGTCGATGCTATATTAATCGTATAAATATTACAATAATTAATATAGTATCAGTCGCAGAGAGTTACACTCGCGTGAGTATCGCAAATTTACGAATTCGACGGAACACACGTCCTTCGGGGTGTTTTTTTTATTTTTATTTTCCATTATCTCGGAAATTGCATCGACAAAGATCGTGGAAGAGTTGCGCGTACTTATAAATGAGATTAGCGGAAAAAAAAAAAAAAAAAAAAAAAAATGAAAAATTCACAATAATTCGATGGGTTAAAAATGCGTAATTCGAGTGAATGAGATTAAGAGAAAAAAAAATGCCACAAATGTAAGAAAAATTCTACGGTGACGAATCGCTGGTAAAATTCAACCAAATCAAATCCAAAGCGATTAGAAATTCTTCACAGAAGTATGTCTTCAATATTTCTATTTCCATTTCTCGCAAATACGCTGCGCCTGCGATAACCACTATTGCCTTTTTTTTTTAATTATTTTCGTTTTTGAAGCAAAAGCGATTCAATTGAAAAAAATTCTTGCAAACCTTTGGAACTTCGCTCGGTCCCAAGACGCGCTGCAAAACTGATTCCGCAACCTGTTTCAACGTTTTACACGAAATATACGTTTAATCGTTGAAACTATTTATTTAAAAAAAACGATATCTATGAGAGTTTATGGGATGAATTAAATTATCGAAGAAATATGAAGCGTTTAAATTAAATTGTTGTACACTCAGCGCTGATCAATAATAATATATCGTTTGGCGAGAGATAATATCGAATGGGAACGTGTCGACTTGATTTTTTTTTTTTTTTTCGTTGTTTCGTTTTTTTTTTTAATCGTCGATTGACGCGTATCGTTCGTGAATCTCGAAAACATTATCATTTACGCGGCTTCCTCGACGCGTCGGGATTAAGCATTACCGTGAATGAAACGTACATGTGATGCTGATTATACTGCATACTGTATCTACGTACTTTTTGTTTCATCGCAACCTCTGGATTCGCCACTTCGTAATGATGAGGCGAAGCCCTGATCATCGGGTTCGGGTGATGACGAAGGTAACATTCTCCGAGCGGTGCGTCCTTCTTAACTTTTGCACCTGGCAAAACCAGAGGAGTCGTACGATACGGCTGAAATCGAAAGATCATTAATTTTCATATCAATCGAAGCAATATGATTTCGTAAAATTTCATTAACCCTTTACGTACGGAGACGGTAAATATATGTCCGAATTTTTCGATCGATCTTTACCTTCAATTCCCCCGTTTAACTTTAAAAAATCGCGAAAAAATTCTCAAAAAAATTGTAAAATAACGTTAAACTGTTGTTTTTTCGATGACTCAGAGAAATTTGTTTAACGCTTTTGCGTATTGTTGTTACGCGCAAAAGAAATTAGCGTTCTAATTGGTCGGCAAAGAGTCTGCCGTACGTGAGAAGTTAAAGTAGTTATGGCGAAGTATCGCGTGAGCGCAATGATAAATTGTTCAAAAAATTGGAACAATCATTTCAATAACATATTATACTATATTTTTACGTAAAAATTATTTTTGTTATAAATATTGATACTGTTATTATGATTATTAATATTTTTTTGTATTATTTTAAATATAATAATATTCGAAATATAATTCATTTTAGTGGCAAATATTTTTTAATTTTTGCAAATATCGGAGATAAACATTTCGGAAATTTTAACTATGCGGTAAAAAAATCGGTAACTCGTTATTAATATTTTAATAATTGCCGCAGTTGAATTTTTCGCGAATCAACATCGGCGGTTTACAGTTATTTAATAACTTTAGCCAACTATACCGCGAATCGGTAAAAATTGTGCAACGATATTTTCACGAGTTGTACACTCATCGAGGTTTCCGTGTGTTTTGAATTTCGCAATTTTGACAATGTAATAGATCACAACTCGCGCGTGAATATTTTTCTTATTCAACTCAACGCTCAGAGAGTTTGGACAGCCGCCAGATAAACTACGGCGACTATATCGAAACAAAGCTCAGTAAATTTCGAAAATATTTAATTATAACTTTTTGTATAATAAACCTCATTTTTGCGGGGATCGGTTGGACGACCGGTGAAACATCGACGAATGAATCCCAAAAAACTGAATTCTTGCAGATAAGAATTTATTTTTAGCGACCAGAAGAAATATTCTTTTATTAAAGAAATTTTATATTTATAAATAAAAATATCGGATTTAAAAAAAAAGATGTATACACAAAATATATTTTATTTTTATCCGCAAGATAATTCAGTTTTTTGCGTTGGACGACGCGAGTTCAGCGTATCTCGCGGCCGCACAGGTTTGTTACTCCCGAAATCACGAGGTAATCAATTTTGATAGATTGCCAAATTGTTGTCAATTATCGGTTAATAAATAATCATATTAAGTTTTAAAAAAAAGTAAAAAAAAATCGAATGGGGAAAATTTAAGAGACCGTGTCGAAGATCGCCAATTAATTTTCGTAATACACCGGCGTGTCGTTATAATGGAGCGCGACGGAGATCCGCACCCACGCCGTATGCTGTTACAGAGTTACGAAAATAAAACATTGATAGGCTCGAGGAGGAGACCTGGCGAGATCCTGCGACGCTCCGAGACGCTCCATCAATTCCGTCTTAAACAGTATCAAACGCCTACTATCGACGAAAACAACTTTAACGATTTTTTTTTTTTTTTTTTCAGCTTTCTATCGCACAGATGCGTAACTCGAAAAAGAATGTAAACGTTTGTCGAAGCAACAATAACTACGGTATTGCGCAATCAAAAGGAAAATTGCTGTTTCTACGAGTACAAAAATTGCATTTTTTTTTTTTTTTTGGCGCGAGTGAATTCCGATGTCTATCTCGCGAGTTACAATGATAAAATTACATAAATCCCGCGCACATGATTCGAATAATAAAACTTGGCAGGGTTCGCCACGTTATGTCACGCGGCCAACGCGCATGCCGCGATTACGAAATTTTGCAAAAAGTGACAAATCCACGATGATTTTTCGGTGCTTTATTGCACGTGAAAAGTCGTCACGATTTTTATCGTTTAATTTTCGTAGCGTGCAGAGCCAATTTTTTTGATAGTTGAAATTTAAAGAATTTTTGCGCTCATGGAAATAGTTTTTTCGATCATTTTTCGAGAAAAATATTATTAGTTGATTATTATCATTTTTTATGTTTATTTATTGTTATTATCATTATTATTATTGGATTAAAGTGAATTACTAATAGTAGAAATTATCTAATAATAAAAAATTGCCATTTCTAACAACACATATCTATAACATCGGAAGTGTCTTACGTGAACCTTCGAACGATCAGTTTTATGAGGAATAAAAAAATCCAAATAGCTCAACTTTTCACGAACGAATTTTTTCGTCTCATGAGGATAGTACAGCAGTCCACAAGCCTCGAATATCGTGTTAAATAATGAAAAAAAAAAAATGATCGGTAAATTCTGAAACTATTCCGCCGAATGAGCCGAAAGTCTGCGTTTTTTTTTATGGCGCATAATAAAAAATCATTATAAACATACGTATTACTGCTGTAACTTAAAAAAAATCAGTCAACGTAGTTCGCTGTCGCGAACAGCGAACAGATTTATTTCACAAAATTCAAACGTTAAATTGTATCATCGCATTGGAAGTAATAAAAAAATTATTGCTGCAACTATAACCGGAGAAAATTCCTTGTTTTTTGAGTGAAAAAAAAAAAATTCTATTTAAGGAATAAAAAAAAATCCCAAAGTAAAAATCACTGAAAAAAAATCTTTTTTTTAATACAATTTTTTTTCAGCGAATTTAACAATTTTCATCATCAAATTTTCAACGAATTTTTGAACTTTGGTTTTTTTTTTTTTAACGACAAACCAAAAAGTTTTTGCCTCGCATTCGCGAGCCTTCGCCGCAGTCGAGACTTTCGGCATCGGCACTCGTCTTTATTGCCCATCGTTTGCCTATTGTTAGTAGCGAACACTCCGCGCCGCAGTGAAACGCTCGGTTAACGCGGCTGTAGAGGACCATATACTCCGTCCGTCCGGCAGGAAGTTATATTTGAAGGGTCGTGACTTTGACGTTCCAACAAAACGCGAAAAGCTCACGGGCACCGAACACACGCGTTGAATTGCGCAACGAGCCTACGCTACAGAAGGGATAAACAAAGCGCGCCCGACTGCGATATAACTCGAGAAACTTACGGAGCGAAAGTAAGAAAGCTGAGGGACAGCGTAAAAATTTTTTTTTTTGCGAATTTTCATTATAAATGGGTCAGAGACATTATGTGTTACAGGGTATAATAACACCGGCATCGTTGATTCTCGAAATAGCCGAAGGCTCAACCCCGCGCTGGCAAAAATATCGCGCACAACTGTTGGTGTCGTCGTGTTGCCACATCTGTCGCGTTATTCGATGAATTTTTCGCGCGGAACGATGAGACAAATTTTTTTTTTCGATCTCCGAAACTCAAATGAAACTTTCTCTCGGCTTCGCGCTGCCGGCAAACGTTCGAATAAATATTTTCAAAAATGAAAAGCTCTCATTTCACTTGTCGTCAAAAGTATAAAGAGCTCTTTGATTTCACGAATTATAGTGGAATTTTTTCTTCTTTTTTTTTTTTTCATTTTCCGAAATTAAAATGAAACTTTATGTCGGTTTCGCGCCGCAGGCTAACGTTCAAATAAACCGAAAAAAGAAATTTCTCGTTTTAATTAATTCGTCAAAAGTACATAGAACTCATTGACTTTACGAATTGTACTGGAAAATTGACGACGAGAGTTTCTTCGTGCAGAGATCTGGCAAAGCTTTCGGTTCGCATGCATCAAAAACGATTGCCAGGAGGACACAGTCGGTGCGAAAGACGCGAAACGAAATCGCGGTATTGGCTAACACCTCGTTTCACGTCTGTGTCTCGTTGCCGCGCATTGGTAAGCGAATAGTTTCAAGAAGCAACCGGTTCGTTGTATAGCGTAACAACACTCTTAAGGGCCATTTGTGAATTGAACGATTTTAATTATAACTCCCCGCGAGCGGATAAGAGAACCCAAATGGATATGATGTTTCTCGCTTTATGCCATCTGCGAAAATTGCCTATAAGTCATCCCTGCGATATATCCGTTGGGGCGATTAGAAGAAACGCTCATACGTCCGTGGAAACGCTTTGAAGCTTTCGCGCGGCGGTATTAACCGAGAAAAGACCGGACGCGTTCGATGTGCGCTTCGAGAGTTTATCGAGCCAAATGCATTTCGCCAAACGCTCCCCGCCTCATCCCTTTCGCCCCGTTGCACCGCTGTGTGTTGGATGCGAAAACAAATCCGAACAGCTGTTACTCGCCGAGAGTGTTTATACCCAACTGAACGGACCTGGTCGGCATATTATTTTCTAAAGAGTTCCAAATCATTGCGAGTCTCGAAAGTCTCGAATTTCCGAATGCAACTTTCCATTCGATTCTCGTGAATTATTATTTATTGTATTAATATTGCATTGTTAATTAAACGCTTATAGAAAAAGGAGAAATGTTCGGAGGACTTTTTTTATTTTTAAATAATCCTCGGAGATGAGAAAAGGTCTTCGGTAACCCACTTCTCGTGGCGAAAATAGCGTATAATGAACGATGAGTATAGCGACGTGGAATTGCTCGCGACTATTTTATTGCAACATTATACGAGCGCAGGAACAAGCAATATTTCATAACGTATCGAGATACCGACCTCGTTTGTTATAAATTCATTTGGAAGTTACGAAAATGAAAATATCGACTGTTGAGAAAATTAGAAGCGCGTTAGACATCGCTTTACCCGCTAAACGCTTCGTAAAAATAATATATAACATATAATATGTAATATAATCATTTTTTTCTAATTAAAAAAAAATAATTAATTAATTAAATAATTTCGATTTTTTTATTACATTTTTTTTTTTATATATTAGATATTATATATTATAAAAAAAGCTAAAGAAAAGCTCTATGTAAAGAAATTACCGGGTGTCTTGTCGTTTATGATTGAGAAATCGATTAACGCGATGAGAAATAATCGAAAAAAAAAAATGGGAAAATCTTGAACTCGAATAATTTTGACGTCAATCCGAGAAATTTGGGATCGAGGGCGTCGGAGAAAACGTGTCAAGGTCCGCCTGTGGCAACGCGCGGTTATAATTAAACCTTTTGCCCTTATCCTCGTTTTTGGAGTAATATCCGACTTTCAATTAAAAGCTTTTTATCGTAATGCGCAGGGATAGGAGGGAGTAATATCGTTGAGCGTCGGAAATCTATTATTTTATAGGCTATTCGCTTATACGTTCGCGTAAATTTTCGTATTTGGCCCGTTGCCCCCGAGAAATTCGATACGTTGACAGAAAGTACGATAGAAACGCTCGCGCGCGCGTACGACGAAGAACGCTCCAAAAATACGATTTTGCTCACCAAAATTGTGAACAAACATTTCGGCAATTTTTTTTATTTGCGAATTTTTATTTCTTTTTTTTTTTTTTTTCGTCTCTGTTCTTCTCTTCCTCGTTCCTTTCTCATTCTCATTTTATTTATGCATCCGCGATGCAAGTTAACTTTACGGTGTTTACACTCTATCGCGTTTGTTTCGTACCCAGTAAACTGCCGCCTCCTCGTCCTTCGGTCGTCGTTCGACGGTGTATCGGTAGCTCGTTGTGTAACCCGGCATTTTTATTTCGGCACTTCTCTAAAAATCGATTTTTCGATCTGATCGAAACTCGAAACTGTGCGATGAATTTGAAAAAAAAAAAAAAAAAAAGAAAAAAATATATAATTAAATGTATACTTTCGTAATTTCTCGTTCACAATTACGATGGGACGCTCGTCGGGGAGGACTCACTTTGTAACGTTTGCTAACGCACTGACTCGATGCGCGGGCGGTACTACTCTGCCGTTTAACGAAGTGGCGGCTCCGGCGTCTTCGCGCGAACCACCGAGAGCCCCGATATCTCCGACTCCTACGTTTTCGTCTCAGGGTCTCGTATACGTCGTGGATTGCGCGACCACCACCGTCGACGTTTATGCGAAACCTCAAAATTCGAATATTTTAATCTATTTTATTTTTTATTTTTCTCATTCTCGTCGCTGAAGGCCACTTTAACTATCATGTTGAATCGTTCATTTATTTTAAATACGTTTTGATTATCGAACAGATTTTGTAATTTATAAATAAAAAAAAAATAAAAATTAGTCCCAATATTAATGAGGAAAATTCGTTGGCATTGGACTATAGATTAATATTCATTTTGGTTCGTAGATTTGTCACCAACGCAGACGAGAAAACGTGCGGATGGACACGTTTTCGACAGATTTTTACAGTTTTTTATTTATTTTCGCGATGTTTTGATTTTCCGACCGGAAAGACTGCGCAAAATATTTCATTCTTATGTGTGCATTTACCACCGGATTTTCTTTTTAAATGTTTAATTTTCAAAATAATTAATCTTTCGAAAAACTATTTAATTCTTATCGAGCAGAATTAATTATATTTATAAAATTTCATAATAATTTCGCGTTGTTTTCAAATTATACTGAAAAAATTGCTTCCTATACCGGTATACGCCGTTTTTATGCACAAACCGTGTAATAAAATTTTAAAAATGTGTGTTAAAATTGTTTTCAACTTTTTGCAATATATCGACAAATTTGGTAATTGCAATATAATTTCTTTTTTGAATTTCAAGAATATTTTGTAAATTTACAGATCAGACTATTTTAATATCCTTTTAATTTCCGACTAATGTACGATGGATGTCAATTTTACAATTCTAAGTGCATTAAATTTAGTATTCATTTTCACAGTCTAACGTCCGCTTCATCGACATTCTCGTATATCAAGAATAATATTGTGAATATTCGATCTGAATTAAAGATATTTTTCTAAATCTTTCCATCGAATTACCGATCGCGAGTGAAAAATATCGTAACTACACGTTACCGCGCAAGAAGCCTTTTTGCACAATATTAATTTCGTTAAATTTCTTTTTCGTAAAGACTCTTCGAGAATCCAGTCGTTGTAGTCTACGAATAAAATAAGTTTTGATCGATAGTCGTATGGACGTCACGGAAAAAAAAATCGAAGGGAGTATCGATGATTGGAGACGCGAGATATCCGGGACGCGGGAGAGCGGAAGAGTGTTCGGTGGTTTAGATGCAAAAGCGATATTAATAGCGTTAGCGATTACCTCTCCTCGGACTTTCCGGCATCGGAGGCGAGCCAACGAAAATATATTCACACTACTGTCGACTCTGACTGGTTTCGGACGTCGAATGGCGAAAAGACTCGACTCGCTCGATGTTCCCGTATACTTTTTGCGGAACTCGCGGTCAACGGATCAGCAGTTGTCTTTGGCTGCCGCTGCGGTACTCTACCGTAAAAAAATTCGCGACAATCCTATCGTCGAAAAATTCTTTCGAAATGCAAAATAATACCGTAAATACGATAAACTGCATCAACAGATCGCGAGAGACTTTTATATCGTTCGTAAAAAGAACAGAAAAATAATTCATCACCATTCTTCTGCTGAGTGCCAAAAATTCTAAGATTCGTTGTCTTTTCTTATTCGAGAGAAGATCTTCGAAAGAGAATTTATCTCGACGGATGAATAAAGTTTACGAAGAGACTTGAGATATCGTCGGGGAAAAACCCGATACACTTGTTCAGCGGATGCACTCTATACGCATTCGGTTACAGTACACAACGGCGATTCTTTGCGGCGTTCCGTATCGACGGCACCCATAACACTCTCCTCGGTTCGATAGAAATAGGCGGTAGACGCTTCTATAATTAGAACGTCGAGGCGTTTGGCGTTCACTTGCATAATTTTCTTAAATCTCGTTGGGGGGCTGTCAATGCATCGCATAAATTCTTCATCCTTTGAAGAAATCGCGAGAAAGACGCGACAGTGAAGATTGAGACGCAACTAAATTGCACTAAGATAATAGATGCTTTGATAAAATTTCTTTTTTTTTTTTTCAAATCGCGTTTTTTAGTTCCAAAGAATTATTTAAAAAATATAAGTCGAAAGATTTTTACCGAATACTACGGTATTAAAATCGTTCGAGCAAAGGACATATTTATAAATATTAACGATCAATTATTATTAATCAATAATATTATTATTGATTAATTAATTCATTATGTATTAATTTATCATAAATATTAACGCGATTAATAAATCGTTAAAATTTCATTAAATTTCGTGACTGAATTTTTGTTTTCTAAGGCGAAGAATCGCAGCATTTACCCTGAACTCGTAACGACTTTCTTTTCGAGTTAAAAAATAGTTTTCTATAGCAAAATCGAACTAATAGACAATGTCGAAAAACGGCGGACTGATTGCAGCAATAAAAATCGATAGTCTGCTCTTCGACGGATATTAGTCGCTGAATCGTTGATCGTTGAAACTCAGCGACGTTTATAAATTAATAAAGCTGCGCGGCGCCTGTCTCTACAGTTCAACGAGACCGTCACTCTCGTGTACTACGCTCGGTTTCTTCGCAGCACGTTACGTCTCGATCGTCCAAACGAATTGCGGTTGTTTCGTCTCTGACGGACAAACTAATCGTTCGTCTCCGAGGCTACGATACTATACTGTTATATCGCACGACAGTGAGACAAGTATATTACGTTGAAATTTTACCTGTGACAAGTAAAATCTCTCCTCGCGAACTTCGTCCAGATGCTCGTGTGGCGGATTGAAGTAATCGGGCGAATAGGGTCGGTATTCCTCGACGAGCGGTGGGACCGGACTCTTCGGCAGTATCTTCGGTGGCTGTGATTTCGGCCTGCGAATTCGTCGAATCAAATTAATTTTTTTGTATAAACGAAAGATAACAAGAAAAAGGTATTACGATCGTTGAAAGAGCTGAAGCCCTGGCGAACTTTTAGTACGCGAGAAGCTTTTGTCGACAGTCGAGTGGAGGCCTTGACGAGCCCGTGAAACGCGTCTCGTATTTATCGTGATATTATTGTTTCTCAGCCAAAAATCTCGAGCCTTTGCTACCGTAGCGAAGATTTCTGAGTTTTCGGAAAACTCAATAATTCAGTTTAAATTTACAAGAAATCAGTACAAATATTTTTTTTTAATGATTTTTGGAGAAATTTCTTTTTCTTGAATATCATTAAAAGTGTCGATAATACAAATTGATATTTCAATCAAAGTCATTGGGATCGATTTAATATCGAAGGAAATCGATCAATCGACAGTTAAAATCGTCGGTATTTATATCAAATTGAATTCGACTAAAACGCGACCGCGAGAAAAGCGATCTCCGCAGTTTAGCCAAACGGAGTTTTTTCTTTTTTGCTTTTTAATTCGTTACGTCCGGTTATTCTGGCGAACATCGTTCGATCGAACGCAGGCGAAGAGGCAATTCGAGAGCGCAACATATAAGCGCATTGTTAACAACGTGACAGCGGTAAAATTAGCGATAGAAAGATAGAGCAACGAGCAAAGCGAATGCGAGACACAAAATTAATAGCTTCGCGAATGCATACGCTTTCGCGAATGCAGCAGAGAGCTTTTATGCGTAAAATTAGCATTCAAGCATTTTAATATATATATATATGTTTGCGAAATCGTCTCTGACAAACTAAACAACGACGAAGCCCCGTCGCAGCTGCTGATCGAATCGAAGATCGAAGATTGCGGAGTGTAATTGCGTGACGGGCGATCGCACGACTGCTCAGACCTTTCGACGACCAGTTTTACAGACTCTGAATGTTGGAGGAGGTATTGCGCGTCCACATGCCTCACGTCACGCGAATCGTAATCGTCGATTTTCTTGATCACGTCACCCTTCTGGAGCGCCTCGTTCTCCGACTGTAACGAAACAAAAAGAAAACAAAAAAATTACATTCTCCTTACAACAATTACTAACTTATGACTACCGTGAAATTTCTCGTATTAAAAAAAATTAAAAAAAACAAAATCTAAATACGTAAATTATTGTCATCTAGAAATTTACTCGATTTCTTTAGAAAAAAAAATTCCAATAATAACTCAATGCGAAACGAAATCAATCAATCAATCGAAAAAAATAAAAAAATCGAAAAAAACGATCTTTGCAGTTTGGCAAAAAAAATTTTTTTCCCGTTGCCTTTTAATTCGTTATCACCGGTAATACGTGATTCCGGTAATAAATACATGAATTATTGTAACCTTGAAATTTACTCTATTTCATCGCAAAAAAAAGATTAAAAAATAATCATAATAATGTAGTTGATGAATTAGAGACCGAATTTCTATAGGCGTCTGTGGGTCAAGGTCAATGGGATTTCAGGTCCAATATCCCCAATCACCTATCGATAATGCACTGAATTCCGTCGAAAAAAGAAAATCGATCACTTTACGTCTCTATAATCATTATAGTATTTCCGAAACTCACACGGGTGACGACGATCGGAGTGCCTAAATCCGCACCCCCGGCGATGCGTATTCCCCAAGGTCGATTCCGATCTCGACGCAGCTTTACGACAACAGTATGTTTTTTCGTCATACTCCGTTCTCACAGTCACGACGATTATCGGACTCGTGGAAATCGTCGTTTCCCGTTTTTTTTTTTTTTTTTTTTACGTCTTTTATTTTCTTATAGTTTATATTTATATTATTTTTTTAATTTTTTTTTTATCACTTTTAAAAAATTTTCAAACGAAACAATGGATCGAGGATCAAAGAGGAACGAGAACAAGTGGTCACGGTCGTGCGGGACCGACTGAGCCTCCGACGAACGTGTTGCGTTTAAGCGCGCAGATCCGCTGCAGGCGTACCGAGGGATTACTTCGCGCAGACTGTCAACTCTTTTTTGCGCCTGTGATGGTCTTCGCCGAGGTAAAACCAAGTCGCTCACTTGCACTTTGACAGGGATTAGACCCGCGCGGCGAAAACTATCGCTGGGCTAAGCGCGCGCGCGCGCGCGGGGATTGCTAAACCGGCATAAACTGGCGGGGGGAGCGAACACCCCTGCTGTTTCTACCATTCTGGCCTCATTTCGAATTGGCATACCGTGCCGTTCTTCTTCGCGTATTGTTCTGGCGAAAGACCCGCACCTCATTTCTTTGGTATTTATATGTACCGCGATCGGGTCGCGTAGGAGACATCGCCGATTGACCGATGGCGATCATTCGTTATTCGCTCGCGTTATCGTCTTATCGTTCACTCGAGCTGTGCGCTCAATAAATTTATATTTTCATCGTCTTGGATACGATCTTTACGATTTCGAACAAAAATAAATCAAAGACGGATCGAAAAAAAATTTTAATTGGTAAAAGTGAAAAAAATTGCAAATGCGAAAAATTTTATTGATTTTTTTTTTTTACATTCTTCGATTTCATATTCGACCGGAGGCTCGAGACTTTGGGACGAAGGGAAAAGACCGGTTCCGTATAAAAAGCACGACCCGGATACCCAAACTCTATTGATTCGGGATCGACGAGCTTCGATTTATATTTAACTCTCAGGTTTTTCAACGTCGCGAAAACTTTTCTTCGAGAAATTTACTGCTACTAGCACCGAGCGCCCGCTTCGCGTGCGTACCGTTATCTCTCTATTTAATTTTTTTTTCCACTCGACTTTATTTACTTGAACTGTCAAAGCTTATCAAACAACTATCAACTATCAAAATGCAACATAACTGAAGTTGCTTGTCCAACAGCATTAGCTTCAGCCCCTTTCGTCAGCCAATCAGGCAACGAATAAAGCGACAACAATACCTGTATCGAAATTTCGATATATTTTAGCCACGGATTTTTTGAAGAGGGATCAATGATAATTTTTTTTTTTTTTTTTTTTTTTTTTTCAGAACGAACAGCAAGAATTCGTAGTTTTCTTTTTTTTTTCAACATGTTGATAGAATGGATAGAATCTATGAGTAAATTGGCCAAATGACTGAAAATACGCGGACGAAATTTTCGCAATTATAAAATTAATCGCTGACGCGCGTTTTCATTTTATTAATAAAATTATAGAGATTTAAAAAAATTGAGAAGGCATCATCATAAAATATATCATTTACTGCATTGAAATGGAAAAAAATGCATTGTTTTGATTAGCGGTTGACACTCTCCAGTGGAAACGATGCGTCTAAAATAAAAAACAAAACAAATTATTTTTTATCAACTATCTTCATTATCCCCAATTGTTATTAACTTGGATAACCCGTTTCGCTTTTTATTTTAGATGCATTGTTTCCATCAGAATGTAATGACCGCCGGTCTCGAGAAAAAGTCACTTTTCCGGCAGTCGCATCCGTTCTTTTTTTTCACCATTTTTCGACAATTTTTTTTACGAATGCATAACCTTTCAGTAAAAAAAAAAAAAAAATGCTATAATTTTTGAGGATTTTAAAAAAATTTGCCTTGGATTTTGGATTTTCCACTCGGAAAACGGAAATAATCGTTTATTTCGCTGATTATCGATAATTTCACCGCAACCTATTTCTTTAATTGCGTCTTCGTCAACTAGAAAGTTAAAACTACTCGCTAACTCTATTTTTATCTTCTTCGGTTTGACCCAATTAGCTTTTCGGCAAAAATTCCACGAATTCACCAATTATTCGACTTTACTAAATAACAAACAATTTTTTTTACTCAGAACACTGTCTCACGAGTTAATAATAATTTCAAAAATGTAACAAAAAAAATTTGACACATCCTGTCAAAATTTTTCAAGTATCGAAATCGTTCGAATAATTTTTTTTTCTTGTCAAACATTTCTCTCAACTCTGCGATGATCTATAAGGTTCATTCATTTCACCTGCTGTGAGCAAACGATCGATTTTTTTTTCTCTCATCGAACTTCTCGGCAAAGTACTCACATAAGTCTCGTAAAAATTTCCCAAGGAGAACTTGAGGGCCATCTTCGCGTTCTCCTTTTTTCTCTCCTTCTCGACTTAAATCAGTGTTGGAATCGTCCAATCCTTTTTTTCTTTCTTTTCCTCGTCAGCGCCGAACACCTCCTGGAGCGACGACGTGTCGACCGCAACAGTTGAATCCTCCTGCCTCTCGCGATCCAATTACTTTGACGGACCTTCGATAAATGAATTTAAATCGCGGGAGAAAGAGTGTGTGACACGTAGTCGATGGGACGAAACGGGTGTTAGAGAGTACAAGGGGTGCGGACGGTTTCGAAACTTAAATTAGCCGCCTATAGCGCTAAAGGTTAATCAATGATGGACTCGTGTTCATCACTGTTCTAGTGACTCATTTGTCGCGTTATATTCGTCGGTATATATAAAAAATCTTTAATACCACTTAATCGGTATTCGCTTAAAGGATATCACGTTAGAAACGTATGCGACTATTGATCATTCGATAATTTAAGACGCGGTTCGTGTGCCGCATCTCGGTGCGCTTACAATCGATATCTAATTACGGAACGAGACGCTCGGGCCGGCGGCTCGAAAAAGAACAGCGAGTAATGATCGATTAATCTATAATTAGAAGAGAAGATTAATAATACTAAACAAAAATAAATACAGTCGACAAACTTCGCGGTATGATTATTGAAATTAATAATTATCGATCGATAAACTCGGAAGAAAGATGAGACAAATGTTTTTTTTTTCATCAATGCGCCTTTACAATTGCTGATTTGCTGAATTAATGAATGGCGTGATAATTGGGTGAAATTAATTTTACAAAATTATGACTGATCATGTTAAATTTTTGAAGCAAACTTCACAGAAAACATTACGACGAGACGTATTTTTAAAATAGACGAAGGATAATTATTTCGGTAAAAAAAATATACAACTCTGTGTACAAAATTCTTGTGGGAATATAAAAATTACATTTTTAATATTTTTTTACGAATATTCTTCGGTAATTGCTCGGCTGATGACCATTCGTCGTATTTCGCTGGTACCGGCACCGATCTCGTAGAGTTTTGCGTCTCTGAGAAAACGTCCGGTTGGGTATTCGTTGATGTAACCATTGCCACCTTAAAGAAATAGGTTTATAGCGTTTCCGTGAATACGCCGCGAATTCGATCGACCAGCGAGCTAACGACTCACCCAAAATTTGTATAGCGTCCAGTGCAACTTTCGTTGCGTTTTCACCGCAATAGAGAATCACCGCGGCGCAATCTTTGCGATTTACGTGTCCCGCGTCGCATGCGCGAGCGACTGAGTACACATAGCTGCGACTTGCGCTCAGAGTTGTGTACATGTCGGCAATTTTCCCCTGAAAGATCGAACGAAAGTAAAAAAATATTAATGAAAAACGAGAAAATAAATTACGAAAAAAAAAAATGTCTCTTTGTTGATGACGAAAAAAAATGTCTCTTCGTTGATGACAAAAAAAAATGTCTCTTCGTTGCTAACGAAAAAAAATGTCTCTTCGTTGATGACGAAAAAAAATGATTCGTCTTTGCAGTATAATTTTTTTTTCGTAGCACGGAGTTTATTAGCTTATAGCGAGTAATTTCACCTGAATTAATTGAAACTCCGCTATCCGTTGATCGAATTGTTTTCTCGTATGCGCGTATTCAAAGGCGACGTCGCAACACGCTTGAATAATTCTAGAAATCGAAATGAATGTTTATGATATATCATTATCGTGTATATTGTTCTATTGGCGGCGACGGTGATGATGACAAATTGAAATTTACCCGAGTGGACCACCGGCCAAGATGAGTCGTTCCAAATCCAAACCGCTGAACAGCACGTAAATACCTTTGTCCAATTTGCCAAGTATATTGGAAGCTAAATGAAAGGACTCAGCATTAACGAAATTTTTCGCTTATGACAAAAACGGACGGAATAACGTTTTCATAGCGTTGGGTTAAATTTTCAAATACACGAGAATTTCTGCCAATCACGTGGAAGGGTCGTTTCTTTTGCTCGTAGCAATGATGTGTACGTGAAAAAAAAAAAAAATACATCAAACCATTAAATAAATGGGTCTTCAAGACTACTCTACAATTTTTTTCAGACTTTTCCACTATGTTTCGTAATTAAACGGACCATTCTAAGGTAATGACTAATTAAAAATGACTGATATAACTATGCAAAGCGAAATTGTTATAACTATATTAATTTAACATAATTATCATAATAATGGAGTACTGGTGACTCCGTTTTTTTTTTTTTTTTTTTTTCATTTTTTTCATTTTTCTAATTCAACAATTCGAAACTTAATTTTTAAATAAATTTTACTTTTCACCCGATGCATAAAACAAAACGCGTTAACTTACCGGGAACTTTGCAATTATCAAATACCAACTCCGCGGTATTCGATCCCCTCATTCCGAGTTTGTCGAGTTCTTGCGCTGTGGTAAAGCCTTCCATTCCCTTTTCGACGATAAACGCGGTGATACCGTGTTGCGGTTTTGACGCGGTGGGGTTCGTACGCGCGTAAACGACCAGTACATCGGCATCGGGTCCGTTGGTTATCCAAAATTTGTTACCATTGAGAATATAATGATCGCCGTGCTTTTCGGCTTTAAGTTTCATCGAAACAACGTCGGAACCCGATCCGGGTTCCGACATTGCCAGAGCTCCCATGTGCTCACCGCTGCACAACTGGCGTTAAAAAAAACGTAAAGAAAAGAAGAAAAATAAAAAAAGGAGAATTTCTATCACAACATTGTCCTCCGAAAGGTAATTATAATTTTAGTACTTTAAATGAGAGGATCGAAAGTTATTCGCTCAACTCGTTAATCGTTAATCGTTAATCGTTAATCGTTAATCGTTAATCGTTAATCGTTAATCGTTAATCGTTAATCGTTAATCGTTAATCGTTAATCGTTAATCGTTAATCGTTAATCGTTAATCGTTAATCGTTAATCGTTAATCGTTAATCGTTAATTACCTTCGGCAAATACTTAAGCTTTTGTTCTTCTGTTCCATTTCTATGAATTTGATTGATACACAGATTCGAATGAGCACCGTAACTGAGCGCTATTGCCGCCGAGGCGCGGCTGATCTCTTCCATAACGATAACATGATCCAAATATGAACCTCCGGTCCCTCCGTATTCGGATTTTGCGGTGATGCCAAGAAGACCCAAATCTCCCAATTGCTTCCAGAATTTCTTAACGCAAAACGTTTTAATATATACTGTGTGAATTCTATATCACGAGTACCAAATTTTTCGTGAGGTGAAAAAAAAAAGTGTCGTCGGAAAAATACGCGTTGAATCATTTCCTCTAAATATGAAAAAAAAAAATAGTCTTTTGCTTTTGTATATCAGGAAAATTGTGCAATTTTACTCTGATTTTAATTAAAACGTAAATAACTTGTTATAAATAAATACATTTTTAAAAATATATAAATTTATAATTGTTATTATAAAAACAATAAAAATCAATATAATTTATTTTCCATTTTTTTAATAAATTAAGCAATGCGAAATTGTTAAAAAGCATTAAAAAAAAAGAAATGAAAAAAAAAAACCATAGTAGATCGCGGAGCTTTCATTTAATCATCAAAGCCGAAAAAAATACATCGGAAACGTGTCGTCTCGGTATATCCGCTCCGAATCGTAATGTTTATGCATTACGGCATCATCTATGTGTATATGACGACTATCGTTGGCACGTGAAAACATTCTAAGCCGCATTACGTTATCGCGAAGGTTCTATCTATCAATTTCTTCAACACAACTGGTACACTTACGCGCAGGTCGTCGAACTTATTATTTTTATCGATTTCCGCAGCTTTCGGCGCGAGTTCCTTTTGCGCGAAATTGAAGACGAGCGAGCGAAGCTGTTGAATGAAAATAAGTTAAAATGCTATATATATACATATACGGGGAAGATGGGGCAAAAGTGCGACAGTCGCGCAACTCGAATTTTGTGGAAAAACGGAAGAACCCGAAAATGCATGAAATTAAAGAAAGTTCGATTTTCAAGTTTCACAGCCATTATTTATGCAGCAGATCGCTGTTTGCCGAAAAAAGATCGATTTTTAATGAAATTCTACGGAACATTTATTGTTTGGACTAAAATTAATGGACCGATATAAAAACAGGAATGTGGATAAATAACTAACGGATAAATAACGGTACTTCGATAATTGTCACGTAAAAAAGTCTTCCGTTATTGTTACTACAAGGAAACTTATATTTTTTGAAAAAAAAAGTTTACATATCGCGATTACGTGGTAAATTATGTAAAATCCAAATGTTTAATGTATTTAATGCAAATTTTAATCGTAGTCTATTTTGCCCCACATTTCCCTTGTATATATGAGCGATTCGGGCCGATGTATTTTATCATGATTATTCAATCGTTTGATCTCGATTAATATAATAGCGGCACCGATAGCGATCAAAGGTCAACGCCGCCGCTGAGGCAGTACGAGATACCGAGTACTCACACTCTATATACATATATGTATATGTGTGTGTACCTCGATCGTATGTCTCGTCGCACGAGCGTTACAATTTCATTCTCAGTTCCCACTAACCTCCTTCTGTTGATCGTTCAGGCCAAAGATGTTCTCGTCTATCGAGTAATACTGAGACAAGGTCCTAACACCGCTGCACTTGGCACCATTGTTTCTCAATAGACCGAGGAGCCGCGAAGTACCGCGACACACGTTGTAACTCATTGTTGCAAGAAGCCACGAGCTCTATCAAAAATCGACTGACGATTACAGTTCGATGTGGAGTGACGACGATGTTACTTGTTCGAGCAAACAGATACAGTTGCCACAGTGGCTGATAGCGTATACTCATACAATAAACATGAATGTAGCAAAATACGAAATTCTTGATAACACACGCGACTTATTTATGCGTACGAAGAAATGGGTAAATTCTATACGGTCGGCTTCGAGCGACTATGTGCCTTTGGTCTTTACTTTAATCATTGCACTATTTAAACGATATTAGTACATTATTTTTTAATGAAAAGTAAACTGATCGAAATTTTTGTTGTTTTACCTTAAAATTATGATGAAGCGTCGTCCGCTGTGACGTTCCGTTCACATGTGAGGATAAAACGACTTTCCGATTCTCGGAATCGTATGTTTTGATGTTCGAAGCACAAAGGGCTCGAGGTTTTTAACTCACTGCTCGGTCGTGTAAACGATTATGGAAATTGTTATTTTTTTCTTATTTACGCGCATAGTTTTCAATGGCAACGATTGATGTCAACGCACACGTCAAGAATGCAAAAAGATCTACACAACTTTGAGACAATCTTAAATGAATGATTTAAATGAAGTTTATTCATCACGACGTTGAATGCTCGACCGTTGTCGCAACAATTATCGCGCAACAAGTGCAAACACTTTCACCATAAAAGAAAACAACGTTCAAACAACACATGAAAAACAAAAAAAAACCTCGATTATCGATTTATCGTGTGAACATCGTCCCAGTGTGTCGGTGTGTGTGTGCGGTGCGTCGCTCGGCGAGTTCGAAGCGGCGTGCGTGTACGTCGTCCGTTATAAGGTTAGGAATAATAAATGTAACTATGACAGTTGCGTAAAAATTGCAAATAAAAATGATTCGACTTGTCGACAAAACGTGAAAAATGGGCGAAATGAAAATGAATGGCCTGGAGGGTCTGAAGACCGAAAAAAAGTACAACAAAGTCGTGAAACTCATACAGGTGCGTTTGAGGTTATGCTGATTATTCTTTCGCAAAAGAACTCTCGAATAAATCACAAATTTGTTATTTTCAACGGCACGATTCGCGTGAGTGAGTAAAAAAGGAATCAAATGGACTCGTTTTTTCAGGACAAATGGAAATTAGTGCCAGCGTTTCTGAAGGGAAAAGGTTTGGTGAAGCAACACATTGATTCTTTCAACTATTTCATCAACGTCGAGATAAAAAAAATCGTCAAAGCCAACGAAAAAGTAATTAGCGATGCCGATCCTCTGTTTTACGTGAAGTAAGTATTTTAGCGGAATTGTTTGATTGCTGAAAAAAGTTTTTCCCACACTGACGCTGTTTATAAATTGCAAAGGTACCTGAATGTTTACGTCGGATCGCCGGACGTAGAAGAAGGTTTCAGTGTAACGAGATCCACAACACCTCACGAATGTCGTCTCAGGGATTTGAATTATTCGGCTCCGATAACAGTGGATATAGAATATACCAGGGGACATCAACCGATAATCAGAAACAATCTGCTGATCGGAAGGTAAATGAGTTTTGTGAAATTGAGGAATTTTACCGAATTTAAATTACTTTTTATTTTGTCGAAATTATTATTAATACGCTGAAAATTCGGTGGCCACCCAACCAAATCAAAAGGAAAAAATTAATTTTATTATTCATAATTATGTTATATGAAAAAAAAAAAAAAAAAAAAAAAAGTTATTAATTTTATTAATTTTATTTGAACTCCTGACGCGACTGTTAATAAATCGGAATAAAAGTAATGATAAATCCAAGAAAAATCCGAGGCGAATACAATTTCTGTTTTAATTCATTGATATAGGAAAGATTAATAACCGTTTTGTATCTAAAATCACAGTAACGTTAATACGTTTATTTTCCTCCGAATTTTCAGGATGCCGATAATGTTGAGGAGTTCCAATTGCGTTCTCACCGACAAGTCGCACTTCGAATTGGCAAAGATGAACGAATGTCCACACGATCCCGGCGGTTATTTCGTCATAAACGGTCAGGAAAAAGTGATTCTGATTCAAGAACAAATGTTGAGAAACAGAATAATACTGGAGGAGGACAGCAAGGGTTGCTTAGTCGCGTCTTGTAACAGTTCGACTCACGAGAGAAAGACGAGAACTAATATCGTCGGCAAAGCCGGAAAGTACTACATGAGACACAATATTTTTCAAGACGTGAGTTTGTCGCTGAAAATATAAATTAATTATCTGAGAAAACTTTTTCCATCCGAAAATTTAATGTACTGTTGAAATTGTAGGATATACCGGTGACCGTGGTATTCAAAGCGATGGGCATAGTCTCCGATCAAGAAATCGTTCAGCTCATCGGCACGGAGGAAGATTACATGAAAAAATTCTCCCCGAGTCTCGAAGAATGCCATATGCTCAATGTATTTGCGCAGAATCAAGCGTTGAAGTGAGTGTCAAAATTTCATAATTTACATGTATTTTAAAATTACGATTTTTTTTTGTTTTTGAATTTTTGTTCTTTTTTTTCTTTTACTGTATTTCTTTTTTTTCAACATTACACCGTCGTATTAATATTTTTTTATAACATTTCGCAGGTATCTCAGCAACAAAAGAAAACAAAAGAGATACGCATCAGTGGTAAAGACGAGTATTGTCGACGAAATTAAGGATCTTCTAGCGACTAACGTTCTCTCTCACGTCCCGGTAAGAATAATTCGATTTATTAAAAAGAAAAAGCAACGAAATCGAAGTTTCTTTCGTTTCATTAAAGTAATGGAATTTGTTTACAGGTCGTGGACTTCAATTTTAAAATGAAAGCGACTTATCTTGCGTTGATGATTCGAAGAGTAATGAGAGCTCAAGTGGACGGTACGTTGGTCGACGATCGGGATTACTACGGTAACAAGAGATTGGAACTTGCAGGATCGCTTCTGTCTCTTATGTTCGAAGATCTTTTCAAACGCTTTAATTGGGAGTTGAAACAAATAGCCGACAAGAATATACCGAAAATAAAAGCCGCTCAGTTCGATATCGTCAAGCATATGCGACAAGATCAGATCACCAACGGTCTCGCATTTGCGATATCTTCGGTAAGTCTAATTTTGATAATTCCACATTGCATTTTTTTTTTCTTAATTTACGTCTGTGGGACAATTTTGATTATCAATTCATAGTCTTATCTGTAAGTAAATACGTATTATATTTTATTTCATATTATTTTATTCTAAATTTCTTTTCTTGCCATCAAATCATCGAAATTACGATATCGAGTTTTCCGATGTCTTCGCAATATGAAATTGAATGGCGCGGAGTGTAAATTATACCGATAATTAATCGACACACTTTATAATAGCTATATTATCATTTTCCTATTTATTATAATATAAATATAAACGTATATATTATGTAAATAATTTTTATAATAATTTGTTATTTTCCACAGGGAAATTGGACTATCAAACGTTTCAAAATGGAACGTCACGGTGTAACTCAGGTACTCTCGAGGCTATCATTCATTTCGGCATTAGGTATGATGACGAGAGTGAATTCACAGTTCGAAAAAACGCGAAAAGTCTCGGGACCGAGATCTCTGCAACCTTCGCAGTGGGGAATGTTGTGTCCCAGTGATACGCCCGAAGGAGAGGTCAGTATAAAAAAAAAGGAATTATCCAATATTACCGTTGTCCCGTCCACAATCTTCAAAGAATAATTAAAAATCGAGACATCAACGACAGTTCTTCTACGTGAGAAAAAATCGTAATCGTTTATCCCGAAAAACAGCTCAAGAGATAAATAACTGTTTCAGGGTTGCGGTTTGGTGAAAAATCTCGCGCTTATGACGCACATAACGACGGAAGTCGAGGACGAGCCGATCGTCAGATTGGCCTTCAATCTCGGCGTAGAAAATGTAAATATACTCGGCGGCGAGGAGATCAACAACAAAAATGTTTACATGGTCTTTCTGAATGGTAATATATTGGGTATAGTGAAGAACTACGATAGATTGGTCAACGTATTCAGGATGCTGAGACGAAAGGGTCTGGTGAACGGTTTCGTTTCCATATACTTGCAGCATCAGCATAGGTACGGAATTATATTTCTCGAAGTTTCATCCAAATCGAACGCCTGTTGATTCGATATTTTTTTTAATCCTCAGATGCATACAAATCAGTTCGGACGGCGGTAGATTGTGTCGTCCCTACATAATCGTTAAACGAGGCGAGCCACTCGTACGAGACGAGCACATGCAAGCGCTGGAACAGGGAGTGAAAACCTTCGAGGATTTTCTTCAGGACGGTCTCATCGAGTACCTCGATGTTAACGAGGAGAACGACAGTTTCATTGCTTTCAACGAGTCGCACATACACGACAAAACGACGCATTTGGAGATCGAGCCGTTTACGCTGCTCGGCGTCTGCGCGGGTCTCGTTCCGTATCCGCATCACAATCAGAGTCCTCGAAACACCTATCAATGCGCTATGGGAAAACAGGCGATGGGAACTATCGGTTACAATCAACGCAATCGAATCGATACGCTGATGTATAATCTCGTCTATCCACAAGCGCCGATGGTAAAATCGCGGACGATAGAATTGATTAATTTCGACAAATTACCCGCCGGACAGAACGCCACCGTCGCGGTAATGTCGTACAGCGGTTACGATATCGAAGATGCGCTTATATTGAACAAAGCATCGATAGATCGCGGCTACGGCAGGTGTTTGGTCTATAGAAACGCCAAGACGACTCTCAAGCGTTACGCGAATCAAACTTACGACAGAATTATGGGACCGCTTATCGACACGACGACGAAGAAACCCGTGTGGAAACACGACGTTATCGATACCGACGGTATCGCCGCACCCGGCGAAATGGTTGAGAACAGAAAAGTTATGGTCAACAAATCAATGCCGTCGGCTACCATTAGCCCCGTGAATCCTACGAATGTTCCCGCCCAACCGGAGTACAGAGAAGTTCCGGTCGTTTTCAAAGGACCGGTTCCGGCTTATGTCGAAAAAGTTATGATATCCAGCAACGCTGAGGACGCCTTTCTCATAAAACTACTTTTGCGACAAACTCGGAGACCGGAAATTGGCGACAAGTTCAGTAGTCGACACGGGCAAAAGGGCGTAACTGGTAATTTTCTTTTTATTATTTTTTTACCGATTTTTTTACACAATTTTACCGATTTTTTTTTCTTTGCACAATTTTACCGATTTTGTTTTTTTTTTTTTCACATTTTACCGATCTTTTTACGAAAAATTTAGTGATAAAAAAAAGTGGAGTTTTATTTTAATTCCGGCTATTTTCGCAAATTTATCAATAGTCGTGTATTTAAAAAATGATTTGCTTTTCAAAGGTCTAATCGTGGAACAAGAAGATATGCCTTTCAACGATTTCGGTATATGTCCCGACATGATAATGAACCCTCACGGTTTTCCATCTCGTATGACGGTCGGTAAACTGATTGAGTTGCTCGCCGGCAAGGCGGGTGTCCTCAAGGGCGAGTTTCACTACGGCACGGCTTTCGGCGGTTCGAAAGTTTCGGATGTTTGTGAAGAACTCGTTAATAACGGCTTCAATTATATGGGCAAAGATATTTTCTACTCCGGTCTCACCGGTGAACCGCTTCAAGCGTACATCTACTCCGGTCCCGTAAGTAAAAATTATTAAGAAAAAAATATTTAAAAAATTTAAACCAAAAGACCAAAAATGAAAATTGGATTTTTTACTTTTCGTTATTTATATATTTTTTTTTTTATGCAGCATTTCTTAAAGATCGGTATTATACAGTAGCGAAATATTTTAAGTAAATTATAAGGAGCGATGAATTAAAAAAAAAAAAATTAAACTCTTCGGCTACCGTATCGAGGCTCCGATTCTACACTTTTGCAACGTCGTAACGAATGTTGCGTTCCGTTATGTTCTCTTGTTGATTATTCGCGTATTATTCACAGGTATACTACCAGAAACTGAAGCACATGGTTCAGGATAAAATGCACGCGCGCGCACGAGGTCCCAGAGCCGTTCTGACGAGACAACCGACCGAAGGACGATCGAAGGAAGGTGGACTGAGATTAGGTGAAATGGAGAGGGATTGCCTTATAGGATACGGTGCCAGTATGATGCTGGTGGAGAGATTGATGATATCGAGTGATGCATTCGACGTCGATGTTTGCAACAAATGCGGTCTGATGGCTTACAGCGGCTGGTGCCACAGTTGCCGATCGAGCGCATGCGTATCCACGATATCGATGCCATACGCTTGCAAACTTCTGTTTCAAGAACTACAATCTATGAACATCGTGCCGAGATTGACGCTGAAGAATTATTGCGAATAACGCGTGAGTTAGTGAACAGATTTTTGTATTTTTTATTTATACAACATCCGGTCGATTTAGCGTTGCTAAATAAAATGTACAGTTTGGAGATGAAATTGACATGAACGCGTCCGATACCCTATTCACGTATTTTTCCTACTAATTCTAAGCATTCCGTTAATTAAAAAAAAAAACAGCTATTTTTTTACGCCGACTGATAGGTAACGATCACCGCACATCTCTGCGTTGTATCGACGATTCCATCGATATAGAAATTGTATTTTTATTTCTTTCTTATTGACGCGAGCGTCTGATTTGAACGACTCGGCGCGATCGTCGAATTTTTAGTATGTTCTTCGTGATTATATCGTTCGATTCGGAACAGAATGCACGTGTTATCAGAGCCGAAGGCGAGCGATCGGAAATGCAGATATCTGCTTGTCGAAAGGGCAAGAAATCTCGCCGAAGGATGCCGCTACATGTCGAGGTGTATAGCACCGGCGGGAAAACCTCATATTCTCGCAAATATATTCTGCACGATGGAATAGAACACAACAGTTCGTGATACAGTATTACAGTTCGCAAAAGCGTTGTATATATATTCTTCGTCCACAGAGATATTTTCACGCCATTTTAAAAATATTAATCAGACTTTTTAAAAATATATTTATTAATATTCATTAACATTCATTAAAATTAAATTAATAAATTGTTTAAAATTCATAGACGAATATGTAGGATAGGAGATTTCGTAGGAAACGATACGACAATTTTTATTTCAATTCTACCGGTTCGACTCGATCTCTATCGCTTATTTTTACCGTAATCGATACCTAAAGTGGAGCGTGTCGCGTGTAATACGCGTTTTCAATCCAACAAAGTTGACGATTTAGCTATTAAATAATATCGCGATAATCGATTTATTTTTCGTAAACACGTCGTTACATCGCAGACCGGTTGAGATCGTCGACACTGTGTGTTCTAATTAATGTTTACTGCGGGTAAAAACAAGTTTCAGCAGATATTTATCGCTACAGCGACGTAGACATCTCGCCGAACGAACTACCGGGTTCACTTTCGATTATCCTTTAGCTTTTGTTTTTCTTCGTTTTTTTTTTATCTTTTATTCTCAGCGCACGAAATGCGTCTGTAATATCAGGAATTAACGCTCGAAATCGTCGATACTATCGGAACCGCCGATACACGTGGAAAAGGCCGATGAAAGATATATTTTGCCTCCTTAAATTCACCATACCTGAGATATTATCGACTATTAACTTTGCATCAATTTCTCGTTCTCTTACAGATCGCGAATGAGGCTAAATTATACACGCGTTCGTGTAAAAGAAACACCAGAAGAAAATGAAGTATCGTCAATTAGTCGCGTGACAAATTGGTTCGGTGCTTTAAAGATCTCGCTGCGCTGCCGGGTTTTATTTTTAAAAGTGATAAACGCCCGTAATTAACGTCGACTTTCGTACAACTCGAGTAAGCTATTTGCACGCATCGTTTAATAGCTTATCCTCGAATCCTTGTGATTTATCGACGTTCATTCGTAACATCGGCAAACACACAGCGATGGAAATTACAACTCGAAAAGTTAATTACAATCGGCGTGGAAAAAAAAAGATTATATATCGAGTTTAGGCCGATGAATTTTTATCGTTTCTCATCGCAGTATCTCACGCGTAGGCGCTTAGCCTCGTGATAAATCCAATTTGAAAAATCTTCACGGATCTCTCGTTATTACGAAAAGACAGCTGATGTGGGTAGACGAACATTTTTTCGATCTAATTATTCAAGGAAATTCCCGGGGACTGTATACGAAATAAATAAAATTTCATTAATTATTAATTACATCGCGAACTATAATAATTCGAGATCTCATTTACGATACTGATGCCGATTTGTCATTGATCCCGGAAGAGTTATCGGAGATATCATGCCGACCCGGAATATCTGACTCTCGGAACTAATGGTACAATAAAACTGATTGGAATCGATCAAAATAGCGATTAAAAAAAAAAGAATGTACGAGAAAAAAAATTATATCGCGCCGCGCAATCTTGCGGAGGACGACGATGTTTTATCCGATTCTCCTCGTTAGACTAATGAATTGCATTGTGAGGGAAGCGATATATAATAATAACGAGTGCACGAGTCCGAGGCGTGACCGGTAAGAGAAATAACCATATATCTCGTGTAAGCGATGAAGAGTAGAAATAATGTGCGCGACAGCGCGTCGTGCACCCAGAATGCCCGGAGGGAAAACAGAACGGCGCCGGGACTTCGCCGGGGAACGAAGGTCGTTCAGTGCCCTCGTGATCCGTCCGAAACCCGTGCATACCTAACGGATGGCTACTAAAAAATATTTGTTTTCTTTTTTTTTTTTTTCGCTTTTTTTTTTTTTGTCACTGTTCCGTGTGGACGACGTCATTTCGTACGTCTACCGAGTATTGATGCGAATATAAAAACAAAGGCAAAAAAAATTAAATTACATCGAACGAGTTTCGATTGTCATCATTCATAATCGAGACGACGCCCACGGCGAATATATTCGAAGCCCCGTGGTACGCTGGAAATATCTTCGACGAGAATAAAGGCGTTCGGAGATCACTCGGGGATTCTGGATTATGAAAAAATACCAAAACTCGTTTTCCTGATGATGATTTTTATTTGATTTTTTATTTTTTTCTTCGTCAGAAATTAATCTTTCACCGAGCGGCTATCAAACTGTCGGAAGAAACGAAGAGTCGTACCGTTCAAGTTGCCTTCGCATCGCTGAATATTTCGCCTTTGGCGAAATTTTAACTCTCGACGAGGCGATTAAATCGAACAAAGAAGAATCGCGATGACTTGCGCGATACTGCAGTTTTGCCTGTTATCTTTATCCCCGCGGTGCGGAGTTGTTTGACGGATCGAGATATCGCATGGATTTTCAGGTTTTTACATATCAATTTTAATATCAAGATTACGGGTTTTTACGAAACCTTAAGAAAATATAGGCGATCAATCAATTCTATTAAATGAAACGACAAAATCACCGAAATTATTCGATAATTATAAAAAAAAAAAAATGAATACTCAAAAATACTGATTTTTGACAAAATTTCGCAACGCTGAGTCCAACGACTCGAAAAATCACGAAAAATTTTAAATTCCATGAAATTCCAAGTTATCTGAAAAATATTATTTAATTAATAACCTTTTGTAATAATTATTATGAAAAATCAATATTTCTATTTCCTTCTACACGGCTAACATTTTTCCGATTTTCGTCTCAATCGATAGTATTCGAAATTTTCCCCGAATCTCGTATTATTCTGGAAATGTAACGATACATCCTGTTAATTAACAGAATCTATCGAATTTCCAGAACTTCCAGTAAAAAACGATCGCGAATCGCGTCGAAGCTCCGCGAAACTCCTAACGATAGGCAACCCGGTCGCCTTCCATGTTCGCAGGCGACCGAACGTATTCGGCAAAGGAACGGCGTCGTGCCTCGATATCCCCAGCGACGCAAAGATTTCTGCGAGAAGAAATAAATCCCTGTAACCTTGAAGCGATGATTCGCGATATACGATTATTCATCGAATATAGTATAACAAGTAGCGTTCAGTCTAATTAAAAATAATAAATCGTAATAAATTCATGAAATACGCGGTTCCTCCACCTGTTGAGTTGTGCGCTGCATCATCCGTCAATCGGAGTTTCGTTGCCGTGTTAACGAGTACCATTGTTGTCCGAAGTTACGCAAACTTATTCGTTCGGAAGATGTCTCGAAATAATCCCGAATAACAGTATAGTCAGTGGAGTTATATTCTTCTGTGTTCCGCCGAATAAAAACTTCTTGCGCAATGGAGACGACGCGACAAAACTGCGGTTAATACATAAAATAATCGAGAGTCGTCCTCCTCCCGTCGGTTACGAGGCGTTGGAAAAGAATTCAAATAGCTCACCTCGAATTCTCGTACGGAAATAGAATTGAGATAATAAAAAAAAAAAAAGAAACATCGAAGAAATTAGTACTAAAAGCATCGGCGCGGCAAAAAAAAATGATTAAGAACGAGTAGCGGTGGGACTCCGAAAACGGGGCGGAGGTGGGGATCTTGAAAGCTTGAGGATTGCAGCGGGAATTCCATACGTCCGTCTCGCGCACTTACGGATTAACGGCTCACCTTTAACGAGCGTCGGAGAGACGCGACGCGGCGAGGATTATAATAAAATCGTAAAAGACGATCCCGGAGATCGTACACTGTAGCGATGAAAAATCCTCCGTCCTCTCGCCGTGACATAGACATCGTTTATATTCGATCCTTTTTCTTGTCACACAGTTATCGTTGAAGTTTCGATGTATTGGATTTTTATTTTGCCGCAAATTTTGATTTTCGCGACCGATATATTTTGCTCCATTGGCCCATTTCTCCGCGCCTTCCCCTACAAGGTAAGTCCAACCCCCGTAAAAATACGCGCATTTACGATCATCAGCTGTGCGGCGCGAATACGATTTAAAAATAGACGGGTGAAGCGAGTGCGTCGTTGCTATAGATTATAAAATGACCTCGTCGCCGTTTATCGCGGATATACGGGGTTCTCAGCGGTTCTCAGCAATTTTAATTGTCCGCGAACCGTTGATCGATGTCTCGCCGGCTGTAAGGAGTGCGCGCGGTTCCCGAGACTCGCGTAGCATTTTCTTGTTTCTCTGTATCGATCGCGAGGCTCAGGTAGATTCGATGAATGATAATAAAATTCGTTGCGGCTGTATACGCGCGGTGTTTTTCTTCGTGAAATAACGATATATATGTATAGAGGTGGAATTATAGGCGCATATATACGGGAGAACGATAAGTACAGCTTCGGCGAGGTACAAGTTAATTCAATGTTACGGATTTCCCGGATCCCCGCCCTTCTTAGCTCCTTCGAGCTGCCGGTGGCGGCCGACTGACGAATTTACGTTCGACGGAATCAACTCCTCTCGTCAATGATGCCGACTCCGTGGGATAATACGACGCCTTTCCAACGCCGTGATTTCTTATTACATTTTCTAATAATCGCCGTGTCTCGACTTCGCGCAACGCGCAATCCCTTCGTCTCGCGATAAATTTGTGTAATAACACAGCTTCCCTCTCGTTTTGCCGTAAAAAAAAAGGAAAATGGAGAAAAAAAACGAAGAAAAAGATCGCTGATGATGGTCCTGCGAATTCATCGATCATACAGAATGACCGGTAATTTTCGTGATCAATATTGATGTACGCGTATATGATCGCTTCATTCGGTACCCACCGCCTTATCGTGGCGATTTATGATTTCGTTTCACGGTGCATCTATCTTAGCCTCTCGCGCGTCACGTTTTTCTTTTTTCTCGCATTACTCGGGTGAAAAAGAAAATATATTAGAAATGAGATTCCGTATCATTCGGTATCGTTTTATGCGAATTAACCATTATATATATACGAATAACTATTTGTTATTCCACTGTTTTGAAATTTCGATCATTTTTTTTAATCTTTTTATTTATTTAATTTCCTTATTTTTGAACTATAAATATCAGAATGAAAAAAAGAAAAGATTCGACGATTGATAAATCGACGTTAGTAAATTATCCGCAACGCAGATATTAAAAATATAAATAAATTAACTCTACGAGAGTAAATTTAGGAAAAGGATTTTTTTTTCATTTCGAAATATCAAACGAGAAAAATTTATATGACAATGAATTTATTACAAAATTGCATTCGACGATAAAAAAAAATTAAAAAAAAAATAAACATGATGGTGGCACAACACAGCACATTATTAATATGTACGCTTTTACAGTAAATATTACCTACATTGCATGTTCTTACGTGTACACAGTATACTTAGGACTACATTGGGCACTAATGTATCTCGAGTACGAATAATCAAAGGCGTAAAATCGTATTTTTTTTGTTTTTTATTTATTTTTTTTCAAATGAGCATTATACACCCGCGCAGAGCACTGTTCGATCGAAAAGGAAAAAAAAAAAAAAAAAAAAAAAAACGATCGTAATCATCGACGTGTCGTATCCTTCGATTATTATTCTTTTCAAGAGAAAAACTAAAAGTTTTTTTCAAAATTCTCGATTGGCTATCGTCCAAACGTTGAAAAACTTCGCAACGAGCGTTCTCGTCTTTAGCAAAAATAAAAGAATAAAATTAAAAGAAAAAAAAAAAAAAAAACATTCACACGAAGGAATGTTCGCTGTGTTCCGGAAAAATTGACAATACGATTTACTTGAGCATCGCGTGATTTTTATCGAAACTATCCGAGAAATTGATTTCTCTCGACGAAATGTAAAACTCATTCGTCGCTACCAGAGTTTCACGGGACGTGAAAACATCGCGGCATTCCAACGTATAGCTTGACATTCGTCGACATTGGGATCTGACAAAACGATCCGCGGGGCAATTGATATTGCATTGTCAAACAGCGCGAGGAACTATCTCAATAGTTGAGGTAATGAGGATAACGAACTAATCAATCTCTACGTACAATAATAATATTAATAATCAATAATATAATAATAATAATAATAATAATAATAATAATAATAACAAATAAAATATTACGAAGCACTAGTGACTCTCCCGTGGGAGAGGATTTCTCGTCGATAGAGATACTTCCTTGACGTCGAGCGTCTTAAGGGCTAAAAAAAAAAATATTTGTTTTCTCATTGAAACAACTTATTGCGATAATTTTGCGAATTTTCCCCGACTGAAGAGCTGCCGTGACAAGTACGGTCGCGCATTTATATTAATTACTATAATATAATTTACGATTCGCAGCAGCGGAGCCCGGAGTTTATTTTACAAAAAAAAATATATATATATAAAAAAAAAATTACGAAAAAAAAAAAAAAAAATTATCTCCCCGGATCGATGGTTTTTCGATTCCAGTTGGCTCGGGCCACTGCGATTCACCGAGCGTACCTCTTCATCACAGAAGCTTTTCTGCCGCACGAGTACAGGGTATGTTTTTTATTTCATTTTTAAAATTTTTATTATCGTTGATCGACGCTTAGGATGGCGTCTCTTACCTTTTTTTACACTTCTCGCTTACTGCGTCTTTATCGATCGACTGTACATTAAACTTTAGACACTGTATTTAATCTGCGCGCGAAGAGCGATGGGTAAGCCGACCGTAAGTGACACGACTGACTCTTTGCTTACTGACTTATTCTTCGAGACGCGACGGTACAGTTGAGAAAAATAATTACAAAAAAAGAATTTCGAAGGTTTCGTCGGCACTGCATAAATTTTATGTTATTAATTTTTTACCCGAAATATATGCGACGCATTATTCATTTCGGTAACAATTTTAATAAAAATAATGCAGTCCGTAGAATCGAAGGCAAAGGATACAAATTTGATTAATTAATAATTAATTATTAATTTATAATAATTATTAATAATTAATTTAATAATAACGATTGTTATAAATTATTAATAATTATTATTCAATAATAATTAATAATTAATCAATGATTTTTTTAATTTTTATAAAATTTTCTCATATTTGGCGATTCTTTGTTTTTTTTTTTTTTTTAATTCGAGAAAAAAAAAATCAGCGATTCAACAATCGCATATTTAATACTTAAATAAATGGATCCTTCCCCTGTACCCGCTGAGCACAAACGCCACGCAAGGCGGCGTAATCTCCGCAATCGCTACCGGAAATCATTCTGACTATTCTAGGAATCCCAGGATACACGGCACCGCGGCATTCGTACTGAATTCCTGCATCCTGAGCTCCCGCTTAATATTACGAGTGAGGCAGTTGAGTTGGCAAGAGCGGAGAAACAAGAAGAATAAGAAAAGAACAAGAAAAAAAAAAAATTGAAGAAAGAAGAAGAAAAAGAAGGAGAAATAATAATCAGTCGTTCGGTTAATCGACGTCGCATCGACGCTTTCGCAATTTCGGTGCCTCGTTTTTCATCACTCGATAGCAGCGTTGTGAGTACATTTTCTTTTTTCAAACAATTCATCAATAATCGTTACTTCTTTCCGAGTTAAATTTTGCATTTTTTTTTCTCAAAATCTATAAAAGACGACAAAATAATTTTTTTTTACGGAAAGATACATTTACTTAGTTATGTAGAAAAAAAAAATTGTCAAAAAATATTGAAAAAAAAAATGATATTGCTGCCATAAGAGTCACTTGTTGACGTTGGAACAAAAAAAAGTGACCATTCAGAATTAATAACATCGAATAAATTGATGCGCTATTATCGATAAAAAAAAAAAAAACGAGAATCCGATACGATGCCTAACAGATTCGACGTCTCGTAACCATTCGTCTCCGCTTAGTTACACTTAACATGGAAGAAAAAAAAAAAAAAAAAACAAAAAAATTGTCTCAAAGAGCGAGGAACTTCATAAGAGCGTCGTATATGAGTCGAGGATCGATGGTACCATCGGCGGTGTATCGTACGCCGCGTAGCGATCCATCGTCGTGACTAACAACGCCGTATTCGCCGACGATAAAGCCATCGGGTGTTCTCTCCTCGACTCTGTACTTCCGATAGTTTCTTTCCTCGACAACGTATCCGACTTTGTGTCCATCCGGCGTATTTCGCGAGGTTCCCGTCGGCGGAGGTGTCGAATTGCCGCTGGTCGCAGCTTCGGTGACGATCTGCGGTCCGTGAACATTGCCGTTGCTACCGACGCTGACCGCCTCGTCGATCTCGTAATTCTCTTCCGCCGGTTCTTCCTGATGAATTCGGTGCATAACAGGTCTACCGTCGGATCCGTATATTTTACTGGGTTCGCTGTAAACCTTTGCCGGTTCTCCGTAAACCTTCGCAGGTTCGCCGTATACTCTCGCCGGTTCGGAGTAAACTTTCGAAGGTTCGCCATAGACTCTCTCCGGTTCGCCGTAAACTTTTGCCGGTTCGCTATAGATCTTTGCCGGTTCGCCATACATTTTCGACGGTTCGCTGTAAACCTTCGCGGGTTCCGAATAAACTCTCGCCGGTTCGCCATAATTCATCTCCGGCTGAGGATAATCGTTTTTCGTTGATTCCCCGTAACCTCGCGACGATTTCCCATAAATCTTCGAGGTTTGATGGGGATAAACTTTTGGCGGTTGATTGTACAAAGTAGCGTCGTAGTGTCGGCTACCGGCTTTGCGACCCTGATGAACGCGTTCCGGTATCTCCGAGGGTTCCTTATGGATCTCTCGAGGTTCAGAATCGACTTCCGGCAGTTCGTAACTCTCCTCAACCGGTTCGAGGCTCGTGCTGGTCTCCTCGGAGTCACGAACCTCATCTTGCCGATTGTTTCTTCGTGAGAACGAGGAAGTCGAGGTAAATGACGAGGACGACGAGGACGGAGTACTCGATCGGCCGAGAATCGAACCCGTCGTAACCGGGGATCGGTTGCGCCAACTCGTCTTCGGAAGACCCTCGTCGACCGAAAATTCGCTTCTGTTCGACTCGGAAACGATGTTACTGAGTTCTTCGGTCACCAATTGCGCTGGAACCGGTGTAACAGTCGTCGATGTTGTTGTTGTTGTTGTTGTTGGTGTTGGTGTTGTTGTTGTAGTTATTGGACGACTGGTAGTCGTCGTAGTCGTAGTCGTTGTCGTTGTCGTTGACGTCGGCGCCAAACTGGCGGTTGTACTCGGCGACGTTGTTCCTCTCGAACCGATCAGCTGCTCCGTCGTAGTGGAATCGGTAATCGGCGGTCGGGTAACAACACTCAATTTTCGATCGGCATCGTGATGCTCCACTCTGACTTTGTACGGCGTCGCCTCGACGGTCGATGTCACACTAACGCCTATGACTTTTTGATTGATATTTTTGCCGATCAATCGGCTTCTACCGATTATTACCGGTCCGCCGAAACCGGAATTTTCGGTTGCGTTTGATTTCGATGGTTCGCGATGCAGCATCGTTGAGATTTTTTGTTGGTGTTGCGGATTCTGGTGGAGACGCTGATGAGGCCGATGCTGAACGTTCGTACCGAGTTCTCCCGATGTACCGATCTCTATAGATTGCGTCGTCAAACTTTCGCGACTACTGTCCAATGATTTTTGATTTATCGGGTACAGTCTCGCGCCTTCCTCTCGATGACCCGACCGCGTAACGATCGGTCGTGGACTCGAAGGTGCTCGCGATATTCTGTATATAGACGCCTCGCTTTGTCGCGATTCCGCCGGCAGGTTGTCCGCCGTTGAGTACATTCCGACACCACCGCCGCGTCTGAAACCACGACGACGAGGCGAAGGCGGCGCTACCGGTACCGGTGCCATTGCTCCGTTTATGAAGACTGAGAGGAACTCCGTCCCGGCGAGGATATCGTTTCCTCGCTGCTGTACGGGCGCCCCGTTCACTTGTTCGAATACCAGTGCCGCCTCAAGCAGTACCTGCAAAACGATAATTATTATTGATCGATTAATTTTAAAATTCGGAAATTAAATTTCGGAAAATATATTTTTAAAAAACGTCGCATTGCCGGAGGAAAAAAAAATCGGTATTTGCATCGGCAACTCGAGCAGAAATTACAATAATGCAAAGCCGTTTGGTTCGATGGGGAAAATTATTTCGATTTTTTTTTTTTTTTTTTTTTTCGGATTATTCGCCTATGAAATAAATTTGATTCGCAGTGTCTGAATATCTTCGTGAAACACGATTTACTTTTTTTTTTTATCATAGATAAATGTAAAATGAATTTTTGAAGTTTGAAAAAGTATACTTGAGAAAATCGGTATACCACTTGCTTTCCGGTGGATTAACGATATAAATGAGATGTGCATCGTGTTCTACGGGAAAAAATATACAAGATCGGCCCACTGGCGAATCGCCGAAGCGTTTTTTTAACCCGTGACGCGACCTGAAAGAACTCCGAACTTTAAACATCGTTTTCTCCGTTTAAACGATCGTATTAGCGGTTTTGAGGGATTTTTTTTAAGCTAAAAGTTAAAAACCGTCCTAGAAACTTGTCCGCCTCGCTTCCTACGTATTTTTTCGTGCTAAATACGAATCGGAGGACAGATTTTGTCTAAAGTCAAAGGGTAATAGCTTCCGCCAAAAAAAAAAAAATTAATTCCCGACGAAATTTCGGAAAACAAATAAAAAAATGAAATAATGAAATCGCGTAACAGGTGGCCTTTGCCGCTTTAAGTTCGAGGCGAAGCGCTGCGAGGTGAACGAGTCAAAAACGCGTTCATACTTCGAGATATAGAAAGTGAACGTACGGTACGTAGACGTACTTCGATTCATCGTCGAGAGACTTCTCTCGACTACGAAAAGGGTCACCCATCGCTTTATAGTCTCCCCACGATTATTGTTAACACCCGAGGCTGCGTTCTCTCAGCGCGAATAAAAATAAAAAAACGACACATCTCTCGCTTGCGCTTTTAATTAAATCCGTCAAAACATCGCGCCGCCGCCGAGAGAGAGAGAGAAAGAGAAAGAGGTACGTGACGAACGTTGCGCGGCGTGGTCTCTGGTTATTATATATCCCAGAAATGCATTTATTTTCTCGCCGGTTCGCGAAACCCGGGAGGTCTGCATTACTTCAAGAGTTTTATAATGTCTCTGGACAATCCGCGAACAAATTTATACTTGCAGGAGTCACGACAAAGTATATAGAATCTGTGGGTTTACAGAATATAGAACCCGCGCGGGTTGGATGCATCGCGGCGCGGCTTCGCGAACCGGTGGGCACCGACCGCCACAATAGACCAAAGAAGGTTTGACCGTTTTATCGCCGCCACCGGTGGTGGAGTTCGCATAAAATTTTTTACGACTAGAAGCTTTGAGTTCACTCCGGTTTTCCGTTTTTTTTTTTCATTCGTTTCTCTTTCTTCTCATCGAAGGATTTTCGTAGCGAACTCCGATGTGGCAATAAAAACGCTTTTATGATTTACGCGACACCGCGTAATCTTCGACGGTACAAGTTCTTCCACGTGCATTCTGCGCTGCAAAAACCCGCAAAATGTGAAAAAAAAAAAAAAAAAAAAAATTCGGAGACATCGGCGTGTATTATATCGATATGTGTGTCCGAAGAATCGATAAAAGAAGAAAAAAATAATAAATTTATCCAGTGCTACAACGTTAATAGGTTTTTAATAGCGGCATCTCTCGGTTTAGTGCCTCAGGGCCCGCGATCGCTTTACGGCGGAGATCTTTGATCCACTGATCGATACTTTGACAGCCATCGATGATCGGTGACCGAACAAAATAACCGCGGAGCTACTTACGAAGATGCGCAACTTCCTGAACAATTAAGTGGTCTTAATCAGCAACGCATTCGTGAACACTACCGATGCCACTGTTGATCTTTCCGTGACCTCACTTCTATCGCGTTTCATAATATCGCACGGTAATTGTTCTCGAACATTCTTCTTTCATATTAAAAAAAAAAAAAAAAAAAAAAAAAAAAACCCAAATTTTTTATTAATCGCGTCTTTTCACTCCCGAAAACGAACCCTTTTGCATATTCGTTAACGTTCGTTCGTTCGTTCGAGAAATAAATTCAAAAATAAATATTTGCGGTGTATTTTATTTTAAATATTATTTTATTTTCATTTATTTATTTATTTTGATTCGATTTTTTTTTTTTGGTGCCAATCATCGGAATATTTTTTTTTACATGAAAATTGTCGAGATATTGTGTTATGGGCATTTCGTAGCTTCCGTTTACATTACGAAATCCCAAAAATTAAAAAGTAACTTTAAAAAAAAATCCTTCGCGGAGGGATTCGCGTGTCCCTTGGAGAAACGAATTTTTCAAGGTTACCGCAAAAAGTTCAAGTGCCGCATTGGGTCTCAGGGATTGTGTGGGGATTCGAGAAATCTCACCAGGATCTCGTCGAAGCCCAGTGACCCTGAGAGAATCGTCGTTTTGTACAAAATAGCAACACTTTTGCCTATATACGCACATTACGACCGTGAAATTGCAGTCGAGCTATAATATGCGATGTACGATGTAAGTTGGGGCATCGCTACGGCGACTCCACAAGAATCAGCGAATTGGCGCGGTGCAGAGAAGAGAAAGAAATAAGAATGTCCATCCAAAAGAAACGTGACATCTCGTTGCGATTCCTTTACTCGTCGTTGCTCTCTTCGCTCGCGAGCCGCGACCGGTAAATTTTTCGATTTTTTTTCTTTTTCCTCTTCTCTCTCATGTATAAATGTATTTTTCGCGTCACGATGGAAATGAGCGAAATGCATTGGCTCATCGGGATCGTTGACGTTGTACTATGGGTTTACGAGGGGATTTATAATGTATCAGATTTATGACATCCGATCATCCGCAACCCGATGAAAAAGATCGCGCGAGAGGTAATCCAAGGATAAACGAGACGAGACACGGTTACCCGTCGCACGGATGAGACGACTCTATTCCGCGCGAAAGTAATTGGTGAAGCTAAACGAGCTTACGGAGTTGACTGCGCGAAACCCGTGCGTATATGCAAATCGTATGAAACTTAGTGACCGGTCTCACAATAAGCTTCGCGTCTCAATCGACTTCGACGAGATCCCGAAGTTCCTGTACGGCAATAACGAGGCTTCCTCTCAGTATTCGAAATAAACTCGACGAGAATCTCTTCGCGAAAAAAAAAATAACAGGGAAATCGTTCTTTGGTTCGCGTCGAACATGCGCAACGCGCTTAATGAGTATTATTAGCGCATACAAATCTTACGTACGTATGTTTCGCTCATTCGGCTCGCAAATAACGCGTCGCGGCTCGCGAGGGGAAAAACAAGGTTGAGATATAACCGGCGACGATAATCGTAGGCCGAATTATTTCGCACACCGCGAGGATCGCACGAGATTTTCTTTTTTCGTCTCCACGCGCTCCCGAAGCATTTCGCGAAATCGTATGAATAAACATTCGATTGAAAAGCCGCGAGAACTGTACGACATTCCGCCGAACGTTCTAATGAGCCACTTTCGTTCTCAAAGACCGAGATAAAACGAGGAGTGAGATATTGGTTTAAAAAAAATCGGCGTAATATGTAAGGAACGGTGGGGTAAAATGGGCCGATTTAGCAATTCCGGAAATTTTGTCGATACATATAACAATTTTCCACTACTTTCGAACCAAAATATAGATTTATCACACCCTCTTAAAGTATTAAGACGAAAAAAAAAATTGGGGCAAAATGGACAATGATTAAAAAAATGAAAAATTTCAATTTTAAATAATCGCCATGGAACTTAAAAATCGAACTTTTTAAAAAATTTCATGAATTTTAGGATCGATCCATTTTGCCCCAAAGTCCGAGGTTCGCGACTGTCCCATTTTGCCCCACCTTCCCCCACTCCCCCCCCCCCCCCCATATCCAGGTCCGCTTCAACGCCCTGCATCCCGCATTTTGTTGGCGAATCCGAAGATTCCAGTATTCGGATCGTATATTATCAATTATACAAACAGAGGGAAGTGTAAAAAAATAAATAAAAAAAATGAATAAATAAAAAGTGTAAAGCCTTTAGGCGAGTTGGCACGGTAAATGCAGATCGTAAAGAACGAAAACGTCTGTATCGCGCTTCTTGCCGGTTCGCGTTCAACTCCCCTGTGTATATACCACACGCCGTATGTCGCCCAGAGAACGAAATTTACGCATCCGTTTCTTTCTTTTTTTTTTTTTTTTTTTTTCAATCGTTTCGGATTATAGAAGAGGTATGAGGGAGTCGATGTTCGACACACGTAACATTACACAGTACGACAAGCTGACTGAGACCATTATTAGTACAAAAGTTAGTATCCACGGCTCGGAGAACGCACCACTGCCTCATGGTCACTCGATACCAGGGCACACGGACCCAACACACTCGATGCAACTCGGTCCCGCATGCAACGCGAGATCTCACGACCTTCATCCGCCACCTCGGCGTGGTCCCTGCTATTCACTTCGTTCGATTGCCTTACGCAAAGCGAAAGATACTGCCGGAGCAAGTAAACCCGAGAGTTCGGGGTGTGAAACACATTTTTTATCTTTTTTATCATTCGTTGCGTGCGCATCGTGTCCACTGCAACTTGATATGCGGCTAAATTCGAAAATGTACATTTACGACAGTCGTCACCACTGCGGGAATACCGCAACTGCTGCTACTGGACGCAATGGGGATCGTTTGGGGCGTCGTAATAGCGGGAAAACGAATCATCACTTATCACTTGTAACCCCTTACGATATAAAGAGATTCGATCTTTCCATTCTTTACAAGACATTTGGAATTACTTTTCTGCAGCTCCCGTTTAGGTCTAAAAATGCCATTGCTAGCGAAGCAATAAGCACTGGGGGCGGCTGGGGGTTGTTGAAACACGAAGCAAGGAGAACCGAATCCATGAAAAACAAGTTGAAAGTTCCACGATAGTGATTATGGCCCCAAGTATTCAACTTACAGAGCTTTTTAACAGTCTGATTACGATTTACTCCGTGTTTCAACTAACCCCGGTCTCTGCTTCTCCAGCGATAGATTACGTTTCGAAGTGATTGAGAGTTTCGCTAATCAAGAGAATATCGACAATGCGTTTGTTACGGAATGAATTCAATGCTTAAAGTATCACTCGATTGATCCTCTCGTTATCTCTTCGTGTTCGTTGAAATGTGGGTTTTCCATTGACTACCTACTCACAATGTTAGGAACGAACGCGGGTCGGCAATAACGCTATGATCCCGCTATTAGAATGGTTTCCTGTTGAAAGGAGAACACGTATTGCCACTGTGTCTATGCAGGCGTCCACCGACCAATCGGGGTCACGCTCCCTTGCCAGGCACCGGGTACGCTTTTTGTTCGCTCCATAATTCGCGTAGGAGATCACCGACCGAGAATACGCGATCGCGCAATATCTCACGCGCACCATACGCGCTCCTTCTCTCGAACGACTGATTAACTCGGCAACTTCGAGGATTAGCGTCATCGACATCTCTCGGCACGTCGATGATAATCGATCAGAACGCCTCATTGGCTATTGCCGCAAATTGTTGTGATGTACCTGTTTCGAATTCTTCTCGTCTAATCCATTCATTCACATCGACCCACATACTTCGGGGGATACGCAGAGGAGACCGGGGCTACTTGCACCGTTCTTGAAGTCGTTGCAAAAAAAAAACCGAAGCTTTCGCGCAGTGAATGTGTCACGCAAAGATATTAGACGAGAAAACGTCGAGCGGCGGCGAGTGCGCAGACTGAGAAAAAAATCGGTTGAATCGGAATACATCGACGCATGCGAGTGGCAAATCAAAAGTTTCGTTTATTAAAAAAAACACCGAATTGTTCGTCCTTATTATCAGTTAAATTTACTATTTCCAATTAATTAGATATTCGCCGATTTATTTTATACGATTTAACCGATTTTTTTTGTCTGTGTAGAACAGTAAGTCATTTTTTAGAGTGATGTGCTCACTGCGCGAAATTTCAGATTTTTTGACATCGCGCATTCGATTTATCTCGTGTTGCAATTAGCCCCGGTTTCCTTTAAACTACTCAATCGATATAATGAAGCGATTGCGATCAATTTTTTTCAATATATGACATTCGGCATTGATATATGTGCCTAATTACTTCGAATATAATACTTTATTTTCGTTTTTTATTACTTTTTGTTAAAAAAATCGAGATATTTCCTCGAGACGCGTCGTTGAAATAAAACATTGTGTATGCAGTCGTCGCGAAATAAATCACGTTGCATAGCAGACGGGGACACGCAGGCAGACACGAGAGAGTTAATGACATGAAGGTATCAGGTTCTGAGGAATCTCTTCCAAAGAGTAACGATCAAGGTTGCTATTGATGGGCGTGGTAACTGTCTCGGGATCGGTTTCAGACGCCGGTACGTCCGCATTTGCGGTGCAAACGTGTCTATCCCACTCGCAGTCAACCTTACGGTATATTATAGTGGATTAATATATATGTATATAGATATAGATATACGCAAAGAGCGTATTATCTACCGACAATTTTCCTCGTATGCTTCCCTAGTGGTTCGTCCACCGCAACCAATGTTAGCAAGTCGCAGCCTCGGCAATTCAAACTAATTATTCGTCTCTTCCGTTCGGACACTATGAGTGCGTATCGCGTTTCTCGTGTAGGCACGCAGTTCTGCGTTAAGGGGGAAAGTAGAGGGGACAATTTTCTGATTAAAAAGGCCATTTAAATTTTTTTTATCGATAAAAAAAATGTTATAAAAAATCCCGAAAATTGCAGGTCCGCATATAAGGGATGAAAAAAGTTTCACGTTTTTATATATTTTTAAAAAATGTTCGATTTTTTTAAAAATTTCAGTTCTTCTACAATCTCTAATATTTTGGTTGGGATTTTTTTTTTTATATGAAGAGAACACCATTATCAATAAATAATCGCGTAGGGTGAGTGACGCGATGTATTTTTAACCTATAAAAAAAAAAGTCATTCATTGAACGGCATAACTCGACTTAATATCAAATTTCTTTCACTCTCGTCGGATTTATTTCGCATTTCAACCGAAATTTATGGTTAAACATAAATACGAAGTTTGCAGCAATACCCGCGAAACGAATTTATATTATTAACACGTTGAGTGTAATATGCGTAGGCTTTTCGCTAAATGTAACGACGCGAATGTATTTATGGGATATGCAGTTGTAGTGATTTCTTCGGCTGCTGGTGGTGTTTCTTTGCACGGAGAATGTACTTGAAGTGTTGCGCACGCGCTGTTGAATTTCAACGAAATGATACTCGTAAATATCGAGTTTACGCGCGCAAACCCGGTTAACCGTTTGGACATAAATTCGTTTAACTCGGCAAAACGAATAGCTATTAATGCGATTGGTATTCGCAAACAAGGGGATCTCCATCGACAATCGGTTTATTAAAAAAATAAATTCAAATTTTATAATTTGAAAAATTAATAATAATGATAATAATATTAATTAGTAATAGAATTTCTTTTATTAAATTTTATAATTCAATATTGAATTTCGTTATTTGCGACGTAATTAATTTCTACATCGCGTCCGATTGGTGAAAAAATATTTTTTCAATTCGTTGCGCCGTTTTTAATAACTTTGAACTGACGATTAACAGTTAATTAAATTTCAAATATCTAGACACGCGAAACAAGAGCCGTCCTTGCCCTCTCGAGTTGCCGATTCTTACTTCCTTTTATAATTAATTTTTAGCACTCTTCTTTCCTGTTGACTTCTCGAAGAGATTACGAATCTCACTCGACAATTAGGCGTGCGAAATTTTGCCACCGAATAAAAATATCGTTAATATAATCTCCGCGGTGGGGCAAGGTCGCCATCGATGGTCCTCAATCAATGTCGATAATTAGCGTAATAAAAAGATTTTTTTTTTTTCGTAACAAACCTCAACAACGCCGTCGACAACTTCCTTATTTTACGAGATTCTTATGTCATTACTCTTCGGAAATTTGTACGAAGAGATACGATAGTTCGGGAAGGAAAGGCAGGACCGGTGCTGCTTCACCACGAGATTCGACTCGGTCTTCTTTTTTTTTTTTCTTTTTTTTTCTCTCCCCCTTAATTTCTTTCCAAGTTATTTCATTTCGCGTCTCGCGAGAATGAAGACGATGAAGACGATTCGGAGTCTCGCGATGCGGACGGATGGTAATCAGCGGTCTGACCAGCAACAGCGGCAAGTGTGCGAGTTAATTGACGCGAGGCGCGCTCGCGGTGCTAAGGTCTTGGTCAAGGAAATCGTTCGCTGGACCTGCCAACCGCACTGGGAACGAGTTACTTACTTACTCTCTACTGTTGCTGCTTCATGCATGAGTATACAAGTATTACGTTTAATCTCGTTCGTTCCTTCGCGTACCGACCGGCCTGCCGTCACCGACCTTGCCGAATTTATCTTGACCACTGCGACACTCGTTTCTTCGTACTTTCTAAACGAATTTTTTATTCCATAACGTCGTTGACGAACAATCGTCGTCGGTGCTATTTTGATTTTAATTGGTGAATAATAATGTATTAACCCCTCGCGTACGGGAGACTTTTTGCCGGCCAAGTAGAACGCTAACTTCGTTCGCTCGTAACAACAATACGCCAAAGCGTAAAACAAATGTTCTTGAAACATCGAAAAAACAACAGTTCCATGTTATTTTTCAATTTTTTTCAGAATTTTTTCGCGATTTTTTATTGTCAAACGAGGCAATTGAAGGTAAGAATCGGTCGGCAAATTTGGACCTATATTCACGTCCTTCGTACGTAAGGGATTAATAATTAATCCTTTGCGGAATTAAATATGCTTCGGTAAAGTTTATATGGGGAACTTGTATAATTAAATTTTACGAATTTTATAGTGATCGATTTCGAAAAAATTATATTATGGGACAGTGGAAGACTTTTAGACGTAAAAAAAAAATTCATTATTTTTAATATGGCAAAATTTATATTTTCTGACGAAAATATTTTACATAGGTAATAAATTGTTCAAAAATCCAATTTTTAATGTTTTTAATGCAATTGAATTAATACCTTAATATTCTTAAGGGTTTTTTTTTTTTTTTTTTTTTTTTCGAAAGTAGTGGAGAAGTATCGTGTATATCGACAAAACTCACGGAATTGCTAAAGCGTTTCATTTTGCCTCACGTTCCTCTAATAAGCGATACACTGCCGTTATTATCGCTTCATCGTGCACTCACTTGAGACTCAATGCGATAAATCAAACCACGTTAAGGAATTAACAGGAAGGCCTGCAGTCGTGTAGAAAATTGATCGGTACAACATTAAAACGCACTCGCGGAGGATCCGCTAATAATTTGCATATCCCGCTGTATGCTATGTTTTTCGTTAAACGACGCGGCATCGAGACGCCGTCGCGCCGGGTTGATTCACGAGGATACGCATCTCGTCGTCTGTGTTGGAATAATGAACCATCCAGATTGCTATCTTTTGCATGGTAGTTAATCCTCCGTGATTTATTTTTTCGCTACAAAGTCGCATTCGCTTGTTTATGCTTATTGCCATCGTATTGGAGGGTTAAACGACGGGAATTCTTCTCAGTTATATATTTAATGTTGTAAATTAAAGATAATAATAAAAATAAACTATAATCTCAATCGACATCGACTAAATTTCATTTTTTTTTCATTAAACGAGTGTTTAGTACGATTTTAAAATGATGAAAATCGCGAACAATAAAAAAAACTCCGAAAAAAAAAATAAATAAAAAAAATGTATGACGGACGAGAGCCAATGAGAGACGAGATCGAGAGAACAAGGCGTATCTGGTTTCCGCGGAGGAATTTCACCGTGGCCTTTGTGGTGTGTTACAGTGACCATCCTCGACTCTTTCCCTCTGGAGACGTTGAGGCGCGATCTTTTTTTCCATTTTTTTTTTTTTTTTCCCTTTCGGAATGAGTGTACGCTTTCGACGTCCTTGTCGACACGCGATCGGAATGGGGAATTTTGCCGCGGCGAGCGAGAGCATGGAACTCTCGTACGGCACGTACGTCGTACACGTGAATACGAAAAGAATCGTTGCGATCGTATATGTCGAATGCGATCGTCGTTCTCAGCGGTCCGCGAAGGGTCCGATCACACGCGATCGATTGATTCATCGTGAAAACAATTAAATTCTTTCGAGATCACAATTGACGCATCGAACTTTTGTCGGAAGTTTGGGAGGAAAAAAAAAGCGTTCGCCAACCTCGCGCACGTTTCGAAGTTCCGATAAAAATCATGAAATTGCGAACAACGATGTGTATCGGGTAACTAGCGATGTACGAAGAATCACGAATAAAAAAGTGCAGTCCCCGTGAGTTTCGTAAGAATCCTTTCAGAAAACGAGTATTTCAGCATAAACTTTCGCCTTCGATATCTTCCGTATGCGCGCAATCGATTTCGTTTGCGCGTTCCTTTTTTTTTTTTTTTTTTCGGATATTCTTTTTTGTATTTCGAATCGGTCGCCCGTTATCGCTTGTGCGAATGCGTTTCAAAATATCTCTGGGGTAATCGAAGTGTTGTATTTGAATACGACATGAAGAGCACGAAAAACGATTGTACCGTCAGTGAACTTTTTTTTTTCTTTTTCGTTAAAATCCTCGCTATTGAGAAATTTTTTTAAATACCATAATCATCGTTGATAATCGATTTTTATATTTAAAAAGATGCATCAACCCTCTTTTTTTGAATAAAAAAAAAATATTTTGCCGAACGCGATATGCAACACCCGTATTAAAAAAAAATTATTACCTCTTCCCTCCGGATCGATGTTTTTTTTTGTAGCAAACAGTAGAAGTAAACCTTAAGAAGTATAACACAAAAAAAACATATAGCGATTGTGCGGGAGCTGTTGACCACAGAAAACAGTCGGCAAGGTATGCGTGTTACTTAGATTGCGTAAATGATTGCTACCGAGCTGTTGCTCTACTGCGAGAGCTCGCGTTGCGGGAAAGTAGTGCCCATAGGTCTTGTAACGCCCGGATACGGACGGATAAACCAGTAGCCAAGGCTTCGCGATGAATTCGCCACTGTCCGCGATAGGGCTGTATATTAATATCGTTTAAAGTTGTCGCAAACTCGGCGCAGAGTTGACGCCGGTGACCGTCGGACGTATGCGCTTGCAACGACGACGATGACGACGACTTTCACGTGTTGCGGACAATGCGCGGGCGGTGCGGCAAGAGCGCGGAGGCGGTTCAAGATTGCTCTCGAGTATATAACACGTTGTAAGTCAGTCGGGTCGACTCGGAGAGGACATAGCGGAGGTCGCGATACACCATTGTAGTTTATCGAAAAAATGGCAAACCGGCGAAAGATCGTCGGCAAGTTAAACGACGAAATCTCTGGCGTCTTTGTGATATGGAGTTCGCATCGTTTCGAATATTTCGAAGGGTGAAAACTTCGCAAGGGAAAAAATGGGGCAAAATGAATCGCCCGAGGGTTCGGGGGGTTTCGCCGATATACAAAAAACTTTTCCACTACTTTTAAACAAAAAATTGATTACATTCCTGTATGTTAAGATGACAAAAAAAAATGGGGCAAAATGGACCGTAATACGATTACATTAAAAAAATTAAAGAATATAAATAATTTACTACCTGTAAGCGATATGTAAACTAATCTCGTAAAAAAATATAAATTTCCCCATGTAAAAAATAATCGAAGATTTTTTGAAAAACAATTATCGAATTATAGTTTTATTTATTTGCATTCTTATTTTTCGTATTTCACGAATTTTAAAATTGGTCCATTTTGCCCCAAAATTCGAGTTGAGCGACTGTCCCATTTGGGATATTGGGTAATCGAAAGAAGTCATCGAGCCAAAGAGAATCTACGAGACCCAAACGATATCTTTCGTGTGCCGAGGATCGAGCATATGTTACATGGTGGTGTTACATGCGCGTACAACACGATGTTGCGCTTACGCGGCGACGTATCCGTATGACTTACAAAATGTACCTTATCTCAGGGCACGCATCGGTTTCGCTCGAGATTTCAAAGACTTTTTGACATTACTGTGTAACATATAATGTACATTTCGAGATGTAGATGTCAAAGATCTTTTCGATCGGTCATATTCATTGCCGAATGTGTTTTGCGTTATGCAATGTGTATCATGCGGTTGTTTCTTATTATATCAGACGACTAATGTAATTTCGACTGTCTGCATTGCACGAGTCTTCGTCATCGTGCTCTCGCTTCCTTACGCGTGGGAGGCTGAGAGACGCTGCAGCTACTGTGAGAAACGAAAAAAAAAAAAAAAAAAAAAAAAAAAACCTCAAGAAGGAATTTCTTCCCAAATCCCTTGCCGATCGCAAAGATCGATAAGTTTCTATGAAATTTTATAAACATCGATTTGAATTTTGTCACCGCATTTAATGGATAAGAATTTTTATATAAATAAACATCGCGGGATCGGTAGTGAGCTGCGAATGCGCAAACGAATGGAAACTCAGTATATATCGCCACCGTACGAATGGTTTCACTTTCATGCAAGTTTGGCCTCTGCCCGCACGGGCGCGCATTCCAATGAGCCTCTCATCCTTCTGATCTCCTCGCTCCGGCGGGCAGCTGCCGCCGCAGGAGCAAACAGCCCACCGGGATATATATCGCAAACGTTTAAACGGAAGAAATAAAAACGTAACGCGCCGCGGCGACGGCGACGAAGGCCGCGGAAGAGCAACAGCCCAAACGGCGCCCCCGCGACATATAACCGCGGAGTTCCATCGCATGCATGGGATCCTTGCTGCCAAAACATATCTCCCGAACTCGCCTCCAAGGCGCCGGACCAGAATGCGCGATTTCGCCACCTCTCGTCGTCGTATATACTTCTCTCATCGTCGCCGGGTTACACACGTTAATTTTTTTCTTTTCTTTTTTTCTTCTCTCGATCACGCAACCCGCAATTTCTGGTGAACCGCCGCTTAATTCCTCGCAGAATACGAGAACAACGTCGGGATAACCTTAACGCGGAAGATTCGCGCGAACAATAATTGCGATTCGTTATAATTCTTCGAACTGAAGCTTTCGTCAGTACGAACGACGGTACAAAAAATGTATTTTTTTTTTTTTTTTTTCATGACACTTGTGCATCGAGAATAAATACTCAAAATACTTATACTGAAATACTTAATTGCCGATTTGCGAAATTAAAGAAATGTTCGCGCGAGAATTGAATTCGTCTCGTTTCATAACTCCGCGTACTTTCTAACGTTAGAAAACAATTATGAATAAACAACGTCCTTGACGCTGAAACGAGTGCGATACTCCGCTTCGTTTTACTCTGCTCTCTCCGTCGCAAAAGCTTAAATTGTAAAATGTACAATGTAAAATTTTGCAAGGGATTGTCTCACGTTTTTCTCGTTATAAAGTGATGTATATATATGCAAAGAGATCCTCTCGGTCGTGAATCACTTTTATGCGCGACGACGAAAAATATGTGTCAAAACGATGGCGTCCTTGTTGCCGCCACGGCGAATCGGCATTGCCGAAGAAAATGTCATAACTTTCGCGAAGCCTTCACCCACCCGCCCGGTCGGGGTATCGCGGAATTTGACGCAAAATTTGTCTACCAAATTTCGTCTCAAATTCGAGTTAAACTCCGAATAGACGGAATGTCACTTGTAGCCGATTTTTTAACTGGCAGAATATTCCAAAGATTACGAATACATAAAATTCGTAATCTTTGTAAAAAAAAAATGTAACCACTCGGCGTGGAAACGCTTGAGTTTATCGTGATATCGTTAAAAAATTATATTAATCCTTTCAAGGAAACTGTCGAAGCGCGTTTTGTATCTTTTAAGTGATTCAATAAAATGTTTCGCAATTTTTTACGACGTAATGGAACTGATAATATGGCTCTTCGGAGAATTTCTTAAATTTTTATTTTCAAAAATGATATTCAATTACTTTTTCATTCCTGATTATTGACCGTTTAACAGCCAAATTTTTGCCTCAATAAAAAAAAAAAAATAATAAAAAATTTCGCGGCGTAAATTTTGAAAAATTCAGTTTTCACTTATTACATCGAAACATCGAAAAATTTTAATGAAATTTTAGTAAAATTTTTTTATCAAAATGATGTTTGAGCTCTTCGCGGGTTTAAACAAAAAATAAATATTATTAAAACGACGTTTTAATCGCACGTTTTACTCCGGCGTTACGATCGCATCTGCGATCGTAATGAACGCATTCAACAATTAAATATCCTGGAATGTGACCGAAGCACGTCGATAATAATACCGTAGAAGACTACATGTGTTTATTGCATAAAAATAATAACAGGTATGTCTGGAAAAACTCGACAAAGCACACACGCTTGGCGCGTATAATTTATTCTTACAGTTCAACAGCGGTATTAAAAGACCGGTGGCACACTATTGGCTTTTAGTAGGCTGTTACAACGATAATATTCGATCCCCGACATTAGTCCGCATTATTGAGTTCTCAGGATTCAAGGACAGGCGTCTCGTCTGCGAGAAGAATTTTCTTTTTTTTTTCTTTTTTTTTTCGAATCGGTTAGAATATATATAGAGAAATTTTCTGCGATCGTATGGAATTCTCTTGAGATTGAAAAAAAAGAAATATCTTTAAGCGCCCGTCGTCGTTGTCGGATGATCGCACCTGCGAACGAGTCGATATCTCCGTACAGCTTTTCCGACGCTGTGCGATGCGACTCGCTGGACACGTAAACGATCGACGCGGTTTTATTGGTAACGAAACTTTTTTTTTTTTTTTTTTTTTTACTGTACGAACCCCTAACGAGATTCGATGAGTATCGACGTGTGTGTGTCTGCGCGCGTTTGTCGGCCCGCGTGCGGCACTTCAAGCACATCGAAGACAAGGTAATGCCGATTTATGATTACCCTGTCGAAAGCCGCGTTTGATTCTCGACACGTTCGACGCATCGAGAGGCCATCGAACACGAGGATCGCTCTAATAGGGCTCATTCCTCGTCGTGTTAAATACGACGTGTCCGTCGTGTACGCGAGAGGCCTTTAGTACCACGTATCACCCGCGAATCTCCGTAAAATAGCTCGAAATTTGCATGTAAATATCTCCATTAAACTCCTTATACTTGTCATCGAGAGGCGTGAGAATCATTGACCATTAATGACGGCTCATTCGACTAACAAGATTCACCGATTTTATTACGATTTCTACCATAAATCCAAACGGGAACAGCCGATCGAATCGCAATTTCACGAGAATCTCGGGGGTTCTTACAGATTTTTTTTTCTTATTTACACATTCAATCAATTTGTTAACAACTTATTCTTAAGTCGTTAACGTCGCGAACGAAAATTTATCGCGGCGGGGCTCATCGAATGGGCTGAAACGTGTGCGAGAAAATTTGAAAAAAAAACAAGAAAAAAAAATCGACGACCTTTCGAACCGCTGCGAACGAAAGCGATCGATGCCCGGGGGATCGCGAAATTCCGAAATTATCTATAATCGGAGCGAATTAAATATAAATCAGTGAGGGGGTGGGGGGTGAGATAGAGTCGATAGTGGTTAACTGCCGAACGTTCGGAATCCAAGGAGTGTTCGGGACGATTTACAACGATCGTAAAATCGACATGGAAGATCGATAAGTTTTATTGGCATAGGAAGGGAGTTTCTCGGTAACGTTGAATAACGGAATGTAAAATGTATTGTGAAGTAATGCGCGCAACAACTGATATGCAGGTCCGCCGAAAGATTAGAATGCGATGTATTCCATTCCGGAACTGTAAACTTCAGATAACAATACGCAACTACGTGAATGTCTGCATTTATATATATTTTTTTTTCGTCTTTCAAGTCTCTGGAATCCTTAGTCGAGTAGAAATCAATCGCTCGCTCCGGACCCGTCGATTACAATCGCGTGAATTATTTATTCCGAACGGAGCACGAGACGTGCACGCAGCAATGCCGCGACGGTCGGCCTTGTGCAATTATACGATAATAATCGACGATAGTGAAAAGAAGTTGTTTCTACGCGTGTTTGATGCACGCGGGAACAAGCAACGCTCGTTGTTCGATCGATTTTGTTGAAATTAAATTTTTTTTAAATATCCGCGAATTAAATTTTTTAAAATCATTTTCTATTTTGTTGCGGAAAATTTCAGGTATCTTTAGGCAAAAGGTAAATTTCAGGTATTTTCAAAATTTCAGGCAAACAGCAGAAAAAATTATACATTTTTTTATTTCCGTTCATTTCTTGTTGAAATAGTAAGTAATTACGAATCAATTGTTTTATTTCGGAAAATAATTGATATTACGAGTTTCTCGTCGAACTATACGAATGAAATTTTGCCTATTACATTTCATTTTATTCTCCGCGATCGATGTAGCGCAGGAAACCTTTTCCATTAATTTCATCAATTATCCAATTTGTTACTCGCAATGTATATCATTTTTAAGTAATAGAATGTCGCGATTTTTCAAATGCAATTTTCCAACTAAGTATATAGTGTTCATCGGATATTTCAACAATAGCCAAGTGGATGCCGTCGTAATCGCTTTCTTGTTCGGAGTTTGCAATAGAATATATATATATATATATATATACGTATCTCAGCGTGTTAACTGTAGAGCGATCTATCGTTGTGTAGGAGTCGGGCTCGCGGCCTTGTGCAATTACGTCAAGAAAAGGAGAGCAGGCGTGGCGCGCAGAAAGCCTGAGGGCACGGAGCGAGCCACCGTCACTGCCGCACGCGTTTCGCGGGCGCGCGAGCGCGCGATCGCGACTTTTAAACCGCGGGAACCGATAGCATGTATAATAAAGAAAATAATAAATACGTTAGCCGAAGAGTGTCGCGATAGCGGTCAAAACCGCGGGGAGATCTGGAACCACATCTCGTATGCAATTCGCCGTGCATTTTTAGTATATATATCGCCCAATCGTGCTGCACTGATCGTGTCGAAAGTGGGCAAAGCGTGAGTTGACTTCCTCAGCGCGACCGCATCAGACCGTTTTATATTATATCAAATGCGATGAAATTGAGATCGCGATGATACGGACGCGAATCGTCGAAAGATCCAAACCACTTTGCAAACCAAAGCAGCTGCAATATTCACGACGAGTATGAGAAATTATAAAAATTTATTCTCGTGAGATTCTCATCTTCTCGTATATAAGTTATTATTATGGAACTACTTAGTTCCCAAACGCGCTATCACACCTTTTTTTTTTTTTTTTAATAAATGCATTGTAATTAATTATCATTCTGATACCGTGACACTTTTTGCTTATCTCGGATTATCGATCTTATTGTTTTTTGTGAAATCGATATTAAAATCAAATATATGAAAAAAATGTTTAATATTTCGAAAAAATATATAATTTTTTTTTTTTTTTTTTTTAACGATCGTTGAAGGGTTATATATACGTTTTTCGAAAGGTTCGGACATTGCGTTGGCTCATCGACCTACGCGACGTTGAGTAACTGCATTCCCTTTTGATTTTTTTTTTAACCTCTACCAAAAATGTTTAAAAAGTGTACACCTCCGACAACTTGAAGATCTCCAAAGAAATATACAGCGATCATCTATCACTATGGTCGATAGATCGTTAAAATTCAATATTAGATCACTCCACGCGAAAGTCATAAATCTTTTCGAGATTCTTTTCACATTTGTCCATTCGAATTGAATAACGCAATCGGACTGATTGATATACAAGTTCTGTTGGGCGAAGTGATTGCGACGAGCTGACGAAGTAAATTGAACGATAGTCGCGTATGAATTATTATTTCGACGCATTCACGACGTGGCAAAGTCGGAATTTGATCGAACAGCCGAACGATGTGTGTTTGCGGCAATGTGTATTATACGAGACGCGGTAGTCCTCGACATCTTACAAAGATTGCCCTTGATAGACCGAATCATCGCGCTAACTCATCGACGAGAACTTTACTTTATATCCTTCTTCGGTTTATTTAACACGCCAAAATTTTACCGATTAGTAATTATACACGAACGTAATCGCGACGGACGTTCGTGAACTACCGGAGTGCCCTCGAGGCGGCGGAAATGATCGATAGACCTCCGGTGCGTGACGAAATCAACCATATATTCATCTTCCGTTGGATACGGACTCGAGGCGAATATTCCTGACAACGGAGACTTGATAAAAAAAATTGGCGATTAAAGGCGCTAATTATTTTCGAACGATTCTTCATATTTCTATATAATCGTCAATATTCGGGAAAAAAAAATTAATTTCAAATTAATGTTTAAATAAAACATTAAATGTAAAATTTTAATTTTTTTTTAAATAAAGAAAAATTAAATACAATGAAATTTTAATAGATTATTGGTGAAAATCACTGTTTAAAATTGATAAAAATTATTTTCTCGAAAATTTCGATAAAATTTTTCGGATAGCGACTTTAAGTAATGAAATATCGAATCGTCACGATTTCTGCAGTACACTCTTTGTTTCTTTGTTTCTCCCTTCCCTTCGGTATTCTCGCGAAGCGTCTTCCACGCTAAAATACCATCGAGTAATTACGACGCAAGGTTATCCGGAATTACTGTAGGTACGCCGGGCGAAGAGGGTCCATCTCATCGTTAAATTCCTCATGGTATTCTTATTCTACGCGAGAGAACGTCGGACCCACGATTTTGAAATATCTTGGCACTTAAAACGAATGATCGCATCGGACGACGGGGCGTGAATAGTGGGCAAAGCTATGTAGCTTCTGTGTAGCACCGTAGTGCACTGAACCCGATACGCTGACTCGGTAGTTTTATCCCGGTAGTGTCATTAGCGAGATACAATATAGCCGTTGTCTAAATTATCGGGCTTTTACCCACTTTTTCTTTCCCTCAATTTTCAAGCCCTTCGAGTCTACAATTTTTCTTATGTCTGCTCTCTGTCGGAATTGTATTTCGTAAGCATATACCAATTTTTCTTCAACTCTTTAAATCGATTTCGTCAATTTTTTTTTATATTTTTGGAAAAGAAAATGATGAAAGAAAAAATATAAATAAATAAAATAAATAATAATATAAATAATATATATTAAATATATTGTTCCATTTCAAATTACGCGAATTGTAACTCAAGAATTTTTTTTTTTTTTTTCTTTAGACAAAAAAAAAGTTTATTCGTATTTATTGCCGATTGGAAATTCGATCATTGGCGATGTCAGGACGGTCAGGGACGGTACTTGTATTCGCGCGAATTCCTGAGCGCAAAAATTTCGCACGCTCTTCGCTCATACGAGTCTCGAGATGAGGCATACATACCTTTTACCGCGCGACTACCCCACCGAGTAATTAAATAACTTCGTTACGCACGGATCCGCACGATTATCAAGCGAATAGTTTCAATCTCACGCTCCGTAACAGCCGGTTTTCGATAATTCAAAACTGCCTTCCCTTGCGATTCAAACGCGGCAGGGTGTCGCGACTTAATTCACGCGTGTCTCAGTGCATAGTGCACCACCGGTGCAACTCGAAGAGAGAAGAGAGAATCTTTGCACCGAGCGCAACCAGCCGAAGACGTGTCTACGAAGGTGTGTACGAGGCAATTTAATCGTAATAATATAATTGTCGAGTCGTAAAATTTACGAACTTCGAGGCGACAACAACATTTCGCTCGTCGAGTCCTCTAAAATCGATGATTAAAAAAAAAAAAAATTCTATAACTTAAAATAAACATATTACATTATTTTTATTCTATTTATCAATTTATTATATCATATGTTTTTTTTTTCTTTTTTTTTTTTTATTCCGGACCTGTAGCAATAGCCGGGAGAATACGAGTCCTTTCCCTTTTTAAAACCCGATGAATTCCAATGTCTTGAATGTTCCTATATTCCCCAAACACATTCCTAAACAAGACCTGCTACTCGATCCGTTTTGTTGTTCTTGTTTTTTCCGTATGATATTTTTTTTTTTTTTTTTTTTTCCTAAGCGTGAATTAGCAAATTCATTTTCGTCAAGCATGATATCCCGAGACAAGTTCCAAGGTTCAAGTGCGTGGTACCCGCGGCTCTGTACGGCCGGAGATTGAAGGATATACAACATAGTTGAAGGAGTTACAATAATATACGTCTGTTTAATGGTCAGACGGGTACGAAAGGCTGTTCTCGAACGTAAATCGATCGATTACTACCACCGCGAACGATCGATATTACGAATCACTTTTGTTTTTTTTATGATCTTATTAAAGTCGCTCTGGATAGTCAACGGGGAAGTTATTTTCAATGGACACCGTCGCGCGCGCGTGTCGTTCACAAATGCCCGACAGTGACGACGAAGGATACCTTAACGGCACACATAGGTGTCGTGGATTGAAACGTCGTTGAGTTGTAAGTTTTATAAACGCGATCGGGAAAAGAAGGTCGAATCTCACGCTGCGCGTTGTCACATACCGCGCGAGCAGCAGCGAACAAACGCGCCAATAACGCTCGTAGCCATTGTGTGTCAATACGCGCGCGTGCCGCATTGTAGAAAATAATACACCTATAAGAGACATATTAATATAAAAATGCGTTTAAAGCAATATCGCGGGATCTCTGCTCTTGTGTCGCCTACGGTGGTAAAACTTGACCGTCTGTAATAAAAGTCGCGATCGATTCATACCTACACGATCATCGATCAAAAATCTCACCCACTTTCGTACCTCAACGCTATTCGAATTACGTCCCACGAGATTTTTGAAAGTGAAGTAATTTCTCGAGTCTCACTTCGGTTAACCCTTTTTTTCACCAAATTGAAATTCCCGGACTTTATTTTTACTAAAAAATAATAATAATAATAATAATAATAATAAATGTATTATTGATTTATTGTTTATTAATTATTTATTTATTAATTATTATTATTATAACTGTTGTTGTTGTTATTTTCAAATATTTCGAGTCAATTTTTTTTTATTTGTACTTTTTTTTATTACATTAACCAAAAAAATTAATTTAAAGGTCATATCGTACAATTTAAAAATTGGTTGAGATACAATAAATTTTTAAGGCAACTATAAAAGTAAAAAAAAAAATTAAAGTGATTCGTAAGCACTGCGATTTTACGAAATCGCAAGGATGCCCTGTTACGACAAAAACGGATCAAGGAAGTCTGAGAGATGATTGCGCCATCGCACGCACGCATCGTCTTCGAAAAAAAAATTACAAAATTTAAGGCGCCCTTTCGTCCCGACTGCCGATCTCGATAATTATGTATTCCGGTATATACATTGGCGTCGTTGGGCGCATCCATATTCAGTGAAATTTTAACAATGGACCCGTGCGATACAGGATAATCGATACTAATATATAAGGGAACGGGGCATTGCGTAAAGACGTCAATAATTTTCGTGGCATCCCGAGAGAGGATTGACGGTTCTCGGCCTATCTACGGTTATTGGACAGCATCGAGGTGTACGGATTGACTGTTCTGTGTAAGAAGAACACAGATAAACAAGCTAAGGATCGTCGAGATAGTCTCTTAGGTCTATCCGTTCGCTTGGAGTTCTCGGGCGTCTGCGGGAGGCGGATCGGTAGAGTGCCGCGTTCAATGCAGCAAAGCAGGAGGCTGTGGCATTTACTCTCGCAGTTATGTGAAAGGCAATATCGGCCGACTGTCGTATAATACTGTAATGTAATGTGCGCGCGCGCGCGCGAGAGTTGTGTGGCTTATATATACCACATACTCCTACGTATTCCAACGCGCCACGCAGACTCCGGCTGTATATCTTTATTTTCAATAAACACCATTTTCTTTCCTTTTATTGTGTATTTTTTTCATTTTCTTTTTTATTTAAACATTTTTTTAATCTACGGTACGAATAGTTTTTGCCTGATGCAGAAATAGTCCGAGAGATTCCCTACGCGATGTATTTGTACGATGCTTTCCGCTCCTATTGTCGTTGGCGGTTCGGTACGCCGAAGCGTCGGGATTCGCTGGTAGAATACACGGATTTCGCGAGTGTATTTTCCCCAACGATCGTACACCATGTACACGAGACTAATTAACAGTGCAACGAAGCGAGAGGGTTCCGCTCTCGACGACGAGGCGTACATACAGATAGATATATATACGAGACTTCACCCGCGCAAGGTTACTAACTCTGCTGGTTAATACGTATCGATTACCTACTCGGTGATTATTTAGAATCTGCTCTTTGAAATAGACGTGAAAAAATGATCGCCTCCCATATCGAAATATATGCAAATATAAAGGATTCATTATATTTTACATATCGTAAATCTATTAGGAAAATATTGAAAATTTATGACGATTATACATTTTTTTTTTTATATATCGTAAAATTGTCCGATTTTTAACATTTTTACGAAAAAAAATCGGAAATTATGGAAATGAGTCAACGGGAGGGATGAATCTATCGCAGTAGTGATGAATATCGGACACCGCGACATGAATGAACGAATGAATGAGTGAAAGGAGTTATCATCGTAATCTGCGGTTTTAATTGCAAACGCTTTCAAGTATGTAACACCATTGCTGGTCAAGCAGGCAAAAGCTGCGGTATAATGGCGCGGAGGAAGATGTACAACTACTAGGAGACGAGACAACGAGGGGGGAGGGGGGAGAGGCTCTCGCGATCGAAGGGAGAGACCACGAAGAGACTCGTAGAAGTAATTGTGATTTAATGCCCGAAGCCACGGGTCAAGATCTCGGGAACATTGTATCCTAGGAGCGGACGAGGATCGCATTGGTCTCTCTTCGCCTTCTATCACGATCGCGCGGCGGTGATTCCAGTCGAGAGCGCGGGCTCATGAATCCCTCGCGGAATCCTTCCTCGCGTCCCTCTTCGCGACGGCACGCTTTGTGTGTAAATCAGGGAACGTGGGAATGGCGTGAATCTTCTCTTTATATTATAGTTATACCCTCGTTGGCGTCGCAGATCCCGAGAATTTTTTTCCGAGATTAACTTCTTTTATCGTTATTTTTGTTTCGTACTTTTCTTTCATTTTTTTTTTTCTTCTCCCGATAGTCGCCGAGAAGAGTTGTTTTGCCAAATATGGAAGTCTAAGGGTGTCAGAGAGCTTATCGCAACGGCGAGAAACAACAATACGAAATAATATATTCCCATTTTCATTTACAATCTGTAACGAGCGAATTTACGAAACGTATCCGTGACATCGAGCGTTTATTAACCGTATAAGCTTTTTGTGAAATGCACCGAAGTCGTCAATGGACTTTTGGCGAATGGAAAAATAATGAAGAATAAAATAAAATTAAAAAAAAAAACAAAACAAGACGATCGAAACGAGAAACTAAATTGTCATGACGTTTCTATGAGTTCTCAATTTTATGTCAGTGGACCGATGCCGAGTCCAGAGTCACGGTCGCGAACGAGACAAGATATTATGCTAATTCATGCGGAGAACACGCCGCTCGCTCGACTGTTGACGGCGTCTTCGGTGTGTGGCGGAGTGAAATTTCCCACCCGTTGGCGAGTCGCGCGCGAGATTCACCGCTATGACAAAGTTAACTAAGCTTATTCTAGGCAGCTTAACGGCTCGGATCTGTTCGGACAAAATCTTATGATTGAGCTTCCGATGGAGTGTCTGTACTGGCGCCAGCGCGATATCGATGGCAGTCATTTTTCAAAACATAAGGATGATCCACGAGTGAATGACCGTTCAAGGAACCCACATAGAAGAAAGTATATCGGATGATATCGGTATATTGGTATCGGTATATCGATATATCGGTATATTGGTATCGGTATATCGGTATATCGGTATATCGGTATATTGGTATCGGTATATCGATATATCAGTATATCGATATGTTCGTATCGGTGTATCGATATGTTGGTATTGGTGTATCGCTATATTGGTATCGGTATATCGCTATATTGGTATCGGTGTATCGGTATCGGCATATCGGCATATTGGTATCGGCATATCGGCATATTGGTATCGGCATATCGGCATATCGGTATATTGGTATCGGCATATCGGCATATCGGCATATCGGCATATCGGTATATTGGTATTGGTATATCGTTGTATGGGTATATCGGTATATCTTCATATTCGGTAAAAATGCATGATTAACCATGAAATTGTCGCGAAAAAAGGCGCAAAAATTCTCTATACATCTCCGGGTACTCCAATTTAGTTTCCGTTCGTCATTATCGCGGATTTCTCCGCGTGAAAGCTCTCGACGAAGATTCGCCCGACAAACACTCCAAAGAATCGAGGCGAGGCATTCGGGGTACCGATGCGTCGCGTGCGCGCGCGAACGCTTGCGGGACCTTCGCGAGAGCAGCTGCAAGCACAGTCGTTCAGCTTCGCCGTAGATATGATTGAGAGTCACTCCAGTCGTAAATTCAAGACCTTCGCTCTCTCGACATTTACAGTCGAACTTCTCTCGCACTTTTTTCTTTATCTTCTTTTTTTTTTAAATTTTCAAACCTCGCGGATACGCCAATTTATGGAATACATTTGTTATATCTCTTTACGCGTAGTATACTATACGCGCGTGTGCTGTGGCAAGAAAAGAAGAGATGAAGAAGGATTTTTATACGTCATACGCAAATGCACCTCCCCTACCTCCCCCTCCCCCCTCCCCCCTCCCGCCTCCCGCCTCCCTTCTACGTCCGTTCGTCTTTCGTCGTTTAACCAACGAGCTGTGATAAAATAATTTTTGCACTAATGAAAACATCCGTATGGGTAAATTAAAACGTTTTTAATGGTATATCTCATTTGCAATCTCAACGCCCCTGTGGCTCGACCTACAACGCTCGAGACGTACCTTAATTATCATCAAATTTACGGCTCATTAAAACGATTCGTATGATACCCCGACGTTGAAAATCTCCGGCAAAACAAATACTGCAGATATAACTACGTCTATGCAGATACAATGGTTAAATTTCCGAGAAATCCTGTGTACAGGTGCTTTAAACCGAGTCTCGCGTATTAAAATGATTTAATCGCGTATAACGCCAACATTTTGGCGAATCTCGACGTAAACACCCCGCGGTAAGAGTTTCTCGTATTGACGCGCTTTGGCAACTTCACGAAAATTCGTAATAATTCCGTTCTCTCGGAGTTTATGGTTAACGATTTTATTTATCTTTATTGCCGCGTAGACACGGAGAAACTAACGAATTGCTACACCGGTTATTAAAAACGCTCTTGCGTGGCTCAAGCGTCGGGTACAATAGATACGAAGATAGAAATATCATTTTCGCGATGTATGGGTCACGATGTGTTTGACGATCGCTGGGGTCGGGTGGACAAAAACGTCGAGGTACGTCGCTTCGAGACGCGAAATATACAACGTTCGGGATTTGGGTCAGCGGACGAGATCGCTTTTGCACTCTGCGAGAGTGCAACCGTGTGTTCCATCAGCAGGGCGTCGTTTAGATAATACGCCAAGCCGAAGATCGAGGCTTCTACAACGCAATCCACTTTGTACTGAATTATCGACGATCAGGCGATGGAAGTCGACGCGGAAAAAAAAGCGAGTATTGCTATAATTACTCCGATTAATGAACTGGAGTAATAATCAACGAGTTTATCGACAGCAGTATTCCGTATTTATGCATCGAAAGTAAATTAATGATATTAAAAAAAAAATAATTATTACTCATTATGTTTTATAATAATCATTAAAAATAATCGTTATTATTTTTTCATCTAAAATCATTGATTTATTTTTCAGGAATAAATGTAATTAATTATTCGTAATAATTAATCATTTCAATAGCAATAATTTTTTAATGTTTATTAATTATTAGTAATAATTAATAATTTTTTTTATTTCACTGTAAAAGTATATTCATTTTTTATCACTATCGTACATTGAATTTAATGTACGAATTTATGCATAAAAATTCCCTAAACCAGTGCATCAAATTTACTAATTTTTTTAACAGTGCAGATTCAGGCCGCGCGATGTAAAATGTTTCGTGAAAATTTATCCGATACATTTTTTTTTCTCTGTATATTACCGACTACGCTGCGCTGCGGCTGGAAACTTTGAAGTATATTTTCCATACAACAAATATCGTTGCTCCCGTTGACGTCAAAGCTGCGCGGGAGCCGCGCTTACTTTTTCATCTCCGATGAAGCTTTACCGGTCGGCGACTAGCCGTGCGTCACTGTACGAGAAGAATCCCCCGCTGGGAAGCGAGTTCTTCGCTGTGACTTCAAACATAAACTCTACCGACTGACGATGTTGTTGACGGTTGAGTTTGCAATAATCCAGACTGCTTGGCGCTCGATGATAAATATATTTTATAGCGCAACTGACCGAAGACTCGTCTCATCTGCGAACGACGAGACATCTAAACGGTATGCAGAGTTTTACCGTTCTCTTCCCGTTGACTCGGCATCGCACGAGTCGTGGCGAATCGCCTTGTCGCAGTTCGACGGAACTTTTTTTTAAATATTGTTGTATATATTAAGCCTCCGACGCGTGATTCTCCATATATAGAACACCCGCGTCAACGTTGACAAACGAAAAGTGAAAGAATTTATGATAAAATTTTATTAAAAATTTGCAATTTTTTTTTATTCAGTTGTTTGACTCTTCTGATTACAACGTTCCATGACGAAGTCGGAAATAACGGAATTAACGTCGGGTGATCGTGCAAATTTGCCAAATCGGCAATTTCTATTTTTATTCGATGTTTAAAAAAAAATTCGTACGTTTTGACAAAAATATACCGCTGCGATTTGAAGGGTTAATTACGAAGTCACTGCACTCTGCAAAATTGCCGAAAGTCCGAAAAAAAAAAACAAAATGACCGAAATGTAACGTGAAGCCGATGCGGAACGCGAATCGGTGGCAAGTCGATGGGGCGTCCGGGGGGCGGTGGCGATTTCGACGGAGGCGATAAAACTCCAGGGGAGACTTTTCGTGGGGGCGTCGACTATTCTGACTGACTTAACGTCTTATTCGTCGCGTGAAAATAGCGTGACTTCTGACGCCGGTTCATACATTTTTAGATATCTATTAAATTTCTCCACCGGCGAACGAACGAAACGCGCACAATGATTCGTGTCCCGTTTGAGTTTTTCATTTAATTTTTTAATAATTTTTTTGAATAATTATTATGCATAATTAAAAATCTTAACGCATTCTAAATGAGCGATTTTTTTCAGATTTTTTTTTCATTGAAGAATATTCGAAATTCGTTCCGAATCTCCCTTTTGGTTGAAATGTAACGATAAACCGCCGTTAACGATCGCGTATCAGTTGTTGGGATCTTCGATCTGATTATTTCGGCCCTTTGCCTAACTTTACTCGCCTCTGCTCTCCGGTCATTTCGGAGGGACCGAAACCGGCGATTACGAACGTTTTAATCCCTAAAAAAACGATGGAGTTGTAGAAATATATGAGAAGCAGAAGGGGAATGGTCCTTGGAAGGCCGCGCCACTTAACAAGAGAAACAAAAAAGAATTCCGTTACGATATATCGTTTCACGGTTATCAATCCGTGGAATCGGGTGTTCCACGCAAACACAGTCTCTGCCTTTCCCTCTCCGTCGAGAGACGCTACCAACACCGACGCACGACGCTCACGCTGGTCGAAGGCAACGCTTTTGGAGTCCGAAGCAACGCGCAGGATACAGTCGAGAGACTCAATTGTCCGCAAGCGACGCGACACACGAAGCAAGAGAACGAAAATAAATAAAGAAGTATATAGAAAGAGAAGAAGACGAATCGAAGTACCCATGAAGATGATGGGAGGTAACCGGCGACGCGGTAGCGCTATTAAATCAATCGAGAGACACACAATGACGATAGGACCGCCAGGACTGCGGCACGCCGCCTTGTTGTAGTATCCGTTCGTTGATTACGTATTTATCCGGCACTCCGAACGCAGTCTTCGACCTTCCAAGCAAAAACCCATCGATATAATAAAGGGCGTGGATCGGTAAGATGAAATTTTACACCGCAAGCGTGTCATTAAATAAATTATCATTACACAAACGGCACTCGTTATCCCCGTCGGTAATTACCGATTATTTTTTTTTTTTTTCGGGCCTTCGGGGCAATCGATAACTCGGTGAATTAATTATTGTACACATCGACGACAATCGGACGATGTGTACACTCGCCTTCGAAGACTCTTATTATGTTTCGCTTTGTGATTAACGACCCGAAGGACCGGAGTTTGTGTCTGTCGCCACGTTTGAGAACTGCATCTCTCAAACGACTCGACAAAACGTTACGAAATTTGGATGACTTATTCGGAGAATTGGCAAATGTGGATGAATTTTTTTTTTTTTTTTTTCATAAATTTATTTGTTTTCTCAAAATTATTATTATTTTTTCTGTCGGCTCATCATTCATTAATTACATTTTTTTTTGGCTGTAAACGCTACCGAATTTAATCACCGTGTCTCGTCCTGTTCGTCCTTCGCGTAAAATAACGCCGAACATTCGGACGATTAATTGTTCCGGTGGTGAACATAGAGGAATAATTGAAAGGAATAAAAAAAAATGATGAAAAAAAAAGTCATTTGTGGGAGTGAGAGATTCCGAGGAAGCGTCGGAGGACGTGCGGTGTGTGAATTCCTTCGTCACGATAGAGGTTTCCCTCTATACTCCCGCGCTTAACTCACGGTGAGTCGATTAGATGGACGATGAACTCCGATTCTTCGGGGTCTTTGATACCGTGGCAAATTGTTTTTCTGCGTTTACCTCAGCCTGATGGCTCATTCGTCCTTTCCGAGGACGAACGTTATTTTCTCTGGAGCGCGAAACGCCGTTTCGTCTCACATATATACATATATAGATATATAATAATCTCAGTAGAGGAGAAATAAAGGACGCGACAATTAAATCAGTCGGATCTATGGCCAAACTTACCGTATAAATAATCAAAAAAATTCTCATATTTCGAGCAATAAAATGGAAAGATATGAGAGTAATATAAAGAAAAATGTACGAAAAAAACAACGATGTATCCCTGTACCTTCGGGAACGCGAAATTCCAACGCGATGTTCGGGGCGTACGTGCGGAAAAACAAACGAGCAGAACCATCGATGAAACGACTCCGAAAAATAAAGAAACGAACGTGAGGAGAGACGAAAAAAAAAAATAATAAAAATAAAAGAAAAAACAACAACGATTTCGTTCTAAAATGCGTTCTTTCTTCGTGATGCGATCGTTCGAGAGAGAAAGGTTCTGGGGGCAGTTAAATTCGCGAGATTCTTATGTGAGGGCCCCAGGGATATGGGATGGGCTTCGGAGGGCGCCGTATGAGGATAGTGACCCCCGTTAGTCCCGTCGCTACTCCGCCGCGGGGCCAGCGTCCGGTATACGGTCGGTCAACTTTTATACTTCGTACTTTTTTTTTTTTTTTTTTTTTTTTTTTTTTTTTTAATACCGATCTTCTTTCTTTCCTTCTTTCTTTCTTTCTTTCTTAATCTTCGACACTCTTTGGCTGCTTATTCGTCCTTGTCGAGGTCTTCCACCGACCGCGTCAACGGCCACGATAAATATATGACGCAAGCTCCCGAGGCCGTGCTGTAAGATAAGCTCGGGGCATAACGACCCGGGCTCGTTGCCAATGAATATCTTAGTACGTGATCGAGATTCGCAAAAAGCAGTCGAACGAGAGACCGAAGGAAAACGTAAAAAAGAAAGGAAAAACAGAGGGGGAGGACCGGGAAGGACACCTTGAGTCCTAATACATTATGCGGTACCGCGCGAGAGATAATGCGCCATTTTCGAACTACAGATTTCCGAAACTTCGTATAGTCGTGATCGACGGGTTCCCCATCGATTTTATAGTGACGGCATTTAAGAATTGAAATTTAAGGTTTCACCGAATTTTTTTTCGTCAAAAAACATAAACGGCGGAGGCGCTGAAGAAAAATAATTGAATAAATGTTTCCTCTACAATTTATTTCAGTTTTTAATAGTTATTCATCGACAGAAAAGAATTTCCAAACAAAAAAAAAAAAATTTTGTAAACATTTTTTTTTTTTATAATTTTTTTTTTTTTTTTTTAATAATAATTTTATAAATTCAACATTACGAATAGAATGTCGCAAATGTTAGGCTGACGAGTTTATCGTTTATCGCAGACTAAACTACGAGATACGGGTACACGTCTCGTTGGCTCCATATTCGCGACGACACGTTGTACCACATGGCGCGAAGTTCCAAGCTTAGTGCGATCGGTCGTTCGGTACCGAGCGAACTCTCGACAACAAGGACTACCTTGCGAGTGCATCAGAAAAAAAAATGCAAAGCTGCGAGCACCTGGCAGCGATAAAGGCTCTCGTGGCGAGAGCTTCGAGAGCTCCACGACGGATCGACAAGGCAATAAATTTACTCTGCACCGTGTGCGCTCGTGTGTCTCTCTTTCGCTAGTCACCCGCGGTAACGTTACTAGATTTTGTCACGATATTATCACCAGAGACTTGGAAGGAAGACGACGCGATGGGCGAGAGACTCGAACGCGACGCTCCAAGATCTCCCGCCCGCAGCGAAGCGTCTCGAGAAGTCTAATGCAAAAAAGACATTGCACTCTGGACAACCTGTTGTTCTATAGCGCCAAATAGATTCGGATCTCTCGCGAAAAATCACTCGGAGACCGGATAGTCGCATCCGGAGGTCCCAAGATAAACGAGCATTTTTTTTTTTTTTTTTCGTTTCCACTTTTAAGATTTTTTATTGATAAGAATTAAAATTAAAATAAAATCATGTACACCGTTTTTTCGAATTCGCGAACATTTTAACGCAATAAATATGCTGCATTACACTTACATGCGATGCAATAATCTGAATGATTATTATGCGTTTTTTCGAATTGCGTACGATAACGCGAATTGTATTTTTGGATTTCTCTCGATCGCCAAAAAAGTTCGTGTTGATTTTTATTTTTTTTTTTACATTTACATGCGATGCAATAATCTGAAAGATTATTATGCGTTTTTTCGAATTGCGTACGATAAAGCGAATGGTATTTTTGGATTTCTCTCGATCGCGAAAGAAGTTCGTGTCGATTTTTTTTTTTTTTTTTTTTTCGATCCTTCGAACTTCCCAGTGTAATAAATATTTTCCACTACATTTATTGCTCTCTATATGCACGGCGTGCGTGTCTGTACGTTTGGGTGGGCGCACGCAATAATGTGAAAGATTGTTATACGATTTTTAAATTGCACGCGATTACGAGTGTCGCTTTTTTTTGGCGTCTCCGGCTACGACCTTCTCTCCCTCCTGTCCCCTTCGACGAGGCCGCGTCGCGGATATTTAAGGGTCAACGAATTCGGCGCCACCGAGATTCGACAATCTCGACTGTCGCTTGGTATACGGTTCTCCTGATATCTGGCATGTTAGCGGTCTGGCGACGATGCCCAGTCTCTTGCGCGTAAAAAAAAAAAAAAAAAAAAAAAAAAGGGTACCATACAACACAAAAAACCGGTACCCGATAGCCCCCGTACTCCCCATTCTCCAATGCACTTCTGGCTATGTGCGTCGTCAACAGTTTCGTGTCTCTTACACGATTGTCCGCTATATATACATGCGATCAGAAACACCTCGCACCCACCCGATACTATATATAGCATCGGACGGATTCGAAGGGCGGAATTTCCTAAAAATAGAATTCTACTCGGGGTTTTCTGCATTTTTTTTTCGGCCCATCGGTCCCTAAGGCCCATTCCACGTGGGCCATTGACGTCACGAATAATAGCTGTCGCGTATCTCAGACCGAAAAAATTTTAACGACGTTACTTACTTACGCGAACACGTTATGTTTAGACTATATATGTAATTAATATATACCCAATTATATTTCATATATGTAATATACAGTATATGATTCATAATAAATATGGAATATGGCATTTTTTTCTTCAATTTCCAGTTTAACAAAAAAATTTACTATGCAAACTAACATTGGATTTTTTTATATATAATAATAATAATAGCTGTTTTGATTCTAATTTTTAAAAGTTATTGTTAGTGTTCAATTTTATTATTATTATTTCATTTTTTAAAAATTCCGATCTGCCTACTCAAAATTTTTTTTTTTAATACAAATTGAAAACATAAAAAAACAGTACTTTCGAAAACAAACATTTTGTGGAAAATCATGTTTTTTTTTTTTTTTTTTTTTCTATAAAAATTTTACAATATTGCATTGATTTTTTTATTTTTATAATATTTTAGGTAAACGAACGAAAGGATTCGATTATGAAAATTATTGCGTGCATGTAACGATAGCGGTGAAGACATGCAATTTAGCGGGACCATAGAACTCCGAGACTCGTCTCGTTCCAAGTGGCTCCCGATACCAGAGAGAAATAATTTTTAGCCCTCACGCATACAATAAATTCATGCCATTCCGTGCAAAATTCTACCGTAAAACATACCACTGTGTAGCGCCACAGCTCCGCCCCACTGGCGCCAAGATATTATCGCTCGCGAAGACATACCGCTCCCTCGTGCGGATCGTCGATATGGAGCATTAATAATACACCAATCAAGCAACATTAATGCCACATCCCAGACGACTAATTGCACGTCACTGAGAGATCGTAACATCATCATTGCTCTCGTGCGCACTGTATCATCCGCGTCATTACTATATGCATCTTCACGTTGCGTACTATCGAATCTGACGCTTTTATGCCGCTTGTCAGACACTTTGAAACTCCGACCGACGGCGTCGAAATTTTTTTTTTGTTTTTTTTTTTGTGTCTACTCTTCCGACATCTTCGCCGATTTCGGAGTCGACACGATCGTAAATCTAATTCCAAACCCCCGATAATTCGCTCTGTCAGTAATATCCCCTTAGCGCATCCGTTCGCATTTCATTTATCGTATATTTATTATCCATGGATATATGGACTTTTTTTTCTTCCGCGAGCCATTGAAAATCGTCTTTTGCTTTGGCGATTAATCCGCGACCGATGCGGACGAGAGGCCATGCGGGTGCGAAGAATGCAAGAAGAGACCTTGTCCGACCGCGATGAACCTTCCTTTGCGCTTTAAACTTCTGTACTATACGCGCGCACAGGATTCATACGGATTAATCGTGAAAAACGACGAGCTACCATAACCCTGCGTCTTGCAAGGGAGAGTGTGGCGAAACGGTCATACCGCGCAATCGGAACAAAACGGGAGAATTGTCGATGATTTTTTTTTTTTTTTTTTTTTTTCATTGAAACTTTATAGCAGTTTTTTTTTATCGTTCAGATTTTATAGGTATTCCTTTCTTTTTTCAGATTTTATAGCATTTTTTTTTTTCTGTTTATTTTATTTTTTTTTTTACTAACGAAATATGAGATATCTGTTTTTTGTTCAAAATAGCGGAAAACTGTTGTGTATATCGTAAAAATCCTTGAATTGCTAATGGGGTTCATTTGCCTCATATTCTCGTACATTGTGTCTCGAGAGCCCATCCACCGAGCCTATGAAACTCGTTAGTCATCCAGGATGCAATTGTCCGAAGAATTTTCCCACTCGCGTCGCGATCTCTTTCCGCGCCGATTCAAGGTCATTTTTTCGAACCAATTATAAACGTACGTTCGAGAGACAAGCGAGCCGACTACCCTAAGTATCCTTACGCGGAGTAAATTTGCCGACTGTTTCGAACCTGTCGCAGTCTGTTATAACGAACGCGGCGGCGTGCAATCCGCCGTGTATGAGTCAAGAAAAACGGCGACATTAAAGTTGTACCGGCGACGATGTACAAAGTGACGGAATAATACTGTAAAGAGTGGATATCCAGATCATTCGCGAGATGATTATTGCCGCGCGAGTTTAAGGAAGGAAAGGGTGGTCCATTGAGAATTCATGGCACGCAGAAAATTTCTCGATTTAACATTTTCGTTCGCAATTATCCGCACTTGTCTCGTTTTCCCTCGTCTTTCGCTTTTTCGACTTTGGAGAATTAACTCCGATGCGGGATCGACGGCAAAGATTTTTTTTTTTTTTTTTTTCCGGGACTAAGATACGAACAAAAGCGTCTTCGCACGAACGCGGATACTTCAGCTACCGCCGGGACAAAAGTATGGATAAAGCATGAAAAGGCGAAAGAGTGGATGACCATCGGGAGTCGACGGAACGGAGAGAAAGAAAAGGACCTTCGACTCTCTGTAGTGTCGCGGAGTCGCGATCGCTTCGTCGAGTTAAAGCCCCCGCGACTCTCGCTCGCTGAGAAAGGAGGGTATGAGCCGCCGTCGCAATACCTATCGCGTATCGAATGCAACTGAGAGTTGCGAGTGAGAAATGTGGGCGAGGAATTCAAAAGAAAAAAATGAATAAAAATAAAAGAAGAGTCTAAAAGGCTCGTAACCAAAGTTTGATAATAATCGACTTCAATTTACGACTGTAACGAGTTAATTGGTGCTTCACAAGAGCGAAGGGGAAAAGCACGAGAGCTTTTTTCTTTGATTTTTTTTTTTTTTTTTTTTTTTTCCGGAGGCATCAATCCGGATGATGGCGTGTTATCGAGAATGAGCGATGATGATTTCCTACACCGACAACGGTCGATGTTTACGTCGAGCCGGAGGCACGAAAAGGAGGAAGTTGCTCGTTGAACGAACCGGATATCTGGGGAGGGACCCCGCTGGTCCCGTGTGATCAATTTCACCACCCGGACATCTAATGTACGAGGGGATTATATAGTGCGTAGAATTGGCTGCGACAGTCAATTCTACGCACGAGATCGTAGGAAGTAAAAAAAAGACCATGAGATTTTTTTAAATTAAATTAAAAATAATTAAATTATTAAATAATATAAAATTTAATAATTAAATAAAAAATAATTTAATAATTAAATTGAATATTTTATATTTCGCAGGTCACCGAACTTCTGATAATTCGATTCAATTTTTTTTTCTCAGCCAGAAACAATGTCTAAACGATGGGAAAAGAGGTGAATTGATAATTATCGTGTGGGCATCGAAATCTCGGGAATTGTTTTTCCATCGACGATGTAATATCTGCGAATTCTTCGCGAAGCAATCGATCGTAAGTCATCGAGAGAAGCGACGACACCTGTGCCTATTGTAAAACATTCGAATTCCGGATGTCGAAGGAATACGTGCGTATGATTATCTCGCGGTTCGCTCGATGCTATTGTATGCTGATCGGAGTATCGTTGATATTACGAGAGGAGGCGTACGTGAATGACGCTGCTTAATCGCGAGTCAACTAATTGTTATTCCAAATATACAAATGTATCATTGGCGTGACCCCCAAAAATGAAAAACATTCACCTCTCTGCTTACGGATGTGAACGCACGTACGCTCGGGTTTCATTATCACGGTACAAATTTTTGGGTAACACATTCCGAGTATTTCGAAAAACGTGTGGAACATCACGCGTTCGAAACCAACGAAATTTTAATCATGAGTTCGTCGACGGTAACGAGTTCTTCGACGATTTTCGGATATAATTGCAAAAGATATATCTTTTTTTAAATTATTTATTTAATTATGCAATTTATAATTTTTTTTTTTCATCATATATCTCAATTTTTTAAATATATTTCTATGTTTATTTACATAATTATACAATGTATTGAAAACTGCATTACCGCATTAGCCATTAAAGGATTAATTGTTAATGCAAATTAAATAAATTCCCGTTTACGATGACGAAAAAATAAAATAAATTAAAACAAATGTGTATCTATGAAATGATAAATTATCCTTCGTATTTTAAATTTACAACGAATATTCGATTAGTTCGAGACGATCAGCTGAAACGGAAATTCCAATCGCGCCTTCTCGGGAGATTCGCGAAGGAAGAAAAAAAAAAAAAAAAAAAATTGCTCGTCATTCGCATTGCCCGATGGTTACTTTGATGTCAGACAAAGGCAAACCGGATTCGTCGGAGATTCGCGAGATAATCTGAACGATAATAGAACGGTGCTGGTAACACGTAACCAGGACTTCCGCTTCTCTCGCCATAGAAACCTTTGACTATTCTCTCTCTAGCGATATAACACTGTACCCGTATCCGTGTACCTTGCGTACTCGTGTACTCGAATCTCTATATACGAATACCTACGCATCTTGCTACGCAGAAACGGATAAAGCTCTGCATCGATAAGAATCTCGCGAGGAAGAAACGCTAAAGCGAAAGAATAGCTCAAACGTGTTTCCTGGCAGAGGGTAACAAGCGCTTGTGTGGGATCTAACGAATCTTGTAGAAGTCCAAGGCAAAGCCTGAATCGGACTCTAGCCTCGTGTATAAATATATATATGTATATACCCTACGCGAAGCCAAACTTAATGGTGGGAATTTCAACGTGTTTCCCGTTCGGCAATACATCGAACGTTGCAACTAACACGATAAAACATGTTGAAGCTATTTTACCCTTAAGAAAAACGAGAAAACTGATATAAACTTCTTTTCGAACGCTATATAATTTTTTTATCGAAATTCTTGTGTTTTTTTTATTTCTTCGTGTTAATTTTAAAAACATTTTTAGGTTATCGGAATATTCGTATTCCCATTTTTTCCTCAGATTTTTTTTTTTATCGTTCGATATCTCCTATTGAATAGTTAGTTATCACCGGAATTACGAGAAACAAAGCTCTATCCCCGCGAAACAGGGGGTTACCCTTGAACCGTTATACGGAAAATAGCACGGCGCTTCGGAAATGCATACATTCACAAATCTTCGTGGTTCCCGCGCACAACAAGCGGGGATTGAACAATGCGTTATAAATAACAAAAGTACCGGCGACCCCGAACGTCGACCGGGACTTTACGGCTCTCCGCTGAGACCTCGCAACCGCCGCGCGTCGTGCAGTTGCAATTGAAACTCGAGACTTCCACATACGTCGGGATGCTTCCGCGTTAACGGCACGTTGTTCTCTTTACCTCAAAATCTTCGTGATCGCTTGTCCCACATTTGCATTCAAATTAGAGTGATATGAAAATTTAATTTTACTCCGAAAAAAAAAAAAAAAAAAGATCGATCGGCGTATTGCGTGAGTTTCGAGAGTTATTTTTAATCGCTCGATCGTCATTTTCTCCCGAGGATACGCGCCTCGTATATCCTAGAGGAACGCGATATCGTATTGCAAAGTGGGCAACGTGATGGATCATCGAAGACCCCCCGCGGGCATTGATGTCTGTACCTCACATCGTCGACATACTTTCGTCTCATTCCAACTTAACGAATAACGAGGAATACCCGCTGCGGGGATGAACTCTCGCGAGCCTCGGCGATGCACACCCCCGCCTACGAAGAGAGTTTTATTTGATATTTTTTTTTTTTTTTTTTTTTTTTTCATGTACCGAACCTATGTAAGACCTCCGATGATTTACCGGACGGTGTATTATATACAGCACAGCGAGAGCTACTCAGCATTCTCAGCCGTTTCGCTTATACTCCCGCGCAGGACTCGCTTCTGCGTGAACATACCGAAGAAACGAGATACGGTAATACCCTGGGGACGGTATAATAAATTACCGATCGTCACTTCGTCGGAGCTTCTTTATTTATTTTTTTCTTTTTTTTTATACCAAAAACTTCTCGCGCTGTACGCAAACTTCGACTGCCTTACGGTAGGTCCGGAACTTCGATATACGGGTCAATGATCTCTTCGACTCTCGCCGCGTTTATTTTCGTAAGTTTCCAAAACGAGTCTTATAGATTAAATTTTTTTTTTTTATTACAAGTTCAGTCCAAATTCGTCGAAAATTTAATAAAAATACGTATTGTACATTAAGGAGGAGAAAAAAAAATTGAAGCAGAAAATGACGCGATCGATCTGAGACCGGCGTTCGGTGAATCGATACCCGAGGGATTTAAATAATCGCGCAAGGTGAGAGATTCAAAGGGGGCGCTACTATATATATATATATATATATACATATATTTTATACTACGGTATAGGAAAGATCTCTACGAGGGAATGATGCGCGGATACCCACGCGATATGTACCTTTGGAATTCTAACAACTGCGAGTGTGTGTGCGTCTTTATATATCGCGATTCTATTTCTCTCTCGTTGACGCTGCGGATGATGTCGACGGCGCGAATTTTGCCCGCGTGAGAGGATCTTCTAACCATACAGTCGCACGGTCAACGTATTCTATAATTTATGTACATGTATGCAAGCGCGAAGCTTCGCATAGGCGATCCGTGTATACATCTTCCTGGGAGTTAGCAGAGAAGAGTATCCCGAGGACGGAAGAACCGATCGCCACACCCGAACACACGTCGACTCCTTGTCCTCCACGCATGTCGTTCGTTACTCGGATTATTTCCTTGATCTTGCGATACGTTCGGAGGATAAAGTGGTATACGCTTGTCGTACCCGAGCGTTTACGGATCTACGATAAAGCTACGATACACGAGCAACTGCTGCGCATATATTATCGATGAAAATATCGGAGATGAGTCATTTTTAAGCTATCGAATGCTCGTAATAGAGTATAAATGTAGAACTGGCATCGAGTGAGAGAAAAAAAAAAAATTATAAATTTTTTTTTTTATTTTAAAAAAATTATAATTTTTTTTTTTTCTTCGGAAAAATTATTTTTGGTAAATAAATTTTTTTTTTTTTTGCTTTCGATCGCAGTTCCAAATTTATACTCTGGTTTCGAAATTCTATTTGCGAAAGTCAATTAAGGGTTGAAAAATGGTAAATGGTAACGTCCTTTCAAATTTCCGAAAATATGCAATACATTTTTAGAGAATTAATATTAATATTTTTATTTAAAAAAAAATTTCATATATTTTATTTTTCGATTTCAACGATCTTTTCGAAGACCCGCCTGAGCTTTACGGGCTTTACTTCGATTTTATCGCGCCGACAAAAAAAAAAAAAAAAGTTTGAAAAACTTTGGTTAGGCTTGTTAAGTATCATCGTGACGCATTAAAAGTCCTTGAGAAGGAGGACGAAGGCCTTGCGGAAACGACCTTGCGGAAAATCCGTTTTGCCTTCGAGAGTTCGAGGAACGACCCCGACAAGAATGCAACCCGCGGGAATGTCTTGCCGCAAGCATCGACGTATGCGAAATCGTAAATATCCCGAACGAACGGGGATCCCAGTGGGGGGAAGTATAAAACGAGGATGCGTGTTGCACCCGGGAGTGTCCCCACGGCGATTTATACCCCGTCGTTCTCGGGTTTTTCATGGAAAGATCGAGAAGAAGGAGGATCTTAAAACCTGTAATAAAGGATAATGCAGAAAAGAATTCTGCGATAAAAACGAAAAAGCGAAGAGGATAAAGACTACCGTAGATATTTCAACGGATTAAGGATGTAAATTAACGAAATTGCAACTCGATCATCTTCTTTACGTCGATTATTCTCTTTGAAGAGAATTCCCGAGAGTTGTCGGGGGATGAAAAGGGTTAGTGGACTATATACAGCGGCGACACGAATGGGCGCCTCGGAGGACTGGTATCATTTTTCTTCTTTTTTGTTATTTTTTTTTTTTTCGACCAGTCAGTAGCATCGTTCCTCGTTAACGCCACGGGGAGCGCCGAGCTTGTTGGCGCATGGGAATCAATTTCATCGTGGCGCCTGCGTCACATTTATATCGCTTAATTAAGACGGAGACCGACGATAAGACACGTTCCGCAACGGGAGCTTCTGGTCGCATCGAAACGACGCGATCGTACTTCCTGGCGCCCGCAACGATCGCACCACCCTTTAACGAGGGTATTATCGAGTCTCTCCCCCTCCCCCTTCCCCCCGCGCGCATTATCCAATTATATGGCGGTTGTTTTTTTATATTTTTATTACAAGTAGAATACATTAGCCAAACTATACTTTTAAAGAGGGAAGAAGGAGACTTTATATGCAAAAACACATTTTCCCAATGATCGTACATCTTTTTAACTCCCGACCGGGCAGTCGGGCGCCAACGCGAAAGATCGGAGCTATGCGTTTCGCTAAAATGCCGTAATTTATCCTATTTTCGTTGTCACGTATGTTTGCCGAAACGGCATAAAATGTCTTAACAAAATTTGGCACATTAATTCTCCGAGTCAACATTACGCGTGTCTTAAACGATAAATAGAGAAAATTATGCAGAAAACCGCAGAAATAAAGATCTTTGAAAAAAACTATACGCTAAAGTGTTCGTAAATATGCTATTCATTGTTTATTAGTATTTATTGCATATAACAGTGACTTTTGTTCTGTTTTTATACTTTTGAAAACTGGCCACTGAAAAATTAGTTAAATAATAAATAATTATTCGCATGTAGTCGAGAGATGTATTTTTTGTTAAGTTTTGGAATCTGCGGTCTATTATTATTGTTATTATTATTATAAAGAATTAAATAATAATATACCTAATATTATAATAATAATATTTATTTGATAATAAATAAATTAAAAAAATTATTATTATATTATTATTATTATTTTACTGGTTTTATTGTGACAATTTCGGATACAAAATCCGGTTCGATTTTATTCCGATGTATTGGATTATCAATTATTAATCAACAATCCAGGATTTAGTTACAATTTATTTCGCAACTTTATTATACGAGACAAACCGTTTGTAGCAATTACTCGCTATAATCGAAGAGTATAAACTACAGATAAATGCGTATGCGGTGGATAATTAGCAATCGCTTTAAACGCACTTTGTTTCGAATTGCCGCGTGAGCGTCTCAAGGCTATTATTTCATATACTTTTCTCTCATTATCCTCTTTTTTTTTTTTCTTTAATGTCTCGATTAATTGACCCGATCCAATTATCCAGTTGGGTATATTAAATTACTGATGTAACGCCGCGGCGTCTTGATAATCAGTATTATTCGCGGCAGAGTTGTCTGCGCGGTTATATATATACGAAGGTTCAGGCAGATCGGTTGGTAGATTGGAGAGTTTATTTGAGATCCTACGGCGTCGGGCGCAACATAGTTTGCCGCGAGAAAAGCCTTATATATGATTGTTGTATATATGACTATTTGAATGCAGATTTTTCGCGGCTCATTATTTAGCCGTTTGCTTTGCCGCGATACGAGAAATTTTGCGCGTGTGTGGCGCATCAATTAATTATCTTATTCTCGACGACACTCGCCAGGTGAGCAAAGCGACTTCGATGAGGAAAAACGAAAAAAGAGAAGAAATAAAAAGGGAAAAAAACGTTAATTGATATGTAGATACGGTACAAGTCGGCGTCTCTCTGTACTCCAAATCCGGAAACTTATTTTATGCACACCGATTTATCGCCAAAGAGTTATACGCGCGTATCGCGCCTCAACCCAATTAATGAAAGGATCGGTGATATTTCATACGACACCCTGTGGAACTCCGATTATCTTTTTTGCAACGTTCTTCGAACCAAATGGCGCGCACAGCAGGTTCGGCGGTATCGGCCTTTATGACTTCATTGTCACGGTCGATCGAGATTTCTATCGGTAACTTCTCTGTCCGCACTCCGGTTTTACTATCGCGCGATGCTGTTAACGAAACCTGCGGCTGTGCGACTCGCCGGACTAATTTGTTATTTATTTATCAGTCCGAAAGGGATAATTCTTGGGGCAAAAATTTGCCTCGAAACCACCTGTGGTTTTCGTCTGGTGGACATCAGAAGACAACTACTTTTTTTTTAACGAAATAGACGCGTCTTTAGTAAATATAGTAAATGGATAGTACGTTTCCGGTATCAATGCTATTATTTTACCTTTTAACCCTTCAGATTTGACGGATACTTGAAATTAAATTTCGCAAAATTTGTCTATCGATTACAATTTTTATAAAATAAAAAAAATTTTAAATGGTAATTTAACTTTTTTTAAATAAAAATTTTAATAATTTTTTTTTTTATTAAATTTGAAAAAATTTAAGATATTATTTAAAGAAAATTGAGTTAAAGTTCGAAAAAAAATTGCTACAAAATGAAATAAAAAAAAGCATTGTAAATTTTTTACTTTTTTGCAAATGTTTTCTCAAACTTTATTCGAACTTTTATTGAATTTTAGATGAAATAAAAAAAATGTTTTCTAAAGTATTTTTCGTGTCAACGGAAAGTTAATATTATTATAGATCTTCGTAATCCCCCATTTTTGCGAATATCCACGAGACTCGATTCCTCGAAACAGTTTACTTGAAACAATGTGTTTCACATTACGATTTGTAATACGGTTCGTTTATTTCCCGGAATTTAACATTATGAAAAAAAAAAAAAAAAAAACGAAAAAAATCTTGAAAGCGCCAAGGATCGACGATCGGGTCATTCGAGCGATTAAATTTATTATCCGGCGTGTCAAGTAGCGGCTTTCTCGATTGGTCACCACCTGCGATATCAGTCCGACAATTCTATTGTCAATAGGCGTGAAATCGTGCAATAATTCCACTACCCATTGTGTCTACAAACCCAATGTGAAGTAATTCGCATTTTCAAGAGAACAAAATTATCGCCACTAATTTCCACTGGCGCTCTCGTTTCAATTTTTCATTTTTTAATAATCGGGAAAAAAAAAAAAAAAAAAATTACAAAAATTGCATCGTCGATGATACGAGGTGAAGAATTTAAATCGACCGACGTCCCTCGATCGCGATCGATCTATCGATCTATCGCTCAAGTTCGCTTAATTTATTCACGCAGTATACCAATACCTCGATACAGCCTTTGGTACGGAATTTTTTTTTTTTTCGTTTTTTTTTTTTTTAAATATCTTCGCCAACGAGAGTGAACGATTAAACGCTGTTGCCACCCGAGGAGTGGCTCTCTCGCACCGTTAATTACACGAGTCCAAGCGACACGCGGTTGATATATACGTGAAATTATGAACTCTCGCGACACTGTAATGTACAGTAAAAGCAAAACGCACGGACTACGCGCTCGTGCCGCACATAAAAAAAAAAAAAAAAAAAAAAAACGTTGGCGGCAAGTCGAAGGGAGCAGCGTATTGCGAGGTTTCTAAAGTTTTATACTGACGGAGACACGGAGATACCCCCGTCACCGGAGAACGATTCGACGACGACGCCGACGACGACCGATTGCTTTCATCGCCACCTGCCTACGAGAGCTGCTGCTCCGTTAGCCCGTCGATCGAAGGTCGCTCTCCATCGACAAGGCCGCTGATACAATACCAATTTTATAGGTATATATATATGTATATTATATCCGAAATACCTATTAACAAGTGTAAACGTGACTGGTCTCCACTCGTAATGATCTATTTAATCGGATAGCTTTGTTCGCATATCTCAATCGACTCGCGACTCTCGAACGCCGAGAAAAAAAAAAAAAAAAAAAAAAATTGTTGCGTCTACGTGATCGATATAAGTAATACCAAGAAACGGGAGACTGAAAAAACGAAGTTAAAAGCCAAAGCAAAGCTACAAAACACGGAAATTCATAAAATTCGAAAGAAACGCGATTGGGCGAAAGGGTTGAATACGTAAATTTTGCATTCGAAGCCAATATATTTCGGGCTCTACGACCGGATCGCGTGATCTCGAATTCGCGATTTTCTCGACCCGATTGTTGAGGTTACAGTCCCTGAAATGCGACTTTTCGCGTCAATGCGCTCAATAAAATGTAACGAATTATCTTCGGTAAAATAACGTCTGATATCGTTAACTTTGGCTGTATGAATCGGTAATTTTATAGTTTTTTATTCGAACCGATTTTTCGATACAAAAGTACGAAAAAAAAAAAAAAAAAAAATTTTATTTAATATTTAATAAGAAATGAAAAATTATATTATTATTATTATTATTATTAATCATAATATTTTTTTATATCGAACGATGCGAAAATTCGAAAGAAATTATTGTCAGCGAAGGGCATTGGGGTCGTTTGGGGTGTATAAACCGTATCGAAATTTTAACCGCCAAGTAGTCGATTCTACGATCGCGCAGTGTATATAGAACGGTTGGTCGGTATCCATTCCACGTTGCTACGCTCACCGGCGCGATTGCCACGGTGTTGTTCTGTTGGCACTATGAAAGACCGTATGATCGCGCAAGTAGCAGCAATTCACCGCTCGAACTCAGTCGAGAGATAACGCCGCGATATCCTTGACTCCTTGGACACACTTAACCGTACGGTGGTACGCGTAACTTCTATATGCACGAGATATAGTCTCGCAAAAACCGCTCGTGCATATGTGTGATTATATATTATAAGAACAAACTCGATTCGGTTGTGTTACGTGGCAAAAAAGTTTGTCGGTGTCCGCGCACAGGCGGAGAGAACGAACGGTCAAACCGCCCGCGTCAGCCGCGGCGCGCGATCGATAACACAGACTCGGAACTTTGGCTCGATAGCTCGAGCGTTCGGTCGGGCCGTCCGTTATGCTTTTTCGTTGCGCCCCGCGCGCGCGACACGTGTGCAACTCGCGATTTTACGTGAAAGCACCAATGCTCACGAATACGCGAGATACCGCGTGTGGCGAAACAGGAACACTGTGTTTAACTCGCTACTATAACAGACTCGCCAAACAATGACCCGACCACGTTCACGAGTACTCGCGCTTTTATCTCGTAATCAAATCGATGCGTTTTCGATAACGATCTCTATTGCCATCGAGACGCAACAGTGCGCAAGTCAATGTTCTCGTTTAATGCTAAACAACTCGAGGCTTTGACGAAACACAGTCGTAAATATCAATTGTTACGTTAATTAACTTTTATCGTTCAAATTACTCAATTGAACATTAAAATACGTTATCTACGAGGAATTCGTACTTTTTTCGAATTTTTTTTAAATTCAAACTTCGAAAAAGTATTTTTTCGTGTTTTTAGTTACATTTACGATTTTTAAAAAAATTTTCTCCGATAATGAAAAAAATTACGAAAAATTGACATTAAAAATAATATTTTTATGAGTCCCGAATAGATACCCATTTAATTAATCTTTGATTATTTTGTTCTAATAATAATAAAAAATGTTAACTTTCATAGTTATAATAATTAAGTAAACAATGAATTATAATCATTTACTCAGTTATTATATCCATACGAATGTTTTTTTGAGGTTAAAAAAAAATCTCACGAAGTGTGTACATTTCGTTGCGAACGATGACGAAATACGTAGATGCTAACGATCAATATGATACACGATCGAGGACCAAGATTTCCGTCAACATAGTTCAACTTGGTTTCATTTCTCGTGCAAGCGTGAATAATGAATAAAAGGAATGCGCGTCGGTTTTCCATGTGTTTCGCACACACAGACTATCCACAGAGGCGTTGCAATATCTCTCCCGAGTAGAAGGAATATACGCTTGGTGGTGCGAGCGAAAAGGCTCGCGCGCGCCGCGCAGAGATTAAATAATCGAGAGAGAGAATTGTGCAACGGTGCATTGGTTGTGTAGGTTATAAAGGTAAGTATTGGCGAGAGCGCGATCTCTCGCGGAGACGTCACGGAGAGTTGAACGCCGGGCTTAGAGTGTGCGCGCAACGAGCGAAAAAAAAAAAAAAAAAAACTTCGATATATAGATATATATACGAAGAGAAGAAGGATCGATGTATAAAACTTACGCGGGACAAGGATTTCAAAGGATAACTCACCAGAAGAACAAGTATCGTGCTCGTAGCGGTTCTCTCGTACGATAATCTGCACGCCATCTCTCCTGGGGGGACACTGATGCCCTCCTGCTTTAATACCAGAACATCCTTGGCGTCAATGCGGCATGCGATACCCCCGTTGCGGTCTCCTCTTCTCTCGATGTTATACACGAGTTCCTTTAGCTTGTCCTCTTGAATATCGGGATGATCCCGTTGACGAAATTTATTGTCGATCACTGTTTTTTTCCGTCCTCTTCTTATTTTAATTACCCCGTCTTCCGTTATTCTTTTTTTATGTATTATATTCACCACTTAACTGACAACGCCGATCACGTCATATGTCGAGAGATCCGGTAGACCCCGATTGTCTCGAAGCAATTTTAACGGGATTATTATTCACAATGGATTTTTTTCAATCTTTGATTTTTTATTTAATTCTTTCTCCAGCGATGTATGCGAAAAAAAGAGACTTTTTTACGCGGTCGATGTTTTGAGGAGGTTATGTCACAGTAAAAAAAATATCGTCCTCTTCACGATCGATGGAACGTTTCGTGACAAGATCGATGCCCGAATTGTCGATTATTATTTCGTTGGATTAAAACAACGAAGTTAAAGACACTCGGAACGTTTTTTTTTTTTTTTTATTGAAGATCGTTTTTTTCGTTCGTACGTTGTTTATTTAGTTCTGGGCCTCCGGAATAGACTCGATCGCGAGTTTAACAAAACGGTATTTATATGATTCCGATAAGAAGTTTGTGAATCGATTCTCGCTCCCACGCTTCTTTCTATCCCTCGTTTTATACGTTATACGTCCGGCGTTAGATAGAGTGTGACGTGACGTGACGGTCCTAACCGTGGCACAGGGCTCGGGCAACTGACAGCGGGTCACAGTCGCAGCGGTCGGCGCCACGCCGCTCACAGCTGATCCGGCGCTTGGCCTACCCTCTCTCTACCCGCCATATAGGACTCTCTCGACAAGCAAGCAGCACGCGCTCAGCGCGATCTTGTCCTCCTACCTCCCTTGCAACCTACTCCTTCTGTTAGACGTCGTTCCTCATGCTGAATAAGAGTTGAGAGAGTCGGGCCACCGGTTGTGTATATCGTTAAACTATCTACCTGACTGCCTACCTCTACCTACCACGACACATGTCTAGGCCACGAACGGCGTTCTCGTTCCCCATTCCCCCGTTCCGAATAAAATTGCTCGCTGTTCTCTCGATCATTTTCCGCAACATACGACTCTCTTGCGCATTCGATTAATCGAACGGGACGCAAAAGGGATTTCGTATTGCTGACAACCATTTTCTCGGCGAAATTGATATTTCGTTGTCGCAAAAATGCATCTTCATGTCCAATATGGAGGTCGGGGGGCAAAATGGGTAAATAGAAACGGAAATGATTGAAAAATCAAAGAATAAAATAAATAATGATAATAATCATTGAAATTCGATCTAAAATTTAAAAAAAATTAAAATAAATGTCGAGAAAAAAAACTTTAAATTAAACTGCGATGTATTATTGAACTATTAGAGGAAATGAAAGATCGCGAGTACATATATTGCCTCAGGAAAAAACATTAATATAAATCGAAAAGTAAAGAAAATGACAACCGTTTTTAACAATTGCGCAAACAATTTTTAAGAATCATACTGTCGTTTTTATTCACACACTACATTTTTCAACTTAATACATCGTCGAATGATACGAAAGAGTTGAGATTTGCGATGGATCGTGTAATCGCGTTTAGGATATGCCAGAGAATACAAACCGATGACGCGCATCTGACCTACTAAACCCGACAGTGTTGCTACTAACTTTTAATGCCCTCGGGCCGCTGCATCTTCATCGCCAACACCTTTAACACTAACTTACACTCTTCGCGTGACTGGTTTGCAATCACGATAATAACAAGGCCCCCGAGACTGATAATTTGTCCGTTTTATTAAGACTAAATTTAACGATTATTCAGCTAATAAATAGTAACTAATAAGTGTCGTGATTGCCGAGAGCTTAATCGCGTAGCGGCGAATTAGATGAAAAAAAAAAAAAAAAAAAACAGGAGTTTATCGGAAGTGAAGTCCGGAGAGGTGTCGACATAACGCAAATTGAGTCACCGCAACCTCGACCTTCGAAAGTCCCGAATGTTCGCAAAGTCACGTTAACGTTTAATCCGTATTGCGAATCCATCTCGAAACTTTCGTATCTATTGGATGAATTTTCAGTGAATCGAAGGGTATTACGAGCGGTAAATATGATGAAAAAAAATTCCGGAATCGTGAAACGAGAGAGTATCAAATTTCTCGTCATGGCTTTCGTCGTCACGGTAATCGGAAACGTCACGAATGACGAGTACTTTGCAATTGGAAGTTATTCAATTAATTAAGAAAAAACCCCGTTGTGCAATAGATGAATAATTCTGCTGTTTCTTCGATCATTTTCGGCCGCGAGAGTCGAATGACTTTCCTTCAACGACAAGGTCGTCTATATGATTCAGTGGGTATCGAACGAATTCGAGACCAAAAATAGGACAAATTCATTTCCTTTTAGCGGTTCGAGCTCTGGCTGTAGAGGAAAACGGGGCAAAACGGATCGCCTAAGGAATACATATCGTTGATTTCAAATGCATGAATTAAATAATCATTAACTAATTAAATTTATAACAAATATTTCGTGTTTCACGAAAAAAAAAAAAAAAAATTCAGTTCGGGGGCATAACGGACCTTCGAAAAATAGAAAAATTTCGTTATCGAGACTCTTCGTATTAAATGTTAACTGTGAGCAAAAGTTTTTTTTATTTAACAATTTATGTTTTTATTTTAATTTTTAATTGAAATACCACTTTTTCTACTGTGAGGTAAAAACTAAGAAGAATTTTTTCTGAAAGATTTTTTTTATAATACTGATACAACCGGATTAAAATTTGTCATTGCGATACTTACCATTGTTTTGACATCATATTACGCGCTCCATTGCGCGCCATTTTTTTTTTAATCGAATTATAGAACTTTGAGACATTTCCCGCGTTTTTTTTATCCTTATCGCGATGAACGAAAGTGAGAAAAAATTTTCGGAAGCCTAAGGAGAATAATTCGCATACTGATGCGCACTTACCGTGAGGTATGACTGTTCGCACAGTTGAACACTCTCATAGCTGTTCCTGTGCAAAGCCTTAAATGATTATATTTCACGTGCAACGAACTCCTTCGAAGGTGTCGGATCCCAGGAGATACGCGCGAAGGTGGGAAACCCGACTGATCTTCGGCAAAACGATACGGTGAATTTTACATTTATCTGCATTTCTCGGATGCCCGTTCCCGGCGAACGGGGCAAGTCCGCGGGTTCGACCGATAATGTCCGCAAGAATTCTCGACACGGCGCGAAGTGCCTGCCGGCTATCTTGGCACGAAGACGGAGGTCAGCATCGATCTGAGAGTATCGCTGCGTGCATTGTTCCGCGAGCGGCACGGCATTGTTTCCTGTTCGGCGGTCAAGAGGTCGAAGATATCGGCGGGGAATCGCTGGTCGAGTAGATTTCTCACCATTGAGAGATTTCCAACAATTATTTTAAAAAATTCCGATTCAAAATCAAATTGAATTGATACTAAATGATTTGATAAATAAATATTTATTATATTTTTTTACATCAATTTATTATAATCGTTGAAAATTATTAATTTTTTTATTTTATAAATATTAAGATTTTTAGTTTATTACCATTGAAATTATTAATATTAATTTCCATTATTAATTTTATTCATATTTTTTAATAAATATCTTTGCAAATTATTTTTAAAAAAATTTTAATCAAATTTAAAAAATGTTTAAATACTTTTTGTTCCCTTTTTTTGTTTTTTACTTTCGGCTCATTATCAACGCTTTTGAATATCCGGTTTTCTTTACTTTTTTGTAGTTCCCAATTATAGATACTCGCTGAAACACGATCTCACTTTACTAATATAGTTATAGGTGGGCGGGCAATTTTTTTATTTCTCTCTAACCATCGATAATTTTCTACTTTTTATACACCCCTTTAATTATTAGGTACGCAAGGAAACACAGTCGTGAGTTAAACACCGCGCAGAAGAGAACGGAGCAATGGACGGCACTTACATAAACAAGAATGATTTTTTTTATTATTAAAAAAAAATAATGTTCCGGACAAAACACAAAAAAAAAATTGGACCAATTATGTCTCCGAAAAAAAAAAAAAAAAAAAAAAAAAATTTTGCATTTACAATTAACAGAAAATTTTGGAGTCGATTGTGTTTTTCAAAAGAACGTCTTCCCGAAAATTAAATGAACTTATTATCATTATCATAATTATTCAACAACTTCGAAATCAATCTCTTCGTCTACTTCTACCGAGTAAGGCGCCCGTATTGCTACAACACTCAATTCCAAAGCGCCAGCGATCCGCGGATTCGAAGCAACACCGACGTTTTTGCGTCTGAGAGATGCGCAAAAAAAAAGAAAAAAAACTTTCGAAGGAACGCCAAGACGTATGCATGCGCGAAGGGTATACACGCGATAGGCTACACCACCGATCTACGCGGTACTCGAAGACGGCCGACAAACGGCGTAATTGCACTCCTTCTCGGGCACAATGTATGCGTAATTCATTGGGTTACAGGTAGTAACGGCGGTGAGTGCGCCGGGCCTCGAAAGATAAAAAGCTGCGACGATCACCGGTGCCGACGTTCCCGAGGTTATCACTAACTCGCTGCTCTTTCGTGTGTATGAGCCGAAGAAGCGTATTTCTCATTCGCACTCGATTTACATACGATCAACGAAGACAGAAGGAGCGAAAGAACTCGCGGTTAAGCGAAAGACGAATAGTGAAATGAAGAGAGATAGAAAGGTCGACATGGAGAACCTCGACGAGCGGCGAGAGCGGCATTTCGTGAATATCGAGAGCGGAGTTTTCTGCCCGAGTCTGGGATGTTGCCTGAGAAACTCAGCTGTATAACGCCGGTGAGGCTTCGACGTTCCCGCGGAGGGATCTCCTTCGCTCTATCGCACAGCTTTTGCTCTTTCAAAACCGTGTAATTATTGGAAATCGTTCCTTGTACTTGGCAAACCAATTGGCGGGGATGTAACGGGTATAACAGTACACCGGATAGATACCGCACGATCTATTAATTTGATTATAGATTACGCAATGACAGTGGTAATGATTCGCGCCAACTGTGATTCACGATCCGTTATGAATTTTCGGCATTTTTTTTATTCGACATAACCGACATTTTTATCGCATATTTCATAGATTGGTATATATGAGATTTTATTTTCAGAATAATAAAATTTAGGAAAAAAAAATTTGTAATTTTATTCCAATTTCATCTCTTTTTTATTTATTTTTTTCAAATTATATTTCATTTTCTTTCAATTTTTTTTTTTTTTTTCGAAGTATCTACTCTTTTTTTTTAAGGTTATATAATTTTCGTTTTTTTTTAGAAATTATTTCTATACCCGTTTTGCCCCGAGCGCCCGATTTATAATAGACTTCGGTTCGCCTAGAAAATAAACGTGAAATAAAGTCGTCCGAAGGATCGCGCACGCGTTGGAGTCTAATTGAAATCTCACCTCATGGAAATGACTCTGTGTACGCGCCGAGCAGTGCCAATAAAGACATAAACGTGCACTCGTAAAGACGGTTTCAGCTACAAGAGGATTTATTGCGATTGCCATAAAAATCTTCTCATTCGCGCGTCGAGTTATTGCCGCGAAAACGATATTGAGAATTTATACCGGTTACCTAAACGGTGTCTTGTCTCTCTGAAATGAACTTTACAACGCCGACTACGATAAAAGAAACTCCGAAAAAAGTGTTTAATCGAACGTCAGACTCCAAGGAACAACAACGAATGGCAGTAATTTATTTTTTTGTTTTATTACGCGATTATTGTCGTGTTCATTAAACCATTTGGACGATGATAAAAGCCTTTTCACTCGTTACGAACTCCTCGTTATTTGGCAAATGGTCAATTAATGTTGAATAAAGTTTCCCGACTCTTGGACGCTACAATATCAAGTTGATGTTCAAGAAAACGTTCGCGACTCTCCTTCAATAGCTCGGCGTCGACGCAATTGATTGGAGAGCCGATCGCCGAGCATTGGCAGTGACGACAATGAGTCGTGAATTTGCTGTGCGGCCTGCGCTCGCGATCGACTGAGTACAGTGCAGTAATCGAGCAAAAATGCAGCGAAAAAAAATTATGGAGTTTAAAGGTCGGAGAAAAGTGGGGAATATCTATAGGGAAAGGTGAGGAAAAATGAACCGCTTTAATAATTCAGAGAGTTGCGTCGCTATACATATATACACAACACGTTTCCACTGCGTTTGAACTAAAAAAATAGATTTATCACAACTCCTTTCGAGTATTAAGACGAAAAAAGGGGCAAAATGGAAAATAATTAAATTGCATTAAAAAAAAAAATTTAATTTATATTGAAAAAAAGAGAATTTTTTACTTGCGATTAGAATCTTTGAATACAACAAATACGATTGATCGGTACAGTTCTCACGGAGGCTATGTATATAATTCGAAAAAAAAAAAAAAAAAAAAAAATTGATATCAGGTTATAGTGTTATATTTCGGATTATATATGTTTTCTTAATACAAACAAATTGACGTGTAAATTACATGAAAATGTATTCATTTTTTTTCTCATCTGTTAATTTTCGTTGATACACGAAAGAGAAATTATGAAACGTGTATTGCATGGTGAAAATTACTCTATGGTTTGAGGTAAATTCAGGTTACTCGCAGCATTGCGACGAATATTACAAAAAAAAAAATACAGTGTGGGATCTCGAGATTTACTCCATTTTCCCACAATGTTGCGCCGTTAAGAAGTTAAATTATACACGCAGATGGCTTATAGTGCTCGCAACACAATTGAAATTTCTTGTCGATCAAAATAAGAAACAACTACGGCAATTTTATCGACTACATTATTGTATTTTTTTATTTTTCGGAAACGATCAATTACCACTTATGCGCGTAGATTTCTTCTTTGATAATTTTTTTTATTTTAAATCCGTTTCTTACATCGCGCGATTCTATATTTACGCGTCAATCGCGCTTCGACGAGACCTGAGACAATATTTTTTATTAATTTACTATCGAAACGTTGTTTCAGCGATTTTATTCATATTGATAAAAATCCATTTTTTTCCGCGAGAATTCAGTTTTTTCGATGTATCAAATAGTATCAGTATAGTATATATAAAATAAGTAAATAAATAAATAAATAAATAGATAAATAAATAATAATCCATAAATTGTCTTTATTTCGGTAATTACCTCTTATAGTTATTAAAAAAAAAACAATAATGCACGTTGGCGTATACCTACATGCGGACCGATCGACTGGAGACTTTCGTCATGAATACGTTCGCCGTAAATCGATATCCGCTGTAGTATATCAACAACTTAAATACAGCAGTGTCGAGACACGCCTGTCAACCGTGAAATAAGTTGCTCAGCAAGAATTTAATTTATGACGCGGGTTCAGTATGCCGGATGTCAGAAAAAAAAATTTCTATGAATTTGAGATTAGAAATTAACGATTTTTGCAATGTTATCGAAACGGCCGAATATTTATTCTCACAAACTCCCTATTCGAGTTTTTAAGGAGATCGTCTCAATAATTCATTATAATTATTGAATAGTTAAAGGGATACAACGTGGTGATTTGAAAAAGAATTAATATGATTTCCCGAAACTGTTTATTACGAAATTAAATTCATAACAAATATTTTCGTATTTCGTAGTAAAATTAAATACAATTCGGGGGCAAAATGGTCCACTTGTTTAAAATAGAAAAAAAATCATTATCGAGGCTTTTTGACGGACTTCTCGGCTGTTAACTTCAAACTCCGTGCACAACCAGAGCTAAAATGGTTGTTATTGAGTTTAACGAAAATAGATACAGCAGATCGTCTTCTCCAAAATTGTTTATTTTTTTAACAGTAACAACTTCAATTTTTTACTCTATATTTCCAAAGTCTCTCCTATCATTTGGTAAAAAAAAATAATTTTATCATCTCCCATAGTTTTCGAAAAAAAAAAAAAAAAAATTATCTCCACTTTCGAATCGGCAAGTAGACGTTTTCCTTAAATTAGGAACGATAATTCGCCAAATTTGACGATCCGATCGAACGAAAGACTAGTCGAGTTCACGTGCATAAAAAACCAAAAAAAATCGGAATAAAGAATTCGCAATAATGAAGGTACCGATGTACAATAGGATCTCAAGTGGAGCCGCTGTTCGGTTAAGAAGTCCGCGACAAGCAGGAAGACTTGAAATTGTCTATAGGATCACATTGAAACGACGGCAAAACTTGTTCCGCAGTGTGCGAATACGCGAACACTGTGGCACCCGATGGATATAAAGAGACGGAGAATCGCAACAGAGTTCGAACAACAGGTTCTCCAGTGCGAGGCTACGAGGAGGCAACCCGATGGCATTAATTAGCGTTGCTTTAGCACGAGATCGCTACCGAAGATTTTCCCGGCAACTTTAATGCCCTCAACCGGGACAGAGAGACAGACATGAAAAACAGAGATATACTTCTCTCAACTCGACAAAGAAATTCTTCGTTGTGCGGGTGCCGGGAGAATTTTTTTTTTACTTCGATCCGACAGAGAGCAACTCTTCGGTACAAATCGCGCACGTGACGGAAGAATTTATCGTTTGACGTCATCGCTTGTACATCGGGGTACGTCCACTCGGGTGAAACTGGATGCTCTTCGACTCGCCGAAGAGCTTCTCTCCGCGTTTTTACTGTCTACTTATCGTTCTTTAATATCTCGCCGAGCTTTACGATTTCGAAATGTCCTCTCTGTACGATGATTATTACTCGATCACCTTAAATATTGTTATTACAAGACAACGAATAATAAATTAAAAAAAAAAAAAATCTAATTGCCGGTTTCGAAGTTAATAAAATTTTTTTTTTTTCAGATTTGCGTAATTTTAAACGTATTTTATTTATAGCGTATTATTATATTATATTATTATGAATTACCAATCGTTTCAATGCCGTCAAAGCCTTTTCCTTTCGCACAAAAGTTCTGACCAAATATTAAAAAAAAAAAAAAAATGGAAAATTTTTTTTTTTTCTTTCAATTTCTCAATTTTTGGGAATTTGGAATTTTTAAATATGTAATTTCAGTTTTATGCATTATTTATGTTTCTAAGTGGCCATTTTCTTCTGCGTGTCCGTTTTGCCCCGCAATCACCTAATAACGTAAGAAACTAAATTCGATGTTCAATTTACGCATCAACGGCTTCAAATATCGTGACGCGTTTAGCCTTTGAAATTCATTCGGAACGGAAACCGAAATTTATCTATGCCAAGGCCAGTGGGTACCACAGGACGAGACAAAGATGAGTCGACTCGACGTTGCGGAAGAAAACCAACGACGGGAAATGACGCGTTTACATCCGAAATTGATTCGAAGAAGAAATAACGTTATTACTCCTAAATTCGGACCGTCTGGACATCCCTGTGCGCTGACCGAATTCCGTGTAACTTTGTGGCATCGAAAATAATTTTTTTTTATTATTATCGATTTTTTTGAAACATCGCGAAACGGCGCGCCATCGTGTCGTAATTGAAATTTAGAAATATTCCATTGAAAAGCTATCGATGACAAGTTAATCAATCTCATTCCTCGTCGCGTCGAATGATTGTATCGTTAACGCTTTATAATTCAAAACGCGAAAACATCGTCGAACACCGAGTTCCACGGGAAGATTTACGATGGGTTTCGCGGTCTCGATATTGCGCCTCAAAGAAAAGTTTAACAGGTGCCGTACTACCAGCTGATTGCTTTGCCACTCAATTATCCTCTTATCGCACACATGCGCCTTTTTCTGTACCGCGACTCTCGTTAACCCTTCGCTTATGTTCTTCCATCTTATTACTATTAATCATTATACTCGATGATGAATGATCACTCGCGCGCGCGTGCGCGCGGAACTCGAACGAAATTTGAATAAACATCCATTACTCTCGGAGTCTCATGAGTGTTACTCCTCTGCATCTCTGAGAGTCGCGGCAATGTGAGATTTTGTATGTAACGCGCTTTAGCGGTACTATTAAAAAAAAATGATATTTATTGATACCAATATTTCAAACTTCGCGCGACGCCAATTTTACGATATTAACGGCAATTTTATTATTTCAATGACCGAAATGCAGAGGCGACTTTGAAATTTGTAAAATTCTCCCCGAGAGCTTTGCTGGTGATAAAATGAATACTTGTTACTCGACGATACCTTATTTTACATCGAGTAAAAAAACAAAATTGTCAACTTGTTCATCGAAAATTTGATGTCTGAGGAATTGTTTCAAACTTAATATTTTTAGCGTGGAAATTAAGGGGGCAAAATGAAACAATCGCGAAATTCGAACTTTGGGGCAAAATGGACCAAAAAAAATTTTCTTATGTTGAATTTTAAGAAATTCTCGTCCGTCTCATTTAGTATCGCGAATTGCATCAATAACACCAATCGCGTCGCTAAAGTCCCGTTAAAACGAAATATATGAAAAATCGCGCGATTATCGAGTTATTAATTGGTTTATGAGCCGAATTCGGTTCCGCATGCGTCCATTTTCCCTCTTCCCTCACCGCTGTAAATAAAATGATGTTACGCGTTCCAAAACTGGTAAAACGTGATTGTGTTTCGTCCGAAGAATTGAGGTCCCGGAGGGCTATCTATAACCATTAAAAAAGCTCCAACACCGACGATATATACAAATGCCCTCGCATTCGGATAATTAATCGAGGAAATAAAGGTGCCGCTTGTCTCGAAACACATTTTTCATTGTGCTTTTTTTTTTTTTTTTTTTTTTTTTTCGTCTTATGATATCGTATAGTATAACGCCGGCAGCAGCAGTAACGGAGCGAACCTGACGGGGATCGAGATGTGCAACACACATCAGATTACCGGTGGGGACCCTCTCGCTATGTGTAAGACGGGTAGCAGCATCAGCGACAGAGGACCAACCAGATATTCGTTCCTAAGATTGACTCGGAGATTGGGAACGAGAAAACGACGCCCGACCGACTCCCGGGACTACACGTGTGGCAGGTCACGATTATTAAATCTCGTCTCACGACAATTTTTCTGATATTTCAAAATGTTTATATTATCATTATTCTTATTTTTTTTTTCTCGAAATTTATCCATTTGATAAGTGTTTAACATCGTATATTTATTTTGAAAATTATTTAAGTAAACGACGAGAATTTCAATACGAAATTTCGAGTTTTCTCACGAGTTGAGAACGAAAAAAAAACACTGGGAAAAAAAATTAAACATTTGAATTAATTTTCGAATTGCCAAGCGAATGTACCCCCTTAGCAAGTGGTTGTTATGCGCTCCGCGTATAACTGAGAACATTAAAGCTCGTTACCAGTTTCCAAGGAAGCGCCAATTAACGTGTTTGCGATGAAAAAAAAAAAAAAAAAAAAAAAAAAAAAACAATTATCAATTTATTGAAAATCCGCGACGCGGGAACTTTGTGAATTCGTGTAAATTGTTTCGCGTTCACTAAGTTACGCGACTCTAAATAACGCGTTCGTCGCCCGCAAACGCTTCCGAAAAAAATGTTATGAATAATTTACACGCGACTATCTTTAATTATCTTGTGAAGACCCTCCTCGGAGTCTCGTAAAGATAGTAGCGATATATCTTCCTTCTTAATCGTGTTCATCGTTAACATTTACCGTCTCTCGTAGATTCGCCAATATTTCTCCGGCTTAAGGCGATTATTATCTCGAATGCTATTTCGATATTTTTTGTTAAATCGCGGAGAATTCCGGAAAGAAAAAATAAAAAAAAGAAACTTATAAATTTTTAATGCAACTCGCGGGTAAGACGGTAGCGAAAAATCGAATTAAAGAGGATTGATATTAATTCTATTAGCATGTCGTTAACGGCCGACGTTTTGGTCTTCGCGCGGTGAGCAGGTGAATTTTTTTTTTTTTTTACGACAAAAAATACAGTATAATGCCAAAAGATCGCGTGGACCGGGCGCCTCTGAAAATATTAGTCCTGTGGCGGTAAACGACGGTTTCGCCTGTGCGCCGGCAGCAGCATGCGACTCTACGAAAGTGTCAATAAACTTAACCTTCACGACAGTGAACTGAGGTCCTTTTAACGGCCGCGATTAGAACGCCTCCCCAGTATGCGCGTGCATTCCCCGACATGAAATCTCAAAGCGTCTCTTATCATCCGTTTTTCTTTTCGCGAGTTCTCACCCCGGGGATACTCCCTGTACACTCGCGTTCTCGGCTTCCAACGAATGCAAAAACTCGAAGACGAACAACATTAATACCTCGCGCGATTCGAGACGAAAATAGAATAACTCGATATGCGTACAGGGACCGGAGACTGAGGAATTCGCTAACCAGTCCGGTTTTTCAATCGAAACACGATCGCGGCAGTGATATTCTCGGGAAAAAAGGGCCTCGACTATTCGACCGATAAACACCGAAACGAAAACGCCTGTAGGGCCAATCCCCCAGTGACGTCGGTGGATTCCGCCGAAAGATTATTACGGAAAAACACGTTGGGGTACGCAAAATCATTTCGTTTGCATTCCCGGTTAAGAAGTTTTCCATTTCAAGATTACACTCTTATAATATTAAAAAATAATTTCAACAATATCGAATTTTACAACAAAAAAAAGTATTATATATCTGTCAATTCGGGTATATAGACGATTACAGGATGATTTTTCCCCCAAACAGGAAAGTGTGAACCCCATTTTTCGATGAATATTCGAAGGAGAATTTTTACGACAGCAGCAATACGTCGTGAATCTACGGTCTTTAGTCATCGCGACTTTGTTCATTACAAAGAACTTTTTCCTCCCGAAACGTATTTCTCGTCCTAACCTAACAACGATGAATCATCGATCGCGATCTAATGAGTTGCGAATTTAACTAAAACTGTTGCGTCTTCGACAAAACTCTGTTTTACAATATAATTTCCGAAAAATGCGCGAACTTTTTAGAAAAACATCGTACTCACCTCAAAGAATGTAATTGTCGTTGATTGTCCGAAAATTCGAGTTTACAATCTCGAATCTCAACGGCGGAACACTGCAAGGACTTTAATGGAGGTACAGACATCCTTTTTTCTCTTCGTGTCGACATTAAACGACACGTTTCGCCGGCCACTATTGCCGGGTTGTCTATTTACGAGGTTGGATTATCGCTCGATGTGCCATTACCATCCGGCACGCAATATTTGCGTCGCATTCCGATGTCAATGCACACACCGGGAGACATCGGTGGGGGCAGGATAACTTCGACGGCGAGAGCTCGGATGCGCGCGCAGCATCTTCTTGTCTTCTGCTCGGCGGACGAGAGGCCTGCATTTTTATCAAGGTCAACCGGTATACTCCGCGCTCGTCCATCCTGGGTTATCCCCACTGTGGTCTCGACGATTCTACGTACCCCTTACTGCATTACGATCTTCTCGTGTACGCGTATACCGGATTCGCGGTAAAGCATTTGCATAAAGCACGATCACGAACAACGATGTTAATGTGTAACTCGAAACTTTTCAAGTTACGAGTCGATCTCACTGAAACACCTACTAATGCATTCGCGCATCGAACGTTTCGCTACCCCACGTTGAAAATTAACATCGATTTATTTTTCTTCCGAGATCACACTTACCACATCGCCCCATCGTGGGAAAAACGGTGCCGCAATGAATGATACTTTTAATTATATTTGTTTTGTATTACGCGCTCATTGATAATAATACAGGATACGTAAAGTACCTTTACTTTTCATAATAGGTAATGTTTTGCTTCAAATTATGGCAATTTGACGGGGTAATTGAAATGAAATATCTACGTAGAATTTTTTTTTTTATTCGAATAAACAAAGGCTGTTTTTTTTTTATTATTTCGCAACCGAAGCTTAATTCGGAAGAAATCATTTTATTTCAGCGATTAACAAAATAAATACATACGGAAGTGTGGAGTACAGCAAATAACAAGAAACATAGAAAAATCGAATAGAATTAAAATTTTTGTTTTTTTCGTAATATTTTTACGTGTTTGAAATCACGAACTCTAAGAGAATAAATAAAATGTAATGAACTCAACGTATCTTGAGAAATTAACTTAAAATTGAAAATAAACGCTGGCAATGGTAGTTACTGCACAAGCAGTGACCGAACGATATTCGTAAAACAATAATTGTTTTTACAAAAAAAAATTGAAACGATCGGAGCAATTCTTGAATTTCGTCGCTACCGCATCAGAATTGTTCACGAGTTTCTCTCGACAATACGTTACGGATTTTCAGATTCGGGAATTTCTTCCTCATTTGTAGACTGGAAGATCTCTGCCCAACCAACGATGTCATCCGAATTCGCTTCGGCTTCGATCGCTGAAGCGATACGCCAAACACGGAAGGCCCCATAGTTTCCGTACGCAAAGATCTAAAAAAAAAAAAAAAAAAAAAGAAAAAAAATGCACGTAAATATTTTACCAGCTGATTTTTTTGGGGGTCACAGCACACGATTTAAGGGGTTTAACAATAAGCGGTTTCCAGGGAACTTGAAGAAATGAAAGTCAAAAAATCAAAGTAAATGGAAATCGAATATTGACAAATTATAATTTTTTTTAAACGAATACCTTTTGATCCCCAATTTTCGACCAATGGCCGAAGTAATAATCCCTATCGAATCCCGGGCGCGGGTGAAGCTTTATTATCGGGCAATCGTGTTTCTGCGTACTCCATATATAAGTCGCGTGTTCGGACGAAGTGCTGAGCATATATTCGCCGTTTGGACTTAAACACGAATGACTTTGCATCTCCGGAAGTTCGGTAAATGTCGCGACTGTGAAAAACGGATTAATAAAATCTCTTAACTAAAGTTAAAGAATTCAATTATTTACTCGGTTCGTTTCCGTATGATAGAATATTGAATTCGTCGACTGTTCCATTTTTATGCACGGAGTACAGGCGTCCATCTCGTGATATCAATATCTATGCGATTCCATTGATTTTATCATTATTGGAATACAGAATTTGCTTGGGACGCGATTCCGTAATGTTTTCTGCTCCATACATACGCAAATCCCAGACTTTAATAACGCTGTAAAATGCACAATGTTGAAATTTATGAAGAGATCAAGAGACGCCGTAGCATCTCGACGCCAAGTAGTTTAAAGAAAAAATCCACGCTTTCACGATATATAAAAAAATTCCCGGAAATATGTAAGTAATAAAAAAATCGTAAAAATTCTTAACGTTATAAAGTAATAAAACATTTTTTATTTAATAAATAATAATAAATTAATAGTAAAAAAAAAAAAATTCACGCGGTTCATATATTTGTTTTTTTTTTTAAGTTTTTTATTTTCAAAAAATTATTTGAAAACTATTTTTAAACTACTTGGCGACGTTTTTTTTCCATTTTTTGCAAAAAAATTTTTTTTTTTTATATAATTTACTGAAATTTCTTTTTTTTTTCTAATTAATACGATAATTAAAAGGACAAAAAGTAACGCGTCGTACGAAATTCGCTCAATATAACTTTTCAAAATTGTATTAATCGAAAAGACTTTAATGTCAGTTAAGAACTCTTTTACCTGTCGCAACAGGAACAGGTGTACAGAGAAAAATCATCCAGAAACGCCACACCGTCAATCGGATTGTTTTGCACTTTACCAGTGTATAGACTTTGTCGGGTTCCGTGAGTACACGAAATTTTCATAATCCAACTCGGCGATTCGCCATCACCTCGGATATCCCAAATGGCGATCGATCCGTCGGTATCACCAGTTGCTAATATCGCTAAAATTAAACAATAATAAAACACTCGAAATATTGCAATCGGTTCAAAAAGTATTTCCGATTTTTTTTTTTTTTTTTTTTTTTTTTTTTACGTTTGAAAATATTACCTTTGTCCCGGGGATGAAAGACTGCTTTCGTAACGAATCTTCGAGCCGTTTCACCACCGTCGATACCATTGAAGCGTTTCATTTCATAGGGGGCACACTCGGATAAGTCCCATAATTCAACGTCATCACCGGCTATAAGTGCGGCAAACTTCGTCTCGCCGGGCGTCCAAGCAATGTCATTTATTTGTCCCTTTAAATAATGTACATTAATAAGCTTTAAAATAAATAACGAATTTTTATTTTATCATTTTTCTGTTGTATTTTTTCGGTAATTTTTGGGTCATTTTAAAAAACGGGTATCTCCGACCCGTACACGGAGAAAAAAAATTGGTTGAATCGACTAAATCGGCGCTTGCTGGCGGCGAAACAAATAATCGATTGACTAAACGAAATAATAATCATAAAAAGGAACGAAATTGTCAATTTAAGTAACTGGTCGATTCATATCTGATATTTTTTTCTCGGTGTTCTTATATGGCGTTGAAAAGGTGGAAAAATATGTGTGGTATTCTCTTAAATTGAAAAACAGCAAAATTACGAACATTCCTGCGATTAATCATCTCGTAAGGACATTCGTCGGGATTATCGTTAATTTTGTTCGTATCGTGCAGATAGAGTTCGCCGGCGGTACTACCGACAGCGAGTAAGTTCTCGTGTCCAGAAGCTGTGCAGACACTGTGAGCGGTCAAGTGAGGTACGTGCTGTTCGTTTGAACCCTCATAGCCTTCCTTATGGTAACACTTTAATCTATACAATGGGCTGTCATGTGTGGCGATAGCGTCTGAAAGATCGAACGATTTTTCTGTTGTCGTACATATCATTAGCGACAAGCATAGTCTCTCGCGGGCAATAACTTCCGGTTTTATTGTACATATGGATATTATTATACTGTTGAACAAAATGGCTACTTTGCGACGCACTTCTTTACTTATAGATTTCCACTTCTGTATTAAATAAATGAATTATGAAAAAAAAAAAAAATGGGAATTCATTGAAATCTAAAGTGATTTCAAACGCTGTAAACGCCTTACTGAAATACATATGCGGACATGAAACAGGCGCTCCATCCGCCATACTGACGTTTATAATAAACTACACATAAAAAAACTTTTTTTTCAAGTCCTTCAATGGCGTCGAGACGCTGTCGCGTCTCTTGATCGTTCAACGGTGGAAATCTCTAATGCTTTGTTCAAGTGCTTAATTTCGGACCTTTTTCTCCCAAAAATTCGCCGCAATACACCGATCGGCATCGTTGAATGACATGATTGCACGTGTGTATTAATAATTACCAAATCCAGCTTCGCGTCGTGTCAAGAAGTCCACCACGTTCATTTTCTCGTCGGCCGAAGATTAATTGATAAACGTTTAACCAATTTTCTTCGATAAACGTTGAACTTTCGTCGCGATATACAAATTTTTAGCAGTGCAAAGAATAAATCGGGCAACTCGCGTCGATGGTGGATCGGATGTTTATCGTGCGGTTACTCGCGATACCGGCGTGACTCTGTTTATTTACGTATTTGTTTTCAATGGAGACGCGCTCGCTGGCAACGTTTTTGTTTACAACGACCGCATCGTGAAACATTCGAATGTTTAAAAACGATGTAAACCAAATTGTTCATTAAACGAATAGCCGGCAATGAATGAAAAAAAAATTGGATTTAAGTAAAAAATCTTGGGAAATTGTTTTTTTCGGGTATCAGAAAAACACTATATATAAACTTCGATAAATCGACAACATTTTTGATTGTTTAATACACTTCATGGATTTGTTTTTTCTTACATATGATTATTTCGCATCTTCATGAATAGTTCGTTGTTTTTTTATTTTTATTCATCTTATGCTTTCATTTTCTATACATAATCAGACTTTTGGGTTATGTAGTAATAATTATAAGACAAACGTTGCAACGGAAATGGCGAACGATTATAGTGATTTCACTGGACGTACCGCGCGTAAACTTTCGCGCGTCCGTGATTATTCTTTTCGATAAATCGACGATAACAATGAAAAAGAAAAATTGTACAAACGTCGGTAATTCTACATCGACGCGATAAATTCGTGTATAAAAAAATAATTTATTCTCGATTACAAAACTCCCTCCACAGACGTCCGCTCGTTCTATCTATCTTTACAAATAACGGATAGAACAGTATTTTCTATTTTCATTTTTTTTTTTTTCACGTGGATTCCAGAAAATCCGCTATTTAGGGACGAAAACAAACATTAATTCGCATTTTTAAAAAAACATTGTCCGCTCGCTCGGCGGTTCATATAAAATACATCGTTATACTCGCTGGATCTTACGATCGTCATTAATATAGGGGAAAAAGTTACAACGGTGTAATACTGTGCATGAGAGCTAACAAGATCGCAGTTGAAATAATATCAAATATAAATTCAGAGTCCTTGCCGTTTTTTTTTTTTTTTTTTTTTTTTTTCTTTCTTCTTCTTTCGAATGTTTCTCGACGAGAAACCGACGATATAGTTTCAGCGAGATGGTACTTTATTTCTAGGATTCAGGTAATGACTATCGAAAAATCGTGCCCCGTCGCATCGACACGCCGCGCGGCTCGGATAGCGCATTCTTTTTCGTTTTAGCGCGCATTGCACGGTGCCAAATCGTATCAGCGATCGTCGCCTTGCAATTCCGTGTCCACCGCCGTTTGTGTCATGTCTTTGGGCTCCGAGTATCGATCTTTTTCGCAATCTTTTCCGGCGACCCGAAAAAAATTTAGCAACGATACGGCCGGATTTTTCGGAACTTTTCGCGGTTCCGTGGATCTCGAACGGCTCGTGCGTCGCGCCGGTGTAATTTGGCTACTGGGACTCGTAATTGTTTTCTCCGGTTCTGTTTTACCGATTCGCAGCTCGTATCGCTCTTTTCGCAATTTCGTCAGCCAATTTATGTTCTCTTTGGACTTTTGCGGCGAAACCAATACGAGATGCGGCGCCGTTCCGTCGATAACGTAATTCGGAAGATTTAACGTCGGCGAAAATGGCGTCTGACGCGATCTATCGCCCGTCGAAAACGACGAACTCGGTCCCGCCTCGTCGGATTCGTAACCGCGTTGCAGCGATGCGTCTCTCTCGTTTATCGGACTGAATAATCGACGAGCGCCGCGATTCTCGTAATGACCGCGTTTTGCTTTTGGCTCGAGATTCTCAACTATTGGCGAGAGTACGGATTTGAATTTACCGTCGGTCCACGGACCTCCGCCTCCGCCTATCATCTGCACGTACGTGCGCTTTGTGGCACTGACCGCTTCACTGGTATTACGAGTTTCGTCTTTTTGCGTTCCATCCGGTGTCGTCACTGCAATGAAAAAAAAAAAAAAAAAATAACATTTTTAATAAATGAAAAATAACGAAAAAATTACAAATTTATTTATATAAAATTCGATATTTTTTAAAAAATGTTATTGATATTTTTTTAAATGTTTTATCAAATCAAATAAAAAAAAAATAAATTTTGAATGATATATTATAAATATAATTATGTTAATATATCGATTTCTTATCAATTTTTTAAATATTTTTTATTGAGTCTTATAAAAAATTATTTTTTGAAAATTAACTCCATTAAAATTTATTTACCCGGCGTCGTGTCGGAACTCGGAGTCTGTTGTTGTCGCGAGACCCATCGTCGCGAAACCGTCGGTGTTGTTTCGAGAGTCGCTTGTCCCGACGCCACAACCGATTCGACGACTTCCGCCCGACCGCGGATCTCCAAATCGTCGTTTGGCGTCTTGTGCTCGAGACCAACCCGCCAAATTCTGTGACAACAGTCGTCCGAACAGGTGACGATCTGAAAAAAAAAAGCGTTTAGTCGATTCACGAGACATAATGTATCGTTGAAGAATAATTTTTCTATTGAATAATCGCTGTATACCTTTGGTTCGCCGGCGTTGCACCACGCGATGCAAGTAACTTCGTCTGTATGACCCCACAGCTTGATCAACGGACCACCCGGTCGTTTCGTACTCCAGATGTAAGCGTATTCGTCGCTCGAACCACTTGCCAGATATTTTCCATCCGGACTGAGACAAGTTTTAACGTAAAATGTGGTATTTCGGTGTCCGTAAAATTCGGCAACTGTAGAAAAATTTAATCATTAAAATCCCATTGGTACAACGAATTCGCGAATTTTTTTCTTGAACTGAAGAATAGCTTTTTTTTACCGGGTTTTGGATTGTAAGTTGCTATGTTGTACTCGTATATAATACTGTCCATGCAACTGGCGTAGAGCGACATTCCATCTGGAGAAACAAGTAGCGTTGTGAAGCCATTTCTCGTGCTTCCGCCCACATAATTCATTGTGTGCTTCGCTATCGGATCCTTCTTGTGCACTGTGTAATTTTTTCTCATGTCCCAAACTTTGATAATTCTGTAAATTACACAAAAGATATCATTTCAAATGATTCTTTGTATCGAATTATAAAAGATTTTTCTATCCGGGGACTTCTTTCTTCGATGATCTCGCAATGTCTCGTAAATTCAAATTTCGTGTCGTAAAAGTTGAAACAGAGAGTTGAAAAAATTGTAATTATTTTCAATTAATTACCCATCTCCAGCGGCGCAAGATAACAGAGAAAAATCATCTTGAAAAGCGAGAGCAGTGATGCTCTGGGCTCGTGACGCTGCGGTGAGACTTCGTCGATGTTTTCCGGAATTGGGAGCCAAATTTCCGTGACCATTCGAAATGCAATTGTCGGGTTTTGGGTGATCCGTGTGAGACGCTCGGATATCCCATACCATTATTGCTCCATCTCGAGCACCGGTCGCAAATACCGCTGAAATATAAACGATATCTTTATTTCACGATACGAAGTAAAAAAAAACATTTTCATATCTCAACCCGATTTCCATAAAATAAACACGAAATCGAATGATGAAAAAACTTTTTGATTTTGACAGTGAAAAGAGAATGTTGAGACATTAAATACCTTTGGTGATTGAAAATTAATATTCGTTTATCGTGAAATTACAGTAAATTATTAAAAGTAATGTATCGACTATAGTTTTGAATAAATCGTACATTCAATTTTCCGCTTATTTTTTTTTTCTTTACCACTTTTATACTAAGTATCGAAATCCTTACCAAAGAAAAAAAAAATGTATTGTATAAAAAGAAAAAAAAGTTTTTTCAATAAACGATAAACAGAATTGAAACAACAAAGCTGTGCATTTCGAGTTTTTTTTTCATTTACAAAATTTATATTCCTAAAAAATTCGAGATATAAAAACCTTTGTCCTGCGGACGAAATACTGCTGTCTTCACGCTTCTCCTGTGGCCATTGTAGCGGCCCATTTCTTGTATACCAGAAGTAGAAACATCCCACAGTCTAGCGGTGTGATCGCCGGAAGCCGTGACGAGTTTTAACTCTCCTGGCATCCATGCAATATCAAAAATGGCATTGCAGTGTGCCTTTCAGGAAAAAAAAAACATATATATCCTCAAAATTAATAAATCCCTCATTAATCGTCACAATTGAATTTTTTTTTAACGTCAATCAGAGAATATGACGCTACCTGCGTTCCGTCGATTTGTTGGTTGAAATGTCCTCTGTTATCTGTATTTTGTAACGCAATTTTTCCATCTTCATTGGCAAGCGCAAGCAATCGTTCGTATCCAGGAATCGTACAGAAACGACAGGCAAAAACCGGCGGATCAGGCGTATATTCCGCTCCGGTTGAAGTGGGCGTTATGCCCCGATATATATCGTTCTCATGACATTTCAGTCTGTATAACGCTACATCATAAGTTGATATCGATTCTATAAAAAAAAAAAATGACTGTGTGTTGGTTTTCTTTTTTTCTCGAAATAAAATTGGACGAGTTTAAAAATGTTTATCGCTCGATGTGCGTCATAATGCAACGAAACAAAAAGTGTGCAGGGACGGAAAATACGTAAACAAATAAAGGTGTAAGTTCGTGAATGAAACGTTTATCACAGACCGGAGAAGATTAATATCGTTGAATAAAGGTTTGTCGGAGTATCAGACCAGATATCGCAACCGCATAGACGATACACAATTCGAAATTTAATTCAATGATTCGCGAAGAAAAACTCGTCGGATATAACCTCATCCACTACGAAGACTCGTAACAAACAATCGAAGCGAAAACAACGGATAACTCAGCGAAGTGTATTACCGAATCCTGCGCAACGTCGTGCCAAGGCGTCCACTACGTTCATTATCGCAAACTCATTAAACGACACTTATTAAATTACTTTTGTTCGCGTTGTACACTTCAACGTGTTTTCGTTTGAGGCATTACGCGGGAATTTCTGTCATTTTTCCCGCACAATCGGTGCGAGTGGTGCAACTACTTTTGGCGATTCCGCGCGTCCCTAGAGCACGTTGTACGGAGAAAATATGTAGATGCGCAACACGGTGGTTGAGGAGGGACACACTTCGACAATAGTCTGCGTTGAAAAAACCGCCTTAAGGTCGTGTGGAGCATTTTTTTCTTATCGCTTATCGGTAATTAATAGATCGCAAAAATTTAAATTGGCACACTTCAAGGAATTCGAAAAACAATAGAAAAAAACAACGATTATTTTGTTACATTTATTACAGCTGACAGAACGCTTGAACGCTTTCTGCGATTTTTCGATCAGTCAGCAATATTTTTTCTATCTCTTATCATTTTCAATATTTTTGTTACAAATGATTGGGTGTTGTTGCGTAAAGCTGTACGTTATAATACTGCTGTGCATTGCCGCGATCATACCGGCTGCAATAATTTTAATCTATAACCCACAACTCCTCGGACTCAACAACGAGGAATTAAATTCAAAACTGGCGAAGAATTGATTGATTTTTGTGTGGTAAGACCTTTACGTATTGGAAAATTCACTTATAATTGTATAACAACTACAGGAATGCTTAGGATCGTTTCAAGTATCCGATCATTATGGATTTCGATACCGACATAAATATCTGAATCCCCACTGGAAGAGTAGTTTCGTTACCGTAGTCTACACGCCTTCCCCACCGTAGTCTCTTAGCCCATTCTCGATCTACAAAAGGTAGAGGTAGTTTAGGTTCGATAACTGAGGTAGCAGTTTTTTTCGAAGAATTTCGATGCTGTCAAAATACAAATTTCTCTATTACTTCTCTTCCTGAAAGGTGAACAACTAATTCCGCGATAGCTATAACCGTCGTGCCGTTCTCGTGTGTAGCGTCTAATCGTTGTCGCGCATCGAAATTAAACTAATCATCATTATTTCGAACAGTCTAACCTTTTCGTCAAGAATATCGAGTTTGTTGTTATCAAAATTTTTCAAAAAAACGTTATGTTATTGTTTTTTTTTTCTGATAAATCGATTCGCGATCTCTCGATAACACGAATTCTCTGTGCTCAGCAAATCTCGTGTAAAGTTCTCGAGCAAATATCTCATGGGAGTTCATTCCATTCCATTCATTTCAGCGGATTTGAGAAAATGAGTTACAATCGAGGCGGCGGCAACAAGCCGAAGGGCTTCGGCTTCACGAGCTTCCAAATGTCCGGCACCAAGAGAAGCGGAGCTAACATACCTCCGCCTACGACAAATTCGGTGCTCAGCAAACAGGGCTATCATACTATGAATTCCATCACGGAAAATGCGTTGAATGCTTGTTGGGGCGTACCAAAGAAACGCAGCAAAACCGAAGAGGAGTAAGTAAAAAAAAAGTTTTTATTCTCAATTAAATACGCAATCTCCATAATTCTAACGAAAAAAAAAAAAAAAAAAAATCAGATATTTTGAGGACGACGAAGAGGCGCAAACTTCTACTCTTGAATATATTCCTGCGCCTGGTTCGCCGACTTACGAACTCATGAAAAAAAATGAGAAAAAGCAGGAAAGTGATAGTGACGAAGATCCTTTGGACGCTTTCATGGCTGGAATTGAGGCGGAAGTTAAGAAATCCAGTACTCAAGCGCAGCATGCGGAAGAAGTGCGTAAAGACGAGAAATCCAAAGGGATCAGAGCGGATATCGACGGAGAGGATGACGAAGAAAGCTACTATAGGTATCGTATCTATTTTGTTGTGTTTTATCAGTTCTGGTATTTGCCATGATACATTTTTTGTATATTAAATAATTGAAAAAAGAAATATAACGAAAAAAGATTTTACCCACAAAAAAACATCGAAAAATTTTATCGGTAAAATAGATCGAAATTTGATATTAAAATAAACGAAAGTATTATCAATTTATTCGTTTGCTGATTGGTTAGCGCACGAAAATATAAGAAATGTTATTGACGCTGAAAAAAAGAAAAGAAATTTCGGCAAATAATACGAAGATTCGGTTTAATGAAATATTAATGTAAAAAAATGTGTAACATTAATTAAATTTACTGAAAAATAACTCAATTTACATCAATTAATCGACGGGCATATATTTGCACGACTTTCGTGGAGTTAAATTTGGATTATATTACTTTATTTTCTTTATCTCAGTTATTCATTAATTTCGAATTATTTAAACGATTTTTCTTATGAACCGATTGTTTTACAATTCTCAAGATACATGGAGGAGAATCCCAACGCTGGTTTGCAGCAAGAAGAGTCCGATCAGGAGATTGATTACGACGACGACGGTAATCCAATAGCGCCACCAAAGAAAAAGGATATCGATCCCTTGCCGGCGATCGATCACAGCGAGATTCAGTACGAACACTTTGAAAAGAATTTCTACAACGTCCACGAGGAAATATCAAATTTGAGCAAAGATCAAGTTGAGGAATTGAGAGAAACATTGGGAATTAAAGTTTCCGGTGCCGCCGCGCCGAATCCAATAACGAGCTTCGGCCACTTCGGCTTCGACGACGCGTTAATAAAATCCATACGAAAGAACGAATACACGCAACCAACGCCGATTCAAGCGCAGGCGGTGCCGGCGGCATTGAGCGGTAGAGATTTGATAGGAATAGCAAAAACCGGTAGCGGTAAGACGGCCGCTTTTATTTGGCCGATGTTGGTGCATATTATGGATCAGAAAGAGTTAAAACCCGGCGACGGTCCGATCGGCTTGATTCTCGCGCCAACCAGAGAATTATCTCAACAGGTAATTGCCGTCGCCAAATTTTTCAGTAATTTCTCACTGAAGTCTTTAAAATTTTCGATTTTTAAACGCGTCGTTTCGTCAACAGATCTATCAAGAGGCCAAAAAATTCGGCAAAGTGTACAATATTCAGGTGTGTTGTTGTTACGGAGGAGGTAGCAAATGGGAACAGAGCAAAGCACTGGAGGGCGGCGCAGAGATAGTTGTAGCGACACCCGGACGTATGATAGATCTCGTTAAGATGAAAGCGACGAATCTCAACAGAGTAACATTTTTAGTGTTGGACGAAGCCGACAGAATGTTCGATATGGGTTTTGGTAAGAAATCTTTATGGGCGATTTTTTTCACTAGAAAAAAAAAAAAAAATTCTTAAAAAAAAAGAAAAATGATTTAAAAAAAAGAATGAAAGAATTTAAAAAATTCATTTTCACGAATCTTCGTAAATCGGACGTTTAAAAAAATTGTTTCGAAAACACTTTTTTCAGAGCCTCAAGTGCGATCAATATGCAATCACGTCAGACCGGATCGACAAACGTTGCTCTTCAGCGCCACTTTTAAAAAACGCGTCGAGAAACTCGCCAGAGACGTACTTACGGATCCGGTGAGAATCGTTCACGGCGACGTGGGCGAAGCGAATACCGATGTCACCCAACACGTGGTGATGTTTCACAATAATCCGATCGGCAAGTGGTCGTGGCTATTGCACAATATTGTCGAATATTTAAGCGCTGGTAGTTTGCTGATATTCGTTACGAAAAAGGTACAGTAATATCGTGCGAAATAATAATAATAATTCTCACCATTCCTCATATCTCTATGATTTTTTTTTTTCGTTATTTAGTTGAACGCCGAAGAATTGGCGAATAATCTTAAACTCAAAGAGTTCGACGTTATGCTTCTGCACGGTGACATGGATCAAATCGAGAGAAACAAAGTAATCACAGCTTTCAAGCGACAAGAAGTCAGTATACTCGTCGCCACCGATGTAGCAGGTGACTAATTTATTTCTACGATTATCGATTACAATATTTCGTACCAAAAATTAGTTTTTTAAAATTCTTTCCATTGCCTTTGCGATTCTCACATATTTAACGATTTTTTTCATTATAATAAAATTATTCCAATGTTTTTTTAACGATTGGTAAAAAATTTACAGCTCGTGGTCTCGATATTCCTCACATAAGGACCGTCGTAAATTACGACGTGGCGCGTGACATAGATACGCACACCCATCGGATAGGTAGAACCGGACGCGCCGGTGAGAAGGGTACAGCTTATACGCTCGTTACCGAAAAGGACAAAGAGTTCGCCGGTCATCTGGTGAGAAATCTCGAAGGTGCCAATCAGGAAGTTCCAAAGGGTCTCATGGATTTGGCACTGCAGAGTGCCTGGTTTCGAAAATCGAGATTCAAAGGTGGCAAAGGAAAGAGTCTTAACGTTGGCGGTGCGGGACTGGGATTCAGGGGACGAATGGAAGCGCCTGTGTCTCAGGTATCTCATGAAATTTCTTACCGCAGTCGATATTTCGATCTTTACATGAAAAATAATTTCCTCAATCGCTTTGGATTAAATAGCAACAGTAGAAAAAAAAAGCGCAAATGCAAACAGTATTTTCGGCGAAATTTTTTTTGTAACTCATCAGCGTTGATAAATTATATTTGTTGGCTTACGATTTCAAATATTAATTATTAAAGACCGGCGGACCGTCGTCGCAGACTCCTAAGGATATTAACGAGGTTGTGAAAAAATTAGAAAGACAAGGACCCGGAAGTGATCGTTTATCGGCTATGAAAGCGGCATTTAGGAGTCAATACAGCTCGCAGGTGAGTAATAAATTACTTAATGCTTATCGTACCGGGTGACCCAACTATAATTTTCGACGCTTTATCACTTTCCAATAGTCCGTTTAACTATAAAATATCGTAAAAAAATTCTGAAAAAAATTGTAGAGAAATCTTGAAATGTTTTTTTTTTTATGATCTCGAGAGCATTTTATTACGGACTGAGATGTTCTTCTGAGCAAAAGATAGCGTTATAAACAATCGGCAAAAAGTTTCCCGTACGAAAAAAGTTCAATAATCTACGCGAGCGGATTTTTTTATTGTTTAACGCAAAAATTAACGTTACAGTTCCGCGCGTCTTCGGATCACACGTGGGAGCAAACGATTCAGCCGCCTTCGTTAATAATGCCACCGCCGCCGGCACCCGGATCAACGATATCGTCGGACGAGTCGGCAGAGACTACGGAAAACCAGAACACGACAGCCTCGAGTTCCGATAAGAACGAACGTAAGAGAGTGAGAAAGAGTAGATGGGAGTAATGGAAAGGACCAGTAAGTAACAATACTTGTACTTGTGACCTCGAAAGCGTCGATTAATTCGCAATCGATTTGTTTTATATCATAAATAAAACTTAAATTTATTAGACTGTAAAGATCGCCGATTTTTAAAACTCGACGTTGTTCTCGAAACGATACATCGTTCCCTCAACTTTCCAATTCATCATTTTTCTTCGTCTCCCGTTTTTATTTTTCATCGGCAACGATAATGAATTTCCACAAATGAATTTCGATAGAATATCTCACCCGATAAACAGATATTTCATTTCCGTTCTTTCTGTGCGTAAAAATCCGTCGTTATATCGATTGAAGAGTGTAAACGAAATGAAGTGACAACGATGGGTGCGCGGTGGATATTTGGTTCTCCGATTTCAAGCAGAAAGCGGGTAAATCGTTTGCGGAAACGTAATCGAGAGAAGGTAAGTATTTCATCTTTGTCACCGGGCAGCGAGCCGAAAAAATTCTGGAAAAATTCTCTTTTCCGTGGAACACGATGAAACTTCGTTTTTATCGTCATTCCGTCGAAAAGCAATGATATCGCGGTTTTTTGATCGTATATCATATTAAAATTGAAGAAATAAATAAATATATATAAACGAAACGAAAAACGCTAATACCGATGAATTTGTCAGCTTTTCGTTTCAGGTAATCGTGGACTGGGCATCGATTTTTAAGTTCTTACGGCGGCTAATTAGCGTTACTCTGCAACAGGGCGCTAAATAAAAATGATTTAATTGTTAAAATACCAATTATTTATTATCAGGCACCATATTTCATTGTCAGCCCAGCGGCCAGAGTGCATTCATCGACATTCTTAGAGGTAAAATCATATATATAAAAAAAAAGGTTATTACTATTTTAATTATTATAATATTTGCTTGCAATGCACTGTGATCGGCAGGGCAGACTAACGATTGAATTATCTTTCTACCTATATCGTCGTTCGTTTGATTTGTAAAGTCAAAAAGCGAGCTATCGAATGGTCCCATTGGATATGGTACTCACGGGATAGCGAGTAGTCTATCTTCGTAGATAAATGATAAATAATAGATCGATCGTCGACGCATAATCGTAGGCCGGCTAATAAAATAATACACATTTGTAAGCGTTACACGTTTGCTTAAGGAACGAATTCGGTAATTTCGGGCAAAAATCACATTTCATTTTCGTTAATAGGTAAAAAAAACATCGTATCACTATTCCCATTCGATTGGTTGTTGGTAACAGTCTTCTGATCGTATAAAAAAATCGCCGGCCCCAAATATTAAAAATGGTCGAAGAATTGTAATTTTCTATTCAATAGAAAATTAAAGAAAAAATGTAATTTCTTCTCCACGTTGTTATACTCGGATCTGGAATTTTTTTCACGAGATCAGGTCGTCGGTGCGAACAATCTATCGAATGGGATTCACGATAAACCTTTTTCAACCGATAAGAAAAAATTAATTACGCTTTTTGCCTCAAAATTGTTGAATCTCTATCCTTAAGCAATGAATAATTATGTCTCTAATCTCATTTCAGTTTCGAATCTAATTACTATCGTACAAAAACTATCGACGCGCGTGTTACCGGACAAAAAAAAAATGAAAATTATCAACTAAAATCAGTGTTAATCGTTATTGACTAAGATACACACGCGTGTGCGACTTCCTCTTCCTCAGCGAAGCACAGGACGGACACGTGACAAATAAAACTACAAAATACTATAATAGTAAACGTTGAATCATTGAGAATCGATTGGCAAGGGATCGTAAGGCGTTCCATTAAAGCCCACGTATCTGTTGTTTTTCTTATGAACGAAACCGTTCTGAGGATCAGACTTGTAATAAACTACTCTTCTTATTCCAAAGGGATCGACGTAGCCGAAGGAACCAACGCTCTTCTCGCTGTTCGGCTTCTTCTCCTCCTCGTGATAGTGAGTCTTCAGATAATATTGAAAACCATCGGCAACCGTATGATGACCGTCGTACGGAGGAAATTCGTATTCATCGGTTTTCGGTGATTCACGAGATCCCGAAATCACGTCGGAACGATCATTCGGATAAATGGTTCCACGAGAAGAGTAACCATCGTTTCTAAGTGGCGAACGTATCGATCCTCTGTACGGTCGTCGTCCGGTGGAATTATAATTGTCACCGGTTACGATTGGTCCGACGTTATTCGGCGTTTGCCGTCTTTCGTTTCGATAAGAGCCGTAAGACGATTCGGGCGAAACTCGTATCGCGAGTGGTTGACTCGACTGTGCGGCGTTCTCGTCTAATATCGGCGGTGGCTGCATCACCACAATTGGCAGTGGTACGTTGGCGTAAGAACCTCGATAGGGGCTCTCGTAAGGAGGCTGAAACGCGTAGGACGGCTGTAAATAATTCGTCGTCGGCCTCGCGTAATCGTCGGCCGATAATATCGGTCTCCTGTCGATCGTATTCGAGTTATAGACGTTTCGTGGATTCGCTGTCGTTGTGGGTATCTGATATCTTCTCGTTACCGGAGAATAAGCTCTGTAAGGCTTTGTATTCTTTGTTTCTATACTGTTGCTAGAGACGTCCTGCAATGCCGGTTGTCTGCGGGGTAAACGTTTTTTTTAAGTTAATCAAAAATTAATTAATATTAATGGCATTTTTTTTCGTAGATATAGCGTTACGTACCTAAATGGATTCGGTGGTCTTCTCGGTTTCGCCAATATTCCAGACTGCGCCGGTACCCGTTTGCTTGCGGCGACCGCGTCTTCGATGGGACGATCTTTACCAACGAATATCATCTTCGATCTGTAATTAAGGTTCTTGTGATTTTTTTTGCGCAGCTAATGCCTTTGATCGATTAATGAGAAATTAATTTTGTTTCAGAGTATAATGAAGAATCGACGACAAGATAAATGCTACTAAGAGGAGAATTTAAGTATCGATTGTGATATATCCTTCGTACTTAAGTATTCGGAATCCTTCGCGATCAGCAATATAGTCCTTGATACGAAGATATCCGAGAGGATCCAGCCAACCCTCAGTCCCGATCACCGTTCCATCTTCGAGTCTCTTCTCCTTACGATACTGTCCATTGAGAGTCTGAAATCGAAAGTATCTCTCCGGACCCTCGTCCGTCTGTATGTGATACTGGGTGTTTGGTGTCGCGCTCCAACCGCTTCTTTCGGCTTCGATTTCGTCTGGTCTCAGACAAAGCACCGAAACCTGAATGAATATGAAAAAAAAAAAAAAAAAAAAATTAATTAAGGGGAGATTTTTTTTTTTTTTTTAAGTCGTTTTTTCAGCGAGCGATGTTTCTTATTCTTCGAGGTGTTAAAAATATGTGTGCCAAACTTTAAATTGAAATTCTCAAAAATTGCCACGTTAATTAGAAAAAAAAAAAAAAAACCCCCCTTAAGTTTTTTTTTTTTAATTTCATTTTATCGGCGTATTCTTGGAGAATCCTGCGATACTGTTATAACGGGGTGTTATTCGCATTATTCGTGACATTGGCCGACGGCCAATGCCATCGACCATTTACGGTTTCGTTCGAAGTCTTCGATTCTAGTTCTCGGCACGAATAAACAAGTCGAACGTAATAAGTGATACAATAGTATTGGCGTGAAGCTGAGTGGGATCGGTCAGGGTGAGGCGTCTCAGATTATTCTCCATTGGATATTTCTAGGCTACCGTTTCAAATAATTCCCCATTAGATATTCCGATTCCACTGCTAAAGATCGGCCTCTCAAGTACGTTTATTAATGCGGGAGAACCTCCATTATCCGGGGCACGCGAGGTCGCGGTGCCCACGGATAATCCGAAAAAAAAAATAAAAATCAGTATGCATTAAAATTAAAAAAAAAAAAAAATGATCGGTTAATAAAGTTTTTAAGATTACGGAGGCCGTTTCCTAGAAATGTTATTTACTTTACATTGTTTTTTTTTATCATAAAAGAGGAAAATTAATTTTTTATTACGATTTTTTTACGAGTTGTTTTTTCAAAAAATCGTTAACTTTTGGTCGTTTATTCGATTTTTTATAAAAAAAAACAAAAGAAAAATCCCTTTCAGATGAAATTTAAAACGGTACGGAAATCGTTTTCTAAAAGAGTTTACTATTACTTCTAATGTTTACACAATTTAGTAATTGTCTTATTTTCCTTAGTAACAAATCGATTGAAAAATCTATTCTTCACATTATTCAAAATAGTTCGGTAAATTGAAAAAAAAAATCGGTTCGCGATCTTTTCGAATAATCAGCATGACGGACGTCGTGCGTATTGAAAAACGCTAAGAAATTTCATCACATTTAATGCGCCGCGGGATTAATCGAGTTTTTGCCGTCTATACATCAATCAAAATTCGCGAAGGTTTCGATCGATAATCATCAAGCAACAGCTACTTCACTCGAGTTTTTTCGTCTAAGTCGCTGTCTTATTATTGCACATCAACTCGCGTGTACCTACGAATTAACGTGGGAGGTAACGACCCTCGAAAAAAAATATGAAGGTTAATTTTTATTACGATCGCCTTTCCTACGGCATTGTGATTGCGTCACGCCACTAATTTGGCACAATACACAACAGTGTTATTCAATTGTTTCCACTGCTTCAACAGCCTCTGATTATTTTTCTTTTTTTTTTTTCACATCCTATATACCATTCGATTAATCGAGGAATCCGACATTTGTATGCAATACTTCGCAAGGCCATTGGTGATGCATTTGCAGTGATGCATTTATCAGAAGACTCCACTGCCAACGCGAAATGTTGGACGGTCTTCGTAACGTTTTCTGACAACGACAAAACGACAAATCATCTTATTCAATACGGCGCAACTCTTCAGCCTCTTCCTTGTCCTCTGTTCTCGAGTTCTCGAGTTCTTGTATTCTCGTAGTCTTGTAGTCTTGTCGTCGGACGCGTGGGTTTGGCGATACCGTACGGCTGTCCCTGCCGCTCCATATTAAGAGATCCCATATTCTCGCGAGTCTGTCGCACTCGGCGCCTTACCTCTTGTAACTTCGAGATAGGATCGCTGCGTTCGTATATACGGTCTTTACAGCTCCAAAACGAAACGCTGCCGTCAATAAACGTCAAATACGCATTACACGCTCCGCCACTATTGCGGATCGCGTCGACTTCGCCAGGTACCATTCGGTCATAACGCCAATCGATCCGCTTGCGTGGGCGTATATAACTAGTAGTATATCTGTGCGAAACGATGCTTCCCAGAGCCGCGAAGACCGTCTCACGACGAGAAGCCCGAGCGTTGCTCTCTCGTCTTGCGGATCCTGTCCTCCGCGGCCCACTCGTTGTTTCCTATCGTTCGCTATGAAACACTTCCCACACGTTAAATTTACAACACTGTGGCTGTCCATAGGGGTTTCTCGACGTCTGTCCCCGAGAAACGCAAAGACTCGCAGATATCTCTTTAACAAGCAAAACGATTCGTGATATACAACTCTCTGTTCCCAAGGCGCTGATATTACGTTAGACGTTCAGAGAAAATCGCTAACGGAGTTTATCCGATAAGTTGCTTGCTTCGGGATCCGAAAGCCATTTATTTAATGCACTGCAGTCACGAACTTGAAGATCTCTCACTACTCATCACTTACATTGTTTATTGGAGTCTTTAGACTCGTAAAATTACAAGTTTAACGATTTAATATCAATGGTAATCTATCTAACGTGTCGGTGCTATAGGTTTTTGTCTAAATGACTCGTTGAGGTATTAACGAGAGGAAGAAATTGAAATGGTGAGAAGGCAAATTGAAGGTTCCGTAAATCATTTTTTTTTCTTTTGCTTTTTTTTTCAGTTCGTTTACATTGTTTAGGATTGTGGTGAATGGCGCTCGCGCGCTTCCTTCGCCTATATATCGACTACGAGATTACGGATGATGAGGACAAATTGACTTTCACGGCCGGGCGGAAGCCCCGTTTCTTTCATTCGTTTTGTTCGCTCGGTGAACGCTTTGTATCGGTCAGTAACAACCTATCGGGATATCCCCGACTCTCGTTACTTACTTACCTCCCGGCAATTCCGAGAAAGGAAAGCGCGATGAGAGCCGAAAAAACCCGCTAATAATATTTCCCTATCTATCGAACGTTTTAATTCTCGTTAATAATATTTGACGGCGAGAAAAAAAAAAGTAATAACGATGAAAAGAAAGGATATAAAAGTCGAACGCGGAACAGCGCGTAAAAGTTAAGTTGGGTTCGATCCGCGGGGAATGTCCACTTTCGATTATCTAAATCTCTGGTCAGAAATGAAAGTTCCTGAGTTATTGATACTCTCTTACCTTTTTTTTTTCTCTATTTGGCGGTTCGACTATCGAATCAAATTTTTCTCTTTTTTCTCAAAAACTGTTGGAGGCAATGAAATTCATTTTTCTTACTGAAAGTTATATGTATTAAGAGTCTTACAACAAAAAAATTGTCAACAGATTATGAAAAAAAAAAGATATGGCTACCGGAAGAGTAAATTATTTTTTTTTTCTCTTTCAAAGACTATATTTGTTTTTTTTTTTTTTTTTCAATACTTTCTGGCAATTTTTTTTGTAAATCTGTAAACAACTGTATGTTTCAGAAAAAAAAAATCAATTTTATCATCTCTTCGAGTTTTTGCGAAAAAAAATCCGATAAAAAAAATCGCAAAATCCAATATTTCGATCGAAATTCGTAAACGTCGATAATCGATTGTCGTTTTCTCCGGTCCATTCGATGTTGAAGATGTTGTCAATGAGCAACAAAAACAGAGAGTGATGACGCGCGTTACTCTAATTAATAATCGTATTGAGGTCTCATGGAAATCGTCAAGTTAGCAACGCGCCGCATAATTGCCGTCACGCACGCGGCATAGCGAGAGCTCAAGGTCAGCGTGCTGCTAGCTATGCAATAGACAGCGCGTCGATCTTCGATATCGAAGGATTTTCCGATTGATATTCTTCACGCGTAACGGCGATTCATTATCGCAAAAAAATAGTTACGCAGCATTTCGGGATCGGCGCTCGCGGATCGCGAGCATTAATCGCGAGACTACTACTTCGCGACTCCAATCCAATCCTCTCGTCTTAACTTCAATCTTCTGCGACAAAGCAACAAATTAAAACCGCACGCGCAATCACTTTTTTCTGTCTCCGATTTCCGCGCCTATAATTCACCTGAGCGCACGACAATAAGTAAAAAAAAAAAATGTGTGCCGCTAATTACGCTACCGCCGTTAAAACAACCGCAGGATTTTCGCGGTAAGGTGAATCGCGATGAAAATCCTGCAGTACCTCTGTGCGAATTATTCAACAAGTTTCTAAAAATATATAAATCTTTACGAAAAAAAATAAATAAAAAAAAATAATTATTGTTCGAGACACGCGATTATCCCGTTTCATATGAGTTTCCGTTCTGCACAATCGGCTCTATATTATTTCCATATTAACGAGAAACCTTGAAACTCCCGAGTCGGGCGGAAATAAAAATATCCGCCGACGCGCATCTCAAACGTTACAATGTCAAGGTTACTATATGTATATCTTTCTTTGAAGCCTATTATGCGCGCGTTTACGAGCATTTTTTCCGAAAAGAAGGAATGGCATGCAAAATAGCATACCGCGATACAGCGTGTATCGTAGTAAAAAAAATTCACTTCCGGCATTTTGAAACTCACGCGACTCGTCTCGCGTTTTAATTTTTTTAGCTTTAATGATAATTCAAATATTACAATAATAATAATCAATATTATTATTATTTTAATTATCATTATAAAATTATAATAATCAATATTACTTAATATTTATTATTATAATAAACCATTTTATGGGTATTTATTAGTGTTGCTATTATAATGAATTTTTTGTTAATTACGTTCGATATATCGCGTATCTGGATGAGCGGACCAAATGCGATATATATAGATATACATATCGACAGCAAATTTCGAGGAATCGGACGGGCGAAAGTTACGGGTCACAATGAATGAAATATTTTTGTAGAGAGCGATACCCGCCATGTGAAATGTAATAGAAAAAAGAAAAGGGAACGCTAATTGCGTAACAGTCGGCGTGTTGAAGTTGAGGGATACAGAGAGACTCTCACGTGCGTGTATCGGATCAACTTTACGGCGGTGAGAGTGCGTCGTCCGGATCTCGAGACGAGAACCGCGAACGCGTGTGTTCTCGCGCGACGGAGACCATAAACGGCTAACGGGCGGACCGATCGAGGACCCCGATGAGCTGCTCATCTCCAGCCGGTTCGATCGTTAAGTAGGTAATTGCCAAAACTTTCGCTAATCTTGTTTATAGGCCGCGTATATAACTTCTTGGGTGTGCGTTTGGCGATATTTTTTTCATATATTTTCATATATTAAGGTGATGATACCACTTTGATACAATTAAAGGGGTACGTGTGTCCGATGGTTCAAATGACAAATCTTATGTTCGATTTTTTTTTTTTTTTTTTTTTTTTTTTTTTTTTTCGTAGAGATAATAGGAGACAATGGAATAATTTTTTTTTGTGTACTGAAAGATAAAAGTATTGAGAGTCCTACAAAAAAATTTGTCAACAGAGATAGAAAAAAAAAAAAGATATGACCGCCGAAAGAATAACGTGTTTTTTTGTTTGGTATTCAGTGGAAACGTTGCGTTGAAAATATTTTTATTAAATCGATCTTCGATTTTTTTATAATTATGTAAAAGTCACTTCCTTTCACGGATTTCTCATGCACCAATTTAAATGCGACGTCATTTCGTGAAAAAAAAAAACATTGATCGTCATTGACTCGCTATTTTTATTCACTTGAATAACCCGTTTGGTTTTTTCTTTCTTAAATTTTAGATCCATCGTTTTTACTTGAAATCGTTCGTCGACAGACATCTCGCAAAAAAAAAACAAGTTAGTCCTTCGGTCATCATATCTTTTTGATTTTTTTATACTTTTTGACAATTTTTTTTGCAAAACTCCGGATAAATGTGCCTTTCAGCAAAAAAAAAAAACAAAATTTTATTATCTTTTATAGCTTTTGCGAAAAAAAAATCGAAAGTTGTCTACTGAAAAAAATTATGAATTGGAAGTTTGAATAATTTATTAGTTGGGAAAACTATTTATAAACAAAGAAATTAGTTGTACCAAATTTATTACCAGTATTCTCAACTAAATTATTATTTCTATCAACTTATCATTTTTTTCAGTATAACGCAAAAAAAAAAAAAACACCGTTATCGTCGGTTCAGCGAATCATTTATCTCATCGAACTGACGAACTGCCGATATCTTAACACAGCTTCATGACAAAATAAAAATAATAAATAAAAAAATATATATATATCTTTCATCTCCGATAAAATCGGAAAACAGAGCTGTGTACCTTGCGCTCTCAGAAAGAGAGCTGTGAGAGCGATACTTACGACGAGAGATTCTGCCGGCGCGGGTTGGCGTAACTAATTGTGTGCGAGACACAGTTATCGGGGGATTCATACTGTGTATCGCTCTCGCACGCGTTTCTTTCATTTTCACCAGTGAATTAATATACCCCGCGAGAGATAAAAGTCTATTCGCAACAAGTGCATTTTTCATCAAATTATTCAGACTATAATCATATAAATAGGTACCATTAACGTGCTCAGTGCGATGAATATTCCAACGTTCGGAGGCATGTTGAACTTTTTAAAATCCGCACTTGCCGTATCGGAATTTCACTATATCAGTTGCAAGTCCCGAAGAATTTCCACTCTGTTTTCTTAATTCCTCCAATTGACGAATTTCGCGCCGAATTTCGCGTTCACAAGTGGGAAAAAAATCGAAAGGGATATATATAGAGTAAAGTGTGAGCGCTGTGTTGCGCTCGTGGATGTAAGCGCGCGCGCGGATGCGCGCGTGTGTCAGTGTAATGTGTGTATTAAGAATGGAGTAAGAGTATCGCGGATCGCTCTTCGTAGAGCGAACTGTGAGGATGCGATACCGAGACTGCGAGGAACAACGAGTGTTTCCTCGCGGCTATCACTCGACGAGTCCGGGGACCGCCTCCGCCGAGTAACCGCGCCTCTACTAGGTACTCTTTCGTCTCTTCACGATGACTGGGCTGCGGAACGATCGAGTGCCTCGCGAACTCAAGGAATTGTGCACTTCATCTTAAAATTCTTATCGCTGTTTCGCCTCGCGACATAGTAATAGGAAGTAAATAAATTACCTGTACTTTCTTCATGAGATTATAGTGGATTGATGTAGGGGAAGGTGAGGCAAAATGGACCAACAGCGCAAAATCGGACAGTCGCGCAACTCAAATTTTAGGGAAAAATGGACCAACGCGAAAAATTCACAAAATTAAAAATAAAATCGATTTTTCAGTTTGATGGCCATTATTTATGCTGCAGATAACAGGTTATCTAAAAAAAGATCGTGAATGATGTTTAATGAAATTTTATGGGACATTGATCGTTAGTTAAACTGAACCGATACGAAAAATAAGAATGCAAATAAATAAAACTATAATTCGATATATAATTCTAAAAATATCAACTATAATTCGATAATTATAGTAATTATCGAATAATAATAATAATAATAATCGATAATTATCGATTATTATTAATTATCGATAATTCGATAATTAATAATAAAAATAAGAATGCAAATAAATAAAACTATAATCCGATATATAATTCGAAAAATATAAACTATAATTCGATAATTATAGTAATTATCGAATAATAATAATAATAATAATCGATAATTATCGATTATTATTAATGGAAGACTTTTATAAAACTATAATTCGATAATTACTATAATTATCGAATTATCGATAATTAATAATAATCGATAATTATCGATAATATCGATAATTCGATAATTAATGGAAGACTTTTATAAAACTATAATTCGATAATTACTATAATTATCGAATTATCGATAATTCGATAATTAATAATAATCGAATAATTCGATATTATCGATAATTATCGATTATTATTAATTATGGATAATTAATAATAATATCGATTATTATTAATTATCGATAATTCGATAATTATAGTAATTATCGAATTATAGTTTTATAAAAGTCTTTCATTAATAATTAAAATTAATAATTAATAAATTAATAATAATTAAAATTATCGATTATTATTAATTATCGATAATTCGATAATTATAGTAATTATCGAATTATAGTTTTATAAAAGTCTTCCATTGTTTTTAATATGGGGAAATTTATATTTTCTGATAAGAATAGTTTACATATCGTTTATAAGTAGTAAATTATTGAAAATTAAAATTTTTTAGTTTTTTTTATGCGATTTTATTTTCCGCGTATTAACGTTTCTTTCGCTTGGACCATTTTTTCCCGATGTTTCATATTGCCGCAATATCCCGTATATGTGCATTAGAGTTCTTCACCAAATGACGAATCGTCACAGGACGTTGGATCATCGATATTTATGTTAATGCCGGCGGTCCTCCTGCACCGAGCTGCGTGATCTAAGAATCTTTGCAAATTATCGCGATATTCCTAACTGCATTGGTGTGGTAAACGGCCGATTAGTCAACGGAAGTCGACGAAAGAATTCGATCCGTTTGAGGTCTCGCAACGCGCCTTGCCACTTAGTTACGAGTGCTGTTTTGCTTTATCGTTGTCGCTTAGCGAGTTGCCTAATGGGGGCTTTTGGAACGGGTCCTTTGAATAACTTCCATTCGTTCGATTTCTCAAAGATATTTCGCTCGAGGGCCCGAATAATCATTGATCATTGTACTATTGGTGAGTATCTTGTTAAACATTCATTATTTCATGCGTTTGCATAATACCAATTAATAATGCGGTTTATGCACTGTTTGTTAATATTTACGCCAATTAACTTTTATTCTCGTCGAGTAAACTTAGTGTATGAATGGCGTATGTCGATGGCTAAGATTCAGAAAGGCACTTATTATTATTATTATCATTATTATTATTAATACTGATATTATATAATAATACTAATCAAAGTGTTGTCAATAATAATAACTAATAATAATAATAATATGAATGTTATTATTATTATTGATTATTACATTTTTTTTTTAACCGATATTTTTTTTTTTGCTAAGTGGACATGCGATTCTGTTTCTCAGCAATTGTCGTTTGTATTCCGCGAAACGCATCGATATACTATCGGCAATAATCGATAATCTTCGTTCACCGTGTATTCCAAGGTATGAGAAATTGCTCTGCGCCGACTCACATGCGTCACACTGTAACATTCCTATTTAGCTACTCTGAATTTATAGGTGGTATCGATTCAAGGCGAAATAAAAAAATAGATATAATGTTACGTCTTCGTTGATTGCTTAACTCTCAATGAGTCATCGTCGGCGTTACAGTGTACGTACGTACGTAGGTACTCTTCTGCATAGCAAATAACTCATTCATACATCGGTCGGAAAAGCCGTCTATGAGTCTCTTGAAATGGAAAACAAAACGACTTTGTAGACCGAGTCGATCGACAACGGATTCGATGTTTTATCGCTTTTAAAAAACTTTTTTTTTTTTTTAAAGAATTCTCGCCGATCGACAAAAAGAAGAGAAACACGGAATTTCCTCATCGAAAAACATCGTCATCGTCGACGAGCGTCGAAATAGCGCACAAAGAGCCGATCGCCTATTAAAAAAAAAAAAAAAAATTCGTTTTTTTTTTTTTTTTTTTTTCTATTAAATTTTTTTTTTCCATTTATTACTATTTTTCTTCAGATTTGTAATCGTCGTATGAGCGCATCAACGTATTTTTATTCACGAGAAACTTCTATCCGGCGCTTTAGTCAACGAGATATGAAAACAATGAAAATTGTGAAATCACACGGATTTACAAAATAGTAGAATTCAAAAATTGTCATCATCCGAGAGTCACGCGATATTCGGTGAGGTCGAGACGACCGGAAGTTCTAAATACAGCCTCCCTTCCGATTGCGCGCAATCATGAAAATGAAATCTCCCAGTCACCGTCGTATCGCGGGATATGAAGATACGAGAGAGAAGAAAAAAAAAAAAAATAAAGAAAAAAATATATAGAGAGATGAAGAAAAAGAAATAGCGAAGCCGCTCGCGCCGAGAGAACAAACTTGAAGATTGTCTCACCGAGATTACTCTCGATTTGCAAAGGCCGCGTGGGAGAGTTCTCGATTCCTCCGAGTAGCGGAACGCGCGCGCGCGCGCTGTGCCACAAAGAACACAGATTACCCGCGAAATATACCAACGAAAGAGGTATTTCATTCTCTTGACTCAAACGCCTCGGGAACGACAAAGGGAAACGACGAACGGTCGTGTTTTCTTCACGGCGACGAACGCGACGTGCGTCCCGCGGCAGAGAACAGCGTACGCACGTGTGCGTTAGAGAGCCGTCCGTGTAGAACCGCCTGTAGTATCAAAGAATTAAAAGCGTATATATCGTTGTAAAAGAAACTTTTGTCAAATGGACGATGGCAAACAAGTTTGAGAGAACCGGCGAGGGTTACAGTGGATATAACGCTCAACAACGGGCTGTGGAACGCTCTCGCGGCAACAATACGGCTGTTTCTCTCAAAGTCGCTGAAACTCGACCTTTGCGCGTTTCAACCATCAAAAACGCAATTAAAAAGTAAATTGATGAATTGTGCGCCTAAACACGTTGCCATTGAAAATTATTTATAGTGTATCAACATTTTCTACACGTAATTGTATCTGATAATACTGTATTATGGAGAAATTTATCACTCGTCTTTGAATTCTAATAGTTTATTCATAAAAAAATGTTATGATAATAAAACGCAAAATATAATAGAAAATTTATTAATTATTAATAATGTATTATTTATTACTATCATTATTAACAAACTATTATTATTTTTGTAAACATAAAATAATAAAAACAATAATAACAATAATAATAAGAGGAATCGCGTATGCGTTGCTTACCACGAGACCCCCTCATCGTCGTTTGTACAGAAATTGCATCCGTCCAACGGAGGCGTATCACCGAAGAGCGCAAGTACACCAAATTGCTTTCACTTTTACGAGACGAGAGCGGAAGGTGCTATACCTCTCCTCCACTGTGTTCTCACAGTGGAAAGATTGGAAAAAAAATGCAATGCTGCAGCATCAGATCGCATATTAAATTTTTGTATGCGCATTGTACTCGAATACGCAATCATTAAGATTGATACGAAATTTAGCGTTCAGATGAAATTATGTTTATGCTTTATGATACAATAGATCCGGCAATACTCCGAGTATCTTTTTCTCGTATCTATAGTGAATGTTGCTACAGTATTTCCTCGTACGCGTATGGTGTGTGTGTCCTACTTTCGGAGCGGCGTCTTTTCTGTTCGCCGATCTTGATGCTGACGGGGGCTCTCGCGGTATTAGCGGCAGCGACGCAACTCTCGATCCTTGGCGTTCATAAGGGTGTGTCACTTTCCGTTTATGCAAGTACACGGCGACTGTGTGGGCTTTCGTTATATTTGCAAGGTCCGCGGGGATATATAGACAACGGGCGCGATAAACCCCGCAAAACCCACACAGCGCACTCGAGAGATTCAAACTTGAAAAAAAAAAAAAAAAAAAAAAAACACGTATCGCTACTCGCGCGTATAACTCGATGTTATTGCTGAGAATAAATCGCTTCTATATAGGGTAATAGTAAAAGCGAGGGATTGCGATTCGACGAGAGGAAAAATCTCGAATTGGTTCACCTAAAGTCGATACCATTTCGTCGATTACCTAAAAAAATTTTTTTCAAAGATTTTTCTATTTATCAAAAAAAAAAGTTAATTAATTTGTTAATTGAAAAAAAAAATTAATAAATCAAAATTGATTTATTTATTTTAAAAAAAAATGAATTATAGAATTCTTATTTTTTTTTTTGTATTAAATAATTTTTTTTTTTTTTTCTTGTTAAAATTTTATTTTATTCGTCTATGGGACTTACCAAAAAAAGTAAAAATCCATAGTCCATTCTGGCGATGGGTTAGTGAAATGGTATATTATCGATTGATTGCACTGTAATCACGTGAGACGCGCACTTTTCTTTCGACAAGACTATGGTTGCTCCTCGATTGCGAGGCATGATTCGACTGATGAATGAGATCGCGGAGAGAACCATAGAAGCCCAGTCTTACGGGGGCCGATAAATTGTCACGATCGAAGCCCGAGACGCCGTCGACGCCGGCCTCAACGCCTTCGCAATTCTATCCTTAAAGTCGTATAATCGCGCCGTCCAGCGTCCCGACCGTCTCGATGTTTTTCGGTGCCACTGGATCTATCGTATTTTTCTACTCTCATAGTTCCGCGTAAAAAATAAAACTAAATATTCATAATAGTGTAGTAAGCAGCCACGTGGGTGTTGACAAACAGATGAGTTCGACGAAAAAAAAAAAAAAGAAGACGATTTTCATTGTTTACGGAATAATAGCGACGTATTACTTATTAGGAATTCGAGACATGTGTCTCACAGATGAAATAGAGTTGGTCGCAAGATTGCCGTTTCCTGGATAACCCACGTCTACCCGCATGCCGGTACCTCGCAAAAGAAGTTCATAATACACATATCTATATATATATATCTATATGCAACTATTCAGCGAACTCTGTTCTTGAAATTTTGCGAACCTTGGGAAATCCGGTTCGTTCAACTCGAGGATACGCCTCAATTAGTGTGAAATATGATCGCAAGATAAATATTTATCTATTAGTCAATTACTAACGACGCAGAAAATTCCAAAGATGAGAATTCCCAAAATTTTCCGATTTCCCGAAAACAAAAAAAAATTGCGTTTTTTTTTTTTAAACTATTTTTCTGCGTTCTTGAAATTTTGCGAACCTCGGGAAATCCGATTTGTTCACCTCGAGGATACACCTCAATTAGTGTGAAATAAAATCGCAAGATAAATATTTTTCTATTCGTGAATTACTAACGACGCAGAAAACTCGAGCGATGAGAATTTCCGAAATTTTCCGAAATCGAAAAAAAAATGGCGTTTTTTTTTTTTTTTCTATTTTTCTGCGTTCTTGAAATTTTGCGAACCTTGGGAAATTCGGTTTGTTCACCTCGAGGATACGCCTCAATTAGTGTAAAATGAGATCGCAAGATAAATATTTATCTATTAGTCAATTACTAACGACGCAGAAAATTCCAAAGATGAGAATTCCCGAAATTTTCCGATTTCCCGAAAACAAAAAAAAATTGCGTTTTTTTTTTTTTACTATTTTAGATAAAATTTCAAATATTAATTTAAGAATTATTTCGCGATGAGCAAAACAATGCCAACGAAGACAAGAATTTGGAAAAATTGTTTCGGAAAAAAAAAGAATGCCGCGTAACCCACACTGGAAATCGGTATTCGCACCAAACTGCGATTTGATAAAATAGCGTAAAAACTTTTACATTTATTCATTGACTAATTTTTATTAACCACTTAAATTCGATTATTTCCAAAAGATTATACGAAAGAAGCAGAATAGAAAACTGGAGTACATCGTAATATCAGTTGCGGACGGATAAAAAGCCTTTCTGCCTTAATTTTGGTGTTGAATCATTTTTTTTATTTTTTTTTTTTTAATTTTCACGAGTATCCGCCTCTTTGAGAGAAAGTGTGCTTAACATTTCGCCGAGAAAAGAAGGTATTTCTTGAGGCGTCAGACCGACGATTTTCACGCTTTCGTCCCAAAGACGACGGGCCAATTTTTCGTTTCGTGCCTTTGCCGACGGTGTCACAACCGCACATTCCCTGAAACAGAAATTCATCGCATAATAATCGATAATCGATAAACGCTAAAAAAAAAAAAAAAAAAAAAAAAAAAAAAAAAAAAAAACTCACTTGTAGTACAGTCCGCTCTGTTTTTCGGCCTCCGCGTCGACCGCGCAGTGAAGCGTAGTCTGTGCACCTTGTTCCGCACTTTTGATGAATGGGACGAATGCGAAGCGAAAGAACGTTTGCGCTCCGGAAAATAATGCGGTATCCAGGTGACGGACGAGTTCCGTGCGAATAACGCCCGGATGTAACGAATACACCGATATACCGGTGATGTTGGCCTCTTAATTAATTAAATCAATTAGCAGCGGAGTTAAAAATATTCTATTATTATTCAGAATGCGATAATTACCTTTCAAACGTCTTGCCAACTCTTTCGTGAACAAAACATTTGCCAATTTGCTTTGGCAATAAGCTTTCACTGGACTATAGGATTTTTCCAAATTTATATCATCGAAATAAATGTTTCCGTCTGAAATTAATATACCGTAAATATTGTTACTGTAGATTTTTGACGAAAAAAAAAAAAAAAAAAAGGTGTTGAAGAGTTTTTTTTACTGAAATGAGCGGTCGACGAAACGTTGATAATTCTAACGCCGGGTGCGGAACTCTTGAGTTTCGGCAGCAGTAGCAAAGTTAGAAGAAAGTGTCCGAGATGATTCGATTGCAGTTGCAACTCGTTACCGTCTTCGGTTTTCTCGAACGGACACACCATAACACCCGCGTTGTTGATAAGTATGTGTATATTCGGTTCGGTGTCTATCAACGTCTTGGCGCATTCTCGGACGCTTCGGAAACTCGATAGATTCAACGGACACACTACCAGCTCCCCGGGATCGCCGTTGAACTGCGGTCGTTCGGGTCTAAAAAAAAAAAAAAATCAATTATTAATTAATTTAATTTTTTTTAATCTTATATTTGCAAAATTCGATCGAATTAGCATTTTTTTTTTTTTTTTTTCAATTTATTCTCAAATTTTATCACATTTTTTTTTTCAAAATTTACATCGATTTTTTTTACTCCGTTTGCACCACGTGCGGATTTTACCCCAACAAATGTCTTCCTTAGATGATGGCATTTCGATTTCGTAATTACGTATACTGTAGAATACCGATTTTCGAGAAAATTTCGCAAGAATGAAGACGCGTGTGTGACCTATGCGGGTGGCTAACGACGAGCAAAATTATGTGCGATTTTCGAACGTTAATTAATTCAACTATACGTAGTAGCAGTGCGTACTTCGATGGTGGAATCTTTTTGAGTTCCTCGACAGCGACATTGGCCTTTGCGATGTCTCTACACGCTAAAATCACTCGGGCACCTAAAAAAAAAAAAAATATTATATCGCGCTGAGTAAAAAAATGACATTGATAATATAATGATAACAGTTAAATAACAGGAAAATAGACAAAACAGTGTCTACCGCTCGGAGACCGGCGAGCAGTATCGCTGAAGGTTATCCCCCCGCAGGTTATCTCTTCGCAATAATCCTCACGGTTGATCTTTAACAACGTTTATTTATAGATTCTTTTTACTCTTTTCCACGCAGAAATGCGTTATATTTACACGTTTAACGTGTATTTAATGCATATAACTCGCTCTTGCGAGTGTTTATAAAGTCTTAAATTATAACGCGCGCGAAGTGTATTATTATTCCGAAACAAAAATTAACGCTTTCGTTACGCTAATTAACGCTAACGTTATAAAATAAGCAAATAATAACGAATTACTTTTGAATTTAAAAAATCTATGACTCGAATCCAGAAATCTCGCGATAACATTTTTTGAAAGTGACATCGGGCGAAAGGTAGGTCACGTGGGTTGGGTGACCCACCTGACTACCTGACCATCTAATACTCACGGACGTGCATGGAAATCTCTACTGTATATGTAGGTATATTTTTTTCTGAACTTTATATGACGATAGAAAGAAACAGGTTTTTCCCTTGCAGCTTTGTAAGTCATGTACGCTTGTACTCATTATTAAAAAGTGATTGCTGCAATTAACCCGTTGAAGCATACATTTTCTCGCGCAATTTAATTTTTTGTTTTGTTTTGATGATATGCGAATATGTTATTGCGATCGCAATTGACGAATCGATTTGAAAATGCAGAAATTCAAAATGGCGGATCCAAAGATCGAAAACAGTTCATAATTGTCTGCCGACAGGGGATTATTGTGTACAAAGCAAAAGTAGACATTTTACCGACCTACCTACCTCGTCTGTAAAGATCTCTGGCGGTTTCCTTGCCGATTCCCGTATTGGCTCCGGTGATTACAACGGTTTTACCAACCATACGCGCTTTCCCACTGCATGTACGACTGAATGGCCACATTTTTTCGATCTATGTTACTCTTTTCGTGTATTTACACGCTATATACGTGAGACGAATAAACCGTTCGATGCAAGGGAATGCACGGCAAACCCGTTAGAAGTATACTGTGGCTGAGAAGCTACCGAGCGAGTAACAACGATGCGACTTCGCCAACCTGGAGAACCGTTGTTTACGACGAGAGTCGGTGGGAGGGATCAGAGAAGGGGACGAACGCCACGACTCCCGGAATCATTATCATCACCATTATCATCATCATATATAGTACACAATGAGATGAAATTTGATTTATTTCACTAATAATCGGAAAATCTTTCACATGCTTCATTTTTAATTAATCGATAGTGATATCTCATATAAAAATCGAAAAACTAAACCCGCGTCAGCATCCCGAAACATAAGAATTCGATATTTTTTCGAGAAATTGAAAATGATTTTTCACGTCCATAGCGTGTTTCAAGCGCTTAACTTTATCGAAGATTTATAGATTTGTAACCCGAATTCGTCACTTCGAAAGCTCGTTGAAGTAATTAGTTTGCTCCCTTAAGTTATTAATATTAATTAATTTGTATCACTGATTATTACGAACGTTATGCATTGATATATATAGAACATGAAATGGTAGGAAGAGAACAAAAAATGATAATGCGTGTATGTATCATAGATATATTTTGCGATCAACTTTTTTTCCATGTCGGAGCTCTACAATGTGAACGGGTTTTTTGTTTTGTCATTCATCGAAGGTGAGTTTCCAGTATACTTATAGCTGGAATTCTTGCATATCACGTTTTTGAATCATCTTATTCCGCGGCATCGACATACAAATCGTCTTACCAATTTATTCGATAAAAGTTTCAAAAGATCGCGGCGTTTAGTGGCACATCGTAGTCCAGAATATCTATAGTCGCGTTAGATCGTTATCCTTTATTTTCTTCGTAGTATTGCCTCATTGTACACACGATGCATTCATTTTTACCCATCATAATTCGTCGAAGTCGAGGGCTCCCCAATGTTTTCGACTTTTCTCACGATAACGCGATCCCCGTCGTACGCGACGACAGTGCTCCGTGAATCTTTTCAAAGCCGAAAGAATGTACACAACGTCTCAAACGTTAAGAATGTATCCGCGTGTTGCCCGACCCGTTTAAACTCAGAGATCGCGCGGCCATTCGACGATATTTCAGACCCAAGAAACTTCCCGGTCGTCGGAACTTCGTACAAATATCTTCCGTATTTCGGCAAATTTATTACCGATTTTATTCGGAAGATATTTACGGTACACGCGAATAGAGTTGAAAAAAAATGTATGAAACTCGAGCAAAGGAATGGAAAGGATATGAATTATTATCAAAGGAAGACATCGTTCCGGACGTTTTCACTGTTTGGGTATTCAAACTCGAGGATAATATTGTCGAAAATTTTAGGACGAAAGTCGGTGTAATCCGGAAAAAAGGAGTCATCCGGCTTTTATATGAATTACAATAACGAGAGACGGAATATCTTGTTCTTCTTTTCCTTTCAGCTATCGCCCATAGAGGGCGTGTGCCACGAAGGAATATCTGCGATATCGGAGGATTATTACCGACGGAGTTGATACCTACATAATAATAAAATTCATACCGACTGTTGGTAATTCACTGCATGAACTCCTCGTTAATGAAAATTATTCGTTTGCAAATATGAAAAATGCCGAAGAAAGGAGTATAAATGGAATATAAATGAACGCAAATGGAAAAAAAAATTACTGAATCGTTGTTAATAAACGTATCGGAAAACCTCATAAAGATTCGATTTCACGGTAGACAAGGCGACAATTAATAATATTTCGAACGATTTCGCTGTAAAAATGTTTATTTTAATTGTAATCAGCGAGCGCCATGTAACAACAGCCTTTCTAGAGATAAATTGTTACGATAATGTACGATAAAACGATGGATTATTGTTATTTATTTTTTAATTGTAAGTCATATATTTCGGTGTGGCGGAGAATTTGGCATACGACTTTATGACTTTGTTCACTGCTTCGAGGAAATCTTTTTCCGTCGCAACCTTACGTCGCGCGCGAATGGCGAACATGCCGGCTTCCGTGCAAACCGAACGAATTTCGGCGCCCGTGCTGTTCGGACAGAGACGAGCGAGCAGCTCGAATCTAATGTCGCGCTCGACGCTCATTGGACGCGCGTGAATCTTGAAAATGTGAGTTCGGCCCTCGAGATCCGGAAGACCAAACTCCACTTTTCTGTCGAGACGTCCGGGTCTCATGAGCGCCGGATCCAGAGTATCCGGTCGATTCGTTGCCATCAGTACTTTGATGTTTCCTCGGGGATCGAATCTGTTCGATTATTATAATCAATTAATAACACATTTTTTGGAATAATGCACCGAAAACTTCGATAGATTTGCTCGTTTATCGATAATTACCCATCCAATTGATTAATCAGTTCCAACATCGTACGCTGTACTTCGTTGTCGCCGCCGGCTCCGTCGTCGAATCTCGCGCCGCCGATAGCGTCGATCTCGTCGAAAAATATCAAACACGCTTTTTTGCTGCGCGCCATTTCGAACAATTCTCTCACCATTCTGGCGCCCTGAGATACGGAAAAAATCGTTATTGACGGTTTTTCAGATGCCGACTTCCGAATTAAAAAAAAGGGGGAAATGTTCCTTACCTCTCCGACGTATTTTTGCACCAATTCCGAACCGATAACGCGAATGAAACAAGCGTCGGTTCTGTTGGCGACTGCACGAGCGCAAAGCGTTTTACCGGTTCCCGGCGGTCCGAAGAGTAACACACCTTTTGGCGGCTCGATACCGAGGTTCACAAATTTCTCAGGCTGCAGGAATAAATTGTTATTATTTTTTGTTTTCTTCCTGCGGATTCGGAACGATTCTTTGCTATCTTTCGCTGATGTTAACAGATTACGTCTTTTTTTATTGCGGTTCAAAGTCGATTGAGATTGTCTTCAGAGTTTTATTAATTTTTTCGTAATGAATTTATCTTGACGAATAAAAAAATTAAACATTTATTATTCGTCTTCAAAAGATAAATGTAAAATCATTACTGCTTCATCTTCAGGAAAAAAACATTATTTCGTCATCTCAAAAAAAAAAAAAAAGAAAAAACATCGAGAAAACATTTGTTAACATCGAAAAAATCGACAAAAGTTCGTTTAAAATCTGCAGCAACTTAAAACGAAAAAAATTTCATTTCCCAGCCGCATCTTGCGATAAAAACCTAAAAAAAAACTTACATGCAACAAAGGAGTCTCCACAACTTCACGCAGTTTCTCAATTTGTTCTTTGCAACCGCCGACATCGCTGTATGTAACGTCCGGCTTCTCTTCAACTTGCATCATAGTAACAGTGGAATCGATTTTAGGGGGCAGAGGTATGTGTATCTGATACTTGTTGCGATCGACGCCAACCCTCATTCCTTCTTCTATATCGGTTGGCGCTACCGAATCGGCCAAATCAACGACAAATTTAGCGAATTGCTTCACGTTTATTATGTACTTTGGATCGTCGGAGTCGGCGTTTATTATTTTTGTGCAACGAGCGACTTGGAGCGGCTGTTCATTTTGGAGAGTTTGCTTGTCGGCAGCGAGATCCCAGAGTGCCGGAGGCGCCAAACCGGTGTCGGACTCCTTAATGCCCGTTAATTCATTGACGCGTTTTATTATCGTTTGTATATCCTCTTCCACTGATTTAATAGCCTTTGTGTACTGTCCCTGACCCTGAAACGTCCAAACATCGAAATTATCGAAATTATTATCATTATTCGTATTTTTTTTTTTTTAATACGAAGTTTAGACTCACGTAGGTCTTCAGCAGAGCGATATCGCCCTCGTCGAGAGCTGAAATACAACAAGCAATGTTCAATGTTATCCCGCTGTCTATCAGCTGTAAACTCGGCACAGTGACAAACGCGTAAATTTTATTTAACTCACACTTTATTTCCTTTTCTTCCTGTTCCTCCTCCCCTTTGACTTTCCTCATGTCGTCCCCTAAATGATCCGGCATGTTTTAATCCTTTGATTATCACTTAACAAACTTTTATTTATTCCGTACGAAGACTCGATAACGAGAATTAATCGAGACTTCTTGGTTATGTGTCATGCGAAATTACAAGCGGATTTTCACACCGTCACCGAAGACGCGACACTAGCGATATAACGACGCGTTCGAGAACTATAATTCTCTCGTATCTTCCGAGCGGGAGAAAGAGCTTCGATTCAATTTGCGATAGTCTCGTATTATAAAACTGGCGAATATTATTATATCTTTTGAGCGATGTATTTATTACTTATACAAGAGTAAGAGGAGTGATATGATCCTGAGGAATAGTTTCACGGAATATCGGGAGATTACGCACAGTTTGACATTTTAGTTATTCGCCTCGATCGGTTCTTCGCTTCCCACTCAATTACCGACCAGTTGAATTACGCGTATGTCCGTTGGAATACAGAGTTGGAGAGGGGAAGGGGGCGAGAGAGGATTGGAGATAGTACGAGGGGAACACAGCTTTTGCGTTCGGGAATACTGTGCTGCGTGCCGCGATACCCCGAAGAGTGCCCAAGATCGCAAATGCCACTGGCACATCCCCCCGCGTGTACGACTCGGACTGTAACATACTTTACCCGATGTAATAGCGCCGCGCAACAAACTCTCGTTTCACTGTCACTTTTCTGACGCCCGCTCGATCGTTCCGAACAAGATGAACCACGACAACGCCTTTGCTTCCAGACAAAGGAGTTACTTTTGCTCTTTCAGTCGTCATAAATTCCGCATTTCATTGGACAGTAACAATCTCATGTATAATTTATCGATTAAATAATCACACTGTCGTCGTTGAAAATCGTCGTTGGTACGAAATGTTGCTAATAAATTGCACTAAGCCCGAGAGCACATGTGCAGATGTTAAATAACATTCTGACATAATCCTTAACGTCAAACGCGTACACGCCTCGAAAGTAGTTTTGAGAAGCGTAATGTTTAGCCAATTGCTCTCTCTGTGACTAACTGAAATTAATATATGGTAGAGTAATACCGGTGTAAAGGTCATAACGGAGTTTTTAATCGAGTTACGCGTGCATTACACTTTAATAATATATATAAATCATCCGACTTATGAAGATTTGCGCGCCAGTCTCATTTACGCGGGAATAGAAACGAGCATTCGGTAAGTACCATATTTATTAATTACCCAATACTTAAACGATTACGCGAAATACGAAAGTGGGGCAAAACGGGCACCCGATACAAAATGGCCACATCCAATCAGAATTTGTTTTCTCGTGCAATAAAATGTGATAAAAATCGAAGTAAATTTCGAATAAAAATTGAGGTTAAAATCGAATAAGAATTCAAGTAAAATAAAAAAAAAATGCCTTAACGTAAATTGAAGACGCCCATTACATTTGCTATGAGTTTTTCAAAGCTTTCTCGAATTTCATCTCAACTTTTTTTTCGAATTCTATGCTAATTTTTTTGCCCCATTTCTCTCGATAAATAATTATTCTCGCGTCGCAACGGGATCAAGTTTATCGATGAAGCTTGTGCACCTGTAAGAAAGATCGATGCACATTTCTCGTTGACGAAAGAGAAAATAAAATTGTGAAAATATTTGCACTCGATCTATTAGATGATTTATATAGACAGAGGCCAAACGGTAAGTGGCAAACGAGGTAATAAATTAAGGGGGGGGGGGGGGGCGGGGGGATATTTCGTAAAGAAAACGAAGCAACAATTATTGCACGACGCTCGATATATTATGCAGACAAGACCTTTCGACATAACACATTAGTTAATGAAGTACGATATAAAAAAAAATACACAAAAATAATATTAACGAAGCCTTAAATAAATCCCGTCGTTCGCGGGTCTCTCGTAATTTTCCATTCTGCATTCGCGTAGTAATTAACATCGTGTCACGCGTGATTCAAATTTATTTCATGATGATCGAGGAGACGCTCCCTTTAATATCTTCTGTACGGTGGTGGGATTGGCCGATTGTACGCGGGTCTGTTGTACTGCGGCTGCTGCTCGTAGGGCTCTTCGCGCGTCTGGGGAAGAACAGCGAGAGCGCGCTGGATCGCAACTGGTATGGGTGGTGGGGTGGGAAGATGCGCACCTTCGGCGTGGAAACCGTTCTCGTCGGCGTAATACTCGACAGTTATTGGAGTACCGTCCGGAGCGGTGTAAGAATAACGTCCCTTGACGACCTATTAAGTATTAATACATTTCTCGATTAATTCATAATTATTAACATTAACATTTTTTTTAAATTTCACTTAAAGACGAGCAGCAAAAAATAGTCACGTAGAAAACTTTTTTTCTTCTATTTTTCAATTTCAATTTCATTTTCAAAATTTTTTGATTTTTGCGAAATAAAAAAAAATGGTCAGCTATTTTTTCGTTTCGCGATCTATATGCCATTTTTATATTATTTAACAAACAAACCTCAGCCTGGCCGTCGGGAGTGGCCTTTGGCGATCCGCTCTCAGATGCGGAAATTCCATTCTCGGTCTCGTAGCTCCACTGGTAAGAACCGTCGGGCGAAGCGTCCTGCTGTTGGCTACGAATAGCTATATGGGGTCCGATGGGGTTACTATAACAAGTGAAATTTATAAAATTTAATATTTCTACCGCTGTGGTCTTATTTCGGAGTTTCGCATTTTGCGTGTCGCGTTTTGCGTACTCTACTCACGTGTATGTTGGCTGATACCGCGGAGGTTCGGTATACGCTGGTCTCGGTGTTGGGAACGGCCGCTGATTCGGAAATCCGCGGAAATTACCAAACTGCGCGAAGGCGCATCCGACGAGAGCGAAGATGACGATCTGTGAACACACATTTGGAGATGATAAATTTTCTCGTAAATTCACACCGTTTGTCAAACTTTTTTTTTCACAACGAAATACGATAGTTTAGCAACGTAAAGAAGATCGGAGCAAAACGGACCGAAAAAAAAAAAAAACTCGAATTAACTATTTATTACCAAATTAAATTCATAACAAATATTTAGAGCTTCCGAGCAAAAAAAAAATCAGTTTTGGGGCAAAATGGGTCACCTTCTCGAAATAAAAATTTTAAGTATCGCGTCTTTTCGATCTATTAACTTGAGACTTCGTGCACAACCCGAATTAATACCATTATATTTGGCATCGATTTTGACGAAAATAAATACGGCGTTTCGCACTCTAAAAAAAATTTTAATTTGATGAACAGTGACCGACGATTTTAATTTTACAATTTTGTAGTCCGTTTTCCCCCCCCCCCCCCCCCCTATATCGTAAACTTTTGTTATATTATTTCGAAAACGAACAACACACTCACTAAAAATTTCATCCTGATGATAAAAATTGTTGCTTGGAGATTAGAGCTTTTTCCCGATTCCGTCGACGTAGACTAAGACAATTTTTAGTCGATTCGCATCTGCATCTTCAGGAGGATGAGTACCGGCATTTATACGAAAAACTCCCTCCCCATCCTCCCCGAAAGGTTTCCCTTCCAGTTGCTCGTGCATCCGTGACGAGGACCGTGTGTTGTCCGTGTGAATGTGTTGGTTTCTCTTTGCTCATCTCATTCTTTCTCACTCCGATGCTTCAATGAGCTGAGAAACTCTTGAAATTTCATGCCCCTCTATGTGAGGTTCTCTGCCAGAAGGATATTCACCGGCGGCAACCACGAGCTTCGAGTTCCCTCCCGCCGTCCGAGAGAATCGTGGCGGGATCTCCAAGAGGATGAGCAATCGCTTGTGAATCGTCGGTCGGTCGACCGATGCAAGGCACTTGTTCGATATATTCACTGCGTTTATTAACTATTCCTTTTTTTTTTTTATTACATTCGAATTCTTTCGTAATCGGCTTTTATCTATTCGTCAATAATTTTTTATTGACTAAAAACATATTTTTTGGTCCCTACCGATTTCCGGTGTTACCGGCTGAACGGCCGAAGGTGGCGCAACCGCGCCTCGATCTTTTCGAATTTCGTAATGAATTATTATATATTTGTATAAAATATAAAAGTATAATCGACTCGATTCGAAGGACTTTGGGTTAAGGTGTCGAAAGGGACACCGGATATAACGTGCGTAATTATTACGAGTGTTACGATTTGCCTGGTATTTAATCGAGAGAAGCAATCATTAGTATGATCAATGATTGGTATGTGTCTTCGCGTCATAATGATCGCAACAAAGTAACGCCGTCAGGTGTTCCTCGTCGATCGAAATTGCAATTAAGTACAGGTATACGGTAAGGCGTGTGAATGAAGAATAAAAATAAAGAAGACGACGAAGACGTATCGAAAATTACTCACGGGTAATTCGATCGTTATATTCGCAGCGATGTTGTGCTCGTTAAAAAAAAAAAAAAAAATAATACGAAAAAAAAAAAGAGTCAAATTAATACAGAGGTCGGCAACACATCCCGGACACGGACACATCTTTGTTACGTCATCCCCAGCGGCACCCAAGAGATGTATCTAATCCAACGAATCTGACATTTTATAATGAGTATTCATATTTGATACAACGTCACTTATGAACGAATCATCTACGCTTAATTTGTATTTCGTGTATCTTGTGAAATTGGTACAATCGCCCGGTGCCTAATCAGTGGCATTCATATGGATCCTTTTGACGTTGTAATTACGGATTACGATTCTACTGTACGACGAATAAAGAGAGGAATACGGGGCAAAATGAGCAAATTTTGGGGTTTTTTTTTTTCAAATTTTATCGTAATTTTTTTCAAATTTGAACACAATTTTTATTTTTTTTTAAATTTTATCTCAACATTTTTCAAATTTTTCTGAAATTTAAAAAAGTTTTTTGGTTCTATTTGGTGCCCATTTTGCCTCGCGTGCCATTTTGCCCCGCGGGTCTTCCCATTATATATGCAATAAATTGTAACTCCCGAAAACATCGACAAGTCAGAAGCGCGATATTTCGATCGGAGACGTTCCAAAAAAGGGGGGGTATAGGACAAGAGAGCTGCGAAATATAGCAATTCAGGTGGGATCGACGCCAATGGAGGCTTTGTGAGACAGAGGAGCCGGAGAACCTCTCGCGATTATGCGAGGGGGGCGCTGCCCGTTTGTTGGCCCGATCGTGGAACTTGGCCAACGCGATTCTCGGTCTTTTCTTACTCACGAAAGGTCAGACCCCGAGTTCAAGTGACGACTTGGCGAGTTGAAAAGCTTATATATTGGCGCAACTCGCGCATCTTCTACTGATCTGGAACTCGTTCTCTCGTTTCGTGTGCACGCCAAGCGTTACACTCAAATAACCCAATTCGGAGCAATGAAAAAAAAAAAAAAAAAAAAAAAAAAAAACGACGATTTTTTAATAATTTCGCTAATTGATTTGCACGTATCCACGAAGAGATGACTATCTTCTCTTTCTTTTTCCTCGTCCGTGCGATTAGTCGAGTCTCGTAAAAATCGTGTAAAGCTTCGGCTCTCTTAATGCACGTCAAACGATTTGCGTGCGTGCCAAGTGCCAAGATTTCTATGAACGATAAGTTGAAACGAACCTGCAATTACCATTATCGATGCGGATCCTCCTGGAATTACATATACGATGTATATAAACACCTTTAGTACTTCTCTCAGAGTTTGCGCTTCTCTCATATCTCTTTCTTTCCTTGCGACGACGGGTGTCCATTCGGTACATATTTGCGAACGATTATTTAGCATTTTGTATTAGCAAGAGACCCACAGGCGTGGTTGATGGATGAGGGATGAGCGTTCACTTCTCTTTATTATAATACTATACACTATAATCTTATCTCCATTTCACACTCTCCAGTGCGCGCACAACCGACAGTTGTGATAGAACGCGAGTATTCATATTTGCATCGGGAGAGTTGGCTTACGGATTCAGACTGGAATGCGCGACAACCTTCCCATTGTTCCAGTCTCGATGATGTAAATTTTTTTTTCTTTTTTTCAACTAATGTCAAGAATTTTAGGAGGTGCGCAATCGCAAACGATGCGCAGTAACGATTAGTCAACTTTTTTTTTCATTATTTACGATCAGACGATAATATATGAATTAAATAGATATTTTTCGATTCCGGGGTAAAATGGACCAGAGAAACGCATAACTGAGAAAAATATACCGGCAAAATTGTTATTTACTCAATATTTCTTAATCTTTTTTCGTATCGATTAAAAAAAAAAAAATCTCATAAAAATGTAATTTTTTTTGGTAATAAAGACAAAATTTATGCCTCTGGAATAACAACAACAGATCTGTATGATGACCTGTTTTGATGCCTCACCATTCCTTAGCGTATTCCGTTTTGCTCCGTTCTCCCCTACAGTTTCCGGATTTATGATACACCGTTCCGTAATAGGATATACCTGGCATATTAAACCGACGATTTTAGTTACTAAACAAATGGGATTACAGAAACCTCCGGTGCACCTTGACCATCGGTCAGTATTGTCGAGTGGGAAGTATCATAATGTTATTAAAATGCCAAATGCGTCGCGCAACATTTCCGAGTTTGGTGAGTCAGAAGATGCCGCGTGCGAGTCGTGAAAAACCAACAAATCTCCGAGAGCAAAGAATGCATTCAGATTGATGTTACAAACGTATACACCGCTCTCGTCCATCGGGTACGCCTTGACCGATATATTTCATGCGTAACGAACGTAGTACAACTCATAGGGAACAACCGGCCTATCGCGCCGAAACTGCTGCTCGATTGTATGCAAAATATATTATTATTTCGTGAACCGCCCACTCCACGGTTTAACGTGATGAGAATGATACACGAGCCCTTTCCGCACCTTTCTCGCAATATAATCTCTCGCAACACACAGCGGCAGGATGGAAAGTGTAGTTCGGTAGTGTGTACTACTCGTACCTATGTGTGTTTTGACCATTGGTACGACCGGGAGATTTAACGCATGACCCACTGTCGTCAAGCTGCGTGGACACGCAGCTTTTTTAAATTTCTTTCATTCTAACCGAAACTCCGCGATTTAATTTCCTCACTACTTACGCCGCGCAGTTACAGTTACCGAATTCTGCAAAACAATTTTTTTTACGCAACGCGTAGATGCGCAGATGATGCATCGGATAGCGGCCACAAATTTACATGCGTAAGCAATTAGCGCGGCGCGCTTTCCGTGTTGAAATCAAATGCATGCAAAAAATATATTAAATTTCGGATTTTTGTACAATAATTTAAGTAATAATTTAGTACAATATTTATATGATTAATATATTATATTATAATTGTCATAATCAACATGTCAATTATAAAAAAAAAAAAATCGAATTTAATATATTTTTAATATATTTGATTTTCGTGTGTAACATCAGTCGGTAATTGCAACAGCAATGATCAATCGCTGTTTACTTATAACATTAAATTACATATTGGAGAAAAATATGCAATTTTTTTTTCGCGAAACACCATCGCGCTTGTGGCACTGTCGAAGCTTTTTTTTTTTTTTTTTTTCGTCATCGGCCAGTTGCACGTAGAAACCACATCTCAAAGAATCCTCGACGACGACGAGGGGGCGAACTTGAGAAACGTTAAATGCGGGTCTAGCGACTGTACACGATATAATTACGGTTCTTGGATAACATTGACAATTAACACGCGATGCCATGAGTACACATCTCTCTCATTCTCTCCTCTCGTTCCAACGAGCTGCGACTACGGATGAGCTCGTTGTGTGATGCAACGGGGCTATACCTGAGCCACTTATGAGTTGCTTTCACCGGCTCACCTTTGACGCGATATTACGATTACCATTAACATACATTCAACGTGGCATTTCGCGTCGTTTCTACCTAAAATTTTCGTCCAAACTTCCACAGAGGGGGGGAGGGGCTTATTCGCGCGGGTATAATAATCTCTCTCATCGGCGTGATGCCATTATACGAGATTATTAGATTAACTATCACGATATTGGTAATATACTAATTCGTGTGTCGGGTCTCTGATTGTTGCATTTCACGAATGATGATAGATAATTAGCGGGCACGTTATCCGCGCGGCGTTCGCTCGCCATTACGAAACGCCTCGCGTAATGAAACTTAAAAGGGCTTTAACGAAGACGAAAAAAAAAAAAAAAAAAAAAAAAAAGATCGAAAATGTCTTCACCGATTATTGTTCATTATCGGAAGCGATATAATGGCAATTTAATAGATTCATCGATCGAGAGTCTTTGGATAATTCATTAATTTATTATCTTCACATGTATAATTAATATATAGTACATAGATTCGCGTATATGAGATTGAAAAAAAAATTTTAAAAACATCGATAATACGTGTAACAATTTTAATCGTTGCGGATGATATTTTCCCATGTAAATGAAGTATATTAACATTTTTTTTTTTTTCGTTATATATTAAGATATATCTTTTTTATATTTCGACATATACTTTATTTTTTTTGGGTGGTTAACAACGCAGTTATCTCGTGATTAAAAATTTCATTGATCGATTACACTCCGTGGACATCCACCCGGACTCCAATCTAATCGTTTGTAACATGGTACGTGTTTTTTTTTTAATTTTTTTATTATTAAATGATAATCAAACGTATGCTCGTTCGCACCTGTCGACATCCTAGCGATGTGTGCAGAGGCGTGTATAAATATCCCACCTGCCCGCGCACGTTTCCTCGCTGACTCGGATGAGATCGCGTGGGAATCGTCGTACAAATAATGGTGTAAAGTAAATTTTTTGTTGTTGTTTTTAAGTTGTAAAATGCGAAAAGGCCATTAAACATTCGATGACGGTACAAGTGTCGCGTATTTGGAAACGATGACTCCGCCCCCATGGAAATTAAGTATATAGTGAGATATATATGTATATAAGATATAGAAATTTTAGCCGCAAGATATATAATTTATATATTTTTTTATTTATTTTTTTCTATATATCTTCGATATATATCTTTCATATAATATATGATATATAAGATATATACGATATACAGAAATTTTTGCCGCGATGTATACGATGTATATATATCTTTTTTATATTTCGCATACTTTATTTCTTTGGGGCCGCGTATCGTTAGTTTCACCGTCGCAGTTTGTTATTGACAACGATTTATGCTAAATTGGAAGAATCGTAGTCCTACGTGTCGTGCCCGGCCGTTGATAAAGCAATCTCGACGAAAAGAAGAAAAAAAAAATACTCCGAACCGAGGATCAGTTTGTCTTCGTTCGGTTTTTGGCCGCGTCGTTTTGCGTGGTCGGTCCGTTCCCATTTAGTACCTTCTGTACGGCTGTCCCGACTGATCCTCCTCAGGGTGAGCGGCGTTGTAGGCCAAGGCCCGCTGTATCGCGGGCGGAATAGGCGGCGGTGTCGGCAGGTGGGCACCGGTTGCCTGAAAGCCGTTCTCATCGGCGCTGTAAGTCACGAGTATCGGCGTACCATCGGGCGCTGTGTAGCTATACTGGCCTCTGACCACTTCCGCCTGACCGGCCCCACCGAGATTCTTCGGCGAGCCCTGCTCCGCCACGGATATCCCATTCTCCGTGTCGTAACTGCAATTATTATCTCGCATTAGTCATCGTCGTTCGTCTTCGTTGTTGCTACGTAAAATCCCGTCTCCACGACAATTATAAGCATTTATCTTAATTAATAACTTTAAAAAAAAAATTTTTAAATATGGTAAAGTTTGTCCATTGATCGAAGACTTTGCACTGTGTATCCCGTCGTCGCGACAATTATAATAATTTATCTTAATTAAAAATAAAACAAAAAATGGCATAGTTTGTCAATTGATCAAAGACTATGCGCCGTATATTAAGAACGATTTCGAGAGCAGAACTACGTGTTAAACATAATCATATTTCTGACGGCAGATGGATTGGTTAATTGTATTATTGCGCAATATATCACAGGCGAGAAGTTGAACGCGGCGCGATTAACATCAAAGCTAATTATCCTCGCGAGGAGCAGAGAGTTTGTTCTTCTGCACGCGCGCGTTACGGCTCCACGATCCCCGTTAAAATTTTTTTTACTTTAACCGACGCGTATTAACTCTTCGTGTTGAACATTTTCCATCCGCGGTGCTCGGTAGCACTCCTGAGGCTCCGAGAAAATCCATCCATACCTCTCTACTTTACTCCACGCGATTCGATAAATCATTCGACGCGTGTGTGTCTAACGTTTCGACGCGAGGCGTTTGTCATCAATTCTCCACGATCGTTTGTCATTAATAACGAGAAAGTTGTATCGTTTACACGAAGATACCGCGATAATCGTTAATTCGAATCTCTTACAAAGTAATAGACGCGGACAGGGATGGAAAAAAAAAAAAAATGAAAAGTATAAATACCTGTAAGCGTAAGATCCATCGGGTGCGGCGTCCTGCGTCTGGCGAAGAATGGCAAAACGTCTACCGTAGTAATCAGGATTGTACTGAGGATTATACTTGTTCAACTGCGCGGAAGCTATCGTCGCCATGGCCAACACAGCTAACTGAAATAATTACAGTCAATAAGTAACTTCCTCTTTCGTATTTTTTTTTTATTTTTTTTTTTTTCATTAAAAAATTATTTTTTAACGAGTTTTCCGTAAGAAAATAAAGAGATAACGAGATAACAAGACACTCACGACAATCTTCATGATGACTCGAAATTTATTCAACAAAAAAATTCCGAAAAAAAAATTTCAACGTTTCGGCGGTTAAACTTAATCCTTCGTAGGATTAGCGAGGAAAAAGCGTCGGTTTATTGTCAATGCACAGCCGGGTTGCGAATATAGCCAGATGATGGTTCCTGGGCGAATTTATAGTAACTCGCGGGCTCTGGAGTTGGTTACCTCTTCCATGAGGACCACCACTACCATCACTAACACCAAGTTGGCTGATGATGAGATTTCAAATAGGGTGGGGATAGTGACCCCTCCCCGTGATAAACAGAGGGACAGAGACTTATAATTGGAAGGATGTACCTAACAAGCATGTATGCGCGTATGTGTACTTTGGTTACATACGTAATCAAAAGTGGGGTGTATACCGGAGTATTACGGAGAAGAAGAGCGGCGGGGTCGTTGCGGCTACCAGTTGCTCCTACGTTGATCTCCCGCTGCTAATCCCCTCGAGTCAATCCGTGGCAGAGGCTGCATAACTCCGAGTAGTGCATGATGTGCATATAGATACATATATATGTATATATATGTATATATATGTATATACTATCCTTGCAGTAATATGGCCCACAGCTCTCGTTGCAAGAATGCATTCATAGGATATCGGAGACCGGTCATTAAAGTCGAACGGGCGTCGCAACCCACCCAAGGATTTAGATCGGGGGACGCGCGCGAGCTCACGAGAGGATCCGCCACGGATGATCGTAGGGCGTATTCCTTTCACCGCTCTATCGGACCGGCATGCAACAGATGAACTTCTCTCCTATCTTCTCTTCTGTGTTAACCGCTTATGATCCTTGCGACATAGTCCTGGCAGAAATGCCCCGTCGAGCAACACAATCTCACACTCGGGAGGAGGGTAGCATCGAGTGTATTTCATTTGTGAAGGATCCTTTGTCGTATTTATCTCGGGTTCGGTATAGATTCGGTACGAGCGGTTCGATGATATCGAAAACAATCGATCTTTGGAAATATTGGTAGACAGCATCATCGCGCATAGTTGACTTATAAAACTTGCGATCGATTTTTTTTTTTGAAATATTTTTTTTTTATGGGAAATTTTAAAAAAGTGATTAAGCAATTCATTGTGAAATCGGCAGTAAATCTACATTTTCGAGATGACTGCTTCAAATAATAAATGCGGTCACATGGTAATATATAAAATATTACTAATAATATTGATATTTAATATTTGTTAATATAATAAATATTATTTATAATTATAATATTTTTTTTTTAATATATATTTTTTATGTTTATCACCTCATGATAGACAGATACGATTGGGCATTTATTTATTTAATTTCAGTTAAAAATGAACGAATTATAATAGCTGTTTAAATGCGATGAAATGCGAAATAGAAGAGAATCGAATCGAAATGTTAAAAGCATCTGCAATAATCAGATTGAAGGACATTGCTCAATGGTCAATTGGTCTCCCTGAATGTGACTGGAAAAAATATATAATTATATACTTAATGTAAGATTGCAAATGGGGCCAATAAATGTACATTACTCCTACTTAAATGGGTGAAGGTAAAATAAGTATTTCGCAGATTCGTCATCGAATTCGTCATTCGGCCGAAAATGAAGAGTGGCGATAAATTTGCTAATTTCCGATACAAAAAAAAATATGCGAACTCTAAAAAAAAAAAGAATAAAAATAAAAATTATTAAATTAATTATTAATGACAAAAAAGAAAAAAAATGTCGGGTAACATATTTTTTTGTTTTTTTTTTGCACTGTACAGAGAATCGATGGCAATTTCGTTCTCGTTATGCGGAACGTTGGTAATTGCCGATAATCATTTTTCAAACAGCTTGCAGCTTCGGACTAATTGTAACGACCGATCGCTGGACCAGCGAACGGCGGCAGTATCCCTCGTAATTTTTTTTTTTAAACATAAAATTGTCTATAAAAAGAGAACAAAAGACGACAGAGTCGACAGTCGGTAGTTGTATTATAACGGAGAATAAGAGTAGAAGAGACGCGTCGTCGCAGCATAGGAGACTCTGTTAATGAATCCGAGATGTGCGTCGGCGATAGAGACGTTGGTCTATTGTCTTTTCACCTATGAGAAACTCCGAGAGACAAGGTCTGCTCTCAGGGAAGTTTATTACTGACGATCATTCGATATCAGACCTGCGCCCGTTGTGTGCGGCTTTATTCTCTTTCTTGGAAATAAATTTTCTTTTGCAACATCTCCGCCCCGTTCGTTCGAGAGATGCTCGCGAGGTCTCGAAAGTTCCAATTCCAAGAACGATTGAATCCCCAACAGCATCCGAAATGCGTGGCCGCCGAGATATCGGCACAGAATCGTCTATACGAGTCTTCGGAACATCGTAAAAAAAAAAAAAAAAAAAAAAAAAAAGACCTCGTTGACACGGCGAAAAAAAAAGTGTTGTATAACGATGCTCGTTGCATGTGGCCGATTATGATAATGGATAATGGGTTAGTTGTAAAAGCCTTCTGCTGTTTCTTGTGGCGCGCAAGTCTCACTGGCAAGGTGTAACCTCTCAGTTATGCGATTTCATAATAGCTGCGAACGCTTAGGTTCTTCGCTCTTGGTGCGCGCGATCGACTCACGGGTCCAGGTGTCGGCCCTCCCTCGGATCTGCATTCATCATCTCGAGCACTGTGAAAGCTCCGCGCGGCAATACTCTCCGGCGATAGCACCAAACCGATTAACGATCGACTATGTTGCTATTTAGCAATAAGATCGAACGCGCATCATCATCTCCTCTTCCTCGTAGAATTCTATCTGCTTGTTTAAGACTATATATACCATATTCCCCGGTGCGATCGCTCTTCGTGGCCAATAATTTTCATTTTATTTACTCTGCACGAGAGAATATATCGCGAAGAATCATCGATGCATCTTCGTGGATGAATCGTTTACTAGCTTTGCGGACTTGTGGAAACCTTTATTCCCTCTTCCCGATGCACCACCCGTGGGCTACCATGAAGCCAATTATTTCTCATTGATTTATCCGCGACGTATCACAAGGTCCTGTAGCATATCTAACGTTAATTAGTAACTTTAGCGCATATTAATAGCAAAATTGTTTGGTAATAGGAGACTGAAACGACTTATGAGTTTCAAGAACTAATAATACTTGAAACAGGTATTTTTCGAGAAAAAAAAATTACTTTTACCAACTAATCATTGAAATAAAAAAATCCTCAGTTTTTCCAATTCAACTTTTTTTTATTTACGTAATAATATAAAAATAATATAAATAATAAAATAATACAAAATTTAAAAAGACGTAACGTTAACGTAACGTAATAAAATAAATAATATTACGTTACAGATTTTATAATAAAGAAATTAGCGTTGGTGAAAATAATTCTGAAGACGAAGGATGACGATAAAAAATGGCGATTCTGAAGAGAACCAGAAAAAAAAAAGTTTCTTAATCGAAAGGAAGAATAAGCGAAACGATACAAGCAAACCGTTCCGAAGCCACAGGAAGAAAGGCAGCAGCGCCAGTCAATTGATTACCAGTGCATCATATATGGAATATTCCTGACCCCAATGATTCATTTCAAATCGTCACATCTCGCATTCATAGATGGTATATCTCTCTAAATTTCTTTCGCACATTAGAAAGATACACGCGAACATTAACGCTCTTTATTTCAATACTTCGTCGCCTAGAAGTGATCTTTTTTCCTGTCCAATAACAATGTCGCACGTCCGATCGTAAAATTATCGGTTATCCAACGTCTTGTAAATTATTTGACCTATAGGGACTCTCGATAAATGTAATATCTACACTCGGTGTGTACAAAGTACGCGTAACTACAAGTTATCCGTGGGTGGTATCAGTAGGTATACCATACATCTATACATAGGAGATGTAAGATGATTCCTCCCGACGCGTCGCAATGCCGTTTATCGTTAAGCCTCTTGAATTTTTATATTCCTCGGAAACGTTTTAGAATTGTGTGAAGTGATATGCGTAAGCTGCGAGGAATTCATAAACCTATTGTTTTGTTACGACACAGAAGATCGCTAAGCACAACGAGGAATATACCACGAGGATATTATTACTATTCCTGTGGGTTTGAATTCCACACTTGTTGAATTTTTTTTATTTTTTTTAAGCCCCGCGCAGTGTCCCATCTTTTCTGTCACGAAGTCATCGGTAGTTAGACAAACGGGCGAACCGACGATTAAATTATCGCTATTGTTTTATATAGTGCAATTCAGATGACGCGGTATCTTCGCAAAGAACATACTGTTGCGAATCGGAAGGTCCGTTTTTCTGATTTTGCAAATACTTCTCTAGCGTATCGGAAACCTTCGGAAAATCGAACAGCAGTTGGTTTATCTTGTCAGTAGAGACGAACTCGAGATACGTGTAACGAATTATTGGCAACTCGATGTCCTGAATTTTTGCGAAAGCTATTTTTAACTTAGACGGTTCATCACTGTATTAAACCCATAATTTGAGAATTCTGGCTGCTTGTTGTTTGAATTTACCGTTTTCTTCTGTAGATCGGTACGAAGAACGGTCAGACCATAATTCCTGTTACCATTGTATTCTCGGTCGCTTGAACGAATTTGATACATAAAGACTCGAGTGCGTACAACCGACACTTCTGCAAGACTATCTTACGTGTAAAACGAAATTCGCTCCATAATGTAGCCGACTATTTTATTTCTTCAACCCGATCATTCCTTTAGAGGATTCTTTGTTATCGATGAAATTGGGGAAATAATGGACCACCGGGGAAAACGTGACGTCAAAATGGGGTAAAACGGGATACTCCAAAATTTTTAATAATACTAATGTATTTTTTTAATTCATAAACTCGAAATATTTGTTAGGTATTTAATTCGTTGATAACAAACATTCAGTTCATGCCTTTGGAATCGCAATGACCTATATCCCTACATTGGTCCATTTTGCCCCACTTTCTCTTATTTATTATTATAACTATTCCTGGATATTGGTATCGATCGTAGAAAGAAGAAAAAAAAAAGAAATGAAACCGTGCGAATTTTTGTTATTCACAAATGTTCAAGTGTTTTATTCATCAAGATCGCATGGTACATTCTACTGTGCATTGTTGGTATGTAGCAATCGATGAGATTTTTAGAACTGACGGTTGTACTGTTGCTGAGAGTCGGGTTTAGCCGGATGCGAGCGGATGTATTCAAGAGCGCGCTGGATCTGTTCGGGTACCGGTGGGGCGACCGGAAGATGGGCTCCCTGAGGCTGGAATCCGTTCTCGTCAGCGACGTAGGTTAGGGCAATGGGGGTACCATCGGGAGCGGTGTATTGGTATTGTCCCTGAGCAACGACAGCGGCTTGTCCCTCTTCGTTCAAAGGTCCCGGGTTTCCTTGTTCGCTTGCGGCGATTCCATTTTCCGTCTCGTAATTGTATTGGTACGAACCATCGGGAGAAACGTCCTGAGATTGGCGGAGAATGGCGATCGGTTGTTGCTGATGTTGATCGTAATGTTGGGCCGATGCAACGGCGATAAGAGCCAAAGAAGCGATCTGAAATACGAAAAAAAAAAAACAAAACAAAAAACGATGAAAAACCATTGCAAAAATGAAAATTCAACGATCGTACAAAGTAATCGAAACTTACGAGGAACTTCATGTTGTTTGAGATTTTTGTATTTTTGTTTTTTGTGCGTTTGGATGAAACGTATTTTCGAATGTGATTTCGAATGTCTCGTCGTCGACTATTTATATGGATCCTCCGGTTACCACTACTACTCACGGTAGCGGTTCCTTCTTCTGTTTCTTCTTAGCACCTCTGCCTCTGCCTACTTACATTACGAACGACCGTTGCCGGCTGCCAAACTCGTGAAATTATTCACCCAATCTTTTTGGGTGTGTTGGGGATCATTACGGAGTGAAAGAATGAAGAAAGATATGGGGCGGGGTGGGGAGTTCTCGAGGACTCTGCTAGATGCTCTTCTGCTCAAAATTTATTTCCTAGCATGTGACCTTTAGGAATGAGCTCGGGTTCTTCTCTCTACCGAGAACGAATCTTCTTATTATATAATCTACCTGTCGAGGCCCGCTCACCGCGATAAACTGGGTATTATATTCATACCAATACTCTCGTATGATATACCGTTTCGTTCCCCCATTGGAGCAAAGAATATTGGCACATTATGCCAGAAACTCGGTCTACCGATCACGCATCTTCCGTGCGCTCGTGCGATCCTTGTTCGCCTTGTCGGCTGCCCTCGCTTTGCCTGAAACGCGGAAACTATCTTTCCGAATCGTCCTTGCGCACCGATGCTACACTTGTTATCGGTTTTTTTACAAAATAACATCGTAACGTCATACCGGAGAGTTGCGCCGAACCTTCGGCATCTATCCTGTTATTATCGAGGCGATAATGAACCTTAAACGCAATAAACTGCTCTGATTTCAGATGAATTACGTTAAAACTGACCGCCGAATTGCCCCCATGGGAAACCATATGTCGAAATTATTAAAATATATTAGATGTATTAAATATATTTAATATATCATATATCATGATATTGTCGTATAATAATAATAATTATACTACGGATATATTTTAGAATATATTTGTAATTTTTTTATTTTCATATATTTGAGTTTCACTTGGGTGGGGAAAGCCTCAGGAGGAACCTATAAGCACCGGTATCGATACTCCGGACAAAAAAAAATCTTTGATTGAATAATAACTTAGCGTGCGATCTGTATACGATTTTTTTTTCTATGTTAAGTACATTGCAATTCTCACAATTTCATATACGCTTTCGCATACACGGAAATAGTTCCATGTATTTTTTATATTTCTACCGAATATATAGAACATATATGTAAAAAAAAATAAATGTGAATTATAATAATTATTTGTTGAATATTTTTACCAGAAATATAGTTCCTTCATAATAACAGAGTAGAAAATATATTCATATGTATCTTTACTCGTTATACATAGCATGCGTGGTATGCACTGTATATCTGTTGCTCCCGATAGCAAAAGGATTGCAACAGAGCAGTGAGCACCGTCGGCAATCTATGACTCTAATCGTTTACCAACTTATACAAGGTATTAGCACTTTCTTTAACGGGATCCGACGCAACTTATTCGTTTATTAATTGTCTTAGTCTTTCTACTGGAATGCCTTTCACAGCCTCCTGTATCTCTTTTTCTACGTGATGTATGTGATAAAAAGATACAGGAGTATCTTAATATAATAATAACAATATTAATATATTAATATTGACAATTATTAATTAATTATTGTTATTTTTTTAAATTTTCTATAGTTTCCAAATGAAAACATATATATTTCGGAAGTCTTCGAGCGATTTGTCGAATGAAGTAAATTTTTTTTTTTTCACTGCGCGCGATCGTAAAATGCGGTTTGACGCAAATTCCAATAATTCGTCAATGAGAAATCGGTGCATAAACTTACAGTGATGCGAACCTGAAAAATAACTTTTTAAACATTTTTTTAATGTCACGTATCGGAACGATGTGCCCCATTATTACTCAAGCTCTCCCTTCCTCTCTTGTATTCGTCTACATGTATCTCTTCGAACGGACATCGCAAGTGGACCCACCGAGTGAGCGATTCGACTGTACACACGTGCGTGACGTCATCCTCCCAAAAATCTCTTTCGACGAGAAAGTTTTTGTATAAATAGGCGTGGATGCGCTTTGCCTATTAACACAGTCAGTTGTAAACCGTCTGAGAATCAACATGAAATTCCTCGTGAGTTCTCGATCTCAATTAATTAATTACTATCGTACAAATAAAATAAGAAATTTATCGAAAATAGCAAAATTTCGTCGTATCGAAAATTACGAATAATACGAGTTACCGTTTCCATTTTCATTTTTTAACCGCTATCGTTACCAGTCGAGTAATTAAATGTAAAAAAAAAAATGTATTCACAAATGCTGCACCTTTTTCGGAGTGCGAGAGATCGCTGTCACTCCAGCGATTGTATCGAGACATTTGTCAACCGCTATTCGAGTCCAATATTTGCACATAATCGATCCGCGCTCGTAGGGTGTGCCGACGGGCACCCGTCGCAGCCGGATATACACCTAAATGTGATTACGAGATTTTGCTACAATTATTACATCGAATGAAATACATCGCGCCGCGCCGTGAATCTCTTTCCGTCGAATCTTCGTCGCTCGTCGCGGGGCTCTAATTTTATCTTAAATACCGTGAACGCTGAACCACGACAATTACGGGGGCAGACCCGTTCCGCCGTTATTAGAATGCATCGGTCGCTCATCAACTTGGCATTAGACAGTCTATTATTTATAAGGATCCGCATGCAAATAAGTAGTATAATCGAGTAGTGCAAGAAAAAAAAAAAAAAAAAAAAAAATTCCATCGTGCCCGGCGACCTCGACAGAATTTGTGGCGTCGCAGCGAGTGATTGCGTCACCTAATATACATATACGAATACATATATATAATGTATATATTGTAAATGTATATAAAACGAGATAACTTCGAAATTATCCGGTTTGCCCCGATTTGCCGATTCGGTATACTAAATATTGGATAAAGTCACCAATCCCTCGCGCGGATAATTATTCAATGCCATCCATTCCAAGAAGAGGATAAATACGAAAAAAGGATTCTATTTCGAGTCATTACACTTGGGTGTTAACATTTATCTAAAAATAACGATACCGACTCGTTTGGTATTTTAGATCGCTTCTTTCGCCCTCATTGCCGTGGCTGCGGCCCAACAGTACGGACAACAACATCCGCAACAGCCGATTGCCATTCTCCGTCAGTCTCAGGATGTCTCTCCTGATGGTTCGTACCAATACAATTACGAGACTGAAAATGGAATCGCCGCAAGCGAACAAGGAAACCCGGGACCTCTGAACGCTGATGGACAACCCGCTGTCGTTGCCCAGGGACAGTACCAATACACCGCTCCGGATGGTACCCCCATTGCCCTCACCTACGTCGCCGATGAGAACGGATTCCAGCCTCAGGGAGCTCATCTCCCCGTTGCTCCCCCTGTACCCGAAGCAATCCTCCGCTCTCTGGAATACAACGCGGCTCACCCCGAGGAAGATGACTCCCAGGCACCCGGACAACATCCCCAACAAAACCAATACAACAAGCGATTCTGAAGAGCTTTACATCTATGTTCGGAAGGCATTTGTTTTGTCAAAAGACACGATGTTAACGACTGATTAAAGAATATTTTTTTCCTCTAAATTTTTCGTGTTATTTATTCGTCGATAAACCGATACGTAGAGAGGAGAGGATGCGATAGAATAGACCACCTTACATTTTTTTTTATCGCTAATCGTTTAATCGTTAATCGCTACCGCGTCTCTTGATACCCCATTTGGCTTAACGGGGATATTGCGCTCTTGGAACCCATTTCGCTTCAATAATTCCTTCAATTAATTGATAGGGGAGACCGGGGCAAAACGAACCACCTATGGAATTCAGACCGTTATCATGATGTCAGAGAAGCGAATAGACTGTTTATTACGAGCGTTCGAAAATAAAGTATAGTTCGGGGAAAAATGGACCATTTCTTAAAATAGCAACATTTTCTTAACGAGGCTTTTCAACTTATCGACTTGAAACTTCGCGCATAACCGGAACTACCATCATGTTTGACGCGGAATTTTACGAAAATCGATACGGCTATTCGCATTATACGAAATTTTTCATTTTTTTAACAGTTGCTGACTACTTGAATTCGTCATTTTGGTGTAACTACTTTGCCAACTTACTGCTTGTTTTCTCAACTAATTGTTAGTTTTTTCAATTCATCTTTTTTCAGGGTGTATTAACTTATTTTTGTTCCGTATTGATATCCCGTTTGCCTGATCCATTTTTCTCCTGTAGTCCATATTGCCCCTGTGGTCCCGATTTTTATTATATTTCACATATACATCGTGAGATAATTTCTATTGAAAACATTTCTTAAAAACACTCTTAACATACGCGTAAACACGACTCGAACGCGTATAAAATAAAAATATACATTAAATATTCAACATTGTACCGAAATAGATTCAAAACATATAAAATATGATTAACTGTATATTTTTCCATATAATTTCAATAGATATTATTCCGTGCAGAGTAAGATTAACAATAACTATCAATCCATAAAAAATCGACTCATAGATTAAATTGTGGATGGATTGTGTCTCCTGCCGTCAGTGCCGAACGAGTGAATGCGCGATTTTTTAGTCAAAAGAGCGGTGTCCTTGCTGAAGAAGCAATATGGCCGCTCTTCCTTCCTCGTCTGCCTATTGGGTTTGTTGTACCATATTATGGTTGCGTGACCGACACGTGACCAATGCAAAGCAAGTTGGACATTGGGGTCTCATCCGTTAATGATTCGTCGGAAGAAAACGACTACCAAAGAATACCACGAGATTTCGACACTTTCTTCAGATCGAAAGAATTAATGAACGAGAGAAAGTGAAAAAGCGATAGATAACCCACGCAGAGTTGCGTCACCACAGCGTTACTTTATAGAATTGCTTCAGCGCTGTATTTTTCACTTTGAATATTTATTCGTATCTCTCTATTCATCCACCATTCGGTTTTGTTTTACGCACCGAAGGATCATCTTTGTAATTTTTATTATACTGTATCGCGGGTTTGGATCGGGCGGCGGGGCAATATTATTATTATTATTATTATTATTATTGGAAATAATGCATCAATTAGCGTATATCGGATTGGTATCGAGATCATCGATTACTCGTCCTATAAAACCCTCAATTGTGGTTATAATACTACAATTTCTTCCCTACGCGATTTTAGTTCAGTGGGAACGCAACGATTGACGAAGAACGCCATAGGAATAAAGGATATAGGAGAATATATAAAGCATATATTTATATAGAAATTGTATAACTCGAGGCAAGCAGTTCAATATCTTGTATATATCTCAGTATATATTTTATTTCCGTTGGAAACAGAAATTTCGTCAAACAACGATTCGTTTCCACAAGGAAATCGGATGTATGACATTTTTTTTAATTCGTCATTTTTATTGAATTAATATATTAATCAGATAAATTCATATACGTTTGTTTATAAATATTAAATATACCCGCAATGAAGCATTTTTCCGTCGAAATATATAGCATATTTGATAGATATGCTTTCGTTATGTTTTTTTGACACGAGAGTTGGATCTATCTGCGTTTTTTACCCTTTACATCGAATCACTTTAATACGATTTCATCCGTGTAATTTCATCGTATTGGATGCCAAATTTTATTCGGATTTACAACGGAAAAAAAAGGAATATTCCTCGCGTGATGAACACGTGGAATATTTAAATTAAGCAATACCTGGAGGTGGCAGAAGCGTGGTATTCCCGGATTCGTGTGAATCGGAGGAGGAGGACGACGACGATGATGATGATGAGGGGCTTTGAATAACCGCCACGTATATTCATATATCAGCGCGTTGTAACGTGCGCGTATCAAACGTGCTAATAAACGATCGACTCAGGTATTCGCGGCGGAATATTATAGAATTATCGATATGCCCAACGAGCGTTATAATATTGCTGTGAAATGGAAATAACGAAGATAGCATAAAGCTAATCGGAAGATTGAATTCATATAGCTTTGCGCGTTGGTTTTTCGCCGCCGCGTCAAATCGATAAGCAATAAAGTTATCCGACTGATCGTTTAATTTTGCACTCTACGTGGACTAACTATAGTTGCTTTTTATTCATTATTTTTTTTTTTTTTATCAACATCCTACGTTATGCCAACATATCGCAACTGTTTACCTACGCTTGCGAAAATAAATTGCTTCGTAATATCTTATTTATCGCGCGCGATAATTTTCCGTCTTGTTGAAATTTATAACACGAATGGATAATCTTGAAATTACGGATACGGATATGAAAAAAAAAAAAATTACAAGCGAAGTTTAAATTGAGAGTAAAACGTAAAGGGTTAATAGTATTGCAATTTCCTCGGAGGAAAGGGGGTTGTAATAATATAGTCGATTGGAGAATATTGAGTCAGCATGCAGATAATTCCCGCGAACAAGGGGAGTGTAACGTTGGGACGGCACCGTTATGAACGAGTATCGGTCGCGGCTTCTGCTCGGATCCCATCAAGCAAATGGCTCATATATACCTCATGTAAGGGAAATAGGGGCATAATGGACTACTGGGGTAAAATGAGCCAAACAAACGTGACGTCAAGACTGGGCAAAATAAAATACCATGAAATTTCTAAAACCACTAAATCGCGAAGTAAGAATGTGTTGTAATTATAAACAATTTTTTGCACTATATCGAAAAATTTCGTAATTTGAATGTCATTACTTTTTCTACTTTAAATAATATTTTGTAAATTTACAGCTTGAGGTGTTTTCCCGAGTAATGTACGATGATTACCATTTTTTGAAATGCCTTTCCATTTAATCCATTAAATTTAAAGTTGCCAGTAACTTGAAAAAAATTCAGAATTTCGTAAAATGGAAATCGTCGTATTAATTTTCGTCGAACTCCGAAATAATGAAATTTTTTTTTTTTCCGAAGCCAAGTATATTTTTGATGAATTTGGTGATAAACAGACAATTAATGCCTCTGAAACGATGACGACGGCCCATATTTCTTAGGCGGTCCGTTTTGCCCCGTTATCACTTACAAAAGAGTCCGATCGAACTCGTTTAGATTGTGATGAAAATCGCGTGATATGGCACAAGAAATTTGATATCGCGATTGTGTGCAATCTACACGTCAGATAGGTATACCGACCTCTGGGTACACTGGTTGGAAAATCGAGAGCTAACGGGCGAATTCACCGGTTACCAAAGGGTCGTGCAGCCTCACCTCAATTCCATCTTCGTCATCTAATAGACGGACGGTTGATGTTCGTGCGTTGTGACAGCTGTGTGCTCAATAAAGTTGACCGCAGTTCAACCGACCAAAGCGATGTTAATGAGTCGCGAGTATTAATAATTTATCCCACAAGTAAAATTTCCCATAGTGGCAACACGCTACGAGCAATATATCTTTAAGGGGATATAATTATGTGATTAATGAAGATCGTCCGTGTTATCGTGGCCTGTGTGACGATGCCAATCGTCGAGGGGAGGTAAAAAATAATAAACGCTCGTCACGACAGTACCGTTCACGTATATTTCTCATTCCGCGATTCTCGACACCTTTCACCGTAAAAAGACTAAATAAAAGCAAAGAGTCATGTAAACGGTATTATAAATTAAATAAAGTTCCATTGTGATAACGTTTATTCGTTTGAAATACTACTGTTTTGACAAATTTGCTGCTGCGGTAAACGTGAGTTAAACTACAAAAAAAAAATGTTTACTTTCGATCGAAAAACAGGCGAAATCGATCGATGAAAAAATTCTTAAATTTTTTTGTTTTTTGATGAAAAAATTCTTAAATTTTTTCAACCACAGTCCGCATTGCCGAAGAAAGACGTATTTATTTTTTTCCCCATCTGTAAGACCATTACGTGGCGAGAGAATGTAATAAGAAAAGTACGAAAAAGAAACTGGTAGAGTCACCTCTCGAAACGAACGTTCACTACTCGCGTCTTCGATGAGACGTCGATAAAACTTACCATTCACTTCTTTTCTGCGTTAACCTTCCGTGGATATTTATCATTCAATAGTTGAAATAGTGGTAAACGCGGTTTTTTAGCGTATAGTTACAAAAATAATCAGTAGAACATTAAAATAGCAGCAAAAATGACCAATTTTACTGGAAAAATATATTCAATCTTCGCCCCACTTGTACATTAAATTTCTCACGGGAAAAACCAAAGAAAAGTAATAATTTCATCAATTCTATCGGTAATATTTTGGCGTTAAGCATATGGAACTGTGGAGAAAGACCCATTAATGATCGAATATCAAATAATTCAATGAAAATTCAACATCGTAACATATACGAGGAGTTTTATTAACACAGATAATCTTGCGATCACATTTCGTTTCATAAATTGCACGTCGAATAATCGATAATCGAAAGCTGCCGATAAACATTGAGAAAATATAATTACACATAACAAGAAAGATACCTAATTTTTTTTCGTACACACCTCGAAGCAACAAATCTCGAGATATCGTTATATATCGTAATCGATCGTAAGTAATCGTGTATTAAAAATCAATTAGAGAAAGCGTCGTCGGTGGAACGCCAGTTTTTCGAACCATTTATGAATCCCGTAGTTTCATTGGGTTCATTAGAAGGATAAGAGGTCGAAGGAGATGCGGAAGAACAGGCCGGAGGGATGCAACCCCTCGTGTGTTCGGGTGTTCCGAATAGCATAACAGCGACCGATTGATTTCTCGCTTGATTAATGCTCATCCCACGCCTCACGAGAAAGTTATCCAAAGCCTGAATGCTTTCATAAAGACTCTCAAGATCGCAGCTGGAATACGGCAGAGACGGGCGTCGACGTCGACGACGACTCGAAGCCGATGCGCGTCGGACGATTTGATTGCTGTTCATCGAGTTTCCAAAAAATCTCGGGGTTCCCGTCGGCGTATTGGAATTCGTCGTACCGAGAATACTCGCGCTTTCCGAAACGATTTCGAACTCATCGTTGAGTCTCTCGCTGCTGTGACTCGAGCTTATCATCGATATCTTCGTAACGTGACTGTCTCTCGAACATACCGATACTTTCCTGAAACTCGCGATATCCTTACCGAAAGAACGTCCGCAGGTACCGTTAGGGGTGGACGAGGCGGTGGAAACGGTCGTCGAGTTGAGACTACAATTTTGCGAAGTTCTCGAATTCGATCGGGAGCTCCCGAGGAGTCTTATTATCGCGCTTTTCGGACATGTAATTTCAGTATCGCTATTTTTTCTCGTCAATTCTTCGATTTCGATATCGCGATTGTTATCATGAATGGGATTTTTATTGTGATTATCGAATTGTTGATTATCGAGAAGAGGACGACGACGACGTCGCGGACGTCGTCGACATATAGAATTTTCGTGTTGTTCGAAGTCGACGGGAAGGTTTGGGTCGTCGTCGTTGTTGTCGTCGTTGTTATCGTCGTCTCCGTCGTTGGCGCAACCGCACGCGCCCTCGCAAGCGCATCCGTTTCTCTCGACTTGGGTGATTCTCCGCGGGTGATTATCGTCGTTGGATTGTTCCTCAGCGGCGACGATTACGGCCGCCGCCGCCGCCGCGATGATTACGCCGGTTTCCGTTTCGCCGACGATTGTTGGAGCGTTGATCGTGTACTCTCTCGCAACGTCGGCGTACCCTCGTCTCGGTCCCGACGAAGCATCTTGACAATCGTTCGACTGCGAAGCATTTATTAAGGCGGAAGTCGAGCATTCAGCGTAAGGATGACGAGCGGGAGAACCGGCTGCGTCGGGGACGGGATGAAGAGAAGAAGAATGTGCCGGAACACCGGTGGATACGGGATATCTCGTTGACGCGTAGTTTTGTAGATACGCACCGAGTGCCTCCGCGTCGACGGATGTCGATGGTCCACCGGGTGGCGGTCCGAGCGGATCGGTAGCCGGAAAGGAACGGGAATATTCGCCGCTGTTTCGAAGCCAAGAACTTCGGGCTTTGTGACCTCTGATGCTTACCAATCCCTCAGCGTCGTCTGATAATCGCGAAATCATAATTAACCCAATCAGAAATTACCCCCCGACCCGCTACGCGCCGAATCAATAACAATCATTTAGTAGCTAAATTAATAAATTAGGAAATGAGGCGCTCACTGGATTCCGAGAGACCGGATACATCGAGATTTCTGGGAATAGTTCCGGGTGGCGTAACGTAAGGCGGCGGAGGACTCTCCGGAACTCGATTATCATCGGTATTAACTCCGATCGGTGTCGTCTGGCAGCTTCTGCTGGTGCTGACGCCCTCGAGCCATACGAGTCCAGACGACTGCGGAACGGCTTCTTGTTCGCAGCTTCAGCAAATTCGAATAAAAAGAGTTCCGGAAGTGAGAAGATACCGATTTATCGTTGATTTTTATAAGGATAACGATTTAACTTACGATCGGTGACCCGGTGAACTTCGGCTTCTCGGCTCTCGGCATATATTTCGCTTCTTTCGACGTCTCGTTACCTCGTTTCCGTCCATTCCGACCTTCACGACTTCGTCGTAACCCGGCGGAGCTTCGTAAACCGGCGGATCATCCGATACTGTGATTTCGTCGATTCTCGCACCGTCTGCAATGTCGAAAACTGTCCGATGTTACGGTAAGCCTACGTGGGCGGCACGCGACAATCGTGACATTGTCTAATGAATTTCAAATGTTTGGAGATCTTTACCGAGAAGTTCGCTGATGGTCTGCAATCGCGATTGCAATTCTCGCTGCTGTCGCGCTCGCGCCCCCATTCTGTAGAGGAGTATAATTAGTGCAGATATAAGGACTATGAGTCCGAGACTACTGGCGACGAATACGAGAGTCGCTGTCTTCAGATCCGGATAACGATCGATCTTTGGGAAATAGTAATTCGCTTTGTTCATATGCCACTTGCGATCCTGCGGCTCGACTTCCCAATCTAAAAACGACGATCGTAGAGCAATAATACGATTTATTGATACAATTGAAACAATTCATATTCGAGAATTTTAATAAAATAAAATAAATAATATTTATATTTTTAATAATAATAACCATAATAATAATTTTTTTTTTTTATTGAATAATTAATATGATATTCGATGAGAAATAAATAAATAATTTATTGATTGCACGCGATGCGAACCTCGAAAGCACGTCGATGGCTCGTCGCTGTTATCGCCGCAGTGATCGAATCCATCGCAATTCAATTGGCTCGGTATGCATCTGTGATTTTGACACAGAAAGTCCGATCCGGTGAAACAATCTGCAATTGAGATAAATAATGGTAGCCGCTGGTAGTAGCAGCGATCGTTATTTTGAGGAAATGATTCGCGATGTTTTATACCCATGTAACTGAATGCTGCATAAACGATCGCCACCCTTGAAGTCGATCCGAAAGTACCACGTAAACTAACGTGAAATCCACTCGTTACCGGGGCAACGTGTTCGCGAAGTCTCGGTGGCTGAAGCTGACTGGCCGGATGTCTCAGCACCTCAAGAGGCAAAAGTGCCGAAGTGGGTCCTTGTTTAATCGTTAATTCGGTATTACCGGCTAAAAATTTACGATTTTTTCGGTAATAAGAGAGAACGTGGCGAAACGGGCAAACGCGGCAAAATAGGCAAATCGAAACAGAAATAATAGAAAAAAAATTGATTTGCGATTTTTTTTCTTTATTAAATAAAAATTAAATTTTTTTTTTTCAATTTAGATAACATTTAGAAATTTTTTTTTTTAAATTCAAGATTTTTTTCAACCTTAAATTTTATCCCAATTTTTATTAAATTTTATGTACCATTTTCCATTTTTTTTTTTTTTTTCGGCAATATTCCCGATTTTTTCCAACGCCCATTGTGCTGCCTTATCCCAAATTAATGTTCTGTAAAGAGCGGAAATTGCTGAATTTCGAAACCAAAACTGACCCATGTCGGCGAAAGTGACGACTTTGAGATACATGTGTGTCTTCATATGAAGAAAATTCTTCGGTGGTCTTATGAGCCAAACGCAGTCGTACGTTTTGACACCCTGTCCTACCATATCCATCATGGTGATCGCGCCGCCGAGATTTTCCACGTAACCACCGCAATCGGTGATCGGCTGTACAGTCTTATCGAGCAAATGGCCAAATACGAAAGAGTAGAAGGCTTTGTAACCGAGTCCCGTACCCCCGTTGGCATAAAATCGTATTAACAACGACGGTCCCGAGCTGACGATAACGGGGGGACGAAATCTCGCGCCGCTGCTTACGTCCAGACGTTGACCGTTCCAATCGTAAAACTTTTTTTTTTTTTTTCATAAAACACGAAAAAAGCGTCAATGAGCAGATTGATGATATTATATCGATATATAGATCGAAAGGGATACGACGCAGGTGCGATATAGGTATAGGGATCGATATTTTTATTACCTCGATTATCGATACTGTAGCCAATTGAAAATCGCTAAAAAGTACTCTGACTCTGCAAGACGGAGCGTCCGTAGGGCAAGTTACGAGATACTCCATTCCCAAATCTCGCGGATAGCGAGCCGGAAAAAATGGTGACGTCAAAATACCACCACCCGTGTTATTGTTAATCCCGTTAGAACCACCCGACAAGGACTCACCGCCCTTGAGATTTATTCGATTTCCTGTTGTTTCAACATCGTTGAACATAGTGAAAGGGTTATTACGACTTTCGATATATTGTAATGAAGTTATAAACAATAATTAAGGGAAAAACTTGCTCTCGGCTGTGTACTCGATGGTAAACGCATGTCGATGGGATTGACTATAGAGCAAAGCGATCGATAGGGTCCTCGTACTGGAGCGATAAGTTATCGGCGAGTAGAGACCACAATACGGAGCTCCCGAAACGTCTTCGTAAGGCGGCTCCGAAATCCAGACGTAATCACATCTGTCGACGTTTTCGTTTCAAATACACACCGGATATGACGACAATACATCGATCAATAGCTAATATGCGTTATAAATTCAGTTTATTATGGGAGCGCCGAAGTATCGATCTTTCGGATTGTAGCCGAAGAAAACATCGGTACATCAAAAATTGATGTTTTGAACGTAAAACACCGATAAAAAAAATGGCTATTCGAGTTTATTGGGTAAATTTTTTTTTTTTTTCTATTTATAGCAGCATTTTTTTTTTTTTTTACATTTTTGTCTTTTACCTGCATGGGCTATCCATCATAATTCCTCCATCGTTACAATGATGAGACAACGCCAAACTTTTGAAAGTCACTGTGATAACGCAAGACGGACATGTTACGAGTTCCAAGCTGCATTGATCGTGCGAACTGTTGGTCACGTAGATCCTCGATGCACGATGCTGCCTCGGCGAATTTTTAATGAGTGATACATTTTTTCCGTACAATATCCCCTTCTCCCCGAGTTCCAAATACAAACGTCTCCCATTGTGGGCACCGCAGATATCCTCGTTTCTCACGACGTTACAGTTCACCAGCAGGAAACAGCCACATATCGTCGCAATGATCACTGTTGTCACGCGATAATCGAATCCTTTCATCATCTTACCTATCCCCCCGTACGATCTTTTATACGATCGCTTATTATCAATACGAACATTTTGTGTTATCGTGAAAAATTCAAGAAAATCACCACTTCAATGAACTATCACCGTAAAAAAATAAATAATCGTTATGTCCCGATACTCGTACTCGACTGCAACGAACTATTTGCCCTTCTGTTCTCACTGTCGAGAAACCCCCGACAGTCTGTAATGCTATTATAATTTCGTTAGCTGGGTACTGTACGCGTTACGTATACTTCTTTTTACGCTTTAGTCCACACTTCTAGGGTATCCTTATTGCTTCGGACGAACGGTGTGATTTCCGTCTACATAAGTACACAGATACTCCGCTTTATACCGCCGTGCGAAATGTTTTTTGCAAAATGATGTTTTTTCAGTATTATTCTTCATTAATCCTGCAAACTCGCGGGTTGTTGTTATTCATTGTATGTATTATTGAATTTTTATCGTGAGACACGTTGTTTTTATTTTTTTAACTCCCACCTGCTCGCCGGGACATATATGCGAGTCCTTTAGTCTCCGAATCGATAAAAACTATTGACTATATATTGAATACGAGTAATTTCGGAAAAATGTTAAAGCTCTGGACTGACAAAATAGAGTATTTGTGATATTAAGATGTTTTGTATTAACGAAAAAGAGTGCAGTAGCATAATTAATCGCATATTATAGTCGGGATATTCGGGGATATAATTTTTTATTTAACACGATAATATTATTTTTTTTACATCCTTTTTGGGTCGAGAGTTTTTTTATTCTTGTAACATTTTTTTAAACTTTTTTATCGGTGTCCCAGTTTTGCATCGGTAAACATACCTACACCCGGCTGTAGAAGCGGTGCTTACTATACGCCCGCGCTAAGCCCAAACGTCAGCAGGTGCTGTCAGTGTACGAAAACATTTACCCAGAAGCTCCACGATCGACTTAACGTCAGATTAAAAAAATTCCATTCTTCTCATTCATAATGGATCGTTACGATAACGATTGATCCGTTCGAAAGTTTCGATATTCGTGTTTTCAGTCTAAATACGATATATCAGCTGATATTGTAGCGTGCAGTTGTGTCTAACGTCGCCGCTCTCGACGTAAACCCAAACCTCCAAAGACGCGCGATGAAGGACGATTATTTGACAAACAACTCGTCTCCCAGCAGTGACAAATCAAATGCCTCGTCGATTATGGATCTCTCCATAGATCCGCAACGACAAAGATTTCCCATGTGCATCGTATGGACTCCGATACCTTTCCTCACGTACGTTAGAACGCCTTAACCTCCAAAAAAAATTTGACAATTCGATGAATCATCGTTGTGCGCAGATACTTCGTGCCGTTCATCGGACACATGGGGATTGCAACGACAATGGGTATAATACGCGATTTCGCCGGACCTTATCACGTGTCCGAGGATAAAATGGCATTTGGACGGCCAACGAAATATTGGCAACTCGATTGCAATAGAGCGAAAGGCGGCAGAGTTGGATTTGACGCAGCTGTGGCGGAGGCGAGCGAAATTTATAAAACTAGAATGGTAATGTTCCTCGACGATTCTACACACGCTGAAGGAATCGTTTGATCCGAACCGACGCACTTAATTTTTTTTCAGCATAACTTGTGCTGTGATAATTGTCATTCGCACGTCGCGACGGCTCTAAATTTAATGAGTTACAAAAATTCTTCAAACTGGAATATGGTAAAACTTGCATTCCTCATGCTGATCTATGGAAAATACGTCAGGTGAGGAAACTTTGGTTTTTTTCAACCAATTTTCATTTTTTTCATAAATTTAATAAATTTTGTTAAATTTTAATAATTTTAATAAATTTTTTTTAATTTTAATAATTTTAATAAATTTATTGTTTTAGCTTTTGGGCGTTCGTCAAGACTTGGCTGCCCTTTTCAGTCATCGTTGCCATCATTGCGCTTTACTGTTTACTAGTATAATTCGTCGAGGTATAGAAAAAAATCTACTCGTTTGTCTCAAAATTATTATCTATTTAATACACGCAAACATCTTGCGGTCTGTACATACAATAGAGACAAGATTTATGTACACGAAAAAACGAAAAAAAAAAAAAAAAAAAAAAAAAAAAAAAAAAAAAAAACATCAATACTCAACTTTCTTACAAAATAAAAAAAAATCTCATGACAAACTTAATTTTCAGAATTATTTAGTATTAACAATGGCGAAAGGAACTCGGCGTGTCCATTTGATTATCTCAAATCGTTATGCGTAAATACAATTATGCGATAAAAATTGTCAAAAAAAAAAAAACAACAAAAAAAAATAATTATTTTGCTCCACTTTCCATTTCGTTAATGACGCCGTTTTCCATTCCAAAATCGTAATCGTATTCTTCGTTTTTTATTCTAATGAAATACGACATTATCTCGTCGATTCTCAGTCTGTCGATTTCAAAATCATTGTTGAAGTTCTTGCTGAGTTTGAAGGGAATGCCGTGGAGATAACTTTGCCAATCTCCCAAAACGAGAGGATTCTGCGACATCGGCGCCGGATAAGGTGGAACACCGGATGATCTATCTCCGAGATAAGGATACAATCCTCCGCCTGACGACGATGTCGGGGACTGTGGATTAACCTCTTTTTCAATTATAATGTAGTCGTCAGGCTGAGGGGGTTCTGCTTCCTCCGGAGTGTCCGGCGGGGACTCCCGGTGATGCCTTTTTTTACCGAAGAACCAAGACATGTTCTGTAAAAGACAAAACTCTCAATAATACGAATTTTTCAATAAAAAAACATTTTTTTTCGTTATTTTTATGAATAACTTATGTGTAGACATGTATCATTATTATTTCAGTCAATTATCTGTTAATTTTTCATTTCATTAATGTTTTTTTCATCAAATAACGTGTTTTGCAGGAAAACACAACGTAAATATCATACCAATGTATATTTTTAATGGAATATCTTTGTTTTTTTCGTTGATTTTATCGATTATTTGTGGGCGTAATATCATTATTATTTTTTTGTCTTTTGAATTTCCATTTATTTTATTTTTTTCAATTTAAACGAGAGCCAAATAAAAACTAAACGAAAGACCGTGAATTCGTGTCGTTTAACAATTTAAAAGTGATAAATTTGAATCGTAAATATCGCATTAGGTTAGTCACGAGTTATAAACACTCGCATGCAGTCGAAACCAACAGCCACGAGCTAATAACGAGACGATGGTAAATTGTTGCGATTAACCTGTACACCAACAAAAATTCTTGTCGATGCGTTATGTAAAGCCTTTAAAATCTATTAAAATAACATGTATTTGCTTTCTAAATTATTCCCGATGTCTGACACGAGCCAATGTACATGCCGTACGAGTAAATTATAAAAAAAATGTCATAAACTTACATGTTAGAATAAAAGAATTACAACGAATCTAACAGAGAGAGTAATGCACGATATTTGTCACGAGAAAAATCACCATGCTGTGGTTGCACCAGTCAATCGTCCGTCTTAACAGAATGATTAAGACAGCGATTAATTAAACTGCGGTATGAGAGATTACAATACTTGACGACACCAAACTTTCTGCTGTAGTTCGGTGCGTTCGATTAATTAACGCCAAGAGCCCCAGAACCCGATTGACAAGTGACGGGAGGCCTCCTCGCTACAAGCTGACCAACCAAACCCGAGGCCGCCAACCAACCTGTCGAAAATTCGAATTCCGCTCGCGACGACGCGACGCATCGATCGATAAATTAACTGCATATATTGGTGTATTTACAACCAACAATCTTTATCAACATCGCTATAATCTGGTGAACCGCGATTTTTCGCGTGTGATAAGAACACGTTGCGGTGCATACAGTTGGCAACATCGTCGATCACTGTGCAAAAATAGATTTAAAAAAAAAACCATCCAAAGTCAAGCGAGTGTTTTATCTCTTTGTATTTCGATATTTAATTCTTTTCGGCATCGATCCGAAGTTATACCGATGACATAAATAACAGTAGAGACAATATTGATCGTCCGATTAATATATCGTCATCGAATCTCGTCGATAGTGAAGGAAAGACCGCGCTAGTCATGCGAGTATGCCGAACGTTGTAGGTTAGTGTTCGGACTCTCGGAGTGCGCCACGAGTTGTATCGCGGGTTTGTCGGAGGATTATCTCTGTCGATCCTCTGTTTATTATTTTATTGACGAATTCACTCCTCGGGTCTGGAAGCCCGAGGAAACTTATCGGCTCGACATCGACCTCGCGACGCTGTCTTGATCTCTTAGTGTCCGTTTTTTATTTTTATTTCCGCGAGCGTGTTAAAAACGCATCTAGAATCGGACACGGTGTTTAGCAACGTCCGCAATGGAATTCACTGCAATGATCAATCCTCATAGCCGTCGTGTTGGCAAGTTTAACGAGCCGCGGCAAGGTAGCAGTGCGGTCGCATTGTTTTTGTGGTTGCGCGTCGAGTGTAGCGATTGTACCGTAGTATACCACTGATGCACACCGCCGCGCGTCATCGGGTTTTTCGTCATTTCGTCTGGTGGTCAAGAGAACGGGTACGCGAGTGTTTAGTGTCACGTTGTACTCGACTCCAATGAGCGTTTATAATTCTCTGTGCGCGTGAATAATTGTCAAAGTTTTATTATCGCGATAATTGAGCGATCTGTGTGCCGCGAGCCTGCCGAGCTGACGACCTGCCGAGCGGGGCCGCCTCTTGGACCGATCGAACAAGCTCGACAGAGCCCACCAGGCTAAACGGGGCCTCCGACTCTTTCGCGCCAACGGACTTCGCGGACTCGACGTGACGGTAAGCCCCCTCTACAATAATCTTCGTTATCGCATTGCAACGATGCAAACTACAATGAAAATAACCGGAAGAAAACTATAATATATTTTCTACTCGATTTTTCGCATTGTTTCATTAATTTGAGACATTGATCGACCGATCCGCTAATCCCCGATCATTCCTTCGCGCGAATCTATTTTATCCTCTCGTTGCAAACTCTTTATACTCTTCTTTGTTCGGTTAGACGAATTATTGTGCATTTATAATATCGATGCTCGGTTACACACGTACTTCCTTGACATTGCCTCGTGTATTTGACGCTATCTCACGACGTTTGCGCGAACGCAAAGTGCGGGATATCTTAAAATAGACGAGACTCGGGCACCTCTGCACTCCGCGACAGCGACTCGATTAGATCGAGTGGGTGAAGGGGGGGAGACACTGCTGGGGGACAAGTATGGAGTACAGTTGTCTTTCCATATAACGCTCGCGTAACAAGCTCAATAACGACGACTCGATGAGTCAATGCGGTAGTTGCGGATATTTCAACGTTTTATCATTCTCATCAGATTCATTAAATCCCTATGAGCGTAACGAATCTTTCGAGATTTTTCGATATATCTTCGATTTATAGCTTTTTAGGATCGTAGCGACTATAGTCATTTTTTTCGATCTATATTACGATATATATTACAGAATGTTTTATAACATTGATATAGTTAAGTATTGCGCGAAAATTTATCGTCTATCAACAAAACACCTGTTGGCTCATTCCTTCCGTTCTTTCTTGTTTTTTTCGCCGTGTCATGCACCACAGCCGCGATATAATTATCTTTCGATACTTCGATGTGTTCTTTAAACTCGAAATAAGAACGCGCCGGTGTTGAGGAGTAATTGCGGCGGCGTAAATAGGCCAGGAAAGTCCCGACAATCATCGGGATAACCGGGGCAGCTCCCCCGCCCGGCTCTCTCTCTCCACCAGAACGATCTATTTTAGCAAACAATCTGGCGCACCAAGTAGGTCACCCCTAAGCGCGATCTCTCTCTTTTATTATTATATTCACGTCCTTCGCAAGCATATTTTTATTCTTCAAATCGGATAAACGGGATCGCACGAGGTACGATGAGAGCCAAATGAAACATCGAGCAAACGGTGTCTCGATGTTCATTTATTTCGATAATTCGTCACCATAATTTGTTGAAAAAAAAAATGAAAAAAAAAAAAAAAAAAAAAAAAAACAAAAGGGTATGAAAATGGTTTTTTTGTTGTATTGTTTAAATTTCTTCACCATTCTGCTCTACTTCAGTGCTGCCGTAACGGCTAATAGTATGCTTTACTACTACTTCGGTAGGGTTACCATCGTAGCTATAAATACATCGGGATGACAAGCGTGGACTTGCGAGTGTCGGACGATGCCAAGTGGAACCCCGATGCATCATCGGAAGGTTCAACACGTGTTGTACCTTTTTGTTTTCTTTTTTTCCTTCGTAATTACGCATCACGCTGCGTATTCGTAGACATTGGCAGAGTGTTCAATGACCCGAAAAGTCATGAAAGATTTTAAATGACATAATATTACGCGGGACGCGAAAAAAAAAAAAAAACATGAAAATTGATAAAGTCATTTAAAATTTTTCGATCTTTTGGAAACCAAATATAAATCGAAATAAAATGTCGTACACTATTCGATTGCGATTTTACGAGTTTTTATGAATTTTTTAGCATCGGATCATAGTTACGCTAAAAAAAAAAAATTATGAATATGTAATTTGTTTTCAAAGTTTTCATTTTCTCGTCCATTTTTCCGCGAAATATCGTCGTTACAAACCGCAAATTAAATGATTCCTATTTCGTTAGCGGAAAAAAAAAAAAAAAAAAAACATCGAGGAATTTTTTTATGTTACAGTATCGTTGAGGGGACATATGTGATGTACAAGAAAATAAAAGTGTCCAAGTGCCGATATCGGGGTGGGTGGTAGTAAATGCAGTGCGCGGTGGATGTTGGAGGTATCAGCGGTAGGATCATGTCCAGCAAGCACCCACCGACGAGTACAATAACGGCTAAAGGTAAGACATTTTATCGATGTATTGTTAAAAAAAAAAAAAATCGTATCATTCCGATACAAAACTCGAATCGACCGAGAAACGCTCCCCCCCTCCCCCTCTCTTCGAACTCAAGTTTGCTGAAAATAGAATAGCCAGACGTGCGTTCGCCGACGATCCGATCGCCTTTGCACTTTGCGCCTCGTCGGTTGTGCACATTGCGCGTCGCCGATGTACACGTCCTTAAGTATTAATAGAATGTGCAATTTTCTGCGCTATCCATCGTACTTTACATTGCATACGAGTGGTACGATGTTTTTTTTTTTTTTTTTTTTTTTTTTTTTTCGCGGACTATTATCATTATTATAAATTCAGTATATTTGAGAATTATTTACTGGATCGACTTAACACGATGGTGTTATGTATTGAAGCGACTGAGCCTCGATCCCGAAGTAAAAAAAAATGCGCATACGAATCGTGTTGGGCACGTGGTGGTCTGGTGGTTTCGAAGGCGCTAGTGATTCCGGTAAACCGATGTATGCTGATGCAAGCGCGCATTGAACTATATAGAGACGGAATGCATAATGCGAAAGACAAGGATCGAAATAGAAGCCATGTGTGTTTGTTACATGTTTTTTTGTTACGATAAACGACGAGGGAGACGGCGTTCGCGCGCACAATTGCGATATGCCTAATGTTTCCATGTAGTATACAACGATAAACGAGACAAATGTTTATTTCTTTTTCTCCGAAACTGCAGGAGGTAATGGAATTTTTTTTTTTTTTTTTACTAAAAGATCGATGTGTGTCGAGAGGCTTAAAAAAAATTGTCGATATGAAACAAAAAAAAATTCTCGGCGGAAGATTAAATTGTTTTTGATTGCGATGGAGACTCTCCAGTAGATACGAAGCCTCTAAAATAAAAAATAAAAAAAACGAGTTATTCAAATTAATAACAATTACGAACCGTTGACAATGTTTTTTTTTTTTCGTTTTTAATAATTACGTAAAAAAAACCAATTTTTTTTTCACAGATTTCTCAGTTTTATATTTTTTTCACATTTTTTTCGTAAATTTTTTAATACATGTAGTTTTTAGTCAATAAATTAATTTATAGTTATTCGGAGTTTCGGAAAAAAAAAATTGAAATATGAATCGTATTTTATTGTAAGCGGTTTATTAACGATATTCATTGCATGGAGTTAATAAAATCGTGTGGCATTATCATACTTTTTACCCAAAAGACCAAAGTGTGGTCGTTGCATAGTCCACATTTGCTGGTATTACCCTCCGGTCGACCGCAATAACTGACCGCGTCCTACAATGCCGGTAATTTCTACATTTCACGAATTCCACGAAAAAACTATTTATTAGTCCATTTTATTTATTGAAAACCCACTATTTTAACGATCTATAAACTTTTAATACTTAACCCGCAGTTCCGTCTAAAATAAATACATTTTTATTCGAGAAATCGAGAAACATTAAGTGACCGGTATTCCCTAATTCTTCTTCAATAATTGCGATACAACTGACAAGTAGATCACCTCATTTACCAATTTCAACCGCATGGAGAATTAATGCTTATCTTTTTGGTAATTTCTTTCCACCGTAATAAAGTTAATTTTACATTCGCATCGACACATTTTGTTTCACATTTGGTTATCATTCGATTTTTAGCGATCGAACATAAAAAAAAATTGATTCGATAAACAGAAAAACAGGAAAAAATCAATTTATTATTATTATTATTATTATTATTATTATTTTATCTTTATGGAATATTCCGAATATAGAAAATTGAATAAAGTGTAACAATCGATTGTTAAATGTGTATTTTCGTTGTAAGTCAAGTAGTACCCTATTAATACGAAACTCTTGAGATTCGGCTGCGAAGACTCGACGAGACACTTCGATGGGTTCTCAAATTAGAAGGACTTCGTTGGCGAACCTCCACATGAATGAATATTATCCTGGCAATGATTCCCGTTAGATGTCTTCAGCAACACTACGCTATATATTTGAATACTTATTCCGCGATTAAAAGAAATAATATTGTCCACTTATCGTTGTGCCAAAATTATTGTTTGGAACATAAGAACACACGAGAGTGAGAAATATCGAGATAAAGAGAAGGAGAGAGCGACAGTTGCGAAGATTAATCGAGAAATGCAAAACGGAGGCAACTCCTCCCACGGATCGGCATGCTGCCGACACGGAAATATATTGTTCCTCCCGACCGACGAGCGCGGAAGGGCGCGTGACGTTTTCGACTATTATTAATGGCAACTGTCGTGCCAAACTTCGAAAATAAACATGCTGTACACCTTAGTTAATTTAAAGTTCCGAACGGGACACAGAGCGGGGAAAGCCTCTCTCGATCCTCGTGGTATATACGAGCGAATCTGCCGCCATTCACATTCTCCATCAGCAAGTTGCATGCGCGCTGAGCCCGCGAAAGATATACGCGAATTTAAATCCAAAAAAATTGGGGCTAAAAGAATAAAAATAAATTTTCAAAAAATTTTAAACTCTAAATTGTAAAAGGATAATAACGAGAAATTATAAAAAAAAAAAAGAGTAAAATAGCAAATAATGATTCGCGTACTATAATCGGAAGCTTGCTGCACTCAATTACAAATAAATTTCGCATCGATAATATACGAATTATTATTAATTTTTATTCTTTATTATCTATTATTATTATTTTATTATAGTTGTTCCGCCCTTTTTGTTAATACGATTTTTTTCTAACACCGTTTTTTTTTACTACTTTTCAATTTTTTTAAATTATTCAAATTTAATTGATTTTTCAACGCGCCGATTTCCCTAACATTCCCTTCCCTTCCCTTCCCGCTCTCGGCAACCTGACGATTTTCCACCATTATACGGAACGATACTTGAACCACAGTTCGTCTATCGTGTACCGCAACAAGATAATCCAAACTGAGATTCTCAGCCGATATTAAAATACGTCTCCCTTCCTCCGCATCGCAAATCCAATCACTATCCGTGGGTATCGTGAAAGCGAAGGTGTAAAAACGCCCCGCGGACAAGTGCGAGTCGACAACAAATATCCACATGCGTGGGAGTGGCGGCGGTAGCCTCGAAATAAATCGTTGGCGAGAGCATACGGAAATAGAATGGCGCAGCAAAAGCAGCAGTAGCACCACCAACAGCAGCAAATACTACCGGCGGTCATCCCGGAGTTAACGACTCATAAGAGACGTCGTCGTCGTTAATGTTTCTTGCCGTTCCCTATACGGTCCTATTAATAGGATACTACGGGAATAAACATCAAGGACGCGTTATGAAACCCTTCCTCCCCGTCCCCCAAAAAACAAACTCATCCTTCGTCGTAATCGGTAACGAAGAAATAGATCTGTTCGATCGCAATTCGAAGACGAGAGGTGTCTAATGTCCTCACTGTGGTCGCAGGATGAGGCTTATGAATGAGGAGCGACGATGGTCACGTAATATTACGAAGGGAAAGGACGGATATGAGCGAATAACGGAGCAGTTGCAAACATTTGCTTCGACAAGATTCCTCGTCGTGTCGACTGTCGGGCGCGAAATAATTACGAGCGTATTTTGGCATCTATCCGAGCTTTCCGGTTATTCTGTACACACGGAAGCTTCGTAACAGCAATAACATTCGTACTTTTATTATATCGATATTGCGTGTTTCGTTAACGTCGCGTTTAATTCGACCGCTTCGGAACGTAAATGATTTTTCGGCTTCTCATCGACGCCCACCTCTGTCTGTTCATGTGTGAAATAATCGCTACCAGAATCGCCATTATACCGACACCCTTGGCGAACATAAATTTTCTCGCGTCCCATTCCTGATTCGCTGTCCACGTTAGAAACTCGACAACGTCCTTTGCGATTTGCGATCGCGACGCGGGGGTTCCGTCTTCGTAGTCGACTACGCCGTCTTGTATCATCTTTTTTTTTTTTTTTTTTTTACGGGATGAATCGATGAATTTTCGAGATATTTTGAGTTGAAAAATTTAAGGGTGAAATTTTATCGTCACTGACCTCAGGCATACCGATCGCACCGCCGGGAAAATAAGGATTAAACAATTGCCCATCGGCTAATTCGATTCCCGCGGGAGCCTCGCAATAACCGGTCAGTATAGAGAATACGTAGTTCCTTCCGGATCTTTTGGCGTTTACTATGAACGTCAGATCGACCGGTAAGGCACCATTGTTCGCCGCCCTCGCGGCCTCTTCGTTTGGAAACGGAGATGGTACTTTGTCCTCCAGTTTTGCTGGTCTTTTGAAATAATCCCCCTGATCGTCCGGTCCATCGTCTACCTGCGCATCAACGCCTTGACGATATTTCATCATCATCCTATCTCGGTGTTTATCGTATCGCGAAATAATTTATTGCGGAGAGCGGAGCAAAATTTTTATCCTATAGCAATTTTTTTTCGAATATTGACGAACCAAAAAAAAAAGTTGAAAAATTAATTATTAAACACTTTATATACATAGTTCGCATTTATTATTATTAATTATTATTTAATTAAATAATTTAATTTTTTTTCATTGTTAATAATAAAAACAAAAAAAAATATCTCAATTTTTTTCAATTATTTCTGATTTTAATGCCGTTTTGCTCTGCTCTCCCCTATATACACGTCGTTACTTCGTATTCGGCAGCGATCGCTTTCATCTCTTTTTCGGTGTACGCAACGTTTACGAGATCTTTGAACGCCAGATAACGAAGACTATGACAAGTCGAGCAAACGCTTCTGTAAACATGCCATCCTCTTCTAATGCTCTCGTGATCGAAGGACGACAAAACTCCATCCATAGACCACGGATAACTCGGTGGCTTAGCCTCTGTACCCGTCGCTCTGACCGATCTTTCGAGAACATACATTACCGATCCGCAACTCACCAACGCACCGGTCATTACTCCCATACAGGTTTTCAACATTTTTTTTTTTTTTTTGGTACTCAGTTTCCAAGAAATTTTTCTCTACGAAAATCTTAGATTTTTTTTTTACTTCGCGATTATCGTAATGTCGTGAAACTCGTATCTCGAGATGCACAACAGGCGGATCGATATCAGCTAACTTCAGCGATGTTTGTTTCTTTTTTTTTTTTTTTTAATTCGCCATTTTGTATTTCTCCAGTTCTCAACGCGCCACCGAATTACTTACCCTCGTCGTGCCAAAATACACGACAATAATAATTCGGGTGCATAACAAAAATTCGTCTTGATAACCGATGAGAAATATTACATTTTCCCGTAATATCGCGTAACGAGCCGCGTGTCGGTAGCATTGCTGACGAATTCTGCGGGCAATTATAAATTTCTTCTCCATTAATACGTCAATTGTGCACGCAGGTACGTCGACCATTGTGCTTATTACGAAACACATTACGCAATGAGCGACGAAAAGCCGCGACGTCGATTCGAAATACAAAACTCGCGAGGGCTATATTCGTTGGAGTTTCGTAAATAGAACGAAGTTATGCTTGTGCAAAAGCGTCGTTGTTGTATATCTAACCCACCAGAGGTTTAATACCTTTCCGCTCGTTTAATTTCACTGCGCTCTGTACCGTCGCCTTTTCATTACTATATAATTTGCGTGATCGCTTCATTTTATCAACTTGTCTCTCGCGACTAATAAATCAATTCCGACAAACATTTTAATATCCGTAAGATATACGATTACGATTTGTTATTAACGTTCGGACACTCGAGAGATTGTGAAATGGAGGATTTTCTCGGTTAGTTTTAGTCAGTGATTTACGATAAAAAAAGAACGATCAAGAAAATCCATACTGATTGTTATCCCCGATCGTTGTCGATAGAAACATTCCGACGCTGTGGAAGAATTATCGATTCGCATAATCCATAATCCTTTTCTCTTCGAATTCTCGTCCTCGAGATCTCGCGGTGTGAAACACCGAATTGCGTTGCTTCGTCATGGGGTTTGTAATAAATTCTTATTGAACTTTATCCGGCGAAAAAACGATTTTTTTAAATATTTTTTCAAAAGATCGATGTTTTTGGTAAAAAAAAAAAAAAAATTACCCTTTTCGTAAAATAATTAATATTGGGAAGGGACGATTTTTAAAAAATATGAATACTATAATAATTACCAAATCTCGATTGTTCGTTAAATGCCGAATGCCACGAACGGTTATTATTTCGAAAAAGAAAAATGAGTTTTATCGACGCAGATATTGAATTCAACCTTCTCGTTATTTTTTCTGTTTATTCCGTCCCCTCTTATTTATCTGAAATCTTAAATCGACTGCGGCACCGGCGAACAAAAGTCAACAAGAAAATTCACCGCTCATCCAAATCGTGCGAGAAATCTTTTTCGATTTATCGAACGCCGTTGTATGCCTTCGCGCCAACGCTGCGCGCCAACGCGTTTGGGCGAAAGAGCGAATTGGATCGATGCCAGTTCTCCACGCGTTTAACAGGTGTTTTTCCGAACGATTTACGATTTTGCCTAATTATCATTCTGGCGATTGTACCGACGCGCCCACCAGCCGCGTGGGGGTCAATTGCGCTTGACTTTTCGCCCCTTTCACAGAGAAATCGTCACGTCACCTTTAATTGTCATTGTCAATTTAATTTATTTCATTTTCGTTGGAGACTGCGCGCCCTGAGATTTTCTCGTGAATCAATGCCTTGCGCCAGTATTCGCGTTTTTTTTTTTTTTATAACTCGTAGTTTATTAGAAACGCCGACTGAGCGTGAGACGAAAAATATATATATAGGTATATTAAGGTAACCCGTGTGGGCTGCTTGCCGTCACGTGGTCGCGTTCCTTGGAAGAAACGCCAAGGCCACGTGTGTCAAGGAGGGTTGAAAGCCTACAATGAGGTAGAAGCAGAGGGAGCGATGTTACGTGCTGCGATAACAAACGTGTATTCTCCGCCCCCTTCGGCTCGACCGAGAATATCTGCGTGTTTTTCTCCGCGCTCTCTCACACACACGTACGCATACTCGCGTACGGAACGGTGGGGTAAAATGGTCCACTTTATGAATTCGGGGAATTTCGTCGACATACACAACATTTTTCGACTACTTTTGAACCAAAAATAGATTCGTCACATCCGCTTAGAGTATTTAAACGAAAAAAAAAAAAAAAAAAATTGGTAAAAATGGCCAATGATTAAATTATATTAAAAAAAACAAAAAAAAAAATTAATTTTGAATAATTTACTATCTAAAAGCGATATGTAAATTATTCTTGTAAGAAAATATACATTCATTCATTTTAAAAATAATGGAAGACTTTGTTAAAAGACAATTATCGAATTATAGTTTTATTTATCTGCATTCCTATTTTTCATATCAGTCCATTTTCACCCCGGCGATAGATGTTCTGTAGAATTTCGTTAAGCGTCGTTTCCGATATTTTTTAAGTAAGCAGTGATCTGCAGCATAAATAATGGTCGTGAAACTTGAAAATCGATTTTTTTTTATTTCGTGAATTTTAGCGTTGTATCATTTTTCCCGAAAGTTTGAGTTCCGCAGCTGTCCCATTTTGCCCCATTTTCTCTTATCGACTCCGAAATAACAAAAGAGGACACATTCTCAACCTCTGTATCGACACGTTGTATTGAATCCGCGCGCTCCAAATCCCTTTTATTGCTCAAATTTCTCATCGGCGTTTATTCGCGCGAATAAAAATTGTCAATCGGTCGATTGGTCATCGGATAGGAATGTTTCTCAAAGAATTTCTCTCGGCGTTTACGAATATATGCGAGAGCACCGATGCGATGAGAAAAGCTCAACTGGCTGTGTAGCTCGCGGTCAATGTACCGAAATCTTACTACCGGGACAACATTCTCGAGTATAGTAGTAGTTATTTTGTAATACTCGGGATCCGCGAAATCTATTTCAGAATTTACCGCTCTCCATTCATCCCAAAATTTCGTCCATCGCGCTGTACGACGGTTTAATTCGAGACTGGAACTCGCCGTTTACGCGATTTCAATCCTTACGCGCGCACGTAATATTTGGTAGTCGGTAATAATTCTCTGCCGTCGTATATATATAAAAAAAAAAAAAAAAAAAAAAATAGAGCGTTTGAGAATGAGGTAACTTCCGGCACGTGCCGAGTCCACGTGCACACGGTGTTAACAAATCTAACGAGATTATCTCAACCGCGTCTTTCACTCAAACGGAAAATCGTTACGATTTTTGTACAAAGAGCTTTCTGCGCTCATATATGCGATAATAATAACAATAACGATAGAAATAATAAAAAAAAACAATATTAATAATAATAACTAATGGAGGGAAAGAATGAATTCTTCGACGATGGAAGCTCTTGATGCGAGGAGAGCTCTGGGTTGTTCTCTCGAACTATAGCTTCGTCGGGCAGAACGTGGCCCCGAGGTTGTGGGTGCCACTCGCACGAGGATTCGATCGATAGACTCGCTGCCGCGCGGCCTTCGGGCTCTCGATCGGAGTGCCCCACGGGGCGGCGGAGAAGGGAAGAGACGAGAGGGCCGCAAAGCAGCACGTGCTGCTGCTCTCCCTCGAACAAGCCTCCGGTAACACCCGGAGGGGTAGGATGAGTCAAATTGCGAAGGTGGAGCCTATGTCTCGACTAATTTCGATTAGCTCGAGTGTGGCAATTTGTATACAGCCTAACTGAAGCCCTCAAATTTTTTACACGACTCGTTCTATCCACTGATAAAAACAATTGGGGTAAAAATGTTAGTTTTTCGGAGAGCCTCGTTTTTTTTTTATCTTAACGGGATACCGTTTTCCTTGGCACATTGGGGAAATCAATTCCCTTCAAATTACGCCCAATTTTTTTTTTTTTTCAAATTTTACCTCAATTTTTTTTATTTCAATAAATTTTTTTTTTTTTTTCATTTTTTTTCCTTCAATTTTCGATTTGTTCGTGAACAAGAAACTTATACGCGGCTGTATATAACTTTAGTTAATTGTGCCAAGAATAATGGCACAAAAAAAATTGGCTTCTTAGACTACCAAAAAACGACACTTCGACAACAGTTTGCAATTTTTTTCGGAATTTTTTCAAATTTTTTTATAGTTAAATCGATCATTTGAATAACTGGTCAAAAATTTCGGACGTATATTTCGTTATCCCTACGCGAGGGGTTAAAAGTTTAATTCATTTTTGTTTTTTTTCAATTTCGAAAAATAATTTATATTTGCTTGCGCTCGGTTTGCCTCGCGTATTCATTGTTTCCCAGATGGCCGTTTTGTCCCTTTATTCTCTTACACGTTAGAAATTGTCCATCGCGTAGGCAGCGAGCGAGGGAATATCTTTCATTGTGTCGGCATGTAGGTACGTCTACGTACTGGCGCGACAAACGAGAATAAAGTGAGACTATGCGGCGCCAGTGTGTGAAAAGTCAAGTCGCGCGCTCGACAGGGCTCTAGCGCGGTGGCTACAACCACCACCCCTGATGTGTGCGTTGTATATAAAGTAAAAGGGAAGCTACTCTGTTCGGAAGCACTACGATCGCTAAGGTACGAGGCGCTATAATAAAATAATACACATGTACTACTACGTCGAAGATTGTAGAAATACGCTCGATGAAACCACCCCCCGTTCCCCCCTTTGGCCTGAATACACTCGTTTTCACTTCCCTCTCGAATGTTTTTCGAGATTTTTCTTTTTATCTCCTATAACAAGACGTCCCCTCGAACGTTACAGAATTGTATATTTTTCAATGACTCTTCCGTCATTTTGCAATTATTTTACTTCCCGAGAAAAAATCCACGAGAGATCGAAATAGGGTTCGCATTTTCGTGCAACAAGATGGAAAAAAAAAAAAAAAAAAAAATTGCTGATGAAGCCGGGTGCGAAAAAGCTATATACCCCTTCGTGAAGCCCCTTCGGACTCTAGTGTTCCCATAGCAGCATTGACCGCTTCTATTTATACAGCACACTCTCGTGCCTACCGCACACCCTGGGCCCACCCTCCAGCACGACGGTTTCTCCTTGTTGTCGTTCGTCGTTGATTACTGTGAGACACGGAGAGTCGTCTACATACTTATATAACAGTATAAATTTGTCCGGCTTGTGTTTTGTTTTTTTTTCTTCTCATTCCCTTTGGAACAAAGAAGCAGAAACTTGGGAAAGGACACAGGGAGGACGAAAGGGACTATTGAGTGAGGCAGCGTGCACGCGCGTGATCATTAGCACACCGATTAAATTGTAGGGGATGGTGGGGTAAAATGGACCGCTATAGCAATTCGGGGAATTTCGTCGATATACACAATACGTTACCAATATTTTTTTGAGCAAAAAATAGATTTGCCACACCCCTTGGAGCGGACTATTACGACGAAAAAAAAAGGGGCAAAATGGACTATGAATGAATTACATTAAAAAAAAAAAAAAAAATTTGGATTTTAAATTAATTATCACCTACAAGTGATGTGTAAACTATTTTCTGTTTTCATGGTAAGCAGTGATCCGCAGCATAAATAATTGCGATAAAACTTGAAAATTGATTTTTTTTTTAAATTTCATACATTTTAGGATTCGTCCATTTTGCCCCAAAGTTTGAGTTGCGCGACTATTCCATTTTGCCCCACCTTCCCCTACGTCTTATTATTATTTAAATTTTTATTTTAAACCGAAAGGTCAAGGTCTCGCGAGACGGCGACGATTCTCGGAGCACAGTGACGATTGATCAAGTGGTACGCGCACGCAGGACTCATTTTCGAGCTCCGATCGTGCGTTTACCACTCGCGGCTCGGAATCTGTCCTCGCGCTTTGGTATAATGGTTTTACATATAGTATTTTTAATTCTTCTGCCTCCATCGCCCCCTGAATTTCCCGAAATATCCTGCAATATTGCTCTGTACTTTTAATTCATTCGAGTGGAAATTATCGAACGCGCAATTTGCGAGGGAATTTCTCGCTACGAGAAGAGATGAGGCGTGAGACGCGCGAGACACGCGAGCGGACTCGCTCGCTGCTATGTTAATCGAGTTACGACACTATTATGCTCTATTAATAGCGACAAGTGGCCAGACTTGACGACTGCGAGAGAACGCGATCGAACGAGACTCGTAGCATCAACAATTTCGGGGCGCACTATCGCGTGGTAAGACGCGGTTGGTTCGATTTCGGATAGTCATTCGAGAAGAAAAAAGTCCTTAGTGGATAATCGAGAAACTTTATATGGCATATATATAAAATTATAGTCTCATTGATTCAGCCAATTCATTTATATAGTGGATAATAAGTTTTAAAAAATGCGAAAAACGTATTATTTTCGGTTTTTTTATGTCCGCCATTATTAAACGACTGAAGCAATTGAGCCGCAAACCTCAATGGATCATCCGCAGTTAATATAATGATAAATCTACGAAACTGAAGCAAAATACGTGGAACCAATAAATTTTCACAGTCGATCGCTAAAAACTGGTAGAATCGCTTAAAAAATGAACAAAACACAAAGTTATATTTATATCCCGTCGTTTTTGCTCCGTAACGAATTCCGCGATGACGATCGTAAAAGGCACTCTTCGCTATACGCTCGGTAGTGTCTAAAACCCGAGAATACTAGACATTCACTTTACTTCCGCGTTTCTCTGCGAATGCCACACATTTCTCATCCAAGTTCTCCGCGGAACTTCGCAACTTTTCGGTTTACACAAATTTCGGACTTTTGTTGGAACCGAGCGAATTCCTTTCGTCCCCTTTCTCGTTGAACTAAAGGAAATAACCCGAAGTTTCACGGACGAATTTCATGATGTATTCAAGTAAGCGACTCGAGAAGGCAGCGCTACGATAAATAGCCACGGGTGAGATAACGGGTGTGCGGAAAATATTAAACAGAAAATAGTGTGCCTACAGGATATTTTCGGAGCGGCCGAATTTATTTTCGTATCCGCCTGTTTCGCGAGAATTTACAATTGGCCGAAAGCGAGTTCGGGCCGAGGCTCTTGGCGTATGGGTTTTTCTTTTTTGTCCGACATTCCGCGCGATCGAAATTCCAACCGTTGTATGTATATATCTTCGTAGAGAGCCAAAATCGTCGTTCACTTGTCACCGTCGTGCCTCGCTGTAGGTTTTACAATTAAATTTCTGATACCACTATATAGGGGAAACCGTGGGGCAAAATGGATTATTATCAAATTGCATTAAAAAAAATGAAAAAATTTATTTTTTAAAAATTTACTACCTATAAGCGATCTGTAAACTATTCTTGTCAGAAAATATAAATTTTTCCATATTAAAAATAACTGAATATGTTTTTACAAGAGATTTATAGAATTATAGTTTTATTTTGCTGTATTCTTATTTTTCTTGTCGGTCCATTTTAGCCCAACGAAATCGATGTTTCGTAAAATTTCATTCATCGTCATTTCCGATATTTTTTAGGTAATCAGTGATCCGCAACATAAATAATGATCAGGAAACTAGGAAATCGATTTTTTTTTAATTTCGTAATTTTAGAGTTGTTCCATTTTGTCCCAAAGTTCGAATTGCGCGACTGTCCCATTTGGCCCCATCTTCCCCTATGTGCTGACGATTGCACGGGAATATAATTTATCGTTTATCATCGATCACAGTATGTATTTATAACGCGAGAGGGTGGCGTGAAACGGAGTCATGCAGAGATATTGCAAAAGAATGACGAAATCGATTGCGATACATGCGGAGTTGTCGGACATTTTGGACAGTAGAAAGACGCGTCTTTGATGAAAATTAATGGAAAAAACAAATTGATAAATAAATAGATATGGCGGAGGTGGGTGATGAGTAAAGAAGAGATAACATTAACATATAGATGGCATCCGCGGTACGCAAAGATACGCCAATGCTTTGATGCAACTACCGAGGAAAAGTGAACGAAGAAGATGGGAAAGAGGCGACGAGTGAACCGAGGCGTAAAGATCCATATAGTTGAATTCTATTCGAGTCCTGACTCTGGTAGAATGCCAATTCTATTTTGTCGAGCGAAGGCGGTTTAGCATTGTGTGCCCACGTTGATTTTATTATGTGGCGGTATTACAACTATAAAGAAAGCGCGTGCGAGCGCGACGCGAGAATTCGAAACGAAAAGACTCGTCGCAAACACGATTACGATGTTTTCCTGTAGATTTATAGACGTGAACTTGCAACTATTATTCATTGCCGAACAATTGCTTTCATAATATCTTTCTTTACTTCTATATTATTCTTTCTGTGTATTCAGATACTTAATCTACGATCTTATAATTAATAAAAACTTTAAGATTAGCAAATACGCGAATTTATAAGATTTCGCGAAAACTGTTATTGATAATAAAAAAAAATTGATAAAAATAAATTGATTGCGAAATTCGCGAGAAATAATACCCGGAGAACACTGAATGAGTCTTTAAGTGTTCAATGGCCGTCGACAATTTTTTTTATTTTGCGGACAACACGAAAGATCGATGCGGGACGAGTTTGCAAATTGTTTAAGAGACCATCAGACATCGCAAACAAATTAATATATCGTATAGTTAATAAAAACTATAAATATAAAATGAATAACATAAGTATACAGGAGATATCGGTTGATATGGAACGGCGGGATGAGAGACGACGAAAATTTGGCGGACGATAGTGTAAAGAGAACTTTGCGTATGTTGTCGGCGGTGCCGCGCTTAAGCGCGTAGTGCCAAATTTGAGGCTTGACTGACCGCTGACGGGTGGTTTCGCTCGAATTTATCTATGTCAATCATCTGGTCCTGCGTATTCAGAGTTAAGAGCCGTCTCCGCGCTGCTATTGCTGCGGTTCCCGTTCATTTCATTAGATGGATTGAAACGGACAGAATTGCGATATAAAGAGCAGCGCGTGAGACTCTACTGGGCAACCGGTGAAAAATTAGAAACCAACGGATACACGTGGAACTATAATGAAGAATTTTTATCATTGAGTCTCGTAGATTCGCTGTCGCGGGGACAGCTTTGCGCCAATAATAATTCGATTAGCATTTTCGTCGTTAAAATTTTTTTTAATTTATACTTTTAACATTTTTCGTCAATTTTACGAATAATTTTCGTAATTTTATCGGAAAAAAAAAAATTTGTAGACAAAAAGTTAAAAAATCAAAAATTTTATACCGGGTATCGGAAAAAAAGAAAATATCGCATCGCTGATTACTTTTACTATGAAATGACACGATATTTCCTCAATATCTTAATTTTTTTTTATCCATCATCGATCTTATCGTCACGTAAGGCGCGTATCGTAAATCTACCGTTTGTGGCCATTTTTATTATTATACTCTCCGAATTATTATTTTTTTTCATAATCGTATGTTGAATCCTTGAAACTTCTGATATATGTGATACACGTGACCAGTGACGAGCAAAATCGGAGCGTCTACGCCATCGCCAAGTTGGACGTTTCATTGTTTTTTTCTTTTCTCTTTTTTTAAATCTCGAGAGTGCTTCGCAGCACCTTCGACGCTCACGTGCAGAGAGGACGATGTGCGGGGCACGTAGCTGTAAACATAACCCACATTCGCCCCACATTCGCTCGACATGACGCGCTGAAAAGTCGAGACGAGACAAAGAAAGCGCACCTCTCGTCCGTAGACGAGTAAAAGTCGAGGTATTAAGAATATTAAAGGAAGGCGTACTAATAACCCAGAGGCTCAATAACGAGAGTGCAGATCGGGAGGGGTTGAGGGTGAAAAAAAAAAAAAAAAAAAAAATACGTCGATACGGGTCCACGCAAAGGTCAGTCCAGGGAGAGAGAGAGAGAGAGAGAGAGACAGAGAGAAAGAGAGAGTGGAAAAGACAGTAAGCTGAGCAAAGAGGTGCGGAGGATGCGCACCGTGGAGACTCGATAGGGCGGCAGCGAATCTATTTATACACACCTCTCTGTCCGTGTGCGACAAAGCGAATCTGAACGATACACTCCTCCCACGAAAACCAGCAGTACCTCTAAAAATAGAACGGCTCCGCTTCTCTTATAATAAAAATCTATACTATATGTATCTATGCATATATATATATATATTATATACATATATGTATAAAAATGTATATATGTTCGTATATATACTTATATATATGTATATATGCATACATTTTGTCGTGTCCGTCGTGTGCGGTGAGCGAATCACTGAGCGCTCCGTACGGCAGGACTCCTATGTTACGCGTTCCCTATTACTGTTACTTTTTATAACTCTATAGGCTAATTTTCAGGACTTTATTATCGGAGATTCCAGACTTGCGAGTGCCAATTTAGTGCCGATCCGATAGATAACGGAGAAACTTCAATTATATCGAAGACATTAACTCGACAGGAATATATTTTTCAGGCGACGAATCTCGTCCCATAAACATGTCGGCGCGATATCATCGCCTATGTCTCGCCGTCTTGGGATCAATCTTTCCCTCCGAGTCGGAGACCTTTCCATATGAAAAAATTTTTTTTTTTGCAAAAAATATATTAGAAATATATGAAATTCGGGGTTTTTGTATAATTAATATGTTAATCACATAATTTCTTATGTATTTAGCGAAATTTTTTTTTTTCAGGAATTTCTTCAGAAATATATCCGTAATATACTATTTTACGACGAAAAAATATTGGATATAACTTTTAAAAAAATATATATCTTTTTTTTTTTTTGAGAATTAGGGATACGAATTGTTGGGTTCGTGTGGCGTATGTTTTGGACATACGAAGCAACATACGAAAAACCCTGAAAATTAGTATTTTCACATTGCATTCTCATGATGTTCCGTTACTCACAAAAATTCTTCGAAAACAATAAATTTTCCGTAATTTTTTTGGCTCAAGCAAAATTGTGAAAAATCTGTGACGAGTCCGCGATCCGCGATGACTGGACTCTGACGATATAGTACTGCAAACCCTGCAATTATTTTTCACTATCGGTAATTCCGATTTTCGCAGTTCGAAAAATCATTTTTTAAATTTCTTCTCTTTCCCGACGCAAAAAAAAGAAATTCTCGGGTCGGTAGATAATTTTCCCCACTGTCTGCTTCGCTGCCGACGGGGTATATCGGTGATTCTGTTAGCTCGATGCTGGCCGCGTTAAGATAGACGCGAGAGGGATGTCCGGATCGACCATAGAGAGAAGCGGACGGGGGGGGGGGGAGTTGCAACGGGTAGGTGAGTCGCTAAAAATAACGCCGGTACATCATATCGAGCGGTGGGTTAAAAATAGATCCGTGACGATGTCGACGTGGAGGACTCCCTCTATTTCCGCGCTTCTCTTATTCCTATAAAACGTGTGCACACATCCATAGACCTACTGTTACAGCAACGGCGCAAAAAAAAAAAAAAAAAAAAAAAAAAAAAAAATGGCGGATTACGTTTATATCGCGTTATCGCGTTATATAGGTGTTTTGCGTGTAAAATGAGCCAAATTCGCTCGCGTTAAGAAAAATACAATTGAAAGAAGGAACAACGATGAAAAATGGCTCGCGCCCAGCCATTAAATCAAATGGATCGATGAACGAGAGCTGCTCTCGTGTGCGCGAACGTCTCGGCGGCAATGGACGAGATGGGACGATCGGGTGGCGGGTGGTATTAAGCGAGAGAGTTAACAACCGAGCGTAGCGATAAGAGAAAGCGAGACGGAACGGCAACCTTGTAGCTATTCTCGCCATTTCCGAGACCAACTGTGATCGATGTGAGTGAGTCGCTTCCTGTTGTTGCCGGTTATTTTCTATTCTAATTTTTTTTTTATTTCTAATATTTTTTATTCTCGATGCTCTCGAGACAAATATTGTTTTTTCGGAGCGTTATAATTATCGCGATTTACATCGCGATAACTGCGCCGCCATTGACCATATCGCGAGGATATATATGCAACTTCCACGAATCAAAGAGTTGTTCGGCAAAATTCTGTAGAGTGAAAATTCAATTAATGGGGATTCGGTTGTTACTTGATTTTCCATACATCGAAACGAAATACGAAAAAAAAAAAAAAAAATCGAAAATCTATTTTTGTCGAAAAATGATAAGTCGCCGATATATTTTAAAATATATTTCTGTACATATATGTTGTCAAATGTACAAACATTTTTGTGATTAATATCTCAATTTGATGAAAATGCCAAATTTAATAAATTTCTAATATATTTTTTGTATATTTAATTATGATATGGGGGAACCTCTCCCCTAATGCACGAACGATTTTCCACCCTATTGTCGTAGAATTGTCAATTATTTCCGAAAATAACTCATTTTCATTTCGGCTAAATATCACGCGAAAGGGACACAAAGGGACCGACTGTGACCGACGAGTCAGCCTCCGGAAATCCTGACTTCCCGCGGCCTCGGCTGACCGACTGGTCAACCCACCGACAGTCCCGATAAGGGGCCCCCTCATTTTTTTAATCCGTTGAGATTACTGCATCGGGTGCATCTCTATCGCGTTAATGCAGTCCCGTACGATGCGCTTATTATCGTTGCAAAACATCCGTAAAACATTCGTTACAAATAACACGCCATTTTTATTAAAAAAGAATCTTCGATGTTTTAAGAATTTTGATATTGTTTTCGTTCGATCAAAAGCTCGTTTAAAAAAAAATCCCAACGAAGTATTGCGGAAAAAAAATATTTTCGAATAATACATTAACGACACGAGATGTGTGTATACACGTTGACGCGTGTACTCGTGGGAGGATAAGAGTGGCGTAGCGAAGCAGCCAAGCGAACGTGGACGTAACAATGCGTGTGTTTAAAAATAGATCGTGTCGGGCCGGGGCCGACGGTGGTTTGCAATGTTCGACCGCGTCGGGGCGCCGGCATCGGCGCTCGCGGCTCGCGGCGCGAAAGGTCCACGGGAGAGACGCGCGGCCACTCCGCCAGTTAACGTTCGTCACGCGTACCAGCTGATATCGCTCTCTGCTCCGCGCGAGCGGCGAACGACAATTACGTGTACCCGAAATAAACGTCGCAAGTTATTGTTTCGCGTTTCGTATACAAAACTCAAACAAAACAATAAAAACATCGTTTATCGATCGAGCTGTTAAAAAAATTGACAAACCTCGGCAGCGCCGAGTTGTTTGTTATTTCTTGTTTTTCATCGTGAAAACTATGTGGGTGTAGTGCGTCGCGTGTTCGACTGATCTAGAGTGCGCGTCGAGTGTTTCATCGTGGGCCGTTCGCTGACAACAAGAGTTTCTTCGTACTGATAAAACGGATAGCGCGTATCGGAAGAGTTTGGTTACACACAGCACCCCCACCGGTGTCGTGTGAATCTTATTTCGAGTCGGCAAGTTCCATACAAACTCGCCGAGGTAATTAAAACGAATTAACGTTTTTATTTTCTTTCGCGAATAATGCGTGTGTCGCTTCATCGAGTTCGAGAGATATTTTTTGTCAGTGAAATGTGGAATGTGTGATCCCCGAGAGAAATACGAGTTATAACCGCGTTTCTGCTTCGACAAGCCGCCATTAAATGTTTCGTTTTTCTTCCGCGGAATTTTCGTGATTATCCGTTAAAATCGAATGACACGCGGTGTTGAGGTTAATGTGTTACTATTAAGTAGTGATGTTAAATCGGGTTTTAACGCTGTATCCGGCATAATTGCCCGCGCGGAGCGATATACAAGTAGGTAGTGCAGAGGAAGGAGAACGAAGCGGGAGAGAGACCTTTCGTGGGAATTGCCCCACTGGTTGAGAAGCGTCGGGAGAAACGACCCACCGACTGGTGAGGATCGCGTACGGCGAGGTCGACGAGCTCCCGAGTTCCTCGTCAACGACCTCGCTCTATACACGTCGCTTCTCTACCCGTTTTGTGTCGTCGTAGTTGGTGTTTGCCCGTCGGTCGTTAAAACGAGGGAAATCGCTATGTCGGAAACACCTGTTGTGCGACTATGTGTGTTTGTACACCACGCTTTTCTTTCCGTCAGGGCGCTCGCGGTAGAGGGGGAGGGGGAAGCATGCGTATAGGCGGAGGGGCCGGAATAATCTTCGAGTTGAATACTCGAACGTCTCGCAGCTGATTAAAATTCACTGTATCATTCTACCGAATGTGTGCGCAATCATTCTTCCACGATCCATGACGACGATGGATTTCTTTTTTTTTTTTTTTTTTTTTTTTTTTTTTTTTTTTTTTTTTTTTTTTCGGGCGGAGGGGGGGCGTGTGTTGTGTTACGGCTTGTGCTGTCGAGTTTCTCGGCGGAGAGTGATATCGATTCGCGCATTTGCGATGTAGCAGCAGTAGGGTTGAGTATAATGTCTCTCAGCGTCCAAAGAGGCGAGTCCTCTCCTCTTTTTCTCTCGCGCTCTCTCTCTCTCTCTCTCTCCTCACTCTTGTATTCTTCGGAGTCTTGTACTCTGTGCGCCCCCTCGCGAACAGAGTCCATGTTTTTAACAACGTACGAACCGTCCGAACGTGTCAGGGGCCACACGAGCGTTCAGCGTGTACGGTGGCTACGCGACGGACAAGAGGCTAACGTCCGATTTAATGCTCCTTCGCGGACTTTCCCCTCGTAAAACATGTAGAAAACTCTAATCGTTTACGGATTTTATACCAGCAACGAATTATTAACTGTTTAAGTAATTTATTCATTTGTTTTTATTTACTCGAAGACTCGCGACGAGTGCGTAAAAATTTGAATCGATTTATTGGCAAATTATTTTTTATTACGATCCGCAGATTCGCGATGTTTTTATGTTATGTATAGCGCGTTATAGGTGAAGAATTATTAATGGAAACAACGAAAAACATCGGAAAAATGGCGAATCTGTTACAAAATAACGATTTTTTGTCGGTGACATAAGTCAAATACATCGAATATAAACGTTATTTTTTTATTTTATGTTTAACGTCGACGTGTAGCGAAAAAAAATCTAATAATTAGGGATTTCGCGCAACCAAAGGGTTATTTTTCACACTGCCGCGTACCGTGTCGGCAAAATATTTCAGATGCTATTGAGAATCTTTTCTTCAATGTCGATTCACAGATTTTATTTTCGATTCGGTTTTTACGCAAAATTAAAAAAAAAAAAAAAAACTGTATTATGCATCGACCCGAATCTTCGATGAAATGTTTCGAGTCTCAGTCTCTCTTGTCGCAGGAATGACTGGTAGACACGAAAAGTCGTTTCGCTCTGCGTCTCTGATTAATTCGACGTACATTAGTCATACAGCAAGTGGGTGGTGGCCGATAGCGGTTACGGTGGATATACATACATAGAATCAATGGCAATGCACACAAAGATTGGCTAATCGAGCGCATAGGTCTAACGCTCGTTACTCTCGTGTCTCCAGCGCTCGAGTATCGTATAAAGACCGCGTAATTCGCGATTTAAATCGACCGTCATTTTCACGACACAAAAATTACGATCTCGTGACGTCATTTCATTAAAATTTTTCATTCAAAATTACGATAATTTTGTTCAATCGATTATTTGTTCGATAAAATAAGAACAAAAAAAAAAGAAATAAAAAAAAATTATTATAACTTTTCGCGATAATTTTTTCTTTTAATTTGCGATTTTTTTCTGATAGTGTCAGTTTTTCATAAATATTTTTGATAAAAATGATTGATATTGAGTTTTTTTGTTGATTACGGACGTTGAAATGCGCCATTTTCCGATTATTTTCCGACCAATTACATTCTAACCTCACATTGGCACACGTTATCCAGGCGGCCATTTTCTTTTTTTCGATCTTTTTTTTTCGTCCTTTTTCTACGAATAGTAGCAATTTCTCGGTGTATTTTGACCTTTTTCGTCATAGAAATCAAAACTCTTCTAAGCGTAGGCCGTCGTTTACATCGTTGTACTCATATAAAAACCAATATGACCATCACGTGTCGCGATAGCCAATGAAACATTTTTTTTTTTCTTTTTTTTTTTCAATCCGTCGACAAAAGCGTGGCTAATAATTAAATCAGTCGAAACCTTCCACCATTTACCGAGCTCTTTCCCCGACCCGAATCGACCCGAAACTCTATATTTATCGTTATTCGCGCGTGAAACATGAATGTACCGAATGTAAAGGCTGAACAGACACATACATCACACGTGCGCGCGCAGCACGCCGTCGTACTCACGTTTTTTTGAACGCACACCGAGAATCCGCGACTGCGCTGTAACGTTGCCAAAGTATTTTCTCCATTGCCATTGTTTTTCCTTTAGTTCGTAAATACATCGTTTGCGATACGCGTGGAACTGATCGAATTAGATTCGACCGCCCCTACGCGAATCTCGCGTTATCTATACTTCGAAACCCCGCCGCGGGGCTCGGTAGTGAAAAATGAATAAATTCTGCTCCGCCCACGCGAAAGAAAAGTTTATGCTAAAAATATATAAAAAAAAAAAAATTCAGCTTTTTTATATTATTAATATATTAATCATATAATTTGTTATTAATTTGGAGAAATACATTCTAAAATATATCGAATATATTATAATTATATTAAATATATCATATATATATTTTTTTTTTTTCTTTCGTGTGGTCGGTATGCTAATAACCGGTTTCGATTTTCTTCGACTCGTTGAATCATTAATATTCGAGATTCGTATCGCAATGATGACTATCAGTGAAAAAAATAATAATTATAATACGAGAGGGCAGTCGAGTAAAAAATTAAGCAGATCGGGAATAGAATTTCATTTATTATAAATCAATCGGCAACTTCTTCAACATCTCTCGATGTTTTTATCAGCTGAGAACATTATATACGCGAGAAATTATACTGTACACCGAGAGGGACATTTGTTTGCTTGTCCCGCCGTTGTGGCGGCAACTCGCATTTGCGTCACCCATCTAACTGCTGAACGGGGCGACAGAGACTGTCGTAATGCGAACGAGGAAACGAGACACTGACAGTAGACTGTATAAAATCACATCCGAAAATACAATCTCTCGGTGTCGCCTGTGGGCGCCGCGCATAACGCGCTGAGACGGAGTCAAGGCGCCCTGGAAATATTGTTCGACTTTATTAAAATAGAACCGACCGATACGGAACGCCGACGGCGATACGATCGAATCGTACCAATCGTTGGGAGATATAATTTTCGCATTTTTCACGAATAAACGACTTCGATGTCGGAAAAAACGACAAATACGATTGATTTTCGAAAAAAAAAAAAAAAAAAAAAAAAAAAAAAAAAATGCATCGAATGTCCACATTTTTTTTGAGATACTTAAAAAAATTAGGGCTGTGGGATTTTTCGAATTTTTCCAAGTCCCTTCACGAGGATCGTATCGCTTCTCGAGAACACTGCGTTCTTTTATTTAATTTCCCGAAATATCGTACCGCTTTTTGCGGACATTTTACATCGAGAAGTCTCGCTAACGATGTTTTCCCCATAAGAAAACAGCCCTCGCGTCCTTTTCGGCAATTCGACTCCGATAAGATTGCAAGGAGATCCCATTATCATGCTTTTTAGTTTCCCGTTTTTCGTCGTTCTGAAAGGTCGCGAACGTAAAATTTCGATTGAATGAATTCGATTGAAACCTAAAAAATTTTGCGATAACATCGTGACGTAGAAATATAGTTGCCAAAATTTCGAAAAATTCATGAAATCTCGTAAAAAAAAAAAAAAAAATACTTTTTTTTTTCTACTGACTACGAATCCCCGACTTCTTTAACCTCCGAGACGTAACACTCACCTCAACTTTAACCTTTTTAGAAAATTCGCGTTCGAAAGAAGAAAGAATAAAACTTTTCGGACTATCGGTACATTTCAAAAGTTTCTCAAGTTCGTTCGATACACGCGTGTGTAACTTATTGAATCTTTCGGCCGCATACCGAGTCTCGAGTCTTTGTGATCGAGACATAAACAAATTAAAGCTCATTTATTCCGCCGCGACATTTCTCCGTTATTCCCCGTCGAGTAAAAACATCAGCGGAGTTAGACGACGAGCAAATTCACGGTGATGACGGGACAACGCCGCGAGGTCCCATGACGTCACAGGCTAATCATTCTCACTACTCGCGTCGAGTCGAGAAATGAATTTTCCCCGATGAATCTTATAGAATAAAATCTTATAGTGGTCTCGAATCGTCAGATTGTTAAAATCATCAATGATTTCGAAAAAAAAAAAAAACGGAAAGCCGAAAAAAACCATTAAAAGTTACATTTTCCAAGGTATTTTCCAAGGTTCGTAACATAAGCGCGAATGAGTGAACGAAACTGTGTAAGTTAACCCAGTCCCCTCGTCATCGTAGCGCCCATTACGCGGTCATTGGTCTTTCCCTTTGGCCCGTATTTCAACGTGGTCGCAGTGCTTGGACTCTGCTCTCGTTTGCCGGTCCGTCAGCCCGAGACTGACGGACCTCACGAGGCGCGCACGAGCGCTCACGAGCGCTCACGCCCATTCTGTTACTTATCGTCTAACGTTATCGCTGGAATGCAAAGAAGGATGAGTAGCATCATCCAGTCTTCTCGTAATCGTTCGTCACGAAAAAAAAAAAAAAAAAAAAAAAAAAAAAAATCTCGATGAAGCGAACACAAAATATCACAAAACAATAAGTTTGTTTCATTTTTTTTTTTTTTCATTATTGTTTTTCCAGATCGCAACATTTCCGTTGCAATACACATTTACGCGGAACGAAGAATAATTTACGAAGCAAAAGTATTAAAGTACGAAGCGTGTACAATGCGGAAATCCTCGTATTCGTCTTATCCGCGTATAAATAATACATTTTTAATAATCGCGAGTGTTTTATAAAAAAAAAAAAAGGGGGGGAAAGAATTGTAAAAAAAATAATAATAATAACGTCGAGTGTCGTTGATACATTCGATTGTAATAACAAGTGCCGTTGAAATTGAGACTTTGATGTTTTACGGAGAAATAAGACGTTTCTCCGGGAGACTTTCACGCGGCAAGACGAGAGTCATATGGCACTGGATTATGGTATCACCCACAATATGCACCGTCCGAATCAATTAGGTACGTATATTATATCCACGAGAACCCATTAGCCATTCGTATAATCTGATCTGCAATACAATGTTTCGGGAAAAAAAAAAAAAAAATCTTTCTCCCGGTATTTCTGTGTTTCTCTCAGAATTTCGGCGTTAAAATTAATACGAATGCCGTAATTAATCGTAATATACGTCTCATTACGACGACTACTTTAGATCATTACGCATGAACGCTCACGTAATCCTCGTCATCGATTATAGTTTCTCCCAATAAAAAAAAAAGTATAATATATAATAACAGAGTCACGTGTTCGTTCGATGTTCTCCTAATTCTTTGTATATTAACGAAATAGCTATAGAACAAGTCTTCGTACTCATAGTTTTATTTATATCCGTTTCGATGGGTTAATCATCGCATTATTTACGAGTGTCGACGGTGCGTAAAAAAAAAAAAAAAAAAAAAAAGAAAAAAAATCCACGGCTATCGAGAATGTCGATGGTAGTGACGGAAGACGGTGCTGCGCAGTGCTATGATAGTTATTAAAAGCTCACTCGCCGCTCGTCTATTATTGGAACGATATCTCTAGCCTCCGCGCCGCGTTCAAGGAAACAAGAAAAAAAAAAACATAAAAAAGTCTATCGCAATACCCGTGCAGCGTACATTACTACGACATGCCAGATGTGTTGTGATCGTCTTAAACTAAATGCGAGGAACAAAGAAGCGAGAGAGAGAGATACAGAAACCGTGAGAGTGGATAAAAAAAAAGTTGAAGAAGGAACGTAGCAAAAACGGAGCTGCGATTACCGACTCTATTTCCAGAAGGTAACGAGTCGCGCGTGCATCGTCGCGTTGGTTGCGCAATCGGAATATACATACTTACCGTTTGTGTACCGTAGTCTCTCTGTTTCGATTAATTCGATACTTAACGAAAAAAAAAAAAAAAAAAAAAAAAACATTTATCGTAGAAAAATAGATTTATCGTAACACCAACACCCACCCGCATTATCTTGGCATGTATCTCGTGACACAATACCAACGCGAAATTGTTGATGACTGTTGCAATAATATAGCGCAAGACAAAGAATCCCTTTGATAAATACGATTTTTCGTGTTTTTTTTTTTTTTTTTTTTTTTTTCTTTCGCAACGTGTCTTGAGTCACACGCGTTATTTTTAATGTCGATCAACAGGAAACATTGTTCTCGACTCCAAGTTTAATCCCAAGTTTGCTAAGCTAAGTTTCCCGGAATTGTTACTTTTAATTGATTCGATTTATTCGTCGAAGAAAAAAAAAAAGAAAATTACTCCGTTGAAAGAAAATTACACGGTTCTCAGACTAAAGCACTAACTAACTAAAGCGTCCGAAGGCGTTTCAAGAGTCGTATACACAAATGTCAAGTTATATATAGATTCTACGCCGCTATACTTAGAAATCGGCCGGCGGCCAGAAATACAAACTTTTGCCACACACGTATACCACAACTCACTCGGGTTTATATTTGATTCTCTTCTAACACTTGCATCTCGAGGCTCAAGAGAGCCGCTACCGCGCCGCGATCTATTGGAACTCCGTAACCTACAAACGCTCGATTCTTCGTCTATAATTATAATTTTCCGTCGCGATTATTATCGATTATGCGAAATCTCGGAGAAATATCATTATAGACGAGAAAACAATGGATTTTTATGAATTTTTTGAGTCGCAAACGGCGTTGTAAATTCGCCGATTTGCCGAAGAGAAGGAGGAGAATGACGACGAGTAGTAGTTGGCGGTTGAGAGCAGACGAGGAGAAGCTGCTGTCCTAAACACGTGCAACTCACAAGACAGAAATAAGCTCGTTCGCTTCTAGCCACTAGCCGCACTATTTTTAGATTGCCAACGTCTAAATTCGTCACAAAGAGAGACAAAGACGCGGCCAAAAGAGAGTCGCAGGCCGTTCGGCGTCGTCCTCTGCGGCTTCGTTTTCGTCCTCAACGTAAGTGCCGACCGCTGACGGTGTTATATTCACCTGTTACGAAATAATCCTTGCCGCTTGTTCGCGCGGTTGGGGACGTAATCCTTTTTCAATGGTTGGTTACGTCACGAATGGAATATAGTTACCGAATTTTAGGGGGTTCAGGCGGTGGGATTGGGGTTGGATTTTGACGAATCGGTCAGTCGGGATAATTTCTTCCTATGCTAAAAAAATCGCTTTCTATACCGGTATTTGAAGTTTTTATACACGAAATGTGTAATGAATTTAAGCAGAATATGTGTCAAAATTATAATAAACTTTCGGAACATTAGTTAAATGATTTTTTTTTTGTTTTTACATATGTTGAACGTAAGAAAAGCGGATAAAGTACATTAGCCGAAAAATTTCGAAAAAAATTGGTTAACATTTCAGAACACATTTGTTTGCAATTTTTCACACGATATATAGATAAAATCTTCAAATACCGATATGGAAATCCGTTTTTTCTGATTTTATTGAACAGAATCCTTAAAATAAGATTTCGATCTGAAAATATCTTAATAATACGTTTTGCAGTTTAATATAAATATTGTTAATTCATATATACATTTTTTTACATACGCGTTATCATGGATTAAAAAAAATTCGAGTTTCGATTATCCGAAGAAAAGTCCATCGCGACGCGATCGGATAATCGAGTGTCGACTGCATATAAATAAGATAAGTGCCGCAGTTGCTGCACACAGCGCTCGATATCTCGGACTGCATATTGTCTTTGATTTTTTTTTTTTTTTTTTTTTTTTTTTTTTCATAAGTTTCGAGCTTTGATTTGGAAAACTTTGCGCGAGTTAAATGGTCGTGACCGAGCGACCTACCTATCCATCCGTTTTTCTTTTTTTTTTTTTTTCTTTTTATTATTTCTTCTTCACGACCTGAGTCAACCGATGATTCCGCGAACAGCCTCGCGTGACCACAGTGAACTTACATTACTCCGGCACCGTCGACCACCCTCGCTAAGTCAAGTGGGTGCATCGAGCAGTAGTTTCATTCAATTATTCAAGGAAAACCGCACTCCCGTACGAACTTTTACTCGAAGCATCAGCTTAGCTTTGCGCGCTCTTCGGGAGTCGACCTACTCATCTGTGGATTATCTCTACCGACTGGAGGCACGAGATGCATTTTCTTGTCATCAGTCGTTGGAAAACAAAAATAATAATAATGATAGATATACGGCATTCGCGGGAATGGGAGCGAATCTTGAAACTCGAAAGTTCTCCTGAAGATACATTTATCGATACTCTGACGGACACGAAGAGTTGTTCAATGGTTCTGCTGCCTCTGTATTCACAAGTGAGGGAAATGGCGGGAGCCAAACGCGATAAATGCCACAACAGTTATGAGAATCCGTAAATAGAAATTCCGTGTACACTGAGTAGTCTACGATATCGGAGCAGAATGTGAGATTTCGGAACGATTTCAGAAACAGATATTTATACTCGTATTCGACGAATCTTCGTAACTCGCTATCAAGTGAAACCCTTTTTCACAAAAGAGAGTAATAAACACGAGAAAAAAAAATCATAAAAAAAAAAGATTTAACAATTGAAGTGTAATACAGAAATTGCATTACGAAAAAAAAAAAAAAAAAAAAAAAAAATATTCCTTTATTATAGTCTGCGATTTATTCGGCATTCAGTTTTAAAATTATTATTTATTATTTGTTTATGATAACTTCGCTCAATCGATTTTAAGCCGAAAAAATAATTTTTCCTAATCGATTTTAAACTCAAACGACAATTTTTTAAATAATCCGATTTTTCCGAATCGATAGAGACGCGAATTCTGACGATATTTTTTATCCCTTTCTTTTGCCGACAATGTTTCAACGCGTTTGACCATTTATAGCGGAATTCTAAAAAGCTATCGTGCATTCATATATAATAAATACTTACGGCTGTTCGGTCGAGTTGCTCGATTGAACGTTGTCTAGCGGTCTCGCGACACACGGCAAGCGATAGGTCGATAAATCGTTGGGTCGCTTGGAGAGAGATGTCAACGTTCTATCGCATTGCAAGGCACGCAGTGTCATTTCTACGTACTTGCGCCACTTTTATTACCGCACGGTATATAACGTCTGTTTATACGGAGCAGAGGGATCGCTCGGTACTCTTTTCCGAGGAGCGCGTTTCCGATTACGACGTTCAGGAATGTCTTGATATCTCGAGACAGACACGTGATATACAAAAGATTGTTGACTAAGTTAACTAACGAGTTAATCGAATTGTTATTATTGTCTCGTCGTGATATTTGACTCTTTATATTACGATTACACATCGCCGATATCTATTTCAATTAATTTTTCACGGTAAAAAATGGTTTTCATTAAAGGCAAATTTTTCATTAATTTTTTTTTTTTTCCAAAAACTATTGGCGTTAATAAAGTGATTTTAACCGAAAGAAACACATATTTGGAATCTTCTAAATAAATAATTAAATTTTATAAATTTTTTTTTTTCGCGATGTTTTACGATCGATTTTTCAGTGGAAACAAATGCGTTTTGCAGAAAGGACTTGTTCCCCAACTATAAAAAAAAGATTCTATAATCTTTTAAATATAATTAATCCCTACGAAGTTTTGTAGCGCAGCGTATGCACAATTCTCTCCGTTCTCTGCTGTATTAAAATTTATGACAATCAGTCTATTCTTGCTGCGGTAGCACCGTCGAGTGCAAAGCTTCCGCGAAGGGGTTTGCCACACGGGAGGGGTGGGGGAGGCGTATGGTGTTTAACAACTTACATCCGGAGAATGCTTTGTGGGTTGTTGCACTCCCACAAAGAGATAGTGTATTCTCTCGACCCGCAATTACCTTAATTAATACGAAGCCTAATTGTTGTCGTTCTCGCGTATACGCACTCCGGCAAGAAATGGTGCAGCTAATGATTATCGAGGATGTTGCTTCGTGCTTTTCGTAACTCGATCTCTCGCCCACGATGTCCCGCGGGCCCCGTGCCACTCGTAATGTGCCCAATCCGACTAATCTTACTGGAGACAGTGTTAACACAGAACTTAACTAAAACACGTGTTCGACTACAACGGATCACTGTTCTCCATTTTTTTTTTTTTTTTTTTTTTTTTTTCTTCAAATATTTCTCGTCGTTTCTTTATGGCTCCTTTGCATGCTATAGCTACTGTACGCTAGTTATCGCAGATGGGATAACTATCCGCGATGTTATTCTCGTACCCGTCGCAAATTTCTCGAATGATATATTATTTACGTAACTTGATTATACGTAGCAGCGCTCGTACGTGTCCCCGACGAAACCCTCTGCCATTCGAATATCCAAGAATAACCGCCAATCCCCGGTAAGACCCCTCGGTGCATTATTTAATTTGTGGTCACGAATCGAGAAGCTCGCAGCAAATCGCGAAACCGCGTGACTATGTATATACATTCATTTTCGCACACGTAGAAAGGATTCTCTCGTGTTGGTCGCCGATCGAATCATATCCCGTTATCAACGGTTAGCAACGTTACCTGCGATAATACTTTATTCAATCCGAGAATCCGAGACAGCGGTAGGATTCGGGGGAATGTATTGCATGAGTGCACAGCGCAGGTGTAACGACGCTGAAGACGCATCATACTTTTCCTTACGCGTGCGAACAGTGACTTTGGTTAACGATAAATTTCGCAAATTTTTCAATTTTTCACGATAGATTAAGTAAAATGGTCAACGACTCGCGATTTTCATTAATTGAAATAATCTTTTTTTTTTTTTATTTTACATGCATCGTTTCTATTGTAGTGTCCGACGCAAAAAAAAAGTTAATCTTCCAGCGGTTATGCTTTTTTTTTTTTTTTTTTCTTCAAAATAATAACAATTTTATTTGTAAGATTCTCGATACGTGTACCTTATAGTAGAAAAAAATGATCGAACATCGATCGTCGATCGATCGTCGTCATCGTGATGATACATCGATTCTTGATGTATTGGCGAAAATCATCGATGTTTCATTTTCATTTTACCGATCCGCGAAATCATATCCTTCCCGATGCTTGACGCATCCTGCAGGGAGAGAAACAGCGAAATACGCCACGAACCACGAAGGATTTTCTCAATTTTTGCACAGAGTTAAATGATAATCGAGTCGTGGATTTCGTAACTCGATACAAAGATTTCGACGAAAATCATCGATGTTTCGTTTTGATTTTGTCGGTCCGCGAAATCGTATACTTACCAATACCTCTTGATGCACCCGGTGGGGCCGAGAAACAACGAAAGAGCGCCACGAACCGCAGTCGTTCCCGACGCCACTGCCGTCGACGCCAAGAGAGAACGAAGGAAAAGGAAGTAACAAGAGTTGGGAGGACTAACGGCGGGTCCCTCTTCGATTCTTCTTCTTCTTCTTCTTCTTCGTCTCACTCTTGTTCCCCCTGAGGGCTCGGGGCTCGCGCGCGGGCGCGCGCCCGTTCGCTCGCGTCAAGCCCCGCGTAGCCTTGGACTTGACTCGAAGGAATGCGGCGTGCACTGACCTCCACGCTCGACTCACTCACCTACTCGGTTACACTCGACTCGTTCCCTCGGTCAATTTTCTTTAACCGTGTGGGCGCCCACCGCCACGACTGCCGGTTCTTCGTCATCAAGTTTTTCGGCGTCTCTTTTCGTCTCTACTTCTATCATCTTTTTCCCCTTCTCTCGATTCCTCATCTCTGGCAGCGGCATCCACGATTGTTAGTTACGATTCCTAAAACATTTTATCCCTCCGTCATATAGAGAGACTGATTCGGAATAAATATACGCTTCTCGACAGAAAGTTTAATGTATTCCGAATAGAAAAAAAAAAAAAAAAAACGATTTACTCGGATTTCTCTACAAATCGCGGGAATTAATTTTTTTTAAATAAAAATCGAGTCAATTGATAATTTAAATTTAATAATCATTATTATTTTTACTTTTTGTAAATTCCACCCATATAACAATAGTAATACTTTTTTTTATCGAATTTGAAAAAAAAAAAAAAAAGTTCGATATTTATTGCGAATGACTATATTACTTATAATTCATCGATCGCGTAACGAGCGATAAAAATAGTGTTCGTCAGCAAAAAAAAAATGTATATATTTTTTTAACGCTCGTAATATCTTCCTCGTCGCCTCTTCCTTGTTTCTCGTCGGAAGTCAGTCATTATCAACGACTACGTTGTATTATCTGTGTGCCAATAGTAGCGGTGTTGACGAAGGGATTAATTGCCTTTCGACACTGCAAACGAACGCAGACGAAGGGTACAGGAGAAACGAGTATTACAAAAATTGCAATAATCGCGATGAGACAATAATAGAAAGACGATGATGACCAGCAGTTACTGTGGTTACTGCATCAATTGAATAATCCAGTCGTATGTATACATGTCGCATTCTTCGTACGTTTGACGATTCAACGATTAATCGTCGATAATAATAGTTGGCAGAAAGGCCATGCGAAGCCGTTCCTGGCGAAGGTCGTGACCATTAATGCACCGATACGTATTTTTATCTAAGTTAACCTTCGTCTTAAAATAGTGTCCGGATGAGTTTGTCAGAGAAACGGCGGCGGGAACGGGTAGAAACTAACCAGACACGCACACTCGCACCTTTTTTTCCGTTTTTTCTTTTTTTTTTTTTTCTTTTCATTTTTCTTATTATTCTCGTCGTTATATTTGTATGCGTAATGCTTCACATACAAAGTATAGGGTAGTCGACTAGACGCGGAGGGCGAGAGTCCAGCCGAACGTTGTATTAGCCGACGAGAGAGCCTCTCTGCGCAGACCGGATTGGAATTAATAACCAACCGGTTCTCGTTAAACAACTACGCCGACATAACGCTGACATTGCCCGGCTACGGAGTTCGGCTCGTCATCTCGGACCACATACCTTCGGACATGTGCGCTGTATTCGCGTAGAAACGATTTAACGAATTTCATCCGATTACGTAGTTTTCGATTTTCTTAGAGATCGATATATATATTTTTTTTTTACTGTAAGAGATGCAATGATTTTTGTTTTGCCGAATAGTGGAAAAATCGAGAGAATTTTGAAAAAAAAAAAAAAAAAATACGAAGAATTTTGAAGATGAAGTTATTTTTTTCGTTTTAAACGGTTGGAAGTGAATACTTTTTCGTGAAAACGTTGAATCTAAAATAAAAGATGGAAACGAGTTATTTAAGTTAATAATGATGACGCGTCGTCGAGGATCGCCGATTTATTTTATCATTTTTTGTTTTTTTTTTTTTACAAAAATCGCGGTGTATTAAAATTGGAACACGAGAAATCCGTGAGAGGTAGTCGACAGTTTTACGTCAATATTTAAAAATGATGATCGATAAAAAAAAATAAGATCGTAAACGACTATTCATTGTTATTAACGTGAATAACCTGTTTTGATTTTTTACGTTAGATGCATCGTCACTACTGTAGAATGTTTACAGCCGAACGACACTCTAAAAAAAAATGGGGTTTCTTTTCCGGCGAACGTATGTTTATTTATAGATTTTTTTTCAGTATATTTTATATATGTTGACCATTTTTTTTTAAATAAAACTCAATATACGTACCTTTTGGAAAAAAATTCATTTTATTGCCTCCTATAGTTTTTCAGAGAAATGTTTTGTTTCAAGTTATCGCCTTAAGGTCATTGAGATAAAAAGCAACAGCACTTAGCCCCTCTCCGGGTCTTAGTATTCGTTGTGAGATATTCCGCGTTCCGTTTATTCGTAGTCTCATTAAAAAAATGTAAAAAAAAAACTATTTTAATTATCAACACAATATCGCAGCGCCGCGTGTAAACGTTATCTCGCGCGCGTTAATTATTTTTCGATTCTTCCTTATCGTAGTTTTATGGTCTATTCGATAAAGCGATTAAGGGTCTCTGAAATATTATCGTGGCGCAACATTCCAGAAATCGTCGTTGGCGCTACTGCGTCATTCGAACGACTGACCAATATCCGCATTAAAAAAAAAAAAAAAAAAAAAAAAAAAAATTAACCTTGAAAAAAAATTTCTGTTCCAGAAGACGTGGGCTATAGAAACGTCGAAATTACGTCTGCCTTTACCCACCTGCCCCAGAAGGGTGAGTCTAAAAATGTGTAACTTATTAACGTTCATATATATTTTTTTTTATGAATTTTTAATATTTTCAACATTTTTTATATATATTATTATAAACATAATAATAATATATAATCACATATTAAATATTAATTATTTATTTTATTTTATTATTATTATTATTATTATTCCGATTTTTATTATTATTATTTATCTGTTAAATTACAATTGCCAAACGTTTCGACATCGGAAAATAATGACAAACGTCATTCCACATATTGGTCACTTGTCGAATTGTTATGTGCGGTGTAACTCGGCTTCGAGACGCACGTGTACCCGCAGCACACTGGTACCGCACTGATTTCGCGACGATTCCTTCACTTGTCGATTCGCTTGGCATTTCCCCCGACAATTTCACGTGTCGATGAGTGATCAAAGGTATCCCCAGCGCGCTGGCATACCGTATTAGTGAACAAACAGTTCGCGGAGCCTTTTGATGCGCGATAGCATATTCTATTCTGTACGCTAAAGGTGATAGCCGAGTGATATAACGCGAGCGAACTGTCCATATTCGCCGGTCGCGCTGTCTCCGTTCGCTGAAAAAGAGTAGGCAATTTCATAGGCGGATTATAACGCGTATAGACACATCGAAACGGTAAAGAGACGTTTGTAACAAAAAGCCGCGATGTTTCGTTCAATTTTTTTTTTTTTTTTTTTTCCTCTCAGTCGTCGCCACGGCATGTCGAATCATTCGAAAATCAATAGTTTAAAAGTTTGAACAATTCACTTATACTTTAACGTTACGCAGCATCGGAATAAATATGTGCGGACAAAAGTGTTTGCTAATTGTATTTCTACGTGCGTCATTCACCAGACGATTTCTCGCGGTTCGCGAACACGGGGGGTGCTGTATGATTAACGACTAGCAGTAACTATGCGTACTCATTCCATAATAATAAACAGATATACGCTCGTCAGACTATCGAAATAATGAATAAACTGCCAGTAGATCGATAAATTTTTTTTTTTTTTTTTATTAATTTTTTAACTAAATCCTATTGCTTAATAATAATAATAAAAGTAATGATACATTATTATTTTTATATTTTCGATCTTCAATTCGATTAATAAAATTTTTTAAATTTTGTTATTAATTTTTTAACTAAATCCTATTGCTTAATAATAATAATAAAAGTAATGATACATTTTTATTTTTATATTTTCGACCTTCAATTCGATTAATATGATATTTTTCCTCCATCGCGTTTATCTCGCCACAATTTCTCGATCCGTTGCTTCTCTCGTTGCGTCGAGGATTCGAAGAAAAAGTATTTCCCCGGCAGTGTAAGCGCGTGTGCGCCGGAAAGGAGGTTGATACAGATAAATGCTGAGACACAGACTTTAATGACGGTACACGAAGGTCCCCTCCACCGTTTCGATACGATACGCGACGGACGAGTTCTCGACGTCTCACTCGACGACGAAGAATAATCATTCTCTCCCACTCCCCGGTTAATTCATCACCGACAGTCCACTTCTAGGAATTATTTACAAAGAATTATCAACTCTCGACGTCCGATGTCTCTCAGTCGCAATTCTGCTCTCACGCCGCGAGCCTCGTATCGTCGAGGACACAGCGTTGTTTCATCTTCGCGTCTCTCGTAAGGGCGCAGAAACAACGGCGCGTATTAGTCGTCTATATATATATATATTTTTTTCGTTGCGCTAAACGCCTCGCGAACAACGATAGTGATAAAAAAAAATAAATAAATAAAATAAAAAAAACACCTCCCCGGAGTCGGCGCTATTGGTTTTTTCGTTTTTTTTTTTTTCCCGACCGAGTGAACCGGCGCCTATCAAGTCGATTATCTAAATTTAGTCGTGACCGCGGTTATTCCACAACAGTTCGAGGCGGACGAGGTTTCGTAAAGTGAGCGGTAGAGGAACGAGTTTTGATATCGTTGATGGCTCGTCTCTCCGTAGCTGTTTACTCGCATCAACGAATGCAGCACCGCCGGTAAAAAACATTCAAAAAGCCGGCCGAATTTTTTTGTTTACTGTAATCTTCCACGAGTCGTTTTACAACGCGGTACAGCAAAGTTCTTCACGAAATAATTCCGCGTGTGTGAGAAACTGAAACGACGACGAAACGGTGGATCTTTAATTTCGCGTCTTGTCCTCAACGTTTCTCACGAAAAATCGGCTCCACTCCGATATTAAAAAAAAAAAAAAAAAAAAAAAAAAAAAAAAATGTAGTCATAATATAAAAACGATTGAAAGTCGCTGCAAGGACGTGCGGCGAAAAAAAAAAAAAACTGAAGTAAGAAATAACGGAGTTATCGCGAACGATAAGCCCAACATATGAGATCGCAGCGGGAAAGTGTTATTACGCAATTTCTGTGACGCGCGAATCAAATTCGTAAAAATAATTCATCGAACTTGTTACGTTTCGCCGAAGCGTTGAGTGCGCGCGTTTGTGTGTTTGTGTGTTTACCCACCGCGCGCTTCGTTAACTTTCTCGTCTCGGTTTGCCGTTACGAAATCGTCACTGACGCTTCGTTTAAAAATCAATAAAACTGCGTCGTTTTTAAATGATATAGAGGAAAGAACTCAATTACTTCGAGAGTGCAGTAGAGCATTAAAGCGGCGAAGAGAAATATAAAATTATGATAAAATGAGGGTGTCGATCGAACACGGAAGTGCGTTTAGTCCCTACAGATCGAAGAGCGTTAATGCTAATGAGGATCGAAGACCCTTATTTTTTTCACCCTCAAGCTTAACGGACATGTGTCTCGTGTGCGTAGAAATGGCCAGAGACACACCGGGTTCGCCAATGTCGCGGCCACGGGATCTTGGCGTCGTTGGTGCCACTGCTACTCTAACTTCCGGTGCTTACCACGCCGCGGCTACCGATCCAACGGCACTTCACGGCCGCGCTTTCCAGCAGAAGATACTTGAGGTAATGTAAAAATATACATTTTACGATGTAATTTTTCTTTTTTTTTTTTTATATCCTCTTGTATCCGAGCGTTTTGAAGGTCGCATTGAACTCGTTCGTCGTCTCGTTACGGAACTTAACGCTCCGTTCGCATAGCGGGGCTTTTAATCTTCAAGATTAACGTATGAATAGAGAGAATAGAGAAAATAAATGAAAAAAAAAAAAAAAAAAAAAAAAATTAATAATAATAATAATAACATTATTACATCGATTTGACTTCGGAGCAAATCGCAATCGCGAAGTACACACTGCAATTCTCAATCGAGAGAAAGATCGCGACGACGTTGATAAAACAAAGTTAACTGAAAGTGGGTCGATTATTTATATCCGTTCGACCAGCGATTACAATGGATTCGAGACATTGCAACATCTCTCTGATTGTTTGGATTTTCCCGTTTTGTCGTTTACCCTGTGAAACACAAACGACGCTTTGCTCTATCTTCGGAGCGAAACTTTGGGAGGGTAATTAACGACGAGGGTCGCAAATTTAAATTTATACGTTAATCTTCAGTTTATTGTAGAATTGTAGGGAAAACATTCTTTACAATTGTCCGTTCTTCAGTTTCGGCAAATTTCTCGATCCGACCGCGTGAAACGCTTTCGACTTTGATAGAACTTTACAAAGTTTTCCCGACACGAATGAGGTTCAAGGCTACTAATTGAAGGTCGTCCTCGATTCTCGGAATCTCTATTAACGGGTTACAGTATTCGGTGTTCCGAAAACTGAGGAAATTTTTTTTTTTTTTTTTTTTTCGTAAACTTTAGAGGGCATAAAAAAACAAATTTTTCGTAAAAAGTACACGCGGATTTCAAACAACCAGTAACTATTTTTTTTAAGGCTCTCGAGAATTTTTTTTTTTTACAAATTTCTCTTTTGGCTAAATAATAAAAGTTTCACCGTATTTTCCAATGATTTCGAAATATTCGTGAAAAAAAAATTAACATTTTTGGCAACGAGACGCACCGGATCTCAATTTCTCCGGATTTCGTCGCGTTAATATAGACACGTGTATCCAGATAAATAAACGCGTGTAGGTGAAAATACCTCGTGTATCATTTCCATCCGGCAGTGTCTTCGGCTCCGTTTTGGCAATAAGCCTTTGGATATATATCTCAATTTATCTAAAACGACTGATACTTCGCGGAGTGTAATGCGTCAATAATTAATCGTTAACACGAAAAGACACATTGTAAACAATTTGTATTTCGATAAAATTTTAAAAAATTCGATGAGAGTCGTCGAGGCTAATCTATCTATGTATTTTCGCACGGAATTGAGTCGGAAGCTTCCAGCTACTAACCAGTAAGAACCGAAAAGTTCCGATTTCGCGTCAATGCTACTGTTGTACTCCCGTCTTTTCAATGGTATAATATCGCTTCGTGTACTGAGACTGCATTCGCGGGTCTGTGACTGCAGCAACACTTTCGTCTGTTGGCCTCTCTGGGACTCGTCTCTTGTCTATTATCGTCCCTCTCTCTCTCTCGTAATTCCGGTGCGGACGTACCCAATTGTTCGAACCACTTGGTGGAACTGACGACTGGTATGATCGCCAGCTACTGCCCACGGCTTCCTCCTGAGTCAAACCGAGAATACGCGTAGGCGAGTCTCGTCACGTGTAATTTAAAAAAACGATTTAAAAAAATGTAATTATTGAAAAAAAAAAAAAAAAAATCAAAAGTAATGCATTTTTTTTTTTTAATTAAATGTAATAAGAAAAAATTTAATTAAATGTGATATAAAAAAAAATCGAACACGAAGGAGTTACGATCGAAACTTTTTTCCCCGACGCACGTGCAATTAAAAAAAAAACGATTTAAATAAATGTATTTATCGCAAAAAAATCAAAAGTAATGAATTTTGGTTTTTTTTAAATTAAATGTATTAAAAAAAAATTTAATTAAATGCGGTATAAAAAAAAAAATCGAACACGAACCAGTTACGATCGAAGCTTTCTTTCCCCGACGTTCCCAAAATGTAGAACATTACCCTTGAGGTATCTGGATTTGTTTCCAGCTACAGCAGCATCACCAACTTCAACAGCAAATTCTGAGACAACAGTTTCACGCGCAGGAAAGACAACTCGCTGAGATGCACGAGCAGCAGATGCATCAGTTGAAGGTAAATACTCTCGCGAATATATATGTATCCATAGATACATATATATGTATCCATAGATACATATATATGTATCCATAGATACATATATATTCTTGTTATAACTGGGAACGAAAGACGAGAAGCGTTGAATATTGATTCGCAGTCGAATTTCTCATTTCGAAGTCAAACCGGAAATTGTGCCCCCGAGTAGCGTTCAACCTTTGACGCTGCTATTTATACAATTATATGGAGAATAGCTATATAGCATCGGCATCAAAATAGCAGCCGAATGAGTGCGTCATTATTCTCGAAACTGAAAATAGTCGAATACGTATTTTTCCGACTACTGCGCACGGTGTATCTATTAATGAAACTGTAAATACGACATTCCATAGAGGTTATTAATTATCATCGTTTGTCATACGGATATATATAACTCAGCGACGATGATTTTTGCGTCGATGAATAGATTTCTTCGTTTCACAGTTGTGGATTAAACGCGCTTCGCGAAGTCGAAAACATTCGGAAATTACAATTGACTAAGATAACCCGCGATTTTTCGGCATTTTCAAGCAAATATTTCGCTTTTCGAAAAAATTACGAAAAAAAAAAAAATCGAAAAAATATCGTGTTCAACGGAAAAAAATTAAATACACGCGAATACACGAGTATAAAAAACTTAACAAAATTTTTATGAAAGCGTTTTTTTTTTTAATTAAAAAAAAAAAAATTATTCCCACAAAAAAAAAAAAAGCTCTCTCGCCGATGAAACTAAAACGCAGCGTCTCTTTTTTCCACAGCGTTTTTGCCCCGAAGTCAGATACATTAATAATCGTCAAAGTCCTTTTTCATCCTTCCCGCGTGATTCAATTTCCGAGATTTTTGCGGAGCGCGATTACTCGGAAAAAGCAATAATAGAGAGCGGCATTTGCTTTGAAAAATAAGCGAAACAGGTTGTCCCGAAGGCACAGCCGGGAGTCATATGATAAATTATAGTATTACGAGTACTCATACATCCCGACAGCTTACAAAAATCGTTCGTGTGGAGTCCACACTTATAAATCGCTCGATTGACTTGTCGTGCTGTTTCTAATTTGCCCGTTGGCTGTTTCTATCTCTATTAATAGAATAGACTGGGAGCTCAAAGGTTATCGATTCGAGTCTGAAGCGTGTTGCATAGTTGTATCAGTAATCACTCCGGTAGGGATTCAGTACGTTCGATGTTATACCTCCATATGTTACACACAATATTCATAACGTATGCGGGGAAAAAGTGGGGCAAAATGGAACAATCACGCAATTTAAACTTTGGGGCAAAATGGACCAACGCTAAAATTCATAAAATTTAAAAAAAGTTCGATTTTCAAATTTCACATCCATTATTTATCCTGCAAATCGCTGCTTGTTTAATAAACATCGGGAACGACGTTTAACAAAATTCCACAGAATACTTATTGTTTGAGTTAAAATGGATTGATACGGAAAAAAAAGGAATGCCGTCAAACAAAACTGTAATTCGTTAAGTATCTTTTTAAAAAGTCTTTCATTATTTTTAATATGAGAAAGTTGATATTTTCTGACAAAAATAATTTACATATCGCGTTTAGGTAGTGCATTATTTAAAATTCAATTTTGTCATTTTTTAATGAAATTTTATCGATGTCCATTTTGCCCCATTTTTGTTTTTTTCATCTCAATTCTCCAAGGGGATGTGACAAAACTATTTTTTTTGTTGAAAAGTATGGAAAAGTGTTGTGAATATCGACAAAACTCCCTGAATTGCGAAAGCAGTTCATTTTGCCCCATTTTTGTTTTTTTTCATCTCAATACTCCAAGGGGATGTAACAAAACTATTTTTTTGGTTCAAAAGTATCGAAAAGTGTTGTGAATATCGACAAAACTCCCTGAATTGCGAAAGCCGTCCATTTTGCCCCATTTTTGTTTTTTTCGTCTCAATACTTCAAGGGGATGTGACAAAACTATTTTATGGTTCAAAAGTATGGAAAAGTGTTGTGTATATCGACAAAATTCCCCGAATTGTTAAAGCGGTCCATTTTGCCCCAAATTCCCCTGTATTCCGGCAGATTTACGAGACTCCTCCAATGGCCTTGCCCCACTACTCTATAGCGTAATCGGCAAAAAATTTCCGTGTTTACCGCTTGTACTTTAATATCATCGGTCTATACTACTTGTGTGTCGAGTACGGGATACTCACGTGGGACGGCTGTGAGCGACGGGTTACCTTGTATTACGCACGTGCGAGAGAACGCCCGTGTGCCTCGTTCAATTAACTCGGTGGTTCTACACTACGCAGCAAAGTAACCGTCTCTCTATCCAAGAGCTCTCGTGACGTCACTGTTCTCAACGCCGACGAAAGACACAATTCTCTATTTAAACTATACATACGATTTTATACTCCGATGCAATGCCGTTTTCTTGCAATGCCGATGGAGCTCCGCTATAATCTCCCCGTTGATCCAACGATGATAGTCATATAGGATTACGATAACTCGAACGAACAGATAAATTATCCTCTCATAACGCGTTTAGCGTGCCTATCTATCACTCGAATTTACTTGAATAAATATGGCGCCCGATTACTGTTAAATCGTTCCGATAACATTGTTCCGACGACGAGTACCTCCGTAATATCGATGATGTCATCAATAACCTCCGAATAAAAGAATTGAAATTTCAAGAAATTATCGTTTTTTTTTTGTTTTTTTACTTCGGGGAAAAAAAAAAAAATACTTAAAACACGTTTTTTGCCGGAAATTGCCGAATCTTCTTGTTAAGAAATCATCGAGTCGCGCGATTCACTCATTTATAATTAATCAATAAATACCGCTATCGTCGTTGCAAAATACCTTTCATCGATTCTCAATCTTATTGATACTCTATCCAGTCGATTCTAAACAGTTCGAGGGAATAAAAATTCTACCAACCGAGTCTCGTTGAGCGCCGAGTGAAAATCGACACGCGATTCAATTAGTCGAAAGTTATTTCCAACGCTGATTATCCGCTGCCCTATACTTCGAGTACTCTATACTTTGCAACAGCCGTTTCCCCGTAGACGTTCGATCGATCGATCGTCTCGATCTATCGACTAATTAAATATGCCTGACGCGGGATTAAAATTAAAATAAAAAATAAAACAAAATATATGTATATACCGGCGGTCCCGGCGCCTCGACTGCTGTACGAGGGACGTGTACGAGAGTCAGTGGAAAATTACGGAATGGTCAGACCACGGCACGAGCCCAAGCCAGCTGCGTGCCGGATACTCTCTCGTTCTTTCAATCATTCGCTCTCTCGAGCGTACGAACGGAGTCTCCCGATTGCACACAATGAGACAGCCGCGGAGCGTGTACCCCGGCGAGAAAACACGACGCTAATTTATTACGAGGAGTTCGTATACATACTCGTCGTTGCGTCATTGGCACAACTATCCAGTGGCACATGTTAGAAGCGTCGGATATAATGGTGAAACTCACATATTAAATAAATGTTTACTTTTACAATACACTTTTGTATTAGCAAACTCTCGCGGTACGGAACGATTGCACGTGATGCGGCTCTCTTTTCGCGGACACCCATTCACTCGATCGAGATAAAGCGAAGAGTTGAGTTTACAACAGCTACAGCTACAGCTTATAATGTGTAGGAGTCTCGTTATCAGCGGTCTTGAATCTCAACAGACACTTGTACTATCTTAAGCGCGTAAACTCAGCGCGGAGCTCATCTTCTTCTTCTTCTTATTCCTCTTACTTAACGGGGGAGAGAAGGGGAGTCCATGGAAAAATTTACTGCACGAAACATCGAAGATAGAAAGTTGTCAACTTTTTCCTGCGCGTTTTTGTGCGCCGAATAATATACTTTAAAATGAAAGTTAACCGAGAAATTTTTGTGATTTATATATTTTTTTCGATTTTTGCGAAATTTACGATAATGGAGACGATTGATTGGTTAAAAAAAAAAATTTGGAGAAATATGGGATCGAAATCTTGTATCTTCGATGTTTCGCGTAGTATATCTTTCCGCGAACTCTCCTTTAAAAATTCTCGAAAAATTCAACGGATTGTTATTTATCGAAACGATTTATCGTTGACTTTGGATTATTTATTCGTCTTTGTTTAATCCCAAGGAAATGGCTATTGGTTTTGTTTCGAAGGTTTGGGAGCAGCAGAAACAGCTCGAGGAACAGATGAAAGAAAAGGAGAGACTGGAGGCGTTGAGGAAAAAGGATAAGCAGGATCACAGCGCCAATGCATCGACGGAGGTCAAGCAGCGCGTCAGGGTAATTTTTTTATTTATTTATTTTTCACTTATTTATCATATCGCAAATACGCGAAACTCGATAGAGTCAACGCGACGCGAATTCTCTGGATTTCTCACTGTTTCACAGTAATCTACAATGCAATAGTAAATCGTCCGGACGTTTTACGCCGCCAGCGACAATTTTCATTGGCATTCAATTGTCGCTACATGACTGTGTTGTCTCGTTGCAGAGTTTCCTCGTGCAGAAGATGCAGAGAGAGGCGGCGGTAGCGGCGAATGGTGCGTTACCCGGAACGCCCGGTTACAGAAGTTGGTGAGTAGAGAAATATAAAATAGTCTCTCGATATATAGAGAGAGAAGAAAATCGTTAGATCGACCGGTTGAAATACAATGGAGTCTCGTTTTCCCTCTATTCATCACCGCAACGTCTATAAATTATTTTCCCTCTCGTCGCGAGACACGGAGTATAGTTTATTCAGAAGATAATACAGCGTATCGTATAATCGTCACAAGTGTATCGAAGCTTAACTTATGGATCGAGAGAATTATGCAGATTTATTTTCTATCGAGCAACAACGCTTTTATTGTTATTATATTCATCGAGTGTTTGTCAACTTTCTTCTCGATTAGCATTCACTTACTGCCCTAAATCTCCTTTCAATGGATTATTCTCATCGTAAGTGGGCCGGTGATCGTTTCTATTGAGCGATGATGATGATAAACTCGACGCGGTATTCGTTCCGACTTTGTTAATGTTGTTGTCTAGTCGTCGGATGATACTTTACTCTTCGTTATTTATTTGTTCTATTTTAATACGCGTTGTCTAGACACACGATAATTACAGATTTTGGTTCTGTTTCAGGCTGCAGCCGCAATCGGAATCCGGGAGCACCGGTAACGCCGCTCATCCCTACAGAATGCCACAAATGTTGCAGGACAAGTTCGGCGATGACTTTCCACTCAGGAAAACAGGTATATAGAAAAAAAACAAAAACAAAAACAAAAAAAAAAAACAAAAAGTTGGCTTAACGGTGTGTATACTTATTCGTCTGTGTTGATAGAAACAAATGCCTACTAAAGCATGACTAGCGTCGCCGAAACTCGTAAATTTGGGCAATTTAATTGCAAACGAAAGTAAAAAAGAAAAACATAAATAGAAAAAAGAGACGAAAACGAAGAGAAAAAAAAAGGTAAAAATTAATCGCAGGTTTTGAGTTATGGCGATGCGAGTACGCGACTTTTGCACAGTTTTAAATACATTTTTAGCGTGAAAACCGAATGATAATTACCGTAACACAAGTGTCGCTCAACGACGTCCTTCAACTCCTAACAATTTTTTATTTATTTACGATACTGGATAACGAAGAGAGAAGAATTTGCGATATTTCTCGAAATCCGCCAAAGAAATATAGCTGTTGGAAGTATATGCGAAAAAATACACTGAAGTATTCACTTTGCATATATTCTGTTACGATAGAGGGAAAGATGGGGGCAATATGGGCAAACGGAGCAAAATGGAAAAATCTCTCGACTTGAATAAAAAAAAAAAAAAACGATTTTCAAGTTTCATTGCCATTATTTTCATATTTTCTGTCCAGAATAGTTTACATATCGTTTATAGGTATTAAATTCATATATTTCGTGTTATCAATGGAATTTCACAGTCCATTTTGCCTCAATTTTATTTTTTCGTTTTAACACTCCAAAGGAATATAACAAATCTATTTTCCGGTTCACAAATAGCGAAAAAATTGTGTATATCGATGAAACTCCTTAAATTCGTAGAGCAGTCCATTTTGCCCCACCGTTCCCTATTTCTTGTCGTCCCTTTTTCTTCCTCTTCTTCGACAGAAAAAATTCCATGGGGGATTGAGAAAGAAAGATCGTAATCTTGTGGTTAACGCGACTAGGAACCGAAGGACGTCGATCGATCGGAAAATTGCTTATTCTTCTTTGAGTCACCAATACGGTGTTACGATACGCGGGTGTGTGTGGCTGTGAACGAAAGCGTGTGTGAACAGTTGATCCGTAAGACTGGTGTATACGTTATTTGGTATGATGACTAACACTGGCTGAATTGGCCAGCATCGGAGCCGAACCTGCTGAAGGTGCGACTAAAGCAGCGTGTGATGGAGAGGAATATGGCAGCGTCCCGAAACTCACCCCTTACGGCACGCCGGAAGGATCGACTACTGTCGCATCTCAAGCGGAGGTCACTCCTAGCAAGTACGTCCTATACTAATTACCCTTATCTATAATGGATCCTAAATTATATTATCGGATCCGCGATTATTATATTTCATTCTACTTTTTCCGAAAAAAAATTATTGTTTAAAAAAAAAAAAAAATACATGAAAATAATTTTTTTTATCCTTCTATATAAGTATACAGAGAGTTACCGATATTTTTTTTGTTGCATACATTTTTTTTTTGTTCACAACTAACTCGTTGTTGAATTGACTTTTGCCAGTGTTCGAAATAACCGCATGTCTAGAAATTATTAACACGTCTGTATACATATATAATTTTTTTTCGCATAAATCGAATTAAAAAAAAAAAAAGAAGTTTTTTCGAAATTTTACGAAAATTATCGATGAAATTTACGCGGATATATTCATTCCGATAAAAGATTTATTACGTACGAGCAGTTTTTTTACACTGTCGTGTTTTATAGTCTCGAAGGTTTGAGTTAATTTCGTTTTTCGTCGTTTGCTAACCGAATCTCGTGGGAATGTTCATAGATTCCGGCAGTAACCCCGAATCGGGACCCAATTCGCCGCCCACGGTCAACAATTCACAAGCGAGTCCTACAGCCGGAAGTAACACACCGATCCAAGAGGTAAGACTCGCAACGCATTTTTTTTCTTCCGCGTCATTGCGTAATTTATTTTTTAACACTTGACAATTGCGTGTGTGCGCGTTGTTGCGTTTGCGTGTTCAGGAGAGTGAAAACACACCGTACGGAGGTCCGCTGACCAGTAGTAGTCAGCAAGGAAGTCTATCAGATCTGTCGCTCTTCAGTTCACCGTCCATGCCGAATATATCGCTGGGCATACCTCACGTACCTTCGAGTTCATCATCGGTAAACAAAAAAACAAACGATAAAATATAACAAAAAAAAATCAATTTCTCATCGTCATTGCAATAAATACAATGGTTTCCTTATCGTCTTTCTATTTCCACAATCTGCAGAGTGGTACGAAATTGGCGCCGGTATCCGAGGCGGAAGTACGAGCGGCGTTTACCGCGCGTCTTGGAATGCCGTTAACCGGACAAATGTTACCGGGTACCCTGCCGTTTTATCCATCTCTGACGGTAATAGAAGGCGAACCCGCTTACGTTCACAAGCAGATGCAGAACTTGGAGCAGCAAGGAAGCAGCAGACACAGCGCGATTTATGGTTCACCTATAACCGATACTCAAGTAGCACACGCGAGACTGCATAAGGCTGGTCACCGGCCTTTAGGTAGTATGTTCACTCTTTTTGTTTTTCAACCCCATTTGGCCCCCCGATTCGTGACGTGCTTTGTCTTGGAAGATTATTCGGAAAGCCTTTTCCCGATCGCGAACGACGACTTCGACAAATTCACAAAGTTTGGAACATCGGATTGGATTCTTGTACATTGGAACATCGGAGGTCCGCTTCCGAGACGTAGCATGGCGCGTTCACCCGAAGCTTTTTTAATTACGATAGAAACGCATTGTAAACATATTCCTTATTCGTTACACAGGTAGAACTCAATCGGCCCCATTGCCATTGGGCCATCCGATGCTTCAGGGCGGTATGATTGCCCCACCGACTCACTACGAGGAATATCTTGCGGAGAAGCAGCTACACGATCAGCAACAGGCACACAATTACCTGAAACAACAGATAAGACAGACTGTCCTAACGCGAGTGGGGTCCCGAAGCAGCCAGTCGAATCAACTCGACGAGGCGGCGGAGAGCGACGAATCTGAGGTCATAGATCTAACGGGAAAGAAAGATGTACCCGAGGAAAGCGAGATATCGAAGCAGCAGAGGGATCGCGAACAGTTTCTTCAACAACAGAGGGATCTTATGATGCGACACACGCTTCAGGTTACCGAATCCCCGACGTACGTCGGTAGCAGGTCATCGCAGTCGGCGCGACCTCTTTCAAGGGCCCTGTCGAGTCCTCTCGTTCACTTAGGTATGCTAGACGCTCCTTCCCCGATCTCCCTCTGTCGTACCCTCGATACGTACTTCGTTCGCGACGTTGCGAGACTCGCGAAAATTACGTATCCGAGTATTTACTCGTTGGACTCAAGCGACCCATGACGAATAATTCGGATTGTGTGAATAAGGACCACAGGGCACCGGTGGAGACGTCTTTGCCCGTGGCTCGCCTCATCGGCCGACGACTGGCTTGGCATACGATCCCTTGATGCTGAAGCACGCGTGCGTCTGTGGCGAGACTGTCAGGGGACACCCTGAACACGGCGGTAGACTTCAGAGCGTCTGGGCGCGACTCTCCGAAACCGGACTCCTCCAGCGATGCGATCGCGTACGTTCGCGCAAAGCTACACTCGAGGAAATTCAAACTTGTCACAGCGAGGCGCATGCTCTCTTGTTTGGTAAGAATTGCTCCTTCTCTTTCATTTCATTTATAAAACGGTTCTTTATTCATTATTTTAACAACGTGAATTGAAAACTTTTTTGTTTGCTATCTTTTTCCTATTATTTATGGGATTTATGTTATTTATTCTCTTAGTAGTAGTAAAAGTAATTTATTAACAGCACATGGTATATACATTTTACAAAGAAGTTTGACGATAACCGCTTTCTATATATATTGACTACTACCAATAGGCCATCGACCGAAGTCCTTCGGACGAATTAATCTCTTATTATTGTTCTTATCTTTAATTAACTTATCGGTATCAGAGATGATGTTTTTATTTTTGTATCGGGAAAAAATAAAAAAAAAATATATTAGACGAAATTTAACACCTTAAGGAGCGTCGTAACTCTTTTTTCTATATAATTTCTACTATTATTTGTATATCCGAAAATAGGTACAAATCCGTTGAATCGCCAAAAGTTGGACATGTCGAAGCTCTCTCAGTTGCCGATCAAGAGTTTCGTACGATTGCCATGCGGCGGTGTCGGTGTGGATTCCGACACGACGTGGAACGAGCTTCACACAGCACCAGCCGCGAGAATGGCTGTTGGATGCGTCGTTGATTTGGCGTTTAAAGCGGCGATGGGCGATATAAAAAATGGTTTTGCTGTTGTACGACCGCCCGGTCATCACGCCGAGACGAATCAGGCAATGGGCTTTTGTTTCTTCAATTCTGTCGCGATAGCCGCCAAACTTCTGCAACAGAAGTTGGATACGAGAAAAATACTCATATTGGATTGGGTAAGGAAACGCGTGATTTTGTATCGTAGAAATCTTTGCAAATTTTGTATCAACGAAGCGGACGCATTTATACCGTGTAAAATCGCATTTGTCGGTTTTTGCAGGACGTACATCACGGTAATGGCACGCAACAGATGTTCTACGATGATCCGAGAGTTCTTTATCTATCGATACACAGACACGACGATGGAAATTTCTTTCCCGGCACCGGTGGCCCTACAGAGTGCGGTGCTGCCGAAGGTCTCGGCTACAACGTCAACGTTTCGTGGTCCGGTGGATTAAATCCACCGATGGGCGATGCCGAGTATCTCGCCGCTTTTCGTACGATAGTGATGCCAATCGCGAAGGAATTCAATCCGGACGTTGTCATCGTCTCCGCTGGATTCGACGCGGCGGTCGGACATCCGGCACCCCTCGGCGGTTACAAGGTCAGCCCCGCGTGTTTCGGACATATGACGCAGCAACTTCTACAACTCGCCGACGGAAAAGTCGTTCTCGCCCTCGAGGGGGGTTACGATCTCGCGGCTATTTGCGATTCCGCGCAAGAGTGCGTTCGCGCCCTACTCGGCGACGAGCCCAGTCCTCTCCGAGACGATGAACTCACCAGAGTACCTTGTCAAAACGCCATCGACACACTGCAAAAGACCATTGCCATTCAGGTGAGCGACTATTTATTTCATTTATTTCATTTATTTCATTTATTTCATTTATTTCGTTTATTTCATTTATTTCATTTATTTCATTTATTTCATTTATTTCATTTATTTCATTTATTTCATTTATTTCATTTATTTCATTTATTTCATTTATTTCATTTATTTCATTTATTTCATTTATTTCATTTATTTCATTTATTTCATTTATTTCATTTATTTCATTTATTTCATTTATTTCATTTATTTCATTTATTTCATTTACTTCATTTATTTCATTTACTTCATTTATTTCATTTACTTCATTTATTTCATAAAAAATAATAAGAGACCGAAAAATAAATTTCATAAAAAAATGCAGATGTTGCACTGGCCGTGCGTGAAGATCGCTGCCCATACGGTAGGCATGAGCGCTTTGACGGCGAGTCAGAAGGAACACGACGAAATAGAAACGGTCTCGGCGATGGCTTCGCTCTCTATGCAACAACCCACCAACCTTTCGTAAGCATTTATTATCATTGTCAGTATAATTTCAATCATCGCTCGACGTTACTTCGTATCGAAATTTTCTTGATTCACCGTGTTACTTTCTCCCCTCGTTGCAGAACTACGCCAGAACATTCCCGTCAGGTTTCGGAGGAGCCGATGGAACAGGACGAAGCAAAGTGAAAAACAATCGCGAGTCGTTCGCGATTTGTGTGATTGTTCCTTCGACACTTTGGCACTGTGGAAAGTAGGATCGGGACTGAGGATATCTGATCGACGCATTACGAACACAAAGTATTGACCAATCGATATGACAAACTTGCGAGAGAGAAAGAAAACAAAAATCCTGCAAATTGCAACCGCAATCTTTGTCGATGCGGTATCGACGGCATTGAAACTCCTTCGTGCTCTCCGTGTATTTGAAGAATTATAGCGAAATTTCTTTTCTTTTTTTTCTTTTGTAACCGTAATCGGTTAGATTACCGAACGAAAGACCGACGGAAACTGAACTCCGGATGTTTTGTCATTCGGTTGAAAGTACCGATGATAATTCCGGAGAAAAAGAAAAAAAACGACACGGCTTGACGTTGAAACGTGTATATAACAGGATAATAACTACTCCTCTCCTCTGTCTATCTGCCTTTCGCAAAATTCTTGGAAACTCTCTCGTATCTTTGAGAGCCCAAAGTTTCTTTCTGCCGATGAGAAATTCTCGATGTGAAGCTCGAGAAAGTGAAACTCGATCGTCCATCGAAAAGAGTTTCGGCAGAGTAAATCCCTTTAAATTTATATGTAAAAGAAGAAAAATATTGAAGCACAACGAATGAACGAGGACCTGATTGAGAGTAGAAGCACTCGTTAACGAACGGACCAACGAAATTTCCGAGTCGCGCTCGATTGTGCATATATCCCCCTCCTTTCCGATAGCTGAAAAAACAACCCTAAATTTTACCGCGACCGGCTAGAGACTCATCCCCAAGGGACCCGGATAGCCTAACAATTTGGGGAAATGTGCGAATTAATGAGTTTAATAAAAGACGTTAGTTTTATTTGCTCCTCTGCGAATTTGAACCGCGGAGAGTGGCACGTTACGCGCGTTGTGCTGGACACTGGCGCTTTGTTTGCTCCCCTGTATAGTCAACTTTGCGCTCTAAACATTCAAACTTTGTCCTATTTTTCCCCGAAGCGGCGGAAATTCTAATATGTATTTTTTGAATACGATCGATGCGCGCGCTAATATATTTGCGCGAAGGCTGCGGGAGCGGAAGATTAAACTTTTTTTTTTCACGCGCATCAATCGATTCGTAGACAATAAATACAAAAGGAATATATCTCATTCGCAAAAAGGTGTGTGATAACTACAGTTCAAACGCTATAAATGCTTAGGACACTATAGTTTCGGTTTTTTTTTTTTTTTTTTTTTTTATTCCACCCTTTCGTTTTATTATCTTTGGATAACGAGCCGAGGAAAGAGATTCGGTCGGGCGGTTCTGATGTAATTAACAATAATTAACGGAGAACAAGGTTTACGGCTATTTACAATCGTTCGATTTTCTTATTTCTCTCTTTATTTCTTTTTTCTTTTCTTTTTGTTTTCGTCGACGACTCGGTTTTTCTGCTGCGAACAAAGGCTGGTGCGATTTTTGTGATACTTTGTAAAAAGTTAATTAAAGTACAGTTTAACAAGAGTATATTGGAGCGGCAAGGGAGAAAAAAAAATATAATTCAAGTACATGCATTTATTTTTGTGTCATGCATTTTACGACAATGAAAGAAAAAAAATGAAAAAAAAAAAAAAAAAAAAAAAAAAAAAAAAAAAAGATATCTATATATATAAATTTTGCACATACGAAAAAAAGCATATATTGTGAATGCAGATATTAATTATTCTATCCCAGGAATCTCAAATGTCTGTTGCATGTTGCCCTGAAGTACCGAGTAAACGGGTAACCGAGGAATGAGGAAAGAAGAAAAAAAAAAAAACAAAAAAAAACATAATAAAAAGATTCGTTAAGTAATGTAAACGCAGGCGAACGGCCTGCGATGTATGTCTTTACATCGTGGAAAACATTAAGTAACGTAGGAAACGAAAGTGAAAAATTTGTGTTAGCGCACCCACTTTTTAAGTAAAAACATTGTTTGAGGCGCGCACCTGACCGCATGACCTCAATTGTTGAAATATGAAAAAAAAAAAAAAAAAAAAAAAAAACAGAAAAAAACACTAATAAGTTGTGGGCAATATAAATGTCTAGCCTCGGTATGCCTAAAATTGTGTTAGGCAAACGCATTATTCGGGCGGTCAGAAGTTGGAGCACTTGCCTTAGGTGTAAAACGTTCTATCGCGATGTTATTATAGCGTATATATGTATATTGTATTGAAACTATTTATCATTCATAAGAACGAAAAAAAAAGAAAAAGAAGAAAAAACAAAAAAAAAAAAAAAAACCATACGTGTACTAATTATTCTCGAGTCAACGCAGGTTTGTTACTCAGTTATAAGGTCGCGGCAAAAGTTAAATAAATTCTATATCATCATCATTGATATAAATATCGGATTTACCGTCCGAGTGAACGGAAATCGTTGAGGGGAGGGGGTGGGGTGGGGAATGGCATCCCAATTGCAGAAAGGCCTACGATCTGTTATCCTTGCTCGACGTACTTGTTTCGATAGACCACATGACTACTTGGTATGGGGATTCTTTACCAATAATATTCGTGGTCAAATTTTTAAGTTCGCACCGACAGAAAACTTACGACATTCCAATATCATGCCGTAGCACACAGATACACTCGATCCGAGTTAAAAAAAAAAATAAAAATGGATAAAAATAAATAAAAAAAAATAAGCTACATTTCAATATTGAATATACATGATGCAAATTTATGTTAAGACACGGGCACGAAAAAATGTCTATGTATATAAATGTACCTCCTAAATTAATTATAAATAAAAAGTATAGTCATTGTGTTAATTTATTGCGATTTATTTAACTGTTATCTCTCTCTTCTCATCCTCTTTCCTTTGGTTTTATTCCCATCGTGATATCGAAAGCCCGAAGTGAATCTCGAAACGCCGAAAAAATTGTAAGTAAGTCGCCGCATATTTTTTTTTGTCCAAAAAAAGGAGTAATTAACATTTCGAAATCATATGGATGAATTTTTTTTATTCGCGGAAAAAATGAATTTCAACGTTTTTTCGCGATTTTTCGGTTTCAGTTATCAAACTGGAAGTGACGTCATCATTTTTTTTATTTACCGGTTTTCCGGTGATTTTCGGTCTCATTTCCGGTTTTTTTTTTTTTTTTTTTTTCGAGTCTCGTATACAGACGGACGTTGGTAATGGGATTGTTCCGTCAATGATTTGATGAAAAGTGCAGAGGATTTCGGGATTTCGCGTAGTAATCCGTAGAAGTAATAAGATTGAGTCATTTGCTGGGACTGAAATCGTTTAATCGTTTAAGTCTTTGTACATAAAACAATAATAATGAACATAAATTCATTGCAAATCACCATCATATATTAGCATTTGATGCGTAGTGCTATTACTTACGATATATGCTGAATAGTTTCTAGTTTTTTTTTATCCTTTTATTACAGGTTTATGCAATTATGATTAATGTGTTTGTGAAACTGTGTCGCTTTCGTGTCAGGGATTGTACATGAACAATAGAGAGGGAAGAACCTTTTTTTTTTTTTTCTTTTTCTTTTCTGTATTCGTGTGTTGGTTTCGTCATATAACTTATCGATGCGCCTCGGCTCCATAGTATACAATGGGGCTATTCTGGCAAACGTTGATAACCAATATTTCTTATCTTTATTTTTTTTATTTTTTGCTTTTTTTTTAATTTTTCTTCAATAGTATTTATATATTTGTAATATACCACAAATTACTATCAATATAATACAATATTGATTATGTATACATTGTATCATAACCTATAGATCTATAGAATATATTTATTTATGTACATAAGAATTATCAGAAAACAAAGGAATAAAATTTTTAAAATAACCGTCTGCGCGTTCGCATGAAGTGTTTTTACAATTTTCTTATGGCAACGATGATAATTGATAGTTTAACCATTGTAATAAGAAATTGTGGAAAAAAAATTCATCGAATGACGATTCGACGATTGCGAATTAATCGTCTCATCGCTATACGACGTTTCGCGCCTATCTACGGTAATTTTTTCCATTATAAGTTCATGCAAACGCGAAAATATGTTGATTCAATAGTTTTATATTCATATACAGAATGTCTCGAAAGTAAATACGTCTCTCGGTTCTAAAATAGTCTCAGCGTGTATGCGAAACCGAGAATTTCATTAAAAAAAAAAAAAAAGGAAAAAAATATTAGAAAAATTTTAACAATGATTTAGACATTGCTGTTGATTGGAAATTTCAAACTGAGATTGTCGATCTAAACGTTGGCGTGCCGTAGGCATTCCGCGGTTATTTTTCAGAGCCCATATATTCCGAATTACTAAATTATACGCTAATTTAAAAACAACAAAATCGCATACTATAGATACAACTCTTCTTTTCGATAATAATAATAATAATAATAATAATAATAATAATAATAATAGCAATAAAAAAAAACGATTCGACAAATAATAACAATGCTCTGTCGTAGCGTGTTTGCAGCTCGGGTGCCTCTGATCGTTCGTTCGTCCCCCGGAGATCCGAAAACATAATTTTTACACGACGTCTCGGAGCTCACAAATACGTACCGATTAGCTGAGCCGTTTCGCAACTTTTCGCAGCGCCCGGTGTGTACTTCATTATCGTACATTCTTATATCATATATAAAGAGGATTTGATGACTGTGTGTTTTATGGTGATTCGATGGTACTGTCGCCACATTTCGAGTTTTTTGTTGTTGTAATTCAGCTACGAATTCGCTGTTTCGTTACGACGATAGAAAAATACGTAATGTCGCTTCTTTCGCTCGGATTTCAATCGATACCCGCCAAGCGCGTTGATCGCATGAAAATAACGAAGAAATTGTGGGGCCACATAAATCAATGTCTCTCCAAAGCGTCGTTACGGTGGCCGGTGTGATATAACAATCGCTGTTTATTCAACAGCTTTGTTACACCGACATTGTTAGCTTCCCGAACGTTTGCGTGTCGGAGGAAAAAATCGATAGTTCGCGGTAGAAAAACATTGTATAAAATCAAAGTAACGAATATTACAACACGGGGGGTGGAGAGGGCGTTTTTATCGCATTCGGAAATATCATAGAGAGACAACGTTGTTCTGTTGTCCGTCTCCGACACTATTCTCTATCCAATAATTAATATTATTGGGTTGAAATGCTTTTTTTTTTTTTTTTTTTTTAACGAGTATAATATTAGAATTCTGAGATGCCATGGATGCAGCACAACCGTGATACCGAGAAACTAGGAGAGTTTGCGTCGAAAAACACATTTCGCAATGGAAAAAAAAAAAAAAAAAAAAAAAAAAAAAAAAATGATGAAAAAAAAAGAACGGAAACGTTGAGGAAATTGTGCTGCTCATCAATAGTTTATATACACTTAACGCATATCATTAGAGTACTCGATTGGAGCTTCACTTATATCCTAGCTAAACGTTCAAGATGTAACATGCAACAACCGGCCGTGACACTGCCGGTAAGTACAGGTTTTTTTTTATATCGTAGATTCTTGTTTGGCCAATCGTCATTCATCGTCCTCGTCATCGCGGAGATTTAACAAACAAGTATTTAGTCCTTCATTAGTTACTTGTACTTTTTTTTCATTACTATTACAGTTTGAGACGCTTATTTGTATAAATACATTTTGAAATTAATCAAGTTTTCGTTTATAATCATTTTAACTCCGGAATGCGTGTGACTGGTATGAAAAAAAAAAAATGAATAAGCATTCATCGAACGATGAATTCACATCGACATACCGTGTTTCAAGTATTTCAAGACACGATGCCTCGTAAAATTGATTCGTCTTCGAATCAATATCCTCGGTGGTTGGTATCGAATTTATTCAGTTTGTGTTTCATTTTTATTTTTTCTTTAAGGCTTTGCAAGTTACTCGGAGAAACTACATAGACTTGTCTCACGTACGAAAACAACGTTTGCGTATTAATTCACAGTCAGGTCGTCCGCTCGCCGGAATCGTCGGCATTTCGCTTCAATTTGCGACTTTGTTTTTTTGTTTTTTTTTTCAAACCAAATATCTCTCGGGTTTGTATTTTTTGTTTGTTTTGTTTTGTTTTCAGTGTGTGATTGTCCCCTGCTAATCAGAACTCTCACTTGTGTTTTCTTTTTTTCTTTTTCGCTATCCTATATACATGTATCGGTGTTAAGTTTATCTTACTTAACGGATGTCAACAAAAGGCTCCAAGCTGCGAGGCCCTTGAGTAGTCGAAGTTTGTCTTTAATCGGTCTTCGATTTAGAGGTTTTGCCCTTTTACTTGACGGTGGAAAAATTCTGCTGGGAATTTTGATTCGACGAGACCCACGTGGTGAATACATCTCTGCAAAAAGAAAATTTGTTTTTTTCCGTTAAGATTATTAATTTTTTTTTTTTTAACTGAATAATGTCGAGCGACAATGAAAAATCGATTAATATTTTTTTTTAAATATATTTATAAATAGTTTTTATTGCGTTATTGAGAGTTTAAGAAAAATTTGGTACAGTCGCCCTTCAAAATATTGGTTATTAGAGTAGAAGAAATTCAAAAGAATGCTCACACAAACCTGCAGTGGCTAACCACGCACTCGTTGCTGCAGTACTCGTCCTCCCATTCGCTGTTCGATACGGCGGGATTGGGACAACCGTGACGAATGCAAGAGTTCGACGGAGGCCTCTGACCTCCGAGAACAGCTTGAGATCCACTGACGGGCGGTGGGCTTGATAATGAGTCGCCACGAGGCGGACTCATGTGCATTATCTGCGGTGGCACTTGGACTTGTTGCACTTGCTGTTGCGGTACCTGTAATTACGAAATTTCACTGTAGAATATCCTCTAAAAAAACTCGTTGAGTAATAATAATTTTTCGAATTAATCGATCGTCGCGTTAAATGCGAAATATTGTTAATTTAACGTGGCAATTTAGTTTTTTGCGTAAATACGATCGAAAGCGTCGCGGTGCGAGGTTATGTTTCGTGAAATTACGAGTTCGCGAGGGGCTTCGTTGTTTGTTTCGAATTAATGAAAACGATCGGTCACTTGTTTCACTCGCGAGATAAAAGTTTGTTGAGGGATTGAGACCAATAATCGAGAATACATTATATGAACACTAATTATAAATACGAGATTCCCGAGTTTTAGTATTTGGTAAAACACAATCGAGAGCGTCGCGGATCGGGGGTTATGTTTCGTAAAATTACGAGTTCGCGATGTATCATTTGTTTCGAACGAATGAAAAACATGTTATTGTTTGGTTCACTCGCGAGATAAAAGTTTTCTGAGGGCTCAAAACGAATAGTCGAAAATACATTATTATGTAAATACGAGTTGTCAACCGAGTTTCAGTTTTTTTTATTTATCGTAAACACCATCGACAGCGTCGGAAGTCGAGGTTATGTTTCGCGAAATAACGCCTTCACGACGAAATGCGTCATTCCTTTCGAAATAATAAAAATCATTTGTTTCACTCACGAGATAAAAATTTGCCGTCGGCTTGAGGCAAATAATCGAAAACACGTTATTATTTACGAGAGCCCCGGTGGTGTCGGCGGCCATGTTTTCTTTTTTAAACGCGCGAGACTAACGAAGAATCGCGAGATTCGAGATCTCGAACGGGTCAATAAACTCTTCCCAACACTCGGGCGCGCGTCACAATACGAAAGAATAGAGGGACGCGACGACACGAGAAAATCAGCCCTCTCCGAAGTACCCGATGACGCTAAACTACGGCCATGAATTTTTTTTTCAATTTTCTAAACTACGAGTTGCACTCGAGAATCGAAGCCGATCGTAACCGTTACGAGTTACGACACGGAGGATAATTAGCAGCCATTTTGACTAATTGTCCGTGAGCCTCAAAGTGCCCCGTAATTTGACGCAATCTCGACGGTTAATGCAAACCCGCTGTTTAACGCTCGTTCCTTCTCGCTGCTTCTGTTTATTTCTCTCCACAAGTACAATACGTATATACGAGAAGCGTAATACAGCGAAAAGAAGAAGCGGAGGGTGAGAGAGGGAAGGGGGGGGGGGGGGGAGCCTGCGTGCTCTACGCGTTCTACGTGTACACCGACACAGAAGCTACACGTCCGTCGGGACACTCCTTTCAGTCTCTTGAATCCGCCAAGGGCAAGTTCACTGACCTGCTGCATGTATTGCTGCTGCGAGACTTGTTGCTGCATGTGCTGTTGCTGCGTCATGTGTGGTGGCGCCATTGGATTCCCCATCATGCCCTGCAACAACGACATTATTATTCCTTCATTCTTCACTCTCTTTCATTCTCTCGATCTTTCGTTCCCCACACACCCCTTTCCAATGATAGCTTCGTAATCATCGTGGGAAATTTGTCGATACACGAGGATTGCTACCCGCATCGTCAAAAATTGCAGGAATTAATGTTTTTTGGCAATAATACGACAATGACTCGTAATTGACTGTCGATCTTATGCAAGGAATATGCTAAATACTACATTAAGCAGCGTCTGCATTTAATAATAAATTTGCGTTCTTAATGCTATAATTATAATTTTATTTGCGTAAATTTAACGATCTATTTTCGCAATGGTGACAAAAAATTTACGGGGGGTTTGTCGTTGAATAAAAAAAATATTAAAAACAAACCTGTTGCTGAGGTTGTTGAGGATTCCCTTGCATCCCAACGAGATGATGAGACGATTTCTTTATGCCCATTTGTTGTTGTTGCTGCTGTTGTGGCGACGACGGCTGTGGCTGAGGACTGTAGACTTGGTAGGCGACGTTACCGGGTCCCGGATTACCCGGATAACCACCGTAAGCACCGTACTGGACGGATTGCGGTTGTTGTTGTTGTTGTTGCGGCTGTTGCTGTTGCTGCTGATGAACTTGTTGTTGTTGTTGTTGCTGTTGTTGCTGTTGCTGCTGCTGCTGCTGTTGTTGTTGTTGCTGCTGTTGCTGCTGTTGCTGTTGTTGTTGCTGTTGTTGCTGCTGTTGCTGTTGTTGCGGAGATTGGTGTTCACTTTCGCCGGTTCCCTTGCTAACCACAGACGCCCTGTACGCCGCTAGAGCTTTCAAGTATTCCTTCTTTGCCGCTTCAGTCTTCTTCTTGTAAACCTATTAACGAACAATCGAACAAAGATGAGATATAAGACGCGATAATTTGGTTGGATAATTGTGACACAAAAATAAATAACGATAACGACAAACGAGAGCTGTGAAAATAAGTGTTTCAGTGGAACACTACTATTTCATTAGAAATTCGAATCGAATATTCATTTATTTGAAAAAAAAAAAAAAAAAACTCTGATATTTTCGACTATTTTGGAATTCAAATATTTTAAAATTATTTTTGAATAATTTTTATTCGATTCGTGACGAATTATACGGAATTCTGAATAGTCGCATATCCCTCTAATAAGGAATCGAAAGTTTAGAACGAAAATTGATGTCAACTTCGGCTGCCGGTTTTACAGCTCCGAACAGCGTGAATGAAAAATAAATCACGTTGATGCAAACTAAAGTTATGCTAATGACCGCCTCTCGACTCTCTTCTCAAAGTAGCGCAACGCGAGAACTACTGCATCTACGGGAATACAAACGTCTTTGTCCTTCGCAAGGTATTCTTAGAGAGCGCGGAAAGACGAGTTCGCTGAAACGTAATAACTCGAGTGGAACTGTATACATACTTTACTCTGTTACTTAAAACCCTATCTATCCCTTTGCACTTCCGACTTTGTACGTCGCTATCGTTGCGTCCGTTCGAATTACGCGTCTATCGAGGGGGTTGAATCTTCAATATTTATTCACCCCGAAACGTTCCGCAACACTTCTCCCAACGTTTCCGTCCTCCGGATTAATTTAAAAAATTACATTTATTTTCCTTTCCCTTTGCCCTTTGCGTTATTTAATTTTGAACAAAATTTCTTTATACCTTTTTCCTCGGAAATACGATAAAAAAGGGGTAACAAACATAAGCGGTAAGAGATGCGAAGAATTTCACAGGATGAAAACCGCGCTATTCGCACTCCATTATAGAAGAAGAAAGACTCGACACTCTCGTTTCTTGTTGAACAGACCAACAATTCTACGGTACCGAGTCGATTCATGCATAATATCGTCAAGTTACGAATTAATTATTCATGTGAACGCGTTGTAGGCTGTGTGCCTCGCATTTGCTCTCGAGAATAGCGAAGGAAATACGTACGTTACGATGGCCAATAAAAAAAAAAGAAAACGAAATAAATATAAAAGAAAGAAAAGAAAACGTAGAGAATGGGGCCACTGTTGCGGAGGTAACGGATGCTTTGAATAAAACATAGCGTCACGTCGTTCGCAACCCCGAGAGCTCCACGTCCCAAATATATTTAATGATCGCTGTGGAACGTCGAGTCTCTGTTCCGTTGCGCAACTTGACTGCGGTTTTTTCTCTCCTCATATTCTTTATCTTGTTCTTTATTGCGCTCGACTTCTCGCTGTGTAAATTGTACGGCGTTCCCGGAGAATTACACACACAGCATTAGGCTGCTGATCTCCGCTTACGTTCAATATCGCTACATTCGAAATACAAGTTTGTTATCGCTTCTTATCGCGACAAATGTCTGTTATACGAAATGATTTCTCGGCCGGAAATAGATCGTTGATTACACGAACTGAGTTATCGCGTTCTCGGTAATTCGAGTGAAATGATGGAAAGAAAAAAAAAAAAAAAAAAAAAAAATAGAAACGAAAGCGGAGGCGCACGAGCGATGAAAAATCGGTCTGTCTACGCGAGACCCTGACGATCGATAGCTGAACAAGTCTCCCCCTTCCGAGTAAAAAAAAAAAAAAAATTATGCCTCTCAGTCGCATCCTCTGCATTCTTAATATTCTTGGTATTTAGCCTTTCCGAGTAGACGATGGAATATTTGGAGCGTAAAAACTCACAGTCGCGTATTGTATTGTCCTAATGTGACTCTTCTATATGTATGTATGGATACACGAACCCTTATATAATTGAATTAACGATACGAGCGCCGGTAAAGCTCAACGCTCGAATGCATAATTTCCATTACGATATTAATCGAGTTTCCGCGTGTAATTACGCGTCGCGAACGTCTCGGTCCCCGTGACGCTGCCATAATCGTCCTGAAAAGCCGCGACGACAAAATTAAATTCCTTTTTCTTCGTTCCGCGTCTGTGGTATATATCAGCACTGGAGAAGCCGACCGAATACACAACTCCCTCTCTTCCTCCCGCATCTCGGAATAACTGAAACGGGGGAATTTAATCAAGATTCCATCTACAGTTACGAGCTGAAAACCCCACTCCGCCCAACGCGCTCTCTCTCTCTCTCTCTTCACATACACACAGTTAAATTTGAGTTTCGGAGCGCTTGGAAATTACTCTTCACCGTCATCCTTACATAGCATCCGTCTATCGCGAACGAATTCATATTAAATCGACATTGCGACGCTGTAACGATTCGTAATTAAAAGAAAAAAACTTTATATCCAATCAATTTTGATATGCGGACCGCAAGTGTGCGCAGTGGTTATATCTTTCGTTGTGGGATTCTATCTAATTTCGGTAAATGGATAATAAAGATTTTCATCTGTTTATTATTACTAATTATCGCATAATGCAATTTGTTGCATTATTATTCGATATTATAGATTTCTTTTTTATTTCTCTTGGCTGACATGATTTCTTTGGTTTTTTTTCACGAGATTACGAAGCACATTTCTTTTTTTTTGGTAATATAGAGAAATCTTGAGTTTTTAATTTTTTTTTTTTTTTTTTTTTTCGATAAAATGTTTCTCGCATATTTGAACGGTGGAATTTTTTTTCTTATTATCGGGACATCGGAACGAACAATCGATGGTATGGGAAGCTTTTTAAATATTTTTTTTTATCGATAAAAAAAATAAAATAAATCGTAAATTCTTTCCTGAAATTGCGGAAAGTCGAGTTTCTTCGATAACGAATGTTCACTATTGGATAAATAATTCTGCCGACTTATCATATTTACTCACATTCTTGTGCTCGGTATCGAGAGCGTCCCACATCGATGCAACGATTTTCGAAACTTCGCCGAAGCTCGCGTTCGGATTTTGTCCCTTGATTGCCGCTTGTGTGTCCCTGAAGAAGAGCGCGTATGCCGAGACCGGTCTGTAAAAAAAAAAAAAAAAAAAAAAAAATGTGATTAAATTCAACGAAGACATTCATCGATGAAACAACGTTGAGAAAATGTGAAACGTGTCTGAAATTTTCAGAGGCCTTGAGACTCGCGGTACCGCGAAGAACTACAGACTTATAACGCAATTTTTGTTGCTAATCGATTTTCATCGAGTGAAAGAAAGTTCGACGCTTATCGCATGTGGCATTTAACATTTTCTTAACGCCTCTATCGACAAGGTACGATGTTTATTAATCTCGCCAGCTCTGTACACGACACAATAATGACACAACTCGGTACTTCGGGGCAATACAGTTGTTGCAACATTAAACAATTATTCGCGATGATTGCAAAAAAAAAAGAAAAAGAAAAACAAGTCTCGACAGCAAATTAATCATTAAACATTGGTATACATAGTTATAAAGCGTTACGAAAGTCCGTCTCAGTCACCCGCGCGTACAGGGAAGAGTGGGGCAAAACGGGATACGTATAATTATAATAATAATTATACATATTATGTATAATAATAATCATTATTATTATTATATAAATAAAAAAGAGAAAAATTAAATTGTTATTTATTTTTACTACATTTTTTTATGTCAATTAATTTAATTAAAAAAAAATTGTATCTCAATTTACTTCAAACAGTATAATTATTTTTATTTTTTTCAAATTCTAAATCAAATAAAAAAAAAATGATTTCTCTTTCTTTACGATCATTTTGACCTGAATGTCCATTTTGCCCCACTTTCAACGATTCGTATACGCTATATGGAATGATGAATGATCTCGATATCGAGTTTAAAAATTTATTCTATTTTCCATTTCGATAATAATGAAACTAAACCGAGCGTAACTGTGTAATGTAGCGCAACTATTGCTCCATAATGTTCCTCTGTGTGTTTATAACGTTTGCATGCGTTAACATAGACACGGATATAGAAGTTATCGGTGTGTTAGAGACAGAAATGTGATGGCTACAGCTCGGTCTCTACTCGAAGCGCGAACGGTACGACTCTCGTGGATTTCTGTGCGCCTATAGCCGGGGAGAGACCGTTCGCGCAGATATACACGCTATTTCAACGTAGTAATGCGGCCGCTTGTTCCCGCAGCTGGACCCATGTTGTACATTTACGGGGTTGCAACAATAACGGTAATTGCCAATTCACAGCAGTAATAACTTCGAGAGAGAGAAGCATCTCACCGTCGTTCGGCTCTCCCCGTAACTCCATTAAAGCGAAACAATCGACTGGATTTAGCTATCTCCCTCGTTCTCGATTTCTCTTACACCGGTCCGAGTTTGCAATTCGTTTTACGGCAGTATAAGTAACGCAGAAAGAAAACCGTCGAAGTCTCAAGGCTTCCGTTGAATGAAAATAATGACTGGTGTATTATTAACCCGATGCTTCGCGGAGGTATATTGGTATAAATTATTTCAAATAATACAATACAGTATACTCACTTCTGCGGTTCGTTCGGATCCCTCTTCTTCTTTTTTTTCTGGGCTTTTGGCTTCTTTTGATTCTTTATCACCGCATCTGCCGGCTCCGGCGACGGTCGCTTAATTCCCGCCAACTGTCGACACAATAAAAGGATATCGCAATATTAGTAAAGAAAAAAATAAAAGAAAATAATGAATAATAATGAAAAAACAGGATATTTGTCGAGAGACAGAGAGTGGGAAAACGGCGATTATGATTCGTTTGTTTCCCCCGTCGGTATGCGCCGTCTATTTAATTGTATACAACTCGGCGATTCGTGCCGAGAGAGTTGAATTACCTATAACCGTCGCTATCCCTTATCCCGCGGTATCGGACGTCACGACCTCGATCTCTCGCCGCGAATCCATCATTCGACCGGAGAAAACAACTGGACTTATTCCGTCCCGAGTTTCCCCACAATTTCATTTGCTCACGAGATTGTTAATCTCTGTCGCTGAATTACTGGATATAAATGGAAATGGCATTCACATTTGTACATTCCGACGGCAGGAACCCTTCTTCTTCCTCCGGAGTTATAAATTTATACACTAATAAACTCTCAACTAATAGCGTATTTGCCGAAACGGACCACGAGAGATTGATACGAAATTGGATAAATTATACTTTCGAGATACCATTTCCGGAATACATAGCAAGAGATTGAGGCAAAACGGAACAGCAGAGGAATACAGACCTTTATCACGATTTCCGAGGCACGAAGAGCCGATTTACTATCAAAATAAATTCATAAAAAAAACTTCGAGGCTTTCCGACCCATAAACTTAAAATTTCGTTCAAAACCCAAAATAATATAATCATCTTGTGCATTGAATTTTACGAAAATAAATACTGCAATTCGCATTCTATGAAATTTGAAATTTTTCGCATATTGACTTTAACTCTTAACTTTAACTCTCAATTTTGGAGTAATCCATTTTGCTCCGTATCGACGTTACTATTGCCTGATATCCCGATGGTCCATATTGCCTCAGTCTCTCCTATATATGTTGCGCGATTAATGAATGCTATCCCCCTTCGGTTCTTCTCTTTTTTCCTAATTACTTCCGCGTTTCGACTTGTGACCCTCTGTCCAACACAAGGACTCGATGATTAGCGATCTCTCGATTCTCAGGAGTCGAGAAAATCCATCAATGAGTTTTGCCGCTCCTTTTCATCATTCCTAGTCTTTTGCTCCCGTCTCGAGGATTTTAATCCGTGTGTATCATTCAGTATATATGTTTTTTCTTGCGGTTCGTGATACAAGGTCCGTCCAAAGTGAGATCAGGAGGAAGGAAGGTGGTGTTTCAGCGAGAATCGAATGAGTTATGGCTCTATGCACTCTGTCGTGCACTTGCGTGCACCGGTAGAGAAGTCGAAGCACGCGCGAGGAGGTATTACCCGAAAGGTCGCGACCTTCATTACGCCTTCATTGGGTCATTACGTGTTGCGTGGGTAATCGCTAGCGGTGTAATTGAAACGATTTCAGCCAATCAGCCCGCACTGATTCTATACTCTATATATACTCTGCTACACGCGGCAGAAGCGCCGATAGCTTATGACGAGAACGTCACCGCATCGTATTTTTGCAATTCCGCTGCTATTAGCTCATTCCGGATAATATATTACCGCGTGCGGTATATCGTTTGCAAAGAGTCGATGATAACATCCATGTTAATGCTTTACGAAACGTTTAGACAATGTAATTCTTTTTTTTTTATCGCGATGCGACGTCGCAAGGTAGATATGCACAACAGGATATCAATAAAGAAGAAAGACAAAGAAAAACCGGTTTTAAATAGTCAACACAATGAGAGGAGACTGTTAAACGCGTAAAAGAACTTTGTAGAGACTGTGTATCATCTATCCATTACGATCGGCTAAAGGCTCCCGGTCTTCTGTGTCTGTTGTATGCGCGGAACTGACAGTACCAGATACGAAATAAAAGTATCGAGATACGGACGCCCGCGGCATCTGTCTCCGATATGTCAACCTCAGGCGTGTGCTTAGGTCTTACGTGTTCCGATGTACGATTCATTTGTTCCCGATATCGCAAACATAGCTGAATTGGAGCGGTAGATAGCACTTTGTTACTACAAAGTACATCGTGTACATCGTCAGTGAGAAAAATAACTAAAATCTTAAATGGACCAATTTCCACGATAAAAATTATTTCGCAAATTATTGTATATATACTTTCGAGAAAAAAATCTTAACTTTTGGTCACTTTTTCGTCGATATCGCAAACATAGTTGAATTGGAGCGGTAGATAGCACTTTTTAGTATCGAGTATATCGTCAGTGAGAAAAATAACTAAAATCTTAAATGGACCAATTTCCACGATAAAAATTATTTCGCAAATTATTGTATATATACTTTCGAGAAAAAAATCTTAACTTTTGGTCACTTTTTCGTCGATATCGCAAACATAGCTGAATTGGAGCGGTAGATAGCACTTTTTAGTATCGAGTCCATCGTCAGTGAGAAAAATAACTAAAATCTTAAATGGACCAATTTCTACGATAAAAATTATTTCGCAAATTATTGTATATATACTTTCTAGAAAAAAAATCTTAATTTTTGGTCACTTTTTCGTCATTTCAATTAGTTATCTGCTCTTAAATCGTTTTTTTCCGAGATACGGTCGTTTTTTTTTTTTTAACAGGATAAATCGCTCTCACCATTGCAGAATGTGGCGTACTATCGTCACTGTCTTCGCTAGTAGTAGTATTATTATTTTCCGGTATGGCATTGGGTTGCATCGCAGGCGGACTGCCACCCGTGGGACTTCGGTACTGAATCTGCTGTTGTTGCTGCTGTTGTTGCGAATGCAATTGCTGTTGCTGTTGCGAATGCATGTATTGCATGTGTTGGTGCATCTGGACCTGTTGTTGATGCTGTTGTTGCGCCTGTGCCTGTTGTTGATGTTGGGAGTGTTGCTGCAGCAGCAATAGCTGCTGACCACCGTGTTGCTGACTCGTGGAGTTCATCGAAGAGTACGAACTTTGAGGACTTGTGTACGCGGAACTGCAAAAAGACATTATTCATGTAGAGTTCAATGTTACATTGAGACAATTAGTATCTTTCGTCGTCTCCTTGTCATTTTACCGTCGAGTATTTCATAATAACAGTGAATTATTCAGAAGTTTGTTGGCTCTTCAAGAAAATGCGATAATAATGAAGGTTATTAGAGAACTATTATGAAAGGGTGTGAGGATTCTTGTCATACGTGTATTTCTTCGTCGAAAGAACGAAATAGCGGTGGGATACAGGCAAAGAGGCAAAAAGCAAAAGGTAAAAGGTATAGTTTAGCAGTAGTATGCCTATGGAAGTTTCTCGTATCCGCAGCACCGCGGCTGAATGCTATTTTAACACAAATTGGATAACTTTTGAGATATAGCCGGGGCTGCGTCAGCGTCGGAGGATTTACGGCCCACTCTACATCACTGGCTCCTCTTCTACCCTCCCGTACCCCCTTCCTTTTCCCCGCGTCGCCCCACCGCCGAGCAGTTTCCAGAGGAACGAGAATTGCCCTCGAGGCCTTTCACCCTCCTGCCTCCTGCTCGGTCGCGGCCATTGACGGCGGGATCTTAAATCTCTTTCGAGAAGCTTCGAGACCGACACGCATTACGTTAAACGTTTGAATCTTTGCTTGTAAAATATTTGGTTTTTTATTTTTTATTTTTTTTTTATCAAATAATCTTTGCGTCTTTCAAACATACGGCGGAGAGGATAACGACGCTATGACCCGATCGATCGCGCGGTAACGATAGCAAGTGTGCGTTTTGTTTGCGAACCAATGGAGTGTATCTGTCGACTCGGTGTTACCAGCTGCAAAAGGTCTAATTGGATCTAATTTATGTGACACTCGGAAGCGGCGTAACGAGCGTTTGCGGAGATTGAGGCAAAAAAAAAAAAAGAAAAATTGAGAAGGTGAGAGAGTGGAAACGGGGAGAGGATGAAAGAAGTCGAAAGAGCATGAACACGACACGACGATTACGTCGGCGGCGGGGGAGCGCACGCGAACCGGCAAATCGGCCGTCGCTTGTCGTGCGGACAACGAGTTCGGAGCCACAAGTTCATACGATTTTCGAACGTAAAGTATGAATAGGTAACCGAATGGCTCGTGCAGCGCGAGTCTTTCACCCCAAGTCTTCCGCACCCCTGTCGCGCTTTACCGCGATTATAGAGTCCATAATTTGCACAATGGCGAAAATAGGATCAATCGATCATTAAAATTGGTCTCCAAAATTAAATAGCATAACAATTTTTTTTTTTTTTGGAAATAAAATTTGAAAACTGTTGAAAAAAAAACTCACAATGTGTGCATTTTTTTTTTTTTTTTAGATTTTATCTCTTTTTTTTCTGTACGCTATATATATTATATATCCATTTGTGAGGTCTGCACGAGTTGCAGACGACCGAGAAAAGAAAAGCAGTACAACTCGTCGTTCATCTGCCCTCTCGTCTCGTAAAACTGATTGTACGTCTTCCGGACACTTTTTCATTTTCCTTTTTTTTTTTCTTGTAGAATATACCTGTTGACCAGTAGGCTAAGAAAATATCTCAGCTTAATGTATATTGTTCAAAGGAAAATGAAGAAAAAGGAGAGTTTAACGAAGCATTCGAGTTGTTAGATTGAAATTCTTGATTAACGATTAATTGTGAAGGGTCGGCGAACGAAAGATGAATGATGCATCGAAGATTAAAGGTTAACACAACTCGTTGTACACAGAAGGAAGAGCCGATAGAGAATTATCAGAGTCCGCGAGAATATATACCCACATATTTTCTTCGAAAGATGCATTCCCGCGGTTCGGTAACTGCTATATGTATACATATAACGAAAGCAGCGTTATTGGCGCGAAAGCGAACATTAGTAATAGAAATTGTTGAAGCCGGAGGGCCGGGGAACGCGAACGCTCGTTAATCTTCCTTTGTTCGCGTCTTACGATTTTCCCTCACAAAACCCTAATCGGCTGCAGATCGGTTTGAGGAAAAGAGAAGAACATTGTTGCGATGTGGTATACAAGATGAAAAGAGGTCCCGAACACGTACAGCGGCCTCTTGTAGCCATTAACACTGAAGGAATCTCTGTCACCTCGAGATAACGGACGGACCTCTATCCTCGTACGCTGTGTGTATTTCTGCGCGAAGATTAATTGCGAGAAATCGTCATAAATGATGACTGACGAGTAATATAACATATGCCAATCGCGGCGTCAGTTGATTCTCATGAAACAGTAAATCGTCGAAAAATCAGACTGCAAAATTGCCAAAACGAAATTACTCCTTAATCTTCGACTCTTCTCTACCAAAATGATATATCGATTGTTAGTATAATTGTCAAGGAAAAAAAAAAGGTGATATTTTCGGAAATTTTAATAAAACTTCGGTAATGAAACTCACCTGACGTTTATTGGCTGCATGGAGTGTTGTTCCGGTTGGAGATAAATCGGCTGCTGATACCCACCGGGATCGAGACTCAGTCCATCGGGAGATTGCTGGATTCCTGCGTTTTGCATAATCTGAAAGAAAAAATTGAAATTTTTTTTATTTAATTTTTTTTCCGACGCAAATTGGATTTTTCTCAATTGTATTCTCGTATATTTCGGAATTCATGGGCGCAAAATGTTAAAAAAAAATTGTTTAAAAAATCATTCGATATTTTGCGGAATATACATTTTCTTTCGAAAAAAAAAAAGAAAAAAAATTCAATTGAAATTTTTGCGACGTGATGATTTGTCGGCACAATGTCGTAAATATTGAAAAGATCGACGAAAACAGTGTTTGTATGTACGAGTTGTGCTTTGATGTGAAAATAATAGAATAACACGCCGAACACGTGAAAGGATGAGAAGGGAAAAGGGGAGGGAAGGGGCAGTCGTTAGTGTACGCAGCCGCAGAGCTCAATGTTTATGTAAGCATTAAATTAGAAGCTAAACAGGTAAACGTAAACCCCGAAAATGTGGGAGGCATCTGGCGCGAGTTATTCTTTGAACATTGGTTCTCATCTCAATGAAAACTTTGCCGTTTTTCGTTAAACGATTTCGCTTCTTCTTCGCGCGCGTTTTCTGCACATTATCGATGCTTAATTAGCTCACCTGAGACTGATAATTGTGGAGATCGTGTTGTTGTTGCTGATGATGCTGTTGCTGTTGTTGTTGTTGCTGTTGTTGCTGTTGTTGTTGGTGTTGCTGATGTTGCTGATGCTGATGAGGATGTATGGCCGGTATATCGAAGTCCTCGTCGCCGAAACTCGGTGTGTGAAAAGTCTGCAACACGAAAGACGAGACAATCGTCATTAAAAAAAATATATGTATTCTAAAATACAACGAAACGACAAGGACTCGTCGTCATTATTAACTTGAATAACCCGTTTAATTTTTTTTCCTCATTGTTTTAACCGCCAAATGATAAGAAAAAAAAAATAATACCTCCGGTTGCTATTTAGAATAATCAAATTTCGATGTAAAAAAAATCCATTCGGATTGCTATGCAAGCGAAATTTGTCATTAAAATTACAAAACAATTTAATTTATTCAATAATTCATTGGAGGATTTACTTTATGGGGACCGGAAAAAAAATTCATAAGCGATGTATCGATGTTAGAAGATGATAATAATAAGAAAAAGTCGAACAATTGAAAGACGACGGGGAAAAGAATTCGAGGAAACTATTCACCGTAGTAGTTGCATCGAGAAGAGGGGTTAAAATAAGATAAAAGTCGAATGAAAGTATTGAATCCTCCGGGCGAAACTACCGAGGCGGATGATAGATAGCGTTATATTGTTCCCTTTAGCAATTTATTCTCTCTCATCTCCCGGTGTATTCGTACAATTGGTCGGTCAAAGGGAACGCAGAGCGACTGCGAGGCCCGTAAGAGGGGAGGAAATAATTTTGTTGCACAGCGGCTCAACATCGACCGTCGGTCGAGAGGGTGAGCGTTCGGGGGAGACATGCAGTCCTGAGAGAGCAAAAAAGAAATGAAAAAAAAAAAAAAAAAAAAAAGTTTTCAAATTGGATTTAATAGCGTCAGGAATTTTCCTTTGAAGGAAACCGGGATATTGATCGACGTCGCGTCTACCCACTACCGCACAGCTACGACAGAGACTGCCATCGACTCGACAAAGTCTAACGCGGTATTAGAAACAAAATGCTTGCGGACGGTAAATTTATTTTTCCCAAAGGGTTGCGCAGGAATTTGAAATTTGTTTAATGCCTTTCAGTCTCAACATATTGCGCCACGAGCAATTCTGCAAATACGAACGCGACGTCGAGATGTAATCTCTTTGTGAGGAGATTGAATAATTTCTAAATGACTCGATGCTAATGCTTCGGCTTCTATGACCGCGCGAATAAATAATCCTTGCGGAATTCATGTTTATATTGTTTCGATTGTTAAAGCCGGCAACGCGGTATAACCAGCGTGTTCGAGGCGAAAATTAATGGACATCGTTTCTCATTGTAGTTTGCACAGGTTATTTTTGTCTCTCGTTCGTTGTATATAGGTAGAGCCCTCTATCGTGGCTTCGCTGACAGATTAATAGCATCTATCGGAACCCAACTATAGTGCAATAACTATGCTATACTATACTTGTAGTATAAAAGTGGCAATAAGCAATGCGTCACTCTCGGTCGGTGCGCATGCGCGCCAAACTCTCGTTGAATCGGCTCCGTTATCGTTACGCGCAACAGCCCTCGTCTGAATCATGCCGTTGGAATTCTTTGTGTAAATTTCAGATAAACGGCTTTCCCTGTGAGTCGTCCGGAAGAGGAGAAAAAAATATTGGGGAGATCGGGACAAAACGGATCAGCTAAGGAATACAGATCGTTGTCATGATTTCGGAGCCGCGAAAAGACTGTTTATTAACAAATTAAATTCGTATGGTGCTGCGCGTGGCCCTTCATCCATTTTTGTCTTTTACAAGAATAATAACTCGACACTTTATTCATTTAAAAGCGTTATGCAGCAGTTTAAAAATAGAGAAAAACGGAGCCGCAATAAGGGCTAAAATGATTCTCGTGTTTCGTGTCAACAGGTGCGAAGAGAGGTTTGTCAGTAGCGCATATATTCTCCTGTCGATATTCTATAGCGATACCTGTAGCCCCCGTTATACGATATACTACTACACGATGATGCATAAAACGAAGCAAAAAAAATGACAGTGCGGTGAGCGATGGCTCGAGTGAATGCCAAGGGAACTCGGGGTTTCAATGGAAAGCGATACACCGCGCCAACCACTGCAATTAATCGAAGCGCGAGTGAGAGACACAGAGGAACCCGCGCGCCTCTTGTACCGCTATTGGCAACATTAATTCTCTACTGGCGTTTTCACCTTTACAATTGAGCAGTTCGAGATATCACGCAACGTTGCGTCTACATAAATAAAAAAAAATAAAAAATGAAAAAAAAAAAAAATGTTTGATTATTCAATTCAATGCACCGGGGGCGGCAGGGCAATTTGTGGACCAACGAGGAATATATATTACTCTGGACGCTTGTATAACAATTAACGTTGCTAGCCGCTCGAACAATGAGTCGCGTTATCAATCGTCGCTGTGGTTTAAACGCAAATATATGCAATTTCCGTAATATACTTGTCATTGTTATCTACTTGGGAGGAAAAAGAATATTGTGTTTTAAATGTGCCGTCGTGCGGATACGAGAGAGAGTGACGGAAAAATGTTGTCGGAAATGTCGGAAAAAGAGATTAATGGTATTGTCGATTTTTTTTAGAAAGTTTAATGGTATTTCGGTACTGATTTTAACTTTTGTATTTTTTTCGTGAGTACCGATAGCGTGGATAGGGAAAAGTTTGGGGGGATATTCACTGCATCAACAATAATATAAGTACCTTTTGAATACAACTTTTGTTATTTCCTTCTTCTCTGAATTTTTCGCAGTAATAACGAGAATTGTATTATTATTATACGCGGAGGTTAACACAAAAGCTTCGGGAAAATGCAAAAATGGGGAGAGAAACTTGTAGGAAGTTATAACGAACTTCGTAAGGCCGTTTCTGTAGCAAATGTTACATCGCTACTTTTGAGTCCAGAGTACCGACCATTTTGAACTCTGCGTTTCACTGAGTTCTCGTGATTTTTTTTTCTTTTTTTTTTTTTCATTTTCGTTGTCATAAGCCGGAAGCGCTTAATATGTTTTAACAAAAGTTGGTACATTACTTCTGTGATTTGTTAACTGTGTTTCAGACGATAAATTATGAAAATTACGCATAAACTCGTAAAAAAAAATAAAAAAAAATACTAACCGAATCATTATTGCGAAATTAAGAATTGTCAATGCATTTTTTTAATAGTATAATAAATTCTGCAGTTTTTTCCTTTTTTTTTCAACTTTCAAAAGAAGCGAAATAAAAAATAATTATTCGCATATTTTAGTCGAGAGATTTCGACACTCAATGAAGAATAAATCTCTCGACTATAATGTGCGTATAATTATTTTTAGATTTGAAAAATATGCTGCTACCGTAGAATTTTAAAAATAAATCGCAGACACAGCGCCAGCGTATTTTTTTTATTTTTTATTTATCAATCCCAAAAAAATCTAATACTCGAGTGACTATTGGACGACATCGTTGCGGTGTATCTTTATTTATCCACGGAAAAGATATATGCGCGTACGTACTTTGCGAAGGCAAAGTTGTGGATGAAAGATGTGGCGAAAGTATTGGTTGGCAGAAAAGTATTGGATAGGATAGCCAGGTCGCAATTTTTCTTTGCCGACTGCCGCAAAACTAAACTCGTTCCTCCATCTCGTTAAAACTTGTGCTCTACCTCTCCTACCCGGCAACTTACTTCAGCGAGGAAATATTATTTAGATGGTTTTTTACCCCCTCTTGCACCCCGCCAAACGACTCGTTGCTAGCGATTCTTCTTTCTCTTTTTCTCGTTTCTACGTTCAAGAAGTTTCCCCCCTTCTCCTACACCCTCCAAAACCCCTCTTGCCGAACGCCAACTTCTACTCGCCGCGACCGCAACCGTCGAGACTCTTTTTTTTTCTCTCCTCCTTCGCTCTCTTTTTCCTTTGCCGGTTCTCCTTCTTCGTTTTTCTTGGCGTTCTCTCATTCTCGGTCTCCGAGACTCGGCACAGTTTGTCGTTCAACTCTTGTTTTATATCCAAAAGCTCGAAGGCCGGAGTGGAGAGCGCGCGGACGAAGTAGCAGAAGAGAGCTCGCTAGTCCAGCTCTCTCTTACGTAAATACATTTTATAATCGAGTTTGGAAGGCTGAAATTGCTTGCTCTCGGACCAATCTTATTACAGTGAAGACGGTTACTCTCTCCTCTCTTCTCTACTCTTTCTGTTTCACTTCGACCCTCGGTATTGCCCTCGATGTACATACTTGTTCCGGACAAATAGATTTACCGCAGTATACGGAAAGCCCGATAGATGTACTTACAAATCCTCACAAAGTTTCGATACAAATGACGATTATTTTTTAATTAACAACCAGTTTTCTGCAGTTACGATTTTTGGTTTTAATTCTTTTTCAGGGTCATCAATAAATTTGGGGTTCAAAATTTTCAGAACTTTATCTGGTATTTCTTTTAAAATTTTTCCGGCAACAGTTCCATAATTATGAGAAAACAAAGAGAAAACATTCGAAACCTGAAATATATTTTTCCCGGAAATTACGAAATTCTACATTGTTTCCTCGTGTAATTTTCTGTTATTTGAAAAGTATTTTTTCATGCGAAAGCATTTCCTGTAATTTTTTTTTTTCGGTATTTTTGCTGGTAGAAAAAATAATGAGGAAGCAGAATGTGATTCTACTCAGTTTTTAAAATTTCTTCTATTTACAAACTTCATTTACGAAGTCAATTATCAATTCTGCAATTTTTACAATAATTACAATATTTTGAAGTTTTTACACTGCTTAATCGATTCTTTGACAAAATTAAGAACGTGAAAATAATAAGAAAACCAAACAATTTTTGTTTTCAACTAAAAAAAAAAATATATTAATTAATTTCGTTGAATATTTTCTCTAATTATGAGTTTTGGTTGCTTTCGATAATTTTCCAAAAATTTAATTGAAAATTTCGAAATAGAAAAATATTCACGTTAACAAAATTTCCTGCAAGGCGAACTAAAAATATTTTCTGCTCGTAAAAGAGTTCAATAATAGCATTAGTAGCGCGAAATCTTCGTAATCGAAATAAAAGATTTATATTTTTTAAATTCCTTTATGAATATTCAATTTCCTGGCATTTTTCGAATTCTCCGACAATTTCCAAGTTTTTTCCGGATAATTGACGCCTCGTTTTGTCAGAATCACTTGTCGTGCCGAGGTGAACGATGTTTCGCGCGTAATATTCACATACTAATGTGTATATTATATACATTGCGCGATAAAAATAAACTACTCGAATGTTCGTACCAATCGTATGCATGTATTTCAAATCCAATGAGTGTTACTATAGAGACAACAGCGACGATGAGAACGGAAAAGCGAGTTAACAGCAAAAGCAGTTATTACTTATGTGATTATTATCACATAGCGATTTGCGCTCTTGATAGTTACTTGGATATTCCATATTGCAGCAGAAACGCGATCACGATAACTCGTTTTTAATGCGAAGCGAAAAACATAGCGAGGGAAAGAGAGCTGCAGAGTTATTTTCAATGTACATATAACTACTACCGTGTAGTGCTTCGAGTCTATATAACAAGTATATAATTGAGAAATTAATTAATGACTTTCTGCGGAGTTAATTGCATAACAAATGTTGCTTCGAGGCCGTCATTGTTTTCTTGTTTCCGACGGTTGTAGCGATAACATTGCGACCGGGTGTACTGGTGTTGGTTTGAGTCGGCGATGAGTTTTCAACGTCGACGACGCAAGTGTACAATCTCGCAATCCTCGGTGCGCGGTTACGCGTCGTGTTTGTAACGACAATGCGGCAGTTACGAAAAAAAAAAAAAAAAGAAAAAAAAAAAGACTGTAGTTTGACTTGTATAAAATCTGATCGAAAAAAAAACGTTGTGTCACGAAATACGCTACGGAAGAATGGGGCAAAACGGAGCGGTTTAGAAATATCGTTTTCATCATTTCAGAGACGCGAATTAACATTTTATTACCAAATTAAATTTGCAACAAATTTTTCGATTTTCCGAAAAAAAAAAAAAAAAAAAATACGGAATGAAGAAATTCAGTTAAGTTAATCGACATTTTGCGCGATATATATCGAAATAACGGAAAGTAAAAAAAAAGCGTTTTTTATTATCGGTTGCCGATGCAGTTTGACTTCAGTTCTCAATGATTAATAAACAAACTATCAATATTAATATTTAAAACGCACGAGAAGCGCGATTAACGTCGCATTTAATATTTTACGCGCGATCGCGCAGTACCGATGTTACAGTAATGAAAATAATTTATCGACGTATCGATGTCGTGCGACTCGCAAGGTCGCGGCTTGCGCGACTAATTGCATTCGCGAATAGAATGAAAAGGAGTTTGACGGGATCAACGCTTAAAGTCATCGAGTGAAAAAGACACAACATCGGTGGTAACCGCGTTGCGTGCGAATGTGAGACGCAATGTACACCGTCGTCAATGTAAGATTGTACCTTACGTGCGGTCGGAAATTCAACGTATAGGTCGTTATATCCGGTCTGTAGTGGAGCAACACGACACACGCGTAAGTCCCACCGATGGATTTATGTATGTTTGCGTGACACGATCGAGGAATAGAGTACAACGTTAAACGATCGACGGTAAAGTACATCGTGTGCTCCTCAAGCCTATGTACGTGTCGCGGCTGCGGTCTCGCGGTTTGTATCGTTTTCAGCGCTGAGACAACGAACGAGACACGCGCGTCAGTATAAAGAGACGACGCTAAAGAGACCGAGTATATGGTAAACTTTTTTTGTACTTTTAACCCTTTTTTTTTGTCCGCAAATATCCACAAATCTTGTCTTCCTGTGCAAACGTAATTTTCTTCGAATAAAATCCCGAAAAATACGAAAAAAATGTCTGCTGTTATTAAAAAAAAATTCTGTACTCGAAATTTTTATTTTAGATCGCAAAAAAAAAAAAAGTTTTTTCAAATACCGAGTACTTTGAGTTTTGCCTTAAAACGGAGTGATATTTATTAGGATATCGAGTGTCGTAACAAAAATGCAGGAAAAACGTGTGCGTCTTAACGCTGTGCAGTTTTTTTAGTACCCAATGAAAAACTCGTAGTCGGATAACGGAGCGGTTTAAGGAGTGAAGATATCGTGTAACAACAAGACGAGCGTTCGATACCGCTATTTAAATACGTATACGTAGTTTTTTTCAGTAGCGTCGGATGCAGCGCCGCGGCGGAACACAAATCGATAAGTATCGGGTTCTGTGACTATATAATGTGATCGCGTAGGGCCGACGGTACGATATAGACGAGTAGTTCACGAGCTCACAAAAGCGAAGGAGAGATGAGAGAACACGGACCACAGCTACTATACTACTTATAGCAGAATAATAATAATAATAATCGAAATGATGATAATAATAATAATATTAATAATGGCGGACAAGTAATTAATAAAATTTTGCCGCGGCAGAGCTTTATCCTCATTCCCTGCTGCGTCTTCGAGATAACGAACTTTCATTAGCGAACGAATTGAGACTGACGTGAGAGCCGAAGAGAATCGCGTTTCGCGATTATGTTTAATCGAAATGGACAATGAATTTGCGTTGACGACAGAATTTTATTCATTTTTAAACCTCATTTTCGTTTCATTTCGGAATCTACTCCGACGGCTCTTCGAACTGCCGTAATTAAAAGGGTCAAAAATGTTGCCTCGACGACGTATAATTAAGACGATTATTTGACGTAATGGTCTTTTCACCAATGTCGAAAAGGTCATTCACGTAGGTATTTACTCTCGAGAATAACAGTAATCATTAGCATTTGAATATAATATTGCAATAATATTAAAAACAAAAAAAAGATAAAATCTAATTAAAATTTGGAAATTAAGATAGAAGTAAAATTGTATTAATTGGATTATATAATATATATTATAATAATACAATCAATACAATTTTACTTTTTTTTTTTTCCTATTTTTAAATTTTAATTTAATTTTATTATTTTTTAAATATTGTTACAATTTTATATTATTAATAATTATTATAATAACTAATAGTATATTGCAGAATAATTCTTCGTTTTAATTGGCATTTACATTTAAATTAGTCAATGGAATAGAAGAAAATAATGGAAGAAAACGTTCGTTGCTTACCTGGTCAGCCATGTTGTAGCCGTCGTGATGATGATACGCTGTTTGATGATGATGCTGCGGCACGTTCAGTGACAAGTCGAGGTTGTCGCTTCTCTGTAACAATAAAAAAAAAATAAAAAAATTATAAAAAAAAGATCGTTAAAAATGGTCCAATTACGAATTTTCCCGAATTTCACGAGATTAGACCGAAGATTTCGAGAGTTCAGATATCGCTGGAATATCCCGGATGCATATACCGGCCAACGGTATACTATACGCGAGCCGATAAAATCTCTTCGCAGCGGGGATAAACTATCGCTCGGGGGCTTCGGCTCGAAGTTACTTAGGACGCGCAGCTGGTCGAACAGCTGTCAACACTTGTTTCGGCGTATATACTGTTATACGTGTAGATATGGTACACAGATGCACACGAAAACATAAAGAAAAGGTTTGTTCCTAAACGATAAGTTGCCAGTTTAACGAGTCGTTAGGATAGAAACGTTGCAACGTTAGGAGAGAAACGTAGCGGAGAGATCGCTTTGATCCGAATACAATGGAGTTGCAATATACGACAAGTTCAATACAATACCACGACTGCAGCTATTATGGGAAGCCGCTAATAAAGACCAATGCCTTGACCATGCGACTCGCTAATAATCCTTATTTCGTCTCTAATCGCTCCTCCAGCCGTTCGCTCTCCTGGTTTGGTGTATTACCATTTACGAAACGATCGAACTGTAGTAAACGATGATCGCGTGTCTCGACGCCGCGGAAGGTTGGGGACGATGTATGTGGCAATCGTGAAAATCATCGAACGACGGGGTGTCTTATTAAATTTTTATTATTCCCGCGATAAAGACAAAAAGTCAATGTTTCGTTAAAATCCGTAAAAAAAAAAAAACAGAAAAAAAAAATCGAATTTTTATAAAATTATAATATTGGACATTTTTTTTTTAATTTCGAACTGTTTAAAATAAAAATCGTGAAATCGAGTTGAAAAAAAATTGAGCGACGGGGTGTCTTATTAAATGTTTAATATTAACATTTGATAGACACAATAGATAGATAGACACAAAAGCCAATATTTCGTTTATGTTAAATAAAAAAAAATTGTCGATTTTTCTCATCGTACTTTGCCGATCGAATTGAACCGCAGAAAATGGGTACGATCACCCGTTGAACAATGGCGCGACACGTGGAGCCACGATATTCCCTTTCGCTCTATATATCGTTCTATAGCGCGCTATCAGCGTGAAATGCAGTGTTGTTGATACATACACAGGATATACATATTCGCATTTATGGCAAACGTGTACACGTGGTAAATACTGTACATGTATATCCGTAAGGTATACCTATATATCTGCGTAAGGGGTATAATTCTCTCTGTGTCCCCGTACTCCTCCAGCCGTCCTCCGTTCCAGTGGGACGACGCGGAGCGAATGCGAGAGCCACATGAATTACCGCAATTACGCACAAATTACCGTCTCTATCTCTATTATGTTCCGGCGCGGTGGTCGTCTGTACGTAGTATATATACATATACTGTATGCGCCCGGAGCTTCGGCCGCCGAGGCTATTACTTTCGTTCCATTCTTATTTCACCGAGGGCTACTCTTTCCTTCGATTTCCTTATTTTTTATTTATTTTTTTCAACCGGCCGCGGCCGCTGCAGCTTTATTTTATTTTTCACTTTTCATTTCTTCTTCACTCCATTATTTTACGTGCTATTCGTCAATATAGTCGGTCTTTGTACATTTATCGCTGTTTACTAAGAAACTCTACGGTCGTTGATTGTTCTTAGGAGAAATTAACATCGTTTCACGATAACCGGAGCGGAAAATTGAACTTCAATAAATTTTATTGGGAAGCGACTATATTTTTTGTCGTTATAATTATTAAATTTTCTTATAGACCTCATTCTTATTTTTAGAGGTCATTATTGTCGCTCGCGCTTGCATTTTTTTTTTTAATAATAATTTGATTTAATGAGTAAAATTTTATTAATGAAATTTAAAAAAATAGTTATTACTGTTTCGTCCATCGAATGTTTTGTATTTCTCAATCATTTTAATAGACGAGCAAAAGAACACTTTTGAAAATCCGTAAACCTCGGAAAATTATAATTTAATTTAACCCTTTCAAACGAGAATTGTTTGCCAATAATCGAATTTCTGCAGAATTAAAAAAAATTCGTGGATTGCGAACCGCCGTATCGATTTTCGTCAAACTCAATGCTAAAAATAATGGTATTAGTTCGGCTTGTGCACGAAGTTTTAAGTTAATAACTCTAAAAGCCTCGATAATGGAATTTTTTCTATTTCAAGAAGGTGTCCCATTTTGCCCCCGGAACTGCCTGAAACTGTATTTTTTTTTTCGGAAACTCGAAGTATTTGTTATTAATTTAATTTAATAATAAATAGTTAATTCGGCTCTCTGACATCATCGCAATGGTCTGTTATTCCTTAACCGGTCCATTTTACCCCGACCTCCCTCACCACTTTCTTTTGCCAGTAATTTTGAGAATATATCTATTTCGAAATCGAATATTGAGATGGTAGAGAAACGCGAGCCGTACATGCGTGACCCGCGTAATATCGGCTGACGAGTCTCCATCGCGTGCGTTCGCGAAGTTGTCGCGGTAGAATGACTCATCCCACAGAACAGAGACTCCCAGCTGCGAGAGGAACATATATTTTGCTGCACTCCAAAAAAATATATATATATATTTATACAGAGGAGAGAGAAACGACGGTGAACTCGCTGCCACCAAGTCCACCGCTGCAACTATACTCCGGGATCCAAGTTGCGGTGGAGTATGGAGCTCACGGCTCTTGGTGTTCACATTGGCCGCGTGCCACTCGTTCGTTCTCACCTTCGTCGAGTTAACACTCCAACAGCGCTGCGGCTACATGTGTGTTGTGTATACCGCAGCAAAGAGCACAGCGCACAGAGAAGAAGGAAGAAAAGAGTCGCTGGATCGTTGAACCGGTGTACCGGGTGTTTTGTCGTATGTGTGGGATGCACAACGCCGTCACCGCGCGTAACCGGAACGCGTGCGACGGCAAACGAAAGTGAAATCGAGTAAAACACTTCTCTGGCAATGCGGGCAACTAATCGAGTCGGAGATGAAGATGTAACGATTTTTATGGGATAACAGAGAATTATTATTATCTGCTCCGAAATTTTTTTCTTTTTTAATTAACGACGAATTACGTAGTAATGGCTATTAACGCGTCAATGGGAGTTTAGCGAAAGGATCGGTATGGAGGTGTAATATAACTGGACGATGTAACTGCTCCACTTCGCGTTGCATAGTCACTCTCCCTAAGCGTTTCAGACTTTACGTAAATCCCCATCGTGTCGACACATTGCTGAGCATTCGATACGGAGGGGAGAAAACACGCAAAGGAATCATTGTTTTAGCACGAGCACCGCACATAATATGTTCTACTCTCGGAGTTTCATGAGTTTTATTGACCGACGGACATTTCCTCTTCTCTCTGAAGCCAATCGAAAGTTTTTTGTTTCGTGGACAATGCCGCCGCGGCGTTGTCAATAAACGTGGTTAGCTTTTGGTCAGAGAGACCGCTGAGCGTTCAATGAAGTATATCGAGAGTCGTTTATCGTACTTCGCTTCGGTGCCATCATGGAAAACACTGTTACACCCCTTTCGTTCTTTCTATCGATGCATGATATGGTAAAATATTCTCGATAAATAATGCAAGCAACGCGTGGCATCAAAAATCGGGGATCGGTAGTTGCAGTCTATGAAAAATGCATGTGTTACCCTTTTCGTCATATATATTTGCTAAAGCATCACACCGACATCAGTGGTTTTTTTTTAGCCGAAACCCATCTTATAGCCATTAGAAAATGTATAATAGCACTTTATAGGACTCTGTATATAACATTTTTTATCTCATCTACAGCCAAAAGATTAATCATTTCTCTGTAAATTTTGGGCGCTAAAGGTGTTACACGACGTAAATAGAGGATCTGCACATTTAGATTTTTTTTTTTTTTTCGAGTTTTTGGTTTCGATAGTCGTTTTTTGCGATAATTTTGGAATCTGAAAATTACCGAACATTTTTTTTTTTTTTTTTTTTTTTTTTTTTTTTTTTTTTTTTTTCGTTTTTGAAAATTTCTGTTTCAGAAATGAGTTCTCCCAAGTTCTGCCTTACGAACGGGTAAAAGTTATCTGAGAAATCGGTAAAACACATGTTATCGAAAGTTTTTAAAAATCGTGAATCGTCGGTTATTATGAAGATAATTAGCGAGCGATTGATCGAATAGTTTCGAGATCGCGCAGAGTGTCAGTGTGATTTACAGAACGGTGTCTGTAAAGCCGTTTACGCGAGTATATGCGGGGAGTTCCGATGGTCCCCTTGCGGTATTTAGAGCATAGAAAGCGTAACGAGGCCGGCCAAGGCTATTGGAGCCGCGCGTGAGAAACTTCGTAAGGAAAAAGGTATATATCGCGACTGCTCCGCGCGAGTTGACTAAACCTTGCGAAATCTCTCGACTCCGAGACTCGGAATTATTTCAGGTCTTCCAGCTCGCGTTGCAACGAAATGATTAACCGGTGAGTATTAAGACCTATAATTTCTATTAATGGACGAAGAATTATACCGAAGAATTTCAACAGCGCTCCATGTATCGCGTAATCTATCGTTTACAATCATATTATCCGTATTGCCCGTTACACATGGGTACTAATGTTGAATTGATTGAGTTTTATCACAATTTGGAATCTCCCGGTCGGGAAAAAGCGCTGAAAAACGCGCAAATGGAATAAAAAATAATAGAAAAAAAAAATGGAGAATTTTTTTTTTAATCGGAGTAAAATTTTGAAAAAAAAATTAGTGAAAATGAAAAAAAAAAAGGGGTAATTCATCAATTCGACGCATTCGACAGTGTCGCAAGAAAAATCGGGAATAGAACGTAATTGCGCGCTGATCCTATCGATGATAATTCTTTACCGCTGAGTTTATCGACGACTGAGCGCACGATTCCGGTCTATCTTCGCGGAGCGCAGCGACTACTGTAACACCTCGCGTGATGTCCCTCGCGAGCTTGAATTACGATGAGCCGTTATACTCGACGTGACTGAAATACATCAGTGCTTGACATTTACCGCGCTGCCACCCCAACATTAACGTTCGTATGTCCGTAAACATTTATACAATGAAGCACGATACGCGATATCGCACAAGTTTTTTTTTTTTTTCTTTTTTTCATTATTACACACGCCGCAAGACAGCTTTGCGGAGGATAACTCTCATAATTCACTCGTACCTATCGTATTCGAAGAGTCACGATCTTTTAATATGCTATACATTGTTGTATAGTTGAGGTCAAAGTTTGATTGGAATAAATCGTGTCGTAACGGAAATCGAGAAAAATAAGATCGATTATTATTACTATTATTTTTACTACGTGGCATTTTTTGTATCGCGATTTAACGCCATGAGATGAAAAAAAAAGATCAATTTTGTAAAAGGCAACTGAAGCCATACTTTGGAAATAAATAATTATTACGGATAATTTCGCGTCAAGAATGGCAGAAAACCGCGAGGTGTTATAATTGACCGAAATAATTCAACGGCAACGATAACAATGGGATTATTTCTCGATGCCGAAGTCTCATTATGGACTCGCAATCAATATCCATGAATTATTTATTTGGTTCTTGTGTACCTTGTTGTTTTGGGACGATGTATTTATCGCGGTCGTATAATATTAAAACGACAAAATCCAACGTTCGTGGAAGAGTCAGCGACGGTCAAGTGTCGGTTACGAACGTGTGAGAGACAACGAGAGAGCGAAATTGCACGGCACTCGGTTGCTAAACTTGTAGCTACAATAGTCGCGTGTCGACGCTACCGCGTTCGACATGATTATTCGGTTACCCGGATACTCGACCGGGACAAATCGGATATCCGCGGTTTCGTAGTGGCGTTTCATGGATTATAAAACGTCATTCGATTATCCGGATGATAACAATATCGAATTATTGTATCCTTTGGTTAACTCGGTCTCTCCGTGAAATCGTATTTGGAGAGATTCATCTCCAGATATAAAGTCTGTTGCCTACAGTATGTATTTCTAGGCGAAACCGGCATAAAATAGACACGTCGAGCACGTGAGTAAAAATTTAAAAAAAATTGTTGAGTATATTTTTTTTTAATTCGACAAAAATGTAAAATTTCAGGAAAAATTCGGAAAAAATGGAAATTCAATATGCATTTTTTTTTTTTTTTTTTTTTTTTTTTTTTTTTTTTTCGTTTCAATTTAATGGTATTCTTTTATAAAAATTCTTTCTCGGTCTTTTAATATGAAAAAAAAGTTCAACTCAATTTTTTTTTACGATTATCGTGATTTTTTTTTTTTTTTTTTTTTTCAAATTCTATCTTAAATGTTTTTAAATTTCATCTGAATTTATTTTTATTATTTTCCCGAGTTTTGCCTAAATTTTGTCAAAATTTAAAAAATTTAATTAAACAATTATTTCAATTTGATCGAACAAAATAAAAAAATTATTCACAAGTTTTTATGTGGCCGTGTTGCCCCGCTCTCCCTTTCGCATACTTTCTCCTCGGTCCTCGTAATAATGAAATCGTACCGTAATTCATTGAAAGAAAAAAAGAATGAAGAAAAACGGAAACCAACAGAAGTGGATTTTTCGCAATGTCATTTAAAATAATTTCTTCGTTCGAGATCTGGAGTAATTCCCGTGATAAGTAGACCACTGATCCATTGAGAAACACACTTCGCAATTGTCAAATATTTCACATTGATCCAACAATCCGATAATTGTCTCCATCTACGTTCCGAAGTGATGTCGTCATTGCGCGACGTTGCGCGGCAACAGATTCGCGAAGTTTGTGTGCGTAACACAGTCTGCGGAAATTACAGACGGCAGAGGAAACAGAGCTTTGCAAGCTATCGTCCAACTTGTATACCATGTCAACGGGGAGCCACGCGTATATAGTTAGGAATGATGCAACGCAAACGACACAGACGGAACGAGGAAGAACAAGCGAAGAGCAACTCCATAAATTCGTAATCGCATGCAATTATTCATAGATAACGTAGAGAGACATACAGTTGTCGATGTGACATTCGCGGATGTGGAGCTTTTAATGTATTACAGGTATACGCGTCGTCGTTTGCTCGTCGTCATCGGTAATCAATCATTCGTTTCTTACGCGAAACATGCAATCGAGTCGCGCAGAGAGTCTGTTGCCTCATTACCTTTATCTGCAATTTTTTTGTTTTCTCACAATTTCAAAATCCAATGAATTCCTAACTAAAAGAACAGCGTAATAAACAAACAATAATAAATAGTTGTTCGCAAAAATCATGATTTTTACCCATTTCTTCGTCAGTCTGCTTACATAGTTACGCGGCTTTAAAAAGCCAAATTTCCGAAACGACCAAAGATTCTGTACATTGTATTTCTCCCTCGCGAATCTGCATGCAATTCGTATATTTCACGAGCATAAAACTTTCTTCGGATTATAAAGTCGGAAAGAAAAAAAGATAAACTGTTGAATAAAACAAGTATTTGTCTGATAGGCTCTGCGCAGGGGCGCTACGCGCGCGTACTTTATATGCGGGACGAAATGGAATTTTCTCTACCGCGTAATAGTTGGTACTATAGTAATATCGAGAGAACGGGTTTTAATTGGCTTGAAGCGATACACGAGCCGCCATTATGGACTGTACAAGATAATAATCATTAAGAGTACCACTTTACAGCTATACGCTTGAATTGCCGAGAGGCCGTGTGCTATACCGGTACCGCTGGCTGCCGCTATAATGGTTCTGATGTTCAGCAAAACGATGGAGAATGCAACTTAGCTATTTACTTACTGTATTCTTGTTCGTGTCGATCGGCTCCCTTCGCCCGTGTTAAGCGCGCATCGACAACCACAGTGAAAACATTAGATGCGTTACGAAAAAAAAAAAAAAAAAATTCATCTCGACAGTGAGACATCGAGGAGGGAGCGAGAAATCGTGCGAAACAAGTGAAAGAATCGATTAAAGTCGCGAGGGTGGGATCCAAGGAAATCCTTGAAAGTGTCGATCGATAAGTGGTGGCCGAGTTGATTTTATCGCGAGCTCTGCCTTCGTTTCACTCGCAACTTAAATTATAGCTCCGGACATCGAAGGGGGGAGGGGGGTGGGGGAGCGATTTCGTTTATACAATGGATACGTAATCCCGACGTATTTATTTCCACTCAAATATACATTTATTTGTATTGCAAACTCGGGGTAAAATGGCACAACGGGGCAAAATGGGAGAGTTGCGTTACTCATTTTTTTTTTTTTTGGGGCAAAATGGACCAATCGTAAAATTCATAAAACTTAGTCAAAGTTCGATTTTCAAGTTGCATAGTACTTATTTAAAATAATGATGAGTGCAAATTGGCTATTTACTTGCTGTAATATCGCTCATTTTACCCCACAATTGCCGTATAAATTATTATCATTGTTACCGGACACTCGTTGTCGAGTCTTGAAGTGCGCGAGAAAAGATAATTTCCCATAGGAAAACGGCATTCCATATTTACCGTCTTCCATACGCGGATAAATTCCACGTCGGTGTAGTAACGCGTTGTATAATTATTTCGCCAGCAAGTGGAGTAATGACTGTTAGTATACCTCTCACGACGAGACGTTTGATGGATTGCTTATCATGAACGGTTCTATCGATACAGTATAAGACGGGGGGTCAAGAGGTGGACTCCGGAACGACGAAAGTTATAATATGATAATCTTTCGTGGAAGAAGCGAGAGCGGAGCGGAACACGTGCAGAAACTGACTCGTCGAGAGGCCGGAAGTCGGAGATTAAACTCCGATGCGTGAGTCATTCGACGCTCCGGTTGCCACGCCTCCCTATTTACTTATGCGAATGTTTAATGCGCGTGATATATATATATATGCGAATCAATTTGGATTCTATTGGCAACTAAGAGAGTCGTATTCGCAATAATAATGAGTTCGACAAAGTCGTGTATCGCCGCGGGGAAAATAAATTTTTTATTTTAATTGCCATTATAAAGATAATTTCATTAACGATAATCGCGAACATTCTTGAAGCAGCATATGGAACGGGAATATAATAATATATAAAATTAAATGCGCGCTCTCTATCTTTCTCTCACCGTTAAGTATATATATATATTTTTTTTTTCATTTTTTTTTTTTTTTTTTTTAGTCTCGAGAGAGTCTTGGAGTACGTGGCTGTTGCGATACGGATTAGCATAAACAATTTCAGCCATGCGGCAAAATTTATGAGACGTTCTAAATCGAATTTACACCAAGCGAACCCGACCGGTGTGAAAGTTGAGGCCAGCAAAGCTCGTCGCGTACGTATAGACACACAAAGATCCCAACGTGAATCCCAACGCCGTGTTTAATACACGCGTGTGCGAAACTATCCGAGAGAGGAGGTTGGTACGCGCTACATCAATGTCATCTCCGACGATTTACACGATAGTAATGCCCGACTGTGCACGATGCATCACCGGGGATATTTACATGAGGAAAAAATCGATATAAAGCAATACAACGTCGAAACAGAACGTATTGCTCAAGTTTCAGGATATATATATAATTAAAAAAAAATACATAAATATATAACACGTTCAATATTATTATTATTTATTTATTTTTCTCTTTATTATATTCTATAACAATAATAATAATTTTTTAAATTATTTATTTTAATAATCCGAAAAAAAAATGTTTATTGCGCGAATGGAAAGCAATACAACGTCGAAACAGAACGTATTGCTCAAGTTTCAGGATATATATAATTTAAAAAAAATACATAAATATATAACACGTTCAATATTATTATTATTTATTTATTTTTCTTTTTATTAAATTCTATAATAATAATAATAATAATTTTTTAAATAATTTATTTTAATGATAATCCGGAAAAAAAATGTCATTGCGCGAATAGAGACCAAAATAATGACGAGATGCGAAATCGACGTTCGAGAAAACAATGAAATTGGCTTTACCATTGTCCACACTGCATTCCTGCGTTACCCGACGGTTTCTACGACCTTTGTTTGTGAGTCACAACGTTACGTGCCGCGAGAGCGCGGCGCTCGACTCTCGACATTTAAGAAAAGTTCAGTACTAAATTACATCAGATCTGTCCAATGACGAGAAGTGAGCAACGTGCCCCTCTTAACCGCCACATGGCACGGAGAGAAGCGGTACACACTATGGTACAGAGGAGAATCCGTTATCTGGATCGGATTGCAATGCATCTCTCGTCGTAATTCTCGTACTGGTCGTCCTCGTTTATTAGCTCCGTGCGCTTTATTGCTCAATCGTCTCGTTCCGCAACACAGTGCGGTGTCTCTCTGCATTCTCTCCTTCGCTCTATCGACGAACTACACGATGAAACACTTCGGTCCATTTCTCGTGTGTCTGTGTCGATTGGTTATCGAAATCGGTCAATATACACATAGATGCTATATGTTCCGATTGCATTCGTACTTTTTTCGGAGCGCTAAATTAATTTTCGCGAATAACCGAAAAAAAAAAACGCATTCCCTTCGAATTATTTCTATTAAAAATGTATTTAAAAACATTTTTAAATATAAATAAATAATAATAATATAATATATATTTATTATATAGATAATATAAATTTATGTCTTATTTTTATTATCGAAATTTATTTTGGCGAGTGACCGAAAAAAAACCCATTCCCTTCGAATTATTTATATTAAAAATGTATTTAAGAACATTTTTAAATATAAATAAATAATAATAATGTAATATATATTTATTATGTAGATAAAATAAATTTCCGATTTTTTTTTTTTATTATCGATTTATTGAAATAAGTTCGAGATTAATGTATAATGTATTTTCCGCGTAAATTTTTCGACAGAAAAATTTCCAAAGGGGCTGAGAGAGTAATGGCGTTTTCGCGTGAGTTTATTTATGCGTTGATATAATTAAATACATAAAGTTAAGCTCCAGGCTATTAGTGTAGGCAAAGAGTCGTGGATACTACGTGGTACCGCGATAATAATGTAAACTTCTCCATCATTCTACAGCTTTCGAAATTGCAATTTCGCGATAAGACTCTCTTCGCGCCTATCCGACTTTGCCCGGTAGATGCTTATTTTTCGTTCCAACGCCCTTTCACTCGTAGTCTCCGGTTTTTTTTCTTTTTTTTTTCTTCCCCACTGAACAAGTGATGGAGGTCTCGCGTGAGTCTCCTCGAGGCGTTCGTAATTTACAACTACTAGCATTAGCGGCAGTTCAAGAGATAAATTGTTATAAATTGACTTTCGAATAATATTTTTCGCACGGTAATAGCACGTTTTCGCGAATAACTTTGGGCACAAAAATATTTATCTTAATCGTGTTTTTTTGTGTGTATATCGTATTAATAACCATTTTTTATCCAAAGATATTACTACCATTCGCGTTATTTCGGTATTACAGTACGTATCGTATATTTATCCTGTTTTTTTTTTTTTTTTTTCTTCTTTTTTGTCAACACAAATTAATGTCACGAACTAGTAATTATTTACACAGCACTCATTTCCAAGTCCATTAGACTTTCCGGGAAATGGTGAGATCCCGAACATAACACTGTATAATGGACTCGTCGCGTGCCGTCGAGTCCCGAGACTCGTCGAGTGAACGCGCACGTTCATCCTCGAGTTCCAGGATAATCATATATCGTCCACGTTGGAACTTTATTCGTTCGAAATTATTCTGTTCCCAACGAGTTTCATACGGGACATTTCTCGCGGTGATTTAAAATGCAATATCATCGAGCGGCACGAAGACGTAATTCGCGAGCTCTTCATCCGTCTATCGGGTAAAACGTCTGCCATACGCGATGAAATCAATTAATCGACGTCTGTATGTATCCAATTATTAAGGTTTCGATCGATAGCAATAATGGAATCGATAAACATTGTGGTATTCGCCGGCCGTGGAGAGAGACAGACTCGTCATACCGAGTTAACGATTCAACGCTCGAAGGGAAGAGAGGTACTCGTTATCGGAGAGCAAAGAAATACCCGAGGAACAGAGAATAAACTGAAATGGGGTTAATACCCTGTTTACCAACTCCTACGCCTCTTATCGCGGGCAATAACTTATAGCGTGGGGTACTCACTAAATAGCTCGATCGAACTTTTAGATATAGCGTTCGTTCGAATGCTCCGCGCGAAGAGTGTTCATTTACTCGTGAACGACCAACGTGGATCTTTATTATCCTTACTTTTCACATTCGGCTGAACTTCCTTTTCTCTCAGTCGTATGAATCGTGTTATCTTTGCCGAAGCACTTCCTTCGACCGTTTTTATCGAGTTATTTTTTTAAATTTTTTAATTCGATTTTTTTCCGGCTCCGTAACTGCGTAAACGATGTGCAATACGTTCGGAGCGACAAAACGAAATTCTCAGTATTGTTTTCGGTATGTTTTCGCAAGCGGTGAATACTTTTTAATTATATTTTTAAATGATTAATTATATATTTTTTTTTAATTATAAAATTATTAATTATTATTTATTCATTTACGATAATAATATCCATTTTTTTTTTTTTTTTTCTTAAAAAATAATTAAATCGCATTGAATTTATAAAATTTTTTAAAAATCCTAATTGAAAAAGTATTGTAATGATACAGAAATCGTATTAAAGAAAAAGACAAAGAAAGGAACAAACAATTATTCGTAAATTATAGTTGGGAAATTCCCACGCTAAATGACGAATAAATTTCGCGATTATAATATGCGAATGATTATTAGTTATTTCGTTTCTTTTTGTTAATACAATTTCCTTATTATTACTCCGGTATTTCAGTAAGCAATTTATTTTTTATTTATTATAAATTTCGTTTTATTATTTTCCCTCGACGAATCAAGATAATAAAATTAAACGACCGAGTCCACGGCTCGTTTAAAGAGCAAATAATGTAATAATAATAAATGGCTCTTGTCTCGAGAGTTGTATCGGTTATTATTGGTTCGATTCGGTCGATCGATTATTCACGTGTTCCAGGGCCGGCGGGGTTTGCACGCTTCGTCGGGTAAGCCACTTTGGAGAAAGTGCGCGGAGGGGGGTGAAGAGATCGAGCAAAAGTTGCATTCATCGAGTAATGTTTCACATTGGCGTAGCAATCTTACAATTTTGGATTGTTATAGTGTAGATTCGTCTCGGCAGCGTACATCGCAATGTTCTCTGTTTCTGCGCGTATGAGGAACCGTCACCGTGAAGAGCCGGTGAATGAGAAGCACGTAGAATCATTATTTGACGGCTCGGAAGATCGAATGCTCGAGATAGCGGGCCAAAGAGTTATCGATTTGTGATTATAATAAATTACAAGGTGAGGGGTCCTGCGTGAGCGACTCCGTGAGTCGATTAACGAGAGAGTTAACGACGGGTTAGAAGGAACTTTAACTGGCTGCACGTGCACCGAGAGACTCTCTTTGCAGTCGCGGTATCGCTTCGATATATACACAACGGGAGAGATGGGAAGCAACTTGAATTATTATTTTTCATCATTATCCGCGTCGTTCATCGTTTTGTTGAAGACTTAAGAATAACTATAAATAATAACTGCTCAACTAGTCGATAACGATTATTTGTAACGAAGCAATAAGCAATAAGCAATCAGCTTCAGCAATTCAGGGAGTATTGTCGATATACGTAACACTTTTCCACTACTCTCGAAACAAATATAGATTTGTCACAGCCGCTTAGTATTAACACGAAAAAAAAAAGCTATGAGGCAAAATGGACTGCGATTCAAGGAAAAAATTATAATTGCGTAAATGTTCCATTTTGCCCCCCAAAATTCGAGACGCGTGAATGTTCCATTTTGCCCCCCAAAATTCGAGTCGCGTGAATGTTCCATTTTGCCCCCCAAAATTCGAGTCGCGTGAATGTCCCATTTTGCCCCCAAAATTCGAGTCGCCTGAGTGTTCCATTTTGCCCCAAAAATTCGAGTCGCGTGAATGTTCCATTTTGCCCCCAAATTTCGGGTCGCGTGCATGTTCCATTTTGCCCCCAAAATTCAAGTCACGTGAATGTTCCATTTTGCCCCCAAAAATTAGAGTCACGCGACTGTTCCATTTTGCCCCGTTGGCCCATTTCACCTACTTGCAGAGCCATCAATTTCTTATGCCCTCTTAGTTCGCTCCAAATACGTGATTGCAGTTCATTAGAAATAAATTTATCACGAGAAAACAAAATCGACAATGAACAAGAAGGAAAAAAAAAATGTTACTCAGCTCGCGCGCGAGCCGTATAAAACTTTGGTCGCACATTAGACCGAAACAATTATCTTCTCTATCAAAAATTTCTCTTGTTGCCTCTCGTCTCGGTCTCGTCGTTGAGTCCAAACTTTCACTTGTGTTGTAACCCAGTTTCTCACTTGCTTCGGCCAGCGGTAGAAACTCTCGCTTCATTATACACCAAATGGATTATTAATTATTAGATGGATTAGATCCTATTATCGATGTTTATCACAACATTATCGTATTCCGGTTGGTTTCGTATGTAATAAATAAGTAAAACATGAATTTCCTTAATTACAGAGAGTCAAAACTCTCTCCATTAATCATTCGATCATTGTTTTTAATGATCCCGGCAGGTGGTAATTGCCGACAACCGGTTTATACTTCCAATTTATGTATGCGAGTAAATTTGAACTCTCTATTTTTTTTTTTTTTTTTTTTTTTTCGTCTAATTCGAGACGCTAAGTCGAGCAACTTTTGTGAAAGAAAGATAGACCGTTGGGACGTCTCACATCCGGTCGAACGAGATTGCTGGAAACCCGCTTCGTCACTCGGTTGCGCTTTATTACTCAATGATGGCTCGACGGCCGCGTCGAGTTTAGCGTTACGCTTCGATTAACCCCGAACCAAGTGAGAAACGCTCTACCGAAACGCTTTAATTTTCAAAAGAATTCTTCTCCATTCCATCGAGCAAAGTAAACGAGCCACGAAAATTCGTAATTATTCGTTATTGTTTCATCGTTCGCGAAATTATTTCGCAATCGACTCGTTGCCGTTCCGAATACGCGAACGGTGTCTTTAATCGACCATCGAGATATCGTATAGAATCGTTCAGCGTTAATTAAAAGCTTACGCGCAGACTACGACAACGATCAGAAAGCAAAGATAAATCATTTCAACTGAGAGATTAATCGCTGCTGATAGCTATGTAATTTTCAACGCATAATCTGCATTCACAGCGCAGTACACCGCCCTGATAACTGATTGATGAGAGAGCGCGTTTCTTTCGCGTAATTAGTTTCTTTTTGTCGTCGCAGTCGTCGCGTCAGTGTCGAAACGATTTTTAGTCTCGACGTGATGCTTTTTTTATTTGATAACAATTAATGGTTTGAAAACATTCTTTTTGCATTCGTTTTTCTTGAAAAAAAAAAAAAAAAAGAAAAAAAAATAGCCAATTAAAAATCAACCAAGTAACTAATTACGAAAAAAAAAAACTTCCTTTCAGAAAATGCTTTCTCGTGAAAGGATCTTTGTAAGCGAAAGAACACAATAAGGAAACGATGTAAAAAAATTTATTTACGCAATTTTTTTTTTAGGATAAAATTACATAGTTATATGCATATAGAACGAGAATAATTGCCCTTTATGTAAAATAGTATGTGCTGTACACGTAGATATGACCGGAGAACTAATATAAATAATGAGAACGACAGGAGGTGACGAAACAGGAAGAAAACGCGATGACATTGAATCTTTTTGCGGTCAGACTGCGGTCAGTGATGGAGAGGGGTTCGGGCCGAGGAGGGGGTCTCGACGAAAGTAACTTTCGGTCTTGTTAATTGCGACGAGTCGAGTGAAAGTCGCCCCGATATCTATATTCACATATTCAGCGGTCAGTCACTCTTTTCATTTTTTTTTTTTTTTTTTTTTTTTTTTTAGTCGATATAACGTGGTTTCCGTCGTTCAACAGCTGTTTAACATTGAACGACCGTCGCGAATACCACGTTACGGGAACGTTCGTACTTCTAAGCTTATCAACGAGTCGAGAGGAAGTCGTGGGGTAACGAGTGGTCGATTCTATTAACGGTATCGCGTCGTTATCGACCCGACAAGAACAAACGACGACGAGAACGGTAGTGTAGTTCGTTCGTTCCCTATCAAATGCAATTAGCCCAATCGAAGTGCTATAAAATATATATCCTCCGCGGAAATGATAAAACAAACGGAAAGAAAAAAAAATTATCGGACAAGCGGTGAAAATTCGTACGGCAGGATGTTTGAAGATTATTTGAAGAGAGTCGTGTCAAAACAGATCGTCGACTTAACCCACCGCGAGAATAGACATCTTTATTTGACTTCGGCCTCCCGCTGCTGTTGCTGCTGCTGCTGCAACGGGCTGATTCCCGGACCGGTGTGTTGAGCTTATAGAATCGAAAACCAGTTTCTCGCGATTGTAAGTGGGACACGAGAGCAGTCTCGCGAGTGAGCGGAAAGGGAGGGGGGGCAGACAACCGCTCGATTCCGAGTTAACGTCGTCCCGAACAGGTGTGTCTCAACGAGAATCGTTGTAGCCGCGCTGTTAGTCCTCGAGTACGTCGTCAGAGAAACACTCGACAACTACAACAAGATTCGCCGGGAACAAAATGCCTCGCGACACGCTACTCTTACGCTGTAGGCGAAGTCAACATATTCACTCACGTAATGCGCACCCCGTGCACATGTATTATCCGATAGGGAGAAACGGAGCATAATGCACGCGGGCGGCAATTGAAGCGAAAAGGAAATATCGCTAAAAATGTCTCTTTTTTTAGTTTTTAATTAAATTTACAAACATTCACAAAAAAAAATCATCATTTTTCATTAAAATGAAATCGATAAAAAATTTGAAAAAAAAAATTCTATTTTTTTCAAATTTTTCAAATTCAAATTCAATTCATTCAAAAAAATTCTATTTTTTTCAATTTTTCAAATTTGAAAAAAAAATTATATTTTTTTCAATTTTTCAAATTTGAAAAAAAAATTATATTTTTTTCAATTTTTTTTTTTTTTTTTAGTAATATTTCAATTTTTAAAAAAAGTTATATCCCAATTTCTATTTCAAATTTTACCTCAAACTTTTCAAACTTTATCTGTTCTTTTTTTCTTCATTTTGCATCGAAGTCCTCTATTAATTTTTCTCAGACAATAATATGCAACGAGAATGGTAACCATTACTTCGTTGTGACATTGAGAAATGCTCGGCGATATGCAATACATTGTATCAGATAGAGAGAATCCACTCTGTATTCAAATCGTTGAAGATAATCTTGAAAGCTAAAGAACCTATGGGTGTTTCGCGATAACGCATTCGCGATGTTGGGAGACTTTTTTTTTAATCTCGACGTACACCCCGTTCCCACACCCCGAATTGCGAGTGTACATCGTGTATTTAAAGTCCGAAGAGCGCGTATTGTATCGTATGGTGAAACGCGCTCGCTGATTAGATTTTTCAAGCGCATTCAGCGTCGTTAGTTGTGCAAAAGGAAAAATGACTCATGCGGGTGATGATAATATTTAGTGGGAACGGTCTTTTGTCAGTGACGCGGCGGTTTGTTCAACAAAACGCTTAAGCTGTTGTAACATCATGTTATTTTCTTCTTGTATAGTCGTTTCATACCGGAGACCGGAAGCCCGAAGGATCGTATCGTAGCTAAGTCTCATCGTTAAAATATACTTCCTGTAACGATTGCGGGCGATAATGGTGGCGATAGGAATTCTGATAATAAGAACGATTGATGCCGAAATGTCGCTGAATAGCTTGACGAGTTATTGCGTTCCGCTTATTGTATTTCGGAGTAATCGTAATTGAAAGTCGATAACAAAACGACTTTGCAGCTGTGACAACTCGAGAAAAATATTCATACATCGCTGAGAATTTTAAAATAATATTTTCGGTGTCAAGCATCGAGCAATAAGTGCGAAGTAAACGTGAAAGTTGTTTAAACTGAACATCGTTCCAAACTCTTTTTTTTATTTTTTTTTTTTGTTTATGTAAACAATTTTAACGACGACTGCGAAATGTGAATTGAAGAAGAAAGATGAATTCTCACGTGTCGATTAATTTTTCGTGAAATATTTAATGATCATAGAGAAAAAAGATAATCTACAGGCTCCGCAGTGTCGGCGTACATAATAATTGGGTACGTTGAGCAACAGAGAAATCGATCAACACCGTCGATACGTGACGAGAATGCTAATTGTCGTGTTTAACTCGCGGAGCTCGCGGGCGCACGCACCTCATAGAATTTTCAATTCCCCGTTTATATACCGACAAATATACACACAACGCGACACCAAAGAATATAACAGTCTTTGTTTCTCGGGCCGAAGAGAGGACGGAGCGGAGAGAAAGGGAATAGCGGACCGGAGCGATAGATAGAAATAAAAATAAAAAAAAAGCTATAAGAAACTATGGTGAGGAAAGGTGGAGAGGAAGGAGATAAAGAACGATAGTACAAAGCTGATGCCAGACGGAGTTGGGAACGAATCTGCGGCAGGAAGAAGAAAAAGTTGGATTGGAATTGTTTTCCTTAGTTTAGAGTGGTTCCACAGCGAGGTGGGCGTTAGCCAACGGTGGTTGTTTTCTCCTTCTTCGCCGTCTTTCAATTACACCCCTCTTCTCCACACCCCTTTCATCGCCGGGAAAAGCTTTGTCAAAGGAAACGTAAAAATTCTCGCGATCTTAGACTCTGCTAATTATCGAAACTCGTTGTCGCGAAGTTTGAAGCGGTTGTGTCGGCAGAGATAACGGTATGGCGTTACTCGTAAGTTCGAGAAAATACGGTAAAACATCGATTAGCCGTGAGTGGTGTAAATTATAAAATAAAAAAAATAGAGTCGATTTCTATCGTTACGAACTATTTGAAATTTTTTTTTTTTTTTAAGTTTGACAATAACTCAATGAAATGTACGATTTTTTTTTGTAAAATTTTAGGAAAATTTTTATTTACGATGTTTTTTTTTTTTTTTTTTTTTTTACGTTTTAATGCATAATATTTTTTTATTCTCGTATTGTTCAAAATAAAAATAACGATATGAATTATTTCGTATTATTCGTGGGTATCACTGTCCCGTTTATTCCGAATAATCGACGTTTCACTGTAGGAAGATGTATAACCGCTTCATGGTAAAAGGTTTAAAACTATCGACTACCGCGAGGACGCGCTAAGCACGTTGACCGCGGACCGAGTGAGCAGCGCGCGGTGAAAGAAACACCCCTTTTGTACAACACCTCTTAGCAAGTGTACCTTTACCAGGGCAACGCGGGGCACGTGCTTACCGCCGCCTCGTTATAGTTTTTTTTTCTCTACCAAACTGTGAGAAACAAGAATCTTAAAATGGCTTCGCGCATCGGCGCTCGAGGTGCATTGGCTCTCGGAAGACGACAGGTGTTATTCCAAAAAAAAAAAAAAAAAAACGAAAGAAAAAAAAACATACGAAACGTTCCCACATCTGGCGTTGATTCTAGTTAGACGGGTAAATACCGGCCGTTCTGAGTCCGAGGCGAGAGTCGGAACGTTCCATTAAATAGATGGATTAAGTACACAACGCGGAAGCGTATACTTTGATACAAAAATGACCGTAAATCTTCTTTTTTTTTATTTTTTTTTTTTTTAGAAGGAAGAACATTGGATATTTACGTAAACGTGTCGGACGAGCCTCGGAGAAGATTACAAGTTTCGTGAATTCGTATTGCGATCGTTCAATGCCCGCATGAGTAAAGGAGTATTCCGCGGCGTGCCTCGTCGAGACTGAGGGATGATTCATCGCCTTTCATAGTTCGTTTTTAAACTTTCTAACGTCATAGCTCGGTAACAACGAACCTCATATACCTCGAAACAATCGAAACAATCGTCCGCAGACTTGTCTTTCAATTTTTTCTTTTCGTTAAAAATATTTTTACATCGTTCGGAATTCTTGGTACGAAGTATAACGGCGGGGGTAACACCTGACGAGGCACCTGTACAAATTTTGTGGCAATCTGCACCTGTTTGCCGAGTATTTCGAAGGGGTCGACGCTTCGAACCCGAGTCCCGGCCTCGACCCCTCGGCAAATGAAAAAAAAAAGAGAAAAATGGAGTGCAACGGAGAAAAGCGTTAATTATACACGAAAGGCCGCATGCGATCGTTAATTATTCTACAAAAATTGGCCGACTCGTAATGGTTTCAACTAATTCCGACTTTCCGTCGATTAAAAAAAAAAAAAAAAAAAAAAAAAAAAAAATTCTTGCAACAATAGAAAAAACTTAGTTATTCGAAAAGAAATGCACCTTAGAATTGGAGTTTGGAGAACGCGAGATTATCTGCTCGAACTGTGGCGTTGCCTCGAAATTGAACAAACTTTTGCAATTGGTCGGAACGGATATTGAAAAAGAGAGGCAGAGAGAGAGAGAGAGGGGGCTTCAAGTTTGAATGGCCTGACGGAAGAAATAGTGAAGAAAAAGAGGTCGCGGAGCGCGCGCGCGCGGTCTCTATGGGAAGGGAGGAATGTAATAATACGTAACGTGCTCGAGCACCGCTTGCGGGAAATTTCCATCGGCTCTCACTGAATTGCCACTTAAAATTCCTCCGACACAGTTATTTATGTTCCGTCCACTAACTAGCCATAGAGTCGAGAGAGAGACTCTCGCGCGCGCGTACGATTGTACTGCGGAGTGCTGGCACCATGAGATTGGAATAAGGAGAAGAGAAATAAAAGTCGAGAAACAAGACGTTATACGGCGATAAGAAACGAAGGAGCAAAAGAGAACGAACCACGAATATTCTCTCTCTTCCCCTCTCAATTTCTTTTCCTAATCTCCAATCTTCTTTTTTTCTACGTTCCTCTATCGCTGATACGACGAACAAAAAAAATTACGACGCAATATTTCATTTCATATCTTTGAAAGTCGTTTAATAATTTTTTGTTTCCCTTTTTTTTTTTTATTTTTTTTTCTTTCATTTTTTTGTTCGAATGTCGCAAGAGATTGTGTGCAGCGTACTGCACCGCAGAAATTATAGCAGCGAAGGACTGTCGTTGAAATATGGAGGCGCTTCGCGCGGTGAGACTCCAACGGTCGGTCGGTCTTTTTCGACCGAAAAATAGCGGCCAATCTTTTTTCCACCGAGGAAGGAGGCAACAGCAGGCAGGCTGAGAGAAACCGAAGCCGTTCGTACAATAGCAGGGGGGGTGGGGGCTGACAATTATATAAGCAGGTAGACGGTTGGGACCGCGTTGCTCCCACTGTATCGCGGCTATGTCGGCCAGCCACGCAACAAAGCTAACTTTCTTTCCCTCATTCAATCAAAACAAATGATGATGGTTTTTTCTTCGTTAAGGGTTCGGCGATTTTAGGGGAAAAAGCGTGTATTTTTTTTTTTCACGTAGATGAAAAAAAGATGTATCGCTAATCCGATGCGATTATTTATCGATAAAAAAGTTCAGATCGCGTAAAAATAATCTCGAATTAAGATATAAAAATTGTAAAAGTATAATTTTTTTTATCGAAAAAATTAAAAAAAAAAATCTTTAGACGCGTTATTATAACCTTTGCCTTTGAATTTTTTCGCATTCGATTCGTTATAACACTTTTACAACGAAAAAGAAAAAAATAAATTACGCTTTTTGATCCGAAATTGTCGAACCCCCGTTCCCTGAATAAATCACATCACATTGATTTCGCGATGTCTCGAGATTAATTGGAGTACCCAGGGATGAGTATAACGCGAAGTCGAGGGTTACGCGCGTTGCTGTGAGACGTTTCATCGCTATATATACCGAGGAATTCTTGAAGCGAGTGTTAAGGGGGCAGTTCCTCTCACCTATCATCGGTTTCATCCTACGCGCCTCTCACGGCTGTGTTACTGTCGAACAAGCCATTTTTTTTTAAACACCTCGGGAGCATGAAACTCATTCGTATTCATGGGTTCGCATAAAGCACCGAGCAGTTTTTATGTTTTCTTTTTTTTTCCGTTTTTTTTTCTCTCTCGTTTCGCGCCTGCATCGTCGGTGAGTACCAAGCACCGTGTATACACGCGTTTGATGCGAGTTGACGAGCGTACAAGGGGAGAAAAAAAAAGGGGGGTGGAGCAGAGAGAAACGCCAAGGGACAGCGTATCAAAGCGATCTCGTCTTTTAGAGTGTTAATTGCAATTAAAAGTATAAAACCGCTTCGAGACATCAAAGGTAGTAGGAAAAAGGGACCTTGTAGAAGAACGGAGTAGTTGGCGCATGCGCGTTTTTTTTTTTTATTTTTTTTTTTTAATCAACGTCACTATTTCCCTCTCCTTCCGGCGAATCGCTCCCAAGTAACGTGACAAGTATACCTTTTTTTATTTTTTAAATTTTTTCTTTCGGAAAAGTGGTTTAAGAAAAAGCGTGAAAAGGCGTGAATATTATACTTTGGGAGAGAAGAAAATGATTAATTGAAAAGTCAGGTGAACGGAGGAGGAACGGACACGGGACAAGATAAGAGACGAGGCAAATTGGTTAAATTTCATTAGCCTCGGAAGAGCGAATCGGCGGAGGGACAGAGAGGGGTTCTCTACGTCTTGTTATTGTTACTGCTATCCTCTGCGCTCATTCGTCTCGCAAGTATATTTGCCTCTCGCCTCGCGGCCGGTTTGCCTCTCCACGCATACACCCCCAACCCCCGCCCACCTCCCTCCCTCCCCCGCCCCCGTCGGACTCTTTACAGCTTTACCATTCAGGGCATTTACATTCAGAGTGCTTTGTTAACTCCCTTTTTATCGGACCGGCCTGTCGCTCTCCTCCGCGAGAGGAGCACATTATAAACTCGTCGTGTATCTCTCTTTATTTTCTCTCGTGCCGCGTTCTCGTCGTGACGAGACTTATACGACATTCTTTGTTTTCTGCGAAACTCGGCCTCTCCGTTTAGATACCTACAGTTCTTCATCGTGAACCCGTGTCGCGCTATATATGCTTATGATTTTTTTATTATTATTATTATTTTTTTTTTCGTAATATTATTTTTTTTTTTAAGTTCTACTTGTATCACGAAACGTTGAATTATTCCTAAAACAGCTAATTAAAACAAAAAAGTATTCTCGCTTCAAGCGTAATTCCGAGAGCCGTTAACCTATTTCGGAGTCGATGCCAAAAGTCGTGTACCCTCGTCGTATACTGCTGCTTTGAGACAGTTATTGCGGTACAGTCAAGACATTTGAGTAATAAGATTTTCAATAATTGTTTATTACACGTTTTACACGACAAATTCGTGGGAACTAAGGAAAATCATGGATTAAAAAGTTTCTATTTTACGAAAGAAAAAAAAAGAAAAGAATAATGAATTTACAGAAAATGAAGTTAATTTGCTACAATACATCGACGAACAGATTTTTTTTACACAGCTTTTGCGAAACCAATTTTGTAACTTTAATTCGATGTTTATTATGAAATTATGATAATGTACGTCACTTACAAATTACAGCGATTTGTTTAAGAAAAAAAAAAGAAAACAGAGCAACGAGATTAATGAATTTTTTTCCGGATGAGAATCTAAACGAAAAAGATTCTTCGATGAATTCGTAAAAAATATTGAAAAAAAACTGATAAAAATCGATAAAAAATTATAAATTTAACTTCAAAAACTTCGAAAACTTATAGTTGTTTTATTTTTATTTTCACGTAAAGTAAACACTCTTTGATCCAAATTCACCTTAGTTTACACAAGTTTCTCGTTTAATTAAAAAGTGTATAAACGTATTTTAAAACGCCGAGTTAATATTCCCCGACACGAGGTCTTTATACTTTATGTATTACTTTATATACTTTATACAATGTAAAAATCGCATTAAAAACGCGTATTTTTTTTTTATATATATTTTTTTTATTTTTTCGTCTAAATACTTATTATTAACCTTTTTATTTTCAACAGTAACGACTGGAAACTGAATGCGTCAATTCGGCGAATTCGGCGGGAGAAAAAAAAACATCGAAAATTCGCAGAAAAAAATTAAAAAATTAACGTTGCCCCCGGCGATACTCAATGTCAGTGATAAAATGAATAAACTGTAATGGACAACTTGAATGACTCATTATCTTCGATGAAAAGTGCAATTGGATTAAATTTCTATCGGCCCCACGGAGACTGAATTACGTTATATATAGTCATAGAGATACGAACGTTGCCGCGTTTTTTTAGTGTTTGTTATCGATCCGTTTGGATGGACTCTTGAATTATCGTGCCAATGAGCGCGGATGAACGTACGTAATTGCTCAGAGCGAGATAATAGGGTATATATAACGGTGTCTAACCAGCCGTGTTTCACGATTAATTCGCCCGAATTTATCCTCACTTCGGGCACATTAATTTGCGCATTGTTACAATTCCCTCTCCCTCTCCGCGTCCTCTCCATTCTCCGCGATACGGCGCGTTGAGGTTTAATCGCGCAATTGGATAGATTCTCGAAATTGTTCGTTTCAGGAATGACGAATAATCGAGAATCGTCGAGAAATAATTGATATCAAAATAAAAAAATTTTTATCGCTTATACGAATCGTCGTTATTAATTATTATAAAAGTTTATTTATTTTTCACACAATTTATCGTGTTTTGATATGTTTTACGATTTTTTTTTTTTTTTTTTTTTTTTTCGACACGTGATCGATCGGCCGGAAATGACGGATAATAATTACGGCGAGCGGCAGTCGACTTTTCTACGCGATCGTGTATTGGGGTCAAAGGGGCACACGGATAATGTTCGAAACGTAAAATAAAGTGGGGGGGGGGGGGGGGGGGAGGCCCGAGAAATATTTTCAAGTCACCGCTCGGTGGAATTCTACGCGGTTCAGTGAGGCGCGTTGGTTGAGAAAACCTCGCGAGTATATCGTTCGTCACGGGGGAAAAATACCGACAGATGTTTATACCTGGAAAGACCCCGAATTTTCTTGAGGGTCCGGCGTTGAAAACTCCGTGAACTTCACGATGGCTACTATTGGCTACTAACCTTTCTTCCCCCCACGTAGCGCCCTAACCGACGGCGAAACCGGTATTTTTATATTTCTCTTCTGACTCCGTGGGGCTCTAAGGTCCGAAACGAAGAAAAAAATCGGGTCCCGCGCGCCGCGCCGCGGCGCAGTCGCGCGCACTCACGACTTATTTTTATTGCTGGAAATATCCCTTCCGCAACAATTATGTGGCTAAGGCACAATGTACCGTAAATATATGTATACACGAACCCCAAGAGCGGAGGTATTAGAGACGCGAAGGTTTATTCGTTGCCTCTGCGCGAACACGCCGTTGTCGTAAAATTCGCTTCGTGTCCGCGTATATACCTAGTCGACGAACGTTTTATGACGTTGTACTTTCCTTCGCGGCTAGCGAGCGTATATTATGTTGCTTGAAAATCCCTCGTCTCGTCGTCAAACGATCGTTTACCAACAACTAAACACCCCGATTTTGCACAAGTTATTACGAAGAGATTTCAGCAAACGTCTCGGCCGTTCTGTCCGTCGATCGATTTTATTTTTTTTTTTTACCCATCGATGAAAACGATTATTCCATGAAATTATTTATCATCGTACTACCTTTTCGGTCAGAAAAAATTATTGTCGCGGAAGAACGAAAAAAAAAAAAAAAAAAAAAAAAGATCGCATCGGATTTTTGTCATCGGTGTTAAAATTGAAGGAAAACAGGGGCGGCGAGAGAAGGTACGAGAAATAGCGATAAGTGGAGTATTGCGGAGAAGCAGGACCCACTCGTCCGATAAGAGCTCGATTACGATTCTCATTCGAGATAAAAGAAACAATGGCGGACGTGCGGAGACTGCGAGGGGAGGGGGCAGGGAGGGGGGAAGGGGGCGAACGCGGGGTATTTCGTTTTATACTGGACGTTAACAAAGTGTTCGCTCTCACAGGCTCTCTAACGACCTCCAGGAATTGCGACAGCGCGTCCTCATCTCCTACAGGATCAGAGAAACGATGGGCAACGCATGCAATACTTTTTTTCTTTCTTTTGTTCGAAAAAAATCGACGAAATGGGAGGTGAAAAAACAAAAAAAACGAACAAAAACGGTCTTTTCATTTGCCAATGACAATAGTACGCGAGAGACGCGCATTTCGTGATAGTCTCGACGATGCGAGAGACTCTGGGAATTGAAACGAGTCGTTTATAGAACTTGGAATGAGTTTTCTATTAATCTACATATATGTATATATATATTTATATGTGCATGTTTCGAAACGCTCACGTCTCAACACTTCGAGTCGTAAATCTACAAATTGCGTATTCAACCGCAAAAACGTAACGGTGAATTCGAAATAAATGAGTAGTAACGCGAGAATACGTTTTATGTCGATAATCGAGAATAAACGATTTAAACGAAGCGAGAGATCAATTACCCTCGTGCGTTTTCGTAAATAAACGGATTTATCTAGAAAAGTCCAGAAACGTTCGAACCAAAGACAATAACACGCGAGAACCCATGAACAAGCTTTCCGGACACCGAGAATACCTTCAAAAAGCCGACAAACGATTTTTTTTTAAATCCAGATGATCAACGGATCAAAATTCCGAGGGCTACGTGAGTCACTTATAAAAAAAACTTGTCAAAGAAAATTGTAATTTGAATGTAAAAATCCCGCTGCGAAACATTCCCTTTTTTTCCCGTGCGAGAATCTCCGTTGCGAGTCTGTCGAGATTGTCGTTTTGGTTGCTCGCGTGTTGTCGACAAGATGGCGCCACCGGTATGACAAAGAGGTGGAATCGAGGGAGCCACAGCCATGAGCTGGCAGTTATAGCGAGAATCGAGACACCGCGACTTTTTTTTTCTCCCCTGAGCAGCTTGCATGGTTGCAACGAAACTACGGGCCTCAGCTGTTTTAATCGCTGAACGACGAATTATAGGGGTTCGTGGGGAAAATGTATCACGCGAGTCGGAGTTGTCGTCGATTAATCGATTGTTAGCCCGAATGATAAAATTACTCGAATTCGGAGAGACTTACCGGCGCAGCCAGGCACGTGGAGAGAATGAAATCCAGTTTAACACCGGTTACACTGTCACAGGGGATTGGAGAAAATTAAATAGTCGCTGATGCGTTGAATCAATCGTTGCGGTATAAAACGCTAATCCATGCGTCGGCGTTGCACTCTCGAGGAAAACACTTTGCTCTTGTTTAGCTCACACAACAAACGAGGAAAAATAAAAATAATAATAATTGAGAGACGTGGAAAAATCACTTGGTATGAAAGCGTAACATTGACGAATCCGTGCGCACGCGTCGCGCTTGTTGTATATCACGGGGGTCTCTCACGGGGGCTCACGCGTTATCACGTTGACGACCGATCGTAACTCGCCTTGACGACGACGATATTCCGGAGAAAAAAAATTTTATAACGATTCTTTTTCGCGATGTTCTATTAACACGAACGTATAACGAAACGCCGGTATAGGGTTTCCCGAGAGCACAAGAAAAAAATAGTTACAGAAGAAAAACGTGGCAAGCCGAGTCTCGTGGCGCGGCCGACAGCGTGGCAATACGACGCGCACTCCTCGTGGCGGTTGGCGCGGGAATGAGTGGAGAGCCGCGCTCGGGCCGGTCTCTTGGTGGGAGGTCAAAACCCCAGGTGGGAGGAATACGGGCGATCGGGAAGGGGCAATCGAGGAGTCGAGTGAGGGGCTACAAATTTAACAGCGTCGGAGGGGCGACATCGCTGGAAGAGCGTGCCGTGGTCCCGCGCGCACAACGTGTGTCCGTTCGTTTGTCGTTTCTAGCGTTTCGTATAGTTTTTTTTTATTGTCGCAGTTCCGTTGTACGTACAATCGAAGTCACGTCGTTTACAACGCGAATCACGACACGAGCCTAATCGCGCAAATTGCATGTTACTTAAATTCACATTTACTACTCGACGCGATCTTTTATTTTCATAGAGAATAGAAATACGCACGTTCCGATATTTTTGGTTAAAACGTCGAAAAGAATATATTTATTCTGAGTATTTTTTTGGAACCCCGAATGCGCGTTCACAGACTGGGAGGGTCGAAAGGCAAACGGGGCTCGATGGATTTGACAGGGTCGGCGGATTATCCCGATTGACGGAGCGACGATTCGTTCAAAGGATTCCCAATGGTATTCACTGTTGTGTGAACGAACGACGAACATGGGTCCTTTAACGCTCGCGCACTCGGGTACGATTCCCTGCCGGCGATTTGTACACGAAAACACGAGTCAACCGCAACTTTGACTACATTACGTAATCCTCCACTT